>OX388350.1:89502754-90859198 GCA_947579665.1 Sympetrum striolatum
AGAGGGCCTCAAATTCCCGATTTTTCCCATTTGAATGCATTGCTTTGAATTTCGGGAATAAAAAAAATACTTTCCTGATAGTTAGAGAATCTAAACTCAAGGAGCCTATAGATATGGTCATGATCTATCAAAAAAATTCATGCCTTTTACAAAAATTATCCTGGGCTCAATGCTAGGACTATGCAAAAATCTGTCATTTAAAATACATTGAGGTAGTTTTTCATTATTTATTTTGATGTACTTATCGAAATGATAGGAAGTTCTTGCTTTGCTGGAAGATGTATATTAATAATCGGTATTAGAAAAATATTAGATAAGACCGTAATGTTCCGTGCCAGAGCACCTTAAAATTTCTCTCATAAGGAATATAAGGGAAAAGTAGGAAGTCATTTGAGGCAGTTGCAGCCAATATTTCTGCTTGAATTTCACACATAGTTATGGTTGGTGATCGTCTGTTGTGCTACACAGTAAGTATCAACAGGAAAACCCAGGTTCGATGCTAGACGATTAAATTGCAGCGAATTTTAGGAATATTTTCAATCCTTTTTTTCCTTTGAGGACCTAAGATATAAGAATATAAACTAAGAAATCAAAGAGTCATCTTGTAAAGCGGAACATACATTATATTCCTAAATTATGATAACTTTTTCTGAATGCCATATTAATTTACTCCACACAAGAATTATGATTACGAATTTACATCAGTAACATCAAACTCATGGCAGCATAGTGAATGTTTTCAAATTTGATACGAATTCTAGAATCCTTCACAAGGTTAATATCTAGTCCATCTACTTAGTACTCGAGTGATCAATGGAGACATGAATTTAAAACAAATCAAATGGTTGCAAGAATTATGATTTCGAATTAACATCCATATCATCAAACTCTTGGTGGCATAAATAATTTCAATTTAAACAGATACACCTTCAAGGGTGTAATATCTAGTTTATTCTCGCAGCGCTTGAGAGCTCAATGGGGATATAAATATAGAATAAAGCAGATGGTTGCTCCGTTTGAGTTGCATCCCGTTCAAAAACGCTCCTCGAAGGAAGGACAACTCTGAAAACAATCCCGTTCCCCATTCTTTAGCCACGTGCATGTTTATTCAAGGGCAAATGAGAGAAGTTTCTCAAGCGGAGAAATCTTCCGACTCGAGAGATTTGAATGCACTTCAGAAAGGCAAAAGATGTTACATTACGAGACGTTTTCGATTTAAAATATCGCGACGGGAACAAAGAAGTTTCCGTCGTTAAATTCTCCGCCGCTATGCCTTCTGCATCTGAGGAAACTCTGCGAGGAGTTCTATTGAGACCTAGAAACGAGAATAAATGCCCCTTTTCGAATGGCATTCGACGGCATCTTATCATAACTGCGAATTCGGATCGATGCTGGGGAAAAGTTCGAGAGAGACATTACGTGATAGAAGTGAAAATATGAGTATAATGGGGCGGGGAATGTTTTTGTTTAATCGATAGACTATACAATATTATGCCGGATTATACATTACGATTTATCGTACAACTCCCGATAAGACAAATCGTACGACAAATCCTGTAACTTGCAAACCCGGTATAATTGTGTATAGTCAGTCTGATTGGACAAATTGGATAATGCTACTTGTAGTGCGTAGACAGGGCTTGACTACGCTGGACCTGATTCGGCAAGGGATTGAATTATTGATGCAGAAGTGATTCTACTTCCAAAAGATGAAACGGTAAGTTGGAACTTGTAAACAGGATTTTTCAAATTTATCGACAAATATTCAATCTATAACCTCTCGCCGAATGCACTAAACCATTCTACCTCTCAAATCTCAATATTTAAACACAACCGCATCCTAGTGATTTTACCGATCCTTTGGCTAATCTATCAACTCTTTTAAAAGTTCATTATTTGAAAATTTATTTCGCTTTGCAATCCGATACATACCCCACCGCAACTTAAGCTTAGGTGGGACTCGCATTAACCTTAGTGCGTTTGAAATGAAAACAGGACTTGACTTTCCCGTTGCCTTAGAGAGATCAACTGAACCGAATTGCAAAATACTTTTTACAAAAAATTAGATTCGCGTAGACACCTTAGAGATCGTACGATCTTTCGGACGATTTCCAAACTAGTTTGTATAAAAATCGTTTGGTACGGCGATCTTTGGAATTCAAATGTAGAAATAGCTTATCAATCGAAATTGAATGCAGAAAAATGAGTTTATCCACTAGGTAAACTTGAAGC
Organism: Sympetrum striolatum; assembly: GCA_947579665.1. NCBI lineage: Eukaryota > Metazoa > Arthropoda > Insecta > Odonata > Libellulidae > Sympetrum > Sympetrum striolatum. Next base: position 89,504,987 of record OX388350.1, read on the forward strand.
TAATACTTTCGTTGCAATTTCCGGTGTAGCATTATTTGTAAAGTAAAAAATCTGATGTGGCCAGCACATGACTTTCTCCATATATAAGATGTAAATATTTATCTACTACAGTAATTTCGAACTCTATATTCCATCTAAACTTGGAAGATGAGTGATTAATTTATATATTATTATCTTTGACGTCACAAACGTTATAAATAATGTTTTTCGGGACATGCTCGATGAAAAACGATGAATTTGGTCTTTCGTCCATATAGCCCAGAGCACCCACAAAGTACATAATCAGCAACTTCCGGTTTATCAGTATTTCCTGAATAAATCCTAAACAATCAGTGATACAAAAATATGTTTCATTCAAAAGTTATAGTAAATATCATTTTCTAAAACATTTATAAATAATAGTATATACCTAAATATCATATTTATGGAGATATTTTGAAAACCGGAAATGAGCTTTGAAGAATGAAGCTCAACTTCCAGTAAACCGGTTTACTCCAAAAACTAATCAACTCTAATGACTGTAATAAATATACTACACATGAAATTTGGTGTTGATCAAACAAATAGTTTACATGTTAGAGCGCCCACAAAGTACATAATCATCTTCTTCCGGTTTATCAGTATTTCACGAATAACTCCTAATCAACTGGTGATACAAAAATATGTTAAATACAAACGTTATAGTAAATAACATTATCTAAAACTTTTATAAGTAATAAAATTTACGTATACATCATATTTATGGAGATATTTTGAAAACTGGAAATGCGCTTTAATGAATAATGCTGGACTTCCGGTTGACCGATGTACTCCAAAAACTAATCAACTCTGACAGCACACACCACAGTGCTATATATGAAGTTTGGTATTGATACGACTAATAGTTTTCACGTTAGAGCGTCCACTATCACACATACACACACACACACACGCATACACACAGACATCATTCCGAAAATGGTCACAACGTGCTCTAGGGACCCCAAAACATGTATTTCCGTTAAAATCTCTAAGTCCAATTTTTTCATGAAAACAATACTTATGGAGAAAGTAAAAATGAGTTTGCAAAGTGAAATAATTTGAACAGTAGTAGTGAATAATTTACTTACCATTGTTTGTTCCAATGAGGGTAGAAAAGGCAGCTTTGGGCTGGATGAGGTCCCCCGTTTCTGAAACATACAATTTTCACAAATTAGTGGAATATGTTTCGACGAATTTATATTATTTGAATTATATTTATTTATAGTTTTTATGTAAACTGACATCTGTAAATGATTTAGTCGATTTTTGAAATTGGTCAACCATCAATTAAAATGAATACATCAGAAAATTCAACTGTGTTCATACATTCTGTAATAATTTTGAAGTCTTATTTTTATCCCACCACTATAAGAATTTGAAGTTATCGGAATCCTTCCTCAAGAAAACTCTTTCATAATAGACGAGAAACGTAGGGGAAGACGTCATATTGATAAGTTCTTCTATTTGATTGGTGGATGTTAAGACAATTAGGCTCATCTACCAGCTGACCGACCACCCATCCCGGCATTGAAAGCGATTTACCATCGCTTTCAATGTAATGAAGGCTCTCGAGTCACTGTTCTAATGTATTCTCCAGCAATTTGACCAAAATCGTTCATTTTTCCCTCTGTTGTCATTTGTTGTGCGGAAGTGGAATGTGAGTGGGTTCTTCAAGGAAAGGAAGACCGATAGAGGGCTGGTTGATGCGGTATCTTGAAGAGATGTATGCAGCGTTAAGATGAAAAGATGAGAAGTTATATAGATGCATAAGAAGCTAAGTTTTCAAAAGCGAAAGAATTTGTAAGTAGTGATTAATAAATTGAATAAACCAGGAGTTAGCGTGCTAGTCTCACAAGAAAATTGCAACATGTACAAGTATAAACATTATTTGAAAAATCTTTTAAAATTTCCACACTGAGTTTATTCGCGACCGGTTTCGTAATTTGCATTACATCTTCAGGCAAAGGGAAACATTTTTGCAAGGAATATATAGGATGGTTGAGAGGGCTGGGAGGGGGTGGGTGCATCATGGGAATATTTTGCTTGGTAAGGAGAGGAGGGGTTTAAAAATAATTAACCCCTCAAAAGTGTGCCATAAATAAGAGTCTCAAATCTCTCTTACGATTCCCGACAATACTATCGACTTACTAGGATTAAAATTCTGCCCGCCAGCTAAACTCAATCCAAACTCAGTGAAAAATCTTGTTGTGGACTGTGAAATAGTGATCGCCACTCATTAAAACACGTGTGCTGTCTTTTAATAAGTAATTCTGTGAAGTGTTCCCGAAAGCCCCACATAAAATTACTGTGTGATATTCTACAGCAAAAAACTTCATATCTGAGAATAATCTTGTATTAACGAAGGCTGATAAAGGCGCTGTGATACTAGACAAGGAACTCTATTTAGAGAAATGCTCCTCTTTTTTCGACGAGAATAATATTTATTTATTTATTTATTCAAATCTCACATGCAGCATAACAATGCCAATTTAAAGTGAAATATAAAAATATACATATAGTAAAGTAATAAACATAAATAGTTAAAAAAGTGATAGAAAATATAGTGAAAAAGAAAACAAACATAAAGGTAGATTTCACAATTATATGGATTTATTGTTTGGTAAGTTCAAAAATTTCCCTTTATATAAAGGATCAATAGAAGGAGGAATTGTGTTCATCAGAGAAGGAAGACGAAAGAAAAGGGAGAGCTTGATAAATGAAAGTCTAGGAGTTGTATAGTGAAGTAAGGATGTCAAACGGGTAGATCTGTGTGGAACACGATAATTGATAATTGAAGTTGAGGACCGTCAGAAAGGGAGTTCAGCAGTGAATGTAATAAGGATAAATCATGTTTTGGTCTAGTGACAGAAAGAGATTCCAAGGATAGTGAAGATAAGATAGATTTTTTAGAGGCTTGACGGAAGGAAGGAACTCTGGCTTTTACAATTCTGAGAAAGAAGTTAGTAATTCTATGTAATGAGGAAAGATGAGTTGGAGAGGACATAGACCAGATGGGGAGCAGTAAGATACAGTAGGAAAGAAGAGAAGTATAGGGAAAGGCCAGAGGTTTTTTTAACCCTATAGACATCATATGGCATTTATTAATGTTTAAATTTAATTTCCAGTCACCACACCACTGGGTTGTTTTATTTAACGTTCTTTGAAATTGTTCACAATCCGCTACCTTTGTTACACTGGAAAAAAGTTTACAATCATCAGCATATAGTAGAATATTCACCTCCGTAGGGGGTATTGAGACTAGATCATCAACGAAGAGGTTGAATAGATATGGGCTTAGGGAACTGCCCTGTGGAACCCCAGAGATGACAGTAACCCTGTTGGATTTAGCGTCTGGAAGATTGACACATTGCGTTCGATTGGTTAGGAAGCTTGATATCAGGTGTAAGAATTTTCCGTGAATATTAAAACGATGGGCAAGTTTGAATATCATTGACTCGTGATCAAGGGAATCAAATACTTTGGAGAAATCTAGGAATATAGTATCTAATTGCGCCTTATTTTGTGTTGAATTTATGGCATGATTTTATGTAGATATACATAACAATATAGAAACTATTCCGAAAGATCCTATTCCTAAATTTCACTCCTCCGCAAAGAAATCCCTCAAAGACAGTCCTTTGTTTTCTGAAAATACTTTCTTACGTCAATGAACCCCCTCCCACCAAGGTTTTATGGATTTCCTAAGCTTTGTCAAGAAAATCATCCACTGAGACCAATAGTGTCTTCACCTACTCACAAATTAGCATTTAAATTAAATAGTTTAATCCGAAAACAAACAAACTTTTACCCAAAATACAGTGTGAAGAACTCAGCCCAACTGGCAGTCGATTTAATGAAAAAAGTGTTCCCCAAGACCCGGGCGACCAGGTGTGTCTCAGCGATCAAAGCAATATCAATGATTTTATTAACAAGTACATTATGTAACTCAGTCAAGTTTTTTTTAAATTCCGTTAGCAATTCCACTCAAAAACGTTAAGAGATCCATCAATGAAATTTCGTGTCAAGTCTAAAATGTACTCAATTAAATTTTCTTTCGTGGTAGAATTTTACTCCGAGAGGGTAACAAGATTTAACATCCGTTTCTGGAAAGAAGATCACCAGTCGGCGGCGGGAGTGGCGGCGGGGCGAGTGAAGCGGCGGGAGTCAAACGGGTTATTTGCGGAGGAGTTTGCTCGTCCATGTTTGACTTGGAAAGATTTTCTTTCATCCTATTAATTTCTAACATGATCGCGTTGGCTGCGACTTGCGCGAAGGAAAGTTGTTTGTTTGCCGATAGTGGTTGTTTGCCATTCCTAATCGTTGGGAAGTTATTGTTATCCTCTAAGTCGAGACGAACTGAAGGTTCGTTCCCTACCTTTGGATCAAATTGTAGCCGAGCTTTTTCTTTCAAGATCTTGATTTTGTCCTTCAATTTTGGACATCCTCTATAACTTGCGGGGTGAACAATTTGCGCATATAGCTGGTTCATTTAAGGTTTTCGAACAGTCACGAGTTAAATGGTTAAAACCGCACTTTACACATTTGGGCTGCAATTTGCTTTATCAACATGCCCGAATTGTTGGCAGGTGTGACATTGCGGCGGGCCATTAAGGGGCTTGAATTTTTCCATTTTAAAGCTGCATACACATCGGACATTTAAGAATTTATCATTTCTTAATTATCAAGCTCGAAATGATGGAAGAGGCCGTAAGGGAACTGATTTTGTTCAAAATCTTTTTTGGTTGGACGCGAAGTCCTCAATTACGATATTCTACTGCAAATAATGTTATCGTCCTGGAGGGAGTCGTTGGTGTCACCTGTTAAAATATCGATCGGGAGGTTTCTTATGATAAAATTACTCTTCTTCTCGTAGGTGAATCGATAAGTAAAAAATTCAATTTTGTCATTGATTAAAAATTCTTTAAGTCTTTCACCAGAGTACAATTAACAATAACTCGTCTCCCGAACAATTGCGCCATTCGCTTGAAGCTGCACATCTTACGAAAAAGTTGTTCCCAGTTTTTAGAGTCGTTAAGATAAATTTGAGATATTTTTGACCTTATTATTTGAAGGGGGATTTCTTCTTCGTATCTCGAGCGAGACCAATTTGCCGACATAAGTGGTGAAGAAACGTGGCCACTGTACGTATCAGCGGAGGGGACCTTTCGCTTACCACTTGGCACCAATTATTCTGATCTCCTATGTTGGCGGATGGAGTATCGGAATTAATTTCATTGCCATCCAAACGGGTGTCCGTCTATCGCACTGGCTTTTTTGCCAGTATATGCACTAGATTTAGCATCAATCTTTTCTTCAACTTTCAAAGCTTGTTTAAAAAATATCAAAAGACCTATAATTTGTACACTCACTCAAATTACAGTAAAGCTAAGATCCCTCCTAGTACCTACATTTTAGTTGAATGTGAGAAATGAATTTCAAGCCAAGATAGCAAACCCCCAGATAATATATGCATTTATAAAGCCAGGTATTAGCAATAAATTGATATGACACATAAATGTCTTTAAAGAGAAGTCATGATACAGCAAAATCACTTTATAAGCCAATAATATTCTATGAACATTCTGATCAAGAATTCTCCTATACTTTCTTTGTCTTTTGCCCAATATTAATTGACAAATGACCTACCAATAGGTTTCTATACCTTTAATATATAAAGTAGAGGGCTTCAAGCAATTGCAATGGTAGGCTATAATTTCAGAGTGATCTGAAAATGAACAATTATGGTTTCCCAATATTCTTAACATTAACAATCAATTCTAATATTGAAATTAAACCTAACATTTAACTGTAAGCTAATAAATCAAATGAAGTGTTATCATAACGTCAAAAGTAATTCAGTAAGATTATATGACAAAATGTAGAGAGGCATTTTCAATAGTAAACATGAATAGAAGAACAGACTACTATGCAAACTGAATTATCACAATGAAAATCTAACGCATTTTTAAAATAATTAAATTATCAAGAAGCTGAGTTAGTCAAGCAATTGAAATTTTAGATGCAACACAAGAATTTTTACAGTAAGAACAAAATTGGTTGATGAAGACTCAATTCTAATCTCTAAATTAAATGTGAAATTGAGCTGTAATTATATATCTTAGCCAATGCATCATCATCATCATAATCGCAAAAATATATATTCGAAGTATCTCAAAGATTTTAGTTAACTGGATGTCAAAATATCAACTGCAAGTGTGAATGAATGGGGAAACTAATCGCAAACTGCATTACTATAATGAATATCTAACATGTGATGGACCTGTTTAAGAACTGAAATACTTTATTTAATCTATCATATTTCCTTTCTACAAAAGAATAATTGAGGTGAAAACATTCTCAGAATTTAAAAATAGGTACAAGAAGAATGTCTTTTTTCTATCAGTTAATCCGGGTATTACATGAACATAACCTTGCACCGCAAGTAAATTAATCAAGCAATATGTCATCATAAATTTAAGATCTACAAGAATTATCTCTAAGATCTGAGAGAAACATCATGGCAAAATATCAATTGAAAAAACTGTTTAACAAATGTTTAAACAAAATTAATTCCCTGAGTTTGAGATCAAAAATACTATATTTCGTCTGTTACACATCCATCAATGAAAAATTGAAGTGAAAGCCATTCTCAGAACTTTAAAATTATGCTTTCTCCCTATTCTCATCAGCAACAAAGAGATCTGTGCTTTAGCTTTCCAACAGTCAACAAAACAATAAGTTGAATGAAGGCTCATTCACCTTTATATATGTAAATTCGATTCTAGCTATCTGGGTCACTAGTTACAAGTGAGACAAATAAGTAAATCTCCTATGTCAATAATTAATTAAAAATGACAAAATGGTGTGCCTAAGTATTCTGCAGCAAAAGGTTTCACCGTATCAGCTTAAAAGAAGATTGTTCACTGTTATTGCTGTTTCCAAAACATTTATAATCCTAATAGCATGAAAATTTCAAAAGCCATAGAACAGCAGAACCACTGATTGTGAGGAGTTTCAGGTTGTTCAAGGAAGTTTCTTAAAAATTTGAAGAGAGTAAGCTTGTAATGCAAATATTTCACCCAAATTTTCACCAAGAAGCTGATTCTAGCTAAACAATTGTTCAACCATTCTTCATAAATGCCTTATCTCACATCCCATAGTATTCCAAGTTAAACTAATATCCATATCTACAACCTTTGTCCCTAGAACTTTGTCATTTCACATCAAGCAAAATCCTTAAATTATGATTTTAAAATTCGAATTCGATTCTAAACATCCAAAGAACTAATCTTTCACAGTTAAAAATCAAATGAACCTAAACGAATCTTACCCTAAAATTTTATTTCACTCACATGGACCTCATTATAAAGTATTTGAGCCAATATTATGTCAAATTAAAGATTTAACTCTCTTTAGAATATAAAAGAAAATAATCATGCTTTAGAATTATGAGTAAATATTCCGATAATATTATTTTTAGTTGATTTTATTTTATTATTATCAAATGATCAGATAATTTATTAATGCATGCTTTCAAACAATAACATGATATGATTCATTGAAATAATAATACAGTTATTGATAATGATTAGCAATCCCACTGGGGAGTAGACCAAGACTTTCTAAGTCATATCCTCCTTTAATTCCTTAAGATAATTCAAAGTTCTGGCAATGAAAAAGTTTGATAAAATTTCCATGCAAATAGCATTATTTGAATTATTTTCCATGCTACAAAATTTAAAGTCCATTAGTATAAGGCAATATGTTCTGAGCTGGAAAAATATTTGCGCATTCCTCCGAAAATAAACTACACAAAAAATATTCAACCAAATACAGTGAAAACTGCCTCAACGGCCACCTCCCTTAAGCGGTCACCTCCTCAAGCGGCCATTTTTTTCGGGAACGGAATGAATATCCCGTATAAACAATGTGAATTTCACCTCCTTTCAGCGGTCACCTCCTTCAGCGGCCAGCGGTCACTCTTTGTTAGGCCTGCGGCCACTATTTCCGCAACCAGAAACCCTTCTTGCTTTCGAAGATTTCCGATTTTTCTTTAAACAAACTTATTTACTAAGACGCCACTATGTCGTATATAGTTTATATATAGTTCTTGGTGTTAGAAATCATAAAAATCTTCATCAGCATTTTAGTCTATCATGAGGCTCTCTTGAGTTGGATGATGCTGTCGCAAAGAAGCCATGCCTGACACCATTAATGTTGTGCCGACCCACTGCTGACAACAATTAATAAACCAAGAGTAAAATAGAGAAGATTTATTTCTATGACAGTTCACCGTCCCATGCACAGTGTCGGAAAGCAAGTGAGTACCACTATAATGGATGAGGAAGAATATGCGACCCGGGTCTTTCGACCAAAGAAATCGCCATAAAAAATACCCAGAAGCACACCATGCTTTTATTTTCTGTCAGTGTTTTCCAATCCACTTTACCTCCAAAATATAGGCATGTTAGGGATGAGCGGTAAGGTGATGACATGAGCATATGTTATGTGTTTTGTACTGCAGGTAGCATTTTACCTCTCCGACAGAACCATGCAACGCTATAGAACTCCAGATCGTCTCCACTTGAACGGGCGTTAATAGGGAAGAAACCGAGTGATTAATTCGGATACACTCAGTTTCTTACTTCATACTGTCTCTAGCATTCAACCGAATTCTTTCAGTAATATAAAGCAGTAGTCAGTGAAATCGGTAAAATGAGCAGAGGCAAGAACAAACTCGTCCTGACTCTGGAAGAGAGAAGGAAAGTTATTTTGGAGAGTAAGAATGGAACTTCGGCAAGAAAATTGGCTATTTTTTTTAATTGTGGAAGGACACAAATAAATAACATTTTGAAAAACAAAAGCTCAATTTTGAAGGACTGGGAGGACAATAAGAATCGCGCAATGAAAATGAAGAGATCGACGAGTGCCGAGAATGAATGAGATTGTGTACAAGTGGTTTACGAGTGCGCGAGCAAAGAGATTACCTGTGAGTGGACCGATGATCCAAGAGAAAGCTCGAGAAATAGCAAACGAATTGGAGGTGAATAATTTTGTTGCCAGCAATGGTTGGTTAGTGTTTCAGAAAACGCCACAATATTGCATATCGTGCAGTGTGTGGAGAAGGGGGAGATGTAAATCCGAAGGATGTTGACGATTGGAAGAAAAGATTACCATCCTTTTTAGATGGCTATGCCCCTCGTGGCATATTTAATGTTGACGAGAGTGGCCTTTTTTATCGGTCAATTCCAAAAAAATCCCTTACCCTCAGCAATGAGATGTGCAATGGAGGAAAGATGTCTATAGAAAGATTAACAGTGCTGCTGTGCTGTAATGCGGTGGGAGAGAGAGAGAAACTCTTGATAATAGGGAAATCTCTGAGACCTTGTTGTTTTAAAAGAGTTGATGCCCAACAGTTAAGAGTAAAATGGCATACAAATAGAAGGGCATGGATGACATCGGCAATTTTCGAATCTTGGCTGAAGGACTTTAATGCTAAGATGGTCTATGAACAACGGAAGGTGATTCTGTTGCTTGACAATGCCCCATGCCATCCAAGCGTTTCCCTTACAAATGCTAAGTTGCTAACTTACAGCCACTAGACCAAGGGATTATACAGTCGTTTAAGCTCCAATATCGGAAGCGAGTTCCAGGATCCCTCGTTTCCAAGATCGACAAAACCGACAGCGTCTCCGATTTACTAAAGCTCTTAAATGTTAGTGATGCTCTGTCCTGGTCAATTTCATCATGGAATGCAGTTAATGAAAGTACCGTCTAAAAGTGCTTCGGGATATGTGGTATAATCACCAACAGGATTGACGAAGAAGCATCGCAAGAAGAACTGAGAAAGAGTGAGGAATTGCAGTCACTAGTGAGAATTCTTGGGACATCATACGATGTGGATGAAGAATTGAAAAACATTGACTGCTACGATGATCTGAGTGGAGACTGGGAGGCTAGACTGATGGAAGACCATCAAGGTAATGACTAAATAATATTTAATTCGTGAGCATTTGAAATGAAAAAGAGAAAACAAGGACCGATATCGATGACAGTATTCCTTTGCTAAGGAGAAATAATTTCAACAAGTTACGATATTTTTTGATAAATCACATATATTACCTAAATTCATATATCGTTATTATATTTGAAGCTATTTCAGAGAGCTACTTCTATGTTTCTAGTTTATTTAAATTTTCATTTATACTCGGAGAGCTGCCTTGTTGATAAGTAATACATAATAATAGTATGATGTATAACTAATAATAGTATATATTTTCGCAGGAGCGAGCACATCTAAAAAAGACGAATCCACAGACACTATTTTCGTAGAAAGTGAAGATGATGATGACGATGAACCATCGTGTTCAATAGCTGAAGGAGTGCAAAATCTACGACGCATGCAGTCTCTCTCCGAAGGGAGTTTGGGGAGAACACGCAAAAACAGTTAGAAATATTAATAGACTCTATTGAACTTTGTACCGACAAGCAGAATTGTTTTAATTCTAAACTATCAACAATAAAAGACTATTTTCTTAATTTAAAACGTAAATACAAATAAAACGTTTTAAAATAATTAATTATTTATCGTAAGCATACACGTTCAAATCTATCCATTCCATGGTTTCCTTCAGGCAAAATAACTTCACCTCTATTCAACGGCCACCTCCTTAAGCGGCCATTATTTTTTGTCCCCATTGGTGGCCGCTGAATAGAGGTTTCACTGTATATGTATAAGGTAGTAAAGAATTTTATATTAAAGAGACATAGGCTGTCTTTGTTTGTTTACTTAACTAACAACTAATTTCTAAAAATACTATACATTCAATCTAACTATTGACTGCTAAAACATTAAAACTCAACTGTCTATGTCTGCTTACAATTCTGTCTTAACTGCCAAAAAATAATAAATTCCACAAAATTTACAAAATAACCTAAAGGAAAACTATAGCATCCACTATTCTATGGCTTAAGAAATTCTCATGTCATAATTAAATTTTCTGTATAGAAAACAACAAAACTTTATTAAACAAAAAACACATCTCTAAACAAAATTTTAACTTCAAGAGGACCTATCAGACTATATGGAACCCAAATATTTAGCAAAGTAAGGTTATTACATGAAGACGGCAAGAATGTAATCAAATGATACTTCATCAGATTATCCTTAAAATCCATAAACTATGGTAATAATAAAAAGTTCATAAACAGAATAATTAAGGCATTAAAAATATTAGTGGATAATACTAAGACATTAGAGAGGCATCGCTTTCAAAATCCAAATAGTCAATAGACAACAGAAAGTTATTAATAGCAAGCACAAGCTTGCTAACAACATAAAAATGCTAAAATTGGATTGAAAATAAACAGCAATTCAGTACGGCTTGATAAATTCGTAAAAGAAGTTGAAAGTCTACATTATTATGAAATTTCCAAAAATGCTTAATTTTAGAGATATAAAAGGAAAGGGATTGAAGTATGTCATCACGATGCATTGGAAAGGTAAATATTATTAAAGATCTATAGAAAGATCTGTAATGATTTGTAAAGATACAGGTTAGCTAAACGAATCAGCTTTACTGATACCTTATTAATCAAGGTAATGATAGCATTTCGAGTAAATTAAATCATTAACACACAGTAGATAGACTATCTTTCAAATGGAAAATACTTCTTTGTGAACAGTTACCAAGATTATTGAACAGACGTAGCATTGACTTGGAAAGTTTAAACAATTGACTACAATTCAAAGGCTCAATTATAAACAACATGGTTGTCACGTAAATGTAGTTGGCGAAAATTAACAGAAAGTAGAACAGAAAAAAATGACGTAATACTAAAAGACGAATTAATGGCCTAAGTAAACGAAATATTCGGGTCAAAATTCCTTAGAGATGTGTTTTCCACAGGAAATAATAGCGTTAATTAAAGGCACTCAAATTAAATGGACAAACAATTAAGTTTTGACTCAGAAAACAGCAACTCACTTTTGACATGTGACCAATTGACCAGGGCCGTCGACGAAGTTTGCTTGATATCACATAGGACACTATAGTTTTGATGGTGTATTCACAGTCACTTCACTTCACTATAACGCAAAGGTCTCCTCGGTAAAATTCTCGATGAGGACAGTTTGGCCAGAATACTTTTGGAAAATACGTCTTCGACGCAAACCTCGCAGACGAAGATGCACCAGTCCAGGAATGCTTGTCTACTAACTCCAACGTTTTCCATGGCGAAGTTCAATGACAGAACGTCATTCAGGGAAGCGTTCACCAGAAGCACCGACTTCTCCGCAGAGAGGCGAGCGCCACCGAGCCAAGTACCTAGAGAAAATAAAGCCCAAAAATTAAGTTAAGGGAAGAAATATTTAAGAAATGTGGAATTGTCATGGTAAATAATAGGAAGATTGAAGAAAAAGAAAGGGAAGGGGATGTTAACCTTTGTGCCGTGAATAGGAGAAATGGCAGCAAACTCTCTTCCTAGCTTCAGGACGTAAAACTTTCCCATAGCAGCACAAAAACTTGTGAAAAGTTAGTGAATTCCCCATCTTTAGGTAGCAAGCACTCGTGCGCCTCAAGGAAGATTAGACCATCCTAGGGAGACTTGAACCTCTGCGCCGCACAGAAAAATATTAATGGAACAACTATGGCAGTAATTCCCGACCATGTTGACAAATAGCTAGTCGAGTAATGTTAAATTTTAGTTTTCCATAGGAAACCATCCTGCAATGATGCCATAAACATCCCCAGTAAAATTCTCGATGAGGACAGTTTGGGAGAATTACTTTTTTACCCACTCTCTCTTGTTGAAGTATAATCCTGGTCCTCTCTTGGCAAGGATGATATCCATGTTAGCTTTCCAACATGTGATCCTCTCGCTCGAGATAATCTAGAAAAAATAATTAAATAACTAATTTCATGACATAATGGGCCACTCTAAATAATTATTTGGTATAATTTCACAAATTGCTTCTGTTTAACTTATGTCATTACGTCAAATAATGATGAAATTTTCCAAGTATGGACACGTGTGCATATTAAGATGGATTAATTAATGAAAGGCTAGAAATCTATGCATCACATTTAAAAGGTAATAAATTACGGTATTACACGTAATAATCTCAATTGCAATGGCGTACTTTCTGAGGAACTATCACTCGACATGAGCTCCAACAAGGACGAGCTGACATGACATTAATAAATACAGATAATTTCGGCAGTAATAGTTAACTTGTTATTTACATCTATGATATTTTAAAATTTTCGATGATTTCAGAGGTTAGGAAAACTTACCGCATATACAAAGATAATACGCACATCCTCGAATTCTCGTGCTGACAGAATAATGAGGCGGTCGACCATCGCGCCACCGTAAAAACAATAGCGTAACGATCAATTGAGTATGAAACTTATTTACCTTAGTAAAGTTGACTAGTTTGTATTTGTAAATATTTCTGGACTTTAATTATTTTCCCATGTTTAAAATCTGGAAAAATTTCACTGCTCTGGACATTGAATAACTCCACCTGCAATAAAGTCAAAAATTATACAACCTAATTTAAAATTTTTATTGTGATTTTAAATAATTACATAAAAGAATTGTTTAAAACAGTTCATCAATCAATTACATTAAATAAATCAATTTATTTTCGATGATCAATGAAACTTAACATCTGATTTCACAAAATAAAATAAATATTTCAAGACTGAAATTTAGAATGCTAAATAAAACCTAGCTAAAAAATAACTTCTTTATTTCTTCGTGTAAATTAAAATTATCTCAACAGAGATTAATAAAATTTAATAAAATGAATTTCATAAGTTTGAATTTAGTTTGTGTGAAAATTTAAAACCTAAGTACATGAACTTAGAAAATTTTTCATATCAAAATTATTTAAGATCTGCTAATTACAGGTAAAGACTGTTGGAACAATTACAGATTGATTTTTGGCTACTTTGAAGTAATTTTTCATCAGTCCCGAAAATAAAAAGAAATCAAAAACTTGAAATAATTTGAAAATACAAATTAACTCCACAGTAGCCGTTCATAATATAATAGTATTGTGACAGAAAGGAAAAAAATATACACGACAGGGAATCAGAAGTTTCAAACAGCCATTATTATTTTGAAACTTTTCAACTTCATTTCCACTTTGAATCAACAAAAGCAAGCTGAACTTCACAATTTCAAGAAACTCTTAGATTCATTGTAATACTTACCCAACAAATTATGATGTACAAATTTAAAATAATAGATATTATTTAAAATTCATTTTATGAATATTTCTAGACTCATCTTATCCTGTTCTTACACAATTTATGACTTAAATATTGATTAATTTAATTTAGATTGCAAATTCCATGGCACATTTTATTAAAATATCAAAATTTTCAAGGAAATACTTTGATAATTAATTCATTCCACTATTTGCATAAAACTAAACAGCAGAAAAATAGTAAACTAAAAAACTATTTGAATACAACTCATTTATATTTATTATTCCATCTCAAGTTATTTCGAAGGTAGATTCATAAAAAGAAAGTTACTTTAACCATCACTTATAACCAATACTTGGCAATTATATTCAACAATTTAAGTTAACTTTTCATTAATGCAAGTCTTTTTGTTATAAAGCTTCCGAGTTAAACCTAGCAAACTTCACAATAACTACAAAGAATCATTAATTAAATTTTCGATCAAGCATTGCTTTGTCAGGGCTTCATTCCTAGTATGCATTCTGTAGAATAAGCAAACAAACGACATTACTTTAAAAAGTAACTAAAATTGAAAAATCTTTACAATAATGCATTTTTCTACTAACAGGAGATTATTCATCTTGTCACAACTAAACTCAATCAAGAACAAAGGGAAATTTTAAAATGTATGTCTAATAAAACCCACTGATTATTCTCAAAAGCGACTATTTTACCAAAAATAGCCATATAACAAATTCAATGCATTCAAAATAAATCCATAGTAACTTTCCAATCGACAATTCAATGCAGTTTCAAAGACCAATTCTAAAGAGGATTGCTTCTTTGGCTACCATTTAACTAACAATTAATGACCAAATCAGATGTTAAAATTTCAAGTTAGTTGACTCAACAGATTTTTATTAAGTCCCAGCCCAATTTTAAATTAAGTATTGCTATGGTAGAGTTTCGTTCTCATAAAATGTTATCAAGAATTTCAAAGGTGCTACCTTCTGCTAGAATGATAATCCATCTAATCACCAATAAACTTATCAAAGAACAGTTAAGTGAAGCAAAATTCACATTGAAATCCCAATAATCAGAGAATCAGCCTCAATATCATACATTTCCATGTATGCATGCCTATAAGGATATAAACATCATTACTTAAAGAAATGTAACTAAAATGAAAAAAACCTTCCAAATATGCTTGTTGCTACAAGTAAAATGTTATACATCTTGTCACTACTTCAAGAACACACAAATAATTAAATTCAAATCTGTTTAAAGAAGTGATACCAAGAACACATCCAAACCCCTATAATTGCACAATAAGCCGCTAAGTCCAACATTCTACAACTTCCTCCTCAGCCAAAACCCATAAAACAATTCAACTTCACTGCCACAATGATAGGATAAAAGCTTTGAAATTGCAGTGCACTGTCAATTAAAAATGTTACAAGTTGTTATTAACAACAAAAAAGGTCTTCCCAAAGATCTTGCTTCTAATTGCAGGATATTATTCATATAGTCACCACATCACTTAATAAAGAACTCATGGAAATAATGATATTTAAAATGTATTTGTTTCAAAAAATTACTCAATCCCAACCTCCACCAAGAACCCTCAAAAAATAACTCATTTTTACTGCTACCATTTTAGTTAAAAAGTTTTTAAAATGTGTGGCATCATAAACTGAAAAAGTTATAGTTTCAAATAAAAAATCTTTCCAAAGATTCTTGCCTCCACTAGCAGAATACTATCCATCTTCATTAAATAATTTTATTAAAATGTACCTTCATAATGAATTTAGGTGAAGGCCACTTTCTATTCCCAAAAAATATATATTTGGCCAAAAATGTCAAATATTCCATAACTAGGCTCAATACCAGGAACACAATTCAACCTCACTGCTACCATAAAAGAATAAAAGCATTCAAATTGCATTGGATTATCAATTGAAATGGGTTAAAAAGGCTAATTCTAACTAAAGAGAAAATAAAAAATCTTTCTGAAGATGCTAGCTGTTATTAGTTAAATACTATCCACCACTAGACTTAATCTATAACACAGCCAAAGCTTAATTTGTTATTACATTTGATTAAATGGTCTGATATCCATATATAAACTGAACAATGCAATACAAATTTATTCTGTCGGGGATTATAGGGTCTTCAAGGATTATAGGGCCTTCAAGGTCATTTGTTCCTTGGGAACTCTACCTCGATGAACATGAAGTTGCTAGTCACAAAGAGCTTCCTATTGAGAAATAGTTTATTTTTTATTTTGTGGAATCTCCATACCCAATAAACTGTGAATTGATTAAAAATAGAAAGAAACTAGAGAAAAATTAAAAAAACAATGATGAATACACCAAAAAAATCTATGAAAATCAGAAAATAAATTAATGAAAATAATTCAGAATAGTTTCAGTAAATCAATTCACTGAAACTAACAATGAATGATTAAAATCAATGCTCAAATAACTAAGAAGTCAATGAAAATCAGATAAGTTAGCTGTCACTAGACTTCCATCTGCACTGCAACATAATTTGTAATAAGATGATTTTGCCCATTACTTTCTATATTATAACTATATCATTCTCCATACTTGATTGATACGGAATGATATTGATACAAATTTATGAATGCAACCATAGTGCAAGATATCAACAAACGGCAAATAAATTCCAGAAAATTTTGTAAAAAGTAATTAAAATTGACATTAAATCCACAAAACAAAATCTTTTCCACAGCTACTATAGTTTCCATTAGTTGGATTCTATCCATCCTATCACAACAAGACTTTGCTAAGAACTCTGGGAAATCTTGATTATTAAATTTATTTGATAGAAGTAGTCAATGAAACCACTTTGAACTAACAAAAACAACACATTCGGCCAAATATGTTTTATATTCCCAACTATCTTCAACACCAACATCATAGCCACAGAATTCAACCTAAGTGCAACCATAACAGAATAAAAGCTCTGAAATTGCATTCCATTGTCAACTGAAAAAGTTGCAAATGCCATTTCTGAAATGGATTGCTTCTTTGACTATCATTAACTACTAGATAGCAGTAAATAAATATATCAGAAAATACGCTAGAAACTGTAGCCCATAAGTAGTATTTATTTATATCATTAAACTCCCATGCCAAACCTAACATTTTAAGTACCATTAGTCAGCAAGAAAACCAACAAGGAAAATGAAATGATATCTTTTTTATTCTAAATCAATGGACAAGAATGTAATATAAATCCATTTGTTCCACATAGAAATAAAAATCACCGACCAAACCTAAATTCAACTAACAAAAGTAAGTAAAATTTAATAAAAATATTTCGAATTCCAAATGTGAATCTCTATGTGCATCAATGCAGAAAATGATTGGAAATTTAATTAGCATACCCTGGTAATTTAAATTCAATGCAACACTGCCTAATCAGTAACAAAAATGGCTAAAGAATGTAAGTTAAGATATGTTAAATTATTCTACTGGAGTATACATAATTATTTATTAAAATCACTAAATTGAATTGATAATTTAAAAGCACTGCTAAAAAAACTCAACAAGTGCAATGATAACTGAGATAAAATGTGAGAGAGTGAGAATAAAGTTTTATTGCTAACAATAAACAAAATAAAAAATACTCTAAAAAATATCTAAATGTCTACTGATCTCTGCGATAGAATAATATTTCTCAAGTCCTAAAGGTCATTAGTTTTTTGTAACTTTGCCCAAGTTTCCATGTAAATAATAAAGAGGTATATAGTTTCCTACTGATATATTTTTTGACAAATTCCCAACTCAAAGAAAACTTAATCAATAACCGAATACAAAGAAAACCAGAGAAGTCTTGAGGGATACAATGGAGGCACTGAATCTATGAACGATTAATTCACTGAAAAGGCTATAAAAATCAAATAAGCACAAATTAATAAATGAAATCATAATACTGAAACTATCTATTATACTAATGGCAATTAAAAGCATGAAAAATTCTTGGAACAATTTATTAAGAGACTTCCAATACTTTCACGAGACCGAAATAATTTTATTGTATAAGCATGAATATTTAAAAATCTAAAAAGCATACCACAATGGGTTATAACATCAAACTGAAAATTTCCTGAAAAATAATTAAAACCATATTTAATACAATAAAGCTTCCTTCGTTTGCAAATTAATGTGCCTTATTTGAATTTATTTTGTCTTATAACACATAAAAGCTTCGTAGCATTGAACCGTTGTCTAAATAATGGTTAAAAGAACAGTCCTAAGGTCCGTAATATAAAGTGAAAATAACTTCATAAAATTTGTGGAAGCTCAGGTTCCCGGTTCTTCATTCACACGAATGCACTGCATAAAAATGATTTATTCACAATTAAAAGTTATTTTATCTATTGCTGCCGAATTTACCCACAGTAATGAACGGCACATGAGACATCATGGCAACTTTAAAACAGAAGACCTTATACAGCGCGATAACGTACTATAAAACACATATTTAATGATATTTACGACCGGAATAAAAAAACTTACAAGTAGTATTACCATATGGTCAGACTTGCAGCAACTCGTCGTAAGCAACAACCTTCCGTATGCCCGCTCAACTGCGTTGTGACAAAAAAGGCGCTGAAGTTCATTCTCGATGTGACAGTAGAGCAGCGATAAATTGGAACCGTCGCGGGAGAGACAAAATTCAATTATCCGAAAACATTTGCTTAGAGAAGCTAAAATATGGAAAATATCGTGAAATACACTTCTAATCTTACTCCTTGATTCCTTATTTTCATATAAAAAAACATAATATATATTTTCGTCAACTTAAGGAAGATAAAGATGAATATCATAATGAATGAAGGAAGGACTTATGAAAAAACAGCCATAAATTAAAAAAGAAATTGTCATGTTTAAAAAACTGGTTTATCAACTTAAAAATACGCTGAAGAAAGGAACGAGGAAAACAAAATGAAGTAACAAAAGTCGAGCTTTCGTAAATAACCCATGGATATACAGAAATATAATTTTGAATCGCTGTCTGGTTGACTCACATCAGAGTATAAGTTGTTTCACGTAGTGAATAATAATATTAATTTATTACTGCCCAAGGACACATACATGTATAGGAGTTGTCATGGCTCTTTACAAAGAAAATGTAAGTATAGGCATTGAAGATTGCAACACCATGATACGGTTTAGGATAAATAAAAGTAGAATAAAATTCTACCTTTCAACGGTACTCTCTTCTAATCTCCTGAACGTATAACAGCTCAGGAGCTTATACTGATGAACCATCTACTCGCACTTGCACAATTGGCGAAATCTCGTTATTGACCACTCAACGACGAGGGAAATAAAAATAAATCTTAAATATTAATATAATTCTTACTCCTCGATAAGGTTTATAGATTAGTGCAATTTTTATCATCTTTGAATAAAGAATTAATAACTCAACTTTCATAGAACGTAATCATTTACATTCTTTTATTTTTTATTGTGCAAGGTTTTATTATACTGTTACGTAACCCGTGGGCTCGTGGATAAGTGAGACTCGTTTTAAAAGAAACAATAAACTTTCTTTCCTAATCTCAATTGAACAAAGCCACATATCAAATTACAACGCGTAAAAACGATCCAACTTTTTGTTCTGTCTCTCTTTCTCAACAATCCCCCCGTCGGCGTCGCGAACACAAACTCCGTTGAAAACACAAGTTCCCCGCTTACCAGCTTCGTAACAATACCTTCCTATTCTTTTAGTAATTTAACTTCCATGGTTTGCAATGACCATGTTTTCTAAATTTGTTCGTTTCATCAAAGTTTTTTAACTTTCACATCAGTTATGATCACACCAGTAATGCCTTGTTTCGTCCCTTGAATATGCACAATCGTACTCATTGTCAAACGTAAGCGGTTTCTCTTTTGCTCCTTATCTTATCGTAGTCTCTCTTTCTTTCTCTAAACAAAACACAAACATTTAAAGGGTTCACAGATAACTTATCGGCACCTAACTTCGATTGTGAGGGCAGGCACATGCAGATATGTTTCTCTTTTCTTCGATGGTGGAGGAGTTAAGAAAGGTTTCCCGCCAAAAAACAACTCCTGGGGAGTCTTTTTCGGGAGCGACTCTCTTTAGTGAGCTAAGAGCTTTGGGGCGACTCACTAACTAGGCCAGTCTTATCTAAAAAGAGCCATATTTGCCATCACTACTACCGATATGTTATCTGGCTCGCGAGATTTGTCACTCCCCAATCTCTCTAACTGTTTCCTAATCATGCTGTAACTAATAATGAACGTATTTACCTGCCATGTAGAGTCTCCATTCAAGTCATCCCTCCTGTTAGTAATTTGAACGGTTTTATCATTATTTATGTGGATCGAATGGGTATTATGACATACGCTTGAATACCAATGATTTAAGCATTTCGCCTTTTTCTGTTCCAATAATTATCATTAATCCTTTCGTATCTTTGATCGTGATATTGTTCTCTTTATTGTCGCGTTTTCTACGAAGATATTTATAGTTAGAATCTCCTTAAACTCTGCCCACATTTCCTCCACACTTTCTCCTTTTACTGCCCAGATTGGAAAATTTACGTTTAGGAATTCTTGGAAACCTAATTTAGAACCTAACATAGAAACACGTCTTGTTAATCTGGACAGAGGCGGTAAGAGGGATACAATTTAGACACGCCATCACCCTCGATGTTTGCGCAACCCAAGACCAGACCAACCAAGTTTCTGACTCCTTCCCCGAACCTCCAACCTATCCCCGCTATAGTGCAATCCCAAGAAATACTGTTGTAGCAAATAAAAAAATTCATTTTACCGAAGCTTGATGGGTACTGTGCAAGGTCGCTTCGAGCTCCAGGTTGAGTACCCCGGATGTAGACGAAACTAGTCACGACAAATGTATTACTGCGGAAATTATAAGTTTTCTTTTAATTATACAGTTGAAGACTTTGTATGCGTGAGAACTCGATTTATGATATGGTGGGCAAAAAGAAAGGAGACCAGAAATCTTAGAAAATCCGTGGCCCCATTGCCCTCTCATATGCGTTTGACCCAATAAATCGGGAGTGAAACATTTTGAATAGCATACAGTTGAGAAAATCATCTAATGAGCTGGCCACAAATATTTAGGTGATAATAACAATCATACATTTAAAGTTGAATTCAGCTTATTGAAACTGTAATTAAATCGCAGATTTACATAATATGTAGTTTTATCTGCTGTTGGATGTTATATGAGCTGAAATTGCGGTGGTAGATATTTATATAATTTCATATACATTAAAATTAATACCCTGAAATCTACCATTTGACAAGATGTGCGTAAACGCCGAGCTCCCATATTAACTATTTGATTTGTGTGCATTAACTTCGTGGAAAAATTAATAATATTAAATATACCACCGACATACGCCGCTGATAGTAGATTAAGGATGGGATTCCCATCCTTAATCTATGCTATGCATCTATGAGTTGAAATAAGTTATACAATCGCCCTAGCGGATTCCCGGGGAAACATAAAAAATGGCGGAAAAGCAGACGAAAAACTTCGAAAATTGGTCATTTTCGGATGCAATTTTCTACAAAACCGCGTCACTTAGGAATAAATGCTTATCATATAATTAAGCCGCACTCATATATCTTTATAATGGTGTATGAATGGTTTCTGTAACTTTAATAGTAACTGAGATGTAGAATTTCTCTCTGACGGTGCCAAACTGCAAATTTACCCAAGATGCCTACTGACCAACACTTTAAAGACCTGGGCCCCTATTATGTATCTCATCACGTTCCGCGTTAAGCCAGTTTTCGCGTTAAGTCGGCCATGATTTAGACGCTAACGCCAAAAAACGGCTTAGAGCGATTATGTAAGCCAGTTTTAGTCGACGTCACAGATTTTGCGCGACGTATCGCATCGCCGCCGAAGGAGGTGGTGTTAGCCATAGAGCTTACTCTATGGCGCGGACCTTTCGTACCTTTAGTTCCATGCGGTACGGTCAATTCGTTATTTTATGTTTGTGTTTAACTACTGTAGACATCATTAATTAACCATACAAAAAAAGGAAGAATTATACTTATTGTATGAATCTTAGGCATTATAAATATTTATGAATTTATAAAAAGGATCTAAATAATTAAAACTGCATAACGCTACGATGACATCACATATATGGTGCTCTTCAAAGAAGCGTACACGACTGAGCATTCACCTGCTTCTCAAAAAACATGAATCGAACGAATTAATTTCGCATTTTAACTACTCAAATTTAAAATGTTCTTATCGACCATTTATTAACTAAGGATACAAAATACGTCTTCAGTTAATTAAGACGTATTCAACTCTCAACAATGCAATGTATACAAAACATACATGTTGCCGCCCTCGTGCACATAAAGCAATTTCAAGAACGAATGCTAACTTGCATTAAATGGTATTTGGCGTAGTGTAGCAAATATTGTTATATTCATCGTGTTTGCTTACGTCAAAATGATCTTCACAGACGCAAACGGATGATTTTAGCGACAGAACATCCTTCCGTCGACACTTCATCATCCACACCGATCGTCTATAATAGATACGAGTATAATGTTGCTTGCATACTGCAAGCATATCCATAACACTAATTTCAAGTCGGCATCATATCGAGACGGTCCTTAATAGAAAAAATAATATGAAAATATTCTTTCATTCGCTGCATTTCAACCGACCAGCATCGAACCCGGGTCTTCCTGGTGATCCTTACTTTGCAGTAAAACAGCAGTTCACAATCTCTAACTATGTGTGAAAACACAATCAGAAATATGCAACTGCCTTAAACGGCGTCTTACTTTTCCCTTATATTCCTTATGTGAGAAAATTTAATGTGCTCTGGCATCGAACCCAGGAAAACCATGGTCTTATCTAAATTTTATTCTTAAACGGATTCTAAATATACATCTTCTAACTAAGTAAGAACTTCCTATCATTTCGATAAATGCATAAAAAAATAATGAAAAGCTACCCCTATGTATTTTATATGGGAGATATATTTACCGCCCGGCATCGAACCCGGGTCTTAATGGTGATACTTTCTGTGCAGCACAATAGAAGATCACGATCTCTAACTATGCATGAAAATTCAAGCAGAAATATTGGTTGCAACTGCCTCAAACGACGTCCTACTTTTCACATATATTCCTTATGAAAGACATTTTAATGTGCTCTGGCATCGAACCTAGGAACAGTATCGTCGTAGCTAAATTTTTTTCTTAAACTAAATCTTAATATACATCTTTTAGCAAAGCGTGAACTTCCTATCATTTCCATAAGTGCATCAAAAAAATAATGAAAAACTACCTCAATTTATTTTAAAGGGCAAGTTGATGCATCGTCCTAGCGTCGAATCCAGGATATTTTCTGTAAAAATCATTTATGTTTTCGATAGATCATGACCATATAGAAAGGCTCCTTGAGTTTTGATTCTCTACCTATCCTGGAAGTATTTTTTAAAAATTCCCGAAAATCAAAGCAATGCTTATAAATGGGAAAAATCGGGAAAATCGGCAGGATTTTTTGGAATTGTAAAGATATATTTATCCGGGCCACTTCTCGTCGTATTAATGCATTTGGGCACAATGCAATACGTAATGTTACACTTTGGCATTTTGAGGTGTTCTGTTTACCACAGAATTTGCAGTTATCTATACACAAAAACTTCCTCATACACTAACGAAACACACGTAAACATATGTACAGTCGTTTGCGTAAGTCTGTGTGCATGTCCTGTCGCTCCTCTAGCGGCCAAAGAGTCCACTTAAAATTTATGTTGGTACTAAGTAATGTGCAGGAGGGAAGGAAATCAGAGGTGGGGGTAAATGTTTTGAAACTTACGGCGAGTAAGGGGAAATTACGGGTGACTTTGGAATTTCTGGGAAACGCACTCGAATAGACAGCGCCTCGCACCATTGGAAAGAACGGGAAGATTTGATTCTTTTGGTCTGCGACTGAGAAAATTTACAGAAAAGAAAGGTTTCTCTGTTTTAGCTAGACGAGCAACGTTTAGGCAAGTGCGAGGGACTTCAGCCTTCTACCATATTAAATGTGAGCGTTAATGCTGATATTTTCGCTTCTTAAGCTGCTTTCAGGTTGAATATTCATCTACAATGTAGCGGAATAATATTTTTGTGTTATTTTGATTTTGGCTTTATCTTTTTATCATACAAATGCTTTTGTATTAAATATTATCATGCTTAAATAGACAATAGAAATATCTCAACAACGAAAATATTTTTTCTTTTCCTACTCTAATCTAAACCTTTTCCGGAGAGATTTGATAGTCTTCTTTTGGATATATAAATTCCATTGAAGTCATACGCTCTGTTATTAAAATTAATTTCTATTGAATTGTTTGATTCTTAAATGATACTAACTTTATAAATAGTTTATTGCGGTTATTTACGAATTCAGCGTTGTGACTGGCAAATATCCCCATTATATATTTATATCCTCGAGGAATTCGAATGTGGAAACGTAATAATAAGGAATCTACCATTCCCGATGAATATCGGAATGAGTGAAATACGGAGGATTTCTTTGAATAATTTAATACTCGGTGATGTCTCCGACAACCTCAATTGCGCTCTGCAGTCGCCGTCCCATGGAATCTACCAGGTTTTTGAATAAATCTGGACGCCGCGCAGGAGAGGTCCAGATATCCCTGATGTGCTGCTCCAAAGACGCAGGAGTGCGCTGCTGTCCACTTTTGAGAGATAATTCTCCATAAATTTTCAATGGGATGGAAATCTGGGGAACGTGCAGACCAAGGAAGAAGTTTTAGATTGTGATGATTATTTAAAAAATCTTTGGTAGCGCGTGCCGTATGCACAGGACTTTTGTCATGGGCAAAAACACTTCTTCGCCTTCTGGGAAGATTTTGTTGGCGTATGGCAGAAGATTATCTTCCAATATTTTGCAATAATCCCCCGCCGTCATTCTAATGAATGAATGGAAATTTTGCCTTTTATATCTTAACTCCTCTGTATATCGTGACCAATCACTAGTATTTTGCGATATATAATTGCATTTCAAGTATTGAGAATGTGTGTTTCTTGCTATAATCTTCCACTTTCCGAACCAAAAAACTCTCTGGTTTTCCGAGACTTAGCTTCGAACCCAGTAAAATTTTGGAAGGAATCTCTGCAGTATACTATAAAGAACCACATTCACTAACGAAATGTTGATTTTAAATTTTCAATCTTTAAGGGAAGTATCTCAAAAGTTTCTAAAACACCCAAAAATATATTCTTATTGGAAAAACTGGGATTTTGGGGTCTGTGATTGATCTAATCTAGGTATGATCCATATCCCCTTTTTCCTGGGGTCTCATGTTAGGGGTTTATTCGAAAATAAAAACGCTGGGTCAATGACGATTTTGATTTAGGCTCGGAGATTGAATCCTATTTAGGTATGAATATATCCGTAGAAGTATCCATCTATGAATATACAGTCAAATCTGTTTGAAACAATCAAGCTTAGGATCTATCTCTCTTTACATTCCGGTCTCTATCACACGAATCACATGGTAAAAAATTGTTAAGACGTTAACCGCTTATAAGATGGATTTCTCTCAAATGAGCCGCATCCCGCCAAGCCCACCTTCCATAACCTTTGATAGAATTTTGTTTAATTTATCTGTATCGCCATCCACCGCACTCCTCTCGTGCCTCTTCCTTATAGTAATAGAATACCTGTTATATTCTATTTTACTTATTTTAAATGTTCTATGTTACTTATCTTTGCTCTTTTTTGGGATTACTAATTTTGCGAAAAATAAGATGTGGAAAACAGAGCAATTTTCATCTCAATCGTGAATCTCTGTGAGATGTTCCCCATCATTCTCGTCTCAAGGCGGAACAGTTGCTTCGCGGGGTTTCCTTTCGTCCCAATCCCTTGTTTTAAACAAATCGAATAAATCGGAGTGGCACTGCATTTCATTGTTTTTTGTGCTGTTGTACATACTCTCGGAGAAATCTTGCATTGTGATGGCCTCTCACGAGAGTTGCAATAGCACTGCAGCTAAAACATTCGTTCCTATTCCCTAATTTTCTATCAAATAAACATTAGTTCATTGTAGAGTGAAAAGGCCAGATTGAAATAACAACGGAAGGCGTACTCTTTGTTAAAAAAGAAGACCAATATTAATAATATAACAAGATGACAACCAGTTATCTGTGAAAAATAAAGCAAAAAGAATAACTCTTTTCGGTTTGAGGTTTAGAGTACTTATTTAAACATCATAGCCAATTAAACCTTTCCCTTTTATTTTCCAACATTGCAATATTGAGGTTGTATAGTGGTTATGATTGGGTCCCCTGAAAAGCATTTTAAGCGGCAATGGTCTTCATTGCCTTCAATTGCATTGCCTTGCCCGAGTTCTATATGACGGCAAGTTACGTATAATGGACAATAAAGGTCTTTTTCAAGAATCCTGTGCACAGGAGAGAGAAATGAGAAGAAAGATAGTTTGAAGAAAACTACATTAACCAGCGAGTGACGGTGAGTTTGAGTGCTTTATATAAATTAAATTAGAGTCATGAAATAAGTGAGGCCAAGGTGTGTTCACTCACATGATTTCTTTTTCATTTTCCAGACGGAAATGATAGAGAAAACTTTTAAAGGAAAGAAAAGAGTCAAACTGATAAAGCGTGTTAAGCTTGAAGGTTACTTGAAGGTTCTTCTGTTTACCGAAGATTCTGCAACGTTAATATGGTTATTGGATAACATTAATAAATATCGCTAAAATTGGATTGAATATAAACAAAGGCAAAACCAAGACGAAGAAGATATAAGGAGAAAAATAAAAATAAAATTAACGCTGGGTAGAGAGGGTACAAATATCTTGGAAGTGTGCGCGATAGTAATTTGGATTGTGAGATAGATAGTTAATAAAGAATGGAAATGGCGAAAAACTCATAATGAAAATTTTGTTTAAAAGCAAGATAGACGGAGAATAAAAAAGAGATTGATACAAATTTCTGTATAGTGTGATTTTATATGGATCGGAAGTGTAGACGACAAGGAAAACTGACAGAAAGAGAATGGAGACGTTTTAGACGTGATTGTAAAGAAAGATGAAAGGAAATTTTTCAGCATTTAGAAAAAGGGCGTCGAAAAAAATTAAAAAGGGGCAAAGGAATAGTACTGGAGACTTCTTAACGTATAAAAAACTATTTAAACTGCATTAAAAGCAGCGGCGGAAAGAAGTTAAAGAGTATAAAAAGAAGGGCAAAATTTCTGGACCTTTTGGATGGAAATAGGGAACAGGAAATGTAATATTGAAGAGCAAAGTGGCGGAATAGAAAAAGAAAATATTACAACGCCAAGATTCTATCGATGGGCACAACAGTTATTGTTGACGAATACTTATAAATAACTAAATATTGCTCTACGTTCTTGATTAGACTTCACCACTTCATCGAGCTTTCTTTTCTTGGCGATGAAACCATTCGATCTTAAAATTAAAGTATTCTAATGGGTTTGGGATATTTAATCTTTAATAAAAAATTCAAGACTAGTTATCGAATGTTGGAACTACTGCGACGTAGTTCCTCGTTCCGGAAAAAAATTACAATGAATGACTTTAAAACACTTTCCATGTGCTGCATTTCCTTCTGATTATTAGGAAAATTCCACCCAATATGCACACGACAAGATCTGTTTAGTTGGAGAATACTAAAACAGAATAAAATCACAGAAACAGCAGGTCGAGGATTCAGCAACGAGGAGGAAACAATGGACTAAGAATTGTTGTTTCATTAAAATAATCATTTGATCGAATGTAACTGATGACAAGTTTGAATATTGTTTCCGTTGCAAAGAAGATCTCTTCATCAAGCAGTTTACTTTTACTCTAGCCTACGATCATTTAACTGAGAAAACGATTGATCAATTTTGCTCAGCAAAGAATTGAATTTTTTACGACTGAACTTGTTAGTGAGTCGAGGGACTCTGATTTGGAGAAAAGAAACAGATGACGCAGCTTCTAGCCAACTATTTAGTCCTCTATATACCATATTTTAATATTAAAGTATCTTTAATTATCTTCACTTTATTTGCAAAAAAATTTACTTTAACCAAAGCTGAAATTTGGAGCAGCACATCCGGAATATCAGGACCTCTCTTGAGCGGCGTCCAGGTTTATTCAAAAACCTGGTAGATTCCATGGGACAGAGCGCAATAGAGGTTGACGGAGATATCACCGAATATTAAATTATTCAAAGAAATCTTCCGTATTTTATTCATTCCGGTATTCATCGGGAATGATTGATCCCTTATTCTTACATTTCCACATTCAAGTTCCTCGAGGATATAATAATATAATGGGGATATTTGCCAGTCATAACACTGAATTCGTAAATAACCGCAATAAACTAATTATAAAATTAGTATCTTTTACGAATCAAGCAATTCAGTAGAAATTCATTTCAATAACAGAGCGAATGACTTCAAAGAAATTAATATATTTCCAATGAAACTCTCCGGAAAGGGTATCGATTTAATTGGGGTAGGAAATAAAAAAAATATTTTCGTTGTTGAGATATTTCTATTGTCTCTTTAAGCATGGTAATATTTAATAGAAAAGCATTTATATGACAAAAAGATAAAGCCAAAATCAACGTAACAGAAAAAGATTCCGCTACATTTTAGATGAATATTCAACCTGAAAGCAGCTTAAGAAGCGAAAATATCAGCATTAACGCTCACATTTAATATGCTAGAAGGCTGAAGTCCCTCGCACTTGCCTCAACGTTTCTCGTCTAGCTAAAACAGAGAAACCTTTCTTTTCTGTAAATTTTCTCAGTCGCAGACCAAAAGAATCAAATCTTCCCGTTCTTTCCAATGGTGCGAGGCGCTATGTCTATTCAAGTGCGGTTCCCAAAAATTCCAAAGTCACCCGTAATTTCCCCTTACTCGCCGTAAGTTTCAAAACATTTACCCCCACCTCTGATTTCCTTCCCTCCTGCACATTACTTAGTACCAACATAAATTTTAAGTGGACTCTTTGGCCGCTAGAGGAGCGACAGGACATGCCCACAGACTTACGCAAACGACTGTACCAATAGCATGGATGTGGTACCTGACGTCATTCAAGATGGTGGTGGTGCGAATTACGTTTTTACCGAAGTGAAATTGTGGAATTTTCAAATGCTTGTATTTTGTAAACAAAAAATCTTTCGTACAAATCTCTTTGGGTGTTAGTAAAGTTTTTCTCCCTAGTATTAACCAATGTCAATATCTCAAATGGTGTCCAGAGGTCTATTGTATCGTAAATTAATGTTTTTGTAATTTGCAATTGTAATAAATATTTTTGCTTGAAATTTTTTGTCATTCACCAGCAAAATGTTTCGCCCTTCTTGTGAAGTTAAATTTAGAGGCACGCATATTGTCGAGTTAACTCTAGTACAAACGTGCATTACGTGAGGTAGCGCGGCTCTTTTCCAAGGGCTTTGATAGTGAATGTGTAATAATATAAATGGGAAATATAGCTTTTAAGGCAATTCGGTAATATGTCATATGTACGCATTTTGTCGAGTTGAGTACAAACGTGCATTATGAGAGGTAGCACGGCTCTTTTCCAAGTTTTGTTAGTGAAAATGAAGTAATATAAGTAGAAAATATAGTCATAGGGTGATTCGGTATTGTGCCATCGATAAAATTATTTTATCTTGGGATTTAGTTAATATTTATATCGTACAGTAGCAGTTCTCGGCGAGTTTAACGGTGACAAATTACGTTCGCAGAAGGAACGATGGTTGCATAAAAATCTCTCCAATCCATCTTTAATTTCAGAAATACAGTTCAGAAATTTGAAATTAATGTAATTTTCGAATTGACAGCTGTTATTTTGCCAGTAATATTTAGTCATTATGTTTGACAAAACACCTAATTGTCCGTTGATAATCCTGTTCCTGCGGGACACAACGGCTATAATCCAATACGAATTAATTAATTTTGGGATGTATTACTAGTTAATTCCATCGCACCATCCGCGAAAAATCCCCAAAGGCATTATTTTAAGAGTAAAGATCAAAAATTAATCGTTGCCCCGTAAGAATCTGTGTTATACCTGGGCTTCACAATATGGCTAAATGCGCAATTATGCCACGCCCCCTTGGCTTCACTCCCCGCCAGTGCGGAGCATAGGGGGCGCCCCCTCCAGTAAGCTCTATGGTCCGTGCAGATGTGGTAGCTGACGTCACATTTCCGTCAGCCAATGGAAATACGTATTGAGGCGGGGGTGTCTGCTGAGCAAAATTGCTTCCTTTTCTTGCGATTAAAAAATAATACATGGCAAATTATTACATAAAATATACGTTTACGTATGTATTTACCCTTTTTGATATTTTAGAATATGTTTGAAGGCTAATTAAAAGTTTGTCCAGAGGTCTATTCAGTTTTAAGATTGTTCAAGTACAAGATTCTCTTTCTTTAGCCGGTCAACATCAAATGTAAACATATACAATGCATGAGTGAGGTCAAAAATGCAAAACCGATCTGCAAACAGTATAAAGCAATTCACAACTGTACCAGTCAGTAACTGCCACTCCTTATGCTTGATCACAGGATAGTAAATGGCAAATGATTACGGGAAATGTCTTAATAAAAGGCACAGCAAACTTGCAAGGACATCCTGAAAAAGGAAAAAAGAAAGGTTGCGTCACACATAATAGCTACTTGTAAAGAAAAAACTACATATTTCCTAATAGATAAGCATAAGTTTTGACTTGACATAAGATATGACAATTTATTACCAAAACCACTTTCTTTCCCTTCAAGTAGATATTGTAGGAACATTAATGAAATATTTAACGAAAATGAACACACTTCCCTGCAAATATTTCTGTACCAAGAACGTGATTCACAAACTTACAATAACTAATCCCTCGTCAAACTTGCTTTCTCTCAGTTTTAAGCATTGAGTACTGATGATAGCAAAGCATAAAGGCACCTGAAGGCCACATTTTCCTAAGTTCTTCCCCTCTTGTTGAAATAAATACCACTCCACACATCTTACTCATCATAACTTCTATAAGATTATAGCTTTGAAATTGTATAACACCATTCTTGGTTCTGCATAACATCTGTATAATACCCTGCAAGCCATCATAAAGGTGTGTGGTAGGGCAAACATTTCAGTCGCATTATTTACTACCGGTAATATTATACTCTCATAACAAATTAGCTGAACATGCTAGTAAATTTGATAAAATAACATAATTACTGCGGTTGACTGGTAAATTATTATCAACTACTCACTTTATAATGCACCCGAAACACATGCAACCTGGTAGGCAACAAATTCAATATTTATCAGGTGTAGCGTCCATTTCATGCAATACTGCATTGATATGAAAATTTTTTGCATTTTTTTAACTTACCGGTGGAAGGTAAGACCAGTTATTCTTCTATATGTGCGATTAATGCACCCGTAAAACGAGCAGCAAACCATCTACGAATGCTAAGGTAACATAGCATTTATCTACCTGACGGCATGTTTTCGGATATAGATAATAATTTTCAGAAAAATACACACACTATTATGTATTTACGTACCTTTATATGACCTCTGTAACCACTGGTTTCAGGAGAACTTGATATTTTCTTAACACGTAGGCTTATGGCAAATCCACGAAGCTGGGCTGCACAATATGTCTAAATGCGCAAGGATACCGTTACGCCTGGCTTCACCTCTGAGAGCTTATGCCCACAGGGAGAGTCTAACGTCGGGAAAGTGAAGCCAAAAAAAACGCAACCCGCAGAGCACTGGTGAGAACTTTCCGCCAGCTCCCCTTTAACTACATGTATTTTTGGGGTTTTATTTTCCTCTCATACGGGACTCAGGAGCTTGTCTATCCTATGACATGGACGCAGATAGTTTAAATGAACCTTTTACTTAACGATCATGTTCGATTTTTTCCTCAAAGTCCTCTTGATTCTATTCATCATGGAAAATAAAACATGCCTGCAATGTAAACTTCTCGGATGCCGGTGTCGTCTGCTAGAGCGATATAAAAAACGAATCATCTGCCAACCTTCCGAAAACTATATTAAAACCTCGTTGATTATTATAATGTTAATTTTATGTAATTATAATGCATTAATCCGACTTAGTTTTTAATCGATCAATACCAAGTATGGCATAAAAATTCCTTAATAATCGTTTACCGCAATGAGATAAAGCTACTCTATCATACATTATAATAGCTTATCAGGGTAATTAGAGATTTCCCGCTTGTGCAAATGTTTGTTCTAATTCATAATCGGGGCTCAATGCAGTAAAAGTTGTCAAAATGACGAATCTGTTCTTACAGCCAAATGCACTGCAATTGGTCATATTGAAGGCAGAAACAAGCCCCTGCTTATTTACCTATTAAACCTTTAGAAACGCGAAAATAACAAAATTGCTTCGTGGTACACATTGCTCAAACTACATTTTGTGTTCCAAAACGTTCGAATTACTCGATCAAACCTTGATTACTCTGTACCAAAGCCGCAAAATCACGAAAAAACAATGTATTAGTATAGGGAGGTACGAAAAGTTCTCACCAGCATGGCGAAATGCGCAATTTGCCGCTTTACCCCTGGCTTCACTTTTGGTCGCTAGAGGGAGATAGGATATGCTACCCCTGTGCTTATGCCCCATTATGCCCCCTCCAGTAAGCTCTATGGTGTTAGCGAAATTTTTTCAGTGAAGAAAGATGGACGCTCCTCTTCTGTTTGTTGCTCTCGTCCAAGCTCGTAGGAGAAGAAGGGAATTACGAGTAAGGAGGAGACGATTACGCGACGCGAGCAATCCGTTTGAGCTTCCCGATGGGGATTTTATCAAGTTATATAGAATTCACAAAGAGGGAATTCTATATATTATCAAGGAAATCGGACCAATGCTCCCGCAAACCCGAAGAAGCAAGGGTATACCTACATTCATAAGAGTAAGTATAGTGTTTACATTATTTTTATTGAAATAGTTTAAGACATAACTTTACGAAATAAAAGTAATTGTATATGTTGGACTACAAATAGGAGAAAGTTAGTTGGAGAAGTATTCTCTCCAACGCCTTCGTGAGTTGCATCTTATTGTGGTATGATTAACTAAGTCATTATAACTTCGATCTAGCTTCAAATAATTGCCGAAACTTCCAACGAAGTGCTTTATGTGTTAACTGTGCACAATATATTAAGATACCGGTGGAAAATGTCTCTCGTTGGCAAAATTAAAGTTGATTTGTAGTGGTGTTTACGTTGTCATGTACTCACTTGTATTCATTTTAATTCTGACATAAATAATGCGAACGGTTCTACCTGTTTCGCATGGAATAGTAGAATGTAACTTCCATGATGTTTTCCATACAGGTAAATAATATCGAAGTAAAAGAATTTAGTTAATATGCTAATGATATCTATAGGTGTTGACAGCAGTCAATTTCTTGGCTTGTGGAGGGTACCATTGTGCAGGATTTTCATCATGCCTTGTCCCAAGGAGCCGTGAGCATTTGCATTACGCAAGTGTGTGATGCAGTTAACGCACGGCTGCTGAATAAATGGGTAAAATTCCCTAGAACACCCGAAGAAGTTGAGAGGGTAAAAGTTAGGTATGTATAAAGTTAAAGCTGATTAGATTGGGTTCCTTATTATATCAAGCATTAAATTTTTCGAATGTTACCATCTGCCTTTTTATGTTAGTCAAAGGAAATTGTCCATTTCATAAGTATTATTATTATTATTTTGTTTCAGATATTTGGAAAGAACTGTATGACGGGCCTCATAGGTGCAGTGGATGGGACCCATGTAACCATAGTTTCTCTCGACAAAGATAGGGAGCATAGATATGTGAATAGAAAATACTTTCACAGTATAAATGTCATGATAGTGAGTAAACTTATAATGTTAACATCTGCTTCCCAGTTGCTTCTTTCTTGTCTTTAAATAATTTCTCTTCCACTTTAGGTATGTGATTATGACCTTCGCATTACCACTATCAATGCAAGGCATGAAGGGAGGAAGCATGATGCAAATATTTGGCATCATACCTTATGCCGGGACTACCTCCAGAGGGAGTACAACGCTCATAGGTATGTATTTAATTTTAAAGACAAGGTTTCCTTCTGTACTGAATAAACAAAGCTATCCTCATTTTCAGGGGACTCTGGATACCAAATGAGCCATGGTTGCTCACACCATTCCACAACCCTGAGCCTAAATTCGCCTGAAACTAGGTTTAATAGCAGCAAGAAACTCAGTGGAGAGGTGCATTGGGGTCCTTAAAGGGTGGTTTCGGTGCCTGATGCGTGACTGAACTCTACATAACACCCCATGGAAATATGGTATGGTTCCCATACTTTAAATTGTGGTTATCTTACTATCATTATAAATGAAAATTCAATATCTGCAAGAAGTAGATGCGTTGCATGCCTTTTTACCAATGAAGTATTCTTTAAATGTTAATGAAAGAAGTACTTCTAAGAATCAACAGTTGCAACTATAATCAAACATCTTGTTCTTTCAGGAATCATGATGAACGCCTGCGCCATCCTCCACAATATGGCACTGCACTATAAGGTTCCCTTGCCACAAAACATCGACTTGGAGGAAGAAGAGATCATGTTCAACTTCCCCTTGGAGATGAATGCGGCAAGGGAAGGGAGCACTGTGCGAGGGACAGTGGTGCGGAACTATTTTACTTAATGTGTGTTGTGTGTATCATTGCATCTGCGTGTTTGTGTGAATGCGTGTATGAATGTTTGGGGTCAAGGGAGTGTGGAGAGGTCAGATTTGATAAGGGCCCCACATACTTTTACCCTGGTGGTATGTTACATCATACATCAGTATTGCCATGGTGACTGGTATTGAATGTAGTACTTTGACTCAACAAGTCAGAGATTAATGAATGGAATGCAGCAAGACCTACCATTCGGCCTCTTCATTATGTTTAACTAAAAGGAGAACCTTAACTCCAATGATAAATTCTCATTGAAATTTGGGACAATAAGTTTGTCTCAATTTTTCTAAGTTTTATTCATACCATCATCTTCAAATTCTTTGTTTCAAGTTTTTCTTTAACTTCTTGCAATTTGTATTCATATTCTCATGTTTTTTTAATTCTTTTATTTATATGTTCTTTGCATAACATTTTCTGTATCTTTCAGATAGATGAGTTAATTTTTGGCTGTATTCAGAAATTGGAGTTCTGATTTCTAAATGCAGCCTTAAATTAAACCTGGCACTTGGAAACAACAGATGCAGTTGATGGATACAGAGGAGCGACGAGCATCATCAAGAAATTTTCTAACTATAATAGCAACTCTGGAGAGTTTCTGGCCAGGTGAATACTCTCATAGCAAAGAGAGTGGCCAGGACAAGGCTGAAAGGATTTTCTATGTAAATTTGAACAGTTCAAGTTCAAAACTTTTTTATAAAATGCTGTAATAAAGTGTACACTTTAAGAATTTCAATAAAACGGTTGAATCAGAATGGTGTGAGTCTTCTTTTCTCCTCTCCACTAGTCTGTCTGGCGCTGAAGAAAAATTGGAGTGGAGCAGCAAAGATTCCTCTTTGTAGAAAAATCTACTCATGCAAATTTGGTCTTGCACATTGTCAAATAGGAGTACTTCCCTGAAAAATAGTTTGTTATTGTGCATGCACAGAAGTAAATATTGAGTGAAGTGGATTCAATGCTTGTAAAAATTTAACTATCAGAGGTGTTAAGTTCTTGAAAAAAATTAAATGAGAACTGTTCTCTCAACTAAGTAATTTGAGCCAAATTGAAAATTAAAATAAGACTTTGGAGTTGTATATGAAAAATTTAAGCCCAAATCAAAACTTTTCAAATTAAATAAAAGTACTTAAAACTTGCAAATAGAAGTTAATTTGAAAATCACAAAATTTAGATTAAATTAAGATTTTAAGTTGCAATTGATCAAGAAAGCATTCAAATTAATTAACAGAAAAGTTTCGGACCATGGCCGGCTAGTAGGTATGTAGAAATATGCAGCTTATAAAATTATTCTGTTTAGTACCTTTGTACAATCTGTTTGAATAAATAAAGTACTACTCATTAACCTCTTGTAACATGAACCACCAACCATTTCCTTGACTTGTTCTCTTCACCTTTTGAGGAACATACTAATCTTGAGGCCCAGCAAACTGGAATGGCCATAGGTTCTCCTCTTATACATCTTAAATAACCAGTAATATTTTCACAGTAGTGGAAACGAAGAAACTGATAATTTCAATTCCCAATGAATGGATATTATTGTAATATTTTTGTCTAAAACCAGCTGATTCCCCACTGTTAATTTCACAATCCACTCTCAATAGTATTATGAAGATGCAACAGAAAGGTAAGGCAGGATTTCCAAAAGAAAAATGATACCATTTTCATCTTTTTATTTGTCAAACTTGTTGAATAATCTAAGCAACAAACAAATATATAAAAAATTAAATATTAACATAAAAAAAATTTTGATAAATGAAATGAGAAACTTAAACTGAGCAATTCAAATTAAAAGATAAATGTGATTGAATAATTTCAGCTAAAATTGAAATAAAATTAAGCGAGAACTCAGGTAAGTCTCCAAAAGGGAAAGCACCCGGGACTTGATCTCATTTTCCAATGGCATTGACTGGCGTTGCTATTTCAGGCTCTGTTCCATCAAGCCTATCCTCCTCTCTTCCTGTTGCAAACGCAAACTTTGAATGCTTGAGATGGAGATCTCAAGCATTTGTTTTTCCAGCTTGAGCCTCTTGCTCTCCAAAAGATCCGCAAATTCACTATGTTTTGCCAGAAAAGTGAATGTAGCACATTTATTGAGGAATTCCTTTATGCTAAAACATGTACCATGTAATAACAAACATTTCAAGACCGATACCTTTATATATACAATATAAAAGGTATCTCTAGCAACCCCATAACATCTCATTACACTATAACTTACAATATAACTTTAAAATATGCACTAGCGTAAATCTTACAACGAACACTACTTACTTCGACGTGCTTATCTTTCTAAATACACCGCTGAAATAAATTCGATTCGCGCTTATTTGACGACTTCCGGTCAAAAATACAGTAGATTTGGCAACACGTTTCGCATCGCGAACACCAGAAACATCTCCTAACTAAAAAGCATCCATAATCGCTCTGAACGCGAACACTCATGTGTTCGCAGTAGCGGTACGTCGCCAACGCAAACTCTATCATTTTACGCGTTAGTTACATAGTAGGGGCCCAGAGCTAGAGCCCGTTACCGCGTTTCTCGAAAATAGCGCGAAAATAGTGCGACACCAGCGCCACCGCTACGTGCAGAACGGCAACACCGCATAGGTAGTCCTATGTTACCTTTCTCTGCAGGGAGAAAAAAATCTTCCTCAAGGCCTGACCGGTTGCGACATCTTTCGGCTTTAATGGGTACTAACAACCGCGCCGAGATGCGGTGCGTTTGAACGCGAGGAATTAAAGGCCTCGTTTTCCCAAAAATTCAGGCTTTATTTAACGTAGCTTTTTAAAGGGTTTATTTTCTGAACCGCAGAAATTATTCTTGACCATAAGGGGAGTTCTATTTTCTCCCAAATACTCGAATAAAAAAGCACTGCCATCAACAGTGGAATCATAAGCATTATAACAATGCGAACGGTAAATGAAAATAAACCAGAAGCAATTTCCTTTCGCCTCTTTTTTTAATAATGTATATATATGTATATAACTTGCACATATTTCGTTTTAATTGTAAACATTAATGTCCTCAATCATATCCTTTGTAATTATGTTTAATTAGGTTAAGTTAGTTTTGAGATATTTATTTTAGGGGTGCATTCATACTATTGTTAGATCACATATTTTTGTAATGGCCAAGTTATGGAATTTTGGATAACACAGATTACACCATCATTTTGTAAATATGCAATAGCGTCGTTGTAAAATTTATAAATAAATGAATTTGGTACCTTACATAACGCACGTTACACCATCAGTTGGTGCCCAATCGTAGTCATACCGAGATTACTGATACCGTGCTCGTAGGAGCACAAGTCCTACCAAAGCATAAAATACCCAACTGTGTAATTATGCGCCTCTAATATCAGTCATTCCGAATGATTTTTCGTTCGAGAAGAGGAGAAAACATAAGCTCTTGGCGTTATATTGAAGTGTGATCCTCCTAACTTGAGAGCGATGCTTTGCAGTGAACAGAATCGCGTTGAAAGGAGAATCCAGTTCGTTGCGTGGAAACTCTGCTTCTCGCAAACCTGCTAAGCGTTATTAGGGTGGAATCTTTAGAAGATTTCAACTAAAGCTTAATGGATGAAATAATAGCTCAGGAAGTTCCTTCTCAGATGAAATGTCCGTGTTACATTGGCCGAAGTGATACGTAAGATGAGACTTCTCGATCTTGCCCTCATAAAAGACGCCTTATTATTATTATGAAACTTCCGAAAAAATAAAGAAAAAAGAATTTTCGAGAGTTTATTTTTCCCGCCAAAGTAATCGATTGGTGAGATGCAGCTCGTACCGAAAACGTGCTGCAAATGAGAGACTCCAATTATTATCTAAAGGATCATCAAAGGCGATGGATTTGTTCCGATTTTCAATTCGTCACAAAATTAGCAAATTTCGCTTATCACGTTGTGATCCGCAAGGACCAGGGGAGTCATTTCTAGAAAATTATCTATTTATTAATTACTAATTTGATTCAAATTGTGCTAACAGAATGAGGAAATGCAGCGATTTTATAAGGGCGAGATTGATGACATCCAACTCTCCGTCGTATAAAATCTAAAAGAAAGAGGTGCATAGGAGGTCCGATTCGCTATTAGGAAAGACGTCGATGGGAAAACAGCCGTAATATAAAAAACCCGCTGATAATTTACTGTTTTCAGGAGATAACAGTTTGATTCATTTCTGAAAGACAAACAAAAAGAATACAGTTACACTATAGCATGTATTAAATATTTAAAAATGTGTGCACAGAAAATAGAAACAGAACATGATAGAATGCAAATAGTTAAGTTACAAAATGTTAAGTGAGCTAGCAATGTTGAAAAAGTGGATATCTAAGCATTAACTAGCTGTTACCAACTTCTTCAATATTTACGTAAAAATTAATGATTTTGTTCAAGAAATTAGGGTGACAACGTCAAAATTATTCCTTTGATGTCTTTCGGATTCCACCTCGATGACTTAAGCGTTGCAATAGTCCTTTCGCCGTCCTTATGGGAACATCCGATCGCCTTAAGTCAAAATGATTAGGAATAATAATTTTTGATAGAATTCAAATATAATTTCACTACCCGGATGTATTCTACTATTTTCTACTCTATTTATATACTCCAAAACGAAGTTCAATTCAATGTGGCCGAGTCCAACTATTTACGAGTTATAATGCAATAGAACCAATTTATCTTCGTTTATCCAACATGTTAATTTATTTTTTGAGCAATCGAGAGGAAATAGCTGTCCCAGAAATACTACTAAATGCTTAGTTTAGCTGAAAGAATATGTTTTCCCGATTGAAATTTTCCTGGAAATGCGTTATTTGGAATTGGGACAAATTTTTCCCCTGGGATATAGGATTCGTGGTGTTAATTTAGAATACCAGCAGATGAACTGAACTTTGAAAATCTGAATGATGATACAATTACGCATTAATGGCTTCCAATCGCCTCTATAATATTTGGGTATCTTCATTGCCAGTTTTTAGGTGTATTTGTGCTCGTATAAGGCTTTCAGGGAACTGGAGGTGGAGAATACCTGTCGGATGCTCAAAATTCTACAATTTATGAATGAGTGGCCCTGAATCATTTCCAACTCCCTCGATTATGTCATAACGTGAGGTTTTGCTGTTTAGACTATCTAGCGAAAATATTTCGGATTGCTAGCTAAAGAATTTTTTTATATTACATTCAAAAATAATATTATATTCCGGAAAAGAGTGACTGTAAACAAGTGAGGAATTTCCCCTAATTTCAATCGCTCAATTTTTTAATATCATCTACATCTACATCTACATTAATACCCTACAAGCCGCCTTTCGGCGTGTGGCAGGGGGTGTAAACACCAGTTGAATCTAAATTACTTCCTTATTCGATTATTGTCACGTATTGTTCGCGGAAAGAATGAATCTCTAAAACGATTCGTCCTAGCATCTATTTCTCTTAACTTACGGTCATTATCGGATCGACCGACGTAGCAGGGGGGTTGCATGATACCGATTGTATCTTTGGAAAATGTAGTTTCCCTGAATTTATTAAGCAATCGCACCCTAGCTTCCAATCTCCTTTCTTTCAAGGATTCCCAACCTACGTCTGAGAGCATTTTTGTAACGCTTGCTTTTTTATCGTAGCATTTCTCAACAAAACGAACCGCTTTACGCTGCACTTTCTCGAGTTCGCGAGTACACGTTTCATCCGCCGGATCCCATATACTTGCCGCATATTCCAGAAGGGGTCTGACCAAGGTAAAATAACATCGCTCTCTCACCTTTTCGTCGCATTTACCGACAGTACGCTTTACAAAGCCAAGCCTTTTACTTGCTTTGCCGCAGATTTTTCGAATATGCGTGCTCCAATTTAAGTTATTAGTAATGTTGGTCCCGAGATATTTAACTGAATCTACTACTTTGATA
Organism: Sympetrum striolatum; assembly: GCA_947579665.1. Classification (NCBI taxonomy): domain Eukaryota; kingdom Metazoa; phylum Arthropoda; class Insecta; order Odonata; family Libellulidae; genus Sympetrum; species Sympetrum striolatum. The sequence goes on from OX388350.1 coordinate 89,545,878, forward strand.
CTAATTCCATTAATTTTGTACGGGTGATTTGGACGCATTTTTTTCTTTTCGAAGAAATTAACTACGGAGCACTTACTTACGTTAATATCTAATTCCCATTTTTCGCACCACCTTTGGATGAGGACTAAATCGTTTGAGAGAAATGTTCGGTCTTCCCTGTTTATTATTTCCCTATATATAACCGAGTCATCCGCAAATATCCTCACATTACTAACTATCTCGTTACTCAAGTCATTGATATAAATAAGGAAAAGAAGAGGTCCAATTACACTGCCTTGAGGTACGCCAGAGGTAACTTTGACTCTATTTGAGCTAACGCCATCCAGTACAACTTGTTGTTCCCTCTCGTAGAGAAAGTCCTTAACCCAGTCGACTACTTCCTTGTTAATGCCCGCTAGTTTTAGTTTGTAAATTAGTTTGTAGTGGGGGACTCTATCGAATGCTTTTTTTGAAATCTAGGAAAATAGCGTCCACTTGCTTTTTACTTTCGGCCGACTTTAAGATATCGTGTACAAATAGAGCAAGTTGGGTTTCACATGATCGGGACTTTAGAAAACCATGCTGGTTTGCGTCGAGGAATTCATTTCTATCTAAAAATCCCATGAGTGAGCTTACGACGATATGTTCCATTACCTTTCCGGACAGCGAAGTTAATGATATGGGTCTATAATTTCCTGGGTCCTCCTTTAATCCGCTTTTGTAAACAGGAGTAATATTAGCTAATTTCCAATCGGAGATGAGAGATCATGATTCTTATTTCATCGTCCAGTCTTCAAATAATAAGTATTTTAATATTTGCGCGAAACTATCGTTTATAAATAAGACTAATTCAGCAAAATGCTATACCTCCCTTCCCTGCAGCTAAAATATCATTATTTATTTACTCTCAAAAAACTACAAATAGGCACCAGGCCAGCCATATCATTGTATTCACACTACTCGGGAGAGAAACCTCCCGAAGGCAGTATGTAATACATATAATTACAAAATTTACAATAATCATACAATATTTCAAAATTCACCACAGTGTTACTATATTAAAAATACAACAATACTACAAAAAAATCAAGTAACCCTTTTAATTTTATTGATAAATATATTATAAGAAGGGGGAAAAGGTTCTAAAACTTCTGCAGGTAAATTGTTCAATTCTACTATTCCCCGATTTAGAAATGAATATTTACAAACATCTGTTCTTTTTGTTCTCCCGAGGTTATCCGGTTTCCTGAGTCTATTTTTTTCTTTTTATTTATTCTTTCAACGAAGGCTTTCCAGTAATAGTTTTGTATATATTCCCTAAACTTTTTACTTGACGTCTATATTCTAATTTAAAGTTCTTCAACCATTACAGTGACGCTATCTGTCTTCCCATATCAACACGAATCTTGCTGCTCTCCTTTGAATATTTTCTAATTTGTCTGTTAGTCCTTCATGGGTGGAATTATAATTTTGAAATACATTATCTTAGGTAAATCACGGTAGTATAATTGAAAACATTCTAGATAGAGTTCAATCTGCTATCGTGAATTTATTTCACGAAGCAATTTGGCTGATCCAGTGATTTATTTTCTTTCGGTACACTCGTTCTCCATTAGCACGTCTTGAAAACTTGGCGCCAACGATACGCGGCCGAATAACAAAAGAAGTGAGCTGAGCATGCGCCAGAGGCTCCTCCGTTTAGTTGGCGTCGTGTCCTTGGTTAGTGATGGTCGCCGAGGCGGACGGACGCTCTCGGTAAGCTATTATTTCGCTACTATTCGGAAGGTGTGTGACGTTTGATTTCATTACAGAAATTTATAATGTTGCGCTGAAACTTAGATAACTCGTTAGTCGATTATCGGCAAAGAACTTTCACAATTTGAGGGCCAAGATGCCGTTTTGTCAACTTTCACTAAGTCATTTTCCGTTGTGTGTACCTTTCAGAGTGTGACATATAATTTACTACTGTGCAGGTTTCGGAAAGTGAATCGATTTCACTAACATTTCAATCGCCTTTTAGATATTGCAGTCTACCGAACTACGTACTAGCTGTTTGTTGTGGGAATTCATAGCGAAACTCTCGGCCTTGCGCAGAAACTTTTCTACTTGACAAATAGCACCCTTAAGTTAAGGAATATTTTGCGTGTTACGGAAAAGAATTCGTTTTGACATCATTCAATGATATGGGGATAATTAGCAGAATATACATTTATCTCTGAAGTAATGGTGAATCGGCATTTACGAAGAAGTACCAATGAATTTCTCACGAAAATAATAATAAATTTGAATCGCGCGTAATAGCGGGAGTTTCGAAGGAATATTCGTATTAAGTCCCGTAAGGAGTGTATTAATGTCCACATTTTCGAAAATAGTTGGCTCTTAGACAAGAAGTTCCGCTGAAGAGTAATTTGTGATTAAAGAAAGTGAAACGATGATGATTGTGTGAATTGGAGACAAATAATGTGTCGTTGTATGTGCGAAGTACCGCTGATTGTGACTTCGAAGATAAATGATTTGTAAAAGGAATTTTTCTTCAAAAGAGATTTGGGTTCAATAAAAGTATAGCCGATGACATTGCATTTGCAACAGATTATCAGATTAGAATCAGCGCTTTTCTACGACTTAGTTGGACTGTTATTACTTTAAATGCAGTCCACAGTGAAATTGCTGCTAGAGCGAAGACCAATGTTGGTTAATTGCACACTCCACTAGGTGAAAAGGAAGATTTTCGGATAATTTCGTTGAATCCTGTCCCATTGGAGCACCTGCCCAGGTTGCAAATCAGTTGGAAAGGTTCTAAATTGAAGGAAAGTTTATTACGAAATTACGACAAATGTTGAAAAACTCATTCGTAGGAGTCTCGCATATTTTAGGCATCTAATTAAAGGTTAATAATTATATATTCCGTACGAAAGAAGTGCTGCTGTAGAAATTGCTGGCATTCAGCTGGATCATCAAGTTTATGGAATAATTTCTCAATTTTTAGACACATTTTTGCTGAAAGAAAGGAACAATTATGAGCATCTTCAGCAATTACGAATGCAGCAAAAGCGTACGTTTTCTTTGAAATATCGCTTTGAAGAGACCAGCAATTAAGAGTTGGCAACTTCTTCGGTTAGAGCGACAAAAATTACGACAGTTAAGTATTGATGGTATTTACAAGGTTAACGAGATCTTTTTCTAGCTAATAAACGCTAAAATTTAAAAATAAAAAGTTGAAACGAATATAGTCGGCTAAATGTGACGCCCACAATCTGCATGTCAAGGATTGCCTTCGCATTGTACTGCGCCCACGGATTTCTGGATCAAAGGGAAGCAGTTTAATATTGAGACGGTGCTATAGAAAGGGATTTTTGAGTTGCGTACTAACTAGGTATATGTCGCCCTCCTCACCTATTTATAATGTATTTCTCTCTAATTATTTTCGAACCGAAGCGTTAGTCTACCAGCAATCATTGAGTCGGTTGATGAGATTGATTGTTCAGCGTATGTTTGATCACTTCCTTTCTTCAGACACCGTTAAATATCCACATTGGCGTATATTCATTCTCTTTTACTTCCGACAATATTCGGAGCGCAATGTATTCCTCAGATTCAAAAACCATGAATTCTCTGTTCGGAAACGTCAACCTCTTCCGAATTTTATTCATCGTAGTATCCGACCTATATTTGAGGCAAGACGGTCAGTTATTTAAAATATTCGTTTCTGTTTATTTTCCTGTCGAATATTGAAAACAATATCAAAATTAATAACGAAGGGAAAGAAAGGATTTTAATATGTGTACGCCACAACACGAAGAATCGGTGGACGAGAAGATGAGTTTGCGTCTCATATCTTCCGTGCGCGACTGAGCTCAGTGTGGTTTGGTTATCTTGTTCGTTGTTCTTCAGACGAGCTCATTCCCACCTAATACGAAAGATTCGTACATTTCGAATCATCTTCGAAGTTTTCAGCAGGAAAAGTCGCCATGCTATCGTATTTGTTTAATCAGAAAGGAACGCGGCTGTTAATGCGAACTTATTTATTAATGTGCCCACCGGATGCTAAACATGGTAGAATTAAAATTGCTATGCTTGAAACGATCGCTAATTCAATGATTTTCTTTTATTTAAATGCTGTCGAGAACCCAGGGAAATTAATATAAGAAAGGACTCGGGATTAAACTCCCTTTGATTATTATAGCATTGCTTTAAAAAGTCCCTATTTCTAAAACAAAAATCGTCGATTTTTCGAGGGTTTGTTTCTCCACCGCTCTCTCGCAATTTGATCTTCATTTGCCGAGGACAATCTGTTGCGATTCGTTTGCTTGCTAATTGTAAAATTTCCGATTGATCAAATCTTTATAAAATTATAGAATTCTCCGTCATTCGAGAATTCTCTTCTCCTTTTGGAATTTCTTTCGTGAAATTGTTGAGCTGCTGCGGCGAATCGATTTGTATTAAGACGTCTGTCCCCAAGGATTAAAACACCTAGATAATTGCGTGCTTTTCTTAGTAAACAAATGTCGTTTCCGAGCTACGATTTTTAGCCAGATGTTACTGATGCGTTATTGAAACGCTGAACTTGACTACCTTCGAAATGCAATTTAAGTTTTCCCAGCTGTTATCCTGTCTGCAATACTTTTTATGTGCTTAAAGGAGACATAAGAAAACAAAAAGGCTCCAATTTTAGCACATCTTTGGTTTGTACTGTGAAACTGAATCATCATCCTAATCTTCTTCAGAATCTGATGAACTTCGATGTCTGTCTTGAGTTGGATTCTTCTCGTAAATGCGAAGATCATTTCATCGTAATTCTGATGATTTGGAATCTCAGTCAAAAATGCTGTTCGAATTCTGCTTGATTTCGCACTTCTAAGACCGTTTTTCCTTTTTTTTCCTTCTGCCAAACTTAATGTTTTCAGCCGTGCTCGCTTCATTTTATCGAATATTTGTAGTAATATAAAATTAATATCTGATCATGTTGTAATTTGGTGGTCGTTAATGCTTTCAATCGAGTGTAAAATTTGAAATGTGACCCTAATACTATGAATAGGCGAACATTTGGGAATAAAAACGCAAATGGTCAAGGGGAGAAATATTTCATAGGGTGTCGAGGTGAGCGTGGCTGCTTTATGAAAATAAACGGAACGAGCATTTAAGGGTATTTCTTATTCGACCCTTTTTTTTCAAAGGACAGTTGTATTTTTCTTTGTCACGATTAATGAGGCGTGGAAGCATCGCGTTCAGAGCAACGAAAGAATAAGAAAATGTTGATGCAACAATGAGACGCAAGTAGATGTACAGAGAAGTGTGACTTCTTCCAACGTATTGCATCAGGTTCGATAAAAATGTTTTCAGTTGCTTTTATAGATTTTCCGTTTCTATTTTTAGATTTACCTTCTATAATGATGGTTGTTAAAATTGAGGATGAATTATTTTGATGTTTAGAAGGAACGCATGTATGCAATTCAAACAGTCATGAGTGTTCTACCTTTCGCTAGGTTCATTCACAATCAAAAATCCTTATTAAGCGCTTCCTTAACCCCACCTAATGAAACGTGATTATTTAGCGATTGCATCTCCCAGTCATATTATTTATCGCCATTTTTAACGCTTAGAGACTTGCTTTTCCGGAATCTGCATGTCGTTGTCTTTTCCTCATTCAAATTGGCTTTCGTATTAATCTGTTATTTTAATTTATATTTCGTAATTTATTAACTCATTCTCGCCACATTTGACTTCAAATCGCATTCTTTTTTATCCATTAGAGAGTAGGGGTCTCCGAACAGCCGCATTAAGCAGCAGTTTGGTGGCCTACTACACACTCGAGGTCCAAATTAAAAATAATCAGAACATAGATATTGTTTTTAATTATTAATGTAATATTATTGTATTCGGTAATTATTTTATAAAAATTGATACTCTACACACGAATACCTGTATTAGTGGGAATGTTGAAATTGTTTCCTGGATGCCAAAATAGCACACATTTCTGGATTTAGATTTTATGTCCATCAACACTCACCTGAGATCCGACAATTGTTTTCTCAAATTTTTCAACGGCGGCTGATCTTGGCAGGATACACGTAAATTTCCGTCATTTATTTCTGTAGATGAAAAAGTCTCAACGGGCCGGATGACACGCGGGCCGCATCCGTCCCGCGGTCGTAGTTTGGCATCTGCACAATGGGTTGAGTCTAAAACTGAACAATTTGTCGGGAGTCACTTAATCGACGAAAATTTTGTCTTGACGTGACTACCCATAGTTCCTAGCGGCAGATAAACGTACTATATAATATTAATTCGTAAATTGTAATTTCCATTTTGGAAAGCTAATACCTTACACCCGAACCTCCAGATAGTGTTTCTGTAAAATTTGATAATCTTCATGATGATACATCAGTCACCAAATTTCAATCGATTCCATTGTTTTCTCAGTTCTTTCAGTCACTTTCCTATTTTTTCTAACTCTCGGAAACTGCGTTGGTTTTCAACGCATCATTTCATGACGAGCATACTAATGAATTTAAAAATCGAACCGAATGGCTCCGAGAATAATATCCTTACGTCCCTTACCTCCTAAAAAACCCCCATCGCCGGTAAATTAATATTGATATAATGGTGATGCGGGCCTTCATACGGGTGCTTGAGGGAGATGAATTCATTTCAAAGATAGATTGTGGGACTATTCTAGGTACCAGCGTTCGTTTTGGGAGGTCGGTAATGTTTATGTTACACATCCTGCATTGTTATCTCGGAAGAGAATATTTAATCCTTTGAGGAAATGGTTCAAAAAGTGCTGGAATTTGGTGTACCCTCTTAGATCGTATCCTGATAAAAAGATCCAATTTCGGTCCAGCAGTAAAAACGCATTCGTTGCAGAATATGTTTCGCTAAGACCCTCGGGGGGATCAGACAAGTGAAGGAGAATCTTGAAAACTGGTGTAAAAGAGGTATATTATCAAATATAAAGTAAGAGACTCGCTTTCCGTCATCAGGTTATCGAGTTTTATCTCTATTTCCTTTCTTACCTTTTTTACTCTTAATATTTATTTCTTCAGCTGATTCTTGCTGATTGCCAAATTTCCTGTATTCCGTTTCACTCACCTTCATTCACATCACCTGCCTTAATTTTCTCGTCGGTTATCTGCTAGGACAAGCGATGTTGTGACAACTTGCATCCCTTTCTCATTTTATCATACTCATTTTTCGTCATTATCAATTTATGCAATTTATGGTCACTTCCTGTATATGCGCTACTTACTCTCTTCGATTTGGGTTTGATAACACTGGTTATTTCACCTTATATGATGAGATTTTCATATCTCTTGACTCTGCATATCTATTCCATCATCAATTTCGTCTTCTTAGTAGTTTCATATATATATATATACACACACACACAATAATATTTATATATATAATATATCCAAATATATATTTGGATTTTTCCGCTGGGTATAGTTTCCACCGTTACGGTGATTATTCTCTCACAGTTGTTTGATTCCTTCTGCTGCTTATTTTGTGCAGTCACGCAGTGTGTGACCCTATAGTCGCCTAAAGTCGGTCGGGTAGTATAATTACAACGAGATTCATTCTTTTCATCTCTATTTTCACTTTTTTAGTCAGCAGCATTTCGAAGGAGATTCGACATTCCATATTACTATACTTTTCGCATTCTTTTAGGTTTTTGCGTCTCTTTAGTTTTCCAAGCTCTGAAATTCAATTCGTAATGGACAAATTCATGTGAGGCCCGTTTCCTCTGTCCGAAGACCTCAGATCTGGTTGAAATTTGGAGATGCCCTCTTTTTGGGGCCATCACACCTATGAATTATCCTAAGCCTGTCTATAATATACGATTGAATTCACGGAATAAAAGGCGTTTCTCCGAGAAAACCGTAGGTTTGCTGAATACGCTATTAAATTTAACTGATAATAAAAATGTTTAATAATATCATGTCAGTTAAAATATAGGAATTCGTAATTTGGTATATTTGTAAATTTAGGAATAAAATAAGCGAGAAAAAGGCATTCTCGCCATAATTTTCTTCACACTTCCCGTATTCCTGCGGTATTGAGAAATTACTTATAATTATACATTTGCGTTAAAAATCACTTCTCTGTCAAGAATGGTGTATTTGAATCGCACTTTTATAATTTTTAAATACGAAACTGATTCTTGATATGAATTCTCACAAACCTCAATCATGATTCGATTTAAAGTTTATAGGACAAACACCCTGAATGGAAAGTTTGACGATTCGCGAAATCACGAATGTCTAATTTTCATAAAAAGGTCCTCTAATATCCTAAACTTTTTCCTTGCGCGTATAAACACCTTAATTGTTGAAAAGTAAAATCTAACTGTCGTTTGGCATCGAGAAATTCATCCGTCGAAAAGTGTTTATCATCATTTAAGTTGCTCTCTTCAAAGAAAGATTTTCTTCCATTGCCTATAGGTGAAGGTTTCCTCATTTGGACCATTATTTATTTTCTTTTATATTTACATTACTAATTCTGTTACCGTTAACTTTAATGATGTATAATATACTATACAGTTTTCCCTTTCATCTGTTGGTTTTATATTTGCTATATATTACTCTTGTGATAAATTAAGTGGGAAAACCGAACTATTGCAAATGTCCCAAATTGGGAAACCGGTTGCCTAATTTGGACTCACTGCCCCTAATTATTAGGGAAGCGTCAGCAGTGAGGTGGGTTACATTGTGCGAGTCCAATCTTACGAAAAACAGTGTAACTCAGCACTATTCCCAGTAAGGAGATGTCCTCGCTGTGTGACTGACCCCAGAATTCACCATGCTCCTCCCTCGCACCACCATTCCCTAACCATTTTCCACGTCCAGCCACCCCTCTTATTTCGAGTATAAAAAATCTGAATTGGCCAGCACATGACTTTCTCCTTATTATAAGATGTAGATATTTATCTAATACAGTATTTCCCAACTCTATATTCAATCTTAACTTGGAAGATATATTTGAAATTATTTTTTATAATGTTAAATTTTACTTCACGAAGATTATACACAATGTTTTTCGGAACATGTTCGATGAAAAACGGTGAAATTGGCCTTTTTTGTCTACTACAAGCACCAATATAGGATAAATCACAAAACTGATTACACATCAAACTCAATATAACGGGCGATGGAAACGAAATCAAAATACGAACGAAGAGCAAAATAACACACAAATGATTAAAAAAAATAAAGACTACACTTTTAAACAGTGTAAACTTAAAAGGTATCAGAGCATGACGAACATTGTTAATATGCACAAAAGAAAGCAAATAAAGAACACGGAATAGAAAACAAAGAAAAAAACCATATCAATCAGAGCTCAATCCATAGCAAGAGACACAGCGATAGACGCATTGCATTGTTTGCCATGTAAATAAACCCATAGTAACGAACTTTATTGCTATTGTGAAGAGTAATCAATAACGGCACGACACCATTATAATTGAATAATTATTTTGAAATAAATACGCGCGTTTTAAAGTCCCAAACAACTACGAAATAAAACTTTGAAGAAATATAGTAATCGTGTTGATAGAACATTATTATGACATGGTAAAAATGAAAATGACATTTTAACGTAATTATGTCGCAATAACCAGAAAATTGGTTAATTATGATACGAATCCTAAACGGTGGTTGAAATCGACATTTTTTTCAATTAAAACCTATAGAAAAATACATTTTTTGTAACTTTTGTAGATAAATATATATACCTAAATATCATATTTATGGAAATATTTTTCAAAAATGGAAATTTGCTTCTTAGAATAAAACTCGACTTCCGGTTGACCGATTTCCTCCAAAACTAATCAACTCTAACTCTAACCTTACTTAATTTCCTTGATTACCCATCTTAAGGAGGTTTCCTTTCCTTCACTATGTGTGGCTGGTGCTTATATTAAGCCGCGACTGCGAACGATGACGCCATGGGGACGATCAATCGCTAAGCCCACACAGTCTCCCGAATAGCTTTAGAGAAGGTTCCGGCGGGATAGCTCAACGGACAGAGCACCTGACCGGCAATCGGGAGACCCAGGTTCGATTCCCGGTCCCGTCGGACTTTTTTCAAGTCTTTTCTTCCTTGGAAATAATTACGAGTTTAGGTAACCCTTATTTTTCTAAAAGTAAGCAAATGAGCCAACTAACCCTGGGTGCGTGGTCATCCCTAGGGATGAGTTAGCATAAAGGGATACTTAGGGAAAACACAATTTTCGAAGGAAAAAAATATTTTATCAAAACTTGGGGTAGCTTAAGAGTTGTTACAGATTTTGAATTTTGGAAGTAAATATTCCAGGTTATTACGGATTTAATTGTTTCTAGTTCAAGGAGATTTTTTCAAAATCAAAAAAAGACCAATCGCAATCTATCAAACCTAACGATTTGTATTCCAATTGCATTTCTGTGGTGCTGAATGTGTATAATCCACGCATGCAACCACAGTCAACCACTCTTTCGAAAACCACCATCAGGAGAATTCACACACAACTCGATTTACGTTCATCAGAACCAAAGTATTGAAAAATGTGATCGCGGTCAGAAAAACGATGGAAAAAACTTCATCGTGACGCTTCCCACTGAAATCACGGGTGCACTTGGATGGTCCTTATTTTCGGAAGTCTGAAATTCTTTCGGGACACCCCCTGAAGCTATTTCCATTTGGTTAGAAAATAGATTGTGTAAAATATTATTTAAATCGGATAACGGAAGAACGTGCCTTACCGTTTGAATTTTTCAACATTTTTGGCCTTTTTTCGGACATCAAAGGTAATTAGGGAGTCTTCCCATTTTTGTATGGTTTTTATCAATAAATTATTAGACATTATTTTATTAGAATATTAATTGGATCCGCGCTGCAGTTTTTGAGATTCAGCCCAAATAGAGAGCGCGTTCGTAGTTAACACAATTTATTGTATTATTTAACTTTTGACTCATCCTCAATTAAACCAGCGCACTACGTCTTTGATAAAATTGTTCGCTTGACACAGTGGAGAAAACTTCAATACATTTTACACATCGGGTCAAATATAGTTTTTTTCGAGTACGGGACTTGAAACTTCGCATTGTTATTGAAAAAAGATGGGATTTTATGTTTTCCGTTTGTCTTTTTTTAATATTGTGAGGCGTCAGATAAATTCAGGGGGTCAGACTTGAGACATTTTTACAGAAAATTAGTCTTTTGGGTTTTTCGGAGGAACATACGAGTTCGTTAATTTATAGAGACTTTCCATAGAAACTTTTGGAAAAATCGACGACGAAATCTGTCTCTCTTGATTCGTTGAAGTTTTTGCGCTCACAGTCTTTGCTCATTAAAAGCAATAAAATGGCGGACCCATTTTTCAACCAAATTTCGAGATAATGCAAGAAAAACAATTAGGTAAACGGCAATGGACAATCAAGTGTACTATATCACGTCGATCTATAAGGCTTCTAGATACGGAGTCTGAAGAAACTGTTTCAATTCACTTGCTCCCTTTGGATGGCGGTCCATTTTACGTTGCGCGGTCGAAGCCGCAGAATCCCCGTTACGCTGTCTTCTGTTTTTGAAACTGTTTTGCTACAAAAAAATAATGTTAACGTAAAACGTGTAAATATTTCACTGATACCATAGGCGCTTGCCTTAAAGTAGGTTTTCTACAAAAACTGCTCTGAGGAGAACTTGCCTAAAATTACTCCTGTGCGTTGAACAATCAGTAGTTTCCGCAGCCGTTGCTATATAGCCGATAATATATTTTATCGAAAGAAACAAAACGTGAAACATATGGTGCGGAAACGTCCCATTTAAGTTGCTCAAAGTAGTTGCGAGAATATATTTTCTTTCTCCGCGACTCTAACGCTAACCAAGATAATTTACCGCATGATTATGAAACGTATTCGATTTTTTATCATTACAAATATATCTCACTGCGGCATTTTGGATACGCTATATTACTCGATTCGCACAATTCGGGAAATATCCCCACCGATGGAAATCCCGAGAGTGAAATGGAGGAGATCGACGTTCTTGAGATATCGCAGCAGCTGGGAAAGGCCAGGAAACAGCCGGGTGTTATGCACCGAGGAGCATTGGTAAACTGCTGGGGGATTCTAAAGACAAGAGGGACGTATTGAATTGTAGTGGGGTCTACGAACTTAAATGTGATATTTGTTAGGCCAGGTATGTCGGGAAACCGCTAGAAATCTGCGGGTGAGGGCGGCGGAACACAATAGGGATCTTCGTCGCCTATGTCCAACCAACCACTTGGAAGAGGGACACTAAAGTGATTTCCAACCCAAATGTCTCCATCGCCAAAAGCAAGGCCGCCGCCTGGACCTTCTAGAAGAGGTTGAAATCGTATGCGCCTCCCAGGAACGAGCACGTGTTTTCCAACCCTTCTTTCCCTTCCTAGTAAACTCTCCTGACCTTCCTCCAAAATTACCACCGTCAGTGTTTGTATATAATAAAATCCCAAAATAAGAAATGTGCCAGATGATGCTAATTCGGTGTCGGAACATGTCGCCAAAGTAATAAATCTGTGGAAGTGTTCTTATTCGTTCATTCAAATTTTTAAATAATTAATGAATAAAAGGAAAAAAATTGATTTTTTTTCCGGCGGAGGTATTGAAAGGCTAGGCTATCAAGTAGAAATTAAAAAGGAATTGGAAATGATGCAACGAAGGGCGGCTAGGTTTGTGTTAAGGAGATATGAAAAACGTAGCAGCGTTACTCAGATGATAAAAGAATTAGGTTGGGACAGTCTAGAAGACAGCACAAGAGACTATCGGTTTTCTATGAGGCATTCATGGGATTTTAAGGAATTCAATGATAGAGTAAAAGAGGCAGATTACTAAATAGAAAGTGAAATGTATAAAACAAAAAGCAGATAACCGGAATATACTCTTTTCTAAGTAGAACAATTGAGGACCTGCAGAAGTCTTCGAACCCAAAAAATATTAAATGTTTAGTCTCCACCAGTCCTTGCGAATGACTACAGCAGTTTGTATAATAAATAAGTAAATAAAGATAGTTTTTGGTCATCTTAGTTTTGGTAAATGGATTGAGGTGATTTGATGATGAAAATGCACATTTTTGCTAATGCGTTGTCTTAAAATTCTTGGACCAACGTGGTTCTGTTTGGGAATTTGCGTCTGTATTTATGCACGACTTTTAGCACAAATTGTTTTTTGTGTTTCATACTTCGTTCGTTGAGCTCCTCAGTCAACTCATCTTTCTGCGCTGCCGTTTCTTTAATAATCTCGAGTCCTTGTTTGTCATCTAGCCTCATTTGTGGATCCTTGGAGAAAATGACATAGAAATATTATAACTCTTGAAAATAATTTGGAATTGCTACAAATGAAACTTTTAAGTTCTTTTTTATGAATTGGCGATTATCGTTTGGCTGTACTGAAGCTCCTTTGGTGGAATACTCTGAAAATTCGCTGACGCTTTTTTGCAGAGCATTTACCATTTGTCGTTTTGTATTCACCGATATCTTTTCATCTAAGGTCTCCGTTATTATTATCATTCATTCCATCTACTAGAAGGTCTCTGCAATTCTATAGTATTTAACTATTAGTATTATTCTCCACTCCTGATAAAGTGAATCTCCCTTCTCAATACTGTGCTGAAGTTTTCTTGCAGGAATTCGCGCTTTCTCCCTGAAAACTTCCACTTAATTTATTGCTAAACTAGCACTAAAGCAGACATTTAAGTTTACTCTTCGCATATTATAACATATCTCCTAACACTTGGCAATTCTATGACAGCATACAGCTAACAATTTGATTCGTGTAGTGTCTAATCAAGTAAAGTCGGCCAATAGTTATGGTTTCTATTTTGATAATCGCTTCTGTTAGAGGTTAAAATCTCAGCGGCAAGAGAGAGATTTTAGACCTCTAATTCATAAACAGTCGTGTTACAAAATTCCTTCCTTTACAATCGCTTCTGTGTTTCTACGAGAATATGTACTTATAGGCAGTATTTAAGCTGCTCACTCAGTGACGCCACAGCACAATTTTGAATTATATCTTCCAGTTTTTAACTGCCGAAGAAAAATCAGTTCGGAATCTGCAATGGAGAGCTGCAATTGTCGTCTTTCAGAGAGGGGTTACCTCTGGCGAAATGTCATTCCTTTAGCCAAAGTAGATCGAGAAAGCTGTCGAGTGTCGTAATGGATCGCCTGGTGATGGACGGACCCCGTGGCCGCTACGGTAGATTTGAAGGCCTATGAGGAATGCTGAAAAATCTTGCATGTACATATTATCAACTTTGCCTTTAAAATGTATTTCAGTACCCTTGGCGAAAACATAAAATGTATCATTCTAAGCCTGCGATGCTCAACCTGTTGCCCGAAGCGACCTTGCACAGGGCCCGCCAAGCTTCGGTGAAAAGATTTTTTTGATGAAACAATATTTCTTTGAATTGCACTAGTGGGGATGAGGTTCTGCGGGGAAGGGGTTAGAAACTTGGTTGGTCTGGTCTTGGGATTCGTAAACATAGAGGGCGAGTCTGCGAATGTGAAGATTCAGCTCTACTCAGCTTATCATCGTATCAAAGTCCCCGTAATCAATGGCTGAATGCTGCTTTTCAGAACGCAGCGGTGCTCATGCAGCGAAATCCTTCGAACCAGATTAATTCCCCGTAATCAAATATTCTTCGGAGGTAAACACTTCCACACGTTGTGAGGTTGTGATGAAACGTAGTTTTGTCGATCTTATTTGCCAAGGAGCGTTTATTTAAACGGCCTACGGTTAACTAGTAAAGTAATAATGTTGACAAGTGAATATAACCCTGGATGGAAATGTTATTCGGTACCCACTTCGGATTCATTCAAGGATATAGATATATAGATTACTTATTCACAGGCTAAACCACAAGCGTCATTAACTTGAAATTTTTGCGACGTATTGGCCATTACGTGCAACCGCTAGAAAAATTGTGATTTTGAACCAGAGTCATGGGTTCGATTCCATAGGGCCCCAAAGTCTGATATTTCCCATTCAAAAGCATTGCTTTGATTTTCGGGAATTTTTAAAAAATACTTCCCGGATAAGTAGCGAATAAAAACTCAACGAGCCTATATATATGGTCATAAACTATCGAAAAGATAAATGACTCACGGAAAAAATCCTGGGTTCGATGCTAGGACGATGCAAAAATCTGTCATTTAAAATACATTGAAGTAGTTTTTCATTATTTTTTTCATGCACTTAACGAAACGATAGGAAGTTCACGCTTTGCAAGAAGATGTATATTCAAACTCCGTTTAAGAAAAAATATTATTTATGACCATGCTGTTCCTGGGTTCGATGCCAGAGCACATTAATTTTTCTCACAAAAAAAAATATAAGGTACAAGTAGGACGGATGACGATGCCGAACGACTAAATTGAAGCGAATTTGAAGAATAATTTCAATCCTTACTTTTCTTTTGAGGACCCTCTCGATACGACTCCGGCTAGAAATTTGTGTTATCAATATGCTTGCAGTATGCAAGCAACATTTTACTCGTATATGATTCCTTCTCCTTCATTCATGCATATATATAGATAGGATATCAATTCACATGCTAAACTACAAGCGTCATTGACTTGATATTTTTACTGCATATAGGCCCTAATATGAAACCCCCAGGCGACTTTGAACCTCAATGTCATGGGTTCGATGCCAGAAGGCCCCAAAGTCACGATTATTCCCATTTAAATGCATTACTTTGATTTTAGGGAATTTCTAAAAATAACTTCCCGGATAGGTAGAAAATCAAAATTCAAGGAGCTTACAGATATGGTCTATCGAAAACATTAATGACTTTTATAGAAAATGTGGGTTCGATGCTAAGACGATGCAAAAATCTGCCATTTAAAATACATTGGGGTAGTTTTTCATTATTTTTTTGATGCACCTACATCGAAATGATAGGAAGTTCTTCCTCTGCTAGAAGATGTATATTAAGACTCGGTTTAAGAAAAAAAATTATATAAGACAATGCTGTTCGTAGGTTCGATGCCAGAGCACATTAAAATTTCTCACATAAGGAATATATGTGAAAAGTAGGACGTCGTTTGAGGCAGTTGAAGCCAATATTTCTGCTTGAATTTTCACACATCCTTAAAAATGGCGATCTTCCGATGTGCTGCATAGAAAGTATTACCAGAAAGACCCAGGTTCGATGCCGGACGGATAAATTGCTGCGAATTTTAAGAATATTTTCAATCCTTATTTTCTTTTGAGGACCCTCTCGATACGATGCAGACTTGAAATTTGTGTTATCAATATGCTTATGCTCAATATGCAAGCAAAATTTTACTCGTAAGGTAAAACCTTACCTGTCAAAGCACAAAATATTTCAAAATTTTCTGCATGATGATAACGTTTTTCTCAAGAACACTCTCGGTTGGATCGATTCGGTTGTTGTCGTTCGTCGCTGGACAGCGATAACGTGAAACCCGGAGAAAAAAGATATAATTTTAAATTCCCCGGGCACTTTAAAATATCTCAAGAGTTATACTGGTCTTCTTCCAATCCCCATCTTATTGTTAGTATGAGCAAACAAAACAAGGGTAAGTATCCTGCCTTCTTCTTTTCAAACGCTTATTATTTTTCCCCATGAGGCTGTAGGATGGCAATTCTTTATCTGACCACATGTTCGCACAAGGCAGAAAAATACGTAGTTGGTGAATCTATCTC
Source organism: Sympetrum striolatum (assembly GCA_947579665.1). Classification (NCBI taxonomy): domain Eukaryota; kingdom Metazoa; phylum Arthropoda; class Insecta; order Odonata; family Libellulidae; genus Sympetrum; species Sympetrum striolatum. Next base: position 89,562,539 of record OX388350.1, read on the forward strand.
ATGGGAATTCAGATACCTCATTCGTCTATAACGTGTCGTTGAGGCGGGATTTGAAAAATCTGTCTTTCCTGAATATAAACCTAAAACTTTTCACAAAGCACTCGATATTCAACGGAGTGGGGTCCTGCCTGCCGTTAGGCCAGTTTCACATGGACGCGGACGTACGTGCGCGGATTTGGTTCCAAATGGAAGCTTACTCATGAGTGCGGACAGTCCGCACGCGGAGGAGCCATCCGCGTGGCCCCGCGGATCGTCCGCGCGCGTACGGGCCACAGAGACAGGTTTGTGCTTGCACATGAACGCGGACGGCTGATGCGGACCAAGCAGATTTGTCAGTAGAATCAGAGCATGCTTTCGAGAGATTCTGACTACGTATTGTCGTTTTAAAGGCCCTTCCGCTTTCGATAGGAGTTCGTCGAATGACCGCGAAAATAATTGAAAAACTTATACTCATCAGCACGTAATTCAGTAAATATGGTCACGAAAGCGCCTTTTAATGTTCTTTGTACCACGATTGGGTGCACCCAAAACCTCCTTTGACGGGCATTTTTCTTCCGTATTTTCATAACCTGGTATACAGCAATTGCTTGAATTGCACTTGGAAACATGACGTTCTTCCACCTTGGAAAGCTGCACACAACTGACATTGTGCCGGACGCGGACGGTTTTCGTCCGCGGCTATGTGAAAAGCGGCGTCCGCTCTCCGCGCACGTAGCGCGGACAGTCCGCGTCCATGTGAAACGGGCCTTACGGTCCTGTTCCATAGGGGGGGGGGGGTCGAAAATTGGAGAATTTTGCGTTACGTAATTTCTGTTAAACAGATATTCATTTTCGTTCCCATTCGGCAGAATTACTTTAATATCACGTTCGTCCGTCGGTATAACGAAAAATAATTTCTTTTCCAAGGAATGATTTAAATATAATCTTCCATTCCATGCAACCTTCCGTCACTTTTCCAACTGTATTTTTGATTGCGCTATTATTCGTTGTCTCATAATAAAATTGGCGCTAAACATGCATCGTTCTCTTTTTTACAGGCGTCCAATCGGCATTCGAATGAAGGAAGTTCTCGGCGCCTCCGCATAGTGGCGCCATTGTGTGATCCCGTAAGCTATCGACCCAAGGAAGAAATGCAGAGGAATTCGAAGATATGTACATCGATCCAAGGACGCCATTGATCCGAATTGCAGGCAATTTAAAGGAACTTTAATTTGCGGGTGAAGAACCCTCCAAAATCCGAGAAAAATGTCAGAATAGAAGCAACGGAAGGAATTGCATCCGCTGGATGTTCGTTCCCTACCTCAACAGAATCCCTTTCAACGTTTGAAAAAATACCAGTCGATGGCAGTCATTCTGCTGAGAAAAGAGGAATGATCGAATCGCCTCTTCTCGAAACATACTCGCGTCGATCCTTTTGAATACCAGCATTTTGGCTCAGAATTTGATTGTTCGGTCGTACATTTTAATATCTCCGATTCCTCCAGAATTACAAGTGTTGTACAATTGGAGTCGGAATGGAGCGAACTGGGTGATTCTAGTGGGTGAAATGAAGGCTGAGGAAATCAAAGGAGACGAGTTTCCATTCGCTAACGATGATGATCCCCGCGTGGAAGGTGCGTCGTCAGTCCCCGAAGACCTTTTGGATTTGGCACAAGTGGATGCGGGGGCGGAGGATGCGATATCGACCGAGGAGGCATCGCGACGCGCCACAGCAGCGCCGTCCAGCGGACAGAGAGACAGTTTAGGGAGCGAAGCGGATCTGCGCACGGTGGAACACGGTGTGTGCGAGGAGGGGGCGACGCAGGGGCTCTCCGCCCCCCGCGAGGCCTCCGGGGATGTGAGGGAGGCCGGATGGGGTCCGGATAGCGGGGGCGGAAGGGCCCCCGACGACGATATGCGACAGAAAGTGGTGGTGGTGGTGGGCCCAGAGGCCCCTTCGGATCCACCGTCTGAATCGATGAGCAGCGAGGATGCGGAAGGCGAGATTTTGCCCAAGTCCGTTCTGAAGAGGCCCGGAGGTCCGTGCAAACCGAGGAGGAGGGTAACTTTCGACGAGTCCCTCAACACTTTCTTCGACGCCGATTACGTGATACTGGTGCATGCGCAAGACGAAGAGCAGGAGGAAGAGGAGAAAGAATGTTGTGTGGCCGTGGTTCCCGTGGATGCGTGCGGAGGATCGTGCGGAGGCCTCCGAGGTCGACGCCGGAGACGCGGCCGCGGCGCAGGCTGCGTCGGACACGACGGCTTCGAGCTTAACATCCCAGAGATCTTCGCTTTCGAACCTCCGGTGCAGTTCATCGACCAAGTGACACTGAGTCCCCCCGAAGGATATAAAGACGAAGGCAGGCCATGGAGGGGCCATCCCGTGTCCTTTGCAGATAGTTTCGGTGAGTACCGGATTCGATTAGCGAATGATGTACAGACCACATTCTATGATAGTTAACTAAAAATACTCGATTGAATAAAATAATTAATTCGCGTTCGTTTCACTCAATTTACCACATCCTTGACTTTTATGGAAAGATTGTTCATACTGTAGATGTATCACGGTTTTTGCTCTCAAAGTTTGATTTCGTTAATATTGCCGCTTTGGACAATATTCCTTGTGTTCAGTTCGGCAGCTGTAGGAAGTGCTCAGTCCTTCTTTTAAATTCGCCTATACTCTTCATTCACCTCCATACTTCTATATACCCCACCTTTCAGTACCTTCTGCACTGTTCTTTCCAAATGCTATTACTTTCAATCGCCATCCACTATATACGGATTCCATCCACTAATTTTATCTTACACTGCTCTCCTTCTGTGAATGTCTGTGGTAAACGTAATTCTTTCACATTTTCTCGCATTGTAATCTATTTTTAAAAAATCCTAATTGTACACAACATTTCCCCAAACAGTGAAAATTCTAAGTGATTAAATTCAGTTTGAAAGGGATAGATGAATACTTTTTTCCCGAGGAAAGATGTAAAAGTTTTCGTTTAAACTCAGTGCATGTTCAGTATCGACAAACCTCAGCGGAATCAACCCATTCATGTGACACGTGTATTCTTTCCCTCACGTACAGCGAAACGCCAATTTACAATGAAGCAATAACATTGGGCGAACATGTTACCATTTCCTAAACAGAATAAATCAGGATAGCCGGGATTCGAACTTGGAATCTTGGCGTTGGAGCGTTATCATGCCAACCACTCCGCGGCCGTGCATTTGTAAACTGTAGCCTCTCATTCATATTATTTCTAATTTCTTCGATGTACGATTCCAATTTTAAAACTCGGATCCTTTGCAGGGCTATACAGCCCTCAAGTGGCATTTTCACTGTTGCCCACAGCAATGAAATCCACGGCTGTCTACGACGTGACTATCTGATGGTCAATCAGCTGGAACAGGTTTTCAATAATAATTTGCGAACTAAGTCCACGCCATTCCTATGTCATTACGATTCCGGATTGTCTTCAGTATCATTTGTTAAAGGAGGTTCCAAGAACCGTAAATACTGATTTTGAACGTTAGATTAGAATGGACGCTCTTCAACATATTGAACGAACAGTTGCCCATGCACACAAAGCTCCCAAAAACGGCTTATAAAAATGTTCTTGCCGGGTAGCCTATTTGGTTAAGGCCGGATAGATCTCTGGTTTGATTCGGGGCCCCGTCAGGCTTCTTTCGTTTTTCCTTGGGATATTTCCTGGGTGCCTTTATGTGCAAAGAACCCTTTCCTTGCGATTCCTTAAGGTGGTTTCTCCTTTACATCGCTTTGTGTTGTGCCTCGATGAGGACGATGCCGCTCAGTCGGACGAAAGCAGACTTCACCAAAACGGCTTGTTAAATGTTCTACTCGGATAGTCGGTTAAGACAGCCTTGGGGATAGAGATCCTAGGTTCGATTCAGACTAAGTCCGTGTTTTCTTAGGAGTTTTCGGAATGGAAAAAATGTTTCAGAAAGCTTACAGCTGACTCGAAGAGGTTAGTCAGTGGTTCCACAGTCGTAAAATAAGTGTTTTTATTCTACAAAAACCCCACTTAAGCGGTTTAATCTAAGTAGTTTTTCTGGGCTTTTTTAGTGCTCTTAAGCCTGCTCTCGTCTACTTGTGCGCATCCGTGAATTTATCGCATTTGATTTGAGGCTGCAGATCTTTTGTTACTTTCCAAATGAAAGTGTCATTAGAAATGCTGCCAACATTAATTCAACTATTTAATTTTAGAACCGCTGCACAGTGGGTTGAAATCGAGAAGCCGGACATTGGGACAAAACGGTTTCTTAGGGTTTGGAACTAGACAAAGAATGTGAACATTGCATCGGCGTTTTCTTCCAATAACCTCCATAAATCAACTAACTTAAATGTTTCCTAAAAATTTCGAGACCCTCGAATTATGAAAACAGAAATTCTCATGTTTGACGCCTTATATCTATTTAACGCCTAGAAATATAAAAAAACAAATGGAAACATAAAATTTTATCTTTTTGCAATAACTTTGCGAAGTTTCAAGTTCCGTGCTCAAAAAAACCATTGTTGTCCCAATCTGTGCGCTGATAGATGCTCAGGGATAGTAGAAGTAACATCGCATTTTCACCTAATCTCTCCGGCAAATCACGAAAAATCCTCATGAATTGATGGGGAGGGGGTGATGAAAATATTTAAAATTGTTTCGGCTTCGCGAAAAGTGATCGAGTCAGTGCCCAAGAGACAACACTGGTGCTGTGTTTCGTGTGGTAGCAATAACCGATTTCTTCGAGAGAATCCAATTCGGTAATTTCCGCTAATTGTAACTCAACAATGTTTCTTTGACAGTTGCATCAGTGAGCTCCGAGCTTGTCAGTTTGTTTTACGTTTGGGAGCTGCCCTTTTGAACGCAGTCGATGCATTAAACTTTTATAACATTTAATACTTCAACTTCACATTTTTTAGAAATATTAGATTAGAGTTATAATTGTCTAAAATGCCCTTTCTCATCCCCAATTATACCAAACTCCAAAAAGGACCCCCGATGTCTGGAACATTTAAAGCACAGCGCCCGCATCCATCTTGTCCCGATGATTTATCGGGAACTCTTTTTATTTCCCATGAATTTCATGATTTCGGTTATAATTAGGATAACTCTCGCCAACTATCCATCTCTGTATGTTCAATGGAAAAGAACAAAACGAAATATGGCTGTGTACTGAAATCAAGCTTCCTAATGACTATTTGCTTCGGGACTATTATTAAGAAAAAATTCCGATACTCCAACGCAAGCAACAGAAAAATCTTGTGAGTGCATCTATTGTCGAAATAGTAGTGATTGTTCGAAGTGAAGGGACCTGCGCTCGACGCCGCAATCCCAGAAGTACACTTCGAATTTCATCTTAAAACTTTAGGGAAAAATTCTTCAGATGTTAGACTAGTTTTATAAGTGAAGAAAACACGACAAAGGTTTCGATTTTACTTGACCATCCTTAAATATGAGGAAATGCATTGCTAAGAGTTTCACGTGGTCCACAAAAGTTATTCCCACGCAGTACTTGACCTCGGGACATTCCTCAGAGACTTAGGGATTCTCAAGCGGAATCCCGTACGTAAAATTCATCCGGGAATTTCCCGAGAATCTACTGCATTTCCCGGGATCCCGTACGTAAAAATCATCCGGGAAAATCTCTGGAATCCTTTGCATTTTCCGGGAAAATCTCAGAACTAAACAAACTGATTTTTTATAAACTTACTAGTCTTAACGGTGAATATGTTCTACTTTAGAAACAAATACACACAGGAAAATAACAAATTACATTAGTGTGGTGGATAATTGTGAAAATTCTCTATGTAAGACATATAAAATCCTTTCATCTACAGCTACGCAAATACCCTGCTAGCCACCTTACGGCTTGTGGCAGGTGGGATACTTTGCAAATTTAAAAATTACTTACTTATTATGCACAAAACAACGACATTCTATGAACGGAATATAAAAGTATATTAACTTGAGTTCCTTTTCATTTAGTCCCACAAAGTTGAAGCTATAACGTTATAAATATAAGGCCTCTTTAAATTATCTTGCAATTAATTGAAGATTATTAACTCAAGTTTGTCTGTCAGAAGAGAGGTTCAGAATAGCTCCTGCTCGTGTATATTCCACGAATTGGGCTGTGAATCTTCTACTCTTAGCTGTAAAGCATTTGAAATCCACGTCACACAGTGTGTCTTTCGAAATGTGAATCGAAAACGAGATGGAAATGCTTATTATATATCTTGGAGAGATTGTTATCTTTATATGAATGTATTTAAAAGCTATGATTGATATAAAGATAACTATAAACATTTCAGAAGAGGAATTCAATGTATTAATGCGATTGTGTCACCAATGCATCCTGATAGCAGTGGACCGACTTGTCAAAGAGATTCAACACTGCTAATAGCGGAAGGTATGTTTAAATTTATACAGGATGATTTGTCTGAACAGAATACCTGTTTCCGCTCAAGTGAAGAAAGTCTTACAAAAAAAGGGTAGAAGAACGTAGAAGTAAGAATCTAGTCGGCTAGTTAATGTACTTAAATAGTCCTCAGTATTATCAACAAAATGCGAACTTTATGCTACCTAAAGAATGTGAAATAATAATAAAATAAAAATATTAAAAAGCCAAAGCAATTCAGATGATCGAGAGACTTTTTAAAAGTAAGCTGGAAGACAATGGAAAAAAATCAGGGGAGGTTATGGAATCTGAACTATTTGTTAGGTCCTCAGCTCTTCATTGATCAGTCCCTGACAAATGAATTGGATGCCGCAATTGACAACGCTGGCAAAGTAAACAGCAATTCCTGGAAGCATTTCTATAGAAATAGATATCTTTGTATTAACCGAAGAGCGTGCATCTAGGATAAATAATTTATTTGGAGTCTTGTTAACTATTCCAACAACGTCTGTTGAAACAGAACGTACATTTTCTGCGGCAGGTCCCTTTCTAACAAAACTACGCACAAATTTAAGTGACAATAGTGTAAATAACTTGTGTTTTTAAATTACTTTAACAATGAAAAATAACTTATGGGTATACAATGCTGTTCTAAAATATTGATATTTCTCCAAATGTAAGAATTTTGCTGTTTTATCATAATTTTGGTTATAAATTTATATTGTTAACATACATTTTGTAATAACTTACTCTATTTGTTTTGATACTGCATCCGGTTAGTCAGTCATGACTATTAATATTCAAGATTATATTATTTATTACTTTCTATCTTGCATTTTTCTTTACAATTAATGAATCCCGGGATTGGATCATTTGAATCCCGGGATTGAGAAAAACCCGGAAACATTAATCCCTACTCAGAGTTCGTGCGTGATAACAATACCTCACGTTTTGTAGTAAATTTATCTTTTAAGGAACATATTCGAGATGCGATAGAAAAAGCGAATAGAATGTTTTCCGCTTCTTTTAGTAAATCTTTAGATGAACGTGGAGCAGAGCGTATTTCAGTACGCCAAAGGCCCTCCAAAAAGGGCGTAAGTCAAAGCCGGACGATTACCGGTCGATATCTTTAACATCTATATTTTCTAAGGTTCTTGAACGCATTATTTGCGGTTTCTTAATCGTTTTCTCAGCGATAATGTTGCAATCACGCGCAGTCAACATGGTTTCCGTAATCATGCGAGAGCCAATTAGCACTCACGACATAATACGGGCAGCCCCATACTCCATCGGGCAGACCGATACTGTATTTTTGGAGTTCCTCAAGGCAGTGTTATCGGGCCAATCTTGTTTTTAATATACATAAACGATATAGAGGACAGTGTTAAGAGTCAAGTAAGCCTCTTCGCGGACGACCCCCTTATATGTAGACAAATTCTAAATGCGGAAGATTATCGATATTAAAGGCTGACCTGGATATTATTTCTAAATGGTGTGAGGATTGGCAACTCGGTTTAAATATTGAAAAATGTGTGGCAATGAGCATGACCCGCTCCTCGAACATGAGCTTAATTGAAACTTCCTATCAGATCAGTGGCGCGTGATAAGAATCCGTTAGGCAGTATAAATACACAGGTGTCCTCTTCAGCAGTTCATTTAAATGCACATCCAGAACGTAGCTGTGTCAGCCGATAGGACTCTGAGGCTACGTAACCGTAGGTAAAAGAGGTAGCTTACTTTTCACTGGTTCGTCCACTACTTGAGAACTGTTCCGCAGTCCGCACGAGAAAGGTTTGATCTTGGAGCTAGAGAGCGAACAACGTGCTCGTTTCTTAAAGGGAGACTATAGATTCGATAGCGTCCGAAATGACCCTCGGATGGGAATCTCTTAAGAAAAGAAGAACTGAGGCAAAAATGATTCGACAAATTCTTTAACAGTGATTTACACGACGAAATACGCGACGTCGTGATCCCAACTCTTTGATTTTCGCAGCCAGACGACAAAAAGATTTTGAGATTCTAGCGAGAACTGATGGCCTTTATCGTTTTTTTCCGGATAGTATAAGGTGCGCTGATTTGAAAATTATTTAGGTTGTTTGGTGTTCACACCCCCTGCCATACGCCTTAGTGCGGCTCGCGGAGTACAAATGCCAATGTAAACCAATCTACGGATTGAAGGCTGAGGAAGAACAAGTTTGAGACTGGAATGAAAAATAAATCCCAGTGTACATCTATATACTAATATGTATATATTATGCATTCTTCAAGGAGTATTCAAAACATATTCTAGAAGTGTCATTAAGTTGAAATATTAATAGAGAGTTTCAATTCGCTGGTAGCCGTGCTTATCCAGTGAAAACTGGAAAGACTTCTCCGGTGCTTATCTTGGTTCTGCGTAAGTAATGCTCGTGAAGTCCGTTTTTACCTCTTGCAGGTTTCATGTCATTTGCAATATTAATTTGGAAATAATGATCTTAAAAAGTCGTGACAAGTACCGAAAGAAAGAAAATTAAATAGAGATTTCGCATTTACTTAAATATAATTATTTTGCTTTTGTAATATTGTTTTTGAATTGAATTTACGAGAGCTATGACAAAATGAACGAATTGTTTTTTTAAATTTCATAGTAGTAAACATAGAGCCTGGCGACAATGGCGATTGTTGAATCCGAAGCGATTTCTCATTAGAATGGGGGTTTTAAAGTCCATTCTGAATTAATGGTAGCGATTTTTATGTCAGAATTCATGAAAAAGAGGCGATTCACTGTAATGCCAACATTTGCAATTTGTGGAAGGCACATAAATAGCCGGGACAAAATTACGGTCATTTTGGATTTTTTCGAAAACATTTTTAAGAAATATTGCGGCAGGAAAGAGATTCCGAAATAACACGGAAGTCCCAGAATTTTCTGTATTATGTCACCAGTAAATGTCACCGAATGTGCTTGTGTTCAACCCCAGGTAGGTGCAAAATTCACCCATTTCAAATACATTGTGGCAAATATAGACCTTTTTTCCAATCCTTTACTGAAACAGCAAATTCTTTTCACGTCAGAGCGCTCACAATCACACACACACACACACACACATACACACACACACACACACACACACACACACATACACACACACACACACACACACACACACATACACACAGACATCATTCCGAAATTGATCAAAACGTGCTCTAGGGACTCCAAAACATGTATTTCCGTTGAAATCTCGAAGTCGATTTTTTTCATGAAAACGCTACTTTCTTTATACTACGTATATGGAGAAAGTAAAAAGGTCCAGGGCTCTACACCAGGAGGCCATTTGGAACGTAGTGCGTACATTTACTGAAAAAGTAGAAATCTATGACTGGGAATGTGAACAGAAGTAATTAATATCTTCAATAAACACAGCCAAATTTGGAACACGGCTGTTAAGGAATTAGAGTAGTGGTTCCCAAATTGGGCAAATGCACCCCCTAGGGGAGCTGTAGTAATCCAAGGAGGCGTTTGATGTCAAGGCATTTTATTCCCGTTTGATCATATTTTCATTTCTAGTCAATATTACTGGGCTCTAGGCTGTTATTAAACATCGGATATAATGATTTGGTAGATGTTTTAAACATTGTACATTTTATTTAGCTTTTTATTTATTCTTTGAACTTGGTCTTAGGGAAAATATTTTTTATAGAATTCGGTTGGGGACGGTGGCGTGGGAAGTAGGGGGCGGTGGTGTGGGAAGTAGGGGGCGGTGGTGTGGGAAGTAGGGGGCGGTGGTGTGGGAATTAGGGGGCGGTAGCATGAAAAAGTTTGGGAACCACTGAATTAGAGGTATAAAATCTCCAATGGCCGTTTTTCCTCTTCACATTCCCCGGTATTCCGAGAAATCGAGGCAGGACGCCGTACTTTTTGAGAGCACTCAATACGTCTTTCGAATTCAGTTCATTCTTCGTCAGGAGTAATTAGGTACAAAGCGATGCCGGTGTGGACTATTTATTGTTTAATGGTGGTATGAGGCGGGTTTTTTTGTGGTCCAGGTGTGTGAGAGGGTGGGGTAAGTTTGGGATGGCGTAGGAGGGCGCTGAGAAAAAGGTTCGGATTACTTGGTGAATTTACAAAAGAGGTGAGAAAGTTGGGACGTGGTCGGCGTTCATCAGTTTCTCTTTGTTCTTGTGTATAGTAATGCTTTCGTCTAATTTGGATGATACGTGTACAGATTTTCTCAATTTTAAATTTTCCAAAGTGATTCTGTGATTGTTGTTATATATGTTGTGCCTCACTGGATCAAGTGATTATGTTTCAAATGGGCTATTCTAAATCTTTTCTTTAATTTTCTTTTGGTCTCTCGTGAATGCGCCCCACAAGTCCTTCTGTTCTGTATACTTTTCCCTATATCATTATTTCTCCTATTTTCTGATAAACCTCTTCATTTGTTATTTTATCTTTCCAGCTAATCTTGAGCATCCTCCTGTTGCACCAGTTTTCAAAGGAACCAAGTCTCCTCCTTTCTTCTTTCCCCTCTGTCCATGTTTCACACCCATATTGGGCAACACTCCATACGTGTGCTTTGAGTAGTCTCTTCCTCGTACACAACTCGATATTGTTTGAAGTAAAGAGGTGTTTTTTCTTGTTGAAAGCTATCTTTGCTGGTCTTATTATTATCTCCCTTTTACTTCTTTAGTTATTATGCTTTCCAAATAAGTAAATTCATCGATCGCTTCCGTTGTTTCCTCATTCAATGTTATGGTGAAATTATCGTTTCTTTGTCTGTCAGCTTTGTTACGTACCATTATTTTAGTTTTAGTTTCATTTATCTTCTTATCGTATTCCTTCCCCATCATATTTTCCATCATTTTTAGTATGGTCTCCAGATCCCCTGCACTTTCCGCCATCACAACAATATCATTTGCAATATAATGCTGTACTTACAGTAAATTTCGTTTGTTTCAATAGCACTCGTGATGAGTGAGTATGTATATGCTATACTTTATATATAGAATGAGTATGCCAATTGTCAATCGCTTCCCTGCCTCATTGACGAATTTCTTTGTTATTTTTGACTTAATAAATTCGATGTAATTGGTATGTCTGAGACATGGCTACATCAGAATATCTCTGATTATTTTGTTAAATTTGATGATTTCTCTTTATTGCGCTGTCATAGAAATTTGTAAGACCGGAAGTGGTGTTGATGTTTTCGTTCCTCGCAGTATCAGTTTTAATATTATTGCAACTTCATCCACTGTTTATAGTCACTCTCCTGAATACTAAATCATAGAGATACATGGCTACAACTCCCCTAAAGTACTAATTTGTACCGTATACCGCCCTCCTAAAAGAGCTCTTCTTTCGGAATTTGAAGATATTCTTTTGCAGTTAAGCTTGAATTACAAGAACGTATTTATTGCTGGAGATTTGACCAGGGATACCTACAATAGTAAATACTTACGGAATTCCCATAATGTCCCTTTTAATCCCACTCATAACACCGTGCTTAGTCACACATGTGTAGATTTCTTCATTGTCGATAACACTGGTAAAGTGTTGTCTAGTTCCAAAGAGCCCTTCCGCGCATCATATAATCCTAATTACCTACTGGTACATTCATTTGAAAACTCCTGTGCAGGTCTTTACTTGCAGAGATCTTAATGCCATTGACTCGGTGCTCAGCCGATCTTATTGATATGGTTAGCGGTTTCTCAGCCAAATTCCATTGACTCTCTGGTTAACACCTTTTCTGGTTACCTCCTCAGTTGTATTGATAAATACTTCCGTTCATATCGCCCGTCCCATGGCTTACTGGACATATTTAAATGGAAATTAAAGATAGAAATATGACTCGTCGTGCCTTTATCAGAATTAGGCTTCCTGATATCTATGATAAATACAAGGCTATGAGAAACTCTGTTAATCATTTAGTTAAAGTAGCTAAGTGCTTACACTACTCTCAAAGATTGTCACTCAAATCAAATTCTAATTCCATTTGGAGCGAGTTGAGGAAACTCGGTTAATTAAAACAACAAGATGTTCCTATTGCTTCCAATATTTCTGTTGACGATTTTAATGAATATTTTCTGTGTTCTTCGATCCTTGTTGACCAATTTAACTTAGTTCCTACCGATCGTGTGATTTGACGACAGTCATTTTTACTTTCACTATGTTACGCCGATGGAGCTGAACGCGTATATTTCTCATTCCGAATCCATGGGTTTTGATTGTAATTCTCCTCTCTATGTTAAGAAATTCCTTCCTCAGATACAACCAGTAATACTTAGTAATTAATCTTTGATGAATTCGGTTCTCCCGTCGAAAAGGAAGCTAACTATAGTCCGCCCTATAAGGAAAGTTAAAAATCCGACTACCACTGTAGGCCTATTTCAATTCTCCATTACCTCTTAAAATGCTTGGAAAAAATAGTTCAAAAACAGGTTACAGATTTTCTTGACTTACGAAACGCATGTGATCCTTATCAGTCTGGTTTTAGGAAAGGCTTTAGTACTCAGACGGCCTTAGTACGGGTTACTGGTTATATTAGATCTGCTATAGATAAGGGAATGGCTACAATTTTAGTTTTATTAGATTTCAGTGATGCTTTTCATCGTGTTAACCATGCTTTACTGTTGAATAAAATGAAAAGTTTACACTTTTCCTGTAGTGCCTTAAACTGGTATAAATCATATTTAACAGGGCGACAGCAGTCTGTGAAGGTATCTGATAAAAATTTGTCCTCATGGTTACCTGTTACTAGTGGCGTCTCACAAGGCTCTGTTCTTGGACCACTGTTGTTTTCTTTGTATATTAGAGATCTTCCAGGAAATATAAAAAATACAAATACATGTTGTATGCTGATGATCTACAGATACATTGCCAATGTCGCGTAGATGATCTTTCTTGTTGATAACACAGAGAAAGTCAATTCTGACATCGATAATTTCTCTAACTGGACGAATAATTACAACTTTATGCTCAGTAGCGGAAAAACTAAAGCCATTATAATAGGAAACTCTCGTCGTGTAAGTCGTCTTGATCTTGACCAGGTCCCTAAAATAACTGTTAGCGATACTGAAATTGTTTACACCAATACTGTCCTCAATCTTGGCATCCTCATGAATTCCAATCTCTCTTGGTGCGATCATGTGTCTTTTATCTCCAATAAAGTAAATTCAATATTATACCATTAAAATTGCAGAAACATCTTCTTCCTGCACATATCCATAAAACTCTAGTCATTACTGTTGTTTTTCCTTCCATCGATTACTGCTGCACGGTCTACAACGACGGTCAAACTGGACACTAAGCGGTTAATTAATAGCTGTGTTCGATATTTATGCGATGTGAAGAGGTATGAGCATTTAAGCCCTTATCTATAAACTCTATGCTGGCTGACAGCTTCGAAAAGAAGAAAATCCTTTATCGGACTTCTCTTGTTTACTATTATGAATAACAGAAAGCCTTTGTATTTGCTTCATGATTTCACTCATCCTCTCCCGTCCTGATCTAACCCGTACCTTTCAAATTCCGTCACATAGATCACATACCTTCCACAAATCATTTGCAGTATCTGCCATAATTTCTGGAATTCCCTGCCAACTACAATCCGTGATGCAAGAACCATAAATTGATTTAAAATGTTATTGTTTGATTATTTATTTAATCTAGAATGTTTAATATTTCCTTGTATCGACTGCTATGACTCCATTACTGTTGTCCTTAGGCGGCTTGCCACCGCAAAATTTATTTAATTTAATTAATTTATTTAATTCGTTTTAATATTTCATAATTTATTCATTTCCGCCTGTATTTTCGCAAATTTATAAACTTTAGGGATCGGTCGGCAGTGGTTAATATTATCCAATTTCGGAAAAAGTTTGCATGCGAGATCCCCATATCAGTAAACAACATACCCGCATTGCGAAAATTTGATCTGGAAAAAGAACGTTTTTTCGGCCCAGCCTAATATACATATTATATTCGGCCCATCATAGCAGAAGATACCTGAAATTAAGTGGTCAGGTGGAGGCCTCACGCTCAGCTAATGTTTTGGTGAATTGAATCGTGCGAGAGAGGGGCTTCACTCATTTCGTCCCCAACTCTTAACGAAAATTTAATCGATGTTTTCTCGTGAGACAGCCTGAGATATTCACCGATCTCAAGGTGTTTCTGGGCATTAGTGACCATCAGGGGATGTACGTGGACATACTTGGGAAGCATTGCCACTACTTCGAACCGTACTAAAAAGGCTAATATCGATGCGTTTCAAATTCTTTTGGGGGAGAGATACAATGAATGGGCAGATAGAGGGGAATCCGTTGAAGAAGTATGGAATAATTTTGAGTTTATCCTAAGTTCCGCTCTTAATTCTTGTGTGCCAACGAAGCTTATAAAAGAAAATGGCGATCCTGAATATTACAATAAGAAAATTAAACTACTTAAGATTAAGGCGCGTAAGCTACGTAAAACGAGAGTGCTTGGCTGAAGATAAATTCTAAATATAAAAAGATCCGTAAAGTTCTAAATAATGAGAAGCCCAAAATTACTTCTTGGAAAACATTCTCTCCGGTAAAAATAACAACCATTTTTATAGCTATATGCGAAAGCGGAACAAACCTAAAAGGTACATTCAAATACTAATAGGTAGGAACGGGGAAGAATATAATAACGATAGTGGCTCAGGAATTGAACATTTTTCAAATATATTTCCGCCTAAGGAAACGGAGAGCAGATAGTGGATCAAATGAACCACTGGAAGAAGGAAATCAAAACCTGCGGTTCAACGTAGGCTTTAACGATATTCTATTAAGGATAACGAATTAGTTCACTTAGGAGTGCAAAGTCAGTCGGACAGGGGGATCCACTACAAATTGAAGAACGATATATAGTTAATTATGTACACAGAGTATTCACGATTACATTTAAACTACGGTGAAATTACGCAAAACTGTAAATCCCCTTCAGTTTTGCCGAATTATAAAGGAGGAAACAAATAATGGCGGATAACTACATGCCAATAAATCTTACGAGTGTTGTACATAAGCTCTTCGAAAAACTTGTAGCTGATTACATACGGAAGGTTTTGGACAATGAGTTCTGGATATCCTATTTTCAGTCCGGATTCAGGGCACTCTTGAGAATCCCTGCTTAAATCGAGACCTGGTGGAAGCTTACGATTCATCAGAACAAGTAGATGCAGTACTAATTGACTTATCAAAAGCATTTATTTATTCTTAAAAACTACGGATGGGCACCAGGGCCAGGCGGTAGTCATTCCTGTGGGGGGAGGGAAAAATTGAATAATCTGCCTGGTATTCACCATAGTCGGGAGGAAAACCCCCCCAAAACCTCCCGAAGGCAGTATGTATGTTTGCATATAATTACAAAATTTACTGCAATATTACAGTATTAAAAAAATACAATAATACCAAAACAAAATCAAGTAACCCTTTTAATTTCATTCATCAAAACATTGTAGGAAGGGGGAAAACGTTCTAAAATTATTCCATTCAACTATTTCTCAATTAATACATGAATATTTACAAACATCTGTTCTCTGTTTAAGCGACTTTGTGATTGTGGTCGTTTCTCCCGAGGTAATCCCTGAGTCTATTGTTTAATTCTTTCAACAAAGGCTTTCCAGTAATAGTTGTGTATAAATTCCCTAACCTTTTTACTTGACGTCTATATTCTAATTTAAAGTTCTTCAACCATTGCAGTGACGCTATCTGTCTTCCCATATCAACACGAATCTTGCTGCTCTCCTTTGCACTTTCTCTAATTTGTCTGTTAGTTCTTTTTGTTGTGGATCCCAAATGCTAACTCTAACTGCTAATGCCAACTCAAGTCTAACAAGTGTTAAGTATGCCTTAACTTCCCTTCGGCACTTCCTAAGGTTTCTGATTAAGAAATTAAGGGTTCGCCTTGCTCTCGATATGAATGGCCCATTTTAAATTATCATTGAAGGTGATACCTAGAATGTCCTTTTCAGTTGGCACAAATGAGTCTCCTAAGTTATAATGGATTTTAAATTTATTTCGGTTGAAATTAATTAGTTTACTTTTGGTAGGATTACATTTTAATTTTTTTAAGAAGCCACGCGTTTAATTCCGTAAGATCATCCTGTAATGCGGTGCAGACTCCAAGGTTTTTTATTGCTCGTTAAATAATACAGTCGTCGGCAAACAAACGAATGTTCGATTTAAGGATTTTTGGCAAATAATTGATATAAATTAAAAATAATAATGGCCCCAGCACACTTCCCTGAGGAGCGCCTTAAGTTACATTTGCAGCTTGTGATATTTGTTAACCGATTCTCACATTTATTGTTCTATCACTCAGAAATTAATTTATTAATTTGACTGTTCTTGGATAGTTATCAATTTTAAGTTGCTTAATGTTCATATTGTAATATTCAGGATTTTGCTATTCTCTTTTATACGTTTCACTGGAACGCAAGAACCAACCTTGGAATGAACTTCAAATTATTCCATACCTCGGCAACCCTCTTCTTATCCATTCATTGTATCTCTCCCCCAAAAACGCAACGATATTAGCCTACTTGTACTGGTATACAACTGTTAGAAGGAGTGGCAACGCTTTTACTCATATGCTACGGACGTATTTTGTGTATTCGAATTTTTCAGATCCTCGATATTAACTTTCTTTTAAGAAGATGTAGGTTAGCATGAAATATTTTATTCTCTGCCTGTTTTCACTCCGTTACACAAATGCTTATTTTGTTTTCCTTATCGATTAGGTTACATAGGTATATAAAGTTAAATACTCTTTGTAATATTTTTCCCCAAGCACCAAATCTATCAATTTTCTCCTTGACTCTGATTCTAACATGACCATATATTTGGTTTTTCTTTCATTCACCGTCAGCCCTATCTGTTCTGCTACTGATTCCAATTTTACCTCTATTTATGTATTTGGTGTTCTTCTATTTCGACTATACCATCAGCTTAATCGCATATCTGACTGGTCTTAGTGTACCTCGATTGTTTCTTACTAGACAGAGCTTTATGCTTAGGAGGGTGTAATTTTTTGATCCTCTACTTTGTAAAATTTCTGTCATTTTGTATGTTGTATTGTTCGATTTATTCAAGTATTTCCTTCATCATTTGTTTCTTCTCTCTCTCGTGTTAGCTTCCCTTCCCTTTTCCCGGTATTCTTCATGTCTCTCTTTGGATCATTACGGATACCGGTTGCTTTATTCACCAAAAACAATTCAGGAGACGGCATTTGTCTTTACTGTCTTGCGCAAAATCGTTTAATTATTAAAAAATGAGTAAAGATCGTCACGAAGAGGTCCATTTCAATTGAGAGACTGCGAAGAATTTGATGACCACAGGATTCGCGGAGTCCTTAGTACATTTTCGCGACACTAAATGATTAAGATGCAGTTGGAATTTTAAATTTGATACAAAGTAATTTCTGAAGGCATTCAGTTTCGAATGATCACTTGGATGTGGCAGAAATAAGGAAATGAGAAATAAATGAAAGAATGTCAATGAGCTATACCAATATGTTGGGTGGCCTTCAGTATTGCCGAATATGTGCAACTTGTAACAATCAATAACCGTCGAACGCCTGTTAGATGACACAAACAAAGCACTTAAGTAAAAAAGGAGGAAACGCGTGATTGGTGACGTTTTCCGGTGGATCAGTTCCGATCGAAAACGGGACCTCATTCTCGAATGCTCACTCGACTTCGCTATAGCCGTTTCAACATTTGCCCTCTCCAGCAATGAGCGGAATCGAAAATGTTCATCGTTGAAACGTATTTGTTCCCGGAAGAGTCTTCCAAGGGATGCGGAGGGATCGAAGGGAGAAATGAATGGGAAAACGATGGGAAGAGTGTTGTAGAGAATGGGAATCTTAATTTGGCCCAAAACAGGAAAGAAAGTGCCTGAGAAGGTCTGAGAAGATAAAATTAAGACGGAAAAATTTGGACGGTTATACAAAAAGAATTTGAAAATTAATTGACGAAAGAGAGTTAAATAATATGTTGTTTGGAGGGAGAGAAACGAATTCATGTTTCACATAGTGTGGCAAGAGATGCAATTATCATGTTGGCAGCTCTGGTGTGCGCACGGGTATCGATTGGTCGGCGGAGACGAACTGCTTTCGGTGAAATTGCGGATTGTATTTTCGCTCTCCCGTTAAGAATTTAATTTTAATCGATTATTACGCCGATATAATAAAATTTATAATTTAATCGTGCTATAAATATATAATTATCAGGCGTAGCAGATTTTAACGCTAAAATGTAAACGAAATATTAAAAAGAAACACGATTCTGTTACTTCATTAGAATAATGAATAGCTTTAAACAACGGCTTCTTGGACTCCATTTTAACTGTAATGTAAGCGATTTGCTAAATCGAATTTATGAAACATTATGTAACGTTTTAGACTCCAACTGATGAAATTTCTTTTTACACCTAGTTATTACTCAAACAAAATCTCTAACATCTTCAATTTCTCTTCCTGCTCTTAAAATATTGACGTTTCATCACCTCCTGTCTAAATGACTCACAAATAGAATAAATTACAGGACAAACTTACTCATCATCCCATTTAGCTGCAGTCATTTCACGTTAAAATTTCGTACTTATACAATAGTTTTTTTACTTAAAAAGAGGCACATCTTCAACTGATCTCAGGAGTGTCAGAATGTATCAAATATTATTATTTTCACATCTTCGGTATCCTGTGAGTATTTTCAATCGACTTGAGGCAAACCTGTCTTATTGAATTAGGATGAGAAGCGCTTAGAAAATGAAGTATCTGATACAAAAGGATGCTGAGCTGATGATTTTTCCTTTTCGCAAGAATCTCTCTAAAACGATTTAGATATCATTAAAAGGTAGAGCGAAAAATGGCGATGAGATCAATAGTAGTTTATTGTTTTCCAAATTACCTTTGGTTCGAGAGCCGATAACATTCCTCTGTACATTACAAATGGGGATAACCGAATGTTATTTTAGGATCTTCCCGGTTTGATTTCGACTTCAAATATTGGATTAAATAAGTTTTCTCCTGCCATTAATGTTTATATAGATCTTTTCACATGAGCTGTTAATATGATTAGCAAGAATTTAACATAAAAAAGGCAGGCTGTTAGACTTCGCATCGACAAGAAGATAGCGAATTGAATTTGGGGATTCTATGGCGCCCAGCCGGACCGCGCTACGCTTACGAAAAATCAACCGCAATCCCAGGATAGTAGGTGAATTGAAGCAGTTACTTCAGATTCCATATCTAGAAGCCTTGTCAATTGACGTGTTATAAGACACTTGATAGTCCATCGCCGTTTACCTAGTTATTTTTCTTACTTTGTCGAAATTTGGCGGAAAAAGGGGTCCACTATTTTGTTACTTTTAATATGCAAAGACCCATCCTTGAGCGCCAAAACTTCGAAGAATCGAGAGATAAAGAGTTATACTAGATTGCTGCATCGTCCAAAAGTTTCTTCCGAAAGTCTCTATAAATCAACAAACTTGAATGTTTCTCCGAAATATCCGAGAGACTAATTTTCTGTGAAAATATCTCAAGTTTGACGCCCTCTATCTTTTTGGCACCTGGCAATATTTAAAAACGGCAAACGGAAACATAAAATTCAATTATTTTTCAATAACTATGCGAAGTTCCGTACTAAATAAAACCATTTTGGACCCGATGCCCGGGTTTTTTTCGATTTCAGTCCACTGTACGTCAGTAGCTAAAATAATTCGAGTTAAAAGTGATCCACAGAAAGGGTGATTGCTTACTTTTGATTGAAACAGCAGCTTAAGTACTGAGAGTTAATAATTATATCACAAGCAATCAAATCGCGCTAACGACCATCCACACCGGAAAAATGACTCTCTCTGACCGTCTATTTACGTGTCTTGGAATCACCAACTCTAATGCTTGATATACTCGTAGGGGGGGAAATACAAATGCGGTCCAATTCAGGCAACGGTCCAATATCGGCAAACTTTCCCTAATCAATATTGGCACAAAATCTGGGACTATAAAGATGGACAATCCAAATAAATCCTATGATAAAATCAATCTCTGTTCAAAGTTTTTGTGAATAATTTACCCTGTAATAGTGAAGTGAGAGTGCATATGTTTACCACAATGCCGAGGGAATTCATTTCTGAAAGGTAAATTGAGGGAAATCAAAATATTAGAGTTTGTTCTTAGCATTAGGCGTTCCACTTGCCCTAGATGCCATCAACACCTAGTGTTGCCAACTTAAATGCGTGATATACTCTTAAGGGGGGGAAATACAAGTGCGGTCCAATTTAGGAAACGATCCAATATCGGCAACCTTTCCCTATCTAAAGAATCTATCCATCTTATTACTCATGGATCTAAGTTCATTGTCCTTACTTTCTGTAATCAAATCTCATGGTCAACGACAGTGGTTCCCAAACTTATTTAGCCTACCGGCCCCTTTCCAAAAGAAATATTACCTAGCGCCCCCCTGGAATTTAATTTTTTTAAATTTTAATAGCAATTAAACAGAAAGATATATGTATTAATGTTTCTACCTTTTTCGTAAAGTATAGTAAAGAAAGGTGTAAAATAGAAAAATTGAAGTTTGAAATTATGAAACTATTTATTGAACTCTGAATTAATAGGTAATACAAAAAGGGTTAAAACATTCGAAATCATCTAAATGAGAAGGATGAACCTGGTATGCTGCTACCAATTTAGTAATCCTCGGCTCTATTTTCGTCAGCAGTAATCTTAAAACACCGCGATTGACTATATGCAATCGGTTTCTTTTTTTTAATGAATTAGTTACCACACTAAATCCACGTTCCACTAAATATGAAGAAGGAAATGCAATTAAGAACTTTTGAATTACAGCCCATAATTCAGGATAAGCTGTACGGATCTCCTTTTGCAGCCAGAACTGTTGGTAGCCGCTTTTGAATTTAAATTTCAACTCAACATGTGTAGTTACTTCCATCAGATCTTCTTGTAACTCTGGAGATTCTTCTGTGTTTGCTCTTGAAAAAGGATACAAAATCCAATCATTTCAATAGTTCATTTTCAAAATATCATCAAATAGTTGATTAATATCTGAATGGATAGCATCCAAGTGCTCACAATAAGAAAGCATGTCTTCATCTTTTTTTTCTGCACCTGATAAATTTGGGAACTGGCTGAATCCCCTTCGTCCTAAATTTTTACAGAAGACGCTTTGTCACAAATAACAGATTTTTTTCTTATTAAATTCAGTTCATCACCTTGAAGCTGATGACTTATTTGATTAAATTTTTGAAACAAGTCGGTCAAGCAAGCTATATCACTTTAGGATTGAATTAAACTGGATCGTAAAGCATCATTTTTATCTTTCAAGAACTCCAGCACCGAGTTAAACAGTTATAAAACCTATCTAAACAGGCACCCTTTGACAACCAACGAACTTCTGTTTGAAGCAGCAAACGATTAAATTCGTCATCGTTTTCTATACAAAGCTGTTTAAATAATCTGTCATTCAATGATTTGCTTGTGATTGAGTTGATATCTTTAATTACAGATTTAAATGAATTATGTAGGCGTGCGCTTAAATTTTTGGCAACTAGATGTTGACGATGGACTGTGAATGCATTCGGCACCTCCTTTTTTAAATATGCATGTAAACCCCTGTAGCGCCATAACTTCGCCGGAGCACCATCTGTGGCTACTGATAAGATATTACTCAGAGGCATTTCATTTTCTTAAAAAAAAAACTCATCCAATGCATGAAATGTTGATTCTCCTTTAGTATCAGTTTGCAAATATTTATCAATTAATTAATTCTTGGCAAATTTGTTCTTCTTTTGTGAACCGCACGTATGCTAAAAGTAAAGAAAGCTTCATTTCATAACAAAGTTGACTCATCGAGATGAAGAGAAAACTGAGATGTTTTTAAATAGCCACACTATGAATCTTCACATCTTGAGCCATTTCATCAATTCTTATTTGCTCTGTATTATTGCTCAACGAAATTTTTATGATAATATCAGATGCTGGCTTGTGTAGCACAGTACGTATTACTTCACTTATAGCCGGTATAAACAGTTCTTCACCAATTGTATGGAGTTTTCCCGGTTTGGCAATCATTAATGAAATATTGTAAGAAGCAAGCAAGCCATCGCCATCTTGTGTGATTGTGGTTGAAAAGAGTTTGCCAATGTCGGTTGTTTGCTAATATTTCTTTTAAAGTTCGAAAATAAGATAAATCCGTATGTTTTAATCTCAGTGAATTTCAGTAAAATGTTGTTGTAGTCTGGAAGGCTTCATACCTTCGTTTGATAAAACCTTGTGTCAAATCAGGCAAATTGGAGATGTATTGTTTACAAGCGACTCACTAAAGCAATATTTCAAATATTCGATTTTATATCGTCTACATTTTTCTTTTGTTGATCCATTATTATCTGTAGAAAATATAATTTTTATGGAGGTATTTTAAATTAATATTTTTTTATAATTTTTTGAAATATTTTTTTAAAAACAAGCTAAAATAATTACTAATGATTTAAATAAACATGATATTATTAACCTTTTCGTGCCGGTAGAGTTTTCAGAAATGTTACTTTCAGGTACGGAACGCTTTTTCTGATTTTCACCCCGCTGTATTTTTGATGCAATGATCAAATCCTGACCCACGAACCGTGAATTACCAATTTTGTATCACGTTGTATCTCGAGTTCTATCACTCAGAATTTCATTAATTTTTTGTCTGACTTCTTCTATTATTCTATTTTACGATAATGTCTAAAGATAATTTATTTATACATTTCAACGGCTATAATTAAATATTTGTTTAGCATCGTTGTAAATTTTACGGGATTGAACATGAAACAGTTGACATACCGTAATTTTTTTAGATATCAGTTTTACATAAGTATATGCTGCAAATGAAATAAAGAATAATGTTTGAATTTTTAATTTCTTTAAGTTTCATAACGATAGCTGTAGTAGTTTTCCCGAAATGGTAAGTGAACGGAAAAAGTCGGGCGCTCGCTGTGTAAGTCAGCACAGAGTAGGTGATTTTGCTGCATTTCCGTATCTGACAAGGAACTGTGGTTTTCAATAGTAAAGCCCGGGTCACACTAGGCTGTTTACCAGCTGCTGCTTAGTATCAGCTGGTGGTAGGAACAGCAAAAAAGCTGGTTTTGTGGTCACGCTCGGCATACACTAGCTGCCAGTACCAGTGGCTAGGGAGTGAGTGAGCTTTGTTCGGATAAGCTAAAACGGAAGGAGAGGCGGTGGTTGGTTCGGCCATGGATCCAGAAACCTGCAGAAAGGTGCTACAAATGTCGGCCAGAGAATTTGAAGAGTTGTGTGAACTAATCACACCTCTAAATAAAAGACAAGATACCATCTTGAGAAAGTCTATTCGTACGTTGTTCAAAGAGAAATTAAGCGTTATGAGCGGAGTACAAAAGTCCATTTTTCTAAATCTTCTCTTCTTTCTTTTATGCTTTCACCGCCCCCTTACAGTTATTCATCGCCCCCAAATGCACCTGTGGCCCCCCTGGATCGCTGCAGCGCCCACCAGGGGGCGGTAGTGCCCACTTTGGGAATCCACAACGTCAAACGCTAAATATTTTACTACTGCATCGACCTGTTCTCCTATTTCCTGAGCATCAACGAGTTGTAATCCTAATTCGCACCTTTCTTAAACCAAGTTGATATTGGCTAATCCAGATCCCTCTTTTTCCCAAAAATCCTTTAGATAATCGGCAACTAATTTTTCGAATGTGTTACACATTACGCTCGTTAGACTTATTGGTCGATAATTCATTATTAATATTTTACACCCCCCTTTATGAACCGCCGCAGCTGATTTCCAATCTTCTGGAATTTCACTGAAGAAGACAATTTTGAGGTCAACATAAATGAACCATTTGTGCATGAGATATTGCAGCAAATAAATAAAACAGTGTGTGACTTCATATTCTTAACAGGAACATACTTAATGTCCTATTGAGATTGCACCTAATAGATTTCCTTTGATGAAAACAGGCTCCACCTTTAGCTATTGACGAGCAATCGCATTCAGTTCCGGTATGGGCTGGATTCCGAAACTCAAACAACGAAGTCCAATACATTAAACCGTTACCGTACGTTATCGCAGTACAAAAATCCAGTCACTTCATATTTATTGCAGATTTTCTCTTCAGAAAGCTCTGTTAGTAGGATACTTCAGTTCCTTTTTGAAGCAAGTTTTTCTCATGCAGCCTATTGGGTAATTCCAAATCTCATGCAAAATCATTCAACTTATGCTTATCAAATCCCTTAAGAACTGAGTCATCTTCAATTTCATAATCTTCATACAAGGAAAGGGTTGAGGTGACTTTGCACATTAGGGCATGCACCCAGGAAATTTCCCAAGGAAAAATGGACTTGAAAAAAGTCTGACGGGGCCGGGAATCGAACCGGGGATCTTTCTCTATCCGGAGGCAGCCTCCCGGAAGACGTCGGCCTCCCCAAGTACTTTCCAATTTTCTCTGAGCTTCTTGTTGCCACGTTACGAGTAAAATTACAATCGCGAGGTTATTTGAAATCGGTCGACTCGGTAGAATTCATTTTAGAATTCCAACCGGACGTCGCATTTTCGATGTGTATCGACGCCTACTTGTTAATTCTTAAGTGGATATTTTATGGGAAGTTGTCTCATTTGTTATAAACCGCTAGAAAATGAGTTCCAAAGGAATTTTGACGCACCATTATGTTGCAGTAGGGACGGAGGAAGGTTGGGCTGAATGAGATTTGCTCTTTTCTGGCGTCGAATACAGTACCATTTTAACACAGATTAAGCTGCCAATATCTAAGAATAACTTCTAAGATATTTTCGTTCGGAAACTACTGAAAAATGAGTATCGGCCAATGAGATATCCAGAGGGGTCTTTCCTTCATAACGTGTTCGATGTGGGCTTCAAATTCACGTAAGTTGTTAACGATTTTGTGCTCAACGTTCTCTTTCTTCGTGGTCCGGAAGTCGCTTCCATTGTCTCTGATTAGCTGGGCGGAACGATTTTCACTTCCTGTCTTGTCTTCCCCTTGAGAACGATTTCTTCTTAATTTCGCCGACTGTCACATTCATTTTGTCGAATGACTGTTGTTTCTGGTTATAATTCGACAACATTTCACACTACTCTCCGCGCAAGCATATAACTGTACGTTTTTTTCATTATTTAAGCTGTGTGATAATGCTAAGGAGTAAGTATAGTAAGTGTAAGTAAAATGCTCATCTGATGTTGGTCTCTTCCTTTTGATATATTTACTTCTTCTACCAAATTTAGTTAAAAATAACGGTCCTACGAAATTGAGATATGCACCAAAAGAAGAAAAATGGAATTAATATTCTTATTTTGACCGAGCAATGCAAGCATATGTTTAAAGTACTGTACTTTGCGAAGTTCTATTTGGTTTGAAAATTAAGGCTATAGAAACCAAAAATGTAAAAGTGGATTCTGTATCCAAGTGGCCTGGTGTCGAACGCAGGACCTTTTTGTAAGGTGAGCATTTTACCATTTATTTTGGGAAACTCTAACCGTTTCTATAAGTAGATATATCGGGAATGCCTTCAACCGAAATTCCGTTTACCGGTTTAATGGAATGCAAATGGTATCGAACCAATGATCACAAGATAAACATGTGTTTATGTCACATTCATTATTTCTGTTCACTAGAATTACCACTTTCACGGAAAATCAACCATTACAAATTTGAAATTTCAAATACGCCTGTTGTCTAAGCCAGGGCCTTTAGGAAGATGAGAATAAATATAACCACCGGTAGGAATAACACTTACTTTATCCATATTTTTAAGACGATATCATACTGAAAAAATCCTTAGATAAGATTCCGTTATTCCCATTTGCAATTCACAGAGGAATGGCGCTCCGAAATCGAACCAAAGACCATTAGGAAAACAGTTAACGGCGGAAGAGGAATGTATCTTCAGTTCACTTGCTGCGATTCCATACTATCGGGAATGGATTCAAAACAATTCTTACAAATCACCGCAAAGTATTGTAAATAGAAGAACTTCGCACCCACCACGCACACTATCAAAACAAAAGAGTTTTTTCTTTGATCTGACGTAACTTTGAACACTCTATCCAACCGAATGCTATTTATGAATCATAGTTCACAAATGTTGCAATCCCAGTAAATTGATTTCTGACATAATCTCATTAATTTGGTATGGACTTAAAATCCCCGTGCAATCTAATGAGGAAACGCTTGTGGTCGGATTCAAGAACTCTTTCTTCACTGCGAAGAAATTTCACAGAATTTTCGTTCGTTTTGCCTCGGTTCGTGTAATTTCGTTTCGATATTCTACGATCGAAGTATGAATTTTCACTCAATATCCTTTCTTTTGGTACTTGTCTGGAATTTGTTGGATAACCATTTCTTATTTAAATCTTCAAATGAAATGCAGACGGGAAAAACGAAAGTTACTTATAAAAATCGGGATTTCGGAGTCGTCTGGCATCGAACCAATGATAGTGAGGGTTCCAAGTCTGTTCACTTGCTGGGTCTTACGTTTCCATGTTATTGGGGTTAAAAAATCTTAAAAATCTCTCTCGAATTTCAAGTCTCTAATTTACCGGGATTTGCCTAAAAAATGTTCGAAAATCTGCATCTCTTATGGAAAATATCGGGATTTTGGGGCTTTTGAAGGCGAACCAATGATACTGAGGTTCAAAGTCACATTTTTCTGAGAGTTGCACGCTACGGCCAGTGTGTCGTAAAAATTTCAAGTCAGTGATACTTCTGGAACACTTTTAGAATTTTGCTACTCTATATCTATGAATAATTATATACAAAGAATCGTGTACATATCCCAAAGAAATCGAAGTCTTTTTTCATTGCGTGCTCTCCTAATTTATTTATACGATGTAAAAACAATTGTAAATAAAATTTCATAAGCGTAGGACCTCGGCAACCTGTGCCGACTTGTATTGAAATATGTCAGTACTTGCTAAGTACCACTAAAAACTATCCAAATGTTAATGTCAATTTAGCAAAAAATGCACACAGTAGAAGGTGTGTAAATAGGTAATGAGACTGCTAGTGTACCACCGCTGGAGAAGATGGAACTAGCTACAGTTACGTTAGAAGCTGGTTTTGCTAGTGAGTTCTGTCAATGCGCTAATTCGTCGAAGTCGTCGATGAGTTTGAAATCACTTTATATTTTAACCTATTTTTTTCAATGAATGAACATGTCAGTGGAATTGCGTAGTGGTAGTAGTACTTACCCCCTTAGAGGGGTGTATTTTTTAATAGTGGACGAAAAACATCAAATTAAAGGTTCAAAACTGCCTTCTAATGGACATGTTCTGACAGTTAGCCGAAAGGAACAAAAAACTGGCAAATAAAGAGGAAAGAGCAAACGTTAACTAAGTGTGTTTTTCCAAAGATGTTCTACACAACAAATGTCACTGTAACTTAGCGAGTTTTTTGCACTGTACATGGTGTGGGAGATATTTGTGTTTTAAGAATTTTTATACCAAATTTCACCCAAATAACTATGAAAAATACATATTTAACGATGTTATATTTTAAGCAATGGAATTTTCTGCATCATGAGTAAAAATTAAGTGAAACTGGCGATAGATTATTCTCGAATTTTGAAATCAGGGATTCCAGCATTACCCCAGTTATCGGAGTCAGGAATAGTGCAGTACAATTTGTGCGAAGGCAGTCTTGCCATCCTGCCGGTGCAGATGGGCACGATAAGAACAGTGTTGATTTTGAAAATTTAAAAGGAAGTAATATCTGTGAGCAGATTCTTATAGGAGATCGAAACACACAAAAAAGGTTACTTGTAAATAGTGCTTGCGGATTTGACTGAGAATTTACGACCGATATGCTGCTGATAACCTTCAAATATAATAGATGATAAAATTCCACTGTCTGCCATTTTGACACAAAACGTATGCAAATACTCAACTGTGATCATTAAAATCAAGTGTTTTGAAGGGCAAAATGCAGGTTTATAATACGGCGTTGTGTTTATTCGATGAATTTTCTCTAATGGGTTCAGCATTGGTTTTAACATGAAGAATTTCAATCTATGACCGGTATTTTTCGCAAAATTAGGTCAAATTCACTTCTCCGTTTAATCTACGCAATAATCAAAGTAAATTTCTTGTATGGGTGCATACGGAATTTATTCAGCAGTAACTATGTGAAGCGTCAAAGTTTGCACAAGAAAACCACTTTTGTTTTTTGGCCAGCTTTTTTTGATTCTGGCCCACTGTAGAATTTATGTATATCAGAGTAAACGCTAACTAAAATTGATGAATGCTTGGAGGTAACGAGATGAAATTTCATCTCAAAACGGGAAGCTCAGGACAGACACAGCTGGAAAGTGCATGAGGAGGCCTACATCCGAGGTCGCACAGTGGGGCCAAATGCCTAAAAGTTGGTCATAAGAAGTAAATCTCATCTAATCGGTTTGAAATCCGGTATATAGTTTATGAGGTCACTAATTCCGAATATTTTCGTTTTGTTTTCGGAAACATTCGCATTTTTTGGCAAAAAAGACAATATTCGTGTGTCATACCCATAAAAAACGTGAGTGTAGGATTCGTGATCGCCGATCACGCATATGAAACTGATTTTTGTAAACTATTCTTTCGTGAAATCATTTCATTTTTTCGATTATGTAAATTATTAATTTTATATGATTTTTGAAATCCATAATTACAATTTTATGCGTATTTTTATTTGAAAACCATTCCAAACAAGTTATTTTTAGATATTATCACATATATCATAACACAAAAACATTACAAAAATATACACGCAAAGTGTATATATTTTTATCATGTATTATGTAATAATTGTTTATATATACCATATTTGATAAACAATTATTGTAATCAGACTCTGATCCGGCCAAATAATCATCTTAACACAACAACATTATACAAATATACATAATTATCGTTTCCCATCTTGGTAGGAAAATATGAGAAGTTAACAAACACATATATATAAAACATTATTATATCACAGCTTATTTACGTAGAACATGAAAAGGCACATACACTCACACACACGCAAACACTAATTATTATCCGACTCTGGTCCGTCCAAAGAATCATCTTCCGATCCGGATTCTGCTGGGAAGGATACAAACAATATTTGCAAGGCCTCGGAAGATAAAGCTTTCGATGGCTTGGGACGCATTACAACCTGACTTGAAATAATAGGGTCGGAATGTAACATCAATCGCACGAACAAGTCTTCTATAGTCGTCTTCCTCGAGTACTTTCGCGTAAAATCTTCACTTATTGGAAATCATCCTTTATTGGACAAGATATGTTGTCATCATCATTATTGAACTCCGTGGATGTAGCGTTGCAGATTTAACACCGTTGTGTTGACATTGTGTCCGTGAGAGCATCTCTCCGTCTTTCCGTCAATCATAGTAAGTTACACATTGTAGGAAACATTGATTTTATTATCATTAACTTCAGTCTCCACTGTTGAAAGTTGCCTCTCCTCGTTGCGCATGTTTTCAACTTGTAATTGTGCATGCTGTTTTGATTCCTTCTTGAACTCGATCTTCGGAGGACGGCAAAATATGCAGGTCTGCTGTTTCACCAAACAATTCTTCTCAGACTCCCTTTAGTCAGGAGCAGGGTCGGATTTTTCCAATACGCTAACTCAGCCTAGGGCCTCAAGATCAAGAGGGGCCTACATTCAAATTGTTAGCAAAATTAAAAATACACTAGGTATTCTAAAAACAGTGAACACTAAAACACTGAACCGAAAATAAGGAGACATATATATCACAGTAATGATATATTTTATTATCTCTCATGAAATTTTCTAACTTAAAAATGGGTGGTGAATGGGCCTCATAAGTGGAATCCTTTCATCTGAATCCGGCCTTGGTCACGAGTTGAGCGGCACAACATAAGTGAAGAAATACATCCTCTTAAACTTGATAGTAGTCCTATAAAATAGCATTTGCTTGAATTCAATAGCGAAGTTTCGAAGTCCGCACTCAAAAAACCACTATTTTTGTCCAGCATTTTTCGACTCTAGCCCACTGAGCGGCGTTGTGTGCATTACAATAAATGCTAACTAAAAGCTACAGAATTCTTGGAAGTTAAGAAGATGAAATTTACTTGCAAAAAGATAAGTTATCAGTAAAAAATAGAAGAAAATAATTTCCCAAGT
This sequence comes from Sympetrum striolatum, assembly GCA_947579665.1. Lineage (NCBI taxonomy): Eukaryota > Metazoa > Arthropoda > Insecta > Odonata > Libellulidae > Sympetrum > Sympetrum striolatum. The sequence continues at coordinate 89,593,110 of OX388350.1, forward strand.
GGAAAATCTCGAGATTGATATGGTAATGCACATGTGTGGAGGGGTTGCCTAACTCCGATTTTCAGTTGTTAATTTTTTATAAACAAAGGCTCATTCAGTTGAACGGTCAGACCCCTGTCCACTATGTTTAAGCAAAGAATGTGCCCTGGAAGCTTCGTTCGAATACGTTTACCACAAACCTGGTGTTCCCCTTATAAGTAAGTGCCATGCCTGCTGCCTGCGCGCTTCGGCTACTTTACGGATACTGAGGTTACTCACGTATTTCAGCAATTACTCGCGGAGGGGTGGCCAATTTTTTTTGCGTTTCATGGCTGAGATATGTTCCTACAATTATATGTATATATTACTGTTGAACAATTTGGACGAAATTTGTGCAAATTAGTATACATTTTTTAAAATATACATCAACGACCTCAGCAATCACATTGAAAGCAATGTTAGGATCATCGCGGACGACACAGTCATTTACAGGGAAATACTTCGTTCAGAGGATAGATTAACTCTTTCGAACGACTTAGAATTATGAACTGGTGCGATGATTGGCAATTAGAGCTTAATGTAGAAAAGTCTTCAGTAGTTAACTTCTTCGAAAGGAAATCTATTATAAACGATTATTCTTATAGCCTCCGAGGGGTAAACCTAATGACAATAGAATCGGTAAAGTATCTTGGAGTAACTCTCACGAATAATCTATCATGGAGTGCCCACATCCGAAATATATGTGGAAAAGCACTTAAGAAACTCGGCTTCGTTAAAAGAATAGTCGGTAGGAGCGAAGAAGAGGTTCGCGAGCGATGTTACCTAGCGTTAGTTAGGCCTCACTTTGAGTATGCATGTAGTGTATGGGACCCCGCCGAGAAATGTCATATTCGGGATTTAGAAAAAGTACATAGAAAGGCGATACGATTTTTAAAGAATTGCTACGATAAAACAGCGAGTGTCACTCAGATGTTACAGGACGCGGGATGGGAATCATTAGAAGATAGAAGAAAAATTCAAAGGATAAATTTATTAAATAAGTTCAGAGAAATTACGTTCTCAGATGATGTAACGGATATAATGCGACCCCCCTGTTATATGGGCCGTTCTGACACTGCCAGAAAGATTAGGGAAATAGATAATAGAACGAATCGTTTCAATTGTTCATTTTTTTATTTCGGTTGCTTTATACGCGAAAGCAACCGTTTATGAAAATAGAGTCAAGGTGCTTGCACCCCCTGCCACACGCAGAAATGCGGCTTGCAGGGTTCTTACATAGACATAGACATTAGTGGTTACCTTTTATGTTAATAACATTGTTGAAATAACAGCATTTCAAATCCACTAACATTGCTAAGTCAATTTCATTTAATGAATTTCAAATAGCGCCAATTGGGGTAGCCGCAGAGGAATTTTGAAGATGAGGCTATTTCGAAGCGAAAGCATGGTTAGGCATCTGAGCAGCAAACCTTTCACTTTGTTATTGATATTTACAAACATGTGCATACTTACCTGCATTTATTTATTCTATATATATATATAATAAACATCCTGGTCATTGCTGCACTAAATATTAAGTCTCAGTGCTGAGGTGTTCTGAGATTCCCACGTTCTCCACGCATCAGTCACCGTCACGCTCGGCGGCTGCTGGTGACCCCTTTAGACGTGAAGGGATTTTTAGCTCTCAGTTTATCGCAGCGAACGATATCAACGATTAAAGTACATATCAAATAATTGAGAATCTTGTCAAATAAAAACATTATAAGTCCGCAACTAACCTAATATTTGCAAATGTCGACATTTCACGTTAGGGTTTGACACCTTAATGGAACTCAGATCTTTTGTATATGAAAAAAGGACTCTCCCAAATTAAAAGACGCTGTCCCTAAAGTAAAGGTATTTTGCACTTTTGAAGTCAAGCAGTGGAACATTCAATTATTCCGTTATTGAGCGCAAAAGGGACGGCGCCTCCAGACGATTAGTTTAGCTGATCGCTTCAGAGAAATATGGAAACCCGTCCCGGTTTGCCCGATCCAATTTCTCTGCAACATTCAACAGCTTCTTTTTCGTCTTGTAGACGATGTAGAAAAGAGAATGATGATTGAATCCTCCTTGAATAGAATTCATCCTCTCCTCGATAATTAGTTTGTTTTTTTGATTTGCATAACAATGCTGCCATCTAGCCAGCAGAAATTTAAAATTCGGTCACTGATTCCGAAACTTCGCCATGGTTTTAATCCATCTTATGATTTTTTCATTAAATCAAATATATTTGCATCGTTCTATGTTTTGCGGTTGACTAATATGAAGCAACCAATAAAGAACGCAAAGATTTCATTTCATTTGATGTTTGTAATCATTGAGGAGTTGAGCGACGAGAGTAAAAAATCATTCAATAGTGGTTTCCTTAGGCGTTTCCAGTTGATTCTTGTGATTGGTATTTAATCTTCGTTTGACTTTGTGATTGCGTTATTTGATGTATTCAGTGTAATGCATTGGGATGTCAGCTCCATGATACACATAATTTCCGCACAGAATATTTATCGTTTTGGTTTACATTTAATTTATTACAGTTATTTGTGTTTATACTTCGTTTCCTCTATCGATTTATGCTTTTCTGAAAATTTCTCCTTAAATGTCAAAGTTTCGCCCACTGAAACTTAGGCAAAACGTCGTCGCTACATTCATCGCGGTGGAATCCCGAAAGAGATACCATGGAATCAGTGTTGTATACATTCTCTTGTTATAGGACGTCTATATTCTAATTTTTCCAAGCAAAGTTCTTCAATCACTTCAGTGACGCTATCCGTCTTCCCATAGCAACACGAAACTGCTGCTCTCCTTCGCACGTTTTCTAATTTGTCTGTCCTTTTTGATGTGGATCCCAAATGCTAACTCTAACTGCTAATGCTAACTCAAGTCTAACAAGTGTTAGTTATGCCTTAACTTCCCTTCGGCACTTCCTAAGGTTTCTGATTAAGAAATTAAGGCTTTTGTTGGCCATTTATCCGAAGAGGCGACGGAGGCCAGGAATAAGGACATAAGATGAACACCATACGAGGAAATTTTCCAGGATTGCCACAAACGAGGATTTATTTCGAAGATTGCTACTTACATCGGATCCCTTAATTTCGACTATTTCAGGAGCACAGAAAATAATTGTACAGTTGTCTTCTGAGGTAAGGACTCATTCTAAATGAATCGAACGAACAGTTTGATGATGACATAGACGACGTTTTTGTGTTTTTTCTTGAGAATGAACGTTAAAGATATGGAAAAATATTTAGTTTATTACTTTGATAATTACTCCAGCGCATCTGATTAAAATTTAATTGCCAAATTCTGTGTCCGGTGATTTATTTTACATTTCTCCTAGAAACAAATGAGCTTATTGCAATCGGACCTTTGACATCCCGGGTAAATGGGTGTTATGGCACATTGTTTTGCGCTATGTTTGTAAAGCTATCAAAATAATACCTCCATTGAATATTATGATAGCAGTGATACGGTAAAGAAAAACTTTAATATCCAATAGCAGGTAAAAATAAATTTGAAAAAGATAACTGCACATATATAATTTGAATTAGTAATGATACATTGTTTAAACAATTATCGAAGTAGAATAATAATAATCCGAGACAAATTATACTAACTTCCATTAGATTCCTTAGATATAAAATATATTAAAACATTAGTGAAGCTAAAAAAATTCATTTTAATAATTCAAATTTAATTGTTTAAAAATTGTGTAAACAAACAATAATATTAACTAGACAAATGCATTATAACATATTATATAGATTAATCGGATGTATAATTTGTATTTAGAATTTCGGAAATAACCATAATTATCATTTGAATTTTTGAATACATGGTTTAAACAAATAGTGCAATAAGAACACAAATATCTCATATATAAATAAAATATCTTCAAATTCGAAATAACCGGATCAAAAACCAAACCTTCACATCAAGAAGCAAGCAATAATAGCAGCGGTATTAATTTAGGCTTTTTTCGATTTGGGACCACAGTGACCGGAATCCTGACCGAAATCTAAGAACTTTCGTTTATCATCTTGAGCATCTACATTGATTTTTCCTATGCAAACCTGTTGCAAGGTGTCAGTTTGCTTCAAACTTTATTCCTCTTTGGAAACGCATTTGGTCTCCACCGAAAACGTATGGGCTTGCAGAAGCGGGTAGGTGATGGCTGGTTGTTTGTCCACAATGTGTTTCCTGGGAAATAAATAATCATTAAAGGCTTTCCGTAGTAACTTCAAAAAGTTCATAGGGCTGCATTTTTATAGTTGCTAATACAAATTTGTGGCCAGGATATGTGAAATGGCCATGCATTATAACACAGCCTGGAACAGAGGCAGTGACCATTCATTCCTTGCAAAAAGAGAACGTTTTTCCCCGCTGGAGAAATAAATCAATCCTTTTCGATAGCACCCTGCAAGCGAGACGACAGCGGTAGAACCCTCCAAAATGACGTATGGAGTAGATTTTCAAGGAATCTTACAATTCTAAATGCTCTCAAGTTGTTTGTAAATTGCTTGTTCCCCAACTACGTCTATCTCTTTCCGTTCTCACGCTATTTTTAGGGGAACATCGGGACTCGCAGATAGTATTTGAGCGTAATTCCATACCGTGGATAAAAGCGGGAATGTGTAATGAATGAAAAGAGTGGTTCATTTATGAGATAAACATATGGTGGAAGAAGCAACATATGCAACAACTGTGAAAAATAGCCACAAAAACGGGATTCTCATGAGCCGCGCCAGTCCGGCCGCGTCAGCGCACTGCATCCTTTTACTTGAATCAATTTTGTGGTCGAATTTGCAAATATTGGCGAGAATTTTCTTAACTGCTACGTTGCTTATACTCTTTTAATGCACATAGATATCCCTGGGTGGCAAAGAGGCGCTCAAAACGATATTTCACTTTTTATTTGGTAAACTATAATTATTTTAAGGTAAAAAATCTGATGTGGCCAGCACACGACTTTCTCCATATATATGATGTAAATATTTATCTACGACAGTATTTTCGAACTCTATATTCAATCTAAACTTGGAAGATAAATGATTAATTTATTTCATATTATATTTTACTTCACAAAAATTATAAATAATGTTTTTTCGGGATATGTTCGATGAAAAACGATGAAATGGCTTTTCAACCCAGCTCCCAGTGCACCCACCACGTACATAATCAGCAACTTCCGGTTTATCAGTATTTCACAAATAACTCCTACCCAATCAGTGATACAGAAATATGTTTCATACAAAAGTTATAGTAAATTACATTTTCTAAAACTTTTATAAGAAATAGTATTTTCCTAAATATCATATTTATGGAGATATTTTGAAAACCGGAAATGAGCTTTGAAGAATGAAGCTCGACTTTCGGTCAACCGATTTACTTCAAAATCTAATCAACTCTAAGGACATCAACCAAAATACTATACATGAAATTTGGTGGTGATCCGACAAACAGTTTTTATGTAAGAGCGCCCACAGAGTACATAATCAGCTACTTCCGGTTGATCAGTATTTCACGAATAACTCCTAATCAACTGATGATACAAAAATATGTTAAATACAAAAATTATAGTAAATTACATTTTCGAAAACTTTTATAGAGTATACAATATACCTATATATCATATTTATGGAGATATTTTGAAAACCGGAAATGAGCTTTGATGAATGAAACTCGACTTCCGGTTTACAGATTTGAAAAACTAATCAACTCTGACAGCACACACCAGAGTACTATATATGAATTTTGGTATTGATACGACTAATAGTTTTCACGTTAGAGCGCCCACTGTCACACACACACATACACACACACACAAAACACACACACACACACATACACACGGACATCATTCCGAAAATGGTCAAAACGTGTTCTAAGGACCCCAAAACATGTATTTCCGTTGAAATCTCGAAGTCGATTTTTTTCATGAAAACAATACTTTCTCTATACTTCGTATATGGAGAAAGTAAAAAACGCTAAAAGTTTAAAAAAATAGTAAATAAAACATAAATCGAATAAATTAGTGTGGAATGCTGCAGAAAGGTTTATATGTATATTTAATAATGTTAACTGGCTAAATATATCGTCTAAAATGTGTCCTTTGTGAAGCTGAACTTCCGAAATCGACTGATTTCACGCGACTGGCATTTTCACACTGAATGCTTTCACGGGTCACAGAGAATACTCTGATGAGCGTAAATACCATTGAAGAAGCGTATATTGTAGACCACATCATGTAGGATCCGAATACACCGTTCACAACTTCCTCCACGAAAGTCGAAAAAATGACTTGTTTTCGATTTGGGACCACTGAGCGACGTTAGTGAGAGTAGGAATGAGTATTAGGAGAATAGGAGAGTAACTCTCATACCGATTTCATTTACAAAATTAGAATGGTGATTGTTTGTATCATTCGAGACGCTCTAAAGCGTAAAGATATCTTTCTGATGTAAAATGGCAGGGTTGAATTTTAAAATCAATATAATGTCCATTTTCAATTAAATGATTAGCGAAGTTGGATTTTTCGGGCTAATTCAAAATTAATGCTCTGCGATGTTCCTTCCTGTGGTCTACAAACGTTCTTCCTGTTCTGCCAATGTAAATACTATTTATTGCAATATAATTTATATGCACCACTTTTCCTCATTTTGTCTATCGAATCTTTACTCTAAATTTCAAAAATCTTCACTTTGTTGTATATTTAAGTTGATCACCTTTAAATTCGTCTAAAATGCCATATTATTACGCAATGCGCAGACTCCTGTCACAGCCAAATTCCAAACTCAACTGAATCTGCACGCATTTTTTTGAACAAAAACCATCTCACAATTATATCGTTATTATTCGAAAATCTTTCCGCCGTCTGTTCTAATTTAGTATTCTACTGCTAGAAAAATTAAATTTGGGAATCGATAACCTGAGGCACTTTGGTTGTCCACAACTTGTGCTTCTCATAATCAGAGATGCAATTTTGCTGCTAAAAGCTATAGATAAGACATTTTTACTTTCTCCTCATACGTAGTATAGAGAAAGCATTTGATTCGCAAAAAAATTGGACCTCCAGATTTCGACGGAAATAGATGTTTTGGGGCCCATAGAGCATGTTTTAGCTATTTTCCCGAACATGTCTGTGTGTCTGTCTGTCTGTCTATGGTTAAAAAGTTTGTGTGCGCTCTATCTTAAAAAGTGATTATCCGATCATTTTCAAAATTAATATTTAGAATTTTCCTAACAATGCCAAAAGTTGATTAGTTTTTGGTGAATATCGCTTAACCGGAAGTTGCGGTTTATCCGGAACAAAATTTCGTTCCTTAAATATCTCTGTAAAAATGCAATATAGGTTTATACATTTACACACAACAGTTATAGATAATATACTTTACTACAACTTTTGTATGAACCATTTTTTCGTAACACCGATTTTTTAGGAGTTATTCTTGAATAATGGTTAACCGGAAGTTGTTGTTTATCCAGAAATAAAAGTTTTTCATACATAGCTCTGTCAGAATGCAATTAAGTTGCCTATATACATTTACATACAAAAGTTATAGATAATGTTTTATACTACAAATGTTGTATGAAACATTTTCCTGTAACACTCATTCTTTTGGAGTTATTTATATATTACCGGCATAGGCTTCTGTTTTCAATAAATATGGAGAAAGTCATGTGTTGGCCACATCAGATTTTTTTCTTTTCATACTGCTGATGATGCTGATCTTCATAAAGAAGAAAGATGAAATGAATCAGACGTAAAGCTAATCCTTAGGTACACATAATAATTTAGTTGCTTATTAATTGATAAAAGTGCAATCAGAAGAACGTTTGATGCGTATTGTTTTGGAAGAATGAAACTCACCGGCACTGCCACCATCGAGTTACTGTCATGGGCCGTTGAGGATACTCGATGTTTTCTTTCAAATGTTCATTCATCGGTACAAAAACCAGCTGAGTGAGGCTAATCGAAACGCGACGCTTCTTGTATGATTTATAATTTTTAAGATTGCGAAATTCTGTGTGAGACACAGTCGACGTAGGCTAGAATCAAAAAAAAGCTGGTCAGGAGGCCGAAAATCATATTTCCACGCGAGGCTTCGAATAGTTATTGTAAAATGATTGAATTTTTCGTTCATCGGTATTTTCACGCGTAAACAGGGCTTCAAGCGCTTTTAAATAAAAGGGCAGTCTCGGATGTTTTGTAGAAATGTTCGCTGCTTTTTAGTGGCTTTTAAAATAAAATGTTTGGAAAAAATACGATGTAGCATTCTTTGTCCCGACTTGTTTCCGCGCTCAAAGATGGGGTTTCGCACATTTCAAGCAACAAAATGGTGTATAACGTTTTTGGTCAATTTTTAAGATAAAAAAGAAAACAAATAAGAAAGTAGTAATCAAATCCAAGATCGAATGTTTCTGAACATGGAGTTGAACACACGGAATGGAGGATGTTGCTCTTTCGAGATATAAACGAACTCAGTTGAAGATACCAATTTGAGACTTCGACTTCATATAATGGACGTAAAGAAAAAGTGTTACTTTTCGGCGAAATGTCAGTATTTTAATTTTCTCCGTAAATAAAACTCTTCGCTTTATCGGCAGTTATATCGCTCATTTGGCAGAGATTGTGATGCACCCTATTTACCACTTCGCATAATATTCCTCCATTGTCTCTGATTTTGTTACGCGAATCCAGTCTGTTTTTAAGCGTATTTCCTCTATAAAATCCCATTTCATTCGTAAAGCGATTTTTTGCCACTTCGTTAATATGAAAATCGCATAAGGCCGGGTGCGAAGCGGCGCTGAACTGAGCGAGTCAGAGTGAAGTGCGAGCGGTGCGAAGCGTAGCTAAGTTTAGTATCTTAACTGATTCTGTTATAATAATCATGCTGTCACACCTTAATTAAGATATTATTTACAGCCATTGGACACAAATTTATCTATATTGCTAATTGCATATAAGTTTCCTAACACTTTGCACAACACTCGAGTACACTTTTCATATTGTAATGACGGATAGCATAAATTGTTCTTAGTTAAATATGAATATGTAGATAAATTAATCTGTAAGGTTCATCACAAAAATCAATCACTTAACTCACGTAAGCATGGCAATTAAATTTTTCTTTACTCTTCATCCAATGCCTAACTTTTGCTGACGGGTAAATATCTCGGAGAGGAGCACAAGCCATTTTTTAAACCTACCTCAAATCGTCGTATTTTTATTCTTTTTAATGGTGCATAAATGAATGTCCTACTGTTATTGGTTTTAAAGCTATTCTTTTGAGCTGGTTTTCCTCTACGAGACAATTACCTGCTGACGATGTAACAGCATTGGTTTTTTATTTAAAAAACTGACTAGCGCTCGATGATTAAATTTACGAGAACATTTTTCTCGGCTGTAGTGAACCTTTCGGACGACATTTTCACAATGATTGCGTTCCGCTAAGACGAATGAATATCTTAAATTAGGACTTATTTGAAGTGTAACCACATTGGAAGCAATTAAATTAGGTGATCCGATTACAATTATCATTGATTGTCTGGAAATGATTACTTTTTGTGAAATAGAATCGGTCATCAATAAATACATTAATGTTTCTGAAATAATTCTGTAATTGGGAATTAATCACACCTTTCACGCTTGTGAGTGTGAATCCTTCACACACTGATATCAATTCAGATACTGCCGAGGAAAGAAGCGAGAGGCTCCCCCCTCCACCGCTATCGTGTTGAGAGTTGTGGAGGGGGAAGTGACTTCAGCACGAACCACGACCGTCCGGAAGATGTGTCTTGCGAAGCTGAGTGACGTCACAATTCTAAACTAAACTCCACTTCGTATCCAGTGGCCACAGCTTCTTTCAAAAGTATAGGTTTGATTGTCAAAGCGTAGTCCGCCTCGCTCAACTTAGCTTCGCTTCGTATTTGGTGGCCACCCGACCTAATTCCCGGATGCTGCTGCAGTTCCCCATGCATTGTATACTCCAGCTGAGGTCTAATTAGTGTGAATATCTGTGTCACTTGCAAGCCGCCTGTGGCAGGGGGTGCAAGCACAATCGGTTGCTTTGAATTCTTGAAACGATTCGTTCTATTTCCCTGATATTCCTCGCAACATCGGATCGGCCTATGGAACAGGGAGGTCGCTTTATGTCAATTACGTCTTCTGAGAAGCTGCTTTCTCTGAACTTATTTAGTAAATTTATCCTTTGAATTAGTAGTCTTCAATCCCCTAATGATTCCTATCCCGCGTATCATCTAAGTAGCACACTGTTTTATCTTAGCGATTCTTTACAAGCCTTTCGTTGTACCTTTCCTAATTCCCGAATGTGACACTTGTCGGCCATACACCACGTGCATACTCAAGATAACTAACGTTAATAACATCGCTCGCGAACTTTTTCTTCGCTCCCGCCGACAAATCCAAACCGAGCTTCTCTAACGATTCTGTCTTCTCTATCAGCAAGTTTTAGCACATCAGTATCACTGAGGACTAAAATTATTATTAATTTTGCCAATACGAGCTCAGAAGCCGAAGAAGAAGTTTTAACATTTATGTTTAATAAATACATCTCACGTGAAATACGCGGTAAATACCGTTAAGGGCTGCGCGGTGTCGTTAATCCCCATGTACAACTCCTGACAATGCCCGAAAGCTCCTACAACTCCATCCACAGTTCCTCATTGTCAGCCGGAGATTGAGAATTCGACAGCAGAGCATACAAATTCTTCGGATGATCAATTCTCCAAATGATTAATTCTTCGAAAATACACCATTCTGATGAATCCGAAGTTATTCTAAACTTACTTCAACGTTGGGTGTGGGCATTTTATGCGGCATTTTCAGCGAGGCGTTATTTTTGTAGAATATTTCATTAAAACAATTGATCGTTTGAAAATTTGCCTGGAACCGCCATCTTTATCACGTTTGGGGCAGTATTTTCACCACTGTTGCTTATTATTATTTAATTTCGAACCATAATTTCATTTAAGTTTCTGCTGCTTATGCCGAAAGACCAGAGGTGATATAACGGCAATTGTGATCCTTTTGGTCGAAAAGTGCCTCTCCTTCAGCTGCTCCAAACTTACGCCATTAACTTGCGACAACCGAAGTCCGCCTGTGATGGACGGCGAACTATTTCATGAATCCACGGAGTCAATTCGACAGATTGCCTAATTTTATATAAGAAACTCTGGTTTTATTACAATAACTTTCGAAAACTTTTGCAAATTCCTGACAAAGGCCACAAAGCAAATGAATTCGGGAGCCCATTTCTTGCGTCAACAGAGAGCGTGAGAGAGAGTAATATTATCAGAAAAAGCTTCTTCTCTCTTTCTCCCATATATTTTTTACTCTAAACTCTTAGTGTCGTTTTAGAATTTACTCATGTATTTTAATGATTCATCGTTATTATTGCTGTTACGGTCGTGGACTGTAATCGTCGTTGAACCACCTTGGGTGATGACGATTTGGTGACTCTAGTTCTACGGCGTTTCAGAGTGTTAATTTGGTTATTAAGCTAAAGATGTCATAAGTAACTGTTATTGTTGTGAGACATGAAATAATTTTAACAGTATTCTTTATAATTCTCGCAAAAATTAGTACGTGGAGCGCCATAGTACAACGAGCGGCGAAAACTCTCTTTTCTCCATATCTCGAAAACGGTTAAAGCAATTTTTCCCATTATTTTTTTCAGGTATAATTATTTTTATTAGTTTTTGATAGATAACATTTAAAACATGGAGCAATTTTCCTACAAAAATCACAATAATTAACTTTCTTCTAAATATTCTCAAATTTTGTTACTACCAGGTAAATTTTCAATAGGAAAAGATACAGTAACTGCAATTTTGGTACATGCTTACAAATTTTCTTTTGTTTGTATTTTTTAATGAAGATAAAACGTTAAAAAGCTGTAATTTTTGCTAAAAGATTATTTATGAACTATGATAAATTGAATTAATTGATTTGCTATATAAAATGGTTTTAAAATATCAGGGAATATTGGGGTCATATAAACCCCACGCGACTATACCTATAGTTGTAATGTAAACAAGTACCTTTCTTTGGCTCCAAAAACCTCAAAGGTTACATAACAGGAGCATAAAATCACTCACACCTCAAACACCAGAAAACCAGACAACTATGGTTTGCGTAGTTGAGTATGTTGGTCTATTTATGCCACTCTATCGAAGAACTTCATTCCGCCCCGTTGTGCCTTCCTCTGACATAATGTATTTCCACGACACATCGGTTGCGACTGTGAATTTTATTATAACTTGCGCGAATGCAGGTTCGTTTGGCAAAATTATTTATAAATCAAGACGAATGTGGTTTGTTTTCATGTAATCAAACCTTAGTAATTGAATCTATGAGAATTGGGGATGTAGTTAGCTTTAATATCAGTTAGTAATTTTTTAGAAGTGAAGCTTTAGAATTCCACGCTTCCATCGTATGCCAATCACTGAGTTATGATCGCTAATACTGGCGCAGATCAGCAATTGCGTGGTATATGTTTTAGCCGTGTTTCAGACTGAGTAAACACAATGAAGCAAATAACTTTTCAGAACCTGGTCGCTTGGAGGCACTGCGCTTCGCTGAGGAGGAGCAGACGGAACAGGTTGCCGAATCTGACGAACCCACAGACGAAGAAAAGGTGCAGAGGTGAGACATTACGTTTTTGCATTATTTACCATCCATTAACTCCTACTCTAAAGTATGCGGCGTTAGTTAATAAATATATTTTAATTGATATGATCTATTTTAAAAGAATATTACGAAGGTTATCGAATACCTTCCACAATTTTAAATGTAAACCTTCTTCATTCATACTTACGTATTTATATTCATATTTACGTATTTTGATGCCCATTCGCTACTTCGCTTACTACTTACCTGCAAAACGTAAATTATAGCGTAATATATTTCCGTAAATTATTATCGCCTATGGGAAGTTTTATTTAATTTTATCACTCATTCGGACCCTCTCATTGGACGAATTATCGATGTACAATGTTCTTAATTAAGTTATTCACTCGTGTGATCCACGCCGTATTGATAAGAAAGCTGTTTAATTCTCTCTTGTTCAATATTTATAAAGCTTGAAATGGAAAATTTTATGCAACAGGTTCTACCATTCGTTTATCAATAGCAATGTCGCTCCTTTGAAGTGACGAAAGATATGACGAATCCTTAAAACTCAATGTTTGTTCTTCACCCTCTTTCGCATTTGGTTCGCATTCATAGCATTGACAGTATTTTTCCGATCCAAAGACCCTTTCTTTTTTTATTCCTTTTGCATTACACTTATAGCTTTTCTCCTCCATTCTTTATGCATTATTCTTCTTTCATTTATCTCCTTCAAATTCGTCATACATGAAATCGTTGCAGGTATAACGTCAAAATCGGTTAAATCGGCAATGGCCTCAACGCCTTGAAAAATAGAGGGAATGAGACGTACTATGTAAGATGAGTACAGTAGAACCCCGGTAATCCGGACGAATTCAGGCACATAGGCGTCCGGATTAGCGGGGTTTCCGGATTAGCGAGGTTTTCAAAAAATAACTCAATAAACATTTTTTCTCAAAAATTATATTGTACAGATAGTGCATGTATATATTACATAAGATATTACAACATATAAAGTGAATGAATATTATCAGCGAGCAAAAAAGTCAGTTATTTTTCATTTGCGCGACCGTTCTTATTTTTAAATCAAGCCCATGCATGGTCATCCTCATTGGACGTCTATCAAAGGGAAGGATTGTTTTTTACGCCTCTTCTCTCATAGCTTTTTAATGAAAGTGATGTTTTGAGAAGTGATACCCTGCTGCAACTGAAAATTTATTGTCTTTCGAAATTGTTTAGCCTCGCACGTATTAAGCATTTCTCAAATGGAAAAATGCTGTCTCAGAAAACTATCACAACTTAGATGTATTATCACAATAAACGAAATACTTCGCTCTCCATCACATCATTGCAGCCAATGGACAACTTTTTCAAATAGTCTGTCCACCTCTCGTTTCTTGTTACTATGTAATATGCGTGCTTATATGTTCACAAGAAGATGTTGCGGGTTTGCATAACTCCCAATGGACCGTCCGGATTACCGAGGGTTCCGGATTAGCGAGTGTCCGGATTACCGGGGTTCTACTGTTCATGGGTGTAATGCCGCGGATATGAGCACACCCCATCCTCCACTTTCTGTCCTTCGGCAAAGAATAGACATGCGTTCGAGCCGTGTTGTTCTTCGGCCTATTGCTCTCGAAAATAGTCATAATTTCACTTTCATAGTGTCCTCCCATTTTTGCAAATACCCGGTATAAACTTAGATTCACTCCCTTTTTGATAACTAATCTCGATATCGTTGACGGTATTTCAAACCATCATGTCATAATGGCGAGGATGAAAGCAGTAGCGGTCAAATCTCTTAAGCCACCGAGGAAAGTATATGTAATTCGCAAAGCTAATTTTTCGGAGTTTAATGATTATATTAACGAATGCAAGGATCATTTTTTCCGCTTCTTGGTTGCAAATACAGTAAATGATATTTGGATAGGGTTTCTCCGGATAATCAAAGAAGGTTTAATAAAATTCGTTCCTGCTAAGAGCGTGCGTGAGCGTAAAGAGCCACGGTGGACGAAACCTAAATTACGAGCATTACATAGGAAGCAAAGAGTCATTCACTCGCGATGGAGGAAACTCAAAGCATGCGGAAATAACCGTGAGCTCGAAGAACAAAACTATAGAGAAGTGCGAAAGTTAGTTAAAGAAGAAGCGCGATAAGAATACCAGGAATATAGATCTCGAACCCTATTAGAATCATTAGGTGGCGATCAGAAAGAATTTTAGTCTTACGTGCGTGAGATTCGTGGATGTCAGTTTTCTGTGCCTAGCCTCACAAACGATGAGGGAATTACGGTAATTAAATCAGAGGATAAATCTAACTTACTTTACGGGCACTGCCAGAAAAGCTTCACTGTAGAAAATGGTCAAGTTAAGGATTTTACCTCGCGCATTGATTCAGAGATGCGTCCCATCGAGATATCGGTTGATGGAATTGGAAATTTATTGCAAGAGATTGATAGGAAAAAGGCGCCAGGACCCGAAGGTATTTCCGCTGTTGTAATAAAAACTTTAGCCGATGAAATTGCTCCGCTTCTACAGATTTTCTATCAGAAATCATTGGATGAGGGAACCGTCCCAATGTCGTAAGAAAAGCGAACGTCACTCCGGAGCCTAAGAAAGGGCGTGCGTCAAAACCAGATGATTAGAGGCCTATTTCATTGACTTCAATGTTTTGCGAAATAATGGAGCATATTATAGCGAGCTCTATCATGCGCTTACTTTCCGAAAAGGGAGCAATCATTCCGAGTATTCCGTAAATAGGTCTTGTGAGAACCAGTTAGCGCTTTTTATGAATGATGTATCTAAAGCAGCAGATGGCGGTGTTAGATCAGACGCAGTTTTCCTAGTTTTCAGGAAAGTCTTTGACACAGTTTCTCACTATAAGCTTATGCAAAATCTGAGTGCCTATGCGATCGAGGATAAAGTTATCACGCGGACAAAATCTATTCTAGAAAACAGAACTCAGCGAGTTGCGTTAGATGGAGTTTTATCCGACGATTTAAGTATCTCATCAGGTTTTTCGCAGGGAAGTTTTCTGGTCCTATTTTGTTTCTAATTTACATTAACGACCTCGGAATTAACGGGTATAGTGAGAAGTAGAAGTTTTAGTCTCAGATTAAGAGATGGTCCAGCGTAGAGCAGCCCGATTCGTCTGCGGGGATTACGGCTATGATAGCGTCCCTCAGTCGGAAATCGCTTCAGCTGAAAAGACCTGATTACCGACGCAAACTTTTCGAAAAGTTCATCCGTTCAGAATTTATAGAAGAAGTAAGTGAAATGTAAGTGCCAGTAAGGAGGGAACGCGATCTCCGAGAGGCATCGAAAGTGATAACAACAGTGAAAGTGTGAAAACAGATAATTACTATAGGTCGATTTTTCTCCGGTCTATTAGAGATTGAGAAATGGCGATGTTATTACATCCCAGCCATACGCCTCTGATGGCTCGCAGAGTATATATCGAAACGAGGGATGAGGTAGCGCTTGAGGCGATGAGTGGAAGTGCCGCATAATTATATAATCTCAGCTGCCGAAGTAGAAGAATGGCGGTTCAGCAATAGTCCGTTGTCTCTATGAACAACTCAAAGAAAACGAAATCCTCCTATTAGCATAGCAGTGCTCCTTATCTAGATGTGGGAGTAGATACAATTTCATTGATCGTTTAGTAGACTTCCTTTACTCGCATTATTCGATGCTGTCGATGCATTAAGAGGGCTTAGTTTTTCTCTTTTCATTGGATTAAATACGACTTTCTTCGGTATTCAATCGCCTACATCAGATTCCTTTCATTTTCAATCATTGTTGACCGTTTTTACAGATTGCTCTTCATTTGTACGGAGAAAATGATTTCATGTATGAGAGGATATCTTATATATTATTATAAGCATATTTAACTTAAATAGAATGTTTTACATTCACCTAAAGGAATATCTCAATTCGTAATGTATTTTCTGTATTTTAATCATAGTTATTTACCGCAGTTCGTACCTTATTTCACTGTATTCCGTATTACATGTTGATTTAATGTAATTCAAGGCAAATGTTTTCGGAACGTTTGCACGAGTTCCTCCATAAGTGACTGACCTTTCGTGATCTACGTTTAATCAAATGTTGTTATTTCAGTGGATGGCGAAATTTCAGTTATTGGATAATTCACCATAATCTTTTTTATAATTTTTTTAATAATGCAATGAAATTCCCGTGTTTCGTTTCTGATTGAATCATTATGACATTTTATTATTCCTCGTATAACCCATTTGTTACTATCCTTAAAATGAAAATAAACAACTTTATTTTTATTCAGGTATATTGTGGAGACGATCACGTTGACAACGGTGACAGAGCGTCGCATCGTGAGAGAGGCGGGGGATGCGATGGGGCTGTTGGGGCCGCAGGAGGACAAGCAGCTCAGCGGTATTCTCAAAGGCGGGAAACTATGGAAAAGCAGTGCAGAGGAGTGTCCTAACCCACAGAGCGAGCATACCTCTCCAGAGCCCTCACCATCGCAGCAGGAAGGTGCCAGAAGGTCCGTACGCTTCCACGACTCCGCACCTGAGTCGGACTCAACCAAAGATGCTTTGATATCTCCATGCCAACCACCTTCGTCCTCTCCTCCGGACTCAACCGAACTCACGCTTACCTTCCGCTTGGCCGGCGGCAGCAATGGGCACATCCTTCTCTCCCAGCATCCTCCAGGAAGGCCCGAGTCAGCTCTCCGACAATTATTCCCCTCCGGTTCTCCGGGACTGCCGGACCCGGAGTCCTTGAGAAGACTTAGATCCGCTCCTAGAGGAAGAACGTCTCCGCCAGCTTCGCTGAGCCCCAGTTCATCGATGTTTTTGGGCAGCGCGGAAGATGATGATCTCGGCAGTCCAGCGGCTAGAAGCAGTTCGCAGATTCGTCGCACCATCGAGAGGAACGCCCTTCGAAGGAGTCTGCTGCTGGTGAGGGGGGCGGAGCCGAGACGGAGAGAGGCGGCGTACGGCAGAGGGGTGGGCGAAGATGGAGGCAGCTCTCTGGTGGAGAGAATACGTCAACTGACGTGCGGTCTCGGGGATGGTGATGAGGAGGAAGGAACAAAAGAGGAAGAAGTGGCGGAGGATGATTCGGAGGAAGGAAGGATGGAAGAGGAATTACCTCACTCTGTCCTAGTGGTCCTCGAGAACAGTCCCTCGTCCACCAACTCTTGCTCCTCCTCTTCGTCATCTTCTTCTTCTGGCTCCACGTACAAGAAACTTGCGGACCTCTTTTCGAGGAAGACAGAAGCTGAAGACAGCGTGCCCCCCCCGCCCCCTCCCCCTTCCGCATCGCTCTTCCTCGATATGGCGTTCGTCGGACCTAAGGCTGCCAGAGCGGCCACCACCGCCGAGGCGAGGAAACAGTTGCTGTCAACATTGAGCGTACCGGGGGACGCTGCTCACACGGATTGTTACAGCTTGGAGGATATAGATGAAGTAAGTTATGCTTTTCAAACAGTGTTTTGCTCTCTGAGAACTTTCTTGTCGATCGAAGAGAACGAATACTCCTGGAAACAAGAGTCGGTTATGAGGTGGATATAATATACTATTGCCACTTGATCGCACAATACCCAGATGAGTTGCAGTTGACAGTGTTGTTATCGCGATAGAATTCCCAAGACGAAGGTGATTTCTTTTCGGCGTATTGCATTTGGTAGTTTCACAGATCATTTAAAACAAATCTCGATGTCGCACACAGCATTACCGATGAATATTTTTATTTACTCGCTAATTCACTTTTGTTTAACATATTAAAGAGTAGTTTTCAATGCTCACCAGTGGAGGTGTTCGAACTTATTTCAATTCACCTAATTTTCAGTTATGATCGTGATGCGTGAAAGGTGTTTGAATTCGTCACACTTTGACGGCACCTGAAGAAATAATGATCCACGTGAAGTCACATTTATGATGATGGACTTACAAAATCTCCGCTATAAATTAAATATTTTTTAAATCTAACATTGAAATAGAGAGGAAAGCGTTGAAGCTAAAAGAGAATCGAACTTCTCGTCTGGCATTTTTGCAGTATTATTTTCCTTGTGAAACCCCTTGCATTCTTTTTATTTTCCGTTGACTTCAACCAGGAAGATTTGGTCCAGGGTGACTTTAGGCGAAACAGTGTTAACTTGATCATTGGGGCAAATATGAAATTTAAGTCACAATTAATTGTTGTTACAATTAATGCAATGCAATTATTTTCATAGGTTTTTAACATCGTAACATAATTTTTTTACTTTTAAAGTGAGCTTCCATGAGGACTACCTGAAAAACCCCCACGAACAATATATATTGAATCTAAAGTTCTGTGACGTCAAAGTTTGTTATACAAACTTTGTGTATCTATGGGCACAAACGTCACTCTCAGCCATCTTCCTAGCTGGATTCTGTGTGTTTGTGCGACATGTCCTGATATATTTGTTTTGACCTCCGCTTCCTTTGGACTAAATTAAATAATTCATTAGAAGAACATGTTAGCCTGAATTCCTATACCTCTGTTGGGGCTAGTTGTTGAGTTTATCTATTATACGAGTAAAAGTTGCTTGCATTCTGCAAGCATATTGATAATATAAATTTCAAGTCAACCTCATATCGAGAAGGTACTCAAAATAAAAAAAAAGGATTGAAAACATTCTTAAAAATCAATGCAATTTATTTGAATAGGAGAAATTTTCACCCACCTAGCGACAAACTCACGCACATTTGGTTTAAGTTGCATAGATGTAATGAAAGTAGAGCGTGTCTCCTGTGACCCCTATGATTTTGTATTCCCCAACCTATCGGGATGTAGCTTTAAATATTTTCAAAACCGAATCATAAATAATTGGAAATTCCCGCCGTGTGTTTCAAATAGTAGAGACGCCTGGTGTCGAACCCTGGATCTTTGGAAGATGTGAATACATATAACACCCTGACAGAAATAAAACTTATTTAATTCAAATTTTGAAGTCGATACCTAACCTGAAAAGTCCTAAAATAAAACTTTATCCCCATTCTAAATGGATAAGTAAAGGGTAATGTAAAGGGTTCCCTGGTGTTGAACTAAGGACAATCAGAGAAACATTTAACAACGCATATAAAATGTATTTATGATCTCTATTCACTTGCCGATTTTCAAGTTTCTAAGTTATTGGGAAGGGGTTCAAAAAGAATCTTAAAAATCGTATCAGTTGCTAATTTTAAAGACGCCTGGTGTCGAACCCAGGAATTATCGGCAGCTGTGAATACGCATTTTCGCTTGTTAGGACTTGATCTTATTTCATGCAAAGTTTAAAGTCAATATCATGCCGGGAAGTACCTAAAATTGATTTCCGTTATCTCCATAAGAATTGCATAGAGGAATGTAAATAACTCACTGGGATTGAACCATCGGTGAAACGGAGAAAAGTATAGAATGTATTTATGATGTCTATCAACATGCCGAGTTTCAAGTTTCCATCTTATCGGGAAGTGATTAAAAAATCATAAAAATCGCCACAATGCATTTAAAATGGGAGATATTTGCCCTGACCTAGCGTCAAACAAAGGATAATCTTCAAAGATGTAATTATGGTTTTCGATGGGTACTCATGGATTCTAGCAATCCCTAGAATTTCAACTCTCTAATTTGGCGGGAGGTGACTCAAAAATATTTTCAAAAATTCCTGCAATGTATCTTTACTGAGAAAATTGTGACCATGGGGCCTTCTGGCATCGAACCCATGACACTGAAATTCAAAGTCACCTTTTTCCTGGTGGTTTCACGTTAGGGCCCATACACTGTAAAAATTTCAAGTCAATGACGCTTGCGGTTTAGCCTGTAAATTTGTATCCTATCTATATATATGAATGAATACAGAGAATATATTATATCTATTACGAGTAAAATGCTGCTTGCATACTGCAACCAAATGGTTTAATGTATAATAGATATAGATAAATGCATGCAAAGTGTCAACTATCTGTCTTCAAGGTAAAGACTGAAAGAATTATGAAAATTCAACCAACATGTTTTAAATGGGAGATATGTTTACCCTCCCACATCGAACCCGGGTCTTCCTGGTCATACTTACTATTCAGCACAACAAAGGTCATACTTACTATGAAGCACAATAAAAGATCACCATCTCTAACTATGTGTGAAAATTCAAGTAGAAATATTGGCTGCAACTGCCTCAAACGACGTACTACTTTTCACATATATATTCCTTATGTGAGAAATGTTAATTTGCTCTGGCATCGAACCCAGGAACAGCATGGTCTTATCTAAATGTTTTTCATAAACGGAGTCTTAATATACATATACTGGCACAGCAAGAACTTCCTATCATTTCGATAAGTGCATCAAAAAAAATAATGGAAAACTACCTCAATTTATTTTAAACAGGAGATATTTTGATCATCCTAGCATCAAACCCTAGATATTATCTGTAAAAGTCATTAATGTTTTTGATAGATCATGATCATATCTATAGGCTCCTTGAGTTTTGATTCTCTACCTATCTGGGAAGTATTTTAAAAATTTCCTGAATATGAAAGCAATGCTTTTAAATGGATGAAATCAACACTTTGGGGCCCAGTGGAATTGAACTCATGTCACTGAGGTTCAAATTTTTCTGGTGGTTACACGTTATGGCCAATACGTCGGAAAAATTTCAAGTCAATGACGCTTGTGGTTTAGCCTGTGAATTAGTATCCTAAATATCTGTCTATATCCTTGAATGTAACCATTACTTATTAATAGGATTAGAATAACATATTTAAGGTTATTTTGAATCAAAGAAAGTAATATTGTTTCAAAAGAGATATTTCCTTTATTAAAACATTTATAACTTTATTAAAAAAAGACTACCATTGGAGTATGAGATAAGCAAAATCTTTCTGATGTTACCATTCTACAGTAAATGCTCCGTAATAGTCTATATATATAAAAATGAATGTGTGTCTGTCTGTCTGTCTGTACTCGATAGATTCAAAAGCCATACATCCAATGGTCGTGAATATTTGGGAAATTATTAGGTATATCCCGGGGAAAATTTTTGAAAATTTTTATTTTAATCGGAGTTCTCAGTTCGACTCCCAAGGGAAAAACTGTTCCCATAAGAAATACATGTAAACTTCGATTTTATCACGTTCATGCTTCCTTTCTTTTGGAAAATTAAATTAGAAATAACCAACGTATGGATTTAAAAGTAGCACCAAAAGAAGGGAAATTGAATAAAGTTTCTTATTTTGGTCATGAAATATAGTTTACGATCAGAAATTATGAGACTTTGAATAATTAGAAGATAATTTTGATGAATTTTGAGGCTATAAACAAACTATTTGCCAGTTATGATGAATGCGATTGTTGAATTTTCTCATAAGAACAAATTGAGAATTTACTCCAGTATTCAAATGATGTTTGTTTATAGCAATGTAAATATTTACGTATATTATCGTGGAGTAAACAGTTTTTGATATTTAATGAAAATTATATTTTGATAAATTCAAGAGATTGTATGTACTGGACAACTTGGTGAGTTGATGACGTTACCGACTTTGATTACAAATGTCATCTATTTTCAAAATTTCAATTTATTTTATGCCTTTGACGAGACAATTTCATTTTTAGGTCTTCTTCAGTTGAATACGTGTTCTCTTTGAGATTTGCGAGATGCGAAGTGTAGAGTAGCACATAATTTAGCATATCTTACTCCGAACTGAATAGGTACTGTGATAATATATTTTCTTATATACCGAATGAAAGCGATGTAGATAGTATATATGATTTCATTATAATAGCCTTGCAACGCGAATAGCTGCCTGCCATTCAATTTGCGAATGGATTTTCTACGGGAAAAATAGAAGTACGATACATAAATTGATCCCATTTGGGCAGAATTTATATTGTTTCAATTATTGTTTAAATATTACAAATTATATTAAAATTTAAAATATTTTAAATACATAAATTGTATTTCTTTTAAGATTTCAAAAATTTAATTTAAATTACAAAAAAGAACATTAATGCATTTGACGTTCGATTTTTCGCCAGCAAATTCTAATAAATACAAAAATGCAGTCAAAAAACTTTTGGAATTATTAATAAGAGAATAAATTATTAATACGTGAATAAATAAAAATATTATTAATTTCCAGTTGAAGAAAATAATTGGAAATACGTTTTATTTAACCCTACAATTATGCTACCAAAGCGAAGTGCCATTCGTCTTCAAATCAAGCAAAAAGGAGAAGAGAAGAATGATCATTAGAAACGAGTGAACAGAGGCAAGCAAGGCAAGAAAGAGATCACAATTCTCTAAACACAACAATGTGTGAACGGGTACAGCTAGTAATTAATAATTTCTAATTCAAAGTACCTCCCATTAATTCAACTTCATTCAAAACTTCCCTAATCTGCTTGATATTGCGATAACTTCCTCCTAAGATTGATAATCCAGATCAGATTCTGTAAATTTTCTTATTAAATTATATGGATCCATACTAAATTCAACTAACCAATTAACATATGTGCTAGCAGTAGATCATTGGATATATAAATGATTGTTTTTCTTGGTGATGATAAAATTATTCTTACTCAAAATTAAACCATTTGCTTACAGTATGCAAGCAGCATTTTACTTGTATTATATATTTTTCATCCCAAGAGTTAATGACTGTCTCTTAGGTCAACTTTTCTATGGAGTGTAATGTCTGTCTCTATCATGGCTATCCCACTTCCAAAGGAAACAACAACAACAACTTGGTGTAGCCAGATTGCATCCCTAATAAAATGGCAATAACTTTCACAGAGTTGTGCTGTTAATTCCACTGTTGTAACAGTGATACCGTAAGTTTAGCATTATTTTAAGGAAATTCTAGTTCCCTGTTGAAGTGATTGAGCTCCTCTATTGTGATTTGAGGTTGATGTGCTGAGAAAGATGTCTGAATCTCTTAAACACTTTTCATCTTCATTTTTGGAAGCAATCTAATCAAGAATCTAAAAGCTACTATCATTATAGCTCACAGAAACATTTTCTGGGGGTAAAGGAACAGGAAGTTTGTTATCATGAGGTGGATTGCAGAGGTTATATTATGGTATATAGCTGTTCATTATTTCTTCATGGAGAATCCTTTATTTATAAGGAGAGCCCTACAGAAATAACAGTAAGTGGTTTGTGGGCTCCCTCAAAATGGCATATGACATTCTTTTCTATTTATTCATGCATTAAGTTTGAGCAAACACTTAGTAAAGCATACGTTTACATGCATTGTCTATATTTTTTCTTCAGGCAGTACATCCAACTGCTAATAAATGGTATATATTATATTTTGCAAAGAAAGCATAATTACAGCTAATGGCTGCAAATATAAAAACTAGAGCTAACTTGCAAATTTTAATATGTTTCGAATTTATTGGTGCTGAATTAACAAGGTTTAGCTTATTTCTTTTTCGTAACATTTTGTTTGTTGGACAGTGTGATTTTTAAGCTTTATTCTTTTGTTCTGTTTATGCATCTAATACATGATAATTTTAATAATACATAATCATTTCATTCCTTGGATCCGTTTACTCTTGAAGGTTTTGGAAGGAGAGCTTCAGCCGCCTCCTGATGTCATACAAGTGGAAGGCACCCCTTCCAATGTGGAGAATGGAAACAAAGCCACAGCTGAGACCAGCACCGGCCTGAGTGGTGTCGTGGATGAACTTGCATTGTTTGTGCAGCGCGATGCAGGAAGGATCGAGAGGATTCGGAAGAGGTACAGTCTATCTGACACTCAAAACACCAAACCATCTACCACTGATAACTCCACTTCCCCCATTGATCCGGAGGCTGAAGCAGCAGCAGACGATTATGGCTTCAGCAAAAGACCTTCCGTGAGGGGAATAAAACCTCGTTTCGGTTCTTCCTCTCACATCCTTCAGGAGACGCCTCAGCTGGTATCTTCCACTCGATCTTGGCCTTCTTCTGACCAGCAGCAATCCAACCCAACTCAACCAAGCAACCACATCTCACAACAAACATCTGTACAGACCAATCCGGTGGCTGCTGCAGCCGCAGCTGCTGCGAGAAGGCGGCAAAGAGGACTTCCGATGGTGCAGGAGGAAGGCACACGTGGGTTTGCTCCTCTGGAGCCAATGGGACAGTATTGTGGTCAAGCAGTGGGTAGAATGGTGACTGCTCCTGTGTACGCCTCCTCTCCACCTTCCTCTTCCTATTTGAGAGAGTCATACCAATACCCAATGGAAACTTCACATCACTGCACCCCTCAGCACTATCCCTACTACCATCATCCAACTGATAGTGCAGAGCAGCAAACAGTTCCTCGTAGGTACCCTCCACCTCACCAGTCAACCTTTTTACACCACCAACAGCATCCATACCCACTGATCCCATCCCAACTTCATGCCCCTTCTCATTACGGCCAACCTATGCATCCCAATCACCCTGCATTCCGTGCTCCACATCCTACTACCCCTGGACAGCCTTTAAAGCCTCCTTCACCTGTATCTTTCCCTCCTTCTAATTATTACAGCATGCCACCACACTCTAGTTATCCCCCTCAGTACTATGCCCCCCAGCAGTACCAATCCCCACGGCTCTTCCCATCAAATGGTAACAATCCACAGGAACCTCAATTTTATCACCACTATCAACAGATGGGGCCATATCACCACCAGCAATACCAGGGTGCAGGTTCGCCAAGACCTGCAAACTATCCTACACAGGGAATGGCGTGGGTTGCACCTACTCCTGGTTGCAAAAGGCCAGAGCAGCAGGAAAGAGGTGTGCCAGAGGGAGCTAGTGCATCTCCTGGTTTTCCCATCATGGACCACCCAACAACCACAACTGCATCAACCAACTCCTTGACACCATCCACCTCATCTGGAACATCTCTTGTCGCATCTGTTTCAGCATCTACACTTTCTTCTTCAACATCCACATCTTCATCAGTGTATTATGCTATGAATGTTTGAAAGTCAACTATCACCTGCATCAGATCTGTTTGTAGGTTTGTTTTCCATATTAAACCTCTCCAATTTCACACGTGTGAAATGGGTTTCTATAAAAATACCAAAGCATAATGATTTTTTGAGTAGCATACTATTTTTATTCAATAAAGGACTGCTCTTTGAAATGGAGTGATAAATATTCTTGTGCTAAAGTTTTGTTTTTCCAATCTAATGTATAAATGGGTGCAATATTTTGTGACAAAAAGCAAATCCAGCAAACATATTTGAAAAATATGTTCCAATGGTGATATCAAATTTAACGAGGCTGGTTCATGAATTTATCCTCTTGTTTTCAGTCTATTCCTGAGGAAATGTTAACTGTGGAAAATAAAGTTAGGGGAACTCAGGTGAAGAGGTGAAGAATACATACATGAAGGAATAAATGAGGATATCTATTTATGGTGGAAACAATTAAGAGATACAAATGTAAATACCAATGTAAGGATAGAGAAACATTTTTAGGGCCTTCAAAAGACCAAAGCAAAAATAAGTGTTACCATTGACCATTGATATTAATTATGGAAAAATTAATAATAAAAATTAGATGAAAATTATGTAAAAGATGTATAGCCTATTCTGTTAAGTTTTAATTTGCTAAAATATAACAAATATTACGTCTGACTAAATTTGTGACATTCGAGATAATTAGAATTTCAGTGGTTTTTCTTTTCTGACAGAACCATAAAAATGTCATTCCAAAGAATTAGGGATCAAGTACTAAAACAATCTACATGGCTACTATATACAAGTGTAAATTTTACTGAATTAAAGATTTTATTATTGGAATAAATATGTGGGAGGAATAACTGCCTTTCAGTTTCTTAAAGAAAATTTCATTGATTTGAATCAAATGAACTAATTGATTCTGCTTTAAATGACCAAACATGTCAGAGTATTTATTCCAACACAAAAGCAAAATTTATATGGAAAATCCTTATTACAAGATTATAGATCCTCCATAGATATTTATAGAGTTTAATTTTCTATATAGTGAGTACATTATTTGTTTTGTACAATTGGTCCAACTTGAAAGGTAGGAGACTATGAATAACTGTTATTCAGATAAAACTAAAAATGAAGATGTATGTTGTGTCAAAAACAATGTAAATATATAAATACTAATATTGTTGTGTATCTTGTGTAAGAAGAGTATTTGTTAACATGGGCTACCAACTTTAAAGTTCTTCAATTTAATTAATGTTATTGTTGAATGAAGTAATACTGTTTCAAGAGTACCAAAAATATTCTAGGATCTTGGAATCCAATGTTAATTGAACTGTTAGAAGTTTGTACATGTTCAGGCTCCAAATATTATATAGGTTTGTCTCCATGGTTAAGACTGAAGATGCTATGGACATGTTTTGAAACAAACTACAATAAAATGTCACTGTCAGTTTATTGGCCTACAAATTTATATATTACATGTTTTTATATTAAAAATACTTATATTACTCTACTAATGGAAATCCAAATTTTCTTATAAATTGAATGCATAACTAGATGATACCCCCTGATTTTTATTTCAAATATGATCAAATCAGTTATGAATGAAAACTTACACTATTCCTATCATAACAATATAATCGTTGTTCATTCTGTTGAGGATAACTCATTCACTCTTGTTTATTACTGTAAATTTTGTAGATATGAATCTGAGAAATTGTTTGTTTATGATGTTCTGTAAATTATACTTGCTTTCATAATATGCCCATATTTGAAAAAAATCAGAGACCTTTAACTTGATATGATGTAAGACAAGCCGCCCTTTAGCCAGTGGCAGGGGGAAGTTATAATAGGATTAAGATTGTACATACATTTGTGTGAGAGTTTCTTTCAGTCTAACCTTAAAGAGATTCCTTCTACAGCTAATGAAACAATAATTTTTCTATTATATCCTGTTCATTAACCACAAAAGTATTTTTAACATGCTTCAGGCATAATCTACATTAGTTTATAAAGCACAATATTAGATATATAGACCATTAAAAGTAGCATCTATTTCTGTCTAAAAGATATCTAAATCCAGAACATTTTCCCTACAAAGTATGGAAATGAGCAAATTGTTTAAGTAAATTTTCAAGATTGATTTAGCTTGGGTGGGATATCAATCAAATAATATTCTCATCTTTTATATGAAATGTTTAATCAGTCTCACATCTCTTCTTTAATGATATGAAGTTCCAGATAACTTAATTAATGCCCAGAATTAATAAAATAATACAGTTTTCTCGAATATTGGATTAATATTTCCTAATATGTTCTATAAAGATAATTGGCACCTGGTTATTAATATGCATTGGATTTGCATACTTAGAGCCATCCTGTACTTAATGAAAGTAGAATCAGTTTTTACAATCTAAAGTGATGCTTGATCTACTTTTATTATGAGTGGCAAGAAAAACCCATGCAGCACATGAACGTTCTGGAACTGTTCGCTGAACGTTAGTTCGAGCTTATTGGACGTTACGGTAACCAACCACCGGAACATTCGCTGGTGGTCAGAAAGGCCGAACCATGCGAACGCGCTCTGGACGTGAGCGACGTTCAGGGAATGTTCAGGGAACGAATATGAAAAATTTTTAGCTGAATGCAATTATCGATTTATATGTACATCGATACATTAAATTTAAATCAAAAATTTAACTATATGAATTAAGTTAATATGTGTTAAGAAAATGTGTTAAGAAAAAATTTACAAACGGCAACCTATTTTGAAGGTAATACATTTCAATAATTGAACGTCCAGCGATCGAAAATATATTCATTTCAATCACTTTCAAATCCAAAAAAGTTTCATTATCAACAATAAGAAAATAGTCATCACTACTGTTTCCGTCTTCGCTAGTCATGGCGGAAAGAATACATGTGCTCTTTCCACCATGATCGCGATATCACCGTGGAATAATGCTTTGTCTTCCGTTCCATCAAGAGCATTACCGATTCCGCACCTATCTCGAAAGAACTAACAATTACTACAGTTTTTACATGTTCCCGCTGAAATCCGCCGAATGTTCATTTACAAACTATTATGCGCATCTGATGCATGCAATATGCACTGATTATCCTCGGTGATCCACGCTATGTCCTCTCGAATGGTTTAGAAAATTACCACCAGATGTCAGCCACTTCGGGAGAGCGCATCGATATTCAGCACCAAGCGTTCGCCAAGTAACGTTCCGGGAGCGTTCTAGCGGAACCTGAGTCTACCGGACGGCTAGCGAACGTTCCCCTAACGTTTATGTGCTGTGTGGGAAGAACAAATTCATGAGGTTGTAATTATTTCAGGGACTCCATTTGCATTTTTAGTTATAATTATCTTAATATTTTACTGAGAATGTCATTATTAAATGCGAAATGCAAAAATAATGGGATCCATCTTATACTTAGCAAACATAAAGCAAAATTTGCATTTGAGTGGTCTTCTTTGGAATTCAGAGTCAGATCAGAGATTTGCATTTGGGATTAGCCTTCTCCTTGAATTTGGTTATCACGGATGCCAAAAAGAAAATTCTCCAATTACCGTATTTGTCCGAACATAAGCCCCCCTTTTTTGCAAAAATATCGGCCATAAAAGTGATGGGGGGGGGGCTATTTTCGGGCACTACGATAGTTAACACCGACGTTTATTGAATATTTGCCTCCCAAAACGAGAAGAAAATTACGAAATAATACGTAAACATACTCTACAGTAATAAATACAATGATTCTGCCAAAAATGTTTTGAAATGTTATTGCCATTTCATTGTTTTCTCTTCAGAATAATTAGTTTAAAATTCCTTACATATCACGGAAGAGAACAGAAGCGGCCATAAAACTGCCATGCTTTTACCCTTGTTTGAAGTGAAGCAATAGAGGAGCTTCATGACTCTGCGTTAGTGTTAGTAGAAGGTTTGCGATTGAATAGTGTTGGAGTTTCTTTTTCTTTCTTTCTCTTTTCAAGAAAAGAGAAAGAAAATCTCTGCATCTCGCTGCGCATTTCGGGATCCAACTACCGACAGACACACAGAATCGGAAGTGCATGTTGTCAGATTTGTATGCGAAAATTGAAGGAACGGTTTAGCTGTCACTCGCAATATGATCTGTACAGAAGCTAGAAAGATTGCTTGTGAAATAGGTATTTCGAGGGCGGATATCTGAGGGAGTTCTGGGTGGTAAAGGAGGATGATGAAGAGGAATGGGTTTTCCCTACGAAGGCGAACGACGGTCACTCAGCGGCTACCGCAATTCTACGAAGAGAAGATGTTTTCAGCGATTCATCATTCACCTACGGCAGCGGCAACGTTACCTGTTGGGGCGAATTGGCACCAATCTATTTTGACGTGCCCAGTTCTACTACTGTCGAAGCGAGGGGATCAAAATCAGTGACAATTAAAACCACAGGAAATGAAAAGACGAGAATTACATGCATGTTGGGCATCACAGCTGATGGAAGGAAGCTACCACCTTATGTAATATTTAAGAGGAAATCTCTGCCAAAAGATAAGTTTCCTCCTGGGATTCATGTAAGGGTTCAAGAGAAAGGGTGGATGACTGAAGAGTTAGTGAGAGACTGGGAGAAAGTGGTTTGGCAGAGAAGACCAGGAGCTCTCCTCAACATACCATCACATCAATGCTTGTGCTAGATTCCTTTAAGGGTCATGTTACTGAGGAAGTAAAAAAAGATATAGGGGCAGGAGATTCTGACACGGCTATAATCCCTGGAGGAATCACGAGCCTGCTTCAGCCACTCGTCAATAAATAAGCCCTTTAAGGACAGGTTGAAGGCAACTTATACTGAGTGGATGCTGGAGGAGGAAAAGGAATATACTCTATCAGGAAAAATAAAGAAACCTCTCATCACTCAGTGGGTGCTAAAGTGTTGGAATGGAATTCCTGAAAATATTGTGATAAAGAGTTTAAAAAAATGTTCATGTCTAATGAACTTGATGGTACAGAGGATGACATTATTTTGATGGACTCAGATGATGATGATGATAAAGACTGGTCTCCTTGTGATAAAGAAGAAAGTGATGTGACAGGTGATAGTGAATAGAGAAAGCAATCACAGACAAAAAGATAAAAATATGCATTCCTCCTTATTATTACTGTTGCATTTAGAGGGAAAACTATAAAAAATAAATAAATTTTAAAAATATATACTTTATTCTAATTATTCCTGAGAAAAGAATAGAGGAAAACATTTTTATAAAATATTTGAAGGCTCAAAATTATTTAAAATTTGAAAAAGTTCAAAGTAGTTGTATTTCATTCTCATGCTTAGATATTTAAAAAATCATGTAAAACTGATAGGTATGTCCCTAATTCAGGCACATATTCTATTTTTGATACAAAAGTGTGTTTTACCAGAAAAGGAACATATCAACAGTAGATGTTAAATTTTTTCCAAAATTGAGACTCAAAAGTTGGGGGGCTTATATTCAGACATTTACGGTAATAAATACAAGGAAAGACTGAAGTATACATTCACTATTAGAATTGTGTTTATTCTTATGATCTTCAATTTTAAAGACTTTACAAATTGTCTAAAATTTTATCCCTAACCCAGATCTGGAACCTATGTTTTTATTTTAAGAATGCATTCAGTGTTTGTCCCTGTAAAAATTACTGTGCCACACAAAATGTATCATGAGGCCACACTATGTGCATTTACTAAATTCAAACCCATTTATTATAATATATTTATTAAATATTTAATAGAAAAAATTATTAAATGGACATGTAATTACAATGATTGGCTACAATTGTATCAACAACAGCAATTGTTATGGAATTGACTCACTCATAAAATGCCATTCTTTTATATAGACAGGTTTGAAAGATCACTTTGCAATCATTTTTTGTTCTTGATTTTCTATTAGTTTCAAGTTTCCTTATATGCTGCAGAATGAACTATGTATACAAATCCTTAAAACACATATTAGAAAAATTTCTTAAAGTTATAGCAATCATCTATTACAAAAAGGGAAGAGGTGTAACATTAAGGCAGCCTTTCTACCAAGAAGGAGTGAAATGACTAATATTCCAAGAAAAGTTTATTTTAATATCATATTTAATGCATTTAAAAATCTTGCGATCCAGCCAACAGTGAGCAAATCATCAGGCTTGAAGAATTTGAAGAAAAACGATATTAATGCTGTTTTTCTATTAGATTTCAATCCTTTCAGAGCCTTAGTCATGGATGAGAAAATAATTTAAATAGTTTCAAGCAGTCATAACACCTATATTATATTTCAAAACATACTGTAATAACGTTTTAAATAAACTAGAAAGTATAAAATATTCCACTTATATTATATTTCAAAACATACTGTAATAACGTTTTAAATAAACTAGAAAGTATAAAATATTCCACTTTTGATTTTACATGAAGTAGCTGTTATGAAATATATAGTTTTCATTTGAAGAATATTTAATGTGAACGTAGTAAAATTGTAGAATTTAACAGTTATTGGAAAGGTTATTGCATTAACTTTTAGTAATATATCACAGAAATATCCCTTGGATATACAATCTCAGTATATTGGAAATAAATTCAGAATTAAAACTTTCATAAAACACATTCAACTCTTTCAGGAATTGTTCAAGGACAAAGAATAAAGCAATTAGAGTAATGATTAAGGTTAAATTAGTATAGCCACGAGATTAAAAATAACTGTGATTAAGAAATTTAAAGTCAGAAAGTTATAATTGGCTATGAATTTTTCACTCCTTGTTCAATTTTGAGTTTAAAGTGCATGCTTCCTCATGCTTAGTGAAATTTCATCTTGAAGGCTATGAATTCTTACTTCTGACAATTTTAAAAATTGCCTGTTTAGTTGGTGCATCCAGTCTAAGTCCAGTTATTAATGCAGGAATTAGCATTCTAGGCCACTGTATTTTCTCAGGTAGTTTTAATGAATTAATACGTAGTTTATTGTTTCTGCAAAGATAGAAAAAAAAGTTGTTCTAAGGTAGGGGTCGTTAGAAAAGAGTAGAAAAGGCAACTGTTGCTAAAATAAAATTATCACCTTCTGGAGGTTGTTTGCCAACTGTATTATTTTTAATTTAAATTACTATGCTCTATCAATCAACAGTAATTTTAAATTTCAAAACTGATACTATGATAAATTTAAAGTAAATTAAGAGGTATAAAATACTAGAATTCTGTGTTTACTAGAGGTTACCATTACGGAAGTCATGGTTTTCTTTTTAAGAAAATACAATGCAAGCGTAAGTGTTAAAATCAAGGAATTTAAGAGCAATTGGAAAAGTTATTACATAATTAAGTTATCAATTAAACAAATATCCTTTTAATTTGCAATCACAGTATATTTTAAATAATTTCTCAATTAAAACTTCCACTAAAAATATTCAACTCTTTCAGGAGTTGTTTGAGGATGCAAATGAATAGAGTGATTACAGCAAAAATGATGAAGTTTGTACATAATAAAATTAATTTTATTTCTGAAAGTAAAAAAAACAAGTTTATCATGGAAATGAAATTCCACTCAGTCTAGCATGAAACTATTTAGTTTAAATTAAGTATGCTGTGAAATTAATAACAACAATTAAGAAAGTTGGCATCTGAAAGTTATTGTCAATGAATTCTTACTTCTAACATTTTTAAAATCACCTGCTTAAGCTGTGCATCCAGTTATTCTCACAGGAGTTAACTCTCCATGTCACTGCATTTTCTTGGATGGTCATAATGAATCCATACTTTGTCTTTGATTCTGCAAAAATAGAGAAAAAATAATTATAATATTCTAGGAGTTGTTAGAAAAGCTTAGAAAAGACAACTGTAACTAAATTAAAATCAGCACTTTCTGGAGGTTTAAGCAAACTGAATGATTTTTAATTTCATTACTTTACAAGAATAATACTAAGAGGTTAACGAGAAATCTTAGAATAATTTGCACGAGTTTCCAAGCCACGCAAAGTGGTATTGTGCCAGCTCGTTTCCCCTTTTGAAATGGAAGCGGTTCGCCAGAGAATTGCAACGAAATATTTTGGGGGATTGGGACGCACACTTCATCCGTTGCAATTGACCAGCCCTATGAAACCATGGTCTGGCAATGGCATGAAAACCACTGCCATGGAAAATAGAGAAGAAGAAGACTTTAAGAAGACCAAGTAAATTTATTCGCTATTGGCTAAAGAGCCTGTATGTACCAGTGTGTGTAAAACCTATCACTTAAATTGCCCCTTCCCCCCAATCACTATCGCCCATCAACTGGGCCCTACTTCACTTAAAATCCCCATCCCCCCAAACTTTAATGCAGACCTAATATCTTAATTTGGTTGTGCCCTTTTCTAAAGAACTGCCACCTGTCACCTTTCACCTGAAAAGCGTCGATTCCTTACCTTTAGCTGCGGTTATCCTCCATCATCGGCAGTTCTCCGCTCTTCATCGACGTACAGAACCTCCTCTTGAAATCACTTTCACTATTTCACTAGAATGACCATTTTTCACTACACAATTTTACACTTCACACTCACTTTCTTTTCGGTCTTCTTAGAAGACGCCCCTTCCGACTCCAGCGCTCTGCAGTTCCTCAATGTGCCCGCGCCCTGGGATGTTGAACTTCATTATTTAGTAGTCAAGACTTCAGTACCCGTAAGGTTCATCTGGTTACTTCAGTTCTCTCGCTTTAAAGGAGAAATAATGGGATGACCATCTCCGCTATTTGATTATTTGAAAGTCCAAATGATCCCAACTGCTACGACGAACGTGATTCTAATGCCGCTATTTCTCCAGAAACAACGTTTTGACGTCTTCTTTCTTCATTTTGCCAAATGACAGGTGCAAAGAAAAGTGCAATCACTGGAGTTACTTCTGGCCTCCAACAAATATAGAAGACTGCAGGGTAATCTATATTGGGTCACCATAGGAGAGGAGGTTACAGTCCAATGGTT
This sequence comes from Sympetrum striolatum, assembly GCA_947579665.1. Taxonomy (NCBI): domain Eukaryota; kingdom Metazoa; phylum Arthropoda; class Insecta; order Odonata; family Libellulidae; genus Sympetrum; species Sympetrum striolatum. The sequence goes on from OX388350.1 coordinate 89,627,638, forward strand.
CTTCAGCGACTCCCTCAATCGAAGCTTTTTGGAAGTGGTGTTGTGAATCTCCGGTTGTCAGAAAGGCTGCGTTATGACTTCTGCGTCTTAACACTAGAAGGTCCGCTAGCGGTCAATTGACCGTTCGCAACTTTCTTATCATCCTCACTCAATAAGTAATTTTTGTGCGGATCTGATTTTTTTTGACTTTTAATATTTTAGGGGCATAAGCCACTGTGTGAAATATTTTGTAAAATTAACTAGTACTTTTGGCGCAACAAGCGGGTCTAACTACAAGGTCCGCGAGCAGTCAATTGACCGCTATTGCATTTTAAGCGTTTCCGTTGACATCGGGCACGTTTTCTGCCTAATATGGGTCCTAATATCTAGTTAAATCATAATAAACAATTATAATCATGGGTTTTATACTCAAAAAATCGTTTTTCCTTCATTTGTTGCTGATTGAGGACCATAACTGTTGAAGCTTTGTTTCAAGTCCCCGAATTAAATCCCCCACCCCACCGCTCGCTACCACGGCAATGTGAAGTGCATATTCACACGCTTGGACCGATGCATGTCTGGGCATGCCTTAGTTGAGATGATAGCACAGTTTGGACTCGCATTTTGCTTGGAGATCATGCTGGCAGACGTGGTGAAATGAATGTTCTAAGAGAATCAGGGGGTGGCACTGGCTACGCCAAGCAGCACTTAGAGGAAAATTCTTACTGGAGCGCGTTGAAGCTTTTTCTGACGGAACTTATGCTAAGGCTTATAAAAGATTGTACTGAAAAAGAAGCTCGGCGAGTTCTAGGCGATGAATCGTGGTCACTGTCTTTAGAAGAGATCGAAGAGTTTCTCTCTATTTTGTATGCACGTGGAGCTTGTGTAGCTCAATCAACCCATGCTAATGACCTGTTTCACACGCAATGGGGCAAACCACTTTTTTCGGCGACAATGTGTAGAAATCGGTTCAAAGAAATCATGAGATTTTTACGTTTTGATGATAGAACCAGCCATGTTGCCCGTAAAGAAACCGACAAATTTTATTTGGTATCAGATCTTTGGAATAAGTTTGTTGAAAATTGCTTAGCATGCTACAGACCTGGCGAAAATATTACTGTTGATGAGCAACTGTAACCGACAAAGTGCAGGTGCCCATTTTTACAATCATCATCATTGTACTTCTGTCCGCAGACACGTCTCAACCAAACTTGCTCCTCCAGGCATCTCTATCCTGTGCCTCCCTTTTTAGAACTTGATATTCTTTTCCTAGTTTTAAATCAGTCAGCATTCCGAATTTTCTTCTTCCTCTTCGTCGTTTCCCCTTGATCTTTCCTTCAAAAATCTTCTTCTGTAGGCATTCTGCTCTTAGTATATATCCATCTTGCTTTCCTTTTCCTTATGTTTCCCAAAATTACTCATTCTTCTCCAACCCTCCTCAGTACCTCTTCATTTTTTATCTTGTCTTCCCAACTTATTTTCTCCATCCTTTGCCATAGCCACATTTCAAAGCTCTCTATGTATTTTTCTTCTCTCCTTCTCAATGTCCATGTTTTGGATCCATATAACACAATACTCCAGATAAAGCACTTAGCAAATATTTTCCTTAGCTCCATCTTGATGTTCTTTGCTGTCAAAAGAGTTTTTATCTTCTGGAACGTTGCCTTTCCCTGAGCTATTCTACTTCTTATTTCCTCTGTACAACTGCCATTAGATGTGATGGTGCTTCCCAAATATTTAAATTTCTCGACCTGCTCCAATTCCTTCCCATTTAACTTAATTTGTACTGGCCCAGCCTTCGTTGATATCTTCATCACCTTCGACTTTTCAATGTTAACTTTCATTCCATTTTCCTCTCCTTTTATACTGATTTTCTCTACCATTTCTTGCAGCATTTCTTCACTCTCTGCTATCACAGCCTGATCATCTGCATATTTAATGGTTTTCATACTTTCTCCTCCTACCACTATCCCTCCAATCCCCTCCAAGGCTTCCTCTACCAGTTTGTCACCATATATATTATATAAAATTGGTGACAAGCAACACCCTTGTCTCACACCTCTGCCGATCGATGTCTGCTTCGTCTCATCTCCCCCTATCCTCACCACTACTCTTTGTCCTTTATTCAATACATGGCAAATAAACCCGATAAGTTTGGGAATAAATTTTGGGTCGCTACTGATGCGAAAAACAGGTGCGTGCTCAATATTATTCCCTATGTAGGCAAAGATGTGTCAAGGCCCAGTACAGAACGTGTCGGCAAAAACTGTCAAACAACTTGTTGAGCCTTACCTAAACAAGGGCAGAAACGTCACAATGGACAATTACTTTACCTCCTTGAATCTTGCGAAGGAACTCAAGAAGAAAAATACTAGCCTTGTAGGGACGCTAAATCGAAATAGAAGAGAAGTACCTCCTACTTTGAAGAAAAGTGGTGATTCTCGTTTTAGTACTGTTATCTATAAGCACAAAGAAATCACCTAGACCGGTTACCAATCTAAATCTTAAAAAAACGTCCTAGTTCTTAGTAGGATGCACCCCTGTGTACAAATTAAGAGTGAGACGGGGGAAAAAAGCGAGAGACGGTACTTTTTTACAATAAGAACAAATGCGGAGTCGATACGGTTGACCAAATGACTCGTAAATACAGCGTTTGGTCTGGTACACGGCGATGGCCCGTGCATGTTTTCTATAACATCCTAGGTCTAGCCATGATTAATGCTCATTCATTGTGCAAGTTAGTCTTTAACTCTAATGTTTCACGTAAATCGTTCATTTTGGGAGTTGCAAAAGAAATGTCAAATGCAAATTTGCTATGTTCTCTGACAGTCACTTTTTCACTAGAAAATCTTCTGTCGAGATGTTATTTTTACTTTGCTGTGTATAACGATTTTCACTTCTTAAAAACCAGTGATTTAAAACATTTTCGTGTAATTATGTTATAAAAGAAGATATCTGTACATTTTTTTAATTAATGAAAAAAAAATCGAAAGAAAATGAAATTATATCCGACCAATTCCATTTTATGTACTGTAAAACCACTCTAATCCGCCTAAAATCCAACTATAACCGGGTTCAAGTGCCAAAATGTAGTAGTAGAAAAGCTCATGAAGTAGAAAAACAATAAAAAGGGGCATCTGAAAGCGCGAACACAGCGAAGTCCTTCTAATAACACATAGCGGTCAATTGACCGCTCGTGGACCTTTTAGGTAGGCAACATACCCCGGACCTTCTAGTGTTTAGGAAGTTGTCCTCCAGAATGTCTCTGCTCTTTCTCGGAGTTTCATCGTCTTGGTCTTCAAGGTACGAAATGAAGTGGAGGCAGAATTTTTTTCTCTGGATGGGGAAGGAAGGGGTCTCAGAGTTCCCTCGAATGGATTCGTTTGAATGGAATTGCCTCACTCGTTGCTATTGATTGTTGTTTTCCTTACGTGCATTTTCTCTCTTCGCTTTGCATTTATCAAAAGTTAATTATTCAACTGATCAGCTTATAGAGTGTGCGATTGGCAAGGTTAGGTGCAGCTGCTCTATGTGCTTCGTTTGGTGTCGGAATAGGAGCGGTTTAGGCACTAATCTGTGGTTATCCTGTTTACTCTTTTATTCGTATTTTTATAGATTTTTATGAGAATTGATTTCTCAACTTTAATTCTAGAATTTTAACGTTCCTTTTAAGACTTAAGTCTTCCAGTGGAAAACATATGGAGAAATTGAGGAAACTGTCCGTAAGTGCCTGCATTGCCAAGATCAACAATCAGAAGCTGCTAAAGCTCCTGTCCACCCATGGGAGTTTCCAGCAAAAGCATGGAACCGATTACATATTGATTTTGCTGGGCCTTTGCATGGCTTCCACTGGTTAGTCATCGTGGATGCCAGGACAAAGTGACCAGAGGTATTCCCCATGAAGAATGCAACTAGTCAGGCTACAATTAATGCAATTAGAACAGCTGGTTTCTGACAATGGGCCGCAATTCACATCGTTCACAGAATTCAAACGTTTTTGTTCTAAGTTTCAAATTCAACACGTTTGTACTTCTCCATACCACCCTTGCTCGAACGGAGAGGCAGAGCACTTCGTGAGGACACTGAAGTCGGTACTAGGAAAACAGGATATTGGCCTAGATCGATTGCAGGGACGAGTGTACCGATTCTTGCTTACTTACCGGAATACAGCACACACTACCACTGGCTTTACACCAGCTAACCTGCTAATTGGGCATCAAGTCCAACTTCCATTAGATGCAGTTTTCCTTAGACCAGAAAAAAATGTAGAGAAGTCCCAAGAGAAACAAGCAAATCCAGAAAAACGAGTCCGGGGTTTTTACACTGGAAACACCGTTTCGGCTCGTGATTATTGCTCACAGCAATGCAAGTGGGCTGCTGGCACAATTTTATACCACATTGCACCGTTAACATATCAAGTAAAAGTTGGGGACAAACTTTGGAAACGTCACATAGACCAATTAATCTCCAGGAGTCCTGAATGTTTCAATGAACCTAAAACAACAGTTTCCCCTTTGCCATTAGAAATTCTCCACAATCCAGTCCTGCCAGCCAAACCTACCAATCAGGATATTTCACCTCAACCAAGATCACCAACTACAAAATTGTCTTGGTCTCCACATGTGGACCAAACAGAATTAGTTCACCCAGCACGAAGATCGGAGCGTCTAAACAAAGGCATGGCCCCAAAAAGACTGATCTAGGAATGCCATGTTGTGATTTGAAGATAGAGGAGAAGAAGAATATTTAAGGAGGGAGGAATGTTATATAGAGAGACTAGTTGCTATTTTTTTAATGTTATTGTTAAATTCTATTTATTTTTCTGTTCGGTTGTTAGAGAATGAAACTAACCCAATGCAGTTGAAGCTATTGTGTGCTCTGTGATTAATTAAAAGTTATTAATGTTATAACAAAATTAATAGAGCAATAAATCCACAAGGTTTAAAACAGAGTTTTGTTGTAATCTTTGCAAGGATACAACAATTGCCTATAGATCTTATTGAATTCAAGAAAAATACGAAAATAATTAAATCTGGATAGGCCAATTAGCGAAGATACATAACTTTCTTTGAGATTCCTTTCAAGATTGGTTAACTGATCCATCCTGAAAACTGAATGGATCAAGTATATCAGTGACCAAAATGGCCAGTCTCATTCAAGTTTCGACTAGTGAAGGTAAACATAACTCTTATTCCTAGTAGGCACTCTACTGAATTTAAAATGTTCCATATCATTAATATAAACAATGATGGTACTCAAAAGATTCATATCAAAGAACTTACATCCTGGGAGAAAAACTGAAATAACATTCTGCTCAACTGACACTAAGTAAAAACCATCTAAATTTACTTTAATGCTATTTGTCAAGTTAGCTCACAAATGCTTGAATACCTTGAATGGAATTCATTAAAAAGAGTCCGCCTTGACGGTTTTTGTTGCTGATGCTTAACTTCTAACTCTGTAGAGCACATTAAACGGCAATAAGGTATGGGTACAAATGAAATTTATTTATACAAAATTATATAAAATTTATTAAATACAAAAATACACAGCAAAATAAACATAAAAATGGTATAAAAGTTTTCATTAGGCATGGCTGCTCAATCCATTTGCCTCTTTGACTGCCTTCCTGAAATTACAAGGAACATATACATTACATACTTGTAGCTAATAAAGTGCACAGGCAAAATCAGATTTTCTAAGGATGCTCTGTTTGCCTTCCAGTTAAAATCTATTGCAATATTGGTTATAGCATTGCTGTCATGAGCCACTAGTTCAGATAAATTTTGAATTATCCCTGGGGAAAAATTCACCTAGAACGAGGTTAGTCGGATTAACTGTTTTTACCTCGGTTTACCTCGAGGTGATTACATTATAAGTGGGCCATAACCGCGCTGATACGAGCTGAATTTCGAGGTAAACAGAGGTAAAAACAGTTATTCCGACTAACCACGTCCTAGGTGGATTTTTCTCCAGGGATGGCATGCATGGGTATCTTTTTCTGGAAAATTAAAGATGTGCTAATTATGCAGTTATTTAAGTAGTTTGGTATTACACGGCCATATGTCTTACGGCTCTCGTAAAATAAGGTGCGGATTACAAACAGTCAATACGAGGTAAATACAGCTGATGCATGCTAAATCCATGTGAAACGAGTACAATACGGTGCGTGTTAATTACAGTCAATACGAGGTAATCCGCATTCGTCCGTATGAGGTCATTACAAGTGACGTTGGCCATACTCGCTCTGAAAACAACTTATTCACTCTGCAGCCATGTGATACGAGTTATGCTGAGAACTCTCTGTCACGGGTCAGTCACAGTGAAGATGACGTCGTTTAATTTTAAACCTATTAATGACTATTCACGACACATGGCTGAGTTACAAATTTGATCAATTTGTTTAAACAAATTTATTAAATCTGTAACTGTTTCTTGCCCAGAATCCATGGATGAGAAACACTCCTAGATGGCTGTTTAATAAATTGAAAACAGGTTGATACGGTGACACAAGAAACAAGGTCATTCCATGTCATTCGAGCTCAGATAGTTACAAGACAAAACGAGGCAAATGCAGTTAAAGGTGTTACGAGTTGTTCCGATATGAATACAGAGCCTAATATTCCTTAGGCGTAGAGTGCTGCATAAGCGTAAGGGAACAGCAAGTTGAAACGAGTTGTTCCGACGTAGAAACAGACCTTGCAAACCTTTGGCGTAGAGTGTTGCATAAACATAAGGGGATTACGAGTTGAAACGAGCTACTTCCGGAATTAACCGACCTAATACGAGGTAATTCCATGCTTGATTTACCTGGTTTTACCTTGTTTCACCTGTAATTTTTCCCCAGGGATGTAACAGTTTCAATGATGGACAGCATTACATTGATTTGTGAATGAAAATGAATAGAAGTTACAGCTATTAAACAACATGGCACAAAATATTTGAGCATGGACCAAGAAAGTTTTCAACATTTTAGAAACATCTCTAAAAACTCGGAACTAGTATTTTGTTTTGATCATACATTTTACCAAATGAAAATACATTTCCCATTAGCAGTTGACTTCAAAACGGAAATTTAATTTTTAGAAGGGTCTTACGTTTCCAAAGGTCTTGATTTAAGGTCATTAAATTGTATGGAAGTGAATTTCTGTGAAGATGATCATGATATCAGGACAAAGAAAAGAAATTTTAGAGGTTATGTGGTGGCAAACACTTGGGTTGGTAAAAAGACTCATCATTATGACTACCCCTTACAGTGCAAACCAATGGGAACCAGCCTCTAAATTCCAGCATTTACTTAAAGTATTTTTGGGTATTTTCTCCCATAAAGAATTGAGTATTCTAAGCAGTAATGTCATATAAGACAGTGAATCCATATGTTGCAGAGGTAATTCTTTAGAGAGTGAATGTTACATTGAAAGGAATGGGGAGAGAGAGAAAAAGAAGTCAGCTTTAGAGAATGCCAAGAAATGTATAAAATCAAATTCGGAGAGATGAGAGTGAGGAACAAAAGGGATCGATCAAAGAGAGGGGCACAGAAAAGGATCACTACTAGACAATCTATAATGCCCCCACACTCGATAGTACAGTTCTAGTCTAGTTACCCATCCCTGTCGCAGTGCAGTTTGAGCCATAGTACAGTTCCAGTCATGTTACCCAGCCCTGTCGCAGTGCAGTTTGAGCCATAGTACAGTTTCAGTCATGTTACCCAGCCCTGCCACAGTGCAGTTTGAGCTCCAGTACAGTTCCAGCACAGTGATTCAGCACTGTTACAGTACAGTTATCCTCCAAGTTCAGCTGCCATAGTACAGTCTAGCACAGAAAATTGCACTGTGACTGTGCTAAACATACACTGCGTTTACCAAGCGATCTCTGCTCGATCTGGTGGCAGCTCGTACGGCTCGTACCGGCAATGTAGGACCGATCTCATAGGAGGGACGAGTTTATCAACACGAGCTTAACATATCGATATTTGCGATATTCACGTATCGACTGCAAATCATCGAGATTTGACGGCCGCCATTGTGCTTCTTCGTGGTGTTATTTATTCAATAAGCAGAAGTGTCCGTTGATTCTCAACGGGGATGTTAAATTTCATAAATAGCAGTGTAACAACCTTGATCGTAAGAAATACTTCATAATTGCTGATAGATGGGAAATAGCAGACATTTTAATTCAATATTCTAAGAAATATAAGTTACAATGAAATCTACAAAGCCGCATCAACTCAATATTCAATATACTCTGAATGAAAAATATCTTCAACTGAGACGATATAAATATATATTCTAAGATCACATTAGGATAAGCAGGACCACGTTTAAAGTTACATCTTCATACATGTACAGGAGGACAAATAAATCAAGCATTAAACGTAAATGACAGAAATAAATTACATTTCACTCAAATAAACAAAGATGAATATTCTATACGGAAAGTAAATGTATTTTGGAGCTGACTGGTATCTCAATCTTAAAATATGTAAAATAAACACGAACCACAAAAGCAATCAAAATAGAAACAAAGATTCAACACCAATAATAGGAGGATAGTAAATTAATATGGAGTGGAAGCACTTAAAAACAAAGAATAAATCAATTTTTGCAAGGGAATGAGTTTGTTTACACATGGTAATTTAGACAAAATTTTAGTATATTGTATCAATATTCTCGCAATTGCGAATCGCAAGCGATATTCACCGACGAAAATAAGAATCTTTATTCAATTTCCCTTCTTTTGATGATAGCGCCAGGAGTTATTGCGATTGTATTTGTTTCCGTCCGCTGACAAAAGAAAAGGGGAGTCCGCAAGAACACCGAGGCGACCGATGTCGTGCAGAACCTGGTCCACTTTTTTTGCCGGGTTGAGTTCAGCTCTCTTTTAGCCATTCTAGCCCGCGCTGCTCAGCGCGTTTCTGTTTACCAACTCGAACTGACTTGGCAGCACCGATCTGAGATCGCTTCGCAAACGCAGTGTGATAAGTTTAGTTCAGTTACATTGCACATTTAGTACAGCCACTATACAGATTTTTTTGTATGGGTTGTTGGACATGGAAGAAGAGTTGAAGGAGTGAGTAGTGGGGAGACAAGGACTTGGTGGAAAACTATTAGTATTATAGAAAAGAGGAAGATAAAAAAAGAACTCATTAAAAGAGCTAGCTAAAATTAATGGATCATCTAATTCTTCATAACTTTTTGGAAGAGAAAAGGTTCATTTACGGCCAATGTTTTCATATAATATATTCCATGCTGCCTTAGTGCACTTGGGAGCATTCATAATTAAGGAACTATTGTGGGATTCCTTGTTAGATTTGAGGAAACGTCCGCACAGTCTCTTGAGATTGAGTTATAATTCGTTGATATTAGCATCACCATGATGTTTATATAACTGGTGACGATTTTTTAGCTCTCAGGATGATTCAGAAATATCAGGTGTCATTCATTTATTACCAGGTTTATGTTTGGATTTTACTTTGCTTAACTAGGGGAAAAGTGGGATCGAAAAGATATAAAAATTTACGATAGAACATATTGAAAGTGTTTTTCAATATATATGCATTATAAATGGGGGACCAATTTTCACGCTGCAGAAGATGAGAGAGTATTTGAGATTTAGACTTACTAAAAATTCTTGTGAATTGAGAGTATGAATTACGATTTATACCTTTGCCTCACCACGATATATGAATCATGAAAACCTTTTCGCTTTCAAACTCTTCCCACTCTTCGCACGAACGATTACTATCGAGTAGTTGATATTCGATATCTCTACTCGATAGAGTCGATAGCTTCTTCCGATCCTCAGGCATGCATCATGCTTGTTGTGAACAGTTCGAACAGTTGTGATGGTTTGAGTGCTTTAAGTCTAAACTGACTATCGTTGTAGCGTGGTTTACTTTCGTAACTGTTGAGGATACAATACAGTGGAATCTATTGTGTTGCCTTTCTCACATTTACATTTTACTTTAAATTTGTTCAAATTGGTGGCGTTGAAGCTGTCTGGAAATCATAAAAATGCCAACGATGGAGGTTAAACGCAAAGCCGACGAACTGGCTGTTGTTCCTGCCGCGAAAAGAACGCGCACTGAAGCAGTGGCTGTGGTGCTAGAAGGGGAAACAGAGACGGTCAGTATCATTTAAGTCTTGTATGAAAAAAACCTTAATTTTATGTCATGTGACCGATGAATTTCGTATGTTTATAGGCCCCGCGAACTTCCAGTTTGATGGCTCCCATAATGTTGCTGGAGGGTCACCAAGGTGAAATATTTACCGCAGAGTTTCATCCCGAAGGGCAGTACTTGGCGTCTTCAGGATTCGACCGACAGATCTGTGAGCACCTTATTACTTAATTTCATTGAATATAGCTTTTGCTGTGTCAATAGGTATAGTAGTTCCTTCAAAGAAGGTGTTAAGCATAGCGCAGGAAAGCAATGAATGATCTAATGCTCAAAATTTCGAAATTGGTGACATAGAAATGGATATTCTTTAGGATAATTGATAGATTACAGTTCCTGCCACCCAATTCTCATGAATGGAATATTTGTAATATCGTACTGGGTAGAGAAAATTTATCTTTCGTTTACTTTCGCCACAGTTCATGGCTGAAATGACATGGATACCACTGTTGAGGTACGAGTCCAGTTAATACCGGCTTAATTTAGGTCTATCCTCATGAAATGCCAAGAAGAGTATTGTTCTTATCTTACATGAACATATTGAAGTTATTGTATTCTGGCTAGGTGAGAAATTCAAGGGCAAACTACCTCACTCTTCATCCTGCATAATGAGGCTCATTCTCTCATATTCCCTCTTGATAGCTTTTGCTAAAGGGGTGAGTTTTCAACCATAATTGAGGCTGATTACTTTGCAGACAGACAGATCCAACTGAAAAAAGGGATAAGGATGATGTGGTACGGATTATTATCTTTGACCAATTTTGTTTTGTTGATTTTGCTATTGTTTCTCATAACATGGTTAAAATTGATCTTATTTCTGCTTTGAGCCAGAATTTCATTTCTCATTGAAAGTGAAAACTTTAGTCTGTATTATGCAATCATCAAAAACAATATATAACTATATGATAGACATTAGTTTTGCAGAGTGCAACCCAACATAGGATGCCAAAAGCTATACATAAAAGCATTTTTTTTGGTGTGACATATGCGGTTGTCCCTCCTTTAGGGGAGATGATAATAATGACAAGTTTATTATACAGGATCAAGCCATTTTACATGAAATTATATGGAAATAAAAAGTACTTGAGAATAAATTTAAATTTCAAAATATAACGATAGCAAAGGATAGCATCAGAAATTCAAAAAGATTATACAAAATTATAAAAATTAAATACAATATCAAGGTAAAAAGCAAAGTAAATATAATAGTAAACAAGAAAAATGTTTTGGAAAAAACAGTTATAATCAAGCTGTCAAAGCATTTCTTATATATTTCTTAAAGGTTGGTAGAGAACAGGTAAATATTTCATTCTTATGATTAGGTGAGTTATAATATCGCATAATTCTATCGAGAGGAGAAAAATGAGAGTATATGTTATTAGCATAAGGAAAGAATTTAGTGATTAATTTAGTTGGAACATTTAAGCATCAAGTTAGGATATATAATTGTTTAGTAAGTGGTGAAAGAACATTATGCTAGCAGTTTTATGTCTAATGTTTAGTGTCTGCTGATCACATTTTTGCATGATTAAGATGTTATTTATAATATGAGGATCACCTCCAGACTTAATCCACAACAATGTAATAAATTTGCACTGAACTCTCTCCAACACTATAAAAATGTAAGATAATGTGCAGACCATAAATGGGAATCATAGGTCTAACAATATAGCAAAAAAATATATTATAACAAGTTGCTATGCTGTATGCTGTGGACATTTTTCATTGATCGGAAGATAAAACCAAGAATCTTGTGAGCTTTTAAAGACGTCCGTCTAATATTGGAATTGAAATTCATTTTAGTATCAAAGTAAACACCCAAAGCTGAGAAACCGTGGACCCTGAAAGGCACGCTGTCAAGAGAGTACTCATATCGTATGGAACTTTTGAGTCTAGAAAAAGTAATAACATTTTGAAATGTTGAGATTCATATGGTTGAGAGAGCTCCAAACACTTAATCCTCCTAAGGAGTTCTGTAGTTCAATACAGCTGGTTGTTGATTGTATGGAATAGTTTTAGATCTGCATTGGAGATCAATTGGGCTTATATAAGAGCTGAAATAATTAATAATGTAAATAGGCGGGGGCCTAGGTGAGATTCCTGAGGGACCTCAAAAGTAGCAGAAAAAGGGACATAGTTCTTTATCGATTTCGACCCAACCTCTCCTATCAGTTAAGTAACTTCTTGGCCAACTTAACAAGGTTCCAGAGATTCCAATAGACTCCAATTATCTCTTAAGCCCATCTCTTCCCAATCAAGTGTTTTCAAAACTTCTTCTAAAATGGCTGTGAACAAGATGGAAGAAAGACCGTCACCTTGTCGAACTCCCTTCTCAATCTTGATTAATTTGATTTGAAAGGAGGCAGGGATATACCCAAAGACACTTAGACCTTTAAGGTCCATTGTGCCATCTGCCATTATGTGAGATTACCCATGGAGTCCCAAGGCCTTTGAAAAGGCAAGGACACTACCTATGGGTAAATCTCTTATATCACTGGGTTCCTGTTAAAAGGTACCCATGCAACGATACCATGTCCCATTTACAGCCAGGCATTCACAGAGGAGATGGATAGTAGATTCCTCCTCTAAATTGCACCATCTGCAGCTTGAGGAATCTGTCATTCCCCTGTTGTAGTGGTGCTTCCTCACCTGGTAGTGTCCAGTAAGCAGTCCTACCATGGTCTCAATCTTCAATTCATAGGTCTCTTCATACAGCATTACGGAAACTGTGGGATTCTCATGTACACTGCACAAGAGACGGATGTACTCAGAATCTATCCCTTGATTCTTCAGAGTGGAGGAGGTACTTACCGAGTCGAAGGCCTGTTCGTAATCCACAAAGCAGAAGATGAGTGGCATCTTGTACTCATTCGCTCTTTTAATAATTTCCTATTGTGTGTGGATGTGGTCTATAGTGCTAGGCTGGGCTGAAGACAGGGTCATCTTAAGACGTTCAGCTATTATCCTCATGAATGTCTTATAGACAACTGGAAGGAGGCTAATGGGGCGATAGTTCTTCAAATCTTCTTTGCTTCCTTTCTTGTGTAGAAGGGCAATCCTTGCATGGTTCCGTTCCTTGAGAATCATTCCTTGTTTTAAACAATTACTGAATAATTGTGCTAAACATTAGCAATCTCTGTTCCACCAGCTTTCAGATGCTCCGCCAACACTCCATCTGCTCCTCCTGCTTTCCCATTCTTCATCTGCTTAATTGCAGCCATTACCTCTTCTGGGAGAATTGAGATGGGATTTTGTGAGTTTGGCTTTCCTCTTGGTTTTCCTCTTCGGCATTTCCCATCTTCCTGTGTAATTTGCCAAAGTATTCTGTTACAGTCCTCAAAATTGCTGGTCTGTTGTATGTTTTTGTGCCATCTCCTTTCTGTAAGGCTGTTTCTGTAATCTGTTTCTTACCAATTGCTAGGCATTCTCTAGCCCTCTTTATGCTCTTATTATTTTCTATGGCCTCTTGCACAAGCTTTTCATTGAAATTCCTCACATCTTCCTTGATTGCTACTCTGATGGCTTTGCAAAGCTCAGCATATACAATGTTATCTCTCGGAGTGTCTGAATTCTTCACTTCCATCATTTCATCATTTGCTGGGTTCTAGCACTAAACTTCTTATCCTTAGGTTTTCTTGGCATGCTTGCTACTTCCTTGTCGCTTTCTTCATGACTTCCATAACTTTGGTTTTGAGTTCTTCCTCTTGAAGTGCCGAGAATTTATTTCATAGTTCCGGCTAAAACTCCTTTGTTATCGGATAGTTTACCGATATTTATCTCATCCTTCTCGCAAGAAACCAACTTCTTTCGTTCCATACCGATGAGTTACAGAATATAGCCCCAGTTAGCATATCTAGAATTGTCAATTGATGTGAGAGACGAAGTCTGACAAGCAAATGATAATCTTAGATGCATTATCTGTTAAATGTTTTTTTTTCACAATTATTTGGGTGATATTTGAAATAAAAACGCTGGAAAGACAAATATTACGACACTATGTACAGCACAAAAAACTCTCAATGGTACAGTGACATTTTTTGTGTAGAACTTCTTTGGGAAAACACACTTGGTTAATGTTTAAAAATGCTCTTTCCTCTTTATTGGCCAGTTTTATGTCCTTTTCATCTATCTGTCAGAACTTGTCCATTAAAAGGGACTTTTAATAATAACTTCTCTAATGGAAACAGGAAGACCCCAATTTCATCCATTTTAATAATCATTACTATTTACAAAGATATACAACCATTCCCTAGCCAGAAAAATCTCACAAGCTGGGATTTGAACCCAGGACCTCGGCATTAGAGTACCAGCACGCCAACCGCTTTGAATGCTAAAACCTTGAACCTATAATTTGATAAATTTTGCCTACTATTAAAAAAAAATACCTTTTTAGCACTAAGCAATTCTACTGACATGTTCATTGATTAAAAAAATAAGTTTACTAACAAAATAACAAGTGATCACCAATTCATTGGTGGCTTGGCGTAGTCACAGCATATTGTTGCAACGCACTAGCAAAACCTGCTTCATTAAACAATCACTACGGATAACAAATGTGACTCAAGCGAGTTCCAGCTAGCGTATCACATGATGCTCTGCCACCGGAGTTGCCTGATCAAACACTTGGATGGTTTTTAGTGGTACTTAGCACGTACTGACATATTTCAGTAAAAGCCAACGCAGGTCCAGTCCTACGCTTATGAAATTTCATTTACAGACCTCATATAAACAAATTAAGATGGTATGAATTCGAAAAAATTACTTTGATTATTTTTGGGCCAACCTAACGCGTATAGTACAGCAAACGTCAATAAAAAGTTACCACCTTCGACGCAACCAGCATAACTGGAGAAGAGTGAGTCTTTGAGATTCTCTGTTTTGAGCCTGCTTATCATCTTCCTCTTTTTATGCCTGCCACATTTTGAAGGCTTTAGTGTAGCTATAAATGTTATAAATACTCACTTAAAATCATTGCTTTTGATGCTGTATAAACAGAATTGCATTACAAAAGAATTCAATTTGTTAAATCTGCTCGAATCCCTTGCGTAATTCGCTCTTCTTCATAAAATATTGGAAATGAATTACTTTGGCCACTCATATTTGTTCCTAGAATATAATTTTCCATCAATGCAGACTTAGAATGTACTTGGTTATTTTGGTTAATGCTCCACATGCCTGCAGGATGAACGTTTTTGTAAAACTTATGCTTAATTATGATATTATATTAAGAGAATATGAAATTAAGTAGTAGTAAATTAGGTCAACAGAAGAAGGGAGAATTAGAAACAAAAGTAATAAGAATAATAATGGAGTAATAATTAAATAATGCATGCTATTTCAAATAACAATGGATGATTGTGGAACTCAAAGAGGAAATAAGGTGCTTGTTTTAATTGAAAACGAATTTGTAAAAGTGGCCAAGTTTTTTGGGTGCCATTTACATTAGTAGGGAATTTTGACTTAAATATAGTAGTGCACTTTATACTATACATAAAATTATTATAATATAGGCCAACTGTCCTCGTTATAATCTCTTAATAATCTTTTTACTATCTGGCTGTGAAAATCGTGATCATTGAGAATAGAGTTATGTCGTTGCGTATTTCGTCATGTAAATCACAGCTAAGGAATATCTCTAATAATTATTGTCTTTACAGAGTTATAAGATACCCAGCGGAGGGGTCCAATCATTTTGAACTCACTCCTATCGAACCTATAGTCTCTTAAAGAACTGCTTTATATTGTAAGCACGAACATTTCTGTTGAATAATTAAATAAGATGGACTAGTCGTGCAGAGTCGAGTCCAGCACCAAAAGAATTGAATAATATACTTGTAATTATTTAATTCCTTTTATTTGCAACTTCTTCGTAATAGATTTTTAATGCTAAAACAAGTAAGAATTTCAACATTGGAAAAAGGTATGAACCATCAATTTGGATTGGAATGGATGACAATCTTTCTACAGAAAATGCTATGGTTACTAAGGAAAAATGTCGATTCCCTTCAACTACAAGGCATACATCTGCAAAAAATGATGATAATGTCGTAAACAGCCTCAGAGGTGATGTGCACTGATCCTGGGATACAGGCTATTTATAAGATTGAAAAAATGCTTCAAAATATAAGATTTTGATAATTATTTAAGCCATTTTAAGATACAATAATGAAGATTAATAGGTGTCCAGAAAAATATTTCCTCGATGGTTCAATGAGTGAGAAGGTTAATTAGGTCAACCATTCCAAAATTTTTGATTTTTGTGGTAGATTGCAAATTTCAATTACCTTACGTACTGCGTTTGGTGTTATGTGAACTTACTTCTAAAACATTCATTTGCATCCAAAATTCATGAACCATTAACAATGGACCTATCGTAGTTGAAATTATTCATTATCACTGTAAATTTATTTTGCTTCGCAAATTATTGGCATCAAATACGTAGGGCAGGATAAAATGGTGTATATAAGAATATGCACACAATGTTGATACCTTCATGCATACAATTAGAGCTTCTGCCAGATAATACCACTTGTCGAGCAATTCACACATTTAAATTTCTCTACTTTGAAGATATCATAAATGTCTTCTTTATCTTTGAACCAAGAAGTTATAAGGAAGAATTAGTGAGGCTTAGAACAAGCATTAAGATTCAGCAGTGATAGATTTTCCTGACAATAGGAGATATTTCCCAAGAAGAGAGGCTGTACCCATCTTATTTAAGAGTGATTATGTTTAATAAGTATGAGATGTCAGTATTTCTATGGCTGTATCTGATAATGGCTGATGGACTAAACTGGCCTCTCATTTAAACATGGAAGGGGAAAATACGAAGCCTAAATTTAATTATTAAATGGCTTTCCCCGATGTCAGGGCAACTCAGATTGATTATACCTGATTTACCAGTTTTAATAAATGTAGTTTCCGTAAAAATATAGCCATAGCTCAACAACTATAAGAAACGGCAGGAATAACTAAGTAAAAAGATTCCCAAGTTCTTATATAACATAGTTTCTCCAAGTAACGGCTTCTTTAATCAATTTGACTATAGGGTCAATCCATACCAAGTGGTCCAACACTGGTTGCTTGACCATCTCAGAAAAAATTGATATTTGGTGAGTAGATACCTTTAAGTTTGGAGAGCTCAAAAGTAATTTTTAAATATTTTTTATGCTTACTGTTTGGATATAGCGGCCATTTTAGTACTTGGCCGCACACAGTTTTTCGCGTTTACAATTTCTTAAATTATTCAGCAATGGGTTGCCCTAAGACTTTCAAATAAGCTGCATTAAGTTCAGCACACTCTGGTCTATGAAATAAAACCATAATTACATTGCAAGATGCATTTCTTAAACATTTTTTAACAGCTTAAAATTATTGGTAAAAAATGAACAAAATTCAACTTTAGACTGGAAATTTTTCAAAGAAGAAACAATTTCTTAACCTTAATATTTTTTGAACTGTTACACTATATAGTGAAGTTAATTGTCATAAAGTATCAATGTAGGCAAGATTACCATTTTAAAAATAATCTCTTTTAAAAAACGCATTTTTGAATTTTTTTCAAATTTTCACTTGCAATATCTTGGTTGGGGGAGCAGATAAAAATATGAAAATTGTACACATTAAAGGTCTTAATCATATAAAACTTCAGTATTAATTTCAACTTTGAGATTCAATTGCAACATAGTTAAAAAAATTGTCAATTTGTGCATAAAATGCAATATTTTTGCCTTTGCGACTACTGGCTTTTAAATGTAGGCATGGTAATTTTATGACTTAAATACATCTAATCAAATATAAACCCTATGGTAACACAGGAGTTCAAATAAACTAAAGGTTGCATTGTTGAAATAGTATATATAATGATTATAAAATGCAACATTTCAAATTACCAAATCAACAGGATTTAAAATGTTTTGGATTGTCTCATTGAATTCTAAGACTACTTATCACTGATTAAAAAAACAAAAAATAAACAAACTGGCGACAGTTCCTTCTCACCTACAATCAGCCTAGTTTTTACTTGAATGTTCATTCAAAAGTTGTGAAATTTCTTCACAAAGTTTAGGCGTTATGTTAAAAGTTTCAATTAAAAATATCTTGTAGAAGCTGACTCCCCTAGAATTCACCACTGTGACTGGTCAAACTTTTAACTTTTAATTTTTGAAATAAACAAATTATAATACTCTCCAAAGTCAATGGTGAATCAGTAAATAGCTAAAAATAAGAGAGGAGTAACTTATGAGAAATAAAATTTTGAGAATTTAACGAAATGGATGTCTACCGCTGGCCTTTTACTACAGTAATTACTGGAAGCCATTACTTTGAAACGATAAGGAATCCATTGATCCAATTTTTAGGACAGTGGTTTTATCAGGTGACTTATGATGATTTTCATTCATTCTACATCAGATAAACAGGTATTGTAAGTTATAAGCTGAAGAACTTACCAAATTTCTAACCTGATTTTCTGCAGTCCCACATTATGAAAAATGTATTTTTTCATAATATGATAATGTGATTTCATTTCAAATTCATTCTTCTAATAACAAGCTAAAAATTATACATATATTGTAACAGATCCTTTTATTGCAAAGGCGATAACACAACACAGAAAATTCAATTGAAAATACAAAACAAATTTAAGAGAATGAAGGACATAAAAAACCAATGGAAATGGAATCCTTGGTGAACGCAGGTTGGGTCCATCTTTCTCCGACTGCCACAATCCTCTCGACTGCCTCTCTCCTTATTTTTGACTGCTACTCTCACTTCGTAACCTGGGGTAATTGAGACCAGATGTGGCGTTTTTCGAAAAAAAAAAAACAATTGCCATACAAAATTGTGTACAATACAATAAGGACATAATGCCGTTACAATATTGGAGAAGGCTAGCAGACACATCATTTTAGAAAGCATCAAAATGAATCAAGCAAATTACAACCCCAATTCTCTTCTTCTAACAAGAAGGTTTTTCCTTTCCATTCCCCTTTGATAACAGGTTTATCTTGGCCTTATCTCCCACCTATTTCTTGTTATCCTGTTTGATAGTTTTCCACGAATTCTACCCTTTTACCAGCACATCTTTTCTTCCCTCTTATTCTTTCTTCTTTTCTCCAGGCAGACGCCATATGGAGGATCGGGTATTCATGAGAGTATGGGGATACAGTAATCTAGAAAAAATATTCCTAATTAAAATTAATCTAACGAGTTTCATCTTTGAGCAACTCCATAGATAACTAAAAACAAGGAAATAAAATAACTACTATCCTGTATTGCTTTTTTGTTTTCTCCCAAAGATTGCAAAAGTTTATAACTGGGATAGTGTTATCAGCTATATCCTCCCTGAAGCCGGAAGTGATAAATTTATCAAAAAGCTTCCGTCGATATTTACGTCTTGTATCACTAAGAGAGTTCCAACCGAGGGATTCTATCATAGCCGAAACACTGCTGTCGAATCTGAAATCTCCCTTGACGAACCTGGCTGCTCTACGTTATACTCTATGTTATATGAAAATGTCTCTATCCAAACGCAAAAGCTGAGCTAGCGTAACACGCCATATCCTCCATCTTTATTTTCTCTTTCTTTTCTTGAGAGAAAGGCCGAAACTTGGACTTAGTCTTTCAAGTTGGGTGGTAACTTGTTTTTGCCGTTTGCTGTACAAAAAGTGCTGCAAATTGTGTGACCGCATGTCTTAAGGAGCTCATTGCAATGTGGGTAAATTATGTTCCAATTTCCAACGCTAAAATGTTAGTGTGTGCATTGCATTCAATTGTACATTATTTTCGAGTATACATGGTAATATTTCTACATGAACATACATTATTACACATTCTGAAGCATTTGCATAAGAATTAAAAACCCTATGGTGCCATTCTGCTGCTCATGGATTCAAGAGGACTGATAATTAGTATCAGAAAACGGCTATAACAAGTACTTTTCCAATTTTTGTCAACTCTCGTTATGACGGACTTATACTGTATGTATCAATTATCTTGACAATTCTCTACAAATAGTATTTTTTGTAAGTATGTTACTTTATACAGTGAATCTTGTCTATAACTGAATCTCATGGAGTTGGAAAAATTTGCTGTTATGGACATGTTTCCGTAATGTACAGGTTTGAAGTATGGGGAATAAATTAAGCTAAAAGAGAAAAATACATTTGTGGTGTTTAATTTACACATTATCAACACAGCATTATATTAAACAAAGTTACATTTTGGTAAGAATTATTAATAAGTATAATAATTATAGGAAATTATCACTGATGCTAGACTGCTTGGTTTTCATATTGCAGAAAAAATTTCTTTCTTCATGATGTTTACACTCATCGTTTGAACGTATGAGTTCATGTTTATCAAGAAAAATGTTCTTTTCTCTTTTATATTATGAATTACCTCTATATGGCTTTTTAGTCTAAGGATTTTTTCTATTTCATTTGACTCAACATTGTCCTCCCCATCATCTTCCCTGGATTCCTTTTCACCCTCTTGAGAATCGATGTTAAAATTACTCACTGAGGTCATTGTGTTTTTGTATATCTCAGATAAGTCTCTCGCCCTTGTTGCATCACACACCATAATAAATGCAAGGTCATTAATGCTGGAATTTAAATCTCTGCTTTCATTGGTTACCACTTCTTCATGAAAAACAAACCCATCTCTTAGAAGCATTTATTTACACTTTCCTTATTCACACTTTTGATTGCTCAGGCTAACCAATTTATGGCTTCCTGAACTGGTTTTAATTTAAGATTTTTAACCAACCAGTATTTATAAAGGTCTATGTCATTCTCCTTTGTCAATAACAAGTGGTTTTTTCATAACTCCTTTGATGTTTCTGCAAACAAAAACAGTAATTTGCTCTTTGGACCACCAATAAATGTTTCCCTTTTCTGTGTCTAGGTTTTTGTTTGAATTGAATGGATAAATAACTCATTCCGGGAACGCGTCCATGTACAACTTTTCATCATTCTACTGAGATTAAAATAATATAAACCTCAATGTACAATATTTAGCATTGGCATATAGGGGTATATGTAGTTTATTTAAGCAACAAATGTGTAACTGTATTCGCTTTATTTAAAATTTTCAATAATTAGGTTTTAAAATGTTGTCTGACAGTCAATAAGTAATTCTGTCAACACTAATATTTTGACAAAATATAGGAATTAATCCTCTTCTTAGGAGCTGAGTGCGTTGAATTTTGCTGTTCTAGACTAATTCTGTTTTTGTTTTTAGTATATTATCAACAGAGATATAGAAGAAGATAATAATATAAATGAAAAACTGTCTACAAAGAAAATAAATACAAATACTGCAGTTTATCTTATGCAGCGAAAAATGGCTAATGCAAGGAAGTGCAAGTTTCTAAATAAAATAGCTCCTGCGCAAACAGAATTGAAATTTTTTGTGAAATGTGAAAATATAGATAATACGATTTCACGAAGAATACTTTACATAAAAACCATATTTTATTACTTAAATTTATTGATTCAAATACTTTCTCATTAATAATTGTGTCATTTACGTTGTTAAGTAAGAAAACTAAGGCTGAGCCCAACACATTATGTTTTATATTATTTAAGAAAACGTTCCCAAAGTGACTTATATCAACTCTACCTTCATCATTTAAATTCGTAACTAAAATATAAATCTCCCAAGTCTGACTGTTTGAGTGTGGTGTGTATTGTTGTGAAAAAACAAAACCTTTAAACTCAGTATTGGCCAACGCTATTTTAAAAATTTTTCACTTTACTGTTCAAAAGTTATGTGTCCCACACAATTCTTTCTATAAGAAAGAATTGTGTAAGATAATTTCTGGTGGAAAGTGATTACTTTGCTTCCAAAAAAGTAATATAATTGACTCTTTTGAGTTCATTTTTTTATTAGTTAGTATTTATTTGAATATTTATAAATTCTAATCTGATAATTCTTTTGTTTTCAGTCATGTGGAATACGTATGGAGAATGTGAAAATGTGTCTGTTATGAGTGGACATACAGGAGCAGTGACGGAATTGCATTTCAGCACTGATGGTAGCTCAATTTACACAGCCAGTACTGATAAAATGTTAGGAATTTGGGATATAGAAGCTGGTGTTCGAGTCAAGAAGTTAAAAGGTTTGATATAAATATATTTCTGTGATAATTAATATTTAGGTATTAAGAGTTTATTAAAGACTCAGCATATCATAAATATGGATTCATCCTGCATGCAATGTAAGTTAAATTTTCTATAAACATGGCAGCAGATAAAGTGGAGAAGCTGTAATTGCTTTGGAAACTGTCAGTCTTGCATTAACTATGAGTTAAAGGTATCAAAATTTGCTGATAATTAATTCTAATTATAAATTCCTCGACCATATTTTGTGTTCTAAAAGACACTCCTCAAGATTTCTTGGCAAAAAGTTCATTGCTTCTATATAAGGCACCAATAATTCAATAATCTATAACAGTGGTTCCTAACCGGTGGGTAGTGGAAGGATTGCAAGTAAATCGTGACTCGATCCTATAACTATCAGAAAATATAAGAAAAATGGAAACACATCAAATTGTGTTTTGATTGTTTTCTTGATTTTTGGCATCTGGGGCAAACACCAGAACATCCATACATCCCTCCCAGATGGCTCACACAGGTGGTGCACACTCTGGCAACACTGTGCACTTTTATTATTGTAGTTTTTATTTTCACCTAGGAACACTTGTTAATGAGTATGAAACCTCTTGTTGCATATCTATTATATATAGATGCTTCTCCGGATTCATTCATGTATCTATTATATATAGATGCTTCTCCGGATTCACTCATGATATACCCAGATACCCAGATAGGATACTAATTCCCAGGCTAAACTACTGGCGTCATTGACTCGAAATTTTTACCACGTATTGGCCATAACGTGAAACCCCCAGGAAAAAAGCGACTTTGATCCTCGGTATCATGGGTTCGATTCCAGAAGGCCCCAAAGTCGCGATTTTCCCCATAAGATTACATGGCGGGGATTTTCGAAAATTTATTTGAGGCACTTCCCGGAAAAGGAGAGAGTTGAAACTCAAGGGATCGCTAGATGCCCCCCATATCAAAAGAAAACCATAAAGATATCTACGAATATTATCCTAGGTTCGATGCTAGGACGGGGCAAAAGTCGGCCGTTTAAAATGCATTGCGGCGATTTTTAAGTTTTTTTTTGAACCCTTTTCCGATGGCATAGAAACTTGAAATTCGGCATGGCGTTAGATATCATAATTATATTTCATAATCAAATTTTACATACTCCCCTATGGTCCTTGGTTCGATCCCAGAGGGCCATTTACATTCCTCAATGCTTTTCTTATGGAGATTACGGAAACACATTTTAGGTGCTTCCCGATATTATATCTACTTGAAACTTTGCATAAGATAAGATCAAGTCATTACTAATCAAACTGTGAATTCACAGCTACCAATGTTTCCTGGTTTTACCACCAGGCGTCTCTACAATCAGTAAATGATCCGATTTTCAAGAATTTTTTGGAACCATTTCCCAATTATATAGAAACTTGAAATTCGGCATATAGATAGAGATCATAAATAACTTTCAGAAACATTTTTTAGATTTCCATGATCGTCCTTGGTTCGAATCCAGAGAGCCATTTAAATTCGTGAAAATTAGAACGTCTTTTGAGGCAGTTGTAGCCCATATTTCTGCTTGAATTTTCACACATCGTTAGAGATGGTGATGTTCTATTGTGCTGCATAGTAAGTTCACAGTAAAGACCCGGGTTCGATGCCAGACGATGGAATTTAGGCAAATTTAAGAAAAATTTCAATCTTTTTTTTTCTTTTGATGGCCGTCCGGATATGATGCCGACATGAAAATAGTGTTGCCGATCTGCTTGCAGTATGCAAGCAACATTTTACTCGTACAATTATATATATAGATAGATAGGATACTAATTCACAGGCTATACCGCAAGAGTCATTGACTTGAAGTTTTTACGACGTATTGGCCATTATGTGTAACCGCCAGAAAAAATGAGATATTGATCCTCAGTGTCATGGGTTCAATTCCAGAGGGCCCCAAAGTCCCATTTTTTCCCATTTAAAAGCATTGCTTTGATTTTCAAGAATTTAAAAAAAATACTTCTTGGATAGGTAGAGAATCGAAAATCAAGGAGCCTATATATGTGGTCATGATCTATCGAAAACATAAATGACTTAAACGGAGAAAATCCTGGGTTCGATGCTAGGGCAATGTAAAAATCTGCAATTTAAAATACATTGAGGTAGTTTTTCATTATTTTTTTTGATGCACTTATCGAAATGATAGGACGTTCTTGTAATATATGGAAGATGTATATTAAGACTAAGATTTAGAAAAAAATTTAGATAAGACCGTACTGCTTCGATGCTGGGGCACATTAAAATTTCTCTCATAAGGAATATATGGGAAAAGTAGAACGTCGTTTTAGGCAGTTGCAGCCAATATTTCTGCCTGAATTTTCACAAATAGTTGGAGATAGTGATCTTCTGTTGTGTTCCATAGGAAGTATTACCAGAAAGACCCGGGTTCGAAGCCAGGTGGTAAATATATCCCCCCTTTAAAATACATTGAGGAAGTTTTCATTATTTATTTTGATGTACTTATCGAAGTAATAGGAAGTTCTTGCTTAGATGGAAGTTGTATATTAAGGCTCGGTTTAAGAAAAAAAACTAAATAAGACCATGCTGTTCCTGGGTTTGATGCCAGAGCATATTACAATTTCTCACAAAAGGAATATATGTGAAAAGTAGGACGTCGTTTGAGGCAGTTGCAGCCAATATTTCTGCTTGAGTTTTCACACATAGTTAGAGATGGTGATCTTCTGTTGTACTGCATAGTAAGTATCACCAGGAAGACCCGGGCTCCCGGGTTTGATGCTGGATGGATAAATTGCACCGAATTTTAATAACATTTTAAATCCTTCTTTTTCTTTTGAGCACCCTCTGGATATGATGCCGACTTGAAATTTGTATTATCAATATTCTTGCAGTATGCAAGCAACATTTTACTTTTTATATACATATATATCTGCAATATGTGATAGTAAATTAGATATACATAAGGAAGGGACACGATAAAAATAAGGTTTTTTACTCCACCATGACTGATGGGCCATGAAGGTATTCTGATAATGAAACAGGTGGACAGCTGAAAAAGTTTGGGAATTGTTGGGTAGTTCACATACGTATCCTAAAAGTTGCATCAAGAGCATATGTTGTTGTATTAGTCAGCCAAATAAACCAAATCTACATGTATGTACTTGTTACCGGCAGCCAAACTCTTTGCGTCATGTTTTGCATAACCTAAGTGATGAAATAAACTTTTACTTGTAGAAATACAACAATAGCATAATAATAATTGGAGGGGATTTTAATCTTCCAGACATCGATTGGCAAAAGCACGTAGTCAAGAAAGGAGCTCGGGACAATGACTCTTGTAGGACTTTATTAAATTTAATGCAAATAAATTCGTTACACCAGCTGGTCAAAGAGCTTACCAGGGAAATAAGTATTTTAGATCTTTTTCTTACGAATACTCCTGAGCGAATATCTTACACATCGGTTTGCAATGGACTATCCGATCACAAAGCCATAATTATAGATTTCGACCTTAACTTGGTAAGGCACAGAAAACCTAAGCGCAGAGTAGATCTTTACCAGCGAGCCGATTTCCATTTTGAGGTCATTTTGACCTACTTTTAAAATTCGTAATTAAATACTTTTATAAGTCACAAAGACCTGAATTTTGCAGAACTTCATAATGTAACTTCTGTGCAAGTGCTGATAAGATGTTTTACCATGTACTTAGTTAAAACTTTAATTACTTAAAATGCCAACCGATGTCGTAAATGTGCAGAATTTTATATTCTGCTATATTTTTCCTACTCTAACTAGACTAAAGAAACTGATATTTTCGGAATAAGTGGAAGAAGGTCCACATTGTTGATAAAAGTCAGTCGCGTTTCAACAAGTTTGCTGTGCCATCTGATGGAAAGAACATAAAACCACACGTTCGCACCTCAGGAAGAACCTCCAGCAAATACGATAGCGGAAGAATTTTTAGAATTTTCTCGTGAAAAATTCCAACCTGGGTTTTTTGTCCATGCAAAATCGTTTTATAACATGTATAAATTCATAAAACCACTTCCTAGCAGATACGCTATGATTATCTGAAGAAAATCGCAATCACGCAAGGTATATCGATAAATCAGATAAGGTAAGACAGTAATATGGGATTGAACCTAGGACGATCAGGGAAACCTTAAACAGCGTATATGTAATGGATTTATGATCTTCATTCACATGCCAATTTTTAAGTTTCTATATTATTGGGAAAGGGTTAAAAAAATCTTAAATATTGTATCAGTTACTAATAGTTGTTGTTAGAACTTAATGTTATTTAATGCAAAGTTTTAAGTAGATATCATGCCGGAAAGTACCTAAAACTTTTTGCCGTTATCTCCATAAGAATTGCATTGAGGAATGCAAATGGCCCTCTGGAAACAAACCAAGGACTATCAGCGGATCGCTAAAATTTGATTATAAAATATATTCATGTAGTATATATATATTCATAAAGTATATTCTATCCACATGCCGAGTTTCAAGTTTCCATGTAATCTGGAAGGGATCCAAAGAATCTTATAAATACATTTTAAATGGGAGATTTTTGCCCTGACCTAGCGTCGAACCATAGATAGTCTTCGAAGATGTCTTTATGAATTCATTTGGATATGCACGGCTTCTAGCGATCCCTCGAATTTTAACTCTCTAATTTTCCGGTAAGTGCCTCTAAAAAAATTTTCGAAAATCCCCACCATGTATTCTTATGGAGAAAATCGCAACTTTGGGGCCTTCTGGAATCGAACTCATGACACTGAGGTTCTTTTTTCAGGAGGTTACATGTTATGGCCACCACGTAGTAAAAATTTCAAGTCGGTAGCACTTGTGGAACATGGTTAGAGTTTTGATCCCCTATATATGTATATATATACGAGTAAAATGTAGCTTGCATACTGCAAGCAGATCGGAGATACTAATTTCATATCGGCATTACATCGGGACGGTCCTCAAAGAAATAAAAAAGGATTGAATTTTTTCTTAAAATTCGCTGAAATTTCATCGTCTGGCATCGAACCCGGGTCTTACTGGTGAACTTACTATGCAGAACAATAGAAGATCACCATCTCTAACTATGTGTGAAAATTCAAGCAGAAATATTGGCTAAAACTGCCTCAAAAGACGTTCTAATTTTCACGAATGTAAATGGCTCTCTGGATTCAAACCAAGGACGATCTTGGAAATCTTAAAGATGTTTCTGAAAGTTATTTATGATCTCTACCTATATGCCGAATTTCAAATTTCTATATTATTGGGAAAGGTTTCAAAATAATTCCTAAAAATCGGATCAACTTCTGATTGCAGAGACACCTGGTGTCGAACCCAGGACATATTGTAAGCTGTGAATGCAAATTTTGATTTGTAAAGACTTGTTCTTGTATCTTGCAATGTTTGAAGTCGATAGCGTGCCGGGAAGTACCTAAATTTTGTTTCCGTTATCTCCATAAAAAATGTATTGAGAAGTGCAAATGGTCCTCTGGGATCGAACCAAGGGCCATCAGCGAACATGTAAAATTTGATTATGAAATATATTCATGATATCTATCGACGTGCCAAGTTTTAAGTATCCATCTTATCGGGAAAGGATAAAAAAATCTTCAAAATCACCGCAATGCATTTTAAACAGCCAGTTTTGCCCCGACCTAGCATCAAACAATGGACCATATTCGGCGATGTCTTTCTGATTTACGTTGGAGTTGCACGGCTTCTAGCGATTCCTTGAATTTCAACTCACTTCTATTCCGGGAAGTGCCTTAAAATAATTTTCGAAAATCCCCACCATGTATCCTTATGGAGAAAATCGGGACTTTGGGGCCTTCTGGAATCGAACCAATGACACTGAGGTTCAAGGTCGGCTTTTTCCTGGAGGTTACAGGTTATGGCCAATACGTGGTAAAAATTTCAAGTCAGTGGCACATGTGGAACATGGTTAGAATTTTGATCCCCAGTGAGTGAGTGAGTGTATATATATCTAGGTATATCCAGAGAAGCGTCTATATATAATAGATATAGTTATGAGTAAAAGCTGCTTGCATACTGCAAGTATATGAAATGGATTTATAATCCTTATTCACATACTAATTTCTAGTTTCAATGTTATCGGGAAGGGGGGAAAACAAAAATCTTATAAGTCGTAGCAATTTCTAACTTTTTTAGATGCCTGGTGTCGAACCCAGGACCTATTGGCAGATATGAATAGGCATTATAACTCGTTAGAAACTCATTCTATTTAATGTAAAGTTTGAAGTCCATATCATACCGGGAAGGTCCTGAAATAAGACTCCATTATCCCCATCTGAAATGCATACGGCAATGTAAATGGCTCTCTGGGATCAAACCAAGGACGATGATGGAAAAATAAAACTCGTATTTTAAACGTATCAATGATCTTTATTTACTTTAAAGTTTCTATATTATCAGGAAAGGGTTGAAATAAATTTTTTTAATTCGTAAGAGTACTAACTTTAGAGACACCTGTTGTCGAACCCAGGACATATTGGCAGCTGTGAATGCATAGTATGACTTGTTATGACTTGATCTTATTTAATGCAAAGTTTGAAGTCGATATCATGCCGGGAAGTCCCTAAAATTTGTTTTTGTTATCTCCATAAGAAATGCATTGAGTAATGTAAATGGCTCTCTGGGATCGAACCAAGGACCATCAGTGAATATGTAAAGAATTATTATGATATATATTTATGATCTCTAACCCCATGCCAAATTTCAAGTTTCCATGCCATCGGGAAGGGGTCCAAAAAAATTCATAAAAATCGCCAAAATACATTTTAAACAGCCGATTTTTGCCCCGACCTAGAATCGAACCATGGACAATATTCGAAGATGTCTTTTTGATTTTCGTTGGATATGCACGGCTTCTAGCGATCCCTCGAATTTCAACTCTCTGCTTTTCTGGGAATTACCACAAAATAAATTTCAAAAATCCCCGCCATGTATTCTTATGGAGAAAATCGCGACTTTGAGACCTTCTGGAATCGAAGGCATGACACCGAGGTTCAAAGTTGGCTTTTTTCTGGGGGTCACACGTCATGTCCATATTGTTGTAAAAATTTCAAGTCGGTGGCACTTGTGGAACATGGTTAGAATTTTGATCCCTAGTGAGTGAGTGAGTATATATATCTAGGTACGAGTAAAATGTTGCTTGCATACTGCAAGCAGATCGACAACACCAATTTAATGTTGGCAACCTTTCGGGACGGTCCTAAAAAGAAAAAAAAATTGAAAATAATGTTAAAATTCGCAGCAATTTTAATCGTCTGGCATCGAACCCGGGTCTTCCTGGTAAACCTATTATGCAGCACAACAGAAGATCACCATCACTAACTATGTGTGAAAATTCAAGCAGAATTATTGGCTGAAACTGCCTCAAACGACGTTCTACTTTTCATGAATGAATATGGCTCTCTGGATTCGAACCAAGAACTATCTAGAAAAATCTAAAATATGTTCATGTAAAGTATGTATGATCTCTATCTATATGCCGAATTTCAAATTTCTATTTAATTGGGAAAGGTTTCAAAATAATTTCTAAAAATCGAATCAACTTCTGATTTCAGAGACACCTGGTGTCGAACCCAGGAAATATTGTAAGCTGTGAATGCATAGTTTGATTTGTAAGGACTTGCTCTTGTATCATGCAAAGTTTGAAGTCGATAGCATGCTGGTATGTACCTACATTTATTTTCCGTTATCTCCGTAAGAAATGCATTGAGGAATTTAAATGGCCCTCTGGGATCGAACCAAGGACCATCAGCGAATAGGAAAAATTTGATTATGAAATATATTTATGATATCTAACATCATGCCGAATTTCAAGTTTCTATACCATCGGGAAAGGGTCCAAAAAAAATCCTCAAAATTGCCGCAATGCATTTTAAACTGCCGATTTTTGCCCCGGCCTAGCATCGAACCATGGACAATATTCGAAGATGTCTTTTTGATTTTCGTTGGATATGCACTGCTTCTAGCGATCCCTCGAGTTTCAAATCTCTCCGTTTCCGGGAAGTGCCTCAAAAAAAATTTCGAAAATCCCCGCCATGTAATCTTATGGGGAAAATCGCGACTTTGGGGCCTTCTGGAATCGAACCAATGACACCGAGGTTCAAAGTCGGCTTTTTCCTGGATGTTACACGTCATGGCCATAACGTCATAAAAATTTCAAGTCGGTGGCACTTGTGGAACATGGTTAGAATTTTGATCCCCTATATATAACTTATCTATTATATATAGACGCTTCTCCGGCTATACCTAGATACGAGTAAAATGTAGCTTGCATACTGCAAGCAGATCGACAACACTATTTTCATGTTGGCATCATATCGGGACGGCCATCAAAAAAAAAATGGATTGAAATTTTTCTTAAAATTCGCTGAAATTCTATCGTCTGGCATCGAACCCGGGTCTTTACTGTGAACTTACTATGCAACACAATAGAACATCACCATCTCTAACTATGTGTGAAAAATCAAGCAGAAATATGGGCTACAACTGCCTCAAAAGACGTTCTAATTTTCACGAATTTAAATGGCTCTCTGGATTCTAACCAAGGACGATCATGGAAATCTAAAAAATGTTTCTAAAAGTTATTTATGATTTCTATCTATATGCCGAATTTGAAGTTTCTATATTATTGGCAAAGGTTTCAAAATAATTCCTAAAAATCGGATCAACTTCTGATTGCAGAGACACCTGGTGTCGAACCCGGGACACATTGATAGCTGTGAATGCACTGTTTGATTTGTATGGACTTGATCTTTCTACAGGCCAAGTTTGAAGTTGATATCGTGCCGGGAAGTACCTAAAATTTGTTTCCGTTATCTCCGTAAGAAATGCATTGAGGAATTTAAATGTCCCTCTGGGATCGAACCAAGGACCATCAGCGAATATATAAAATTCGATTATGATATATTTTCATGATATCTAACCTCATACCGAATTTTAAGTTTCTATGCCGTCGGAAAAGGGTCCAAAAAAAATCTTAAAAATCGCCACAATGCATTTTAAACGGCCGATTTTTGACCCGACCTAGCATCGAACCAAGGATAATATTCGTAGATATCTTTATGGTTTCCTTTAGATATGCACGGCATCTAGCGATCCCTTGAATTTCAAATCTCTCCTTTTCCGGGAAGTGCCTCAAAAAAATTTTCGAAAATCTTCACCATGTATCCTTATGGAGAAAATCGGGACTTTGGGGCCTTCTGGAATCGAACCCATGACACCGAGGTTCAAAGTTGGCTTTTTCCTGGAGGTTACACGTTATGGCCAATATGTCGTAAAAATTTCAAGTCAGTGGCACTTCTGGAACATGGCTAGAATTTTGATCCCCTATATATATATATAGGTATATCCGGAGAAACGTCTATATATAATAGATACACTCACTCACTGGGGATTTTCTCCATAAGGATACATGGTGGCGATTTTCAAATTTTTTAAAATAATACTTCCCGGACAGGTAAAGAATCGAAATTCAAGGAGCTTACTGATATGGTCAAGAACTATTAAAAACATTAATGACTACCAATAGGAACGTCCTGGGTTCGATTCTAGGACGATGCAAAAATCCCGCATTTAAAATACATTGGGTTAGTATTTCATTATTTTTTTGATGCACTTATTGAAATGATAGGAAGTTCGTACTTGGCTGGAAGATATATGAAAAGAATTGGTTTTAGAAAAAAATTTTCATAACCCGTACTATTCCTGGGTTCGATGCCAGAGCACATTAGCATTTCTCTTATAAGGAATATAAGGGAAAAGTAGGACGTCATTTGAGGCATTTGCAGTTAATATTTCTACTTGAATTTTCACACATAGTTACAGATGGTGATCTTCTATGGTGCTGCATAGTAAGTATGACCGGGAAGACCTGGGTTCGATGCCAGACGAATAAATTGCAGCGGAAATTAAGAATATTTTCCATCCATTTTTTTTTCTTTTGAGGACTCACTCTATGTGATGCCGACAAAAAATTTGTGTTATTGATGTGCTTGCAGTATGCAAGCAACATTTTACTCGTATATATATATATATATATATAGGTATATCCGGAGAAACGTCTATATATAATAGATATCTGGAGAAGCGTCTATATATAATAGATATCTGGAGAAGCGTCTATATATAATAGATATCTGTAGAAGTGTCTATATATAATTGATATTATAATTAATTTTATTAATACTGAATGCTAGATATGGAGTCAAATTAAATGGCTCAGCAACAAATTGATGCTTACATACTTATATATAAATACTAGATAAATACTAATACTATATGGATACTTAAACCTTAAGGTTAAGCAAGAAGTGAAACATAGTGCTATGACTGGCATCCAAACATAGGTCTCTAATTTTCCAGGCAGGTATTTTAACCAATAAACTATCATGCTGTGTCAATTCCATCTCTTAAAGAGATGTAAATAAAATATAGGATGGAAAATGGAATGAAAGTGATGAAAGTTTATTTCAAACATCTTTTAAACGCTGACATTATATGAGATTGCCCATCTAGCTATGGTGCACAATCAGCAGAAAGTGCTGTCTGAAACTGGTCAATTTTGTATATATATACAAATGAACAAAGGTTATTCATTAGCCAAAAGTTTAACCTATAGTTTATTGCAAAAAGTTGTTTAAAAAGTATTTTTGAGTTTCAGGGTGGTAACATATCAGTGATAGGAGGTGTAACATAATATTGTAATAGTGGGAATACATCACCAATTTACGTCTGTTATTTGTGAGTTATTGCATGTACTGTTTACAGGGTGCATTATGAAAGTAATGCGCATGATTTTATTGTGACGCAACAATCCATTGCAGCGCTCTCAGATTGGTCGGATATTGTTGTGGGGAATCCCCTTTTCAAAACGAGCCCGGTCTCGGTTCGCTCCAAGCAGTCGGAGCAGTAGGACGAGTCTTTGAACGAAGTCTGTTTTTCGTTTGTGTCACGGCGCGATGGAGCGTTCACTTGAACAGCGGTACGCGATCATGTTTTGTGTGCATCTTGGGAAGAATGCAGCGGAAACTTGTCAAATGCTTCAAGAGGCCTTTAAGGAGGAATGCATTTCGAGATCTCAATGCGGAAGGTGGCACAAGGCCTTCAAGGAGGGCAGGGAGGAGGTCACCGACGAGCCCCGTTCTGGACGTCCAACAACAGCCCGAACCGATGAAAACGTTCAGCGTGTGCGCGAAGTTTTGAGTTCAGACCGTCAATTAAGTATCCAGGCAATTGCTGACACCCTGAACTTGTCGACATTTGCGGTACATGGGATAGTGACGGAGGATTTGCAAATGCGAAAGGTCTGAGCGAAGCTTGTGCCGAAGGTGTTGACAGAGGTGCAGAAAGAAGTTCGAGTTTTGTGGAGTGAAGAATTGTTGAAATTGATTAGGAATGATCCAGGCTTTTTAAACTCTACTCTAACCGGGGACGAATCCTGGATATTCGAGTACGATCCAGAATCCAAGAGGCAGAGCTCCGAGTGGCACACACAATCTTCTCCCAAACCCAAAAAAGCGCAGATGAGCAAGTCTCGCATCATAACAATGCTGATTGTCTTCTTTGATGTCCGAGGAATCGTCCATTTTGAGTTTGTACCGCAAGGACAAACTGTCAACGCAGCCTTTTACCTGGAGGTGCTCAAGAGACTAAAACGCCGGGTCGCGCGCGTCAGGCCTGACATCAAAGACGTCTTCAAGCTCCACCACGACAATGCCCCCAGCCACACGGCCTTCATCGTCAACAACTACCTGACCCAGAACAAGACCCCCGTGGTGCCCCAGCCTCCTTACAGCCCTGACTTGCCTCCGTGCGACTTTTTTTGTTCCCCCGACTGAAGAGAGAGCTGAAGGGAAAGCACTGGGAGTCATCGGAAAACATTCAAGCTCGCGTCACAAGATTCCTGAGAGGCATTCCAGTCAAAGAGTTTCAGGGTGCTTTCCAGGCGTGGCAGAATCGTCTCCGCAAGTGTATTGATGCAAGTGGAGACTATTTTGAAGAATTTTAGTCATTTGCACCAATCAGATCAATAAATCAATTTTTTCCAGAAAATGCGCATTACTTTCATAATGCACCCTGTATTAAAATAGAGTTATCAAAGTGAACTATTTAATTGTTCATTTTGGTTACTAAGTTTGTTAAATAAGTTAATTTATTTACTAGGGCACACTTCCTTCGTGAATTCCTGTCACCCAACGAGACGTGGAGTCCCCATGGTTGTGAGTGGGTCTGATGACTGCAGTGTCCGAGTGTGGGATCCACGTCAGCGCAGTGGATCTGCTTCAGCTCACACTCTGAATGCTTCTTATCAGGTCACAGCTGTTTCTTTCAATGACACAGCTGAGCAAGTATTTTCTGGTGGAATTGATAATGACATTAAGGTAAGAGGCTCCTAAATTTTAAGAAGAATTTTTTAAACCAAATGGACAAAAGTTAAATCTTAACAAAACTATTTATAAAATTTTTAATTATTATTGTCATTAAACTGTTTATTTGAAGAGATAAGGAACATATGGGCCTTTAATAAGCCTAACCTCGTAAATAATTTGAGATCCCCGCCATACGTTTGAAATATAAGAGACGCCTGGTGTCTAACTCAGGTCATATTTAATGGTAAAGATGGTACAAAATAAAGTTGCCTCCTAAAACGCAACGCGCGCAACAGATGAGGATCTTGACTTGGGCAAGTCTATGAGCTTCTCTGATTTGAGCTCACTTTGTCTTCCTTCTTCCATGTTTTGAAGGCTTTTGTTATTATATTTATAAACACTATAAGACATTGCTTTTGATGCTGTAGAAGCATTGTAGTATTATGAAACAATTCCTATTTCCTTAAATCAGCTCGAAACTCGCATCTAATTTAGTCTTGGACATGAATTACTTTGTTTACTCATATTTTCTCTACAAAAGTTTCCATCTATGCAGATTTGGTATGAACTAGGTTATTTTGGTAATGCTCAAAATGCCAGCAGGATGAACTTCCTGAAAAATGATTGTGCTTTTTTAAATGTAGAAATATTAAATAGAGCCTTTTTAAATGAGACAATGAAAAACTGTTAGTGAGGTGAAAGGAAAAGTAAACTAAGTAATGAAGATTCTTACGAAAAAATTTTATTTATTGATCAAAAATTGCTTAATTGCTCCTTGAGTTCTGATTCTCTACCTATCCGGGAAGTATTTTTTTTAATCCCGAAAATCAAAGCAATGCTTATAAATGGCAAAAATCTGGACTTTGGGGCCCTCTGGAATAGAACCCTGACACTGAGGTTCAAAATCGCAATTTTTCTGGCAGTTACACGTTATGGCCAATACGTCGTAAAAATTTCAAGTCAATGACACTTGTGGTTTACCCTGTGAATTAGTATCCTATCTATATAGCTATCTATCTGGGTATATACATGAATGAATCCGGAGAAGCATCTATATATAAGAGATATTATGTCTTAATGGGTTCATTGTTAAAAAAAATATTTCTGATCTTGGTTTTTCACTTTTTCCCAATTTTCACAATATACCTTTAACACTCAGGTAATTTTTATCAGATGTTTTCCAAAAGGTACATAATTTTTTAATTCAAAATATTCCTAATAAAAGTTAATACTGTAGTAAACAATTGGAAATTTTTTAATGAGGCATTATGATTGCTTCATTAAAAACTAATTATGCTTGTTTTTAAATGTCATGTTGTTACCCAGTGTATAGCCAAACATGGAACCCAGTAGGTACTAGCAATAATTTTTGAACAATTAAATCATAGGTTCTAGTTAAGTGTAAATTAACCCACTAACTAACCTTAGGAAAAATTGAGTTATGGTATGAAAGAACTATATCCCTGAAAATCGTCCTTTTCACTGATTAAATTTTGAGAATGCAATTTGAGTTTGCTTCATGTCAATTCCTCGAAGAGCTCTTCCAGTTTGTGATTCACTCATGCTAGAACTGACACCCACAGGACATCTGCATGTCCTAGAGAATGATGATACTGGCCCACGAGGATGAGTCAGGGGAGAAAAAAGGATTTCTCGGTAGAGAGCTCTTGTTCTTGATTCAGTACCACAGTTGGGCAACAGGGGGTACTGATTAATATGGGGTATGCCCTCAGCCTGCCCTTGAAGCTCTGCATGTGCCAGGAGCCATAATTCCTCATCCTCCCACCTGCGTGACTTAACCGGGATCGAGGTACACAGAGCAACCACATTGTGAGTGCAACACTTGTGTAGTCTGGTCTTTGTCGTAAAACAGCAACTGCAAAGGCCACATGGAATATCCAAGGCTCAGCCACGGGCCCCCAAGTAGCGAACCCAGGAGAGAATAGGTGATTCTTTTTGTTGGTCCATTGGGAAAGTATGGGCTGGCAACCCATCCCCCCATTATGTCCTCAGCCTGGGAGACCCTTAGTTGCCCATAGGACTCTCATCAGGCCATTTGGGAGAGCTGACACATTCTTCATCAGGTATGAGCCTATCCCTTAAGAGAGCCAAGTTGCCATCAAGTACTACCGGTTTTTCTCAATCAGTGAGTAAGTCTTTCGTCCAATTAATTACTTTCGCATTGATACTCACAACTTCTAATTTGTATAACAATTTATGATGAGGTTTAAATTTCAGGACTAATTTGTTAAACTTTCTTGAACATGTATCTTTTTGGTAAGTGAAAATAAATTATTTATTAGTGTTATTTGTCAGTTAGTATCATTATTAGTTAGTTAATTAATCAGTATTATAATATTCTTCAGTGCTGCCGTTGTAGGTGCTGCTCCTTGCCATGAATGCTGATTCTGGCATGCAATAGTAATTGCTATCTTCTGCCACTGTGTATTATACAAAACTAATGCTTTCCACTTATTTTTATCATAGCAGCCATTTAAATTCAAACAATTTTTTAGCGTTTTAGCAATTTGCAAATCCCATAAATCTGTGCCATCTTTTATTCATGTACTGGATGCTAATAATCAGGGAAGTGCTCTAAGGTGCTTATTCATGTGAGTCAATGGATGGAGATGCGATAAGAGGCTGTAAAAGGGATGAACATTTGAATCATTGATGAAGGAGGGCCTATCACTCCTGTCAAGGATACCCCCTACATTATGCCGTCAATGGTTCTGTGCATCCCATATTTTACTTGACACTGAGTTCTATTCTACATGTATTCATTTCATCTTAATTTCATTAATAAGTATTTTACGGTAAATTCCCAATTAAGTTCATATAAGTTTCAATTTGCAGGTATGGGATCTGAGAAAGGTCGGAGGTAGTCAAGCAGTTCCTTTACTATGTCTCCGTGGCCATTCAGATACAGTGACGGGGCTGGCTGTTTCACCTGATGGCTCTTATGTCCTCTCCAATGCTATGGATTCTACTTTGAGGATCTGGGACGTGAGGCCATATGCCCCCACTGAGCGATGTGTCAAAATACTAGCTGGACACCATCATAACTTTGAAAAGGTAACTAAATTTATATCCTAAACAGTAACTAATGAACCCAACCATGTGGGTTTATCTAGGAATGAGTGGCCCTTGAGTTATTCTCTCAGAAAAAGGGATGCAGATTTTCTCCTCTAAGTGCTTCGTGAAAAGACCATCAGCCCACAATTATGTTTGCAGTACTTTTTATTATAATTGATGCAAGTGGATTTATGCCTATTGAAAGTGTAGGCGAGTTTAGGGCGATGATGGCATGTATCAAAGTACTATACTAATTTTTGGCCATTGATTCAAGATATTAATCCAAGAAAAATCCTCCATGTAAAGTTTTTATTTTCATAAAATTTATGATTTTGTACTTGATTGTTCAGTTAAAGTGAAGCAGAGTGCTAGAAAGCAGTTAAAATGTTAATGTTGTTTGCAGAATCTTCTTCGCTGTGCCTGGTCTCCGGATGGCTCACAGGTGTCTGCAGGCTCAGCTGATCGCTTCCTTTACATCTGGGATACGACATCTCGTCGAGTGCTATACAAGCTTCCTGGCCACAAGGGGAGCGTCAATGATGTACATTTTCATCCCAAGGAGCCTATTAGTAAGTTTCCTTTTGCAGATTGTTCATATTTATCCTCATACATCACTATAAAAAGTGTATTTTGCATAAGCATAGTGTATTTTTTACATAGATATTATACAATTTTTATCTACCAAATTTGCACGAATCTGAGACAATGTTTTTTTCCCTTTCGGACTCCCACAGGAAAGTGGGTTTGTCTTAAAATCGGAAGCAAAATTCTTGGCCTTAATTGGATTGAATAATGTAAATATTTACCATTGTAGGTACATACAAATTACTATTCTATTTGAGTTCATCAATATTATCTCAACTCATAAAATTTGCCCATGAAAACCGCTGGTTCACTTGATACGAAATATTAGAGCAGAAAACTTACAATATTCAAGAAACTGATTGATACATCTAAAAAGTCAGAATGCGATCAAAATACCATTGTTAGAAATTCCACCTTTACAGGTAAAATCGCCAAACACAAAACACTTTCGAGCTCTCGACTGCTGTGCTTCAAGATGTCTAGCGAGAGAGTTGTCTTTTGAAAACCACACTAACCCCATCTGTTGTCTTGAGAAAGAGGAAAGAGAGTCCGGGTGCTTACTTTGAATTAGGTCATTTAGTCCAATCACAAAGCTTGTCCTTTGTGCACAATGGAGTTTCGCTGAAGTCTTCCACCAGAAGGAATGTCCTCGTGACCTGTGGTATCACTCCACCATCAGAGTATACAAGGGAAGCACAGCTGGGTATGCCGCCAAGGCATAGCTGCGTAGGTTTCACGGCTCTTTGAAAGGGCGGCTCAGTGAAAGGGGGCCGGAATAATTGTGCATTATTCTAAGTATTTTCTAAGTGGGGGAAAAAGGGGTTTTTCACTAAAAATCTGCTACAAGTGGCACCTTACTTAAAGTTTATCAAAACCCCTCTTTTGTCTCTAATTGACCAATCCCTGTAAGAAGGCATATTTCCAGATGCTCTTAAATTGGCAAAAGTGATTCCAGTTTACTATAATCGATATGAGAAGGCGTGACTTCGTGGAAAGCCATTTGCAGAATGAAAACACTTCATACTTTTCCACAGAAAATTTATTTTGCAACCGGTTTCATAAGGGGTTTCATAAATTTCATGTTTCATAAATTCATAATTTTCATAATTCATAATTTACATCTTCAGGCACAAAGAAAATATTTGTCACTGCATATGTTGGATAGTGGAAGGGGTGAAGGGTTAAAAATGGGGGGAGGTGAGGGTACATCGTGGGAATAACTTGCTTGGTAGGGAGAGCAAGGGTGAGGGGTTCAGGAATAAATGGTCGTTGGCCATCCTTCGGGAAACTCCTTATCTCTACTTCCTCCAGGAGGTCTAGGCGACGGGAATTCTCCTCCTGATGTAGGCATTTTGGTTTGAAATCGCTGGTATGTCCATTGTCTAGGAGGTGAATGGCGAAGCTCGAGAAAGGTTGTCCTCTCTTCAGGCAGTAGTCTGTTTGGTGCTCTGACGCACAGGTTTCTCCCAGTCCTTCTGTTATATTTGGTGGGGCAGTTAGCACATGAGAGTTCGTAGACCCTGACACTGGATTCTTTGGGTCTTTTGTCTTTTGAATTCCCTAGCAATCTTAGTTTATTGTTGGGGGAGCAGGTCTAATGTTATGGGGAAAAACGTTGCTTATTTTTGTATGACAATTTTTCCAGAAAGGGAAGCCTCTGCCAGGTGATGGGTGTCTTGTCAACGGGGAGGAGGCTGGGGTTATCTTTTGGAAAGCTTTGTTCCTGATTTCCTTTTTTAAAAGTTTTTTGATGAGAGTATGACTGTATCCGTTGGATTTGGCTATGATTTTAATGGTGCTTAATTCCATATTAAATTTATCTGGGGAGAGGGGGATTGCTATTAGCTGGTGCAGCATGGAATGAAGAGCCGCATGCTTTTGCTAAAAGTGATGGAACGAAGAATTAGGGATGATCTGGTCGGTATACTCCGGTTTTCGATAAATTTCAAAAGTTGATTTTCCGTCCTCAGTAGATATTGTGATATCTAGAAAGTTTATGGTGTGGTTGATTCCTATTTCCATTGTGAAGCTAAGGATGGAGGTACCCGGCCTTTAAGACGCACCTTGATTTTACAGGTAAGAATTTACAAAGAAACTCATAATCTGTTACATAAGGTTGATTGCCGATAAACTCTTTATCGCGAGAGGTACAATGTATTAGCCTAGGGATGACATCTCGTTAGCCCAATGTTTATAAGTTTTGCAGCAGCACCACATGCGAGATTAAACTAAACGTGCTACATTGTATGCATTTCCAATTTATCAGGGAATTTTTTTAAAGGAAGTTCTGTCATCGATATATAAATACTGAATTCCTTACTACTTAATTAAAAAATCTGATGTGGCTAGCACATGACTTTCTCCATGCATAAGATGTAAATATTTATCTACGACAGTGATTTCGAACTCTATATTCCATCTAAACTTGGAAGATGAGTGACTAATTTATATATTATTATCTTTGACGTCACAAACATTATAAATAATGTTTTTCGGGACATGATCGATGAAAAACGATGAAATTGGCCTTTCGCCCATAGAGCCCAGAGCGCCCACAAAGTGCATAAAGAGCAACTTCCGGTTTATCAGTATTTCATGAATAACTCCTAAAAAATCAGTGATACAAAAATATGTTTCAAACAAAAGTTATAGTAAATTACATTTTCTAAAACGTTTATAAATAATAGTATATACCTAAATATCATATTTATGGAGATATTTTGAAAACTGGAAATGAGCTTTGAACAATGAAGCTCGACTTTCGGTTAACCGATTTACTTCAAAAACTAATCAACTCTAACTAAATCAACCAAAGTACTATGTATGAAGTTTGGTATTGATACAACTAATAGTTTTTACGTTAGAGCGCCCACAAAGTACATAACAGCTACTTCCGGTTTATCGGTATTTCACGAATAACTCCTAATCAACCGGTGATACAAAAATATGTTAAATACAAAAGTTATAGTAAATTACATTATCTAAAACTTTTATAAGGTATACAATATACCTATATATCATATTTATGGAGATATATAGAAAACCGGAAATGAGCTTTGATGAATGAAGCTCGACTTCCGGTTAACCGATTTACTCCAAAACCTAATCAACTCTGACAGCACACACCACAGTACTATATATGAAGTTTGGTATTGATAAGACTAATAGTTTTTACGTTAGAGCGCCCACAAGCACAGACACACATACATACACACACACACACACACATACACACACACACACACACACATACACACAGACATCATTCCGAAAATAGTCAAAACGTGTTCTAGGGACCCCAAAACGTGTATTTCCGTTGAAATCTCGAAGTCGAATTTTTTCATGAAAACAATACTTTCTCTATACTTCGTATATGGAGAAAGTAAAAAGTGTTATTATAGAAATTTGTAATTAACTGAACTATTTTCAATACCTGATACGGTAAAAAATACTTAATGATATGCATTTATCCCGGCGAATCGGCTTGCTTATTATAGGACGGAGTTATACCCGTATACCATCAGTGCATAAGACGCAGACTGATTTTAAAGCATATTTTGGGGTAAAAAAAGTGCGTCTTATAGGCCGGGAAATACGGTAGTTTAATTGACTTAGGAACATGCTCAGTTGCCTATAATTGCCACCCCATAGCCACAGAATATGTCGTCGACATATTGTTTCAAATAAAGAGAATATTTTAATAAGATGTTACTGGAACTGAAAATATTTCTTCTAAATTGCACATGAAGAATTCAGCCAGAATATTGGACAAAGGAGACCCCATGGCCAAGCCTTATTGTTGGCTGTTGAATTTTTCATTGAAAATGAAGTAATTTTGTTCGAGGCTGATTTTAGTTTAGGAGATTAAGGCCCGGTATTATAATGTGTAGTTATCTATTGGATAACTTTAACCTCCAGGTTAACTCAAAAACTGAGTATTATAATCGATGGTTAAGCCTTATCTGTTAGTTAAAGTGTTTGTTATCTTATCAAACAGATTGGGTTGTGATCAAGTCCTTAACTGATTGATAGCGCAATGCATCTTGGGAGTAAACACTCAATATGGTGGACAAGCTTTAGTGCTAACTTATCACCTCAGTTGGTTTTCTGATGAAAATTAAGTTTATACTCCACAGTTTCAGGAAAATATTTGTTCGGATATTTAAATTAATTTGGTATGACTCCTATTATACGTATATGTAATATTTTAAGTTTGTTTTTTCTGTCACATTCATTACGCGTGGATATATGTTGGTTCCGATGAAGTGTGCAATAAGTTTTACATATTTAACAAATATGACAAGTAATTTGAGGATAATTTTAGCATTTAAGGTAGTATTCCATGATTTAACAAGCTCTCCAAATTCTGATCTGGAAACTTCTGTTACTGGTCGGAAAAAGCAAATGTCGTGTAACTTATAAGAACATTGAAAATTGAATGGAATTCGTGTGAAAGTAAAATAAGGAACTGAGGAAAATATGAAACAATATTAGGCATGACCTTTAACGTGTATGGTCTCAAGTCTTGCTTCCAAGGCTTAATTGAAGGTATTTTCCATGAAGGTGCATAATGTTGGACGTACTCCTTGACGCAAGTTACTTTTTATACTTACTTGGAGATGAATAGTATTGAAAATGGGGAAATACATCCAACGAAATAACATATTAGAAAGATTTAGAGCAGAGTGATATAAAACGAAAGCCACGATCAAACTATTTTGATCAATTCTGCCCAGAAGAATAAGTTGGAAAATAAATACTTTGGAAACGCGGTATTGCTGGGAGATTTGGACTATACGCAGGAAAATGATCTCATGACATGAATTAGGAAGCCCTCTGATCAATATCAGCAACTCTAAAATGAAAGTCACATTAATACTAGAAATATAATAGAAAGAATGTTTGGGGTATGAAAGCGACACTTTCCCATCCTGTAAAATAGTATTAATATTTGTTTAGAAACAGTAATGGAAGTTGTAGTAGCATATGCAGTGCTGCACAATGTGGTGATTATCGCAAAGAAACAAGGAACAACCTCATGATATAACAGAACCAGCGGATATTTCTGTGACTTGATATTGCAAAACTTTTCTGATTACAAAGAATGCAAGCATTGCAACATTTTGTGTCGTTATAAATTCTTAGGCTAGTGTAATTATCAGTTGTGTAGCAGCTTAGCATAATTCTTAGTTTGGCTTAATTTTCATTTTAGTTTTTTTCAGTTCGTTTTATTTCAGTTCTTTAATTGAAGTGGAATATCACTAAGGTTTGATGCTAGCCTGTATTTTTAAATGAAAAGTTAATGGTTAACTTTTGTTAATTCAAAGTAAATATTAAAATTCATCGAAATAAATTTATTTCTTTTTCTTTCAATTTGATTTCAAGTAATAGTTTTTTTTCTGCTTTGGCTATTCACTGACTGACATGACTATTGCATTGACCTATTTCTTACAAATATCTACTGAATATAAATATCTTTCATACTAAACTGGACATCAACATAATCCAACCTTGTAAGCATAAGCAAGGCATACCGATTCCACATGCATTGAGAAGAAAGTGTCAGTGACATCATCCACGAGTTGTCTTTAGGACGTTAACTGGAAATATTTTCGTTTTAATTAAATTTCTCTTTCATATGATTATGGACAGTAATAAATAAAGTTTTACCACACGAAGCACAGTCTGGTTTTGAGTCTAATGAATAAATGAGGTAATAGTTAAATGTAATACAAAAATATGCATTTTTGATGCTTCAATATTTCCCATAAATTATTAGAAGCGCAGTCAGTGTTATGATAAAAAACCAAATAAGACAAAATTATTTACCATTATGGCTTGAGTATTATGTAATGGCTCATCTCTTAAACCTAAAGGAAAATCATTGTATAGTACACAATATACAGATAGAATGGAATTGATTGTTTTTGAAACATCACTTAAATAGTAAATGCAGAGCATATTTTAAGGAATTATCACTGGGTGACACTGAAACTGCTTGAACCACCTCCACTACCCAATATCCCATTAAAATAACCAAAAAAGTATTTTTTTGCTCTCTGGTTGTTAAGTATTAACTTTACTGTTGCTGCGCGAAAAAAAGTTGGACCTTTATAGAGCCATTGAGCAGAAAAATACTCTACGCCTCTCGGTATGAAATAAATGAAATACAGATCTAATATATTTTAAAAAATTACCTTCTAATGGAAAAAATTTTCACTAAGAAAGGTTTGCTTAATTAATAATTGCCTTGCCACCAATTATTTTCTCCTTGTTCTCTCGCCAATCGTACTTTCGAATTCCTAGTCGATTTCCTAGGTATTTCCATGGTGCACTCACTATCACCGCCCTCGTACACAATCACACTATCGAAAATTA
Organism: Sympetrum striolatum; assembly: GCA_947579665.1. Taxonomy (NCBI): domain Eukaryota; kingdom Metazoa; phylum Arthropoda; class Insecta; order Odonata; family Libellulidae; genus Sympetrum; species Sympetrum striolatum. Next base: position 89,672,361 of record OX388350.1, read on the forward strand.
TATGATTCGCACTCAAAATAAAAGATCTTCCACAACATCTACCGCATGGAAACCATCGCCTACCTGGCGAGTCACACACTGAACTCGAATGTGAATAAATGGGAATTCTTTCAAAAGGATTATAGGGCCCACCACTCCACCACCTTCCCGAACTCTATCTCTAAAAAGAAACATTGTATCCAAACGCTTGCCTACTTTGTATGTTATTTTGTGCATTGGTAAAATGTAGATCCCTACACATAACTTTAGAATCGCTATCCACTACGCTCTCTAAGCTCTTTCCATTCACACTAATTAAAGCCATGTACTTTTTGTAAACCGGGTTACGTCTAATATTGGATGGACCTCCACCGTTTAGCCTTAAACTTTGCTTCTCCTTAGCCATGTCCTATTTTGTCTCTTTCTTAATTGCGTCGTATTTTGATTTAAGCCTTCTCCACGGCCTAGTGCTACCCGTCTGCGCGTCGAATTTACCACTGATCTTTATGCATGCTGCCTTCTGTAATTATTTAGTTCTCTCATGTAGAACTTCATTTAGATAGCAGACATGACAAAACCACATAACTTACCTACGGCTTCCATCTAGTTAAGTCACTAATTTTATTCTCAACTTCATTTATTTCCTCCTAAATTAAATTTAATAATATGGTCTGCCTTTTCTTTGTAAAGTTTCTGCTTATTTCGGCATCTATTTTTTATTCCTTGATAATATAAGAGGTATTCTATACAAAAATACGAGTGTTTGTATTACGATTCGTTTTTGTTCAAACAAAACTCGCAGCAGCGGGTATGAAAATTATTCTCGGGCAACGCAACTCTTAGTTAATGTGATAAATAACTAACCATGAGTCGAAAAAGTTTTATAATACCAGCCATCCTGCTAACCGATAGTTAAGCTTAACCTTCATGTTAACTATTTATCAGATTTAACTATACATTATAATACCGGGCCTAAGTTTTTTTTGGCTTTGGAGTCCATCATTGTTGAAGCAAGGCGAGTTTCCATGGATAAGACGGCTTCTTGGGTGAGCATGAAGTAAAAAGATTCTTTACATCAAAGCTAACTAGAATTATGTTTTTGGAAAACACTTCTTTCTGTAAATCAGAGGCTAATTCAGCTGAGTTCTTTACACTGTATTTGGAGTAAAAATTTGTTTGTTGTCGGATTACACTGTTTAATTTATAAGCTAATTTATGGGCTGGAGAAGAGATGCCGGAAACTAAAGTACAGTTTTCTATCTAGTATCACTGAGCCTTTGTCTGCCTTCGTTAATATGAGGTTGTTCTCAGATAGGATGTCACATTGTAATCTGAGGAGGGGTTTTGTTGAACACTTCTCAGAATCGGTAATCAGTTCACAGCAAACGTGCTTTAATGAGTGTTGAGTGCCGATCGCTAACTCACAATCAACCACAAGAGTTTTCACAGAATCAGAATTAAGTTTAGTGGGTGGGCAGAATTTCAACCCCAGAGAGAGTAAGGGCCGTATTTAAAGTCGGTTCCTACACCTAACGAACCCCTCTTGAGTAAGCTGCCAGGCAAGCGGTACCTATTGGTGTGTATAAACGACTCCCAGCAGTCCACTGACTCCGGAAGACTCGGAAATAAATTTGGCAACAGTGTTCCCAAAAAACTGTTGCACTATTCAGTTTTTTTAAATATTCCTTTCTGCTAATTTGTTTTGGTCACATGAAATCTTGTATTGATGGCAAAGTTTGAATAGGTATTGTAAATTCTAATAACATTTAAGCCCTGCATGACAGTAAAATCAGTTTCGTGTCTGTCCTCATCAATTTTCAGCTCTACCTGTATTTATTTTCATGTTTAAACCAAGGTTCTGTTGAGCTCAATGTTCCTGTTAATGACATTTACTAGAGTCCAAGGAAGGAAATGTATATAAATAAAAAATAACTTCAATTTACGACAAAGATTAAATTTATTATAAAGTATCAACAATTTACTAAGGCAGCTGTTGTTGAAACTGCATTACTATAATCAAGGTAGAAATAGCAGGTTAACGTTTGTGAGGTTGTAGTTACTTTGTATCTGGTGTGATATTTCCAACTGTTCATGAATGTTTAATTTGCGTCCTTTAGGTAAATATTTTAAAAGGTGAGGGAAGAGGTGACTATACTTTAGAAGGCTTTTGAAGAAGAAGGACATTTTGTGAAATTTTAATCCCACGAACCGAGTTCTCATGTCATAACTTAACTCAAGTCGATTAAATAAAATGTTAAGTATAAATATTGACTCTGTAGCTTTTGATGAAATCTAATCGATCGAATGCTTAACAAGTTTCGGTATCTAGACACTGAAACTTGTTACACAAACAATAGAAATATCGACTTCATAAGACAATATATAGGAGACTTTTCACCAACTTTCTAAGCATTCACAGATAAATCAGTGATAAATCCTGAATGAATACATTGGTAAATTTCTAGTTTCACCAATACATTTTCTCACGCCCCATTAATTTCAACTGATTCCATCCATGAGATTTATGATTGGAATAGAATATTTTATTCAGAAAAATTGTTTGTTATTATTATTTTGTTGTATTGTATTGTTCAAACAATACAATAATGCAATGTAAATAATATTGCCTGCCTGTGAACGGCTTACAAATTAATTTGCATGACATTTAAGTACAAGAAACAGGATTGTAAATATCCTTTTGGTACTCCTGAGCCAGATGTAGGCTCATCAGGAGGTTATTTGTTAAATAACCACAAGCTTAAGATTACAAATTATTTAAAATTTGGAGTATTTCATAAATTAATGATAAAAATTAAAAACAATTTCAAACGTTTCTAGCAAAATAAAGCATTAAGTTTACAAAAACAATCACAAAATACTGCTTATGATTCCAAAAATTGTAAATACTGCATCTACTTATCTATCGCACTAATTATAATATGTAAATCAATATCAAATTCAGCAATTATATAATGATTCACAATAAACATATACCAAGTATGTAATACACAAGACTATAGAAAGCATTATTTATAAAATCGCAAATTACAACAGCAGATATAAACTTAGATACAATCATTAGAATCCATAGTTAGAGCAATAAATATACAAAATCAACTCAATACAATTTTGACTTATATCATAGTATGTACTAAGGGATCTGTTATATGTTTTTCAAAATTCAGTACAAAATTTTTGAAGCAAATATTTTTTGATTTCTTTCTTTGCGTTAGACATAGTATTTCTTAAGTGTATGCTATTAGGTAAGTCATTCAATAAAATAGGTATTATGACATCAAGTCGCATCCTGCCATACATATATTATAATAACTTGGTACATTGTAGGTTATTCTATCTCTCCCTATCATGCCATGTTTTGTAGCAAACTTTTCCTTATGCTTATTGGAGAAGTAATTTTCTGTAAGCAGGATGTAAGTGTGTAGGTATTGTAGAGGTTCCACTTTCTGATTTATTTCTTCTCTAACTCTAATTTTCATAACTTTTGTCATTTTAAAATTTAGGGTTGAAACGGGAAATTTACCAAATTAAGTTTTAATTTGTTATCATGGCACATTTATTATCATTATTTAAGTCAGTTTGTAGAGCTCTTTCAGCCTATTGAAGTATTTGTGAACAGATATTAATACAGCATCCTCAGCATACAAGTATAATTTACAGCACTTTATAACAGAAAATATATCATTGATATATATTAAAATTAGCAATAGTAATAATTACTGACCCTTTTGGAATTCCACTCTAAATATTTACTCTTTCTCTATGGTACCCATCTGCGTCAAATGTCATATCACGACAACGAAAGGCCACAAAGAATCAGCAATCAAGAGTAGGAATCACCCATGCACAACATAAATACATCTCTACTAATAAGTATAGTAATTGCCAATAAATTCAACCTCAAGGAAATCAATATTTTACATAATAAAACTAACTTAACTAAAATAAAACTTCACATTTTTTAACAACTGCCCAAGCTGAGGTTTTAAAACATCCATTAGATAGATTTAAATGCATTAGGATAAACTAAATATCTACCAAAAATAGTCTGCTGATCTGTACACGAATTCAAAGAAGCTTTGAGGATTTGACAGTCCACTATTTAATTTTATTCCTCAATTGTTGAATCTAATCGAACAAATCAAACAGATTGTCCACCATGTTTGTTGTTTACAAAATTAGTTCGCATTTTTGCCACCACCGGTATCACACCTTAGGGGTTCGCTGGATAACCTACAACGGTTACCCAGCTTTTCACAGCTTGCGAGTCTCTAAGGGGGTTGTAAGGGGAAGAAAGAGGACTATAAATACCGTTTTTGGCCTTGGGGGAATGCTAGGTGCTGGGAAACTCCTAGGAGTTGACTATAAATACTGCCCTAAATCATTAATGTTCTTAGGAATTGGAACACTCGAGAGGTTTTCGACTCGCGGATGGAGTGCATGGCACGTTTTGGGGGAATGTTCACTGAGGGAGATTCACTTGCACCACCATGGCGGAGGGTTTTCCGGTTTTTTGTTCAGAGTCCACCGTTTTTTGAAGGAAAATTCACTAACTTTCGTCCTCACCCAGTCGTCAACAGTCAACCCAATGCAGGGACTGGCTTAGCTCCATGTTCAGCAGGCAGAGGTAATGGGAAAGGGAATCTCTTCTTGCAAACCAGGTCTTGCGTTCTGTCTTCAGTTTAAATTGACTCTAAATGGACCAAGAGCCATGTCAACTAGACTTTTTAATCTCCTAGCCGACAATATAAAAAACAAAGGGAATCTCAATACATTTAAAAATCGTGTTTTTAACTTTTTGAGTTTGTATTGTTTTTATAACATAAATGAATATGTAGCCATGAATCGGATATAATGTTGCAATTTCACAGCAATTCTATGTATTTATCTGTAATTCTTTGTATTTATTTTCTGACGTGTCCTATGATTCAATTATTAGCATTGTTTCCTTTGGACAAATAAATGAAATATCAATATAGTAAAAATATTTAATATAATTCTGTAAACATTTGCCTAATTGTTCTCCTGTAATGTCATGGCAAAATAAGAACAAAACATGAGAAAACTCAGGAGCGACGTGATGAGAACAGAAAAGAGCCGAGATATCTCAGGTGCTTCAGGGAACGCACAGGCACAATGCCTGAGATAACTCGGGCATGTCGGGGAAGGGGTTAATGTTAAAATACTAAAAAAATGTGTATTTCACTATTATGATCTTAAGTATTAGACCTTCATACAAATGTAATTCGACAAATGGCCCCCACACACGAGTGGTCCATTTGGCAAATCCGTCCCAGCCAACTACTCCTCCGGCAAAATCAGGGGGTCCCAAAGGATGCCGTATGGGCGAGCCACTTTAGTTTACATCTCCATAGAGTAAAGATCCTTGCGGTGCAAAGATACGCATGTCAGTTTCATTTTTTCTTTCAACACCGTGATTTATTTTAACTTTTAATTACTATGAGCGAGGAGGATTTTTTAAACATACCGTTTGCATTGTAATAAAGCAGAAAAAAGCGAGAAGCAAGCAGCGTTGCTAGAAGGATGATTTCTTTATCGGCGTCGCATATTGTCGAAGGATTTCATTTCAAATTACTCATTAGGAATCATATAAAAACATTGAGGTATAATATGTCTATAAATGCTGCTTTGATTATTTCATCTCTTTAGGTGAATGTTTGACCTAAAAATAATATTTGCCATTACTTTAATAAAGTAAGCAAATGTGATCTTGTAAATGGAGTAATATAAAGCTTGAAAGATAAGTTTATAGCATGGTGCTATTTTTACTTGATGATCTTGTTTGTTTGTTTTCAGTATCGGCTTCTCATATTGAAGATTAATATTAAAAAATCAAAATTAAACAAAAACAAAATAAAAATTATTATTGTGAAAAAACAAAGCTCTGCTTTTCTCGTACATTCAAATTTGATCTTGTAGGGAACGCTTCACAACTTTTTGAAGAATTTTCAATGCATAGAACGATAAAAGTAAAGAGAAAAATATTGTCGAAACAAGTTAGCTCGCATTAACAGATTTTGAATAAGAAATTTTGGAAGATACGATAAGAAGGCTTGCTGTCAGACCGGAAAAAGCGCATCTTATGTCATAGAACGAACCATTGAACCAAAATTTAGCTGTGGTTGTTTATGGCAGTCTTCCAGTTCGGCCTCCGAGGATTTTGGCTCGGTTGGCACGGCCTACTCGACTCCAAAAATCCATCCTTGTGTCCCCACACACAATGAGGTTTCGACGTTTTGGCCTTTTGGACCTTCTGTGCGTCTTAAAACCTTTGTTTGTTGTGTGTTTTATGTATGTTTAAACAAATTTCCATGACAAGAAGTTTATATTAAGTATAAAAATAAGAACCAAAGAATATTTTAATGTACAGTTCCTGTTTGGCTCCTAATAAGGAAAAGAATTCCTATTCTGAGTATTTTAAGTGTGTTTTTTGTATTTACCTAAACCACAGAAGAAAATTTGAATTCTAGCTTTGCAAAACACCTCAAATTGTGGAGTTTTTGTGATTCCAAGTTTAACCGCACCAGTTCTGTTTAGTATTCTACTTCGTTAAGGTTGATAGCAAGTAAAAATCAAGTTTTTATAGAAAAATTAACCAATATTGCAGAGAAATAATACTATTTCAATTACTTGTAAAACTGAGCAATCACTGAGTACCTTGAAAGTGATGCATTCTTCCCCTTTCAGCGTTGGGGAGTCCATCTTCTCGTCATCTCCACCCGTTTCTTCCGTCCGATTCCTCATCATTCTCCTCATTTCACTTGGTGTTTTGCCCCTTTGGTTTCCCATCCTCTCAATACCATCTTCCCAGATTATTCTCGGTCTACCCCTTCCCCTTTTTCCCTGAACTTTGACTTCCAGCACTTGTTTCACTTTCTTGCTGTCATCCATTCTGAAAGCATGTCCATACCATTTTGATTGTTTTCTTTCAATCACTTTTTAAAGTGGCCTTTGTTTCACTTCTTCTCTTATTCTTTCATTTCGTATTTAACTCTTCTGGTTTTCCTCAGGAATTTCATCTCGCAAGCCTGGATCCTTTTAGCATGCTTATCCTCCAGGGCACACTTTCTATTCCATATAATAGGGTGGGGACTAATATCGACTGATACAGTTGCATTTTCGTTTTATTGGTTATCTCTTTCCTTTCCAATAAAGTTTTATTAAATTGGTAGTATTTTGCCATTTGCCTTTCATCTTCTATGTAAAATCTCATCATCATATCTTCCATCACATGAGAAAATTGTTCCTAGATATTAAAATGTCTCTACTTGTTCTAATGTCTCATCTTTATACTTATAAATGTCTCATCTATATACTTATAGATATATTCTGATCTCTTCTATCTTTTGAATTACACATAATATTACTTTTGCTTATGTTTATCTCCATTTTCTTCCTAGCCAGTTCATCTCCCCATTCTGTTATGCTGTTTTGCAAGTTTTCCTCACTGTCTGAGATTAAGACTAAATCATAAGCATATGTTAACTCCTTGTAGATATACCAGTTTTTAATTCCAAAATCCAATTGTAGTTTTTATTGTTTTTACTTTGCAGGTCTTTATTATTTCATCCATAAAATTTATAAGTAGTAGTGGACTTAGGCTATCAACTTGTTTTATACCTTTCTCCGTCCAGAATTCTCCAGATACATTTCCCTCAATTCTAACTATTCCCTTTACTCCGGTATATAGACTTTGAATTATTTAATGAGTTTATCAGGTACCTTTTTTTTAAACAGAGCTTCCCAAAGATACTTTCTTGGTTCTCTATCAAAGGCTGATCTCAAATCTATAAATGCTTGGTAAAGCTTTCCGTTTTTCTCAATTGTTTTTCCTATTAACATTCTTAAGGTAAAAATGTAGTCTTGAGTTAGTCTTCCAGGTCTAAAAGCTGCTTGTTCCTCTTCAAGTTCACTTTCTATGATTTTTCTAAGTCTTTTGTACTTGTACTCCAGTGTATAATCTGTAAATAACCGAAGAAGTCCATATTGGCCGGTAGTTTTTGCATTCTATCTTATTACCTTTTTTAAAAACTGGTACTATGATATTGGTCCTCTACTCCTTGTGATATTCAATGTTCTACATGCCCACTGAAAGATTTTTGTGATAGTACATAACATATTTTTCCCACCAAATTTAATGAATTCAGGGGCTATATCATCGAACCCTGCAGCTTTGCAGGTTCAGATCTTTTTCATTGCTTCCTGCACCTCTCCCTGAGTTATTGTAATCTCATCGTTTCCTCCTTCCTGTTCTTGTACCATATTCGTTATATCTACACAATTTTCTTCCTGGAGAGTTTTCTCATAATGTTTTCTCCACTCTTCCAGGATACTTTTCCTATCTGAAATTAGTAAATTCACTCAATTTTTTATACTTTTAGCTGGCTTCCCATGCATTCCTTTCAATGCTTTAACCCTCATATGGATTTACAAATTTAGTTACGTTGTTGGATTTTCGACGCCACAGAGGCGCTGCATTATTTTTTGTCATTATTGTCCAAATTTGGCTCTTTTTTGAAAATATTTTGATTGATAATGCTCTCTATAAATGAGGCTAATGAAACTGAAATACGTGGCCACTGATATAATGACTGCTCAACACCAATCATTAAACAACATTAGCATACTGAGAGATGTTTGATGTGAATGTGAACTTTCAGCATGATTGAAAGTAAAACATAAACCATTTCAAGGAAAGTCTCTCTATTTTATGAAGACAGTCATATCAGTGGAGACGTAATTGAGAGTAATAAAAGAAAAATCAACGAAAACTCTATAATTGTATTACACACTGTCACTCATTGGCAAAATGTTTTATCTTGATCCAACATGTTTTACCGAGCAACCGACCGGCAGTTGGGAGACCCAGGTTTGATCCCCAGCTACGGCAGACTTTTTCTCCTTCATTTCCATCGCGTACATGTTTTACACTGACAAAACCACTGAAATGGTACACGAGCAGAAATTGCATTGCAATGCCAGTAAACAAACCATTCAATTTATTCTTTAACCCTTCAGTATCACTGCTGCTGATCCACAGCTTCTTATTTGCCGTAGATCCCTCTGCTTATTTCGAAGCTAACCACCGCTTCTAAAGGATTTTCCCCGAAATAATGTATGCATTGAATACATAAGGCTTTCTGTGACTGTATTCAACTTACTAACTGTTCAACCTCAGAATTGTTAGTAAGAAAAATAAATTAAGAGTTGAAAATGGAAGATGAAAACTACAGTAAATTTATTTACGTCAGAACCTGAAGTGTGACATTTTATAATCACTGTGTTTTTAAGATATCTATAGGCTAGAGCTGTTAATGAATTGAATTTTGTTCAGTTTAAAGTTTTTGATGATAAATTTTTACCATGGATAACTTTTTTTTCAGTTCTCTCTGCATCAAGTGATAAGACATTATATATAGGAGAAATAGAATGAATTTTTGGAAGTGAAGGAATTTAAGCCCAGCTGACTTTTAATCAGATCCACCTCTTTTACTGGAGAGTATTTAAAAGAAAATTTGGAGGTTATCAGGTATCATTAATGGTATCCATATTCATTTTCCATTTTATTGAAATGAATATTGTACAGGGTTTCATAAATATATGAAATTGAATGATGAAAAATAAAAATTATGAAATATTCATTTTGGTGTCCTTTTGTGCTATTCTCTATGATTCCTGCAATTCTAAACGTTTTTTATTCCAAGTATTTTTAATGATATTCAGTGCTTCTTATATCATAATGCTTTCTATGATGTAAAAAAGTTGTTGCTTTAAATGAGCAAAGACAAAATAAAAACTATTTTGGTCCAATGTCTAGCTTTTTTTATTTCAACCCACTGTGCAACGTGAATTATAAATACCTAGGTTGCAGAGAGTCAGTCGTTCAAACAAATGTAATGTGTTTCCTCCGTAAGAAAAATCTTTCTTATATTCTTTATAACCTTAAATGGTTTTGACTTTTACAGATTAAAATTCATTCATTCTCAAATATTTTCACTTGCCAAACGCTGACAAAAAGAGAAAGGTTTGAAGCTGAATTTGATGTTAAAATTCCCATGTGTCTTGAATTAAATTGAAGAAAGTGCCAAATTTCTTTGAAATATTAAATTTTTGTTGATTTTTGCAATTATGTTATAAATAAAAAGTAATCACAGTGATATGTGTTGCATCACAGTTTCTCAACACTGAAAATAATTCAAACAATTTTGAACAACTCCATAATGTCACAGAATTTTAGCAAGGTTTTTAGCCCATTTAAAATACACTTTCAAGAGAATCACCAGAGTACTCTTAAAATCCAATGCTTTAAAATGGTAAGAAAAACAGGCGAGTACATAGTAAATGTCTAGGACCATTTACCTCCCACTCTCTGCAAAGAAATTTATGTAATAGGATGCGTATGTGGGAAATTGTACATTGGAGAATCAGAATGTTCCATCAAATGCCAGATAAATTACCATAAAAGAGCAAAGATACAAAATTATCAGTGGAGCATGCTTAGTCCGAACCAAAACACAACATTGAAAAAAAAACAAAATTCTATCAAAGGAACTGTATTATTTACCGAGAATAATACATTAAATCAGGGGAAATTTTAAAAAGGCCTGAAAATTTCAACCGTGAGGATGGTCTCTCCTCCACCTGGAAACGAATACTTAAATCGATTTCGAAATGGGCAAAAGTCAACAACGGTCAGCAGTTGATAACAGTCAGAAGATGAACAACATATATAAGGAAGACTCGTGCAGCATAACCTCACTTTGCCTGAAGAAGCCAACAGCAGTGCTGGTGAAACTTTGCAATCCTACTAAATTAAAATAGTTTGTGGAATTTTTAGGATTTTTTAAATTTCAGTTTTAGGAAAACTAAATACCTAATGATACCCTGCATCATTTGTTTCAAATTTCTCTTCTTCTAAACTTGACATTTAGAATGCAAAATACTGCAGTGGAGTTGAAGGAAAATTTGTACAAGATACGTTCAAAAAGTTTCCAAACATATTTTTTTCCCATATAATGATGAAACTATTGCTCAAGTGCAAAATATTATTGGTGCAGATCGTCACCAAGCCATCGGAGATGCAGGGTTAACCAATTTCTCAGATGGAAGCTGTCATGACATTTTGCAGGACAATTTGTACACATCTGTCAGCACTTGGTCCCCAAGTAATTTAGGGCTGGAGGAGGAAAGAAATACAAGAATCCATTCCAGCGTACTGAAATTCGCCATGTTTATTCATTAATTAATTACATTTCAATGAACATCCATTATTTCCACATAAATAGCAGCATTACATATATATTGGATTTATACAGAAACTTACTTCTTTTGCTATTTATTGAACATTGTATCCTCAAACTGAAAACCAAAGAAAAGGAGACCTTCGAAAGATGGCAAACAACTAATCTACAGTGACTACATCTGTGTTTGAAGAGCTATTCCTAAGGCCCGTTTCACATGGACGCGGACTGTCCGCGCTCCGCTCTACGCGCGCGGGGCGCGGAGAGCGGTCGCCGCTTTTCACATGGACGCGGACGAAAACCGTCCGCGGCATTCCCCGTGTATATCTCCCGTAAGAAGGATGGCCCATGTTGCCATTTACAAATATTTACAAATCGGTAGATAATAAAATCATTTATGGTGTAAATATAAAGGATGAATACATGGTGTAAAAGGTTTTTTCATATTAGTTAAAATAACATTAATAAAAAATATTTTCTTACATTTCCGCCTGGAAACGCTATTTTCCGACATTATCTTAATAACGCTGTTGTAAATATGGCGTTGCTTTAATTGACACCAAATTTACACAGAAAGTATTCCGGAGTTAACTTTCCATAATGGTAAACATTAATTTACGGTATACCTAATCTGAATACTTTTATAACATAAAAGTACAGTTTGATCCTAAAATTTCGAATTATGCATTCCAAAAAGCGATCAGCGGCGAAGTCTCGTACCGTAAGAGATACCCCAATACATGATGCGTATGAAATTTAAAGAAATGTATGAGGTAGTTTTTGATGAAGGACGGGATACTTTGTCTTATTTCTAAAGGGAGTTATGAATTTTTTAATATGATGGTTTTTCCCGCGCGCCAGATTTCCGCTGTCTTACCCTTGATTGCGCTGGCTACGATGAGCGTATTGCAGAAGCAAATCGCTCCGCAAAGTATAGAATTATTGTGAAAGCACTGAACATTTACTTTTTAATGTTGAAATACGTTTGCACTAAAATTTGGATATCACGAATACTTATAGAAAATTTAGTAGCACTTACACTAATTTAATCTCTTATCCACGAAGAAGCACTGTTTGGCCTCCGATTTCCTTCAAATGTTTCCCATCTTGCTGAGTGAGCCTCAGGACCTGTTATTTTTCTGCTGCCTTTTTGATTGTTATTTTTCGACTAATGAATTCATCTAACGCTTTTTTAAAGCTATTTTCATCGTACCTTTGATATGATTTACGACGATTTCGTGCGGTCTGAAGTGAGAAGAAAAGTGCACCAGTTGTTTTTTCAGAAGGTTCCTCCAACTCTGAAAACAATATTAAATACTGTGAACATGGACAATGGTTTGCCGAATTTTAAAAGAACTACTTTATATCGCTTGCTAACAGACATCGGTTTTGTATATGAATGTAAGGGCAGGTATAGCTTGTTAATTGAGAGAGTTAATGACATCATCCGTTGTCGCCATGACTTTCTGACGCAACTACAAAAATATAGAAGGGAGCAAAGAACAATTGTTTATACTGACAAGACTTGGGTAAATGTTGGTCAAACCTTGAGTAAGGCTTGGCGTGATAAACAAATTAAAACGCCACTCGACGCTTTTCTCTCTGGGTTAAGCACTGGATTAAAGGCCCCCACATCTCGAGGAGGTCGTTTTGCCATCATACACGCTGGTACGGAAAATTTTCATCGAGGGGGCCTTAAATTTTTTTTTGCAAGAAAAATACCATGGACGAACATGACGAAGTTGACGGGGATTGTTATGAAAACAGGTTCGAAAACTGCCTTCTCGCAAACATTCCTAGGGGCTCAGTAATTGTTTTGGACAATGCATCGTATCATTCCAGGAAATTAGAATATTTACCGACAGTCAGCTGGAAAAAAGATATTATAAAAGAGTGGCTGGCAAGTAAAAATATAAACTTTGACGCTGACAGTTTAAAAAGAGATTTACTATTTTCAGTCAATCAAATTCGGAAAGATTTTGAAAAGTTGAATGTAGATGAACCTGCGAAGTCGAAGGGATGCATTGCAATCAGCCTTATCATTGCGAGTTGAACCCGATTGAAAGAGTTTGGGCGCTGATCAAACATTATGTTGGGATGAAGAATACTTCATTCAAGAAGAAAGATGTGGAGCGGATCATTTCGGAGAGTTTCGGCAAGATCTCAGCTCAAAATTGGCAAAACCATGTAGAACATGTGATGAAAGTAGAAGAAGAAATATGGCACGCAGACAATTTGCAAGACGACGTAGATGAATTAATTATTCGTCTCTCATCGTCGCGGTCAGCAATAGCATCGGAAGATGAGTCACAGCCAAGTACATCAGGTTTCAATGAAGGGTTTGAATCACTTTCAGATTCTTGACTGAAAAGGTTAGAAACACATCTCCCTTCAACATATTACTCTATTACAGGATAGATAATCAGTTTTAATTTGATTCCTATTCTGATGTTAACCGAGTAAAATACGTCCAGAAAGAGAGAGCGCCAAATTTGCTTCATATTGTTTTTCACTCCAGAATCTAATGGTTTGTCTGATAGTATTGTAATACATTTCAAACTAAAAAATCAATGAAAGAACTAACTAACTCTAAGAGCTTCCAGATATTCGTATTTTAAACATCTTACGGTAGCCAAATCGAATTCGGCGCGTTAATCCGATTGGCAGGGAGAGGAGGGTCGACGAAGCGTACGCTTGGCAACATTGTTCTACTCTGACAAATCTGCTTGGTCCGCGTCAGCCGTCCGCGTTCATGTGCAAGCACAAACCTGTCTCTGTGGCCCGTACGCGCGCGGACGATCCGCGGGGCGTAGGGGCCACGCGGATGGCTCCTCCGCGTGCGGACTGTCCGCACTCATGTGTAAGCTTCCATTAACGTCAATGGAACCTTATCCGCGCGCGTAGCGCGGACCGTCCGCGTCCATGTGAAACGGGCCTAACTGATGGTAATAGTAGGTAGTGCCATAAAATATGGCTGCAAACTACCATTAGACCGTTCAACTTAACGGATATGGGAAAGGATTTACAATGTCCCAGCACGTTTTCTTGCTTGTATTGTAATTTGTCGTATTTCAGAATTTTTTAATTAAGTGCCTACGAGTGTATCTGCACGTAATTGATGAAACCTCACAGAGGAGAAAAATCTCATTAAATAGAGCATTGTCCTGAAAAATGATGGGCTGATTCTTCAGAAAATGCCGCCACTGCTTTCTCAAAGCTAGTCGCAGGTTGTGTTCCAAAAATGAACAATAATAGTGCACATTGGCGGTCAGCTGTGGAGAAATGGTATGCATTAATTGCACCATCACAGTCGTACACACGAATCATCATAACTTTCACATTGTTGGAGTTCTAACAAACTTTCAATTGTCGTGGTGACCCGCAATGATGCCATTCATTCGATTGTCGAATCAGTTGTGGCTCGTACGATTTGACCCAGGTCTCATCCAGTGTAATGATATGGCGTAATAATGCCTCTCCTTCGTGCTCATGGCACTCGAGATGGTTACGAGAAGTGTCGTATCGTAGCCATTTCTGCATTTCCATCATATCATGTGGAACCCATGGTGATGCAATTTTTCTCACTCCCAGGCAGATCACATTCATATGTGCTAGTCCTGTCTCTTGGGCAAACTTACGAGTCGTATGGCACCTATCACTGTCCAGTAACACAGCAATAGCATACACTTCTACTCTGACACTAGGAGGACGTGGCTGATGCATGTCTGCCACATTTTGGAGTCCCTCCTTGAAGGCTTTGACCCACCTTGTAACTGTTCTGCAAGACAACGTACGACCTCTGGCACATTCAATCTTTATCCAACCTCGTTGTTCCTCTTCAGTCTGCAAACATGATGTGGGAAGGGAGAGTCCATTCGCTCAGAGATAATGTAGGTATGGCTCTAGCATGTGGTATAAGCTAAATCATTTGGATTTGTTGCATGGCGTCTCTACAGCAGTGTTGCCACTATTAAAGTTCCAACCCTCATATAATGATAACGTAACCATAGCTTATTTTTCAAAGTTGATTTTCAACAAAGCTGTCACATATAAACAGTCTTCGCCTGATGCTCGTAGGAGGCTGACATGCCAACCGGTCGCTCCAAAATACTTTCTCTTTAATTTTCATCCCCTACGGTAGCAAAGTTTTGACCGCAATGTCCCCCCCCGTTGCCCGCAAGAAGGATTCACAGCCCACGGAGTCCGAAAATGCCAATTTCAACTTTACTCTGGAGAAGGTGGAAGAGAGTCTCGCCTTGTTTAGAAGCGAGTTGGATGCGGCAAAAAGCCAGTCGCCTGGGTCCTCCTCTATCACGTCGATCGAGGAAAGATTCACGGCGTTCGAAAGGAAAATCCTGAGCGACGTGCAAAGTCTCAGGAGTCGGCTCGAGAAAACAGAGGAAAAAGTGGACGCCTTGGAGCAATATTCAAGGAGGAATTGCCTGCTCATCCATGGCATTCCTGAAGCCACTCAGGATGACTGCCTGCAACATGCAGTCTCCCTCTTCGGCGACAAGCTGAAGATCGCCGTCGACCGACAATTTTTAGATAGGGCGCATCGCGTTGGACCCCGCAGAACTCCATCCAAAGAGAGACCACGGCCAATGATTGTTAAATTTGTGTCATACCAGGTTCGCCACAAGGTGTGGATGGCAAAAAAAGAATTAAAAGGCTTCAGTATTCTCATCACCGAGTCTTTAACGGCCGCAAGGAACTCGGTTCTGCAGGCGGCCAGAGACCTGGTGGGTCTGCGCAATGTCTGGACACAGGATGGGATTGTAGTTTTCCTGCATCCAAACGGGGGAAGGGCTCACATAACGAGCCTTAAAGATCTTGACGCCGTTCGGAGTGAATTTACTCCTACCATCTCAACTAGGAGCCGACGGCATTGATAGGTAAGCGGAAGGCGTAAGTTGACGAGAGAAATAATTCTCATATATTACTAGACAGAGGAATTTATCCCAACACATCTTCGTTTCGAAAGCTATTTTGTGCATCCCACTTCGATTTTCACCCGGATATAAGACTTCGCAGAGGAGAGTTACTTTTTGCCGCTGAACTTCAGAGATCTTCTTCTTTCACGCCCCTTGTCAGTTTTCCCCACATCTTACTGTGCCGCATTCATTAGTTATCTTATACTGTAGTGTATAGTCTTTAAATAAGTGCTTAATTTTTCCCTCAGTGTTCCCTATTCTCAGTGCAGGTTTAGTTATTTCCCTCCCTATTCCCTTTCTTGGTGTCCATTAGTGTGGTGAAAGTAAAAGTGAATTTTTAGTGAGGATCTATCATTGCGTAAGTGAGTGTGTGTATCATCGTTTTCATAACTATTGACACCCCATAACAATAGTGTTTCCTTGTCATATTTCCGATCGGTAGAAATAAGAACCCTGTGAAAATTGACTGAATAAACTTTAAAGTGGACTTAAACACAAATATAAGGTCAAATTATATTATCCGAATCGTACTAACATCATAGCAGTTAACTCTTCACCTTTTAGACCTCACTTTAGTCCTTCTCATTTTCTTTGAGCGATGCATTCCAATAACTATTCGCTGTACCCATATGCTTCTATTTTCGTCCCTTCTCTCCCTAGGAGGTCATCCGTTGCTATACCCTTTTCTGTATCTTTCACTGATTTCCCATCTACATCCACACGGGTAGGCAGTGACGCACTCTCGACCATTCCCCTACACCTTGGGAGGTCTATTCTCAATCCTGAAGCCCCCGAATTCGAACCCTCGTTAGGCTCAAAAAATGACAAAGATAATACTTCTCACTCAGCTAAGGCATTGTTAGGATTAAAAGCGAAATTTTCATTCACTGGGTTTTCTTCTCTCTCCTCTAACACTCGAGATCTCTTGACAAAGAAGTTTAATGCATTTCGGCGAACATTTCAATTCATTTATCTGAATGCCACGCGATCGCAGTTTCTGAAACGTGGTTAAACCAGTCGATTCAATCTTCCATTGTAAATATTCCCGGTTATAACCTATATCGCTATGACCGTATTGGCAAAAGAGGAGGAGGAGTTGGAATCTTTGTCCGAAGCAATCTTCAATGTAAAATTATATCAAACAGCAGTCCCAATTATTGTAGAAGACCTGAATTTTTATTCGTAGAAGTTGTCATTGAGCATAAGAAAATACTTTTAGGAGTTATATATAGACCACCGAAAATTGGTAATCGAAACGATATCGATGAGGAATTGTCAAATCTTCGCCATAAATACGAGCACATATTAATCGCGGGAGACTTTAACGCTAATTTCAACACAGATAATCACGACTCAAAATTCTTTCGAAACTCCTTCGAAGCGCTTAATCTAACTATATTACCATTCCTGTCTACATATAATACAGCAACATCCTCCAATTGGATTGACCTCATCGTTGCGAGTAACCCAGAAAAAGTTAAAATGTATGGTCAACTGCCTGCTCCCGGAATTTCTCATCATGACTTCCTATTTCTAGCTTATTCACTTAAAGTACCCAAATATAAACAGAAGTTCATCCAACACCGTAACTTGAAGAATATAAACTGTGATAAATTTTTAGAAGACGCGATAAAACTACCATGGCATGAGATAGAATACCTCAATGATACGGATGCAAAGGTCAATACTCTAAATAAATTATTTCTTAATTTACTAAATGCTTATGCGCCCATTAAAACAGTCAGAGTTTCCAAGCCAACTGCTCCCTGGCTTACTAATGAAATTAAAGAAATGATGAGGAAACGTGATTCAGCTTTCCGTAAATTTAAATCGACTAAAAATCCGCTAAATTTTAACTATTACAAAAATCTTAGAAACAGGACAAAGCAATTGATTAGAAATTCTAAAATCAAATTCCCCTATTCTATTTCAATAGGCAATTATACATCTTCCTCAATATGGAAAGACTTGCGCAGCCTCGGGATCGGTAAATCCAAAGAATCCCCTCCACTCAGCAATTGTTCTCTCGATACGCTTAACGAAAAGTTTTCCCATCCTCCAACAAACATCGATACTGAAATTAAACGCCGAGTATTAGATAATTTGAAACGAAAGACAAATATATCCATTAATAAACCTCAGTTCTTCTTCAAGCCGGTATCGCAATACGAAGTATATCAAGCCATCAGAACTATCAAGTCTAAAGCGCAAGGAGCGGACGAAATTTCAATCACTTCCATTAATAAAATTTGCTCTCTAATTCTACCAACATTAACCAATATCTTCAATCATTCACTCCTTCAAGGAAAGTTCCCTAAATCATGGAAGTGCGCACTAGTTCGATCGATACCTAAACATTCCAAATTAAACAAAATCGATTACCGTCCAATCAGCTTCCTTCCTGTATTAAGCAAAGTCTTAGAGAAACTAGTACATGGCCAGGTAACCGAATTTCTTAGGCAAAATTCAATTCTTAACACCTTTCAATCGGGCTTCCGCAAAGGTCACAGTACCTCTACGGCTTTAGTGAAAGTCACTGATGATATTAGAAGATCCAAGGACAATACAAAATTAACTTCTCTAATTCTTCTTGATTTTAGTAAAGCCTTTGACTCTATTGATGTGGATATTATGATCGCAAAACTGCGTGATATTGGCTTCTCTACATTATCTACCGACTGGTTTTCATCCTACCTTTACGAGCGACAACAAAAAGTTATATCTCAAGATTCCTCTTCCTCATGGTTACAGATTGATCGTGGTCTACCTCAAGGTTCTATACTAGGTCCTTTGCTATTCTCTCTTTATAGCTCTCTATATACCTAATAATTCTCATCTGTTTCTTTTTTTCTCTCTATTTTTTTTCTTCCTTAGAGTTACCTAAATATCTATGTTATATAAAATGTTGACTAGTACATACATACTGTGTGCATTATTTTGATACTGTTTTTTTATAATAATATTCTTTTATTTTATTTTTTTTTCTCTGATAATGTACGTTTTTTTTCTATTTTGTTTTTTTATGTTACTTTGTATATTGCTATCTCTTTTTAAATGTGAACTGATTTATGTATCGCATATAAGTACTTATTGGTAGTGTATTTATTTATTTTTGAATGTTTTTCTCTTTTCTTATCTTTCTGCTATTACTATTGGTAGGTTTGCGCAGGTTTTTCACTCCCCCCTTCCTTGTGGGTGTTTTCCTGCAGTGGATTTTTTTTTCCTAAGAATCTCTTAGGTTTTTTACCTCCACAATTCTTCTAATTTTTTCTATTTCTTATTTTATACTTAATGACGATGGGTTAGATGGAAGAAGAGACTTTTAAGTCTCAATCTCGCCCAAATAAAGACGATTTATTATTATTATTATTATTATTATATAAACGGCTAACGGTAATTCCTTATTCTTAACTCGAGATCTATCCACCAAATCACTGCTGACACTTCTCCTAGTCAGTTAGTACCTTCTCTAGTCTGGAAGCACTGGAAGAGATAATGAAGGGATAGGTGCTGTGTACATCATTCTCATATTTACAAGAGTACAAAAGAATCTGTTATGCTGCACGAAAAGACAGATGAGTGCAAGATATAGATGGGCTGACCATTTGGCAAAAAGAAACAACAACCGTTAGACATGAGCAGTTTACAACTAGAGATGTGAATAGACCAGGAAGAAGACTTAGGAGACCAGGAAGAAGACAAGTGGAATAAAGATATCATCAAGTACTTAGGTGTAAGTAGACAACAAGAAGCTCAGGACAGAGAAAATAGGAAAGTTCTGGGAGAGGTCTACATCCGACTTTGGATAGAAAATGGCTGATGTTGATATGTGTAATGGTGTGGAAATAAAAAGTGTTATTTTAGATATTTTATAAATATTTATTTTCAATCACAAAACACAAAATTTTGGTCCTTAAAAATTTCTTTCTAGCTAAACTTTTTTAAACAGATCAACTATTCTATAACACATTTCACACATTTTAAATACAGAGTTTATTTAGACATTTAGCTGTTGTAAACAAAGGTAGGATACACTAGGTATTCCTTTGATCAGTTAAAATGTTGCAAAAAAAAATATAGGCCTTTAATTTTCAGCTGAATTCCATTTCATTGTCTTACAGAGGAACACAATTCCTTAATCATAAATATCAAAGTTACATGATTTATCAAGTATGAAAATA
The DNA here is from genome assembly GCA_947579665.1 of Sympetrum striolatum. Lineage (NCBI taxonomy): Eukaryota > Metazoa > Arthropoda > Insecta > Odonata > Libellulidae > Sympetrum > Sympetrum striolatum. Next base: position 89,692,734 of record OX388350.1, read on the forward strand.
TATACCTATTTGAGCATTTACTATTTTAATAGACTCCATACTATACATATTTTACACATTCAGCCTGAGAAAAGACAACTGTACTAACATTTGGCTGCAGATACACAATGTGAAAGAAATTTTATAATTTACATGTATTATTATTATACTTTTCTAAATTTCTCAACAGATAGTTAGATTCAACTATCAAAGCTTCAACACTAGGTATGGTTTTTGCAGAACACAAAGTATATTTTGGAAAGAGTTACGAGTCATTATTACGAGGAATCAAGTTGTTGGTGATTACAAAATGCAGCAAATACCGTGGAAGTTATTTAAATAAATATTATCAAAGTTTTATAAATAATTATAGAAACCTGTGAAGTTATTAATAGCTTATATTAATGATTTCTTTCGAGGTAAAGACTTCAAACGAAAGGTAATATTTCACGTCAGCATTAAAACAATTTTAGCATGTATTCATGAAACACAAATTCCTCAATAACACTGACCCAAGTTACTGTCCCACTTACATTGTTTTTATATGGTTTTAAATGTTTAACACAGATTACACTTCATAAGAATTTGGAACATAAATCATAGTTCTGCAATAAGAGTAAAGTGCAAACTATCAATTTCTGCTGCAATTATGTACAATTCCATTCAGGTTTATTCATTGATTGATTGATACATTTTTCCTGGGGAGCAATCTAATTGATTCAAAAAGAAATTAATTCTTTTTGAAGTGGATTCTATAAGGCGTTTAGTCGTAGGTCAGGGGTGCAGGCACACATTCTGACGTTGAAAGCAAATTGCAGTTGTCCCACGACAATTATCTCGATTATTTTGTTTTCTTTCTCATATAGCTTAAAATTCCAAAATTAAGTATTCATTAACAATTTTGTTGTTATGAAATAATATGAATGTTATGGATAAATGAAGTTAAAGAATATTTTTCAGTTAAAAATTATGAGAAATATCTGGAGTAACCCAAAGGTGTAGAATTAATGTTTTCTCTTGAAGCACTTCATCGCAACATTGAACATAATCATATTTTTTTGACTTGTTTCAAGAAAATCTATTTAAAATGTACATGGAACTTGTATCCCTCACTTCAACAAAACATTTATCAAAATCATCAGCCAAAATTAAACTTACTATCTATATGTAGCAGAAAAATACTCTCAAATAAGTCTTCAATAGCTAATAAAATTGAATGTTACATTTTTATTTGTATATAGGAAAATATACTGGGTTCATATTAATGATGCTTTACTTTATTTTATGACTATTTCATTTTTTGGGTCATATTGAAATTCCCAATTCAGTCAGCCATTTAGTAAGATGCTCAGCAGTAGATCAGACAATAAATACTCAGACAAACATATGCATTTCCCTCTCATCCTCAAGTCACTTAAGTATTTTGATGATATGAATTTTTATGAAAACTTTTTCCAATAGAAATACATATTAAGTAACCAAATCATAAATTCAAAAAAGTTTGTGCAATGATTGTCTTGTTAAAATTGTGGTCCATTATCAATTATTTTGATGATGGGCTATTCTAGCTATCATAGATTTGCTTAGATGATTAATTATATTTTATCTTCTTCAATGATATTTCAAATGCTTTCTCTCACAACACATTTCAAATCCTTTGAGCTGCTTGTAATAAAAAAATCATTACTGCAGCTGTTATATAAAGTAAGAAATTGAATTCATAAATGATAGAGAATCAGGTACGCCCATCAGACCTGTTGTGTCTTGCTGCAAAACTATTTTGCTGGATTAGAAATTTGTCTGGTTTTACACCCAAGTACTCCATAAAAAATTTCCTTTGCATTAATAGAAAAAATCAAATTACTCAACGTGCCACAAAATGCAATTCTAGTGTTGTTTGATGTCAAAAACCTCTTCACTAGCGTTCTGTGTGATGAAGCCATTGATATCGCTACAAACTTGCTTAAAAGTTCTTGTTTATATCCTTCATGGTGTGCTGATGTTTCCAGTTTGTTAAGAGCGTGCCTTCATCAAAACTATATGATGGCGAGTATTATAAACTAAGCAGTGGTTTATTAGCCATGGACTCCCCTCTTGGCCAATATTTTTGTGGACAATTTCCAAAAGCAACTCTTCGGCTCAAAGTTGAAGTTGTTAAAGCATATTTTTTATTGGTAAAGGTATGTAGATGACATCATTCGTGTATGGACGGGTACTCAATGCACCTTGGTGCTCTTTTATGTATACATACCCTATTCACTTTGGAAAAAGAAATTAATACCTGTCTCCCCTTTTTGGATTTAAAGATTACCTTATGTAATGGTCACCATGAGTTTTATATTTACAGAAACCCTTTCTATTGCATCATAAACTGTGATTTGTTGCACCCCCTCTCCTGATGGCATATCATAGCATAGTCTACCAACTATTACTTGTATCGCTCTCTGACGAGAATCACAGTAAAGAAGTGGATATCTCAAAACATTATGCAATTGCTAATGCACAGTCCCAGAATCATCAACCAAATTATAGGTAACAAGATGAGAAAAATAACTTTCAATCGCATTTACCGCATGATAAAACCTGCTGAAGATAAGAAGTGGTGCTCCCTTAAATTCTTGGGTAAGAAATCCTACTCTGTTAGTAGTAGTTTTCCTGAATGTTTAAAGTGCTCTTTCAAGTCCAATCCTAAACTCAAGAATTTCTTAGTAGCATGTAGAGATATAGTTGATATTTGTAACTGAAGTGGTATATATAGACATGAATGTGATGCTTTTTACATTGGCCAGGCCAGGCATGGATTTCTGGATTGACAGAACACAAATGCTCTTTCGTGAACAATAATCCTTCTGCTTCCCATTTCAGCCAATACATATTGGAAATGGGACAATCCAGTGTCTTTGAAATGACTGTGATTCACCTCTGTGAAAAAAGTGCAAAATTAGACGTCTTGGTAACATTGGAGATAATTCTATTTTGAACAATGTTCAAGAATTTCTGTTTCCCTACCCTTCCCCCATTTTGCAAACCATCATTGACCCACCCCTTCCTGCATTCCTCTCCTTTCGTCCCATACTTTGTCTCGTGCTAAATGTTGCATTCCTCTTCCCCTACTCTCATTACTGTTAATTTTTCGTTTGTCATTTCATTGGTTCTTGTTGGATATATATTTTGCTGTACTTCCTCTTTGTGTCACCAGATGATGTAACCACACTAGGAAACCATGGTCGATCTTTATAATACTTTGTGGTTTATTAAACGATTTCCTATGGAATTCTTATTGATCTCAGTTTGTGAAACTGATACCATCATCATCATTATCTGGTTTTCATCACTATGACCTCTGCAGCTAACCTATTTATTGACCAAATTTTTCTGAGGTATAACAAACAATAATATGGATACTGGAGAGAAAAGAGTGAAAAACCTCTATTGTAAAATAATATTATGCATATTCAAAGGAAAGTACATACAAATACTGGATCCAAAATGGCTATAAAATCAGGATAAAAGCAAATAAAATTCCAAGAAGTGTTTGAAAATGAATGTATGCTTTTAATAAAATTATATTATGATAGTAATAAGTGAATAATAATTAATTCTCTTCTGAATCATCAACGTGTAAAATAAGAAGACTGTAATTACGACACACTTCACCATATTTTTTTATAAATCAAATTCCAATAACCAAGTAACAGATAAATGACTATAAATTCTCTGAATAACGTGGAAACGTCTTGTCCATAAATCTAATGACAAAGAGTTAATGTTGGAGAATATGGTGCTGTTCTCTTCATTGATATGAGAAAAAAGATTAGTGCTAGGAGTTCATACATAAATGAAACATTTATAATCTATGTATCATGACTAACTTCAGAGATACTATCCAAACAATGTAATTATCACGTTTTTCTGAATACAATAGAGGATCGCTTATCCAGAATTTTAAATAAAGGAAGCATCCAAAAAAATGAAAACATTTTTGAAGAATTTCTCTAGTTTTTCGAACTCTAGGTAGTGAAACAATTGAATACGGAATTTAAGTGGTAGTTGTAAAAGCCTCCGCACGGTTTACTCCGTTTACTCTGTCTGGGCTCTAGATACCGTATTTCCCGGCCTATAAGACGCACCGGCGCATAAGACGCACCTTGATTTTTCAGGTAAGAATTTACAAAAAACTCATACTTTGTTACATAAGGTTGAGTGCCGGTAAACTCTTTATCGCGAGAGATAGGTACAATGTATTAGCATAGGGATAACATCTCCGGTAGCCCAATGTGCAGCAGCAGCACATGCGAGATTAAACTAAACGTGCTACATTGTATGCATTTCCGATTTATCAGGGAATTTTTTTAAAGGAAGTTCTGTCATCGATATATAAAAACTAAATTCCTTCCTACTAAATTAAAAAAGTGTTATTATAGAAATTTGTAATTAACTGAACTATTTTCAATACCTGATACGGTAAAAAATACTTAATGGTATGCATTTATCCCGGCGAATCGGCTTGCTTATTATAGGACAGAGTTATACCCGCATACCATCGGCGCATAAGACGTAGACTGATTTTAGAGTATAATTTGGAGTAAAAAAAGTGCGTCTTATTGGCCGGGAAATACGTAAGTGTGAAGAGACTTTTTACTGCACCGAACATTAGTTTTAGCTTATTTCCGCTGTGTATATTACGAGTGAATATTTTTTTACCAGTAAGAGTGCACCTTTGAGAATGTTATCTAAAAACTGGATATATATTCATTCCGGAATAGATCCAGTCCTGAACATTCTGGGTTAGTAATCCTCTACTACATTTAAATGAAACAAAATTAAAAAGTATTGAAAACTTTAAAAACCATCCTCATACTTGAATTATCAAATGAATATTGAAACTTTATTTGCTAGTATTGGTTAGGTTAGGTTTCCAACTCTAAGAAGAACGGTCAACTGCAGTTTAACAGTTTTAAAACTTAAAAATAATCCATATAAAAGCTGAAGAACCCAAAGTTTAAAAAAAGAGTTGGAAAACCCAAAATGATGATAACAAGGATATGCAAATTATATAAAAATAAAAAGCTTAGCCTGAAAATAGATAAGAATCACCATTGAGTAGTATAATAATTTCAATTTAATCACAGAAATCTTTCAGGTAATATAACTAAAAGTAGGAAATGCTGATGCAAAAACAGACTTTCTATCTAAACAATGGAGAAAAGTCAGGGCCAGGTAAATATATTTGTACAGAATGAGAATAAAACAAAAATCAGTAAGTGATATTTGTTTCTGGGATAATATATGAAAAAGCAGCATTAAATGGAATATAAGGGGGAGAAAGTAAAAACTTCAATCTAATGAAATTAGAAAATAAGGAATCTGACTGAATCTAATGAAAGGAGCCCAAGAATTGTATTAAATGAGGTTGAGATTTTAATTTATAGCTTATTGATTATTAATTCATCTTATTTATAGATTATTGAAGGGACAGAGTTTATTTAATTTGCTGAATTAAGCATTGGTTTGAGAAGAATCACCTCAATCAGCTATTTTCTTAAGTCATATAAATTAAAGAGAAAAAGATCTTGAAATCAAACTTGACTTAATAAAGCAAACAATAGTTTTGATTAAATTATGTTAAACCTGAATGAATGGAAAATTACCAGAGAAATGAAATTTATTCATTTATGGCTAAGGAAACAGAACAAGAAAACATAATGAATTAATTTAGTTTTCACTTTGTAGAAACTTCTAACATTATTTGTAGTGAATGGAAAGAGAAAGGATTATTTAGTTCTTTTGTTCAACATGAATAACACTTAAAATGAGCCATTAAGATTGAAGAACTAGATAAAAGTCAGTGGAAAGTTAAAAAATAAATATTTATGTAAAAAATATAACACCAATTAATATTGAAAGTATCAGTTAAGAAATTAGTTACCAGCCATGGTGGCAGAGTGGTTATCGTGCTCGCAAGTTATCACTCAAACCCCAGTCGGATTTTTCCAATTATGGAATGGTCGTGTGTGATTTTTTATTTTTGCTGTTAATTACCTACCACTATAAGGATCCAGAAAATGGATGTTTGTGGGGTATATGCAATAAATGAATAAATAAATAGTTTTACAAATATTTTTGGGGTCCTCATAAAACTATCCATTTATGGTAAAAATAGGAAGAGGAAACCATCAAATTATTTCTCTGTGACTATTCTTCTACAAATGGAAAATTATAATGGAAATCTTCATTGATGAGGAGTTGGGATTCAAAAAAGACAGCCGGAAGAATGAATCTCCCTCGTGGCCAGTTACAGAATTCTTTCAGCAATGAAAGAATATTTTGAGAAGGCAAATTTTACCTAAGAAAGTTCAGCACCTTAAATAGCTGCAACCATAACTAAGATGAATCACAAATGTATGAAGTAAATAGTTTTTTTTTTTTTCACTTTAGGATATTTGCTGAAAAGGGTGGAAAAAATCATACCAAAATACCCCAAAGATCCTGATAGTATTAGTATTTAATTTTGTTATTTAATTAATTTTGTATTTAGGAGTAACACAAAACACACTCAATTAAGAAAGATATTTGTCAAGAAAATAAAATTTAAACTTTAATTTTTCTTCATTAATCTTGGGCCTAAGAACGATGAAATTGTCTCATAATATGTAACAGGCAAACCCATCAATAACAGATTTTTTGCAGAAATATTTTTAGGACGTTAAGTCAATATCTGACAATATTGTATTTTTGTACATAGTAGATTTTACTACTATTTACATGGTAGGAATTACTATTTTTATAATACCCTGGTCTCCTAAATTTCCATGCAGTATTTTCAGTAAGAAATAATATTGAAGTTAGCATATTGATTTATGCAAAAAAATCACTGAGAAAAAGACTTCTGTGATCGATTTAAAGGGAAATATTATTGTGATGATCTAGAAATTACATAAATGAGTTGCAGCAAAATCATTTTCAACTCAATATTTTCATTATAAATTATAGGCATGTAACTTAAGTTTTGAAATCAGATTGTTTGGTATCACAATAAAGCCACAACTGAGCGTAAATTAATTGCTTTCTTATTTGTATTTAAATAAAGGCATGTCATCTTATACTTTCCTTTCCTCCTCTATGGAGAGCGTCATGTACTCTTCTATTTAAAATCAAGTTTAAATTCTCTGTAATAGATAGCTTGTGCAGTAAATGTGATAAAGTAAAACATTTCATTCCTCAAATCCACAGGTAAATAATGGTATGGTGAAGTATTTTCAAAGTCTAACAAAAATGAAAACCAGTGGCGGATCCGGGGGAAAAGGGGGAAATTTCCCCACCCAAATCCAAGAGAATATATTTTCCGAGGCCAATAATTCAATACTTATAAACCGAGCGTCATCTATAGATGGTGCGTGATGGTTGACAGAGTTAATGTTGCCGCATGCTCTTGGTGTCCCTTAACACGATGCCACTCTGTGCTGCTTCAGAGTCGCGCCACTCATAGCTGAACATTGTTTCAAATGGAGGAGTTCACACAAGTAGTGGGCACAAAATCAGATGCGGCCGTAGCCGCCATTCAGTCGCATGCGGTGGCCATGCCGACCGTGAGACAACATTGTAACGCCAAGTTGTAAGGAAGAAACTGACAATGTTTGAAATCGGCGACTGCTTTACACTCGAAGTTCTACTTTTTCTACTCCTCTTCTCCGTCGAACGACTGAACCTGAAGTTCATTTTAGTGTCACATCAGACAGCTGAGAGTACGCTTCGGATTCGGCTACGACCTCCTCTTTTTTTAGACTGAGAACTTTAGACTTTAGACTGTACCCCAAAATCTGAGGGGGGGGTGAACCCCCCCACTCGCTATGGCCCTTCTCGGAAGTTCCCCCCCCAAAATTTACGCCTGGATCCGCCCCTGGCAGCTACTGAGATAGCAGAGGAAAGTATTTAAGTATTAAAAAAATAATTTAAGTATGATATGAAGCTAAATTAAATAAGTTGCTTTGGTGAAAGAAATTTATAAAGAATTTTGCTCTGATCTCTTCACCCAGAAGAGTAAAGTATCAGCTACTCTCCTATTACCTTATTTTTAACTAGAACATATGAGATTCAACTTCAAAATTCTTGCCATGCCAATATCAGAAATTGAATGTCCTGGGAAAAATACATTTATGCATATATATCTCTCTTTGTTTGTGTGTGTGTGTGATTAAATTTACCCAATGCAAATACTTGGCTTCACAACTATGAGAGAATTCAACCCAGTAATGTAACTTCTGTCACTTCCTGTATCAAAACTAGAAATCAACACTCTACAATTGCTCCAAAATATTTCTGATTTCTGGTCAAATAAATATGAAGTGAAAAAATTCAATTTGTAGAAATATATCCAAAATAGAGTATTGTTTTATTGTGTTTCTGAAACTATCAAGGGCAAAATGTACATATACTATTTTTCAGTCTTAGGGTGATGAAAAATGAAATATCATATGCATAATGCTGCCTGAATCATGACACTCGGATCCAACTATCTATCTACCTGCCAACCTAAAATTAAAAGACAAACTTTAGATTGCCCGGTCACCACTGTCATCCAGTTTGGCAGATGTGGATTTCGTCTTGGCTCTACCGTTGAGGAAATATGTCACCATTTCCCCTTTCCCTTTGACTTTTACTGGCCCACGGCAGGAGAGTGGATAACCTCGGGAACTCAGAATTGCATATACATCATGTGTGACCTGTAAATAATAGATGTTTCACAAGAAGTTGCACCAATTTCATCAAATGTTTAAATTTTAAAACTTTGAATCTTTCAGGGCTTTAGAAATGCGTGGCCGGTGAATTGATCCTGGGGGGATTCGTACGCTGGGAATCCATACGCGGGGAACAGATTGGTACGCGGGGAATTGATCCCCCGCGTTGATGTTATTCAGTCTTATATTAATAACTACTGTTATTCAGTCTTATGTTAATCTAAATGCCCTGGTTAATGTTATAAATAAATTAACCGGGGGGGTTGGGTTGGGTTGGTAGTACTACCTCAGCACGGGGGATCAATTCCTCGCATACCAATCTGTCGGGAGATCAATTCCCCGTGGATCAATTCACCGGGCACCTTAGAAATGAAAGCTACAAATTCCAAAAGTGATATCATCCTACTTAAATCAAAATGACTGTTACAAATGCCTGTAGGGAGCTTTCTTTTCTTACCTTAATTTTAAAGGAGGAAGATTGGGAGAATCTAGTCTAGTGTTTGCGCTCAGACTTAAAATTTTGTTATTTTTTTCATGCTTAGCTACTGTTGCCCTTCACCGATGAAGTCCTCCTAAGCTCTGATGAACTTATCAGGAGGTGATTCGCCAAAGCAACAGTAACAACAAACACAAACAACCATTACCTGATCAGAAAAATCCAATCAGCTGGGATTCGAACCTGAGACCTTGGGATAGGAGCGATAGTATAAATGGCATGCATCCACTCGACCCAAGGCCAGTAAAGATTAAAGATTTTTATGGCTTTGGAGCAGTAAGCTCTACTGTAAAATAGTATGCTACATACAAGCACATGAATAAAAGTGACCATAATGGAAGCAGGAGAACAGTTGGAATGAATATTGGGAAGCAGAGAGGACTGATGTGATGCGAATGGATGTGAGCAACATGAAGTGCATGCCATGAAATTTACAAAATTTAACTTGTGGTTAAGTTTTACAGTTTGAATAAGTATTGAGCTTTAAGCACAGGTTTTATAAAGCAAAAGGAAAAAAGAATTCCTTAAACTGTCACCTAAAAAAAATGTGTGAGCCAATAAAGCATGGAGATAATTAGTATTGGGTTTGCTTATATATACATTACTTATTTCATAGTCAAAACCTTTAAGTATTCCTTAGACAACCATTTGCATGGCATGGCAAGCCCTGATAAATCCTGGAATTAGGTGAGGCCCTAGAGACAAACTAAAAAAATAATTACATTTTAGCTGAAATGAAAGATGGACTATTCCCCTTTATTAATTATTTTTGGAAATTGAATGGTATGAAAATGAAACTCATTAGTAAAGAGAAGCATATTTTCATTTGGCAACTTATCGTTTCAGAGCGCTTCACTGTAAATATCCTTTATTGCAGCATAAAGGGAGAAAACTAATTCACTTGGGTAAACTTGTCATACATTTCTCAAAATTTGGGGGAAGATCAGTTAGAGAGGCAATATCGCATAGTTAGAGTTGTATTTTAAAGTTTAGTATTTAAAACCTTATCCTTAGCCAATCTCTTACTTAAAAAAAATATATTAATACAATGGAAACAACAAACTCCTACCTGAATGTGATCAAGTACTCCTGTTGAATCCATTCTACTTGCTACATTCACAGCATTTCCCCAAATATCATACTGGGGTTTGCAGGCTCCAATCACACCAGCCACCAGAGGTCCGATGTTGATGCCTATTGAATATCAGTCATTTGATTTATGAAAGTGAGATGAGAAAAAAATGGTAGATCATAAAATTGCCTTGTAAGATCATTATGGTTGTTTGCAGGTAAACTCGCGACATTTATTTCCACACATTTCAAGAATATTTAACTGGCACAGTATTAAGGATAGTGTCAACTGAGATCATTTGTGTGTATGCTGATATCAACAAGGGGCAATATTAATTATAAGGGAAGATTGTTTTTTTTTTGGGATGACTGTGATTTTAGAACCTCATGATGACTCGATGAGTTAAAACTAGTTATTCCAATAAAGTGTTTTTTCATGATAATTTTGACTTTAATTTTTCTGCTTCCATTCCTGAGATGCAGTTTCGCCAAGTGATGGCTTCAGTGCTTGATTATATCCGATCAATTGATAAGGGCAAGTTGAAAGAAGGAAAACAGAGTGGTGAAAGTCTACTGGTGCCGGTAAGTTGAACTTTTTTCTACTTTTACAGGCTCAAGGATTATTGGCGTCAGTTATTTGCATGATTCCAACGCCAGTCAACTGGCGCCAATTGCATATGGAAACCCAGCTTTCTGGCATTAATAATTTACAGAATGGAAGAAGAGAAACTGAGTATTCTGAAAGTATTGATGATTAATAGCCTTTCCATTTGATTGATTCATTAAAATTTCATCGAGAATGATTTAAAAATTATATTAGAAACTATACTGATACATGACGTGTGTATGACTGCTTGCAAACTTTCTCACTTCTTCACAAATTCCATAACTTTCTATTATCTATTCAGTTAGTTTTCTTCAGAAAATAAAACAGAAAAACTAACTGATTAAAGATGTGCGAAGACTGGAATACCTCGAATGCTACAAAGTATTTGACATTCAAGATCATAAAAATTATACTAAAAGCACAAACTCGAATAAAGCGCCATGCACCATTGGGCGCCAATATATACATCGTTGTGTTTGGCAGGATCGGTAGGATTATTTTACATCAAATGTGCGGCAAGAAGACATCATATTTTTGAAAATCCCCTCACCTCGTGTACTCCGCAAAATGACCTTACTCCCTCGTGGTAGGAATGCCACATCGTCTAAAAAAATGGAATGGTAAATGTTGGTAAAATTACCGTTTAAAAAAAAAATAGCTGACTGTCCCAAACTGGAATTTTACCTTATTCTAATACCTAGTGGCAAAAGAATTGCCTTAAAAAGAATAGGCATATATTATACAATAATGTCCATATTGTAGATTGATTAAGTTACTATCAAATGGTAGAAAAATCTTGTAGCAAAGAATTTTATCAACAAATTCAAAGGTTAAGTTGAAAGGAAAATTTAAAGAATGGATATCAAAATTAAGATGTTCGCCTATCAAGAAAATCTTAAATTGGGATGCTGTTTATTTCACTCCAAAGCTAGTAGCAAATTGCTGAAATAATTTACTTGTAATTGTAATCAACTATTTTTTTGGAAAGTAATCAATACTTAAATGCTATCAATTTAATTTCACTCAGAGTAATTGTATTCGAGCCCAAAAAATTTCATCAGTAATAGGACAATCACTGACAGTGTGTCGTTAACATGATAGAAACGTTTTTTGCCAATTTAGTATCGAGTTTAGCAGCAACCCTATTTCTTCCTCTTATTCCACCACTACATATTATTATTCATTCCTTGCAAATAAAGTTACCATTCTCTTGCCACCTGGCTTCGGAAATGCCCAGAATTTCGATTCCATTTTCTCCATTAATAAAATTAATATAGTCAATTCTATAACTAGGTGGAATTTTGTAGAAACCGTCATATAAAAAAAACACTCAATACATCGAAAGATACGGAGAGAGGGGCTATATTTGACATGGGGATACATTGGACACCTTTACAATTACCGCCATAGTACCTCTGGTGTTTCAATTGTTTGTTTCTTTTGAGTATATTTAGGCGCCAGACTGAGTACTGACATTTTGCTTTCACATGTGCCAAGGTGAGTCAAATATTTTAGTTTTCTTGATTTATGTTTTAATATTTTCCTCTATTTCTTGTTATTATTTTTCTGCTTTGACAAGAAGAAATTTAATTTAACTGTATCAGTTCTGGAAGTGTTTAGAATGAAGTGTTTTTATTTAAATATCAAATTGTCCATTTTCAATTAAGGTATACATAATTTTATTTTGCTTTGATGTGAGGGGACACGATGGGGATTCATTGAGTCCAATGTGTCCCCTTTTTTGTTTACATATATTTAAAAAATAGTTGTTGAGTAATCTTTATTAGTGGGAATTTTTCTTGGTATAATTCATTTTTTGTCTTGTTTATTACTATTTCAAGCATTGCCATTACTGTGCATGATATTATCCTGTTTTATTTTTGCAACAATTGATGAAGAGAGGTGATTCAGCTTTAGAAACACCTGTCCAGTGTAATTAATTTTATGATAAATTAATAGCTAATTCTAGAGTTTATTTTCATGCTAATTATTTAATCTGGCTTCTCAACAGATGGTTCGAAATTACAAAAAGAGCACGGAAAGGCATACAGAAGAAGGGGACCTAAAATAAGCAGTTGAGGATGTGATCAAACATTGTTGCTGCTGCAGCGACCCAACATGGAGTGAAGAAGTCCAAGCTATGCTATCTAATAAATAAAACCAAGCCTAGACAACATGGTATACAGTGCTAACTTTAAAAACAGACAAGTACTTACGGACGAAATGGAGAAGTTGCTTGGTAAGTACCTCCTAAAATGTTCAAGGATATTTTATGGACTAACTCCTACAATGACCAGAATATTGGCATAGCAATATGCCAAAAAGAATGGCTTACTGATGCCAACTTCTTGGAATGAGAGGGAAGAAGCTGGAAAAGACTGGTTCTCTGCTTTTATGAAAAGGCAGCCTAGCCTTTCCTTGCTCAAACCAGAGGCTACAAGTTTGAAAAGTATGACTGCTTTCTACAGACACACAATGGGCGTGTTCTTTGATAAATTGGAATGTGTACTGAAGAGGCATAACTTCCATCCGAATCAGATATACAATTTAGATGAAATAGGTATGAACACAGTTCTGAAAAAATTGTTAGGCAGAAGGGGTGCAAACAGGTGGGACAGGTGACATCTCAGGAGCGTGGGGAGTTGGCAACACAGGTGGGCATAATTAGTGCCAATGGTAATGCACTGCCTCCAGTATGGGTGTTTCCTCGGGTGCGTTTTGATGAAACACGCATGATGTCATCTCCAGCTGGTTCCCTTGGACAGGTACACAAATCAGGCTGGATGACATCAGAGAACTTTATAAAAGTCCTCAAGTTCTTTAAAGACTGCGTGAGATGCTCTAACGAGAGCATTGTGCTCCTGATAATGAACAATCACGAGTCACACTTAAGTGTTGATAGGTTAGATTTTTGTAAGTCAAATGGGATTATTGTGTTGACACTTCCCCTACACACATCAAACAAGCTGCAGCCATTGGACCGCTGTGTATTTGGTCCAGTTAAAACATTCTTTAGCTCGGCTGTAAATTCTTGGATGAACTCCAACCGAAATGCAACCCTCAACATCTTTGCACTCCCAAAATTGTACAGTACTGCCTGGGATAGAGGAGCAGAAAACATAAAATCTGATTTTAGAGCTGCAGGTATAGTCCCTTTGACAGGGACATCTTCTCTGATGTAGACTTCTTGTCTTCTGCAGTATCAGATCGTCACCTCCCAACAAGCAATGATGGTGCCAGTACTCAAGAACTAAACAAAATTGTTTCACTTGGTGAAACTAATACCCCTGCAATTTCTGGACAATGTTCTGCAGTTATTGCTATAACAAGCTCTGTAGGTACTTCTGGAACAAATTGTGGTTTTATAGGCTCACTTTCACCAGAAGAAGTAAGGCCCCTTCCCAAAGGAGCTCCTAGGCAACAATCCTTCTGTGGCTGCAAACGGGGCCGATGCATGATTGCTACAGACACTCCAGAGAAGACAGAGCTGGAGAAGAAAAAAGGTCACCCCATTCCCAAGAGAAAATTGCGTATGTCACCATCATCATCATCTTCTAGCGAAGAAGACAATGACAATTTGTGTGAAGAGTAAGGCGAGTCCCCTATCACCTCTTCAGTCTTCTCAAGAGAGTGATGATGAGAGTGATGGAAGTGATTAAGAAGTGAGGGTGGGAGATTTTGTTGTTGTCAAGTTTCATACCAAAAAAACAACGGTGCACTACTTTGGTCATGTTGTCGCCATAATCAAGCCACAATTTAAGTATGAAATTACATTTCTTCAGAGTAAAGGAATGACCTTCACATACCCAATGATTGAGGCCAACTCCGTTGTGGCATTTAGTGATATATGTCAGAAAATTCTTCTGACATTTGTTAGGAGAGGGAAGTAACACTTTAATGCCAAAAGTGTAATGAAATTCAAAAACTTTTATTAGAAATTAATACATTTTTTATGACTTCTAGCTTTATTTTTATGACTTCTCGTCATACATATTTTGTGACATTCTTGGTATATTTTATACTTGTGTACTAAAGAACTCAGATAATAAATATTATTCTCTTTGAAATTTTCTTTATCATTCATCTCCATCCATCCATTTTACCTATTCCCACAGTATGTCCAATGTAACCCCACCTACGGGGTTAGTTTGTACATTGCTCACCTCTCAGCTTTTTCCACTCCCTACTAATACGAGAGAGAGTAAAGTAAGATTTTCATGCTAAAAAACATTCCTGAAAATTTGAAGAATTAAGTGGTGCCACATCCATTGCAATAAGCCATATACTGAGTCCACTAAAAATTCTTAATTAAAAATTGTCCAATCCATCCCCACTCTCCCCAACAAAGTTCTTTCCTTTTAAGATTTCTTTAAGGCTTCTCCATTTCTTTCAGTTTCCGAGTTTAACCTCACACATGATGTCAGTAAATAAATGCCATACATAGATGTTTTTGTTGATGGATAATGAGTGATTGCTGAGTACTTTAATAAACATTGAGATAAAGTTCTCGTTGGAGACCTAAAATAAAATATGTACTTAGGTTTTGAAAATATGGTGACAATTAATTTCTCGTAATGAATAATATTAATTATTGAATCATTAAATAAACCACTATAAGATCACTGGAAGTAATTGTTCACCAAGTCTTGCATCAATTGATTTCAACGGTAATGACAATAAGCACGAAATTTATTGTTCAACCAAAAACATTGGTTAGTCCTGCTCCTATTCGAAAAACATCGGTGCAATGTAGATTGGGTAAAATTTAATTCTATGACACCACTATCACAAAACAAACATCACCATGGTCCGGCCTCCGATTGTTGTCACCTGAAGTTCAAGAATGTTTGTTCAAACGTAAGTTTCCGTGGTGTCGGTGCCCTAAATTGATATTTGTATGTTTAATGGTTCTATAACTATTCAGAATGTTCTAATATTCGAGGAGCGAGTTTTCTGCTATTCGTCCCATCCGTGAAAGTGTGATGAAAACATTTTCTCTGCTATGTTTCCCATGTAGAAATCTTGATTTAGAAGTTTGACTTTTACAAAAACTTACATTGTCATTCATTATTCTTTTATTATTTGAGTAAATTATTACTCTGAGAAATTAATGTCGAAGTAGCTGGTCTGAAAGTGGTTCTCGGTTCAATTCCCAGTTCTACAAAATATTAATTAATTTTATATTCAGAGCAATTATTTCTGACTTATTCCATAGAACGTTGTGTGTATAAGAGCTGGTATTTTTCTATGGAAACGAGGATACTCGTATGATGGTAAAAGTAGTATTTTAAGATTCACACGTTCAGCTTTTACGAATATTTTTGTTTGGCAATTGAAAATCAGACATGTCAAATTGGATCAGAATTTTGCCATTGATTTTAAAGGGAACTAAGTATTCGAACATAGCTGTGCAAGCTCATTATACTAAGGTAAATGAGTTTATCCCATTTATAGGTAAACTCCAAAAAATTCTACCTGAAAACACTCCTTTTTAGGTATATTAAACATAATTATTATATACTTATTCACAGAAAATTTGCATGTTTCAAACACTAGGTTACAATTAGGAATAGCTTTTGATATTAATAATTAATAGTATTTATAAACATATACCTATTCTTATTCGGAAGTGGTTGAATGAATGTTCATTCACATGTGCCAGCTGCTCCCTCAATCTCAGGGCATAATCTGCCATTGCAGTGACATGGGCGAAGTTTATTAGATCACATGATTTATCAGTAAGACCTGAAACAGAGAGCAGCATAATTATACCTATCAATAGGAAGTTGTTCTCTCTAAATTATCCTTCATACCTGATGCAGCCATATACGTAGCACCAGTTGACTTTATTTTTTCAATAGATGAAAAAGATGGCTCTGAGAGTATTTCATCAAAATCAGCTATTATTTCATTAAGAAGTCTTAAACATTCAACTCCTTCGTTATTTGTCTCTAATTCAACATAAAATTCTGAGAAATTTGGTATTGATGCAAACATCACGCACACTGATTCACACTGCTCATGGTATAGTTCCTGCAAAAAATGTTTAGCGGAAAACCTAAATTAATATTGAAATTATTATAAGTAATACAACTAGTTATGCATGTTATACTTCATGAGTAATACAACTAACAAGGAAAGCACATGTAATACAGCAGATTCATGTCCAAAACACAAAACACACATTCTAATTTGTGTATAAAATTTTTCAATGCACTGCCTGTAGGTGCAGTTCAGTGCAATGATGTAAATTTTAACAAAATAATTTTTAACTGGTTAATTTCTAAACCATTGTATTCAATAAGTGAATTTTTCTACCTTAATCTTAATGAACTAGTGTTTTAATTACCTATTTATGATGAGATCTATTGTGTTTTGTAACAATTAATGATCAATAAATTATTATTATAATACTATTTCAGTAGGGGATATGGAGAGATGTGTTTGGAAAAAAAAACAAATATTCCATAAAGTATTAACAAAATGCATTCTGGTATAAAGTTTTGTGAAGTTGTAATCTTGTTGCATAATACTTACATCAGCACTCTTATCTGCTGAAAGGAAGTGTTCAGCAACATGCACTGGTAGTATGTTGGCCAGAAGTTTGCGATTATATGCCTGTAGATGTTCCATCTCTTCTTTCTCCTCTGAAAGTAAATTTATAATTTATATCCTGATTCTAAAATAAATCATCCTCTCAATTCAGTTCATATTAAAGGTCAAAAGTGTATTATACATTGCAAAAAGTTATATTAAAACAAAGAAACTTAATATTTTTATATTGTTATAAATATTATATATAAATGAAAAGTAAGTCTAGGCCATTTTGATAGCTATATTGAATTGACAATGTGTAACATTATAAGTAATTAAAATTAAATTTTATGAATAATCAGTTAAAAAATTTTGTTATGAAAGATTGAAATTCATATGATCGTATGCTGACTGCATGAATGATAGATGACTGTTTTTAATTAGTGAGGAAATAAAATAGCAAAAATTTTGGAAAATATGGGTGTTAACTATGCCATAGGTTATATTGTATGTAGGGTTCATTTATAATTGGGAGAATACAAACTCTTAAAAAACATTCTTTGGTAACAAATCTGTGAACAAGCTGTTCTTAGAATAACAAATTCTAAGAAAATAGACCTCTCTAATGGATCTGAAGTTGTCCTAAATTTACTTTATACAGTAGAAGTCCGTTATAACAAGAGCTGACAAAAATTGGAAAAATAATAGTTAGCATACTCATTTCAGCCCATCTCTAATACTAAATGTCCATCCTCTTGAATCCAAGAATAGCAAGTGCGGCAGTTTGGAACTGTAGGGTTTTTAATCCTTACACAAATGCTTAAAGTACACTCATGTCAAAAATATTATTTAATTAATTTATAAACTGTAACCAACGTGCATACTATAATATAAAATATGGAAAATTATTGCACAATAATTGTCAATAAGTAATGGTAGATCATAAGATAATCTTAATTCATATCAAATTGCTTTCTCGAGATATGTTTCATTCACACGCTTCAAAAGGAATGACTGTGAAAAGAGAGGAAAGTATTGGAATCCGGATCAGCACTGCTTTTATCTCCTATATTCCCACCCATCAGATGATTTGGTGCTAAGTTTGGTATGAAAACAAATCCCACACAATATTCAATTAAGAATTCCAGCAATGACTAGAGAGATCCTCGCGGAGGGGATAAGAGTTAGGGAGGGACAGAGGGGAGAGTGAAACTTGCAAGAAATCTGTAATTAAAGCTCCACAGAGTATTTTTACGAGTAAGTGTGAGGCAAATTGTGGGAAACTAATGCATGAATTAGGTGATGATAATTTTTTTCATTTAATTTTGTTCTGCTCTTTGAAGAGATAATGTGCCTCATAATAATTTTCTTGTCCGACTTCGTCTCTCACGTCAATTGAGGATTCCGAGATATGCCTGCAAAATAGACATTGAAATGTGGCACTCGTTATACTTCAGAAATAACCACTCATAATAATGGACATATCCTTTTTCTGAAAATGGCCAAAAAATCACATCTTATAATGCAACTCTCGTTTTGTGCCATACTCATTATAACGGACTTCTACTGTATTTGCATATTAATGAAACTGATTTGGAATGTAAATCTAATCAGTAAATTGTCAGGAATCTGAGGTTGAACATAATGAAATTCAATAATTTCCATCTTTATCAACTTGTTATTGGAGGGTTTAGTTCCTTTAATATAAATTTTAGATAACAAGATTCATTAGAGTGGCCTATTTTTGAAGAATTGTATTTTAAGTAATTCATTTACCAAGAACTTTTCTGTAACGTTATAATTATCCAATATTCAAATCATCAACTTATGTTGGTTATCTTAAATTTTATGTGCTTAAAATGATTATCTACTTATATATTGTATCTCAATTTCACTGTGATCAAATATTAATATGTGGTTATAGTAATTATAACCTAAAAATGTCTTCAAATAAATTCAAGTGGAAAATTTTATGAAATCCTGGTTACCAAATATCAAATTGTTTAACACTACAGCCATCATGCATATTTGTTGTTGTCATAACACAAAATCACTAAATTGTCAATATTTTAAAATTTTTATATTCCTAGAAAAAATATGTTATCTTAGGTTGAAAATTTTTATCTCAAATTTATTTTGAATAAAATTTAGTGCATTATTTTATTAAAAGTATTCATCGAGAATGAGCTTAATGTACTTATAAAATTCACATTCTCTGGCGATGTCTTGTACGTCATAATGAAGAAGAACAATTTGCATTTTTCCACAGTGTTAATGTACTTAGATATGAACATACATTTATTCATTATGTGAATGGTATTTTAAATCATCAAGCTAGCTTTTAAATTAGAAAAGCATTCATATGATATTGCAAAACACCCAATGCCAATTGTTCTGCATATCCGATTTTCTGGATTATCTTCAATTTTGAGTTTTTTTGCATATAAAAAATACTTGGTATTCAGTGACTAAGATACACAAAATCCTTACAAGATGAACATGATATACTAAAAATGCACGTACGAATTCTGTAGGAAGTTAAGAACACAGGTATTATTCATGTTTTAATAAAATTTCAAGACTTGATCTTTTCATGAGAAGGGATTATAAGGATAGATATTTGAAAACAATGTTTCCCAAATTTTTATTTAAAGTCGAAATTATATTATCAGTTATGAACTAAAATCTCACTTTCGATTAGAATTGCCAATGATTTCAGCAATCATGATAAAAGCTCAAATTTATTTGTATATGTTAATAAAATAATGTCAATAATATTATTTAAATTTTGAGCAAAACTTGGGGGTTTTTACCCAAATATGTGCTCAAATTATCACTCCATATGATTAGGTACTTAAAAAGAGATACATTTTCAAATAACTTTATAGTGATTCTTGTACAATAAATTGGAGTGGGTTAGATGAATTTTACTAAATTAAGACTAAGAATTGATTAAAAGGATTTCTTGCTCCACATTTACCATTAGATATCTCTTTACCTGTAGCTTGCAATTTCCAAAGAAAGTCTAGACGAGAAGTAGCTTCAGTCTGGCGACCATGCACCACTAGAGCTGCTACAAAAAAAAGGGTGATGACTACAGCCAAGTGACCAGGAGGTAGAAGTTCTATGCCAACCCCAAGTCCATCGCTAGCCCTGCAGTTTTCATCACAATCTTAGAAATTATCAGTAGCCGCCTAATAGAACTCCCACAATGTGGCAAGTGCAATTTTATGCTAAAAAATTTCATTCTTACTCACGAGCTGGAAGTAATTTAGATGTTAAAATGTTATTTTATACCAAGAATATATTTATATTAAAAGATGATTTCTATTTTGAAGACAGAAATGCTAAAGGGATTGTTTTCATTGATCATAATAGAACATTTTCAGAAGTTCCAAAGGAAAAGAATCGTTAAGTGACCAAAACTGGATCTGATTAAAGGGTCTTTAAAAGGAATGGTATACTTTTTAGAGATGATTGAAGTCTAATATTATAATAATTTTATTTTGTTACATTGAGATAAAAAATCCATTAAATGAAAATGTACGGCAATAATGAATTGATAAAACCTTGATTGATTCAACAGTTGAACAAAATAATCTCTACTATTTGGCAGTGATATCTTAAGCTGTGATCGAAAGTTAAAATGGGTAGTTGGTATAGAGTTTGAAGTTTTGGAAAAAAATTTTAATTACAAAACGTATGCATTTTTATATTATTTATCGATGCAGCCGAGATGTTGTGGAAAGACACAGATTTATACTTATCCACAAAAATTTATAATTGAACTATTAGTTTTGGTGTAACACTATCGTTGCATTTTACATTTTTACTTTGGATTATTCCCAATATAGTTTCCAGAATGCCTTTCTGTGAAAACAGTCCTGGGTTCTATTTCTGAGGTCAGAGTGGCTTCTTTCTCCAGCCAGAAGAGGCCTAATGGCAGTCCCATATAAGCTGTGCTAATAGGAACTATACTTTTTATGAGAATAGGTTATAAATAATAAAAACAAAATGAATTACATTACCCAATAAGGAAGTAATTAGTAATATTCCTTTATGGTTCTATGAAAAATGGATTGAGAAAAATATTTTCCAATTTTAAAAATATTAATCTCTTCATCTTGACCCCACTCTGCATTACATCCTCTAAATGTCCTCACATAGGAGAAGTTTGTTATAACGAGTACAGCATATAACAAGGGTTGCATTATAGCAAGTGATTTTTTTGCGATTGGCCCTCTCATAGAGTAAAGGAAGTTACGTCCATTATTAAGCGTGGTTATTTAAGAAGTGTTACGAGTGTCACGTTTCTGTTTATCTTGCAGACATTTCGAAATCCTAAATTTGATGCGAGGGACAAGAGTCAGACAAGCAAACAATAATCTGAGGCATGTCATCTATTCAAGGATCAGAACAAAATTAAATGCAAAAATAATCATCACCTAATTCATGCATTTGTTTCCCACAACTTGCTTCACCATTTCTCGGCAATAATGCTTCAGGGAGCTTTGATACTTCTTACAAGTTACACTCTCCCCTTTGTCCATCCATAAATTCTATCCCCTTGTCTCTTGTTTCTTTTCCATGAGGACCCCTCTAGTCAATGTTGGAATTTTTAATGAGTTCCCACCTTATCCGCCTGTGGGACTTGTTTTCATACGAAACTTGGCACCAAATTGTTTGATCTAGGATGTGTGGGAATATAAATGCAGTGCTGATTCGCAGTTCTCTTTCCCTCCCTTGCAACAAAGTCATTTCTTATGAAGCGTGTGAATGAAAAATATCTCGAGAATGCAATTCGATATAAAATGGTATCATCTAATGATTTATGATTACTTTATGATGATTATCAAGCAATAATTTGTAACATAGGGCATTAGAGGTTGCAGTGTGGTTACGGTTTATAAATTCATGAAATTTTACTTTTGATGCAAACTTCTATGCATTGTGAAGCATTTTCGTGAGGATTAAAAACCCTACACTTCCATTCTGCCGCACTCACTGCCCTTGGATTCAAGAGGATGGACACTTAGTATTAGAGATTGGCTATAACGAGTACTTTTCCAATTTTTGTCAGCTCTTGTTGTAATGGACTTCTACTATAATTTTTGCATTTGGGTATTTTCAGATTGCATTGATTAAAGTAGAATGCATTTTATTTTTTAATTAGAGAATTCAATTAGATATTAATAATATTGTTCAATTAGAGAATTACTAAGAGTTTCAAATGTCATGTAAATGAACTAAATAACTGCATACACCAGTTACTATGGGAATCTTAGCACTATTATAAGAATTGTAGTTAAGAGGAAAGGAAAATTTTATAAAAGTGAATTGATTGAATTTTTGCTGATGAAATATTGACACAGGAATATAGCCCTAAAAGAGTATTGAAAAGAATTCAGAGGTGGAAGATGATATATCACTGAAGTGTATACATTTCATGCAAGTATTCTGAGGAAAATAAAGTAAGTAGAATAAATGCATATACCGTGGTTAAATCATTTAATTTCACCATTTTCCTGGGGAAGAGAAGAGTTGCGTATGTGTTCTGACCAATTATAATTTTTATAAATAAGGAGAGCAAAATTGGTTCAAATCCGCTCATATGGGAACATGTTTATTCAACAGGAATCTGCAATTTGAATAATCTTTAAATGAATCTTAAATTAATAAAATGAGAAGTCTGAAGGACTTTTTATTTTCTCAATTTAAAATTTTTAATAATAAAATAACTTATGAGTCCAAATGACTGCCTTTAATTTTACTTAAATATAATTCAATCAAAGAAGCCCTAATTTGGTGGAACTCTGTAATCAGAATCATATTAAATAAAGTTTCAGAATTCCACAAAACAAAACTTAAATATGCAAACGCTTTTGAGCTAACCCCTTATCATCTGGCAGATGATGAGCAGTTAGCTCAAAACCAGTCGCGCATTTAAGTTTTGTTTTGTGGAATTTTGAAATTGTATTTACTTAAATATAATTTTCAGTTAACCATCTCCGAAGATCCTTTTTTTATTATACCCAATATTTAACTCAAATGTTTAGATTGATTTAGAGATTTTCAGAATCAAGAGCATTCGCTGGTGATAAATTTCTCCTCTGAAGTATGTGCTACATGCAAATTCATTTTACCAAAGTAAAGAAGGAAAAGAAAATATCAAAAATTTTTAGATTTAATTCTGTTTAGATAAGTTAAATAATTCATAAGCATTGTTATTGAAGACTCTTATATTATTTTGCAGAAATGAGTAAATACTGTTATTATAGTCAAAGATAGATGTATAATTATTAGAGAAAGCATTTCATTCATATATTCAAATTTTTCTTTTTAATTCTGCAAAGTTAAAATCTACTTAGATCTCTCACCCATTATGAAAACGCAGAAGAATATCTCTGGTGGCGTAGAGGTTAGAGTGTGGGGAGAAGACCACAATGCAAAGGTGAACGGTACAGGCAGCACTTAGAAGCAGTGCTTTGGTGATACTTGCTAGCACCTGGAACACTCCGACCATCACCATGGCCAACAGCAGACAGAAGGTGAAGTACTGTTAATTAAAGGTAAATTGATTTTATTCACTTTTCCTGTATCTTGCTTGCCGCAGTATTTTATTGCGCAATTCATCCTTAGTCACTCTTTTACACTACTTGAAACTATTTCTATGTGCGAACCCTCGGAGAACTCAAAAAGTCTTGACACTATTAAATATTTTCTGAAGTAGTACTTCCTGGCTATGAATGTTAGTTTTGGTGGTAAGGCAGCATCTTTAAGATGCCATTCATGAGAAAAAGTTAGGAAATGCATTGCGTCTATCAGAAGAGTCAATGGCTGACCGGACCATTCACCTCACTGTGATTAGCAACCAAAATCCTTGGATAAGGCATGAGCCCTTCTATGTGCTTTCCTCTTTGAGCTAGAATACTATAATTTCAAACAGAAGGGTAGCACCTAATTTCCTCAAGCATAGTATCCCATAAAAGACATTTTCAGTAAGCCATTCATTACTCAGCATAACTCAGCAATTTTCATGTAATCTGTTATCAAATGAATGGGATAAAATTTAATTAAATATACATTTTCCTTCATTTTATATAAACAGGCAAATTATCCTTTCATAATGATGTGCTAGAGAGAGCATTTTCTCTCAGTTGCAGTTTTGACTAAGAATTTGCAGTCGATATGCTGCTGATAACCTACAAAATATAATTCTTCTTCCTTCCAGGATTAGGCTTTAAGCCGGCTTCACTTTACCATCTTAATCTTGGTCTTCCAACAATCCTTTTACCTAATGGCTTATATTCCAAAGCTTGCTTAATTCATCTTGTTTTGTTCTCCAACATTCTGACCCATACATCATAGTATGGACTGCCATCAGCTTGTAAAACTTATTTTGGGTTTCTTTTCTGGTTTTACCTCTTAAGGTTCTTCTCATTGTCCCGCTTATCCTCTGGAAGATGTTTATTTTATTTGTGATGTCTTTATCATCTTTATAAGTTAGATCACATCCTAAATATTGGAAATGGGATACCTGTTCGAGTACTTGGTTTTCAATCAATTTTTGTTCTTATTGGATAGTTTCCTAAGAATGCCATTGTTTTCGTTTTAGCTGTCGAAATTTTTAGGTTATATATTTTACTCAGTTGATGTAATTTGTGAACCGCCATTTGCATCACTATCTTGTCTAATAACCTGGTCGTCAGCGAATAACAATGTGTTTAAATACTCAGAAGGCCCCAATTCTGGCGCAATGCTATCTTCCTTAACTCGCTAAAATTCAGATGTCTGCCACTTTCTTACATAAAGTATGCAAATACTCAACTGTAATCAATAAAATCATGTCTAATGAAGGATAAAGTGCAGGTTTATAACATGACGTTGTGCTTATTTGATGGATTTCCTCTAATGGGTTCAGCATTGGTTTGAACTTAAAGAATTTTGCAAAAAATCTATGACTGGCATTTTCACCAAATTAGGTCAACTTCAACTCCCTGTAAAATTTAAATGTGCAGGAATCAAAGTAAGTTACTTAATAATAATAAAAATGACTGTATACAAAATTAATTCAGCAGTAACTATGCAAAGTGTCAAAGTTCCCACAAACAGAATCCACTTCT
Source organism: Sympetrum striolatum (assembly GCA_947579665.1). Lineage (NCBI taxonomy): Eukaryota > Metazoa > Arthropoda > Insecta > Odonata > Libellulidae > Sympetrum > Sympetrum striolatum. The sequence goes on from OX388350.1 coordinate 89,718,282, forward strand.
GAATTTTTGGCCAGCTCTTTTTTATTCTAGCCCATTGGACAAAGTTATGTATATGAGAATAAATGCTAACTAAATAAAAGAATGCTTGGACGGTAACAATAGGAAATTTAATTGCAAAAAGGTAAGTTATTAGCAAAAGAAATGGAGGAATATAATTTCCTATTAACTCGAGGTCTATATAGTAATGCACGCGTATGGTGTGGTTGCCTAACTCCGATATTCAGTTGCTATATTTTTATAAACAAAAGCCCATTGAGTTAAACGGTCAGACATCTGTCCTGTATTTTTAAGCAAAGAATGTGTCCTGAAAGATTCGTGCGAATCCATTAGTTAATTTCGCACTAACCTGGTGTTCCCATTGTCGGGACAAATTTTAATTTTTGGAAATTGTCTGGGATCAAGTCGGCATGAGTTACCATAATCTACTCACAGTAATATTTATTAGGTAAGTTAATAAGGCCAAATAGAAAAAAATGGAAGGTATGCGTATTTGATTTTGCAAAAAATAATTTCCCTTATATCTTAGGACACCCTATGTTTACATTTACATTTAAACCCTGCAATCCGCCAGTGGCATGTGGCAGGGGGTGTAAAACACCAACATCCCTAACTAACCTGAAGTGCTATTAGCTTCTCTAATACTTTGCGGGAAAAATGACCTGAAGTAACTATCTGTCCTGGCAACTACCGTATTTGACAGCATATAAGACGCACCGGCATATAAGACGCACCCTCATTAAGTTGGCCACTCACCAGGAAAAAGAGTTTTAATAGTCCGTGCGAAAGCGTGGTACCTCAATAACTTAAAATGTAGTTTCTTTTAGTTGTCTCGTTTTGTAAAAGCCAAATATTAACACAATCATTGAATGCAATTATGAAATAGGTAGTATAGACCATCTGGGCTAAAAATAGCATTCAGTATTGAAATTTAACCTGTAGAGGTTGAATCTTCACATAAAAGATGCAGGGAAATTTTTCGAGACATTATTTAGGAAAAAAGGTGCGTCTTATATGCCGTCAAATAAAGTACTTCTCTGGATGTTTTCTCCCAAAGATTGCGGAAGTTTATGACTGGGATAACAATATCAGTTACCTCCTTCCCGAAATTGGTAGTGATAAATTTATCAAAAAGCTTCTGTCGATACTCAAGTCTTCTATCACTGAGAGAATTTCATCTGAGGAGATTTTATCATAGCTGAAACACTGCTGTCAAATCTGAAATCTCCCTTGACGGGCCTTGCTGCTCCACGTTGAACCATCTCAAGATCGGAAATTAATCCTACTTCGTGAGGTTCCCAAATTGCACAGCAATACTCAAGTAGAGGTCAGGGAAAAGTAGGCTATTTCTTTTACTCCCGATGAACATCCCCTCAGAAATCTACTGGCTAACCTTTGCTTCCCATTCGCCTAGTGACAGTACTAAGTCAGTACGAGGTAATTGTGGCCAAAGCTCGCTAAATCCATGTGAAACTAGTACAATAAGGTGCGGTTTAATTACAGTCAATATGAGGTAATAACAGTCGATGCCTGCTAAATCCATGTGAAACGAGTATAATAAGGTGTGGGCTCATTATAGTCAATACGAGATAATTGATGGAACGGATGCTGATGGAACAATGTCAAACGAGGTAATCCGATAACAGGTAAATGAAGGTAGTTCCATGTGAAACCATCCATCTGGAACAAGGTAATGCAAGGTAATCCACGTACGAGGTGATTATAGGGTAAGTAACGGTGCTCAACTTTGAGGTACATGTTGTCAGTGTGTAAATGTGATACTATATATTTTGGTAAAAAATTGGTCTTCTTAAACATAAACAGAATTTTGTTACTTCTATGAAAGCATCGATAAGAAATTATAATTTCTGTGAATGATATAAAATTTGATATAATATGCCTCAAAATAAATTTACCCCTAAATATCCTAAAAATTCTTTTCTATCGAAAAAGAAAATATGACAGTAATTTTCACTAGATTTTAGTGCTTGTTTTGAAGTCTTAGACTGGATATCCATAATATGTATCATGCATCTATCATAATTAACTTTTTATAAGTTTTCTTAGATACTTATGTTAGTGTTTTATCTTCCAGAAAATGGCCATGCATTCTCAACCATATTAGAGTAATATTTCAATTAGCAATGCTTAATATTCATCACTACTGTACTGATGCGTATAATTGTTGCAGTAACAATAGATTGGTTATATGGATTTATTGAAGCCAAGGTTACTTACATCTGGAAAATGTGAAGTTGGTTGATCATGGCACAAGTCATAGACTTCCTCTTGACCGAAGGCAAGTCCAAGTTCCCTAAGGCTCTCTTCATCCAAAATCCGTAAGGATGCATTGATTTCCTTCTTAAGACATTCTTCCAGGTTATATGACTGCACCCCTGTCTGGGAAGGAATTTAAGTTAAATATTATATTGTCTAACTTCCTATTGTGCGAGGCAGATGAAAATAATCTTAATTCATAAATTATGCCAACATACTTCAAATAACCATTTAATCACATATTTTTATGGTTTTTTATTGAACAATTTACTTATGAAAATGTGATCCTAGGCTTTGATGCAAAAGGATTGAGGGATTGTTAAATGTATAATAATAATAAAGCTATAAGATGCTCAGGAACACAAGGTGAACTCTATTTTTGAAAAAGTACCGGGGAAAATAATAAATACCAGATTGGCAATTTCTTATCATTTACATTAAAACCTTGGGAATCATTTTGACTGCAAAATTTTCCATATTTATTTTGAGAATAAAACATTTATTATTAGAAAATTCGGCAAAATTGAAATATTAAAGCATAGAAAGTTGTATTATTTAAAATATATATAGCTGAAATTTGATTTACCAATTTTATTAATGCTTTCCTCATCATTAAATGTTGGCTATCCTTCCCCATACATTTCTTATGGGCCTATCTTTCCCATATAATTGTTGACAGTTGAAAGCAACCTAAGTCACCAGAGGGACTGGTTTTTTACAACCACAAAATCATACAGATTTTTTCTTGTCCAAATTCACACAATTTCACATTCAACACAATATTTCTTGAGCAAAAGAAAAGTCTTTAGTTTCATCAGATTTGGTAATCATCTCAAGGTAGTAGAACAATTACTTTTAATCTCATTTTGTAAATTAAATGAAGCTTGGAAATGGTAAACTACAACTTAACGTGTATTTCTTATGAAAATATTTATTGGACCCAGAGTCATACCCATGATACTTTAGGCAAAAAATATTGATATGTAATACTATGTTACTTTAATTAATCCCTAAATCTGAAATTTCTATCTCTTGAGGAAGTCTGTGAAATTAATTTCTTAAATTGCTTCAATGATTTCCTTATGGAGAGTTACTGACATCAAGCAAATAAATATAGTCACACCAGTGATTATAATATTTGATTTTATTATATTGTGGGGTCTTCGTTTTATAGAATGAATATTTATCTAAGAGATAATGCAGATTGAGAGATTTATTGGAACATTTAATAGGAGAAAATGAAATATTTTATATGAATCATGAAATTGAATGCATGATGATTTTGAAAAGTACATCACAGCATCTAAAAGAAACAAAATTTTTCATTTGAAAGGAAAAAGCCCAAATTTAGAATTTTTAGAGGCAGGCAATTACTTTTTTTTCACTATAAGTATACTTTTAAGTTTCATATCTTAACCCGTTCACTACGGCGATCAGACTGGCAATCTTTAAGCATTTATAAAGATGTATGAGAATGTATTCCTTTGTGGTTAATGGAAGACTAAAGGAAAACCTTTCTGAGTATCGGGAGCGTACCCCAACTAATTTAAAACTAAATGGGCCGTAGCGAAAGGGTTAACAAACTACAAAAGATGGGGAAATTATTTTTTATATGAGAATAACAAAGGTATGTTTGTTTAATAAGATTAGAACCACGAACCATTGGCAGGAAGCAAGCAGTAAATGTTGAAACTATGATAAATGAGGCCAAAGCTTGAGCTGATATCCGATTGCTACTAATTCGGGATGAAACAGATTGTATCACTTGTGGTAAGAACTGAAATGAAAGATAAGGCTAATAAACAATTTGCTTTAATGTTTAGTATATTAACCATTATTCATTATACAAAATGAAAATGGACTATTCACTCAAAATTACATCTTAAATTGATAAAAGCAAACATTATAATGAATTATTGCAGTTTCTATGATTACAATCTATTTTAAATCATGATAATATGATTTATTCCTGAGCATTCCACCACTTGGTAGGCTCTCATGCCTCAATAATCCAATGCCATTATTTTGTTTCTTGGTAGCATACCCCACCATTAATATCATCTCCTGCCTTTGTCTTCCTCTCCGTCATACTAACTTCTCAAGGAACTTTTTACCTCCTCTTTTTGCAAGACCTATGTTTCAGTCTTGTTTAGCAAATCACTTCACAAAGGGATTTCACCAATCTTTTCTTAATTCCATTCTTAATGGAAGGCCTTTCCTTCATAAAGGCTTCCTTGACCAAGGCTACCCTTTTACGAACCTCACCTTTGCATATTCTATCCCAAGTAAGAGCATTCAGTCACCTGCTCTAGTTTTTCTGCTGCTTATTTCCACTTTATTTGTTAGCTTGTCTTTCTTTCCCATGCTAAGCCTCATTATTTTACTTTTACTAATGTTAATTATTTGCCCAAAACTCCTTTGGCTTATCATTTACTGCATTAAGTTGAATTTGTGAACCATTTTTTGGATCATACACCATAGCTTTGTCATTTGTATACCTTACTGACTGACTATTTCCAAGCGTCAAGGATGCACGCCAGTTTTTAGAAGCAAAGTTTTGGAAAAAAAGATTTGTTTGGATTAAAAAGCAAGAGAGTTATATAGGTGATTCATGTCGGTAACAGCATTACCTAGAATTGAATACTGTTTTGCTATGCACATCACTGCATTAAAATAGCATGATGTGCAGGGCAGACTCAATGTTTAGTTCATATAACCTTCCTGTGGTATTAGCATTGAAAAAAATGTATCTTTGAGGTGTCAAAGAAGCACTGCAATTTTGAGAGACTCATTCACTGGGGATCAAAATTCTAATTATGTTCCACGAGTGTCACTGACTTGAAAATTTTTACGACGTACTGGCCATAACGTGTAACCACCAGAAAAAGTGCAATTTTGAACCTCAATGTCCATGCCAGTAGGCCCCTAATTCCAAATTTTTTTCCTTAAGGATGCATTGAGTGGATTTTCTAAAAAATTTTTGAGGCACTCCTCTGCAAATTAGAGAGTTGCAATTCGAGAAGGAGCTGGCAGACATACCTATCCGACGAAGACTATAAAGTATTCTACAAAACATATCTTGGTTCGATGCTAGGTCAGGGCAAATATTCTCCTATTTAATATGCATTTTGGCTGTTTAAGATTAAAAAAAAATCCCTTCCCGATAAGATGGAAACTTGAAACTCGGCATGTAGATAAAGATCATGAATATATTTTATATGTGCTGTTTAACGTTTTGCTGATGGTCCTTGGTTTGATCCCAGAGAATTATTCACATTCCTCAATGAATTTCTAATGGGGATAACGGCATCCTATTTAAGCTCCTTCCTGGTATGATATCGACTTAAAAAATTTGCATTAAATAAGATCAAGTCCTACCAAGTTAGTTCGACACCAGGCAGCCCTACTATTTAAAACTTATGGTGGGATTTTCAAATTATATTTACTGAGAAGGAGGAAATTCTATAGCCAGGCATGTGAACAGAAGTAATACAAGGTAATTCTTTTAAGATTTTTAAGTCTTTGCAAAATATAGTAATTATAATTCTCTTACAATATCATCCACAAATTGCTTAGCTTATTTAATGATACTTCCCTTTTTTTAGCTGTTTTTTGAAAAGTTTTTTCCAACCTCCTTTGGGAGATGCACATTACATTGATGAAAAATTTGCACTGTTGCATGTAACACCTTTTAGTGACTCAAAATTATATTTTTTATTCATAGAAATCTGTTCTTATCATTACAGACTATAAAACCTTTAAAATATTAGCAGGTTCTCACTCAGTGTTTTTCCGTATTAGGTTTTTAAAATGTCAGGCCCCCTGAAAAACCTTAAATCAGGATTCTACTGTACCTGAACTGAAACTTTATTAGGATTAACAAAGGAAAACCCTCTGCTCTGTAGCTCGGACTGAATTTAATTGGAATTCACAACAACTCCTATAATACTCATAAACATCAGGCATTACCACTAAACCTAGGCTTATACTTCTCTATATCAGTTTCTGATTGAAGTAAAATCATAGAGATACAGCATATCATCCTGAAGACAGCTTACCTTACTAGTTCCAGCAAAGATCAACAAATTTCCAACCAATACTATTATTCCACAGAATAAAAAAGTTGCATACATGATGTAGGAACTGGAAGCAAAACAAGAGAAACTGATGAAATTCTTTCTTAGATGGAAGACATATTGGATTAAATATTTCATTACTTTTTTATAAGATACTGAATATCTCTTAGTTATATTTACTCAATTATCAAATATGTCATATCAGTGGAGCAGCCAGGATTTGCCAATGGGGTCCAAGGAACCAAAAAATGCCTAACTTACAGGGGCTAGTATATTCATGCCTGCTTCTTACTACAAAAATGTCATATCTCTCAAAAACTGAATGCATTTAAAACTAGAGGAGTTTAATGCTTATATGGCTAACTCATTAAACTTTCCAAGATAGTTGTTTACATAAGCGAACTCCTGAAAACTTATGATAAGTTTTGTTTGGATTTCTAGTTTGGATACATCCAATATTTATTAAAAAGTCATTCATTTCTATGCTGAAGTGTTTTGGTGTTGTAGATATAAACTTCCTGAGTCTTTGAGAGTTCTTTCTTCCAAGAGGTTGCCAAGCGGGAGAAGGAAAAAAATAGTTACGGTTATTTGGCAATCGATATAAAACATTTCAATAAATCACCACATTGGCGCATCCATCCTTATTTGAACATCTTTCATTATTAGACTATATCATCAGCAGCTTTCTAAAGGGTGACTTCATCCATTGCTTTTAAATTACCTTCTCTTCTAAGAAATAAAAAAAAATGATTTATATCAGATGAAATTTTCTGGTAGGCTTACAATTAAGCCAGATTTCATGATTTATGTATTCAATCAATTATATATAATATTCAATGAAGTATTCAATCGAGTGCAACACATACCAAGCAGTAAAAATTCGGCTGCATTAAAATATACTGAAGACTCTTGATTATAGTTGATATTATAATTGAATTTGCAGAAATCAAGTTACATACCAAGGTGGAAAAAATGAAGACGTCAACTTACAATTATTTAGACTAAGTAATAGTTAGGTGGTTAAACCAGCAGAGAGCTGACGCAAACCCAGTCTAACACACTGAGTGTTCAAAGGAAACAAAAATTTTCCATATAATGAAATGTTAAAGGGGCATTGCATGACCACGTGGTTAACAGGATAAGTCATGGATTCTATCGCCAGAGAAAAAATTGGCTGCATTGAAAAGCAAGCTGTAGAATTTAAGTCACAGTTTAAACAGTTTATCAAATTTATTTCAAGTCATCAAGTCACAGTTCCAATAAATCTGTGCATACCTAAGCGCACAATATCTTTCAGCTGAATCATTACCTTCCAAAATGGTATATCATTAATAATATCATCGAAAACCCCTAAAACCCCCTCGCTGCACCACTGTGTCATATTGTATTAAGGCCATATAATAAGGAATATCAGTTTGAATGAATAAATACTTACTGAGGAATGATGATTAGCTGTACAAAGATAATTGCTATGTAAACAATCACAGAGCAACCAAAGTATGTAGTCAGCATACGGTCAGGCTCCTTTGAATACTATAAAATAATATTTATGGTAGTTAAGTTACATATCACTTTCTTGCAGTCAGACTTACAGGTTAATACAGAAGTACATTTAATTTAGGTCTTAATAGGTCCTATATATATAATATAATATTTTATCCTTCTCTTCAAAAAGAGAAGGATAAAATAAAATACCACCAGAAGTGCTGAATTAGGTCATTTAAAGTACTCAGTACTTTTTAGTATTCTGTTAAACAGTGCAAAACTTGTTGATTTTTGTACATGACCAAAAGTAACTATCTGTCCTGGCAACTACTATCCTGTATTGCTTTTTTGTTTTCTCCCAAAGATTGCAAAAGTTTATAACTGGGATAGTGTTATCAGCTATATCCTCCCTGAAGCGGGAAGTGATATATTTATCAAAAAGCTTCCATCGATACTCAAGTCTTGTATCACTAAGAGAGTTCCATCCGAGGGATTCTATCATAGCCAAAACACTGCTGTCAAATCTGAAATCTCCCTTGACGAACCTTGCTGCTCTACGTTAAACCATCACAACATCGGAAATTAATCCTACTTCGTGAGGAACCCAAACCGCACAGCAATACTCAAGTAGAGGTCGAATTAGGGAAAAGTACGCTATTTCTATTCCTAGGTATTTATGATGCATCACGAGCTCCAAGGGATTTCCTTCTATAAGGTACGCAGGTAACATTAGTGGACCGTGTGAAAGTCATGGCTACGCACTTCTTTATATTCAGCTGGAGCTGCCAATCACTACACCAATCCGAAATAATATTCAGATCATTCTGCAAGCAAACAGTGTCATCTTGAGTTACAATCTCTCTATACGCAACAGTATCATCAGCGAATAACCTAACCTTGCATTTAACATTATCCACAATATCATTAATATAACTCAGGAAAGAAACTTGTCCCATTGCATTTCCCATCAAAACACCGGAGGTGACGCAAGCATCATCATATTAAATTCTGTTTCTGATAAATTACTTTATCCATTCAACAACTTTTCCATTAATCCTGTAAGACATCAACTTATGAATTAATTTTACATGCGATCTAAAGCTTTTCTGAAATCTAGAAATACGGCGTCTGTTCTTATACCCTTATCAGCTGCTTTACTTCATAGTTAAGAAAATGAGCTAACTGGGTATCACATGACCCACCTTTACGGAAATAGAGTTAACATGGACTAATTGCCCCCTATTCACCTAGGAAACATATTATTGAACTCGCTTTGATATGTTCAGTAGTCTTATAAAAAAATGACTTTAAAGACATTGGATGGTAGTCTTCTGGTTTCAAGGAACATTCTTTCTTAGGAACCGGATTGATGTGCGCTCTTCTTCATGATATTGGTACAACGCCTCTGTCCAAGGTTTTCTTATAGAACGCAAAAAGAATGGAAGAAAGCTCATTAGCCAGTGTTTGAATGATGAGTGCTCAGTGGCGGATCTAGGATCGAGCTGTGGGGGGGGGGCTTGAGAGTTGGGATTAAAGATTCATTTTCTAATTATCGATTTTTGTAAGAAATTTTATGAAATTAAACTCAGTACATGTACATATTTGAATTATGCTTATTATTATCTATCGTTGTAGATAAACAATATTTTCTTCACATATCAATAGTATGAATGATGATACATTTTAGTAAATCTTTATGTAGACTTTTGATGTAGTCATGTAGACATAGCCCCCCCCTGGATCCGCCACTGCGAGTGCTAATCCTGGTGCTTTCTTTTTGTCTACTTGTTGCATTCACTTTCATATTGCATCCACTTACAACTCAATTGGTCCCATCTTTGAATCAATCCACATAGAAAATTCGTTTGTGTGCCTATCATCTAAAGTAAAGCTTTGCTGTAAGTGTCGATTAATTAGATACGCTTTTCCTACCGACTCAGTAATCATTAAGCCCACATCATTAACAAGGCTAGGTACTGAAGACAGACCTCTCAGACATTGAGATTCTCAGACATATGACCAAAATTCCTTCTGGTTGCCTCCTAAAGACTCTAAAAGAGATCTATATTCCTGAAACTCACTCTATGATTCATCCGTAACTAATCTTTGCACCTCTGCATATTTTTCTGTTCAAGGTTTACTCCAACTTTCTTGCTTATATTTGGTTATAATTTAAAAATTTCTGATAAACTTCCATGGAATCATTAGATTTTATATATTTTTTCTTTTAAGATAACACTCAATTATATGAATAAATAATATCCTATTGTTACCTTTTCTTCCACTTCAGGTCTCCTGAATGTTAAGAGGAGCTTCCTGCCATGATCTGCCCTCAACCGGTCGATGCTACGTGCATCGATTGCACGGCCAAGGTAATCATTAACTTCCTCCTCGGGATCTCTGCTCCTCTCCGATCCTTCCACAAATCCAATTCTTCCCAAAAAATAGGAAAAAACCGCAATGAATCTATAATGATCTACATATAACATTAAATAAGCTTAAATAACAGTAGGCTATATAATTTTTAATATTAAAGGAGAGAGACACATGTATTGGAATGATCTGTCTGCTAAGCAAACAAAAGCTTTAGCATACCATTAATCTTACTTTCTGAGTGGCCCTCATATTTTCCGTAAAGATATTTTACAAATTTTGGGTAACTGAATTTCATATTGTATTAATTACCCTGATTTAATGTATGTATGTATTAAAAACCAATGCCTTTTGCAATCCCAATGGTTTGGCGGGAGCCACAAAATCATGTTAATGATTGTTATTTTTGCATGGTTAACAATCAAGGTCATAACCCAAAAATTAGAAGAATATACAATATCCGAACATTCCTTCGGCCATACGACCAGTTACGCATTGTGAATATCTCCCTATCCCAGTTCCACCGAACGTTCTTGAAGATGTGCCACAGGAAAGCAACTCAGAAATTGAAAGCTGTGATGCTGATGATAACAAGCCGGAAGAAGATTCTGCACCAAAATTATTCAGTCAAAATGAACTGAATGATATAACTCATGACTTGAATCTGACAAAAGATGCTGCACAATTGCTTGGATCAAGATTGAAAGCAAAATATCTTCTACTACCTGGAGTCTTGTTCTCTTGGTATAGGACCAGAGAAAAGGAATTAATAAAATTCTTTAAAGAAGAAGACTCTCTGGTTTATTGAATTTCTTTAATTTCAATCACAATCCAAGTGAGTGGAGGTTATTCATAGATTTGTCCAAAAGTAGCCTCAAAGGTGTACTTTTACATAATGGAAATTTGTGTGGTTCAGTACCAATTGCACATTCAGTACATCTCAAAGAGACATATGAAAATCTCAAAGCTCTCCTTAAATACGTGAACTATGTAAAACATTCTTGAACAATTTTTGGGGATTTAAAAGTAGTTGGTATGTTACTTGGTCAACAATCCGGCTATACAAAAATGCCGTGTTCCATTTGTGAATGGGACAGCCGAGCCAAAGACAAGCATTGGAAGAAGACAGACTGGCCCGAAAGAAAAGCCCTCCAACCCGGTACACAGAACATAATAAATGTATCACTCGTTCAACGAAGCAAGAAACTATTACCTCCTCTGCACATAAAACTTGGATTAATGAAACAGTTCACTCAGCTCTTCCAAAGTAAGGTGACTGCTTCCAGTACTTGGTTACAAGATATCCTAAAGTATCTTCTGAGAAGCTTAAAGAAGGGATCTTTGTGGGACCACAGATCAGAAATTTAATGAAAGACAGTTTGTTTGAACGTACAATGAATGCAGTGGAAAAAAGGGCCTGAGTTTCGTTTAAAGAGGCAGTGGCCAACTTTTTGGGCAACAACAACCACCCAAAGTACTAAACAATGGTGAAAAAAATGTTGCAGAGTTTCAAGGAATTAGGATGTAACATGAGTGTCAAGCTTCACTTTCTATATTCACATATTGACTTTTTTCCTGCAAACCTCGGCGATGTCAGTGAAGAACAAGGAGAACGTTTCCACCAGGACATAAAGGACAAGGAAAAGAGATACCAGGGAAGGTGGAATACAAATATGATGATTAACTACTGTTTTATGCTTAAAAGAGACGGAACTGTTGAAGGGAGTCAATCAAGGAAGAGAAGTTTCAACACTCGTCAGAAAGATGTTGAAGCAGTGAAATCAGTGAAGAAGAGGAATTAAATTGTCATGTGTATCTTGTGTTATCATAATAATTATATCATTTTTAAGTCAGTAAATACTTTTTTCTACTGCATTGCATTGCATGATTGTAATTTTATACAAAGTTACAATTTTTAAATCAAACTCAAATAATTATTTTCCCGGTTCAAAATTTCAATTTTTTAAAAAACTTCAATATTGAATTGTATAAAAACCTTATGTGATACAGAAAAACTAGAATCAGATTTGAAATCAGCATGAAAAATACTTCTAAAATCACTTTACTATCTTAGAACATCAAACCAAAAATTTAAAAATGTTGCATAGTGATATTATTGTGGCAACTGCTCAAGATCTCAATTTGGAAGTAGACGAAGAAGATGTTGAAGAATTACTGGAGGAGCATGACCGAGAACTGATGAGCTGAAAGCACTTTACAAGCAGCAATGTGAAAACAAAATGTATATTCCATCTGAAGATGAGGACATAGAGAAAGAAAAAAATTCAATTGCTGAAACCAAAAATATTTTGGCACTGTGGGAGGAAATTCAACATGTTGCTATGAAATGGAATCCAAACAAATCAGGCTCCCAGATAGTCGTGTGGACAGCGCGTTTGCCTTTGGTGAAAGCGGTCCCGGGTTCGAATCCCGGTGGGAGCCAATGTGTGAAATGACCTAAGCTGTCGAAGCACTTTTAACAATACTACTACTACTACCAAACAAATCTGAGGTTTCTGAACTGCAGATATATTTAATGGAAAGTCCATGCAGTTTTTCAGAAACATTATAAAAAAGAGAAAAAGGCAAACAACCCTAGACATGTGTTTTACTGGTCCATCAATCAGAAGATTCCGGGGTGGGCCAAAATTTCCTTCTGATGATGATTGACATTTAAAAACTGTAGTCATGAACTACTAATTTTATTAATGATAAATTTATAGGAAATATAAATGAGTAAATGATATGTACCACCTTTTTATGGCATTTGGGGAGGAGCCAGAAAGATTCATCTGAAATTGCAGTGTCTCTTTGACGCAGAAGGTTATGTTTTTCTTAAGTCAATGCTAATACTAAAGGAAGGCTATCTGCAATACATGTTTACCAAATCTTTACAGTACTTCACAGCATTAAAATGAAATACTAGGAAAAACTGTAATCAATTCCTGGTACTGATGTTACCAACAAGAATCACCTACATAATTCTCTTGCTTTTTAATCCAAACAAAACTATTTTTCCAAAATGTTGCTTCCAAAAACTGGGGTGTGTCCTCGATGCCAAGAAATATGGTAATCCAGTACCATTATTATACCTGTGGGAAGTCATGCCTTGGATAACGATGGTCATGGTTAACAACAATAATCCTGGAACGGAGTGTTGTTAACTAAGGTACCACTGTATCTATTTTCCTTCACAATCTTCCAATAAATTAGATCTTCCTTTGAAATTTAGTGAGTGCATTAAACCAATCTCAACTCAGAAAACAGGAGCTTCAGCTTCTTTTCATAAAATAAAATGAGTGATGGAACTTTTCAATCTTTTCTCTATATCTCGTATCTTCTATTACAAATACCGTATGTTTTGGGATTATTGGCCTAGTTTTTGATAAGAAACATTTTTGGCTATTCAGAAAGACAATTTGGGGCATTCATCAGCATTCTGTTTAATAAATAAATATTTAAACAGATAGTAAGGCAAATTATACACGTTTGAATCAAGGCCTGTTTTTGTATTCATATGACCAATTGTATCTTTATTTTGAAGGGTCGGCAACATTAACCACACACAAATTAAGGAACTTTAGTGTGCTACTAAGTAATGGTTAGTAGGTAATTATGTTTAGTTGTTAGTGTAGTTTTTAGATAAAATATTGTATAAGTATATCTTGATAGTTTAGTGAAACTCACTGGGATTTTTCTAGTTTGTGCCTTTCTGTATTTTGTTATATGTTAGTATTTTTTATTAATCAAAATTTATCATATTTATACGATATCTATTGTCTCAAACATTCATGCTATTTGAATACTATTTTATTATATATTTATATCTTTGGTGTTTTTAAAACATCAAATTAAGTTAAAGTTAAGTGCTTCAAGCTCAGTTTAAATGTACCTCTATTTGCAGTTAGAAAACATTCTACAGTGGTTCTAGGACAATTTGCCTCAACCACTTTTGCTTTATTATGCGTGATATTATTATTATATTATTATTGTGTAATCTATGTATGTGTATCTATGGATGTAGCTTCACATTGAATTTGATATGGCACCTTTTGGCTGTTAGAAATCTAACTTAACCCACTCTTTTAGAGTAGCTGCAGTAGTTATTATGATTCTTTGAAGGGACAGGATCATTTATGGCTCTACAAGTTCGTTTGAAGCAGACTGCATAAGGGTGTCATTAGATATTAGTATTTCCCAAAACTTAAAGAAAAATTCCTCTAATGTCAATTTAATTCTTTAAAAATTCATTGTGGTGAAAAGTAAATAGTCCCAGTGGTTTCTATCTTAGGTGGCAAGAGATGGCCCTGAGTGCTATGCAATGAGTATGAATGACACCTTTCAAAAGGAACATCAAAATGAATGTCATTGCTCAGCATTATTCATTATATTATTAAAGCATTTGGCAAGAAAGGTAAACAAATTATAAATTTTCCTTTAGCATGTATGCAAAAGGGAAAGAAAAGAATAAATGTTACATTTATCTATTGTAGCACAACACCTAATTAATTGACATTAATATGTTTGGTTGTTTCCTTTAGTTCTTCTTGTGATAACCACTTCTATTTAGAAACTACATAAAGTTGTGGTTAATTTATTTTCAATGTTGAATATAAAAATTTTATGTGCCTAGTTAAATTATTCAAACATTTAATAGAGTTTAACTTCAGTATAATTTAACAAGCCACCTAATTATCAGAAACATAGACTAGAAGGGATACTAAGTACTCTCAGTTTTGACTACCTGTCTACAGTCTAGTAGTGATCCAGTGTTTGAAAAATAAAACAAAACCGAGAACTTAAATATTGACTTACTTTGATCTCCTTGATAGGGTGGAGCGGCCTGTGATGTTGGCAGCACTGTGGCCCATGACTCGCAATTCTTTGGATAGGCCTCCGTTGAAGGAACGTTGACCTTGTACCCGTCCTCCAGTTCGCCCTGCTGCTGCACCGGGTGGAGGCTAAAAGATAGCATTAGATGTGAAATATATCTTCTGAGATATTCTCTTCCTTTCTGAGAAATCTTCAAAAATACGCAGAAAGAATGAAATTACGAAGAAAAGAAGGATGGTATGGAAAATGTATTTAATTTTTAATTTAGATATACCCATATGGTTACAGACTAGTGAACATTTAACTACTACAATCACATCAATATCACTTATAAGAACATTGAAAAGAATAAAATTTTTCAAAGAAAAGGGCATAATAACAAAAAGTACTTCATACAGAATAATAAGCTGAATAATTATTGTGACAAGGCAAGTTGAACCTTTGTATTGTCTCAGATAAAAAAATGACTTAATTATTATTAATATTTATTTAGCACAAAAAGTTACCCCCAATTACATTTGCTATGATAAGTATGCAATAAAATATTTAAAAAAATATATATTAAGACGCAATGAATTTCAAATTTATAGAATATTAGGAATACAACAACAAAAGAGAATAAAAGAAGGAAGAAAAACCCTAATGCCTAAAAAAGGTGAAAATATGCCTTCCTCCTAACGTTGATAAGACGTAATGCTCAGGCATTACGTCTTATCAATGTGACTAAAAATGATTAGAGTAAAACCTCTAATTATTGAAATCCATGGGACAGAAATTTTGTCAGTTTGTTAACTGGGAGTTTGTTGTCCGGAGGATATTTGTCTAAATTTTTCATAAACCACTCAAACAAATGTAACTTTTTGCGATAATTGGTTACATCTCCTTGAAGGATTTAAAAAGAGACCAAACTTCACTAGGTCTACTCGAATTTTGAAAGTAAGCGCGAAAAAACTGAAAAATTTGCTGAATTTTTTAACTGCACAAAACAGTGTAATTTTATTGATGAATGGTTAGATCTCATCGAATGCTTCAAAAAGAGACAAATTTTGACGGCGTTTGCAGGTAATTTAAGAAAGTTACGGCCAAAAATCTAAACTTTTGACCAAATTGTGGAGTTGTTGCAAATTTTATCTTTAACTACGCGAATAAATTCAATTTTTCATTAAATGGGTAAACTTCCTCGAAAGCTTCGAACGAAACCAAATTTGACTGTGTGACTATAAATTTAAGAAAGTTAGGCCCACAAATCTGTAAAATATTTTAAAAATTGTGCAGTTTTCGCAAATGTTTTCGTAAACTGCATTAGAAAATTCGATTCTTTTTTGTTTAATGGGTAGAATCAAAGCGAGTCAAAAGTTTACAAGGTTTACTCGTATTTTAGGAAAGTAAGTGAAAAAAAACTGAAAACTTTGACTAAAATGTATTAATTTTAGCGGTGAATGGTTAGATATCCTCGAACGCTTCTAAACGAGACCAATTTTTACGGCGTTTGATAATAATTTAAGAAAGTTACGGTTAAAAATCTAAAACTTTTGACCAAATTGTGCAGTTTTCGCAAATTTTATTTTTAACTACACGAACAAATTCAATTTTTTCAATAAATTATAATTTCTTCTCGAAAGCTTTAAACGAGAATAGACTCAATTAAGTATTTTCGTGTGATAAGAATTTTAGGGACCTAAATCTCAAAATTTTAATCAAAATGCGTGGTTATCACAATATTTTCGTAAACTACCCCGTAAAATGTATTTTTTTCATTAATCGTTTAGATCACCTAGAAGCCTTGAAAATGAGACCAATTTAGACTAAGTCTGATCGAGTTTTTAGAAATTTATGGCCAAAAAACTGAAATAGTTGACTAAAATGCTAGATTTTGCTTATTTGTTCGTAAACCGCTCAAAAATAAGAATTCTTTTCTTTTTTAAATTGCTTGGATCTCCTCGAAAGCTACGGAACGAGACGACGAGAAATTTGAGGTGGTTCACTATAAATTTTAAAAACTTTAACTTTAAAGCGTAAAAAAACGAGACTAAATTTGAGGTTTGATCGAATATCAAGAAATTTATTGCCAAAAACAGAAAATTTCGACGAAATTGCTAGATTTAGCTGATTGTTTCGTAAACCCCTCGAAAAGAAGTGTTTTTTTTTCTAATATTGGTTAGATTTCCTCGAAAGATACGAAACGAGACGACGAGAAATTTGAGTGGGGCCACTCTGATTTTAAGAAAGTTATGGCCAAGAATTTGTAAAACATTTTCATAATTGTGCAGTTTTCACAAATAGTTTCATAAACTGCAAGAGAAAATTCGATTCTTTTTTGTTTAATGGGTAGTCTCCATACCTGGGGTACTACCAGAAAAAAACGTCCTCCTTAGTGAGGCGTGCCAACAGCGGAACTAACGACACAGTTGTCACCGGACCAAAGGTCCCCATCCAACTGGAGAGCTTATACAAATCCTTTCTAAAATTGCATTTTTACAATTGGTGAAACAAGTAAATTTTGCAGTACGCCATGACATAATCTTAATTATATATCTAACCGATGATAATAGTTATTTGTTAGTTATACTTACGGAAAACAGTGATTCGAGTGATTTTATTAAGAAATCGGTAGTTTCGAAAAGTATTACGGGATTATCATGATATTGTGTTCTAAATTTCAATTTAAAATTTTCCCTATCTTAATAGACATTCCTGCATCTCGGGCAGTAGGGTAGATTTGACTAATACATTTTTACTAAAATTGTCTCTATAAATTTTTTTTTTCGACGATTTTTGTGTAATCTTTTATACATAAAAATGAAATGATGTTCGTGACGTCGTCTAAAACTCGAAAACGGCTCGACCGATTTGAATATTTTTTTTTGTTTTGCTTGCCTCGGTACGGAGGTGGCTTAGGAAAAAAGAAAATTAGAAAAAAACCCAAAAGGAATAGCCGAAAAATCGAAAAAGCATTTCCATAAGAAATGCAAGTAAAGTTATTTTTTCTCGCTGCAGGCTTTATTTCATTTGAAAATTTAAATTAGGAATAATAGTCGTACAAAGTTGAATCAAGCACCAAAAGAAGGATAATAGAATAAATATTCTTATTTTGATCGTGAAATATCGTTTACGAATCGAAATTTTGAGAATTTTGATAAATTTCGAGGTTGTAAACAACCCATCCCCCTTGGAAATGAAGGCGATTGTTGATTACAAATTCATGTATTTATCCATCAAAATGCATTAAGAATATAAGTCAAGTTAAAATACATCCTGATATAAGTGATACACTTTATGAAGAAGAAAAAACTGCATGAGATTTTAACATTTGTTACTAAGAACAATATCCTGTGAAGAATCGCACGGAAAAAAGTACGAACATTTAAATTTTTTACAATTTTGTTAAAACGTCAGTAGCAACCAAGTTTTATTTACAGCAACGTAATTGTTTACTGAATTTTTAGTTAGAGTTTTAAAACAGTTTTACTCTCTCTCTGCTCGAGGACATAGTGTGAGGATGTCAATATTGTAAACTTCTGAAGGTAAGTTCGACATATATGAGTGACTGTGAATACAATTCCGTGTCGTTTTACAGTGCTCATTACAGTGCCGAGGAGAGGACGAGCTGACATAGGTCGTCGTAGTCAGTCATATGCGTGATTATCGGAAAAATGCCAATCTTCAGTCGATTTTTCCGTAATTTGCCAATCAAATTAGAATTTTAGTTTGCAATATAGAAATTTATCGCCTAGATCTTCAAAACGAATCAAATTAAGCCAAAGTTTTCTTGAATCTTAGGCTAAATACAGCCAAATAACAGAAGATTTTCGAAAAAATGCGTTTTCACGTATTTTCGGGAATTATCCTATCATAGTGGAATTGTTATTTGGAATATGGAACGTTCACTCTTAAATCTCCAAAACGAGCCTAATTTAGTCTAGATTTTCCTGAATCATAGGCAAAATACAAACAAAAAAATGAAGATTTTAGAAAATTTGCCAATTTTCAGCCGAATTTCCGTAATTTGCTACTGAAAGTGGAATAATGTTTAAAATATGGAGATTTCTCACTACGTTATTCAAAACAAGCCCAATTTAAAGTAGGTTTTCTCGAAATTTAGGCAAAATATAGCGAAAAATTTTAAAATTTTCTAAAAAATGCCTATTTTTCGCCGATGTTTCCGTTATCTGCCTTTCAAAATGATATTTGTGTTTTGATTGATTGATTATCATATGGAAAGCTCTCTCTTAGATCTTCAAAACGAATCCAATTTAGTTTAGATTTTCCCGAATTTTAGGTTCAATACTGCGAAAAAATTGTAAAAGGTTAAAAAAAATGCCAATCTTTCGTCGATTTTTCCGTAATTTTCCTATCAAAGTGAAATGTTTTTTTTGAAAAATGGAATTTCCTCGCTTAGGTTTTTAAGATGTGCCTCATTTAGAGTAAGTTTTCTCGAATTTTAGTTAAATACAACCAAGAAACAGAAGATTTTCGAAAAAATTCCTAATTTTCACCGCATTTACTGGAATTTTCCTATCATAGTGGAATTCTTATTTGGAATATGTAACGTTCACTCTTAAATCTTCATAACGAGCCAAATTTAGCCTTGGTTTTCTCGAATTTTGGCAAAATACAGCGAAAAATGAGAATATTTTTTGAAAAAAACCTAGTTTTCGCCGATATTTCCGTTATTTGATTTCAAAGTGATATTTGTGTTAAAAATATAGAGAGCTCTCTCATAGATCTTCTAAACAAATCCAATTTAGACTGTATTTTCCCGAAATTTTATCAAGATAAAGCGAATTTGTCTTGTTTTTCTCAAATTTTAGGCAAAATACAGCGAAAAAATTGTAAAACATTAGATATTATATACTTCGCTGATTTTTCCGTAATTTGCCTATTAAGGTGGAATTTTTGTTCAAAATATGGAAAATTCTCGCTTAGATCTTCAAATTGAACCGATTTTCTTCTAGGCTTTCTTGAATTTCATGCAAATTACAACGAAAGTATTTAATAATTTCCGAAAATATGCCCATGTTTAGACGATTCTTCCGTAAACTGCTAATAAATATAGGAATTATTTCTGAAGAAGTTGAAATATTTCTCTTAGATGTCCAACACAAGGCCAATATAGACAAGGTTTTCTCGAATATTAGGGAAAAAAAGCCAAAAAATGAACATTTTAGAGATAATGCCAATTTATTGCAGAATTTCCCCCTTCTTAGCCTAACTTAGTATAATATTTGCTTGAAATATGGAATGTTCTCTCTTAGATCTTCAAAACGAATCCAATTTTGACTATTTTTTCGCGGAATTTTGGCAAAATACAGTGGAAAATTGGAAACTTTTCTGAAAACTGCCTATTTTCCGCCGATATTTCCATTATTTGCCTTTCAAAGTGATGTAAGTTATGAAAATTGGAAAGCTCTCTCATAGATCTTCTAAAAGAATCCATTTTAGACGAGATTTTCCCGTAATTTTAGCAAGAAAAAGCGAATATATTTGAAAATTTTCCGAAAAATGCCAATTTTTCGCTGATATTTCCGTTATTTGCCTTTCAAAGTGATATGTGTGTTGGAAATTGGAAAGCTCCCTCATAGATCTTCTAAAAGAAACCATTTAAGACGAGAATATCCCGAAATTTTATCAAGAAAAAGCGAAACAATTCGAAAATTTACTGAAAAAAGGCCTATTTTTCGCCGATATTTCCGTTATTTATCTTTCAATGTGATAATGTGATGGAAATTGGAAAGCTCCCTAATAGTCCTTCTAAAAGAATCCATTTAAGACGAGAATTTCCCGAAATTTTATCAAGAAAATGCGAAAAGATTCGAAATTTTACTGAAAAATGCCTATTTCTCGCCGATATTTCCTTTAATTATCTTTCAAAGTGATATTTGTTATGGAAATTGGAAAGCTCTCTCATAGATCTTCTAAACGAATCAACTTTAGACGAGATTTTACCGTAATTTTTACAAGAAGAAGCGAAAAATCTCGAAAATTTAATGAAAAATGCCTATTTTTCGCCGATAATTCCGTTATTTATCTTTCAAAGTAATATTTGTGATGGAAATTGTAAAGTTCCCTCATAAATCTTCTAAAAGAATCCATTTAAGACGAGATTTTCCGGAAATTTTATCAAGAAAAAGCGAAAAAATTTGAAATTTTGCTGAAAAATGCCTATTTTTCGCCGATAATTCCGTTATTTATCTTTAAAAGTGATATATGTGATGGAAATTGGAAAGTTCCCTCATAGTGCTTCTAAAAGAATCTATGTCAGACGAGAATTTCTCGAAATTCTTCAAGAAAATGCGAAAAAATTCGAAAATTTACAGAAAAATACCAATTTTTCGCCGATATTTCCGTTATTTATCTTTCAAAGTGATATTTGTGATGGAAATTGGAAAGCTCCTTCATAGTGCTTCTAAAAGAATCTATGTCAGACGAGAATTTCTCGAAATTCTTCAAGAAAATGCGAAAAAAATTCAAAAATTTACAGAAAAATGCCAATTTTTCGCCGATATTTCCGTTATTTATCTTTCAAAGTGATATTTGTGATGGAAATTGGAATGCTCTCTCATAGAGCTTCTAAATGAATCAATTTAAGACGAGATTTTCCCGAAATTTTATCAAAAAAAATGGAAAAAATTCGAAATTTTACTGAAAAATTACTATTTTTTTACGATATTTCCGTTATTTATCTTTCAAAATGATATTTGTGATAGAAATTGAAAAGCTCTTTCATAGATCTTTTAAAAGAATCCATTTAAGTCGAGAATTTCCCGAAATTTTATCAAAAAAAATGGAAAAAATTCGAAATTTTACTGAAAAATGACTATTTTTCAACGACATTTCCGTTATTTATCTTTGAAAATGATATTTGTGATGGAAATTGAAAAGTTCCCTCATAGATCTTCTAAAAGAATCCATTTAAGACGAGAATTTTCCGAAATTTTATCAAGAAAAATCGAAAAAATTCGAAATTTTACTGAAAAAAGAATAATTTTCGACGATATTTCCGTTATTTATCTTTCAAAATGATATTTGTGATGGAAATTAAAAAGCTCCCTCATAGAATTTCTAAAAGATTCCATTTAAGATGAGAATTTCAAGAATTTTTATCAAGAAAAATCGAAAAAATTCGAAATTTTATTGAAAAATGAGTATTTTTCGACGATATTTCCGTTATTTATCTTTCAAAATTATATTTGTGATGGAAGTAAAAAAGCACCCTCATAGATCTTCTAAAAGAAATCATTTAAGACGAGAATTTCCCGAAATTTTATCAAGAAAAATCAAAAAAATTCGAAAATTTACCGAAAAATGCCTATTTTCCGCCGATATTGCCGTTATTTATCTTTCAAAGTGATATTTGTGATGGAAATTGGAAAGCTCCCTCATAGTGCTTCTAAAAGAATCTATGTCAGACGAGAATTTCTCGAAATTCTTCAAGAAAATGCGAAAAAATTCGAAAATATACAGAAAAATGCCAATTTTTCGCCGATATTTAAGTTATTTATCTTTCAAAGTGATATTTGTGATGGAAATTGGAATGCTCTCTAATAGAGCTTCTAAAAGAATCAATTTAAGACGAGATTTTCCGGAAATTTTATCAAGAAAAAGCGAAAAAATTCGAAATTTTACTGAAAAATGCCTATTTTTCGCCGATATTTCCGTTATTTATCTTTCAAAGTGATATTTGTGATGGAAATTGGAAAGCTCCCTCATAGTGCTTCTAAAAGAATCTATGTCAGACGAGAATTTCTCGAAATTCTTCAAGAAAATGCGAAAAAATTCGAAAATTTACAGAAAAATACCAATTTTTCGCCGATATTTCCGTTATTTATCTTTCAAAGTGATATTTGTGATGGAAATTGGAAAGCTCCCTCATAGTGCTTCTAAAAGAATCTATGTCAGACGAGAATTTCTCGAAATTCTTCAAGAAAATGCGAAAAAATTCGAAAATTTACAGAAAAATACCAATTTTTCGCCGATATTTCCGTTATTTATCTTTCAAAGTGATATTTGTGATGGAAATTGGAATGCTCTCTCATAGAGCTTCTAAATGAATCAATTTAAGACGAGATTTTCCCGAAATTTTATCAAAAAAAATGGAAAAAATTCGAAATTTTACTGAAAAATTACTATTTTTTTACGATATTTCCGTTATTTATCTTTCAAAATGATATTTGTGATAGAAATTGAAAAGCTCTTTCATAGATCTTTTAAAAGAATCCATTTAAGTCGAGAATTTCCCGAAATTTTATCAAAAAAAATGGAAAAAATTCGAAATTTTACTGAAAAATGACTATTTTTCAACGACATTTCCGTTATTTATCTTTGAAAATGATATTTGTGATGGAAATTGAAAAGTTCCCTCATAGATCTTCTAAAAGAATCCATTTAAGACGAGAATTTTCCGAAATTTTATCAAGAAAAATCGAAAAAATTCGAAATTTTACTGAAAAAAGAATAATTTTCGACGATATTTCCGTTATTTATCTTTCAAAATGATATTTGTGATGGAAATTAAAAAGCTCCCTCATAGAATTTCTAAAAGATTCCATTTAAGATGAGAATTTCAAGAATTTTTATCAAGAAAAATCGAAAAAATTCGAAATTTTATTGAAAAATGAGTATTTTTCGACGATAATTCCGTTATTTATCTTTCAAAATTATATTTGTGATGGAAATTAAAAAGCACCCTCATAGAACTTCTAAAAGAAATCATTTAAGACGAGAATTTCCCGAAATTTTATCAAGAAAAATCGAAAAAATTCGAAAATTTACCGAAAAATGCCTATTTTCCGCCGATATTTCCGTTATTTATCTTTCAAAGTGATATTTGTGATGGAAATTGGAAAGCTCCCTCATAGTGCTTCTAAGAAAATCTATGTCAGACGAGCATTTCTCGAAATTCTTCAAGAAAATGCGAAAAAATTCGAAAATTTACAGAAAAATGCCAATTTTTCGCCGATATTTCCGTTAATTTTCTTTCAAAGTGATATTTGTGATGGAAATTGGAATGCTCTCAAATAGAGCTTCTAAAAGAATCAATTTAAGACGAGATTTTCCGGAAATTTTATCAAGAAAAAGCGAAAAAATTCGAAATTTTACTGAAAAATGCCTATTTTTCGCCGATATTTCCGTTATTTATCTTTCAAAGTGATATTTGTGATGGAAATTGGAAAGCTCCCTCATAGTGCTTCTAAAAGAATCTATGTCAGACGAGAATTTCTCGAAATTCGTCAAGAAAATGCGAAAAAATTCGAAAATTTACAGAAAAATGCCAATTTTTCGCCGATATTTCCGTTATTTATCTTTCAAAATGATATTTATGATGGAAATTAAAAAGCTACCTCATAGATCTTCTAAAAGAATCCATTTAAGACGAGAATTTTCCGAAATATTATCAAGAAAAATCGAAAAAATTCGAAATTTTACTGAAAAATGACTATTTGTCGACGATATTTCCGTTATTTATTTTTCAAAATGATATTTGTATTGGAAATTGAAAAGCTACCTCATAGAATTTCTAAAAGATTCCATTTAAGACGAGAATTTCAAGAATTTTTATCAAGAAAAATCGAAAAAATTCGAAATTTTATTGAAAAATGAGTATTTTTCGACGATATTTCCGTTATTTATCATTCAAAATGATATTTGTATTGGAAATTGAATAGCTCCCTCATAGAACTTCTAGAAGATTCCATTTAAAACGAGAATTTCCCGAAATTTTATCAAGAAAAATCGAAAAAATTCGAAATTTTATTGAAAAATGAGTATTTTTCGACGATATTTCCGTTATTTATCTTTCAAAATGATATTATTGATGGAAATTAAAAGCTCCCTTATATATCTTTTAAAGGAATCCATTTCAGACGAGAATTTCCCGAAATTTTATCAAGAAAAATCGAAAAAATTCGAAATTTTACTGAAAAATGACTATTTTTCGACGATATTTCCGTTATTTATTTTTCAAAATGATATTTGTATTGGAAATTGAAAAGCTACCTCATAGAATTTCTAAAAGATTCCATTTAAGATGAGCATTTCAAGAATTTTTATCAAGAAAAATCGAAAAAATTCGAAATTTTATTGAAAAATGAGTATTTTTCGACGATATTTCCGTTATTTATTTTTGAAAATGATATTTGTGATGGAAATTGAAAAGTTCCCTTAATGATCTTCTGAAGAATCCATTTAAGAAGAGAATTTCCCGAAATTTTATCAAGAAAATGCGAAACAATTCGAAAATTTACTGAAAAATGACTATTTTTCGACGATATTTGCGTTATTTATCTTTCAAAATGATATTTGTATTGGAAATTGAATAGCTCCCTCATAGAACTTCTAAAAGAATCAATTTTAGACGAGATTTTCCCGAAATTTTATGAAGAAAAAGTGAAAAAATTCGAAAATTTACTGAAAAATGCCTATTTTTCGACGATATTTCCGTTATTTATCTTTCAAAATGATATTTGTGATGGAAATTAAAGGCTCCCTCATAGATCTTCTAAAATAATCCATTTAAGACGAGAATTTCCCGAAATTTTATAAAACAAAATAAAAAAATTCGAAATTTTACTGAAAAATTACTATTTCTTTTACGATATTTCCGTTATTTATCTTTCAAAATGATATTTGTGATAGAAATTGAAAAGCTCTTTCATAGATCTTTTAAAAGAATCCATTTAAGTCGAGAATTTCCCGAAATTTTATCAAAAAAAATGGAAAAAATTCGAAATTTTACTGAAAAATGACTATTTTTCAACGACAATTCCGTTATTTATCTTTGAAAATGATGTTTGTATTGGAAATTGAATAGCTCCCTCATACAACTTCTAAAAGATTCCATTTAAAACGAGAATTTCCAGAAATTTTATCAAGAAAAATCGAAAAAATTCGAAAATTTACTGAAAAATGCCTATTTCCGGCGATATTTCCGTTATTTATCTTTCAAAAAAATATTTGTGATGGAAATGGGAAAGTTCCCACATATTACTTCTAAAATATTCCATTTAAAACGAGAATTTCCCTAAATTTTATCAAGAAAAATCGAAAAAATTCGAAATTTTATTGAAAAATGAGTATTTTTCGACGATATTTCCGTTATTTATCTTTCAAAATGATATTATTGATGGAAATTGAAAAGCTCCCTCATATATCTTTTAAAGGAATCCATTTAAGACGAGAATTTCCCGAAATTTTATCAAGAAAATACGAAAAAATTCGAAAAGTTACTGAAATATGCCTATTTTTCCACGATATTTCCGTTATTTATCTTTTAAAATGATATTTGTATTGGAAATTGAAAAGCTCCTTCATAGAACTTCTAAAAGATTCCATTTAAGACGAGAATTTCCCGAAATTTTATCAAGAAAAATCGAAAAAATTCGAAATTGTACTGAAAAATGACTATTTTGCGACGATATTTCCGTTATTTATTTTTCAAAATGATATTTGTATTGGAAATTGAAAAGCTACCTCATAGAATTTCTAAAAGATTCCATTTAAGACGAGAATTTCAAGAATTTTTATCAAGAAAAATCGAAAAAATTCGAAATTTTATTGAAAAATGAGTATTTTTCGACGATATTTCCGTTATTTATCTTTCAAAATGATATTTGTATTGGAAATTGAATAGCTCCCTCATAGAACTTCTAGAAGATTCCATTTAAAACGAGAATTTCCCGAAATTTTATCAAGAAAAATTGAAAAAATTCGAAATTTTATTGAAAAATGAGTATTTTTCGACGATATTTCCGTTATTTATCTTTCAAAATTATATTATTGATGGAAATTAAAAGCTCCCTTATATATTTTTTAAAGGAATCCATTTCAGACGAAAATTCTTCGAAATTTTATCAAGAAAAATCGAAAAAATTCGAAATTTTACTGAAAAATGACTATCTTTCGACGATATTTCCGTTATTTATTTTTCAAAATGATATTTGTATTGGAAATTGAAAAGCTACCTCATAGAATTTCTAAAAGATTCCATTTAAGATGAGAATTTCAAGAATTTTTATCAAGAAAAATCGAAAAAATTCGAAATTTTATTGAAAAATGAGTATTTTTCGACGATATTTCCGTTATTTATCTTTCAAAAATATATTTGTGATGGAAATTAAAAAGCACCCTCATAGATCTTCTAAAAGAAATCATATAAGACGAGAATTTCCCGAAATTTTATCAAGAAAAATCGAAAAAATTCGAAAATTTACTGAAAAATGCCTATTTTCCGCCGATATTTCCGTTATTTATCTTTCAAAGTGATATTTGTGATGGAAATTGGAAAGCTCCCTCATAGTGCTTCTAAAAGAATCTATGTCAGACGAGAATTTCTCGAAATTCTTCAAGAAAATGCGAAAAAATTCGAAAATTTACAGAAAAATGCCAATTTTCCGCCGATATTTCCGTTATTTATCTTTCAAAGTGATATTTGTGATGGAAATTGGAAAGCTCCTTCATAGTGCTTCTAAAAGAATCCATGTCAGACGAGAAATTCTCGAAATTCTTCAAGAAAATGCGAAAAAATTCGAAAATATACAGAAAAATGCCAATTTTCCGCCGATATTTCCGTTATTTATCTTTCAAAGTGATATTTGTGATGGAAATTGGAAAGCTCCCTCATAGTGCTTCTAAAAGAATCTATGTCAGACGAGAAATTCTCGAAATTCTTCAAGAAAATGCGAAAAAATTCGAAAATTTACAGAAAAATGCCAATTTTTCGCCGATATTTCCGTTATTTATCTTTCAAAGTGATATTTGTGATGGAAATTGGAATGCTCTCTAATGGAGATTCTAAAAGAATCAATTTAAGACTAGATTTTCCGGAAATGTTATCAAGAAAAAGCGAAAAAATTCGAAATTTTACTGAAAAATGCCTATTTTTCGCCGATATTTCCGTTATTTATCTTTCAAAGTGATATTTGTGATGGAAATTGGAAAGCTCCCTCATAGTGCTTCTAAAAGAATCTATGTCAGACGAGAATATCTCGAAATTCTTCAAGAAAATGCGAAAAAATTCGAAAATTTACAGAAAAATGCCAATTTTTCGCCGATATTTCCGTTATTTATCTTTCAAAGTGATATCTGTGATGGAAATTGGAATGCTCTCTCATAGAGCTTCTAAAAGAATCAATTTAAGACGAGATTTTCCCGAAATGTTATCAAGAAAAAGCGAAAAAATTCGAAATTTTACTGAAAAATGACTATTTTCCGCCGATATTTCCGTTATTCATTTTTCAAAGTGATATTTGTGATGGAAATTGGAAAGCTCCTTCATAGTGCTTCTAAAAGAATCTATGTCAGACGAGAATTTCTCGAAATTATTCAAGAAAATGCGAAAAAAATTCGAAAATTTACAGAAAAATGCCAATTTTTCGCCGATATTTCCGTTATTTATCTTTCAAAGTGATATTTGTGATGGAAATTGGAATGCTCTCTCATAGAGCTTCTAAAAGAATCAATTAAAGACGAGATTTTCCCGAAATTGTATCAAGAAAAAGCGAAAAAATTCGAAATTTTACTGAAAAATGCCTATTTTTCACCGATATTTCCGTTATTTATCTTTCAAAGTGATATTTATGATGGAAATTGGAAAGCTCGCTCATAGTGCTTCTAAAAGAATCTATGTCAGACGAGAATTTCTCGAAACTCTTCAAGAAAATGCGAAAAAATTCGAAAATTTACAGAAAAATGCCAATTTTTCGCCGATATTTCCGTAATTTATCTTTCAAAGTGATATTTGTGATGGAAATTGGAATGCTCTCTCATAGAGCTTCTAAAAGAATCAATTTAAGACGAGATTTTCCCGAAATTTTATCAAGAAAAAGCGAAAAAATTCGAAAATTTACTGAAAAATGCCTATTTTTGCCGATATTTCCGTTATTTATCTTTCAAAATGATATTTATGATGGAAATTGAAAAGCTCCCTAATAGATCTTCTAAAAAAATCCATTTAAGACGAGAATATTCCGAAATTTTATCAAGAAAAATCGAAAAAATTCGAAATTTTACTGAAAAAAGAATAATTTTCGACGATATTTCCGTTATTTATCTTTCAAAATGATATTTGTGATGGAAATTAAAAAGCTCCCTCATAGAATTTCTAAAAGATTCCATTTAAGATGAGAATTTCAAGAATTTTTATCAAGAAAAATCGAAAAAATTCGAAATTTTATTGAAAAATGAGTATTTTTCGACGATATTTCCGTTATTTATCTTTCAAAATTATATTTGTGATGGAAGTTAAAAAGCACCCTCATAGATCTTCTAAAAGAAATCATTTAAGACGAGAATTTCCCGAAATTTTATCAAGAAAAATCGAAAAAATTCGAAAATTTACCGAAAAATGCCTATTTTCCGCCGATATTTCCGTTACTTATCTTTCAAAAAAATATTTGTGATGGAAATTGGAAAGTTCCCACATATTACTTCTAAAATATTCCATTTAAAACGAGAATTTCCCGAAATTTTAACAAGAAAAATCGAAAAAATTCGAAATTTTATTGAAAAATGAGTATTTTTCGACGATATTTCCGTTATTTATCTTTCAAAATGATATTATTGATGGAAATTGAAAAGTTCCCTCATATATCTTCTAAAAGATTCCATTTAAGACGAGAATATCCCGAAATTTTATCAAGAAAAATCGAAAAAATTCGAAATTGTACTGAAAAATGACTATTTTTCGACGATATTTCCGTTATTTATTTTTCAAAATGATATTTGTAATGGAAATTGAAAAGCTACCTCATAGAATTTCTAAAAGATTCCATTTAAGACGAGAATTTCAAGAATTTTTATCAAGAAAAATCGAAAAAATTCGAAATTTTATTGAAAAATGAGTATTTTTCGACGATATTTCCGTTATTTATCTTTCAAAATGATATTTGTATTGGAAATTTAATAGCTCCCTCATAGAACTTCTAGAAGATTCCATTTAAAACGAGAATTTCCCGAAATTTTATCAAGAAAAATCGAAAAAATTCGAAATTTTATTGAAAAATGAGTATTTTTCGACGATATTTCCGTTATTTATCTTTCAAAATGATATTATTGATGGAAATTAAAAGCTCCCATATATATCTTTTAAAGGAATCCATTTCAGACGAGAATTTCTCGAAATTTTATCAAGAAAAATCGAAAAAATTCGAAATTTTACTGAAAAATGACTATTTTTCGACGATATTTCCGTTACTTATCTTTCAAAGTGATCTTTGTGATGGAAATTGGAAAGCTCCCTCACAGTGCTTCTAAAAGAATCTATGTCAGACGAGAATTTCTCGAAATTCTTCAAGAAAATGCGAAAAAATTCGAAAATTTACAGAAAAATGCCAATTTTTCGCCGATATTTCTGTTATTTATCTTTCAAAGTGATATTTGTGATGGAAATTGGAATGCTCTCTCATAGAGCTTCTAAAAGAATCAATTTAAGACGAGATTTTCCGTAAATTTTATCAAGAAAATCGAAAATATTCGAAAATTTACCGAAAAATGCCTATTTTCCGCCGATATTTCCGTTACTTATCTTTCAAAGTGATATTTGTGATGGAAATTGGAAAGCTCCCTCATAGTGCTTCTAAAAGAATCTATGTCAGACGAGAATTTCTCGAAATTCTTCAAGAAAATGCGAAAAAATTCGAAAATTTACCGAAAAATGCCTATTTTCCGCCGATATTTCCGTTACTTATCTTTCAAAGTGATATTTGTGATGGAAATTGGAAAGCTCCCTCATAGTGCTTCTAAAAGAATCTATGTCAGACGAGAATTTCTCGAAATTCTTCAAGAAAATGCGAAAAAATTCGAAAATTTACAGAAAAATGCCAATTTTTCGCCGATATTTCCGTTATTTATCTTTCAAAGTGATATTTGTGATGGAAATTGGAATGCTCTCTCATAGAGCTTCTAAAAGAATCAATTTAAGACGAGATTTTCCCGAAATTTTATCAAGAAAAAGCGAAAACATTCGAAATTTTACTGAAAAATGCCTATTTTCCGCCGATATTTCCGTTATTTATCTTTCAAAGTGATATTTGTGATGGAAATTGGAAAGCTCCTTCATAGTGCTTCTAAAAGAATCTATGTCAGACGAGAATTTCTCGAAATTCTTCAAGAAAATGCGAAAAAAATTCGAAAATTTACAGAAAAATGCCAATTTTTCGCCGATATTTCCGTTATTTATCTTTCAAAGTGATATTTGTGATGGAAATTGGAATGCTCTCTCATAGAGCTTCTAAAAGAATCTATTTAAGACGAGATTTTCCCGAAATTTTATCAAGAAAAAGCGAAAAAATTCGAAATTTTACTGAAAAATGCCTATTTTTCGCCGATATTTCCGTTATTTATCTTTCAAAGTGATATTTATGATGGGAATTGGAAAGCTCCCTCATAGTGCTTCTAAAAGAATCTATGTCAGATGAGAATTTCTCGAAATTCTTCAAGAAAATGCGAAAAAATTCGAAAATTTACAGAAAAATGCCAATTTTTCGCCGATATTTCCCTAATTTATCTTTCAAAGTGATATTTGTGATGGAAATTGGAATGCTCTCTCATAGAGCTTCTAAAAGAATCAATTTAAGACGAGATTTTCCCGAAATTTTATCAAGAAAAAGCGAAAAAATTCGAAAATTTACTGAAAAATGCCTATTTTTGCCGATATTCCGTTATTTATCTTTCAAAATGATATTTATGATGGAAATTGAAAAGCTCCCTAATAGATCTTCTAAAACAATCCATTTAAGACGAGAATTTTCCGAAATTTTATCAAGAAAAATCGAAACAATTCGAAATTTTACCGAAAAAAGAATAATTTTCGACGATATTTCCGTTATTTATCTTTCAAAATGATATTTGTGATGGAAATTAAAAAGCTCCCTCATAGAATTTCTAAAAGATTCCATTTAAGACGAGAATTTCCCTAAATTTTATCAAGAAAAATCGAAAAAATTCGAAATTTTATTGAAAAATGAGTATTTTTCGACGATATTTCCGTTATTAATCTTTCAAAATGATATTATTGATGGAAATTGAAAAGCTCCCTCATATATCTTTTAAAGGAATCCATTTAAGACGAGAATTTCCCGAAATTTTATCAAGAAAATACGAAAAAATTCGAAAAGTTACTGAAATATGCCTATTTTTCCACGATATTTCCGTTATTTATATTTTAAAATGATATTTGTATTGGAAATTGAAAAGCTCCTTCATAGAACTTCTAAAAGATTCCATTTAAGACGAGAATTTCCGGAAATTTTATCAAGAAAAATCGAAAAAATTCGAAATTGTACTGAAAAATGACTATTTTTCGACGATATTTCCGTTATTTATTTTTCAAAATGATATTTGTATTGGAAATTGAAAAGCTACCTCATAGAATTTCTAAAAGATTCCATTTAAGACGAGAATTTCAAGAATTTTTATCAAGAAAAATCGAAAAAATTCGAAATTTTATTGAAAAATGAGTATTTTTCGACGATATTTCCGTTATTTATCTTTCAAAATGATATTTGTATTGGAAATTGAATAGCTCCCTCATAGAACTTCTAGAAGATTCCATTTAAAACGAGAATTTACCGAAATTTTATCAAGAAAAATCGAAAAAATTCGAAATTTTATTGAAAAATGAGTATTTTTCGACGATATTTCCGTTATTTATCTTTCAAAATGACATTATTGATGGAAATTAAAAGCTCCCTTATATATCTTTTAAAGGAATCCATTTCAGACGAGAATTTCCCGAAATTTTATCAAGAAAAATCGAAAAAATTCGAAATTTTACTGAAAAATGACTATTTTTCGACGATATTTCCGTTATTTATTTTTCAAAATGATATTTGTATTGGAAATTGAAAAGCTACCTCATAGAATTTCTAAAAGATTCCATTTAAGATGAGAATTTCAAGAATTTTTATCAAGAAGAATCGAAAAAATTCGAAATTTTATTGAAAAATGAGTATTTTTGACGATATTTCCGTTATTTATCTTTCAAAATGATATTTGTGATGGAAATTAAAGGCTCCCTCATAGATCTTCTAAAATAATCCATTTAAGACGAGAATTTCCCGAAATTTTATAAAACAAAATAAAAAAATTCGAAATTTTACTGAAAAATTACTATTTTTTTTACGATATTTCCGTTATTTATCTTTCAAAATGATATTTGTGATAGAAATTGAAAAGCTCTTTCATAGATCTTTTAAAAGAATCCATTTAAGTCGAGAATTTCCCGAAATTTTATCAAAAAAAATGGAAAAAATTCGAAATTTTACTGAAAAATGACTATTTTTCAACGACATTTCCGTTATTTATCTTTGAAAATGATATTTGTGATGGAAATTGAAAAGCTCCCTTAAAGATCTTCTGAAGAATCCATTTAAGACGAGAATTTCCCGAAATTTGATCAAGAAAATGCGAAAAAATTCGAAAATTTACTGAAAAATGCCTATTTTTCGACGATATTTCCGTTATTTATCTTTCAAAATGATATTTGTATTGGAAATTGAATAGCTCCCTCATACAACTTCTAAAAGATTCCATTTAAAACGAGAATTTCCAGAAATTTTATCAAGAAAAATCGAAAACATTCGAAAATTTACTGAAAAATGCCTATTTCCGGCGATATTTCCGTTATTTATCTTTCAAAAAAATATTTGTGATGGAAATTGGAAAGTTCCCACATACTACTTCTAAAATATTCCATTTAAAACGAGAATTTCCCGAAATTTTATCAAGAAAAATCGAAAAAATTCGAAATTTTATTGAAAAATGAGTATTTTTCGACGATATTTCCGTTATTTATCTTTCAAAATGATATTATTGATGGAAATTAAAAGCTCCCTTATATATCTTTTAAAGGAATCCATTTCAGACGAGAATTTCCCGAAATTTTATCAAGAAAAATCGAAAAAATTCGAAATTTTACTGAAAAATGACTATTTTTCGACGATATTTCCGTTATTTATTTTTCAAAATGATATTTGTATTGGAAATTGAAAAGCTACCTCATAGAATTTCTAAAAGATTCCATTTAAGATGAGAATTTCAAGAATTTTTATCAAGAAAAATCGAAAAAATTCGAAATTTTATTGAAAAATGAGTATTTTTCGACGATATTTCCGTTATTTATCTTTCAAAATTATATTTGTGATGGAAATTAAAAAGCACCCTCATAGATCTTCTAAAAGAAATCATTTAAGACGAGAGTTTCCCGAAATTTTATCAAGAAAAATCGAAAAAATTCGAAAATTTACCGAAAAATGCCTATTTTCCGCCGATATTTCCGTTATTTATCTTTCAAAGTGATATTTGTGATGGAAATTGGAAAGCTCCCTCATAGTGCTTCTAAAAGAATCTATGTCAGACGAGAATTTCTCGAAATTCATCAAGAAAATGCGAAAAAATTCGGAAATTTACAGAAAAATGCCAATTTTTCGCCGATATTTCCGTTATTTATCTTTCAAAGTGATATTTGTGATGGAAATTGGAATGCTCTCTAATGGAGATTCTAAAAGAATCAATTTAAGACGAGATTTTCCGGAAATTTTATCAAGAAAAAGCGAAAAAATTCGAAATTTTACTGAAAAATGACTATTTTTCGACGATATTTCCGTTATTTATTTTTCAAAATGATATTTGTATTGGAAATTGAAAAGCTACCTCATAGAATTTCTGAAAGATTCCATTTAAGATGAGAATTTCAAGAATTTTTATCAAGAAGAATCGAAAAAATTCGAAATTTTATTGAAAAATGAGTATTTTTGACGATATTTCCGTTATTTATCTTTCAAAATGATATTTGTGATGGAAATTAAAGGCTCCCTCATAGATCTTCTAAAATAATCCATTTAAGACGAGAATTTCCCGAAATTTTATAAAACAAAATAAAAAAATTCGAAATTTTACTGAAAAATTACTATTTTTTTTACGATATTTCCGTTATTTATCTTTCAAAATGATATTTGTGATAGAAATTGAAAAGCTCTTTCATAGATCTTTTAAAAGAATCCATTTAAGTCGAGAATTTCCCGAAATTTTATCAAAAAAAATGGAAAAAATTCGAAATTTTACTGAAAAATGACTATTTTTCAACGACATTTCCGTTATTTATCTTTGAAAATGATATTTGTGATGGAAATTGAAAAGCTCCCTTAATGATCTTCTGAAGAATCCATTTAAGACGAGAATTTCCCGAAATTTGATCAAGAAAATGCGAAAAAATTCGAAAATTTACTGAAAAATGCCTATTTTTCGACGATATTTCCGTTATTTATCTTTCAAAATGATATTTGTATTGGAAATTGAATAGCTCCCTCATACAACTTCTAAAAGATTACATTTAAAACGAGAATTTCCAGAAATTTTATCAAGAAAAATCGAAAATATTCGAAAATTTACTGAAAAATGCCTATTTCCGGCGATATTTCCGTTATTTATCTTTCAAAAAAATATTTGTGATGGAAATTGGAAAGTTCCCACATACTACTTCTAAAATATTCCATTTAAAACGAGAATTTCCCTAAATTTTATCAAGAAAAATCGAAAAAATTCGAAATTTTATTGAAAAATGAGTATTTTTCGACGATATTTCCGTTATTTATCTTTCAAAATGATATTATTGATGGAAATTGAAAAGCTCCCTCATATATCTTTTAAAGGAATCCATTTAAGACGAGAATTTCCCGAAAATTTATCAAGAAAATACGAAAAAATTCGAAAAGTTACTGAAATATGCCTATTTTTCCACGATATTTCCGTTATTTATCTTTTATAATGATATTTGTATTGGAAATTGAAAAGCTCCTTCATAGAACTTCTAAAAGATTCCATTTAAGATGAGAATTTCCCGAAATTTTATCAAGAAAAATCGAAAAAATTCGAAATTGTACTGAAAAATGACTATTTTTCGACGATATTTCCGTTATTTATTTTTCAAAATGATATTTGTATTGGAAATTGAAAAGCTACCTCATAGAATTTCTAAAAGATTCCATTTAAGACGAGAATTTCAAGAATTTTTATCAAGAAAAATCGAAAAAATTCGAAATTTTATTGAAAAATGAGTATTTTTCGACGATATTTCCGTTATTTATCTTTCAAAATGATATTTGTATTGGAAATTGAATAGCTCCCTCATAGAACTTCTAGAAGATTCCATTTAAAACGAGAATTTCCCGAAATTTTATCAAGAAAAATCGAAAAAATTCGAAATTTTATTGAAAAATGAGTATTTTTCGACGATATTTCCGTTATTTATCTTTCAAAATGATATTATTGATGGAAATTAAAAGCTCCCTTATATATCTTTTAAAGGAATCCATTTCAGACGAGAATTTCCCGAAATTTTATCAAGAAAAATCGAAAAAATTCGAAATTTTACTGAAAAATGACTATTTTTCGACGATATTTCCGTTATTTATTTTTCAAAATGATATATGTATTGGAAATTGAAAAGCTACCTCATAGAATTTCTAAAAGATTCCATTTAAGATGAGAATTTCAAGAATTTTTATCAAGAAAAATCGAAAAAATTCGGAATTTTATTGAAAAATGAGTATTTTTCGACGATATTTCCGTTATTTATCTTTCAAAATTATATTTGTGATGGAAATTAAAAAGCACCCTCATAGATCTTCTAAAAGAAATCATTTAAGACGAGAATTTCCCGAAATTTTATCAAGAAAAATCGAAAAAATTCGAAAATTTACCGAAAAATGCCTATTTTCCGCCGATATTTCCGTTATTTATCTTTCAAAGTGATATTTGTGATGGAAATTGGAAAGCTCCCTCATAGTGCTTCTAAAAGAATCTATGTCAGACGAGAATTTCTCGAAATTCATCAAGAAAATGCGAAAAAATTCGAAAATTTACAGAAAAATGCCAATTTTTCGCCGATATTTCCTTTATTATCTTTCAAAGTGATATTTGTGATGGAAATTGGAATGCTCTCTAATAGAGCTTCTAAAAGAATCAATTTAAGACGAGATTTTCCGGAAATTTTATCAAAAAAAAGCGAAAACATTCGAAATTTTACTGAAAAATGCCTATTTTTCGCCGATATTTCCGTTATTTATCTTTCAAAGTGATATTTGTGATGGAAATTGGAAAGCTCCCTCATAGTGCTTCTAAAAGAATCTATGTCAGACGAGAAATTCTCGAAATTCTTCAAGAAAATGCGAAAAAATTCGAAAATTTACAGAAAAATGCCAATTTTTCGCCGATATTTCCGTTATTTATCTTTCAAAGTGATATTTGTGATGGAAATTGGAATGCTCTCTCATAGAGCTTCTAAAAGAATCAATTTAAGACGAGATTTTCCCGAAATTTTATCAAGAAAAAGCGAAAAAATTCGAAATTTTACTGAAAAATGCCTATTTTCCGCCGATATTTCCGTTATTTATCTTTCAAAGTGATATTTGTGATGGAAATTGGAAAGTTCCTTCATAGTGCTTCTAAAAGAATCTATGTCAGACGAGAATTTTTCGAAATTCTTCAAGAAAATGCGAAAAAAATTCGAAAATTTACAGAAAAATGCCAATTTTTCGCCGATATTTCCGTTATTTATCTTTCAAAGTGATATTTGTGATGGAAATTGGAATGCTCTCTCATAGAGCTTCTAAAAGAATCAATTAAAGACGAGATTTTCCCGAAATTTTATCAAGAAAAAGCGAAAAAATTCGAAATTTTACTGAAAAATGCCTATTTTTCGCCGATATTTCCGTTATTTATCTTTCAAAGTGATATTTATGATGGGAATTGGAAAGCTTCCTCATAGTGCTTCTAAAAGAATCTATGTCAGACGAGAATTTCTCGAAATTCTTCAAGAAAAATCGAAAAAATTCGAAATTTTATTGAAAAATGAGTATTTTCGACGATATTTCCGTTATTTATCTTTCAAAATTCTATTTGTGATGGAAGTTAAAAAGCACCCTCATAGATCTTCTAAAAGAAATCATTTAAGACGAGAATTTCCCGAAATTTTATCAAGAAAAATGGAAAAAATTCGAAAATTTACCGAAAAATGCCTATTTTCCGCCGATATTTCCGTTATTTATCTTTCAAAAAAATATTTGTGATGGAAATTGGAAAGTTCCCACATATTACTTCTAAAATATTCCATTTAAAATGAGAATTTCCCGAAATTTTAACAAGAAAAATCGAAAAAATTCGAAATTTTATTGAAAAATGAGTATTTTTCGACGATATTTCTGTTATTTATCTTTCAAAATGATATTATTGATGGAAATTGAAAAGTTCCCTCATATATCTTCTAAAAGATTCCATTTAAGACGAGAATTTCCCGAAATTTTATCAAGAAAAATCGAAAAAATTCGAAATTGTACTGAAAAATGACTATTTTTCGACGATATTTCCGTTATTTATTTTTCAAAATGATATTTTTAATGGAAATTGAAAAGCTACCTCATAGAATTTCTAAAAGATTCCATTTAAGACGAGAATTTCAAGAATTTTTATCAAGAAAAATCGAAAAAATTCGAAATTTTATTGAAAAATGAGTATTATTCGACGATATTTCCGTTATTTATCTTTCAAAATGATATTTGTATAGGAAATTTAATAGCTCCCTCATAGAACTTCTAGAAGATTCCATTTAAAAGGAGAATTTCCCCAAATTTTATCAAGAAAAATCGAAAAAATTCGAAATTTTATTGAAAAATGAGTATTTTTCGACGATATTTCCGTTATTTATCTTTCAAAATGATATTATTGATGGAAATTAAAAGCTCCCTTATATATCTTTTAAAGGAATCCATTTAAGATGAGAATTTCAAGAATTTTTATCAAGAAAAATCGAAAAAATTCGAAATTTTACTGAAAAATGACTATTTTTCGACGATATTTCCGTTATTTATCTTTCAAAATTATATTTGTGATGGAAATTAAAAAGCACCCTCATAGATCTTCTAAAAGAAATCATTTAAGACGAGAATTTCCCGAAATTTTATCAAGAAAAATCGAAAAAATTCGAAAATTTACCGAAAAATGCCTATTTTCCGCCAATATTTCCGTTATTTATCTTTCAAAAGGATATTTGTGATGGAAATTGGAAAGCTCCCTCATAGTGCATCTAAAAGAATCTATGTCAGACGAGAATTTCTCGAAATTCTTCAAGAAAATGCGTAAAAATTCGAAAATTTACAGAAAAATGCCAATTTTTCGCCGATATTTAAGTTATTTATCTTTCAAAGTGATATTTGTGATGGAAATTGGAATGCTCTCTAATAGAGCTTCTAAAAGAATCAATTTAAGACGAGATTTTCCGTAAATTTTATCAAGAAAAAGCGAAAAAATTCGAAATTTTACTGAAAAATGCCTATTTTTCGCCGATATTTCCGTTATTTATCTTTCAAAGTGATATTTGTGATGGAAATTGGAAAGCTCCCTCATAGTGCTTCTAAAAGAATCTATGTCAGACGAGAATTTCTCGAAATTCTTCAAGAAAATGCGAAAAAATTCGAAAATTTACAGAAAAATGCCAATTTTTCGCCGATATTTCCGTTATTTATCTTTCAAAGTGATATTTGTGATGGAAATTGGAATGCTCTCTCATAGAGCTTCTAAAAGAATCAATTTAAGACGAGATTTTCCCGAAATTTTATCAAGAAAAATCGAAAAAATTCGAAATTTTACTGAAAAATGCCTATTTTTCACCGATATTTCCGTTATTTATCTTTCAAAGTGATATTTGTGATGGAAATTGGAAAGCTCCCTCATAGTGCTTCTAAAAGAATCTATGTCAGACGAGAATATCTCGAAATTCTTCAAGAAAATGCGAAAAAATTCGAAAATTTACAGAAAAATGCCAATTTTTTTCCGATATTTCCGTTATTTATCTTTCAAAGTGATATTTGTGATGGAAATTGGAATGCTCTCTAATAGAGCTTCTAAAAGAATCAATTTAAGACGAGATTTTCCGGAAATTTTATCAAGAAAAAGCGAAAAAATTCGAAATTTTACTGAAAAATGCCTATTTTTCGCCGATATTTCCGTTATTTATCTTTCAAAGTGATATTTGTGATGGAAATTGGAAAGCTCCCTCATAGTGCTTCTAAAAGAATCTATGTCAGACGAGAATTTCTCGAAATTCTTCAAGAAAATGCGAAAAAATTCGAAAATTTACAGAAAAATGCGAATTTTTCGCCGATATTTCCGTTATTTATCTTTCAAAGTGATATTTGTGATGGAAATTGGAATGCTCTCTCATAGAGCTTCTTAAAGAATCAATTTAAGACGAGATTTTCCCGAAATTTTATCAAGAAAAAGCGAAAAAATTCGAAATTTTACTGAAAAATGCCTATTTTCCGCCGATATTTCCGTTATTTATCTTTCAAAGTGATATTTGTGATGGAAATTGGAAAGCTCCTTCATAGTGCTTCTAAAAGAATCTATGTCAGACGAGAATTTCTCGAAATTCTTCAAGAAAATGCGAAAAAAATTCGAAAATTTACAGAAAAATGCCAATTTCTCGCCGATATTTCCGTTAATTATCTTTCAAAGTGATATTTGTGATGGAAATTGGAATGCTCTCTCATAGAGCTTCTAAAAGAATCAATTTAAGACGAGATTTTCCCGAAATTTTATCAAGAAAAATCGAAAAAATTCGAAAATTTACCGAAAAATGCCTATTTTCCGCCGATATTTCCGTTATTTATCTTTCAAAGTGATATTTGTGATGGAAATTGGAAAGCTCCCTCATAGTGCTTCTAAAAGAATCTATGTCAGACGAGAATTTCTCGAAATTCTTCAAGAAAATGCGAAAAAATTCGAAAATTTACAGAAAAATGCAAATTTTTCGCCGATATTTCCGTAATTTATCTTTCAAAGTGATATTTGTGATGGAAATTGGAATGCTCTCTCATAGAGCTTCTAAAAGAATCAATTTAAGACGAGATTTTCCCGAAATTTTATCAAGAAAAAGCGAAAAAATTCGAAAATTTACTGAAAAATGCCTATTTTTGCCGATATTTCCGTTATTTATCTTTCAAAATGATATTTATGATGGAAATTGAAAAGCTCCCTAATAGATCTTCTAAAACAATCCATTTAAGACGAGAATTTTCCGAAATTTTATCAAGAAAAATCGAAAAAATTCGAAATTTTACTGAAAAAAGAATAATTTTCGACGATATTTCCGTTATTTATCTTTCAAAATGATATTTGTGATGGAAATTAAAAAGCACCCTCATAGAATTTCTAAAAGATTCCATTTAAGATGAGAATTTCAAGAATTTTTATCAAGAAAAATCGAAAAAATTCGAAATTTTATTGAAAAATGAGTATTTTCGACGATATTTCCGTTATTTATCTTTCAAAATTCTATTTGTGATGGAAGTTAAAAAGCACCCTCATAGATCTTCTAAAAGAAATCATTTAAGACGAGAATTTCCCGAAATTTTATCAAGAAAAATCGAAAAAATTCGAAAATTTACCGAAAAATGCCTATTTTCCGCCGATATTTCCGTTATTTATCTTTGAAAAAAATATTTGTGATGGAAATTGGAAAGTTCCCACATATTACTTCTAAAATATTCCATTTAAAATGAGAATTTCCCGAAATTTTAACAAGAAAAATCGAAAAAATTCGAAATTTTATTGAAAAATGAGTATTTTTCGACGATATTTCCGTTATTTATCTTTCAAAATGATATTATTGATGGAAATTGAAAAGTTCCCTCATATATCTTCTAAAAGATTCCATTTAAGACGAGAATTTCCCGAAATTTTATCAAGAAAAATCGAAAAAATTCGAAATTGTACTGAAAAATGACTATTTTTCGACGATATTTCCGTTATTTATTTTTCAAAATGATATTTGTAATGGAAATTGAAAAGCTACCTCATAGAATTTCTAAAAGATTCCATTTAAGACGAGAATTTCAAGAATTTTTATCAAGAAAAATCGAAAAAATTCGAAATTTTATTGAAAAATGAGTATTATTCGACGATATTTCCGTTATTTATCTTTCAAAATGATATTTGTATAGGAAATTTAATAGCTCCCTCATAGAACTTCTAGAAGATTCCATTTAAAACGAGAATTTCCCCAAATTTTATCAAGAAAAATCGAAAAAATTCGAAATTTTATTGAAAAATGAGTATTTTTCGACGATATTTCCGTTATTTATCTTTCAAAATGATATTATTGATGGAAATTAAAAGCTCCCTTATATATCTTTTAAAGGAATCCATTTAAGATGAGAATTTCAAGAATTTTTATCAAGAAAAATCGAAAAAATTCGAAATTTTACTGAAAAATGACTATTTTTCGACGATATTTCCGTTATTTATCTTTCAAAATTATATTTGTGATGGAAATTAAAAAGCACCCTCATAGATCTTCTAAAAGAAATCATTTAAGACGAGAATTTCCCGAAATTTTATCAAGAAAAATCGAAATAATTCGAAAATTTACCGAAAAATGCCTATTTTCCGCCAATATTTCCGTTATTTATCTTTCAAAGTGATATTTGTGATGGAAATTGGAAAGCTCCCTCATAGTGCTTCTAAAAGAATCTATGTCAGACGAGAATTTCTCGAAATTCTTCAAGAAAATGCGTAAAAATTCGAAAATTAACAGAAAAATGCCAATTTTTCGCCGATATTTAAGTTATTTATCTTTCAAAGTGATATTTGTGATGGAAATTGGAATGCTCTCTAATAGAGCTTCTAAAAGAATCAATTTAAGACGAGATTTTCCGTAAATTTTATCAAGAAAAAGCGAAAAAATTCGAAATTTTACTGAAAAATGCCTATTCTTCGCCGATATTTCCGTTATTTATCTTTCAAAGTGATATTTGTGATGGAAATTGGAAAGCTGCCTCATAGTGCTTCTAAAAGAATCTATGTCAGACGAGAATTTCTCGAAATTCTTCAAGAAAATGCGAAAAAATTCGAAAATTTACAGAAAAATGCCAATTTTTCGCCGATATTTCCGTTATTTATCTTTCAAAGTGATATTTGTGATGGAAATTGGAATGCTCTCTCATAGAGCTTCTAAAAGAATCAATTTAAGACGAGATTTTCCCGAAATTTTATCAAGAAAAAGCGAAAAAATTCGAAATTTTACTGAAAAATGCCTATTTTTCACCGATATTTCCGTTATTTATCTTTCAAAGTGATATTTGTGATGGAAATTGGAAAGCTCCCTCATAGTGCTTCTAAAAGAATCTATGTCAGACGAGAATATCTCGAAATTCTTCAAGAAAATGCGAAAAAATTCGAAAATTTACAGAAAAATGCCAATTTTTTTCCGATATTTCCGTGATTTATCTTTCAAAGTGATATTTGTGATGGAAATTGGAATGCTCTCTAATAGAGCTTCTAAAAGAATCAATTTAAGACGAGATTTTCCGGAAATTTTATCAAGAAAAAGCGAAAAAATTCGAAATTTTACTGAAAAATGCCTATTTTTAGCCGATATTTCCGTTATTTATCTTTCAAAGTGATATTTGTGATGGAAATTGGAAGGCTCCCTCATAGTGCTTCTAAAAGAATCTATGTTAGACGAGAATTTCTCGAAATTCTTCAAGAAAATGCGAAAAAATTCGAAAATTTACAGAAAAATGCCAATTTTTCGCCGATATTTCCGTTATTTATCTTTCAAAGTGATATTTGTGATTAGAATTGGAATGCTCTCTCATAGAGCTTCTTAAAGAATCAATTTAAGACGAGATTTTCCCTAAATTTTATCAAGAAAAAGCGAAAAAATTCGAAATTTTACTGAAAAATGCCAATTTTCCGCCGATATTTCCGTTATTTATCTTTCAAAGTGATATTTGTGATGGAAATTGGAAAGCTCCTTCATAGTGCTTCTAAAAGAATCTATGTCAGACGAGAATTTCTCGAAATTCTTCAAGAAAATGCGAAAAAAATTCGAAAATTTACAGAAAAATGCCAATTTTTCGCCGATATTTCCGTTAATTATCTTTCAAAGTGATATTTGTGATGGAAATTGGAATGCTCTCTCATAGAGCTTCTAAAAGAATCAATTTAAGACGAGATTTTCCCGAAATTTTATCAAGAAAAATCGAAAAAATTCGAAAATTTACCGAAAAATGCCTATTTTCCGCCGATATTTCCGTTATTTATCTTTCAAAGTGATATTTGTGATGGAAATTGGAAAGCTCCCTCATAGTGCTTCTAAAAGAATCTATGTCAGACGAGAATTTCTCGAAATTCTTCAAGAAAATGCGAAAAAATTCGAAAATTTACAGAAAAATGCCAATTTTTCGCCGATATTTCCGTAATTTATCTTTCAAAGTGATATTTGTGATGGAAATTGGAATGCTCTCTCATAGAGCTTCTAAAAGAATCAATTTAAGACGAGATTTTCCCGAAATTTTATCAAGAAAAAGCGAAAAAATTCGAAAATTTACTGAAAAATGCCTATTTTTGCCGATATTTCCGTTATTTATCTTTCAAAATGATATTTATGATGGAAATTGAAAATCTCCCTAATAGATCTTCTAAAACAATCCATTTAAGACGAGAATTTTCCGAAATTTTATCAAGAAAAATCGAAAAAATTCGAAATTTTACTGAAAAAAGAATAATTTTCGACGATATTTCCGTTATTTATCTTTCAAAATGATATTTGTGATGGAAGTTAAAAAGCACCCTCATAGATCTTCTAAAAGAAATCATTTAAGACGAGAATTTCCCGAAATTTTATCAAGAAAAATCGA
This sequence comes from Sympetrum striolatum, assembly GCA_947579665.1. NCBI lineage: Eukaryota > Metazoa > Arthropoda > Insecta > Odonata > Libellulidae > Sympetrum > Sympetrum striolatum. The sequence goes on from OX388350.1 coordinate 89,763,016, forward strand.
AAAAATTCGAAAATTTACCGAAAAATGCCTATTTTCCGCCGATATTTCCGTTATTTATCTTTCAAAAAAATATTTGTGATGGAAATTGGAAAGTTCCCACATATTACTTCTAAAATATTCCATTTAAAATGAGAATTTCCCGAAATTTTAACAAGAAAAATCGAAAAAATTCGAAATTTTATTGAAAAATGAGTATTTTTCGACGATATTTCCGTTATTTATCTTTCAAAATGATATTATTGATGGAAATTGAAAAGTTCCCTCATATATCTTATAAAAGATTCCATTTAAGACGAGAATTTCCCGAAATTTTATCAAGAAAATTCGAAAAAATTCGAAATTGTACTGAAAAATGACTATTTTTCGACGATATTTCCGTTATTTATTTTTCAAAATGATATTTGTAATGGAAATTGAAAAGCTACCTCATAGAATTTCTAAAAGATTCCATTTAAGACGAGAATTTTAAGAATTTTTATCAAGAAAAATCGAAAAAATTCGAAATTTTATTGAAAAATGAGTATTTTTCGACGATATTTCCGTTATTTATCTTTCAAAATGATATTTGTATAGGAAATTTAATAGCTCCCTCATAGAACGTCTAGAAGATTCCATTTAAAACGAGAATTTCCCCAAATTTTATCAAGAAAAATCGAAAAAATTCGAAATTTTATTGAAAAATGAGTATTTTTCGACGATATTTCCGTTATTTATCTTTCAAAATGATATTATTGATGGAAATTAAAAGCTCCCTTATATATCTTTTAAAGGAATCCATTTCAGACGAGAATTTCCCGAAATTTTATCAAGAAAAATCGAAAAAATTGGAAATTTTACTGAAAAATGACTATTTTTCGACGATATTTCCGTTATTTATTTTTCAAAATGATATTTGTATTGGAAATTGAAAAGCTACCTCATAGAATTTCTAAAAGATTCCATTTAAGATGAGAATTTCAAGAATTTTTATCAAGAAAAATCGAAAAAATTCGAAATTTTATTGAAAAATTAGTATTTTTCGACGATATTTCCGTTATTTATCTTTCAAAATTATATTTGTGATGGAAATTAAAAAGCACCCTCATAGATCTTCTAAAAGAAATCATTTAAGACGAGAATTTCCCGAAATTTTATCAAGAAAAATCGAAAAAATTCGAAAATTTACCGAAAAATGCCTATTTTCCGCCAATATTTCCGTTATTTATCTTTCAAAGTGATATTTGTGATGGAAATTGGAAAGCTCCCTCATAGTGCTTCTAAAAGAATCTATGTCAGACGAGAATTTCTCGAAATTCTTCAAGAAAATGCGTAAAAATTCGAAAATTTACAGAAAAATGCCAATTTTTCGCCGATATTTAAGTTATTTATCTTTCACAGTGATATTTGTGATGGAAATTGGAATGCTCTCTAATAGAGCTTCTAAAAGAATCAATTTAAGACGAGATTTTCCGTAAATTTTATCAAGAAAAAGCGAAAAAATTCGAAATTTTACTGAAAAATGCCTATTTTTCGCCGATATTTCCGTTATTTATCTTTCAAAGTGATATTTGTGATGGAAATTGGAAAGCTCCCTCATAGTACTTCTAAAAGAATCTATGTCAGACGAGAATTTCTCGAAATTCTTCAAGAAAATGCGAAAAAATTCGAAAATTTAAAGAAAAATGCCAATTTTTCGCCGATATTTAAGTTATTTATCTTTCAAAGTGATATTTGTGATGGAAATTGGAATGCTCTCTAATAGAGCTTCTAAAAGAATCAATTTAAGACGAGATTTTCCGGAAATTTTATCAAGAAAAAGCGAAAAAATTCGAAATTTTACTGAAAAATGCCTATTTTTCGCCGATATTTCCGTTATTTATCTTTCAAAGTGATATTTGTGATGGAAATTGGAAAGCTCCCTCATAGTGCTTCTAAAAGAATCTATGTCAGACGAGAATTTCTCGAAATTCTTCAAGAAAATGCGAAAAAATTCGAAAATTTACAGAAAAATGCCAATTTTTCGCCGATATTTCCGTTATTTATCTTTCAAAGTGATATTTGTGATGGAAATCGGAATGCTCTCTCATAGAGCTTCTAAAAGAATCAATTTAAGACGAGATTTTCCCGAAATTTTATCAAGAAAAAGCGAAAAAATTCGAAATTTTACTGAAAAATGCCTATTTTCCGCCGATATTTCCGTTATTTATCTTTCAAAGTGATATTTGTGATGGAAATTGGAAAGCTCCTTCATAGTGCTTCTAAAAGAATCTATGTCAGACGAGAATTTCTCGAAATTCTTCAAGAAAATGCGAAAAAAATTCGAAAATTAACAGAAAAATGCAATTCTTTCGCCGATATTTCCGTTATTTATCTTTCAAAGTGATATTTGTGATGGAAATTAGAATGCTCTCTCATAGAGCTTCTAAAAGAATCAATTTAAGACGAGATTTTCCCGAAATTTTATCAAAAAAAATGGAAAAAATTCGAAATTTTACTGAAAAATTACTATTTTTTTACGATATTTCCGTTATTTATCTTTTAAAATGATATTTGTGATAGAAATTGAAAATTTCTTTCATAGATCTTTTAAAAGAATCCATTTAAGTCGAGAATTTCCCGAAATTTTATCAAACAAAATGGAAAAAATTCGAAATTTTACTGAAAAATGACTATTTTTCAACGATATTTCCGTTATTTATCTTTGAAAATGATATTTGTGATGGAAATTGAAAAGTTCCCTTAATGATCTTCTGAAAAATCCATTTAAGAAGAGAATTTCCCGAAATTTTATCAAGAAAATGCGAAAAAATTCTAAAATTTACTGAAAAATGACTATTTCTCGACGATATTTGCGTTATTTATCTTTCAAAATGATATTTGTATTGGAAATTGAATAGCTCCCTCATAGATCTTTTAAAAGAATCCATTTGAGTCGAGAATTTCCCGAAATTTTATCAAAAAAAATCGAAAAAATTCGAAATTTTATTGAAAAATGAGTATTTTTCGACGATATTTCCGTTATTTATCTTTCAAAATGATATTATTGATGGAAATTGAAAAGCTCCCTCATATATCTTTGAAAGGAATCCATTTAAGACGAGAATTTCCCGAAATTTTATCAAGAAAAATCGAAAAAATTCGAAATTTTATTGAAAAATGAGTATTTTCCGCCGATATTTCCGTTATTTATCTTTCAAAATGATATTTGTGATGGAAATTAAAAAGCTCCCTCATAGAATTTCTAAAAGATTCCATTTAAGATGAGAATTTCAAGAATTTTTATCAAGAAAAATCGAAAAAATTCGAAAATTTACCGAAAAATGCCTATTTTCCGCCGATATTTCCGTTATTTATCTTTCAAAGTGATATTTGTGATGGAAATTAGAAAGCTCCCTCATAGTGCTTCTAAAAGAATCTATGTCAGACGAGAATTTCTCGAAATTCTTCAAGAAAATGCGAAAAAATTCGAAAATTTACAGAAAAATGCCAATTTTTCGCCGATATTTCCGTTATTTATCTTTCAAAGTGATATTTGTGATGGAAATCGGAATGCTCTCTCATAGAGCTTCTAAAAGAATCAATTTAAGACGAGATTTTCCCGAAATTTTATCAAGAAAAAGCGAAAAAATTCGAAATTTTACTGAAAAATGCCTATTTTCCGCCGATATTTCCGTTATTTATCTTTCAAAGTGATATTTGTGATGGAAATTGGAAAGCTCCTTCATAGTGCTTCTAAAAGAATCTATGTCAGACGAGAATTTCTCGAAATTCTTCAAGAAAATGCGAAAAAAATTCGAAAATTAACAGAAAAATGCCAATTTTTCGCCGATATTTCCGTTATTTATCTTTCAAAGTGATATTTGTGATGGAAATTAGAATGCTCTCTCATAGAGCTTCTAAAATAATCAATTTAAGACGAGATTTTCCCGAAATTTTATTAAAAAAAAATGGAAAAAATTCGAAATTTTACTGAAAAATGCCTATTTTCCGCCGATATTTCCGTTATTTATCTTTCAAAGTGATATTTGTGATGGAAATTGGAAAGCTCCTTCATAGTGCTTCTAAAAGAATCTATGTCAGACGAGAATTTCTCGAAATTCTTCCAAAAAATGCGAAAAAAATTCGAAAATTAACAGAAAAATGCCAATTTTTCGCCGATATTTCCGTTATTTATCTTTTAAAATGATATTTGTGATAGAAATTGAAAATTTCTTTCATAGATCTTTTAAAAGAATCCATTTAAGTCGAGAATTTCCCGAAATTTTATCAAACAAAATGGAAAAAATTCGAAATTTTACTGAAAAATGACTATTTTTCAACGATATTTCCGTTATTTATCTTTCAAAATGATATTTGTGATGGAAATTGAAAAGCTCCCTTAAAGATCTTTTGAAGAATCCATTTAAGACGAGAATTTCCCGAAATTTGATCAAGAAAATGCGAAAAAATTCGAAAATTTACTGAAAAATGCCTATTTTTCGACGATATTTCCGTTATTTATCTTTCAAAATGATATTTGTATTGGAAATTGAATAGCTCCCTCATACAACTTCTAAAAGATTCCATTTAAAACTAGAATTTCCCGAAATTTTATCAAGAAAAATCGAAAAAATTCGAAATTTTATTGAAAAATGAGTATTTTTCGACGATATTTCCGTTATTTATCTTTCAAAATGATATTATTGATGGAAGTTGAAAAGCTCCGTCATATATCTTTTAAAGGAATCCATTTAAGACGAGAATTTCCCGAAATTTTATCAAGAAAAATCGAAAAAATTCGAAATTTTATTGAAAAATGAGTATTTTCCGCCGATATTTCCGTTATTTATCTTTCAAAATGATATTATTGATGAAAATTGAAAAGTTCCCTCATATATCTTCTAAAAGATTCCATTTAAGACGAGAATTTCCCGAAATTTTATCAAGAAAAATCGAAAAAATTCGAAATTGTACTGAAAAATGACTATTTTTCGACGATATTTCCGTTATTTATTTTTCAAAATGATATTTGTAATGGAAATTGATAAGCTACCTCATAGAATTTCTAAAAGATTCCATTTAAGACGAGAATTTCAAGAATTTTTATCAAGAAAAATCGAAAAAATTCGAAATTTTATTGAAAAATGAGTATTTTTCGACGATATTTCCGTTATTTATCTTTCAAAATGATATTTGTATAGGAAATTTAATAGCTCCCTCATAGAACTTCTAGAAGATTCCATTTAAAACGAGAATTTCCCCAAATTTTATCAAGAAAAATCGAAAAAATTCGAAATTTTATTGAAAAATGAGTATTTTTCGACGATATTTCCGTTATTTATCTTTCAAAATGATATTATTGATGGAAATTAAAAGCTCCCTTATATATCTTTTAAAGGAATCCATTTAAGATGAGAATTTCAAGAATTTTTATCAAGAAAAATCGAAAAAATTCGAAATTTTACCGAAAAATGACTATTTTTCGACGATATTTCCGTTATTTATCTTTCAAAATTATATTTGTGATGGAAATTAAAAAGCACCCTCATAGATCTTCTAAAAGAAATCATTTAAGACGAGAATTTCCCGAAATTTTATCAAGAAAAATCGAAAAAATTCGAAAATTTACCGAAAAATGCCTATTTTCCGCCAATATTTCCGTTATTTATCTTTCAAAGTGATATTTGTGATGGAAATTGGAAAGCTCCCTCATAGTGCTTCTAAAAGAATCTATGTCAGACGAGAATTTCTCGAAATTCTTCAAGAAAATGCGTAAAAATTCGAAAATTTACAGAAAAATGCCAATTTTTCGCCGATATTTAAGTTATTTATCTTTCAAAGTGATATTTGTGATGGAAATTGGAATGCTCTCTAATAGAGCTTCTAAAAGAATCAATTTAAGACGAGATTTTCCGTAAATTTTATCAAGAAAAAGCGAAAAAATTCGAAATTTTACTGAAAAATGCCTATTTTTCGCCGATATTTCCGTTATTTATCTTTCAAAGTGATATTTGTGATGGAATTTGGAAAGCTCCCTCATAGTGCTTCTAAAAGAATCTATGTCAGACGAGAATTTCTCGAAATTCTTCAAGAAAATGCGAAAAAATTCGAAAATTTACAGAAAAATGCCAATTTTTCGCCGATATTTCCGTTATTTATCTTTCAAAGTGATATTTGTGATGGAAATTGGAATGCTCTCTCATAGAGCTTCTAAAAGAATCAATTTAAGACGAGATTTTCCCGAAATTTTATCAAGAAAAAGCGAAAAAATTCGAAATTTTACTGAAAAATGCCTATTTTTCACCGATATTTCCGTTATTTATCTTTCAAAGTGATATTTGTGAAGGAAATTGGAAAGCTCCCTCATAGTGCTTCTAAAAGAATCTATGTCAGACGAGAATATCTCGAAATTCTTCAAGAAAATGCGAAAAAATTCGAAATTTTACTGAAAAATGCCTATTTTTCGCCGATATTTCCGTTATTTATCTTTCAAAGTGATATTTGTGATGGAAATTGGAAAGCTCCCTCATAGTGCTTCTAAAAGAATCTATGTCAGACGAGAATTTCTCGAAATTCTTCAAGAAAATGCGAAAAAATTCGAAAATTTACAGAAAAATGCCAATTTTTCGCCGATATTTCCGTTATTTATCTTTCAAAGTGATATTTGTGATTAGAATTGGAATGCTCTCTCATAGAGCTTCTTAAAGAATCAATTTAAGACGAGATTTTCCCGAAATTTTATCAAGAAAAAGCGAAAAAATTCGAAATTTTACTGAAAAATGCCTATTTTCCGCCGATATTTCCGTTATTTATCTTTCAAAGTGATATTTGTGATGGAAATTGGAAAGCTCCTTCATAGTGCTTCTAAAAGAATCTATGTCAGACGAGAATTTCTCGAAATTCTTCAAGAAAATGCGAAAAAAATTCGAAAATTTACAGAAAAATGCCAATTTTTCGCCGATATTTCCGTTAATTATCTTTCAAAGTGATATTTGTGATGGAAATTGGAATGCTCTCTCATAGAGCTTCTAAAAGAATCAATTTAAGACGAGATTTTCCCGAAATTTTATCAAGAAAAATCGAAAAAATTCGAAAATTTACCGAAAAATGCCTATTTTCCGCCGATATTTCCGTTATTTATCTTTCAAAGTGATATTTGTGATGGAAATTGGAAAGCTCCCTCATAGTGCTTCTAAAAGAATCTATGTCAGACGAGAATTTCTCGAAATTCTTCAAGAAAATGCGAAAAAATTCGAACATTTACAGAAAAATGCCAATTTTTCGCCGATATTTCCGTAATTTATCTTTCAAAGTGATATTTGTGATGGAAATTGGAATGCTCTCTCATAGATCTTCTAAAACAATCCATTTAAGACGAGAATTTTCCGAAATTTTATCAAGAAAAATCGAAAAAATTCGAAATTTTATTGAAAAATGAGTATTTTTCGACGATATTTCCGTTATTTATCTTTCAAAATGATATTATTGATGGAAATTGAAAAGTTCCCTCATATATCTTCTAAAAGATTCCATTTAAGACGAGAATTTCCCGAAATTTTATCAAGAAAAATCGAAAAAATTCGAAATTGTACTGAAAAATGACTATTTTTCGACGATATTTCCGTTATTTATTTTTCAAAATGATATTTGTAATGGAAATTGAAAAGCTACCTCATAGAATTTCTAAAAGATTCCATTTAAGACGAGAATTTCAAGAATTTTTATCAAGAAAAATCGAAAAAATTCGAAATTTTATTGAAAAATGAGTATTTTTCGACGATATTTCCGTTATTTATCTTTCAAAATGATATTTGTATAGGAATTTTAATAGCTCCCTCATAGAACTTCTAGAAGATTCCATTTAAAACGAGAATTTCCCCAAATTTTATCAAGAAAAATCGAAAAAATTCGAAATTTTATTGAAAAATGAGTATTTTTCGACGATATTTCCGTTATTTATCTTTCAAAATGATATTATTGATGGAAATTAAAAGCTCCCTTATATATCTTTTAAAGGAATCCATTTCAGACGAGAATTTCCCGAAATTTTATCAAGAAAAATCGAAAAAATTGGAAATTTTACTGAAAAATGACTATTTTTCGACGATATTTCCGTTATTTATTTTTCAAAATGATATTTGTATTGGAAATTGAAAAGCTACCTCATAGAATTTCTAAAAGATTCCATTTAAGATGAGAATTTCAAGAATTTTTATCAAGAAAAATCGAAAAAATTCGAAATTTTATTGAAAAATTAGTATTTTTCGACGATATTTCCGTTATTTATCTTTCAAAATTATATTTGTGATGGAAATTAAAAAGCACCCTCATAGATCTTCTAAAAGAAATCATTTAAGACGAGAATTTCCCGAAATTTTATCAAGAAAAATCGAAAAAATTCGAAAATTTACCGAAAAATGCCTATTTTCCGCCAATATTTCCGTTATTTATCTTTCAAAGTGATATTTGTGATGGAAATTGGAAAGCTCCCTCATAGTGCTTCTAAAAGAATCTATGTCAGACGAGAATTTCTCGAAATTCTTCAAGAAAATGCGTAAAAATTCGAAAATTTACAGAAAAATGCCAATTTTTCGCCGATATTTAAGTTATTTATCTTTCACAGTGATATTTGTGATGGAAATTGGAATGATCTCTAATAGAGCTTCTAAAAGAATCAATTTAAGACGAGATTTTCCGTAAATTTTATCAAGAAAAAGCGAAAAAATTCGAAATTTTACTGAAAAATGCCTATTTTTCGCCGATATTTCCGTTATTTATCTTTCAAAGTGATATTTGTGATGGAAATTGGAAAGCTCCCTCATAGTACTTCTAAAAGAATCTATGTCAGACGAGAATTTCTCGAAATTCTTCAAGAAAATGCGAAAAAATTCGAAAATTTACAGAAAAATGCCAATTTTTCGCCGATATTTCCGTTATTTATCTTTCAAAGTGATATTTGTGATGGAAATTGGAATGCTCTCTCATAGAGCTTATAAAAGAACCAATTTAAGACGAGATTTTCCGTAAATTTTATCAAGAAAAAGCGAAAAAATTCGAAATTTTACTGAAAAATGCCTATTTTTCGCCGATATTTCCGTTATTTATCTTTCAAAGTGATATTTGTGATGGAAATTGGAAAGCTCCCTCATAGTACTTCTAAAAGAATCTATGTCAGACGAGAATTTCTCGAAATTCTTCAAGAAAATGCGAAAAAATTCGAAAATTTACAGAAAAATGCCAATTTTTCGCCGATATTTCCGTTATTTATCTTTCAAAGTGATATTTGTGATGGAAATTGGAATGCTCTCTCATAGAGCTTCTAAAAGAATCAATTTAAGACGAGATTTTCCCGAAATTTTATCAAGAAAAAGCGAAAAAATTCGAAATTTTACTGAAAAATGCCTATTTTTCACCGATATTTCCGTTATTTATCTTTCAAAGTGATATTTGTGATGGAAATTGGAAAGCTCCATATAGTGCTTCTAAAAGAATCTATGTCAGACGAGAATATCTCGAAATTCTTCAAAAAAATGCGAAAAAATTCGAAAATTTACAGAAAAATGCCAATTTTTTTCCGATATTTCCGTTATTTATCTTTCAAAGTGATATTTGTGATGGAAATTGGAATGCTCTCTAATAGAGCTTCTAAAAGAATCAATTTAAGACGAGATTTTCCGGAAATTTTATCAAGAAAAAGCGAAAAAATTCGAAATTTTACTGAAAAATGCCTATTTTTCGCCGATATTTCCGTTATTTATCTTTCAAAGTGATATTTGTGATAGAAATTGGAAAGCTCCTTCATAGTGCTTCTAAAAGAATCTATGTCAGACGAGAATTTCTCGAAATTCTTCAAGAAAATGCGAAAAAATTCGAAAATTTACAGAAAAATGCCAATTTTTCGCCGATATTTCCGTTATTTATCTTTCAAAGTGATATTTGTGATTGGAATTGGAATGCTCTCTCATAGAGCTTCTTAAAGAATCAATTTAAGACGAGATTTTCCCGAAATTTTATCAAGAAAAAGCGAAAAAATTCGAAATTTTACTGAAAAATGCCTATTTTCCGCCGATATTTCCGTTATTTATCTTTCAAAGTGATATTTGTGATGGAAATTTGAAAGCTCCTTCATAGTGCTTCTAAAAGAATCTATGTCAGACGAGAATTTCTCGAAATTCTTCAAGAAAATGCGAAAAAAATTCGAAAATTTACAGAAAAATGCCAATTTTTCGCCGATATTTCCGTTAATTATCTTTCAAAGTGATATTTGTGATGTAATTTGGAATGCTCTCTCATAGAGCTTCTAAAAGAATCAATTTAAGACGAGATTTTCCCGAAATTTTATCAAGAAAATCGAAAAAATTCGAAAATTTACCGAAAAATGCCTATTTTTCACCGATATTTCCGTTATTTATCTTTCAAAGTGATATTTGTGATGGAAATTGGAAAGCTCCATATAGTGCTTCTAAAAGAATCTATGTCAGACGAGAATATCTCGAAATTCTTCAAGAAAATGCGAAAAAATTCGAAAATTTACAGAAAAATGCCAATTTTTTTCCGATATTTCCGTTATTTATCTTTCAAAGTGATATTTGTGATGGAAATTGGAATGCTCTCTAATAGAGCTTCTAAAAGAATCAATTTAAGACGAGATTTTCCGGAAATTTTATCAAGAAAAAGCGAAAAAATTCGAAATTTTACTGAAAAATGCCTATTTTTCGCCGATATTTCCGTTATTTATCTTTCAAAGTGATATTTGTGATGGAAATTGGAAAGCTCCTTCATAGTGCTTCTAAAAGAATCTATGTCAGACGAGAATTTCTCGAAATTCTTCAAGAAAATGCGAAAAAATTCGAAAATTTACAGAAAAATGCCAATTTTTCGCCGATATTTCCGTTATTTATCTTTCAAAGTGATATTTGTGATTGGAATTGGAATGCTCTCTCATAGAGCTTCTTAAAGAATCAATTTAAGACGAGATTTTCCCGAAATTTTATCAAGAAAAAGCGAAAAAATTCGAAATTTTACTGAAAAATGCCTATTTTCCGCCGATATTTCCGTTATTTATCTTTCAAAGTGATATTTGTGATGGAAATTTGAAAGCTCCTTCATAGTGCTTCTAAAAGAATCTATGTCAGACGAGAATTTCTCGAAATTCTTCAAGAAAATGCGAAAAAAATTCGAAAATTTACAGAAAAATGCCAATTTTTCGCCGATATTTCCGTTAATTATCTTTCAAAGTGATATTTGTGATGTAATTTGGAATGCTCTCTCATAGAGCTTCTAAAAGAATCAATTTAAGACGAGATTTTCCCGAAATTTTATCAAGAAAATCGAAAAAATTCGAAAATTTACCGAAAAATGCCTATTTTCCGCCGATATTTCCGTTATTTATCTTTCAAAGTGATATTTGTGATGGAAAACTGAAAGCTCCCTCATAGTGCTTCTAAAAGAATCTATGTCAGACGAGAATTTCTCGAAATTCTTCAAGAAAATGCGAAAAAATTCGAAAATTTACAGAAAAATGCCAATTTTTCGCCGATATTTCCGTAATTTATCTTTCAAAGTGATATTTGTGATGGAAATTGGAATGCTCTCTCATAGAGCTTCTAAAAGAATCAATTTAAGACGAGATTTTCCCGAAATTTTATCAAGAAAAAGCGAAAAAATTCGAAAATTTACTGAAAAATGCCTATTTTTGCCGATATTTCCGTTATTTATCTTTCAAAATGATATTTATGATGGAAATTGAAAAGCTCCCTAATAGATCTTCTAAAACAATCCATTTAAGACGAGAATTTTCCGAAATTTTATCAAGAAAAATCGAAAAAATTCGAAATTTTACTGAAAAAAGAATAATTTTCGACGATATTTCCGTTATTTATCTTTCAAAATGATATTTGTGATGGAAATTAAAAAGCTCCCTCATAGAATTTCTAAAAGATTCCATTTAAGATGAGAATTTCAAGAATTTTTATCAAGAAAAATCGAAAAAATTCGAAATTTTATTGAAAAATGAGTATTTTTCGACGATATTTCCGTTATTTATCTTTCAAAATTATATTTGTGATGGAAGTTAAAAAGCACCCTCATAGATCTTCTAAAAGAAATCATTTAAGATGAGAATTTCCCGAAATTTTATCAAGAAAAATCGAAAAAATTCGAAAATTTACCGAAAAATGCCTATTTTCCGCCGATATTTCCGTTATTTATCTTTCAAAGTGATATTTGTGATGGAAATTCGAAAGCTCCCTCATAGTGCTTCTAAAAGAATCTATGTCAGACGAGAATTTCTCGAAATTCTTCAAGAAAATGCGAAAAAATTCGAAAATTTAAAGAAAAATGCCAATTTTTCGCCGATATTTCCGTTATTTATCTTTCAAAGTGATATTTGTGATGGAAATTGATATGCTCTCTCATAGAGCTTCTAAAAGAATCAATTTAAGACGAGATTTTCCCGAAATTTTATCAAGAAAAAGCGAAAAAATTCGAAATTTTACTGAAAAATGCCTATTTTCCGCCGATATTTCCGTTATTTATCTTTCAAAGTGATATTTGTGATGGAAATTGGAAAGCTCCTTCATAGTGCTTCAAAAAGAATCTATGTCAGACGAGAATTTCTCGAAATTCTTCAAGAAAATGCGAAAAAAATTCGAAAATTAACAGAAAAATGCAATTCTTTCGCCGATATTTCCGTTATTTATCTTTCAAAGTGATATTTGTGATGGAAATTAGAATGCTCTCTCATAGAGCTTCTAAAAGAATCAATTTAAGACGAGATTTTCCCGAAATTTTATCAAAAAAAATGGAAAAAATTCGAAATTTTACTGAAAAATTACTATTTTTTTACGATATTTCCGTTATTTATCTTTTAAAATGATATTTGTGATAGAAATTGAAAATTTCTTTCATAGATCTTTTAAAAGAATCCATTTAAGTCGAGGATTTCCCGAAATTTTATCAAACAAAATGGAAAAAATTCGAAATTTTACTGAAAAATCACTATTTTTCAACGATATTTCCGTTATTTATCTTTGAAAATGATATTTGTGATGGAAATTGAAAAGTTCCCTTAATGATCTTCTGAAAAATCCATTTAAGAAGAGAATTTCCCGAAATTTTATCAAGAAAATGCGAAAAAATTCTAAAATTTACTGAAAAATGACTTATTTTCGACGATATTTGCGTTATTTATCGTTCAAAATGATATTTGTATTGGAAATTGAATAGCTCCCTCATAGATCTTTTAAAAGAATCCATTTAAGTCGAGAATTTCCCGAAATTTTATCAAAAAAAATCGAAAAAATTCGAAATTTTACTGAAAAATGACTATTTTTCAACGATATTTCCGTTATTTATCTTTCAAAATGATATTTGTGATGGAAATTGAAAAGCTCCCTTAAGATCTTCTGAAGAATCCATTTAAGACGAGAATTTCCCGAAATTTGATCAAGAAAATGCGAAAAAATTCCAAAATTTACTGAAAAATGCCTATTTTTCGCCGATATTTCCGTTATTTATCTTTCAAAATGATATTTGTATTGGAAATTGAATGGCTCCCTCATACAACTTCTAAAAGATTCCATTTAAAACGAGAATTTCCCGAAATTTTATCAAGAAAAATCGAAAAAATTCGAAATTTTATTGAAAAATGAGTATTTTTCGACGATATTTCCGTTATTTATCTTTCAAAATGATATTATTGATGGAAATTGAAAAGCTCCCTCATATATCTTTGAAAGGAATCCATTTAAGACGAGAATTTCCCGAAATTTTTTCAAGAAAAATCGAAAAAATTCGAAATTTTATTGAAAAATGAGTATTTTCCGCCGATATTTCCGTTATTTATCTTTCAAAATGATATTTGTGATGGAAATTAAAAAGCTCCCTCATAGAATTTCTAAAAGATTCCATTTAAGATGAGAATTTCAAGAATTTTTATCAAGAAAAATCGAAAAAATTCGAAAATTTACCGAAAAATGCCTATTTTCCGCCGATATTTCCGTTATTTATCTTTCAAAGTGATATTTGTGATGGAAATTGGAAAGCTCCCTCATAGTGCTTCTAAAAGAATCTATGTCAGACGAGAATTTCTCGAAATTCTTCAAGAAAATGCGAAAAAATTCGAAAATTTAAAGAAAAATGCCAATTTTTCGCCGATATTTCCGTTATTTATCTTTCAAAGTGATATTTGTGATGGAAATTAGAATGCTCTCTCATAGAGCTTCTAAAATAATCAATTTAAGACGAGATTTTCCCGAAATTTTATCAAAAAAAATGGAAAAAATTCGAAATTTTACTGAAAAATTACTATTTTTTTACGATATTTCCGTTATTTATCTTTTAAAATGATATTTGTGATAGAAATTGAAAATTTCTTTCATAGATCTTTTAAAAGAATCCATTTAAGTCGAGAATTTCCCGAAATTTTATCAAACAAAATGGAAAAAATTCGAAATTTTACTGAAAAATGACTATTTTTCAACGATATTTCCGTTATTTATCTTTCAAAATGATATTTGTGATGGAAATTGAAAAGCTCCCTTAAAGATCTTTTGAAGAATCCATTTAAGACGAGAATTTCCCGAAATTTGATCAAGAAAATGCGAAAAAATTCGAAAATTTACTGAAAAATGCCTATTTTTCGACGATATTTCCGTTATTTATCTTTCAAAATAATATTTGTATTGGAAATTGAATAGCTCCCTCATACAACTTCTAAAAGATTCCATTTAAAACGAGAATTTCCCGAAATTTTATCAAGAAAAATCGAAAAAATTCGAAATTTTATTGAAAAATGAGTATTTTTCGACGATATTTCCGTTATTTATCTTTCAAAATGATATTATTGATGGAAGTTTAAAAGCTCCGTCATATATCTTTTAAAGGAATCCATTTAAGACGAGAATTTCCCGAAATTTTATCAAGAAAAATCGAAAAAATTCGAAATTTTATTGAAAAATGAGTATTTTCCGCCGATATTTCCGTTATTTATCTTTCAAAATGATATTTGTGATGGAAATTAAAAAGCTCCCTCATAGAATTTCTAAAAGATTCCATTTAAGATGAGAATTTCAAGAATTCTTATCAAGAAAAATCGAAAAAATTCGAATTTTTATTGAAAAATGAGTATTTTTCGACGATATTTCCGTTATTTATCTTTCAAAATTATATTTGTGATGGAAGTTAAAAAGCACCCTCATAGATCTTCTAAAAGAAATCATTTAAGATGAGAATTTCCCGAAATTTTATCAAGAAAAATCGAAAAAATTCGAAAATTTACCGAAAAATGCCTATTTTCCGCCGATATTTCCGTTATTTATCTTTCAAAGTGATATTTGTGATGGAAATTGGAAAGCTCCCTCATTGTGCTTCTAAAAGAATCTATGTCAGACGAGAATTTCTCGAAATTCTTCAAGAAAATGCGAAAAAATTCGAAAAATTAAAGAAAAATGCCAATTTTTCGCCGATATTTCCGTTATTTATCTTTCAAAGTGATATTTGTGATGGAAATTGGAATGCTCTCTCATAGAGCTTCTAAAAGAATCAATTTAAGACGAGATTTTCCGGAAATTTTATCAAGAAAAAGCGAAAAAATTCGAAATTTTACTGAAAAATGCCTATTTTTCGCCGATATTTCCGTTATTTATCTTTCAAAGTGATTTTTGTGATGGAAATTGGAAAGCTCCCTCATAGTGCTTCTAAAAGAATCTATGTCAGACGAGAATTTCTCGAAATTCGTCAAGAAAATGCGAAAAAATTCGAAAATTTACAGAAAAATGCCAATTTTTCGCCGATATTTCCGTTATTTATCTTTCAAAGTGATATTTGTGATGGAAATCGGAATGCTCTCTCATAGAGCTTCTAAAAGAATCAATTTAAGACGAGATTTTCCCGAAATTTTATCAAAAAAAATGGAAAAAATTCGAAATTTTACTGAAAAATTACTATTTTTTTACGATATTTCCGTTATTTATCTTTTAAAATGATATTTGTGATAGAAATTGAAAATTTCTTTCATAGATCTTTTAAAAGAATCCATTTAAGTTGAGAATTTCCCGAAATTTTATCAAACAAAATGGAAAAAATTCGAAATTTTACTGAAAAATGACTATTTTTCAACGACATTTCCGTTATTTATCTTTGAAAATGATATTTGTGATGGAAATTAAAAGTTCCCTTAATGATCTTCTGAAGAATCCATTTAAGAAGAGAATTTCCCGAAATTTTATCAAGAAAATGCGAAAAAATTCGAAAATTTACTGAAAAATGACTATTTTTCGACGATATTTGCGTTATTTATCTTTCAAAATGATATTTGTATTGGAAATTGAATAGCTTCCTCATAGAACTTCTTAAAGAATCAATTTTAGACGAGATTTTCCCGAAATTTTATGAAGAAAAAGTGAAAAAATTCGAAAATTTACTGAAAAATGCCTATTTTTCGCCGATATTTAAGTTATTTATCTTTCAAAATGATATTTATGATGGAAATTAAAAAGCTCCCTCATAGATCTTCTAAAAGAATCCATTTAAGACGAGAATTTTCCGAAATATTATCAAGAAAAATCGAAAAAATTCGAAATTTTACTGAAAAAAGAATATTTTTCGACGATGTTACCGTTATTTCTCTTTCAAAATAATATTTGTGATGGTAATTAAAGGCTCCCTCATAGATCTTCTAAAATAATCCATTTAAGACGAGAATTTCCCGAAATTTTATAAAACAAAATAAAAAAATTCGAAATTTGACTGAAAAATTACTATTTTTTTAACGATATTTCCGTTATTTATCTTTCAAAATGATATTTGTGATAGAAATTGAAAAGCTCTTTCATAGATCTTTTAAAAGAATCCATTTAAGTCGAGAATTTCCCGAAATTTTATAAAAAAAAATCGAAAAAATTCGAAATTTTACTGAAAAATGACTATTTTTCAACGATATTTCCGTTATTTATCTTTCAAAATGATATTTGTGATGGAAATTGAAAAGCTCCCTTAAAGATCTTCTGAAGAATCCATTTAAGACGAGAATTTCCCGAAATTTGATCAAGAAAATGCGAAAAAATTCGAAAATTTACTGAAAAATGCCTATTTTTCGACGATATTTCCGTTATTTATCTTTCAAAATGATATTTGTATTGGAAATTGAATAGCTCCCTCATACAACTTCTAAAAGATTCCATTTAAAACGAGAATTTCCCGAAATTTTATCAAGAAAAATCGAAAAAATTCGAAATTTTATTGAAAAATGAGTATTTTTCGACGATATTTCCGTTATTTATCTTTCAAAATGATATTATTGATGGAAATTGAAAAGCTCCCTCATATATCTTTTAAAGGAATCCATTTAAGACGAGAATTTCCCGAAATTTTATCAAGAAAAATCGAAAAAATTCGAAATTTTATTGAAAAATGAGTATTTTCCGCCGATATTTCCGTTATTTATCTTTCAAAATGATATTTGTGATGGAAATTAAAAAGCTCCCTCATAGAATTTCTAAAAGATTCCATTTAAGATGAGAATTTCAAGAATTTTTATCAAGAAAAATCGAAAAAATTCGAAAATTTACCGAAAAATGCCTATTTTCCGCCGATATTTCCGTTATTTATCTTTCAAAGTGATATTTGTGATGGAAATTGGAAAACTCCCTCATAGTGCTTCTAAAAGAATCTATGTCAGACGAGAATTTCTCGAAATTCTTCAAGAAAATGCGAAAAAATTCGAAAATTTACAGAAAAATGCCAATTTTTCGCCGATATTTCCGTTATTTATCTTTCAAAGTGATATTTGTGATGGAAATCGGAATGCTCTCTCATAGAGCTTCTAAAAGAATCAATTTAAGACGAGATTTTCCCGAAATTTTATCAAGAAAAAGCGAAAAAATTCGAAATTTTACTGAAAAATGCCAATTTTTCGCCGATATTTCCGTTATTTATCTTTCAAAGTGATATTTGTGATGGAAATCAGAATGCTCTCTCATAGAGCTTCTAAAAGAATCAATTTAAGACGAGATTTTCCCGAAATTTTATCAAGAAAAAGCGAAAAAATTCGAAATTTTACTGAAAAATGCCTATTTTCCGCCGATATTTCCGTTATTTATCTTTCAAAGTGATATTTGTGATGGAAATTGGAAAGCTCCTTCATAGTGCTTCTAAATGAATCTATGTCAGACGAGAATTTCTCGAAATTCTTCAAGAAAATGCGAAAAAAATTCGAAAATTAACAGAAAAATGCCAATTTTTCGCCGATATTTCCGTTATTTATCTTTCAAAGTGATATTTGTGATGGAAATTAGAATGCTCTCTCATAGAGCTTCTAAAAGAATCAATTTAAGACGACATTTTCCCGAAATTTTATCAAAAAAAATGGAAAAAATTCGAAATTTTACTGAAAAATTACTATTTTTTTACGATATTTCCGTTATTTATCTTTTAAAATGATATTTGTGATAGAAATTGAAAATTTCTTTCATAGATCTTTTAAAAGAATCCATTTAAGACGAGAATTTCCCGAAATTTGATCAAGAAAATGCGAAAAAATTCGAAAATTTACTGAAAAATGCCAATTTTTCGCCGATATTTCCGTTATTTATCTTTCAAAGTGATATTTGTGATGGAAATCAGAATGCTCTCTCATAGAGCTTCTAAAAGAATCAATTTAAGACGAGATTTTCCCGAAATTTTATCAAGAAAAAGCGAAAAAATTCGAAATTTTACTGAAAAATGCCTATTTTCCGCCGATATTTCCGTTATTTATCTTTCAAAGTGATATTTGTGATGGAAATTGGAAAGCTCCTTCATAGTGCTTCTAAATGAATCTATGTCAGACGAGAATTTCTCGAAATTCTTCAAGAAAATGCGAAAAAAATTCGAAAATTAACAGAAAAATGCCAATTTTTCGCCGATATTTCCGTTATTTATCTTTCAAAGTGATATTTGTGATGGAAATTAGAATGCTCTCTCATAGAGCTTCTAAAAGAATCAATTTAAGACGACATTTTCCCGAAATTTTATCAAAAGAAATGGAAAAAATTCGAAATTTTACTGAAAAATTACTATTTTTCAACGATATTTCCGTTATTTATCTTTCAAAATGATATTTGTGATGGAAATTGAAAAGCTCCCTTAAAGATCTTTTGAAGAATCCATTTAAGACGAGAATTTCCCGAAATTTGATCAAGAAAATGCGAAAAAATTCGAAAATTTACTGAAAAATGCCTATTTTTCGACGATATTTCCGTTATTTATCTTTCAAAATAATATTTGTATTGGAAATTGAATAGCTCCCTCATACAACTTCTAAAAGATTCCATTTAAAACGAGAATTTCCCGAAATTTTATCAAGAAAAATCGAAAAAATTCGAAATTTTATTGAAAAATGAGTATTTTTCGACGATATTTCCGTTATTTATCTTTCAAAATGATATTATTGATGGAAGTTGAAAAGCTCCGTCATATATCTTTTAAAGGAATCCATTTAAGACGAGAATTTCCCGAAATTTTATCAAGAAAAATCGAAAAAATTCGAAATTTTATTGAAAAATGAGTATTTTCCGCCGATATTTCCGTTATTTATCTTTCAAAATGATATTTGTGATGGAAATTAAAAAGCTCCCTCATAGAATTTCTAAAAGATTCCATTTAAGATGAGAATTTCAAGAATTCTTATCAAGAAAAATCGAAAAAATTCGAATTTTTATTGAAAAATGAGTATTTTTCGACGATATTTCCGTTATTTATCTTTCAAAATTATATTTGTGATGGAAGTTAAAAAGCACCCTCATAGATCTTCTAAAAGAAATCATTTAAGATGAGAATTTCCCGAAATTTTATCAAGAAAAATCGAAAAAATTCGAAAATTTACCGAAAAATGCCTATTTTCCGCCGATATTTCCGTTATTTATCTTTCAAAGTGATATTTGTGATGGAAATTGGAAAGCTCCCTCATTGTGCTTCTAAAAGAATCTATGTCAGACGAGAATTTCTCGAAATTCTTCAAGAAAATGCGAAAAAATTCAAAAAATTAAAGAAAAATGCCAATTTTTCGCCGATATTTCCGTTATTTATCTTTCAAAGTGATATTTGTGATGGAAATTGGAATGCTCTCTCATAGAGCTTCTAAAAGAATCAATTTAAGACGAGATTTTCCGGAAATTTTATCAAGAAAAAGCGAAAAAATTCGAAATTTTACTGAAAAATGCCTATTTTTCGCCGATATTTCCGTTATTTATCTTTCAAAGTGATATTTGTGATGGAAATTGGAAAGCTCCCTCATAGTGCTTCTAAAAGAATCTATGTCAGACGAGAATTTCTCGAAATTCGTCAAGAAAATGCGAAAAAATTCGAAAATTTACAGAAAAATGCCAATTTTTCGCCGATATTTCCGTTATTTATCTTTCAAAGTGATATTTGTGATGGAAATCGGAATGCTCTCTCATAGAGCTTCTAAAAGAATCAATTTAAGACGAGATTTTCCCGAAATTTTATCAAAAAAAATGGAAAAAATTCGAAATTTTACTGAAAAATTACTATTTTTTTACGATATTTCAGTTATTTATCTTTTAAAATGATATTTGTGATAGAAATTGAAAATTTCTTTCATAGATCTTTTAAAAGAATCCATTTAAGTTGAGAATTTCCCGAAATTTTATCAAACAAAATGGAAAAAATTCGAAATTTTACTGAAAAATGACTATTTTTCAACGACATTTCCGTTATTTATCTTTGAAAATGATATTTGTGATGGAAATTAAAAGTTCCCTTAATGATCTTCTGAAGAATCCATTTAAGAAGAGAATTTCCCGAAATTTTATCAAGAAAATGCGAAAAAATTCGAAAATTTACTGAAAAATGACTATTTTTCGACGATATTTGCGTTATTTATCTTTCAAAATGATATTTGTATTGGAAATTGAATAGCTTCCTCATAGAACTTCTTAAAGAATCAATTTTAGACGAGATTTTCCCGAAATTTTATGAAGAAAAAGTGAAAAAATTCGAAAATTTACTGAAAAATGCCTATTTTTCGCCGATATTTAAGTTATTTATCTTTCAAAATGATATTTATGATGGAAATTAAAAAGCTCCCTCATAGATCTTCTAAAAGAATCCATTTAAGACGAGAATTTTCCGAAATATTATCAAGAAAAATCGAAAAAATTCGAAATTTTACTGAAAAAAGAATATTTTTCGACGATGTTACCGTTATTTCTCTTTCAAAATAATATTTGTGATGGAAATTAAAGGCTCCCTCATAGATCTTCTAAAATAATCCATTTAAGACGAGAATTTCCCGAAATTTTATAAAACAAAATAAAAAAATTCGAAATTTGACTGAAAATTACTATTTTTTTAACGATATTTCCGTTATTTATCTTTCAAAATGATATTTGTGATAGAAATTGAAAAGCTCTTTCATAGATCTTTTAAAAGAATCCATTTAAGTCGAGAATTTCCCGAAATTTTATAAAAAAAAATCGAAAAAATTCGAAATTTTACTGAAAAATGACTATTTTTCAACGATATTTCCGTTATTTATCTTTCAAAATGATATTTGTGATGGAAATTGAAAAGCTCCCTCATATATCTTTTAAAGGAATCCATTTAAGACGAGAATTTCCCGAAATTTTATCAAGAAAAATCGAAAAAATTCGAAATTTTATTGAAAAATGAGTATTTTCCGCCGATATTTCCGTTATTTATCTTTCAAAATGATATTTGTGATGGAAATTAAAAAGCTCCCTCATAGAATTTCTAAAAGATTCCATTTAAGATGAGAATTTCAAGAATTTTTATCAAGAAAAATCGAAAAAATTCGAAAATTTACCGAAAAATGCCTATTTTCCGCCGATATTTCCGTTATTTATCTTTCAAAGTGATATTTGTGATGGAAATTGGAAAACTCCCTCATAGTGCTTCTAAAAGAATCTATGTCAGACGAGAATTTCTCGAAATTCTTCAAGAAAATGCGAAAAAATTCGAAAATTTACAGAAAAATGCCAATTTTTCGCCGATATTTCCGTTATTTATCTTTCAAAGTGATATTTGTGATGGAAATCGGAATGCTCTCTCATAGAGCTTCTAAAAGAATTAATTTAAGACGAGATTTTCCCGAAATTTTATCAAGAAAAAGCGAAAAAATTCGAAATTTTACTGAAAAATGCCAATTTTTCGCCGATATTTCCGTTATTTATCTTTCAAAGTGATATTTGTGATGGAAATCAGAATGCTCTCTCATAGAGCTTCTAAAAGAATCAATTTAAGACGAGATTTTCCCGAAATTTTATCAAGAAAAAGCGAAAAAATTCGAAATTTTACTGAAAAATGCCTATTTTCCGCCGATATTTCCGTTATTTATCTTTCAAAGTGATATTTGTGATGGAAATTGGAAAGCTCCTTCATAGTGCTTCTAAATGAATCTATGTCAGACGAGAATTTCTCGAAATTCTTCAAGAAAATGCGAAAAAAATTCGAAAATTAACAGAAAAATGCCAATTTTTCGCCGATATTTCCGTTATTTATCTTTCAAAGTGATATTTGTGATGGAAATTAGAATGCTCTCTCATAGAGCTTCTAAAAGAATCAATTTAAGACGACATTTTCCCGAAATTTTATCAAAAAAAATGGAAAAAATTCGAAATTTTACTGAAAAATTACTATTTTTTTATGATATTTCCGTTATTTATCTTTTAAAATGATATTTGTGATAGAAATTGAAAATTTCTTTCATAGATCTTTTAAAAGAATCCATTTAAGTTGAGAATTTCCCGAAATTTTATCAAACAAAATGGAAAAAATTCGAAATTTTACTGAAAAATTACTATTTTTTTAACGATATTTCCGTTATTTATCTTTCAAAATGATATTTGTGATAGAAATTGAAAAGCTCTTTCATAGACCTTTTAAAAGAATCCATTTAAGTCGAGAATTTCCCGAAATTTTATAAAAAAAAATCGAAAAAATGCGAAATTTTACTGAAAAATGACTATTTTTCAACGATATTTCCGTTATTTATCTTTCAAAATGATATTATTGATGGAAATTGAAAAGCTCCCTCATATATCTTTTAAAGGAATCCATTTAAGACGAGAATTTCCCGAAATTTTATCAAGAAAAATCGAAAAAATTCGAAATTTTATTGAAAAATGAGTATTTTCCGCCGATATTTCCGTTATTTATCTTTCAAAGTGATATTTGTGATGGAAATTGGAAAGCTCCCTCATAGTGCTTCTAAAAGAATCTATGTCAGACGAGAATTTCTCGAAATTCTTCAAGAAAATGCGAAAAAATTCGAAAATTTACAGAAAAATGCCAATTTTTCGCTGATATATCCGTTATTTACCTTTCAAAGTGATATTTGTGATGGAAATTGGAATGCTCTCTAATAGAGCTTCTTATAGAATCAATTTAAGACGAGATTTTCCGGAAACTTTATCAAGAAAAAGCGAAAAAATTCGAAATTTTACTGAAAAGTGCCTATTTTTCGCCGATATTTCCGTTATTTATCTTTCAAAGTGATATTTGTGATGGAAATTGGAAAGCTCCCTCATAGTGCTTCTAAAAGAATCTATGTCAGACGAGAATTTCTCGAAATTCTTCAAGAAAATGCGAAAAAATTCGAAAATTTACAGAAAAATGCCAATTTTTCGCCGATATTTCCGTTATTTATCTTTCAAAGTGATATTTGTGATGGAAATTGGAATGCTCTCTCATAGAGCTTCTAAAAGAATCAATTTAAGACGAGATTTTCCCCAAATTTTATCAAGAAAAAGCGAAAAAATTCGAAATTTTACTGAAAAATGCCTATTTTCCGCCGATATTTCCGTTATTTATCTTTCAAAGTGATATTTGTGATGGAAATTGGAAAGCTCCTTCATAGTGCTTCTAAAAGAATCTATGTCAGACGAGAATTTCTCGAAATTCTTCAAGAAAATGCGAAAAAAATTCGAAAATTTACAGAAAAATGCCAATTTTTCGCCGATATTTCTGTTAATTATCTTTCAAAGTGATATTTGTGATGGAAATTGGATTGCTCTCTCATAGAGCTTCTAAAAGAATCATTTTAAGACGAGATTTTCCCGAAATTTTATCAAGAAAAATCGAAAAAATTCGAAAATTTACCGAAAAATGCCTATTTTCCGCCGATATTTCCGTTATTTATCTTTCAAAGTGATATTTGTGATGGAAATTGGAAAGCTCCCTCATAGTGCTTCTAAAAGAATCTATGTCAGACGAGAATTTCTCGAAATTCTACAAGAAAATGCGAAAAAAATTCGAAAATTTACAGAAAAATGCCAATTTTTCGCCGATATTACCGTTATTTATCTTTCAAAGTGATATTTGTGATGGAAATTGGAATGCTCTCTCATAGAGCTTCTAATAGAATCAATTTAAGACGAGATTTTCCCGAAATTTTATCAAGAAAAAGCGAAAAAATTCGAAATTTTACTGAAAAATGCCTATTTTTCGCCGTTATTTCCGTTATTTATCTTTCAAAGTGATATTTGTGATGGAAATTAAAAAGCTCCCTCATAGAATTTCTAAAAGATTCCATTTAAGATGAGAATTTCAAGAATTTTTATCAAGAAAAATCGAAAAAATTCGAAATTTTATTGAAAAATGAGTATTTTTCGACGATATTTCCGTTATTTATCTTTCAAAATTATATTTGTGATGGAAGTTAAAAAGCACCCTCATAGATCTTCTAAAAGAAATCATTTAAGATGAGAATTTCCCGAAATTTTATCAAGAAAAATCGAAAAAATTCGAAAATTTACCGAAAAATGCCTATTTTCCGCCGATATTTCCGTTATTTATCTTTCAAAGTGATATTTGTGATGGAAATTGGAAAGCTCCCTCATAGTGCTTCTAAAAGAATCTATGTCAGACGAGAATTTCTCGAAATTCTTCAAGAAAATGCGAAAAAATTCGAAAATTTAAAGAAAAATGCCAATTTTTCGCCGATATTTCCGTTATTTATCTTTCAAAGTGATATTTGTGATGGAAATTGGAATGCCCTCTCATAGAGCTTCTAAAAGAATCAATTTAAGACGAGATTTTCCGGAAATTTTATCAAGAAAAAGCGAAAAAATTCGAAATTTTACTGAAAAATGCCTATTTTTCGCCGATATTTCCGTTATTTATCTTTCAAAGTGATATTTGTGATGGAAATTGGAAAGCTCCCTCATAGTGCTTCTAAAAGAATCTATGTCAGACGAGAATTTCTCGAAATTCTTCAAGAAAATGCGAAAAAATTCGAAAATTTACAGAAAAATGCCAATTTTTCGCCGATATTTCCGTTATTTATCTTTCAAAGTGATATTTGTGATGGAAATTGGAATGCTCTCTCATAGAGCTTCTAAAAGAATCAATTTAAGACGAGATTTTCCGGAAATTTTATCAAGAAAAAGCGAAAAAATTCGAAATTTTACTGAAAAATGACTATTTTTCAACGATATTTCCGTTATTTATCTTTCAAAATTATATTTGTGATGGAAATTGAAAAGCTCCCTTAATGATCTTCTGAAGAATCCATTTAAGACGAGAATTTCCCGAAATTTTATCAAGAAAATGCGAAAAAATTCGAAAATTTACTGAAAAATTCCTATTTTTCGACGATATTTCCCTTATTTATCTTTCAAAATTATATTTGTATTGGAAATTGAATAGCTCCCTCATAGAACTTCTAAGAGATTCCATTTATAACGAGAATTTCCCGAAATTTTATCAAGAAAAATCGAAAAAATTCGAAATTTTATTGAAAAATGAGTATTTTTCGACGATATTTCCGTTATTTATCTTTCAAAATGATATTATTGATGGAAATTGAAAAGCTGCCTCATATATCTTTTAAAGGAATCCATTTACGACGAGAATTTCCCGAAATTTTATCAAGAAAATTCGAAAAAATTCGAAAAGTTACTGAAATATGCCTATTTTTCCACGATATTTCCGTTATTTATCTTTTAAAATGATATGTGTATTGGAAATTGAAAAGCTCCTTCATAGAACTTCTAAAAGATTCCATTTAAGACGAGAATTTCCCGAAATTTTATCAAGAAAAATCGAAATAATTCGAAATTTTACTGAAAAATCACTATTGTTCGACGATATTTCCGTTATTTATTTTTCAAAATGATATTTGTATTGGAAATTGAAAAGCTACCTCATAGAATTTCTAAAAGATTCCATTTAAGACGAGAATTTCAAGAATTTTTATAAAGAAAAATCGAAAAAATTCGAATTTTCATTGAAAAATGAGTATTTTTCGACGATATTTCCGTTATTTATCTTTCAAAATGATATTTATGATAGAAACTGAAAAGCTCCCTCATAGATCTTCTAAAAGAATCCATTTAAGACGAGAATTTTCCGAAAATTTATCAAGAAAAATCGAAAAAATTCGAAATGTTACTGTAAAAAGAATATTTTCTGACGATATTTCCGTTATTTATCTTTCAAAATGATATTTGTGATGGAAATTAAAGGCTCCCTCATATATCTTCTAAAATAATCCATTTAAGACGAGAATTTCCCGAAATTTTATCAAAAGAAATAAAAAAATTCGAAATTTTACTGAAAAATTACTATTTTTTTACGATATTTCCGTTATTTATCTTTCAAAATGATATTTGTGATAGAAATTGAAAGGCTCCCTCATAGATCTTTTAAAAGAATCCATTTAAGTCGAGAATTTCCCGAAATTTTATCAAAAACAATGGAAAAAATTTGAAATTTTACTGAAAAATTACTATTTTTCAACGATATTTCCGTTATTTATCTTTCAAAATGATGTTTGTGATGGAAATTGAAAAGCTCCCTTAAAGATCTTCTGAAGAATCCATTTAAGACGAGAATTTCCCGAAATTGTATCAAGAAAAATCGAAAAAATTCGAACTTTTTCGACGATATTTCCGTTATTTATCTTTCAAAATGATATTTGTGATGGAAATTGAAAAGCTCACTTAAAGATATTCTGAAAGAATCCTGTAAAGACGAGAATTTCCCGAAATTCTTCAAGAAAATGCGAAAAAATTCGAAAATTTACTGAAAAATGCCTATTTTTCGACGATATTTCCGTTATTTATCTTTCAAAATAATATTTGTATTGGAAATTGAATAGCTCCCTCATACAACTTCTAAAAGATTCCATTTAAAACGAGAATTTCCCGAAATTTTATCAAGAAAAATCGAAAAAATTCGAAATTTTATTGAAAAATGAGTATTTTTCGACGATATTTCCGTTATTTATCTTTCAAAATGATATTATTGATGGAAGTTGAAAAGCTCCGTCATATATCTTTTAAAGGAATCCATTTAAGACGAGAATTTCCCGAAATTTTATCAAGAAAAATCGAAAAAATTCGAAATTTTATTGAAAAATGAGTATTTTCCGCCGATATTTCCGTTATTTATCTTTCAAAATGATATTTGTGATGGAAATTAAAAAGCTCCCTCATAGAATTTCTAAAAGATTCCATTTAAGATGAGAATTTCAAGAATTCTTATCAAGAAAAATCGAAAAAATTCGAATTTTTATTGAAAAATGAGTATTTTTCGACGATATTTCCGTTATTTATCTTTCAAAATTATATTTGTGATGGAAGTTAAAAAGCACCCTCATAGATCTTCTAAAAGAAATCATTTAAGATGAGAATTTCCCGAAATTTTATCAAGAAAAATCGAAAAAATTCGAAAATTTACCGAAAAATGCCTATTTTCCGCCGATATTTCCGTTATTTATCTTTCAAAGTGATATTTGTGATGGAAATTGGAAAGCTCCCTCATTGTGCTTCTAAAAGAATCTATGTCAGACGAGAATTTCTCGAAATTCTTCAAGAAAATGCGAAAAAATTCGAAAAATTAAAGAAAAATGCCAATTTTTCGCCGATATTTCCGTTATTTATCTTTCAAAGTGATATTTGTGATGGAAATTGGAATGCTCTCTCATAGAGCTTCTAAAAGAATCAATTTAAGACGAGATTTTCCGGAAATTTTATCAAGAAAAAGCGAAAAAATTCGAAATTTTACTGAAAAATGCCTATTTTTCGCCGATATTTCCGTTATTTATCTTTCAAAGTGATATTTGTGATGGAAATTGGAAAGCTCCCTCATAGTGCTTCTAAAAGAATCTATGTCAGACGAGAATTTCTCGAAATTCGTCAAGAAA
Source organism: Sympetrum striolatum (assembly GCA_947579665.1). Lineage (NCBI taxonomy): Eukaryota > Metazoa > Arthropoda > Insecta > Odonata > Libellulidae > Sympetrum > Sympetrum striolatum. The sequence goes on from OX388350.1 coordinate 89,791,142, forward strand.
ATGCGAAAAAATTCGAAAATTTACAGAAAAATGCCAATTTTTCGCCGATATTTCCGTTATTTATCTTTCAAAGTGATATTTGTGATGGAAATCGGAATGCTCTCTCATAGAGCTTCTAAAAGAATCAATTTAAGACGAGATTTTCCCGAAATTTTATCAAAAAAAATGGAAAAAATTCGAAATTTTACTGAAAAATTACTATTTTTTTACGATATTTCCGTTATTTATCTTTTAAAATGATATTTGTGATAGAAATTGAAAATTTCTTTCATAGATCTTTTAAAAGAATCCATTTAAGTTGAGAATTTCCCGAAATTTTATCAAACAAAATGGAAAAAATTCGAAATTTTACTGAAAAATGACTATTTTTCAACGACATTTCCGTTATTTATCTTTGAAAATGATATTTGTGATGGAAATTAAAAGTTCCCTTAATGATCTTCTGAAGAATCCATTTAAGAAGAGAATTTCCCGAAATTTTATCAAGAAAATGCGAAAAAATTCGAAAATTTACTGAAAAATGACTATTTTTCGACGATATTTGCGTTATTTATCTTTCAAAATGATATTTGTATTGGAAATTGAATAGCTTCCTCATAGAACTTCATAAAGAATCAATTTTAGACGAGATTTTCCCGAAATTTTATGAAGAAAAAGTGAAAAAATTCGAAAATTTACTGAAAAATGCCTATTTTTCGCCGATATTTAAGTTATTTATCTTTCAAAATGATATTTATGATGGAAATTAAAAAGCTCCCTCATAGATCTTCTAAAAGAATCCATTTAAGACGAGAATTTTCCGAAATATTATCAAGAAAAATCGAAAAAATTCGAAATTTTACTGAAAAAAGAATATTTTTCGACGATGTTACCGTTATTTATCTTTCAAACTAATATTTGTGATGGAAATTAAAGGCTCCCTCATAGATCTTCTAAAATAATCCATTTAAGACGAGAATTTCCCGAAATTTTATAAAACAAAATAAAAAAATTCGAAATTTTACTGAAAAATTACTATTTTTTTAACGATATTTCCGTTATTTATCTTTCAAAATGATATTTGTGATAGAAATTGAAAAGCTCTTTCATAGATCTTTTAAAAGAATCCATTTAAGTCGAGAATTTCCCGAAATTTTATAAAAAAAAATCGAAAAAATTCGAAATTTTACTGAAAAATGACTATTTTTCAACGATATTTCCGTTATTTATCTTTCAAAATGATATTTGTGATGGAAATTGAAAAGCTCCCTTAAAGATCTTCTGAAGAATCCATTTAAGACGAGAATTTCCCGAAATTTGATCAAGAAAATGCGAAAAAATTCGAAAATTTACTGAAAAATGCCTATTTTTCGACGATATTTCCGTTATTTATCTTTCAAAATGATATTTGTATTGGAAATTGAATAGCTCCCTCATACAACTTCTAAAAGATTCCATTTAAAACGAGAATTTCCCGAAATTTTATCAAGAAAAATCGAAAAAATTCGAAATTTTATTGAAAAATGAGTATTTTTCGACGATATTTCCGTTATTTATCTTTCAAAATGATATTATTGATGGAAATTGAAAAGCTCCCTCATATATCTTTTAAAGGAATCCATTTAAGACGAGAATTTCCCGAAATTTTATCAAGAAAAATCGAAAAAATTCGAAATTTTATTGAAAAATGAGTATTTTCCGCCGATATTTCCGTTATTTATCTTTCAAAATGATATTTGTGATGGAAATTAAAAAGCTCCCTCATAGAATTTCTAAAAGATTCCATTTAAGATGAGAATTTCAAGAATTTTTATCAAGAAAAATCGAAAAAATTCGAAAATTTACCGAAAAATGCCTATTTTCCGCCGATATTTCCGTTATTTATCTTTCAAAGTGATATTTGTGATGGAAATTGGAAAACTCCCTCATAGTGCTTCTAAAAGAATCTATGTCAGACGAGAATTTCTCGAAATTCTTCAAGAAAATGCGAAAAAATTCGAAAATTTACAGAAAAATGCCAATTTTTCGCCGATATTTCCGTTATTTATCTTTCAAAGTGATATTTGTGATGGAAATCGGAATGCTCTCTCATAGAGCTTCTAAAAGAATCAATTTAAGACGAGATTTTCCCGAAATTTTATCAAGAAAAAGCGAAAAAATTCGAAATTTTACTGAAAAATGCCAATTTTTCGCCGATATTTCCGTTATTTATCTTTCAAAGTGATATTTGTGATGGAAATCAGAATGCTCTCTCATAGAGCTTCTAAAAGAATCAATTTAAGACGAGATTTTCCCGAAATTTTATCAAGAAAAAGCGAAAAAATTCGAAATTTTACTGAAAAATGCCTATTTTCCGCCGATATTTCCGTTATTTATCTTTCAAAGTGATATTTGTGATGGAAATTGGAAAGCTCCTTCATAGTGCTTCTAAATGAATCTATGTCAGACGAGAATTTCTCGAAATTCTTCAAGAAAATGCGAAAAAAATTCGAAAATTAACAGAAAAATGCCAATTTTTCGCCGATATTTCCGTTATTTATCTTTCAAAGTGATATTTGTGATGGAAATTAGAATGCTCTCTCATAGAGCTTCTAAAAGAATCAATTTAAGACGACATTTTCCCGAAATTTTATCAAAAAAAATGGAAAAAATTCGAAATTTTACTGAAAAATTACTATTTTTTTACGATATTTCCGTTATTTATCTTTTAAAATGATATTTGTGATAGAAATTGAAAATTTCTTTCATAGATCTTCTAAAAGAATCCATTTAAGTTGAGAATTTCCCGAAATTTTATCAAACAAAATGGAAAAAATTCGAAATTTTACTGAAAAATTACTATTTTTTTAACGATATTTCCGTTATTTATCTTTCAAAATGATATTTGTGATAGAAATTGAAAAGCTCTTTCATAGACCTTTTAAAAGAATCCATTTAAGTCGAGAATTTCCCGAAATTTTATAAAAAAAAATCGAAAAAATGCGAAATTTTACTGAAAAATGACTATTTTTCAACGATATTTCCGTTATTTATCTTTCAAAATGATATTTGTGATGGAAACTGAAAAGCTCCCTTAAAGATCTTCTGAAGAATCCATTTAAGACGAGAATTTCCCGAAATTTGATCAAGAAAATGCGAAAAAATTCGAAAATTTACTGAAAAATGCCTATTTTTCGACGATATTTCCGTTATTTATCTTTCAAAATGATATTTGTATTGGAAATTGAATAGCTCCCTCATACAACTTCTAAAAGATTCCATTTAAAACGAGAATTTCCCGAAATTTTATCAAGAAAAATCGAAAAAATTCGAAATTTTATTGAAAAATGAGTATTTTTCGACGATATTTCCGTTATTTATCTTTCAAAATGATATTATTGATGGAAATTGAAAAGCTCCCTCATATATCTTTTAAAGGAATCCATTTAAGACGAGAATTTCCCGAAATTTTATCAAGAAAAATCGAAAAAATTCGAAATTTTATTGAAAAATGAGTATTTTCCGCCGATATTTCCGTTATTTATCTTTCAATGTGATATTTGTGATGGAAATTGGAAAGCTCCCTCATAGTGCTTCTAAAAGAATCTATGTCAGACGAGAATTTCTCGAAATTCTTCAAGAAAATGCGAAAAAATTCGAAAATTTACAGAAAAATGCCAATTTTTCGCCGATATTTCCGTTATTTATCTTTCAAAGTGATATTTGTGATGGAAATTGGAATGCTCTCTCATAGAGCTTCTAAAAGAATCAATTTAAGACGAGATTTTCCGGAAATTTTATCAAGAAAAAGCGAAAAAATTCGAAATTTTACTGAAAAATGCCTATTTTCCGCCGATATTTCCGTTATTTATCTTTCAAATATATTTGTGATGGAAATTGGAAAGCTCCTTCATAGTGCTTCTAAAAGAATCTATGTCAGACGAGAATTTCTCGAAATTCTTCAAGAAAATGCGAAAAAAATTCGAAAATTTACAGAAAAATGCCAATTTTTCGCCGATATTTCTGTTAATTATCTTTCAAAGTGATATTTGTGATGGAAATTGGATTGCTCTCTCATAGAGCTTCTAAAAGAATCATTTTAAGACGAGATTTTCCCGAAATTTTATCAAGAAAAATCGAAAAAATTCGAAAATTTACCGAAAAATGCCAATTTTTCGCCGATATTACCGTTATTTATCTTTCAAAGTGATATTTGTGATGGAAATTGGAATGCTCTCTCATAGAGCTTCTAATAGAATCAATTTAAGACGAGATTTTCCCGAAATTTTATCAAGAAAAAGCGAAAAAATTCGAAATTTTACTGAAAAATGCCTATTTTTCGCCGTTATTTCCGTTATTTATCTTTCAAAGTGATATTTGTGATGGAAATTAAAAAGCTCCCTCATAGAATTTCTAAAAGATTCCATTTAAGATGAGAATTTCAAGAATTTTTATCAAGAAAAATCGAAAAAATTCGAAATTTTATTGAAAAATGAGTATTTGTCGACGATATTTCCGTTATTTATCTTTCAAAATTATATTTGTGATGGAAGTTAAAAAGCACCCTCATAGATCTTCTAAAAGAAATCATTTAAGATGAGAATTTCCCGAAATTTTATCAAGAAAAATCGAAAAAATTCGAAAATTTACCGAAAAATGCCTATTTTCCGCCGATATTTCCGTTATTTATCTTTCAAAGTGATATTTGTGATGGAAATTGGAAAGCTCCCTCATAGTGCTTCTAAAAGAATCTATGTCAGACGAGAATTTCTCGAAATTCTTCAAGAAAATGCGAAAAAATTCGAAAATTTAAAGAAAAATGCCAATTTTTCGCCGATATTTCCGTTATTTATCTTTCAAAGTGATATTTGTGATGGAAATTGGAATGCCCTCTCATAGAGCTTCTAAAAGAATCAATTTAAGACGAGATTTTCCGGAAATTTTATCAAGAAAAAGCGAAAAAATTCGAAATTTTACTGAAAAATGCCTATTTTTCGCCGATATTTCCGTTATTTATCTTTCAAAGTGATATTTGTGATGGAAATTGGAAAGCTCCCTCATAGTGCTTCTAAAAGAATCTATGTCAGACGAGAATTTCTCGAAATTCTTCAAGAAAATGCGAAAAAATTCGAAAATTTACAGAAAAATGCCAATTTTTCGCCGATATTTCCGTTATTTATCTTTCAAAGTGATATTTGTGATGGAAATTGGAATGCTCTCTCATAGAGCTTCTAAAAGAATCAATTTAAGACGAGATTTTCCGGAAATTTTATCAAGAAAAAGCGAAAAAATTCGAAATTTTACTGAAAAATGACTATTTTTCAACGATATTTCCGTTATTTATCTTTCAAAATTATATTTGTGATGGAAATTGAAAAGCTCCCTTAATGATCTTCTGAAGAATCCATTTAAGACGAGAATTTCCCGAAATTTTATCAAGAAAATGCGAAAAAATTCGAAAATTTACTGAAAAATTCCTATTTTTCGACGATATTTCCCTTATTTATCTTTCAAAATTATATTTGTATTGGAAATTGAATAGCTCCCTCATAGAACTTCTAAGAGATTCCATTTATAACGAGAATTTCCCGAAATTTTATCAAGAAAAATCGAAAAAATTCGAAATTTTATTGAAAAATGAGTATTTTTCGACGATATTTCCGTTATTTATCTTTCAAAATGATATTATTGATGGAAATTGAAAAGCTCCCTCATATATCTTTTAAAGGAATCCATTTACGACGAGAATTTCCCGAAATTTTATCAAGAAAATTCGAAAAAATTCGAAAAGTTACTGAAATATGCCTATTTTTCCACGATATTTCCGTTATTTATCTTTTAAAATGATATGTGTATTGGAAATTGAAAAGCTCCTTCATAGAACTTCTAAAAGATTCCATTTAAGACGAGAATTTCCCGAAATTTTATCAAGAAAAATCGAAATAATTCGAAATGTTACTGTAAAAAGAATATTTTCTGACGATATTTCCGTTATTTATCTTTCAAAATGATATTTGTGATGGAAATTATAGGCTCCCTCATATATCTTCTAAAATAATCCATTTAAGACGAGAATTTCCCGAAATTTTATCAAAAGAAATAAAAAAATTCGAAATTTTACTGAAAAATTACTATTTTTTTACGATATTTCCGTTATTTATCTTTCAAAATGATATTTGTGATAGAAATTGAAAGGCTCCCTCATAGATCTTTTAAAAGAATCCATTTAAGTCGAGAATTTCCCGAAATTTTATCAAAAACAATGGAAAAAATTCGAAATTTTACTGAAAAATTACTATTTTTCAACGATATTTCCGTTATTTATCTTTCAAAATGATGTTTGTGATGGAAATTGAAAAGCTCCCTTAAAGATCTTCTGAAGAATCCATTTAAGACGAGAATTTCCCGAAATTGTATCAAGAAAATGCGAAAAAATTCGAAATTTTATTGAAAAATGAGTATTTTTCGACGATATTTCCGTTATTTATCTTTCAAAATGATATTTGTGATGGAAATTGAAAAGCTCACTTAAAGATATTCTGAAAGAATCCTGTAAAGACGAGAATTTCCCGAAATTCTTCAAGAAAATGCGAAAAAATTCGAAAATTTACTGATAAATACCAAGTTTTCGCCGATATTTCCGTTATTTATTTTTCAAAGTGATATTTGTGAAGGAAATTGGAATGCTCTCTCATAAATCTTTTAAAAGAATCAATTTTAGATGAGAATTTCCCGAAATTTTATCAAGAAAAAGCGAAAAAATTCGAAAATTTACTGAAAAATGCCTATTTTTCGCCGATATTTCCTTTATTTATCTTTCAAAATGATATTTGTGATGGAAATTGAAAAGCTCCCTTAAAGATATTCTGAAAGAATCCATTTAAGACGAGAATATCCCGAAATTTTATCAAGAAAATGTGAAGAAATTCGAAAATTTACTGAAAAATGCCGATTTTTCGCCGATATTTCCGTTATTTATCTTTCAAAGTGATATTTGTGATGGAAATTGGAATGCTCTCTCATAGATCTTCTAAAAGAATCAATTGTAGACGAGAATTTCCCGAAATTTTATCAAGAAAAAGCGAAAAAATTCGAACATTTACTGAAAAATGCCTATTTTTCGCCGATATTTCCGTTATTTATCTTTCAAAATGATATTTATGATCGAAATTGAAAAGCTCCCTCATAGATCTTCTGAAAGAATCCATTTAAGACGAGAATATTCCGAAATTTTATCAAAAAAAATCGAAAAAATTCGAAATTTTACTGAAAAAAGAATAATTTTCGACGATATATCCGTTATTTATCTTTGAAAATGATATTTGTGATGGAAATTAAAAGCTCTCTCATAGATCTTCTAAAAGAATCCATTTAAGACGAGAATTTCCCGAAATTTAATCAAGAAAAATCAAAAAATTCGAAATTTTACTGAAAAATTACTATTTTTTTTACGATATTTCCGTTATTTATCATTCAAAATGATATTTGTGATGGATATTGAAAAGCCCCCTCATAGATCTTTTAAAAGAATCCATTGAAGACGAGAATATCCCGAAATTTTATCAAAAATAATCGAAAAAATTCAAAATTTTACACAAAAATGACTATTTTTCGACGATATTTCCGTTATTTATCTTTCAAAATGATATTTGTGATGGAAATGGAAAAGCTCCCTTAATGATATTCTGAAAGAATCCTGTTAAGACGAGAATTTCCCGAAATTCTTCAAGAAAATGCGAAAAAATTCAAAAATTTACTGAAAAATGCCAATTTTTCGCCGATATTTCCGTTATTTATCTTTCAAAATGATATTTGTGATGGAAATTGGAAAGCTCCATAATAGATCTTCTAAAAGAATCCATTTAAGACGACAATTTCCCGAAATTTTATCAAGAAAAAGCGAAAAAATTCGAAAATTTACTGAAAAATGCCTATTTTTCGCCGATATTTCCGTTATTTATCTTTCAAAATGATATTTGTGATGGAAAATAAAAGCTCTCTCATAGATCTTCTAAAAGAATCCATTTAAGACGAGAATTTCCCGAAATTTTATCAAGAAAAATCAAAAAATTCGAAATTTTACTGAAAAATGACTATTTTTCGACGATATTTCCGTTATTTATCTTTCAAAATGATATTTGTGATGGAAATTGAAAAGCTCCCTTAAAGATATTCTGAAAGAATCCATTTAAGACGAGAATTTCCCGAAATTTTATCAAGAAAAATCAAAAAATTCGAAATTTTACTGAAAAATTACTATTTTTTTACGATTTTTCCGTTATTTATCATTCAAAATGATATTTGTGATGATAATTGAAAAGCCCCCTCATAGATCTTTTAAAAGAATCCATTGAAGACGAGAATTTCCCGAAATTTTATCAAAAAAAATCGAAAAAATTCGAAATTTTACTGAAAAAAGAATAATTTTCGACGATATTTCTGTTATTTATCTTTCAATGTGATATTTGTGATGGAAATTGGAAAGCTACCTCAAAGATCTTCTAAAATAATCCATTTAAGACGAGAATTTCCCGAAATTCTTCAAGAAAATGCGAAAAAATTCGAAAATTAACTGAAAAATGCCAATTTTTCGCCAATATTTCCGAAATTTATCTTTCAAAGTGATATTTGTGATGGAAATTGGAATGCTCTCTCATAGATCTTTTAAAAGAATCCATTGAAGACGAGAATTTCCCGAAATTTTATCAAGAAAAAGCGAAAAAATTCGAAAATTTACTGAAAAATGCCTATTTTTCGCCGATATTTCCGTTATTTATCTTTCAAAATGATATTTATGATCGAAATTGAAAAGCTCCCTCATAGATCTTCCGAAAGAATCCATTTAAGACGAGAATATTCCGAAATTTTATCAAAAAAAATCGAAAAAATTCGAAATTTTACTGAAAAAAGAATAATTTTCGACGATATTTCTGTTATTTATCTTTCAATGTGATATTTGTGATGGAAATTGGAAAGCTCCCTCAAAGATCTTCTAAAATAATCCATTTAAGACGAGAATTTCCCGAAATTTTATCAAAAAAAATAAAAAAATTCGAAATTTTACTGAAAAATGCCTATTTTTCGACGATATTTCCCTTAATTATCTTTTTAAATGATATTTGTATTGGAAATTGAAAAGCTCCTTCATAGAACTTCTAAAAGATTCCATTTAAGACGAGAATTTCCCGAAATTGTATCAAGAAAAATCGAGAAAATTCGAAATTTTACTGAAAAATGACTATTTTTCGACGATATTTCCGTTATTTATCTTTCAAAATGATATTTGAGATAGAAATTGAAAAGCTCCCTCATAGATCTTTTAAAAGAATCCATTTAAGACGAGAATTTCCCGAAATTTAATCAAGAAAAATCAAAAATTTCGAAATTTTACTGAAAAATTACTATTTTTTTTACGATATTTCCGTTATTTATCATTCAAAATGATATTTGTGATGGAAATTGAAAAGCCCCCTCATAGATCTTTTAAAAGAATCCATTGAAGACGAGAATTTCCCGAAATTTTATCAAAAAAAATCGAAAAAATTCGAAATTTTACACAAAAATGACTATTTTTCGACGATATTTCCGTTATTTATCTTTATAAATGATATTTGTGATGGAAATTGAAAAGCTCCTTTAAGGATATTCTGAAAGAATCCTGTTAAGACGAGAATTTCCCGAAATTCTTCAAAAAATGCGAAAAAATTCGAAAATTTACTGAAAAATGCCAATTTTTCGCCGATATTTCCGTTATTTATCATTCAAAGTGATATTTGTGATGGAAATTGGAATGCTCTCTCATAGATCTTTTAAAAGAATCAATTTTAGACGAGAATTTCCCGAAATTTTATCAAGAAAAAGCGAAAAAAGTCGAAAATTTACTGAAAAATGCCTATTTTTCGCCGATATTTCCGTTATTTATCTTTCAAAATGATATTTATGATCGAAATCGAAAAGCTCCCTCATAGATCTTCTGAAAGAATCCATTTAAGACGAGAATATTCCGAAATTTTATCAAAAAAAATCGAAAAAATTCGAAATTTTACTGAAAAAAGAATAATTTTCGACGATATTTCCGTTATTTATCTTTGAAAATGATATTTGTGATGGAAATTAAAAGCTCTCTCATAGATCTTCTGAAAGAATCCATTTAAGACGAGAATATTCCGAAATTTTATCAAAAAAATCGAAAAAATTCGAAATTTTACTGAAAAAAGAATATTTTTCGACCAATATTCCGTTATTTATCTTTCAAAATGATATTTGTGATAGAAATTGAAAAGCTCCCTCATAGATCTTTTAAAAGAATCCATTTAAGACGAGAATTTCCCGAAATTTCATCAAGAAAAATCAAAAAATTCGAAATTTTACTGAAAAATTACTATTTTTTTACGATTTTTCCGCTATTTATTATTCAAAATGATATTTGTGATGGAAATTGAAAAGCCCCCTCATAGATATTTTAAAGAATCCATTGAAGACGAGAATTTCCCGAAATTTTATCAAAAAAAATCGAAAAAATTCGAAATCTTACTGAAAAAAGAATAATTTTCGACGATATTTCTGTTATTTATCTTTCAATGTGATATTTGTGATGGAAATTGGAAAGCTCCCTCAAAGATCTTCTAAATTAATCCATTTAAGACGAGAATTTCCCGAAATTCTTCAAGAAAATGCGAAAAAATTCGAAAATTAACTGAAAAATGCCAATTTTTCGCCAATATTTCCGAAATTTATCTTTCAAAGTGATATTTGTGATGGAAATTGGAATGCTCATAGATCTTTTAAAAGAATCCATTGAAGATGAGAATTTCCCGAAATTTTATCAAGAAAAAGCGAAAAAATTCGAAATTTTACTGAAAAATGACTATTTTTCGACGATATTTCCGTTATTTATCTATCAAAATGATATTTGTGATGGAAATTAAGAGCTCTCTCATAGATCTTCTGAAAGAATCCATTTAAGACGAGAATATTCCGAAATTTTATCAAAAAAATCGAAAAAATTCGAAATTTTACTGAAAAATTACTATTTTTTTTTACGATATTTCCGTTATTTATCTTTCAAAATGATATTTGTATTGGAAATTGAATAGATCCTTCAAAGAACTTCTAAAAGATTCCATTTAAGACGAGAATTTCCCGAAATTATATCAAGAAAAATCGAAAAAATTCGAAATTTTATTGAAAAATGAGTATTTTTCGTCGATATTTCCGTTATTTATCTTTCAAAATGATATTAGTGATGGAAACTAAAAAGCTCCCTTAAAGGTATTCTGAAAGAATCCATTTAAGACGAGAATTTCCCGAAATTTTATCAAGAAAATACGAAAAAATTTGAAAAGTTACTGAAATATGCCTATTTTTCCACGATATTTCCGTTATTTATCTTTTATAATGATATTTGTATTGGAAATTGAAAAGCTCCCTCTTAGAACTTCTAAAAGATTCCATTTAAGAGGAGAAGTTCCCGAAATTTTATCAAGAAAAATCGAAAAAAATCGAAAATTTACTGAAAAATGCCTATTTTCCGCCGATATTTCTGTTATTTATCTTTCAATGTGATATTTGTGATGGAAATTGGAAAGCTCCCTCATAGTCCTTCTAAAAGATTCCATTTAAGAGGAGAAGTTCCCCAAATTTTATCAAGAAAAATCGAAAAAATTCGAAAATTTACTGAAAAATGCACATTTTTTCGCCGATATTTCCGTTATTTATCTTTCAAAGTGATATTTGTGATGGAAATTGGAATGCTCTCTCATAGATCTCCTAAAAGAATCAATTTTAAACGAGAATTTCCCGAAATTTTATCAAGAAAAAGCGAAAAAAAAGGAAAATTTACTGAAAAATGCCTATTTTCCGCCGATATTTCCGTTATTTATCCTTCAAAGTGATATTTGTGGTGGAAATTGGAACGCTCCCTCATAGTTCTTCTAAAAGAATGTATGTCAGACGAGAAGTTCCCGAAATTCTTCAAGAAAATGCGAAAACATTCGAAAATTTACAGAAAAATGCCAATTTTTCGCCGATATTTCCGTTATTTATCTTTCAAAGTGATATTTGTGATGGAAATTGGAAAGCTCCCTCATAGATCTTCTAAAAGAATCCAATAAAGACGAGAAGTTCCGGAAGTTTTATCATGAAAGAGCGAAAAAAATGACAATTTTTCGACGATATTTCCGTTATTTATCTTTCAAAATAATATTTGTGATTAGAATTGAAAAGCTCCCTCATAGTCCTTCTAAAAGAATCTATTTAAGACGAGAATTTCCCAAAATTCTTCAAGAAAATGCGAAAAAATTCGAAACTTTACTGAAAAATGCCTATTTTCCGCCGATATTTCCGTTATTTATCTTTCAAAGTGATATTTGTGATAGAAATTGGAGGGCTCCCTCATAGATCTTCTAAAAGTTTCTATTTAAGACGAGAATTTCCCGACATTTTATCAAGAAAATGCGAAAAAAATTCGAAAATATACAGAAATAAGCCTATTCTCCGCCGATATTTCCGTTATTTATCTTTCAAAGTGATATTTTAAAAAGAAATTGGAAAGATCCCTCATAGTCCTTCTAAAAGAATCTATTTAAGACGAGAATTTCCAGAAAATTCTTCAAGAAAATGCAAAAAATTCGAAAATTTACTGAAAAATGCCTATTTTCCACCGATATTTCCGTTATTCATCTTTCAAAGTAATATATGTAATGGAAATTGGAAAGCTCTCTCATAGATCTTCTAAAGGAATTTTTATAAGACGAGATTTTCCCGAACTTTTTCAAGAAAATGCGAAAAAACTCGAAAACTTACTAAAAAATACCTATTTTTCGCCAATATTTCCGTTATTTATCTTTCAAAATAATATTTGTGATTAGAAATGAAAAGCTCCGTCATAGATCTTCTAAAAGAATCCATTTAAGACGAGAATTTCCCGAAATTGTAAGAAGAAAAATCGAAAAAATTCGAAATTTTAGTGAAAAAATACTATTTTTCGACGATATTTCCGTTATCTATCTATCAAAGTGATATTTGTGATGGAAATTGGAAGGCTCCATCATAGATCTTCTAAAAGATTCCATTTAAGACGAGAATTTCCCGAAATTTTATCAAGAAAAATCGAAAAAATTCGAAATTTTACTGAAATATGACTATTTTTCGACGATATTTCCGTTATTTATCTTTCAAAATGGTATTTGTGATTGAAACTGAAAAGCTCCCTCATAGATCATTTAAAAGAATCCATATAAGACGAGAATTTCCCGAAATTTCATCAAGGAAAATCGAAAAAATTTGAAAATTTACTGAAAAATGCCTATTTTCCGCCGATATTTTCGTTATTTATCTTTCAAAAAAAATATTTGTGATTGAAATTGGAAAGCTCCCTCATAGTACATCTAAGAGAATCTATTTAAGACGAGAATTTCCCGAAATTTTATCAAGAAAATTCGAAAAAATTCGAAATTTTACTGAAAAATGACTATTTTTCGACAATATTTCCGTTATTTAAATTTCATTATGATATTTGTGATAAAATTGAAAAGCTCCCTCATAGTTCTTCTAAAAGAATCCATTTAAGACGAGAATTTCCCGAAATTTTATCAAGAAAAATCGAAAAAATTCGAAATTTTACAGAAAAATGACTATTTTTCGACGTTATTTCCGTTATTTATCTTTCAAAGTTATATTTGTGATTGAAATTGAAAAGCTCCCTCGTAGATCATTTAATAGAACCCATTTAAGACGAGAATATCCCGAAATTTTATCAAGAAAATACGAAAAAATTTGAAAAGTTACTGTAATTTGCCTATTTTTCCACGATTTTTCCGTTATTTATCTTTCAAAATGATATTTGTATTGGAAATTGAAAAGCTCCCTCGTAGATCCTCTAAAAGAATCCATTTAAGTCTAGAATTTCCCGAAAGTTTATCAAGAAAATGAAAAAAAATTCGAAAATTTACAGAAAAATGCCTATTTTCCGCCGATATTTTCGTTATTTATCTTTCAAAGAAATATTTGTGATGGAAATTGGAAAGCTCCCTCATAGTCCTTCTAAAATAATCTATTTAAGACGAGAATATCCCGAAATTATTCAAGAAAATGCGAAAAAATTCGAAAATTTACTGAAAAATGCCTATTTTGCGCCGATATTTCCGTTATTTTTCTTTCAAAGTGATATTTGTGATTGAAATTGGAAGGCTCTCTCATAGATCTTCTAAATGAATCCATTTAAGACCAGAATTTCCCGAAATTTTATAAAGAAAAATCGAAAAAATTCGAAATTTTACTGAAAAATGACTATATTTGACAATATTTCCGTTATTAAAATTTCATTATGATATTTGTGAAGGAAATTGGAAGGCTCCCTCATATATCCTTTAAAAGAATCCATATAAGACGATAATTTCCCGAAATTTTATCAAGAAAATGAGAAAAAATTCGAAAATTTACTGAAAAATGCCTATTTTTCGCCGATATTTACGTTATTTATCTTTCAAAGTAATATTTGTGATTAGAATTAAAAAGCTCCCTCATATTCCTTCTAAAAGAATTTATTTAAGACGATAATTTCCCTAAATTCTTCAAGAAAATGCGAAAAAATTCGAAAATTTACTGTAAAATCCGTATTTTCCGCAGATATTTCCGTTATTTATCTTTCAAAAAAATATTTTTGATGGAAATTGGAAAGCTCCCTCATATTCCTTCTAAAAGATTTTATTTAAGACGGGAATTTCCCGAAATTTTTCAAGAAAATGCGATAAAATTCGAAAATTTACTGAAAAATGCCTATTATTCGCCGATATTTCCGTTATTTATCCTTTAAAATAATATTTGTGATTAGAATTGAAAAGCTCCCTCATAGATCTTCTAAAAGAATCCATTTAAGACGAGAATTTCCCGAAATTTTATCAAGAAAAATCGAAAAAATTCGAAATTTTACTGAAAAAATACTATTTTTCGACGATATTTCCGTTATTTATCTTTCAAAGTGATATTTGTGATGGAAATTGGAAGGCTCCCTCATAGATCCTTTAATAGAATCCATAGAAGACATTTCCCGAAATTTTATCAAGAAAAATCGAAAAAATTCGAAATTTTACTGAATAATGTTATTTTTCGCCGATATTTACGTTGTTTATCTTTCAAAGTAATATTTGTGATTAGAATTAAAAAGCTCCCTAATAGTTCTTCTAAAAGAATCCATTTAAGTCCAGAATTTCCTAAAATCCTTTAAGAAAATGCGAAAAAATTCGAAAATTTACTGAAAAATTCCTATTTTCGGCGATATCTCCGTTATTTTTTTTTTTTAAATATTTGTGATGGAAATTGGAAAGCTCCCTCATATTCCTTCTAAAATATTCTATTTAAGACGAGAATTTCCCGAAATTCTTCAAGAAAATGCGAAAAAATTCGAAAATTTACTGAAAAATGCTTATTTTCCGCCGATATTTCCGTTATTTATCTTTCAAGGTGATATTTGTGATTGAAATTGGAAAGCTCCCTCATAGTCCTTCTAAAATAATCTATTTAAGACGAGAATATCCCGAAATTATTCAAGAAAATGCGAAAAAATTCGAAAATTTACTAAAAAATACCTATTTTTCGCCAATATTTCCGTTATTTATCTTTCAAAATAATATTTGTGATTAGAAATGAAAAGCTCCGTCATAGATCTTCAAAAAGAATCCATTTAAGACGAGAATTTCCCGAAATTGTAAGAAGAAAAATCGAAAAAATTCGAAATTTTAGTGAAAAAATACTATTTTTCGACGATATTTCCGTTATCTATCTATCAAAGTGATATTTGTGATGGAAATTGGAAGGCTCCATCATAGATCTTCTAAAAGATTCCATTTAAGACGAGAATTTCCCGAAATTTTATCAAGAAAAATCGAAAAAATTCGAAAATTTACTGAAATATGACTATTTTTCGACGATATTTCCGTTATTTATCTTTCAAAATGGTATTTGTGATTGAAACTGAAAAGCTCCCTCATAGATCATTTAAAAGAATCCATATAAGACGAGAATTTCCCGAAATTTCATCAAGGAAAATCGAAAAAATTTGAAAATTTACTGAAAAATGCCTATTTTCCGCCGATATTTTCGTTATTTATCTTTCAAAAAAAATATTTGTGATTGAAATTGGAAAGCTCCCTCATAGTACATCCAAGAGAATCTATTTAAGACGAGAATTTCCCGAAATTTTATCAAGAAAAATCGAAAAAATTAGAAATTTTACTGAAAAATGACTATTTTTCGACAATATTTCCGTTATTTAAATTTCATTATGATATTTGTGATAAAATTGAAAATTTCCCTCATAGTTCTTCTAAAAGAATCCATTTAAGACGAGAATTTCCCGAAATTTTATCAAGAAAAATCGAAAAAATTCGAAATTTTACAGAAAAATGACTATTTTTCGACGTTATTTCCGTTATTTATCTTTCAAAGTGATATTTGTGATTAAAATTGAAAAGCTCCCTCGTAGATCATTTAATAGAACCCATTTAAGACGAGAATATCCCGAAATTTTATCAAGAAAATACGAAAAAATTTGAAAAGTTACTGTAATTTGCCTATTTTTCCACGATTTTTCCGTTATTTATCTTTCAAAATGATATTTGTATTGGAAATTGAAAAGCTCCCTCGTAGATCCTCTAAAAGAATCCATTTAAGTCTAGAATTTCCCGAAAGTTTATCAAGAAAATGAAAAAAAATTCGAAAATTTACAGAAAAATGCCTATTTTCCGCCGATATTTTCGTTATTTATCTTTCAAAGAAATATTTGTGATGGAAATTGGAAAGCTCCCTCATAGTCCTTCTAAAATAATCTATTTAAGACGAGAATATCCCGAAATTATTCAAGAAAATGCGAAAAAATTCGAAAATTTACTGAAAAATGCCTATTTTGCGCCGATATTTCCGTTATTTTTCTTTCAAAGTGATATTTGTGATTGAAATTGGAAGGCTCTCTCATAGATCTTCTAAATGAATCCATTTAAGACCAGAATTTCCCGAAATTTTATAAAGAAAAATCGAAAAAATTCGAAATTTTACTGAAAAATGACTATTTTTCGACAATATTTCCGTTATTAAAATTTCATTATGATATTTGTGAAGGAAATTGGAAGGCTCCCTCATATATCCTTTAAAAGAATCCATATAAGACGATAATTTCCCGAAATTTTATCAAGAAAAATAGAAAAAATTTGAAATTTTACTGAAAAATGACTATTTTTCGACTATATTCCGTTATTTATCCCCTTAAAAATGATATTTGTGATGGAAATTGAAAAGCTCCCTCATTGATCTTCTAAAAGAATCCATTTAAGACGAAAATTTCACGAAATTTTATCAAGAAAATGAGAAAAAATTCGAAAATTTACTGAAAAATGCCTATTTTTCGCCGATATTTACGTTATTTATCTTTCAAAGTAATATTTGTGATTAGAATTAAAAAGCTCCCTCATATTCCTTCTAAAAGAATTTATTTAAGACGATAATTTCCCTAAATTCTTCAAGAAAATGCGAAAAAATTCGAAAATTTACTGTAAAATCCGTATTTTCCGCAGATATTTCCGTTATTTATCTTTCAAAAAAATATTTTTGATGGAAATTGGAAAGCTCCCTCATATTCCTTCTAAAAGATTTTATTTAAGACGGGAATTTCCCGAAATTTTTCAAGAAAATGCGATAAAATTCGAAAATTTACTGAAAAATGCCTATTATTCGCCGATATTTCCGTTATTTATCCTTTAGAATAATATTTGTGATTAGAATTGAAAAGCTCCCTCATAGATCTTCTAAAAGAATCCATTTAAGACGAGAATTTCCCGAAATTTTATCAAGAAAAATCGTAAAAATTCGAAATTTTACTGAAAAAATACTATTTTTCGACGATATTTCCGTTATTTATCTTTCAAAGTGATATTTGTGATGGAAATTGGAAGGCTCCCTCATAGATCCTTTAATAGAATCCATAGAAGACATTTCCCGAAATTTTATCAAGAAAAATCGAAAAAATTCGGAATTTTACTGAATAATGTTATTTTTCGCCGATATTTACGTTATTTATCTTTCAAAGTAATATTTGTGATTAGAATTAAAAAGCTCCCTAATAGTTCTTCTAAAAGAATCCATTTAAGTCCAGAATTTCCTAAAATCCTTTAAGAAAATGCGAAAAAATTCGAAAATTTACTGAAAAATTCCTATTTTCGGCGATATCTCCGTTATTTTTTTTTTTTTAAATATTTGTGATGGAAATTGGAAAGCTCCCTCATATTCCTTCTAAAATATTCTATTTAAGACGAGAATTTCCCGAAATTCTTCAAGAAAATGCGAAAAAATTCGAAAATTTACTGAAAAATGCTTATTTTCCGCCGATATTTCCGTTATTTATCTTTCAAGGTGATATTTGTGATTGAAATTGGAAAGCTCCCTCATAGTCCTTCTAAAATAATCTATTTAAGACGAGAATATCCCGAAATTATTCAAGAAAATGCGAAAAAATTCGAAAATTTACTAAAAAATACCTATTTTTCGCCAATATTTCCGTTATTTATCTTTCAAAATAATATTTGTGATTAGAAATGAAAAGCTCCGTCATAGATCTTCAAAAAGAATCCATTTAAGACGAGAATTTCCCGAAATTGTAAGAAGAAAAATCGAAAAAATTCGAAATTTTAGTGAAAAAATACTATTTTTCGACGATATTTCCGTTATCTATCTATCAAAGTGATATTTGTGATGGAAATTGGAAGGCTCCATCATAGATCTTCTAAAAGATTCCATTTAAGACGAGAATTTCCCGAAATTTTATCAAGAAAAATCGAAAAAATTCGAAAATTTACTGAAATATGACTATTTTTCGACGATATTTCCGTTATTTATCTTTCAAAATGGTATTTGTGATTGAAACTGAAAAGCTCCCTCATAGATCATTTAAAAGAATCCATATAAGACGAGAATTTCCCGAAATTTCATCAAGGAAAATCGAAAAAATTTGAAAATTTACTGAAAAATGCCTATTTTCCGCCGATATTTTCGTTATTTATCTTTCAAAAAAAATATTTGTGATTGAAATTGGAAAGCTCCCTCATAGTACATCCAAGAGAATCTATTTAAGACGAGAATTTCCCGAAATTTTATCAAGAAAAATCGAAAAAATTCGAAATTTTACTGAAAAATGACTATTTTTCGACAATATTTCCGTTATTTAAATTTCATTATGATATTTGTGATAAAATTGAAAATTTCCCTCATAGTTCTTCTAAAAGAATCCATTTAAGACGAGAATTTCCCGAAATTTTATCAAGAAAAATCGAAAAAATTCGAAATTTTACAGAAAAATGACTATTTTTCGACGTTATTTCCGTTATTTATCTTTCAAAGTGATATTTGTGATTAAAATTGAAAAGCTCCCTCGTAGATCATTTAATAGAACCCATTTAAGACGAGAATATCCCGAAATTTTATCAAGAAAATACGAAAAAATTTGAAAAGTTACTGTAATTTGCCTATTTTTCCACGATTTTTCCGTTATTTATCTTTCAAAATGATATTTGTATTGGAAATTGAAAAGCTCCCTCGTAGATCCTCTAAAAGAATCCATTTAAGTCTAGAATTTCCCGAAAGTTTATCAAGAAAATGAAAAAAAATTCGAAAATTTACAGAAAAATGCCTATTTTCCGCCGATATTTTCGTTATTTATCTTTCAAAGAAATATTTGTGATGGAAATTGGAAAGCTCCCTCATAGTCCTTCTAAAATAATCTATTTAAGACGAGAATATCCCGAAATTATTCAAGAAAATGCGAAAAAATTCGAAAATTTACTGAAAAATGCCTATTTTGCGCCGATATTTCCGTTATTTTTCTTTCAAAGTGATATTTGTGATTGAAATTGGAAGGCTCTCTCATAGATCTTCTAAATGAATCCATTTAAGACCAGAATTTCCCGAAATTTTATAAAGAAAAATCGAAAAAATTCGAAATTTTACTGAAAAATGACTATTTTTCGACAATATTTCCGTTATTAAAATTTCATTATGATATTTGTGAAGGAAATTGGAAGGCTCCCTCATATATCCTTTAAAAGAATCCATATAAGACGATAATTTCCCGAAATTTATCAAGAAAAATAGAAAAAATTTGAAATTTTACTGAAAAATGACTATTTTTCGACTATATTCCGTTATTTATCCCCTTAAAAATGATATTTGTGATGGAAATTGAAAAGCTCCCTCATTGATCTTCTAAAAGAATCCATTTAAGACGAAAATTTCACGAAATTTTATCAAGAAAATGAGAAAAAATTCGAAAATTTACTGAAAAATGCCTATTTTTCGCCGATATTTACGTTATTTATCTTTCAAAGTAATATTTGTGATTAGAATTAAAAAGCTCCCTCATATTCCTTCTAAAAGAATTTATTTAAGACGATAATTTCCCTAAATTCTTCAAGAAAATGCGAAAAAATTCGAAAATTTACTGTAAAATCCGTATTTTCCGCAGATATTTCCGTTATTTATCTTTCAAAAAAATATTTTTGATGGAAATTGGAAAGCTCCCTCATATTCCTTCTAAAAGATTTTATTTAAGACGGGAATTTCCCGAAATTTTTCAAGAAAATGCGATAAAATTCGAAAATTTACTGAAAAATGCCTATTATTCGCCGATATTTACGTTATTTATCTTTCAAAGTAATATTTGTGATTAGAATTAAAAAGCTCCCTCATAGATCTTCTAAAAGAATCCATTTAAGACGAGAATTTCCCGAAATTTTATCAAGAAAAATCGTAAAAATTCGAAATTTTACTGAAAAAATACTATTTTTCGACGATATTTCCGTTATTTATCTTTCAAAGTGATATTTGTGATGGAAATTGGAAGGCTCCCTCATAGATCCTTTAATAGAATCCATAGAAGACATTTCCCGAAATTTTATCAAGAAAAATCGAAAAAATTCGAAATTTTACTGAATAATGTTATTTTTCGCCGATATTTACGTTATTTATCTTTCAAAGTAATATCTGTGATTAGAATTAAAAAGCTCCCTAATAGTTCTTCTAAAAGAATCCATTTAAGTCCAGAATTTCCTAAAATCCTTTAAGAAAATGCGAAAAAATTCGAAAATTTACTGAAAAATTCCTATTTTCGGCGATATCTCCGTTATTTTTTTTTTTTTAAATATTTGTGATGGAAATTGGAAAGCTCCCTCATATTCCTTCTAAAATATTCTATTTAAGACGAGAATTTCCCGAAATTCTTCAAGAAAATGCGAAAAAATTCGAAAATTTACTGAAGAATGCTTATTTTCCGCCGATATTTCCGTTATTTATCTTTCAAGGTGATATTTGTGATTGAAATTGGAAAGCTCTCTCATAGATCTTCTAAATGAATCAATTTAAGACGAGAATATCCCGAAATTTCATCAAGAAAAATCGAAAAAATTCGAAATTTTACTGAGAAATGACTTTTTTTCGACGATATTTCCGTTATTTATCTTTCATATTGATATTTGTTATGTAAATTGAAAAGCTCCCTCATAGATCCTTTAAAGGAATCCATAAAAGACGAGAATTTCCCGAAATTTTATCAAGAAAAATCGAAAAAATTTGAAATTTTACTGAAAAATGACTATTTTTCGACGATATTTCCGTTATTAATCTTCTTTAAAATGATATTTGTGATGGAAATATAAAAGCTCCCTCATAGATCTTTTAAATGAATCCAGTTGAGACCAGAATTTCCTGAAATTTTATCAAGAAAAATTGAAAAAATTCGAAATTTTACTGAAAAATGACTATTTATCGAAAATATTTCCGTTATTTAAATTTCATTATGATATTTGTGATAAAATTGAAAAGCTTCCTCATAATTCTTCTAAGTGAATCAATTTAAGACGAGAATTTACCGAAATTTTATCAAGAAAAATCGAAAAAATTCTAAATTTTAGCTAAAAATGACAATTTTCGACGATATTTCCGTTTTTTATCTTTCAAAGTGATATTTGTGATGGAAATTGGAAGGCTCCCTCATAGATCCTTTAAAAGAATCCATATAAGACGAGAATTTCCCGAAATTTTATCAAGAAAAATCGAAAAAATTTGAAATTTTACTGAAAAATGACTATTTTTCGACTATATTCCGTTATTTACCTTCTTAAAAATGATATTTGTGATGGAAATTGGAAAGCTCTCTCATAGATCTTCTAAATGAATCCATTTAAGTCGAGAATTTCCCGTAATTATATCAAGAAAAATCAAAAAAATTCGAAATTTTACTGAAAAATGACTATTTTCGACAATATTTCCGTTATTTATCTATTTAAAATGATATTTATGATGGAAATATGAAAGCTCCCTCATAGATCTTCTAAAGATTCCATTTAAGAAGAGTATTTGAAGAAATATTATTTAGAAAAAGCGAAAAAATTCGAAAATTTACTGAAAAAGGCCTACTTAGCGCCGATATTTCCGTTATTTATCTTTCAAAGTGATATATGTGATAGAAATTGGAAAGCTCTCTCATAGATCTTCTAAATGAATCAATTTAAGACGAGAATATCCCGAAATTTCATCAAGAAAAATCGAAAAAATTCGAAATTTTACTGAGAAATGACTTTTTTTCGACGATATTTCCGTTATTTATCTTTCATATTGATATTTGTTATGTAAATTGAAAAGCTCCCTCATAGATCCTTTAAAGGAATCCATAAAAGACGAGAATTTCCCGAAATTTTATCAAGAAAAATCGAAAAAATTTGAAATTTTACTGAAAAATGACTATTTTTCGACGATATTTCCGTTATTAATCTTCTTTAAAATGATATTTGTGATGGAAATATAAAAGCTCCCTCATAGATCTTTTAAATGAATCCAGTTGAGACCAGAATTTCCTGAAATTTTATCAAGAAAAATTGAAAAAATTCGAAATTTTACTGAAAAATGACTATTTATCGAAAATATTTCCGTTATTTAAATTTCATTATGATATTTGTGATAAAATTGAAAAGCTCCCTCATAATTCTTCTAAGTGAATCAATTTAAGACGAGAATTTACCGAAATTTTATCAAGAAAAATCGAAAAAATTCTAAATTTTAGCTAAAAATGACAATTTTCGACGATATTTCCGTTTTTTATCTTTCAAAGTGATATTTGTGATGGAAATTGGAAGGCTCCCTCATAGATCCTTTAAAAGAATCCATATAAGACGAGAATTTCCCGAAATTTTATCAAGAAAAATCGAAAAAATTTGAAATTTTACTGAAAAATGCCTATTTTTCGCCGATATTTACGTTAATTATCATTCAAAATAATATTTGTGTTTAGAATTGAAAAGCTCCCTCATATTCCTTCTAAAAGAATTTATTTAAGAAGAGAATTTCTATAAATTCTTCAAGAAAATGCGAAAATATTCGAAAATTTAATGAAAAATGCCTATTTTCCGCCAATATTTCCATTATTTATCTTTCAAAAAAATATTTTTGATGGAAATTGGAAAGCTCTCTCACAGATCTTCTAAATGAATCTATTTAAGACGAGAATTTCCCGAAATTTCATCAAGAAAAATCTAAAAAATTCGAAAATTTACTGAAAAATGCCTATTTTCGCCATTATTTCCGTTATTTATCTTTCAAAATGATAATGGTGATGGAAATTGGAAAGCTCCATCATAGAACTTCTAAAAGAATCCATTTAAGACGAGAATTTCCCGAAATTGTATCAAGAAAAATCGAAAATACGAAATTTTACATAAAAATGACAATTTTTCGACGATATTTCCAGAGATATTTGTGATGGAAATAGAAAAGTTTCCTCATAGATCTTTTAAAGATCCATATAAAGACGAGAATTTCCCGAAATTTCATCAAGGAAATCGAAATTATTTAAAAATTTATTGAAAAATGACTATTATTCGACGATATTTCCGTTATTTATCTTTCAAAATGATATTTGTAATGGAAATTGAAAAGCTCCCTCATAGATCCTCTAAAAGAAACCATTTATGACGAGAATTTCCCGAAATTTTATCAAGAATATGGAAAAAAATTTCAAACTTTACTGAAAAATGCTATTTTCCGCCGATATTTTCGTTATTTATCTTTCAAAGAAATATTTGTGATTGAAATTGGAAAGCTCCCTCATAGTCCTTCTAAAAGAATCTATTTAAGACGAGAATTTCCCGAAATTATTCAAGAAAATGCGAAAAAATTCGAAAATTTACTGAAAAATGCCTATTTTGCGCCGATATTTCCGTTATTTATCTTTCAAAGATGATATTTGTGATGGAAATTGAAAAGCTCTCTCAATGATCTTCTAAATGAATCCATTTAAGACGAGAATTTCCCGAAATTTATCAAGAAAAATAGAAAAAATCCAACATTTTACTGGAAAAAATGACTATTTTTCGACGATATTTCCGTTATTTATGTATCAAAGAGATATTTGTGATGGAAATTGGAGGGCTCCCTTATAGATCTTCTAAAAGATTCCAATTAAGGAGAGAATTTCCGAAATTTTATCAAGAAAAATCGAAAACATTCGAAATTTTACAGAAAAATGACTATTTTTCGACGATATTTCCGTTATTTATCTTTCAAAATGATATTTGTGATTGAAATTCAAAAGCTCCCTCATAGATCTTTTAATAGAACCCATTTAAGACGAGAATATCCCGAAATTCATCAAGGAAAATCGAAAAAATTTGAAAATTTACTGAAAAATGACTATTATTCGACGATATTTCCGTTATTTATCTTTCAAATGATATTTGTGATGGAAATTGAAAAGCCCCCTTGTAGATCCTCTAAAAGAATCCATTTAAGACCAGAATTTCCCGAAATTTTATCAAGAAAAATCGAAAAAATTCGAAATTTTACTGAAAAATGACTTTTTTTCGACAATATTTCCGTTTTTTAAATTTCATTATGATAATGTGATAAAATTGAAAGCTCCCTCATAGTTCTTCTAAAAGAATCCATTCAAGAGACGAGAATTTCCCGAAATTTTATCAAGAAAAATCGAAAAAAATTGAAATTTTTATTGAAAAATGACTATTTTTCGACAATATTTCCGTTATTTAAATTTCATTATGATATTTGTGAAGGAAATTGGAAGGCTCCCGCATATATCCTTTAAAGGAATCCATATAAGACGATAATTTCCCGAAATTTTATCAAGAAAAATAGAAAAAATTTGAAATTTTATTGAAAAATGACTATTTTTCGACTATATTCCGTTATTTATCCTCATAAAAATGATATTTGTGATGGAAATTGAAAGCTCCCTCATTGATCTACTAAAAGAATCCATTTAAGACGAAATTTCACGAAATTTTATCAAGAAAATGAGAAAAAATTCGAAAACTTACTGAAATATGCCTATTTTGCGCCGATATTTCCGTAATTTATCTTTCAAAGTGATATATGTGATCAAAATTGGAAATCGCCCTCATAGATCTTCTAAAAGAATCCATTTAAGACGAGAATTTCCCGAAATTTTATAAAGAAAATGCGAAAAAATTCGAAATTTTACTGAAAATGACTATTTTTTCTACAATATTTCCGTTATTTAAATTTCATTAAGATATTTGTGATAAAATTGAAAAGCTCCCTCATAGTTCTTCTAAAAGAATCCATTTAAGACGAGAATTTCCCGAAATTTTATCAAGAAAAATCGAAAAAATTCGAAATTTTACTGAAAAATGACTATTCTTCGACAATATTTCCGTTATTTAAATTTCATTATGATATTTGTGATAAAATTGAAAAGCTCCCTCATAGTTCTTCTAAAAGAATCCATTTAAGACGAGAATTTCCCGAAATATTATCAAGAAAAATCGATAAAATTCGAAATTTTAGATAAAATGACTATTTTTCGACGATATTTCCGTTTTTTATCTTTCAATGTGATATTTGTGATGGAAATTGGAAGGCTCCCTCATAGTTTCTTCTAAAAGAATCCATATAAGACGAGAATTTCCCGAAATTTTATCAAGAAAATTCGAAAAAATTTGAAATTTTACTGAAAAAATGACTATTTTTCGACTATATTCCGTTATTTATCTTCTTCAAAATGATATTTGTGATGGAAATTGATAAGCTCCCTCATAGATCTTCTAAAGAATCCATTTAAGACGAAAATTTCCGGAAATTTTATTAAGAAAATGAGAAAAAATTCCAAAACTTACTGAAAAAAATGCCTATTTGCGCCGATATTTCCGTTATTTATCTTTCAAAGTGATGTATGTGATGGAAATTGGAAAGCTCCCTCATAGATCTTCTAAAAGATTCCATTTTAGAAGAGAATTTGAAGAAATTCTTCAAGAAAATGCGAAGAAATTCGGAAATCTACTGAAAAATGCCTTTTTTTCGCCGATATTTCCGTTATTTATCTTTCAAAGTGATATTTGTGATGGAAATTGGAAAGCTCTCTCATATTCCTTCTAAAAGATTTTATTTGAGACGAAAATTTCACGAAATTTTTCAAGAAAATGCGATAACATTCGAAAATTTACTGAAAAATGCCTATTATTCGCCGATATTTCCGTTATTTATCTTTCAAAATAATATTTGTGATTAGAATTGAAAAGCTCCCTCATAGATCTTCTAAAAGAATCCATTTAAGACGAGAATTTCCCGAAATTTTATCAAGAAAACTCGAAAAAATTCGAAATTTTACTGAAAAAATACTATTTTTCGACGATATTTCCGTTATTTATCTTTCAAGGTGATATTTGTGATTGAAATTGGAAAGCTCTCTCATAGATCTTCTAAATGAATCTATTTAAGACGAGAATATCCCGAAATTTCATCAAGGAAAATCGAAAAAAATTGAAAATTTACTGAAAAATGACTATTATTCGACGATATTTCCGTTATTTATCTTTCAAAATGATATTTGTGATGGAAATTGAAAAGCTCCCTTGTAGATCCTCTAAAAGAATCCATTTAAGACCAGAATTTCCCGAAATTTTATCAAGAAAAATCGAAAAAATTCGAAATTTTACTGAAAAATTACTATTTTTCGACAATATTTCCGTTTTTTTAAATTTCATTATGATAATGTGATAAAATTGAAAAGCTCCCTCATAGTTCTTCTAAAAGAATCCATTCAAGACGAGAATTTCCCGAAATTTTATCAAGAAAAATCGAAAAAAATTGAAATTTTATTGAAAAATGACTATTTTTCGACAATATTTCCGTTATTTAAATTTCATTATGATATTTGTGAAGGAAATTGGAAGGCTCCCGCATATATCCTTTAAAGGAATCCATATAAGACGATAATTTCCCGAAATTTTATCAAGAAAAATAGAAAAAATTTGAAATTTTATTGAAAAATGACTATTTTTCGACTATATTCCGTTATTTATCCTCATAAAAATGATATTTGTAATGGAAATTGAAAAGCTCCCTCATTGATCTTCTAAAAGAATCCATTTAAGACGAAAATTTCACGAAATTTTATCAAGAAAATGAGAAAAAATTCGAAAACTTACTGAAAAATGCCTATTTTGCGCCGATATTTCCGTAATTTATCTTTCAAAGTGATATATGTGATCAAAATTGGAAATCGCCCTCATAGATCTTCTAAAAGAATCCATTTAAGACGAGAATTTCCCGAAATTTTATAAAGAAAATGCGAAAAAATTCGAAATTTTACTGAAAAATGACTATTTTTCTACAATATTTCCGTTATTTAAATTTCATTAAGATATTTGTGATAAAATTGAAAAGCTCCCTCATAGTTCTTCTAAAAGAATCCATTTAAGACGAGAATTTCCCGAAATTTTATCAAGAAAAATCGAAAAAATTCGAAATTTTACTGAAAAATGACTATTCTTCGACAATATTTCCGTTATTTAAATTTCATTATGATATTTGTGATAAAATTGAAAAGCTCCCTCATAGTTCTTCTAAAAGAATCCATTTAAGACGAGAATTTCCCGAAATATTATCAAGAAAAATCGATAAAATTCGAAATTTTAGATAAAAATGACTATTTTTCGACGATATTTCCGTTTTTTATCTTTCAATGTGATATTTGTGATGGAAATTGGAAGGCTCCCTCATAGTTCTTCTAAAAGAATCCATATAAGACGAGAATTTCCCGAAATTTTATCAAGAAAATTCGAAAAAATTTGAAATTTTACTGAAAAATGACTATTTTTCGACTATATTCCGTTATTTATCTTCTTAAAAATGATATTTGTGATGGAAATTGATAAGCTCCCTCATAGATCTTCTAAAAGAATCCATTTAAGACGAAAATTTCCGGAAATTTTATTAAGAAAATGAGAAAAAATTCCAAAACTTACTGAAAAATGCCTATTTTGCGCCGATATTTCCGTTATTTATCTTTCAAAGTGATGTATGTGATGGAAATTGGAAAGCTCCCTCATAGATCTTCTAAAAGATTCCATTTTAGAAGAGAATTTGAAGAAATTCTTCAAGAAAATGCGAAGAAATTCGGAAATCTACTGAAAAATGCCTTTTTTTCGCCGATATTTCCGTTATTTATCTTTCAAAGTGATATTTGTGATGGAAATTGGAAAGCTTCCTCATATTCCTTCTAAAAGAATTTATTTAAGACGATAATTTCCCTAAATTCTTCAAGAAAATGCGAAAAAATTCGAAAATTACTGAAAAATGCCTATTTTCCGCAGATATTTCCGTTATTTATCTTTCAAAAAAATATTTTTGATGGAAATTGGAAAGTTCCCTCATATTCCTTCTAAAAGATTTTATTTGAGACGAAAATTTCCCGAAATTTTTCAAGAAAATGCGATAACATTCGAAAATTTACTGAAAAATGCCTATTATTCGCCGATATTTCCGTTATTTATCATTCAAAATAATATTTGTGATTAGAATTGAAAAGCTCCCTCATAGATCTTCTAAAAGAATCCATTTAAGACGAGAATTTCCCGAAATTTTATCAAGAAAACTCGAAAAAATTCGAAATTTTACTGAAAAAATACTATTTTTCGACGATATTTCCGTTATTTATCTTTCAAGGTGATATTTGTGATTGAAATTGGAAAGCTCTCTCATAGATCTTCTAAATGAATCTATTTAAGACGAGAATTTCCCGAAATTTCATCAAGAAAAATCGAAAAAATTCGAAAATTTCTGAAAAATGCCTATTTTTGCCATTATTTCCGTTATTTATCTTTCAAGGTGATATTTGTGATTGAGATTGGAAAGCTCTCTCATAGATCTTCTAAATGAATCTATTTAAGACGAGAATTTCCCGAAATTTCATCAAGAAAAATCGAAAAAATTCGAAATTTTACTGAGAAATGACTATTTTTCGACGATATTTCCGTTATTTATCTTTCATATTGATATTTGTTATGTAAATTGAAAAGCTCCCTCATAGATCCTTTAAAGGAATCCATAAAAGACGAGAATTTCCCGAAATTTTATCAAGAAAAATCGAAAAAATTTGAAATTTTACTGAAAAATGACTATTTTTCGACGATATTTCCGTTATTAATCTTCTTTAAAATGATATTTGTGATGGAAATATAAAAGCTCCCTCATAGATCTTTTAAATGAATCCAGTTGAGACCAGAATTTCCTGAAATTTTATCAAGAAAAATTGAAAAAATTCGAAATTTTACTGAAAAATGACTATTTATCGAAAATATTTCCGTTATTTAAATTTCATTATGATATTTGTGATAAAATTGAAAAGCTCCCTCATAGTTCTTCTAAGTGAATCCATTTAAGAAGAGAATTTCCCGAAATTTTATCAAGAAAAATCGAAAAAAATTCGAAATTTTACTGAAAAATGACTATTATTCGACAATTTTTCCGTTATTTAAATTTCATTCTGATATTTGTGATAAAATTGAAAAGCTCCCTCATAGATATTCTAAAAGAATCCATTTAAGACGAGAATTTACCGAAATTTTATCAAGAAAAATCGAAAAAATTCTAAATTTTAGCTAAAAATGACAA
Source organism: Sympetrum striolatum (assembly GCA_947579665.1). Classification (NCBI taxonomy): domain Eukaryota; kingdom Metazoa; phylum Arthropoda; class Insecta; order Odonata; family Libellulidae; genus Sympetrum; species Sympetrum striolatum. Next base: position 89,821,064 of record OX388350.1, read on the forward strand.
TTTTCGACGATATTTCCGTTTTTTATCTTTCAAAGTGATATTTGTGATGGAAATTGGAAGGCTCCCTCATAGATCCTTTAAAAGAATCCATATAAGACGAGAATTTCCCGAAATTTTATCAAGAAAAATCGAAAAAATTTGAAATTTTACTGAAAAATGACTATTTTTCGACTATATTCCGTTATTTACCTTCTTAAAAATGATATTTGTGATGGAAATTGGAAAGCTCTCTCATAGATCTTCTAAATGAATCCATTTAAGTCGAGAATTTCCCGTAATTATATCAAGAAAAATCAAAAAAATTCGAAATTTTACTGAAAAATGACTATTTTCGACAATATTTCCGTTATTTATCTATTTAAAATGATATTTATGGTGGAAATATGAAAGCTCCCTCATAGATCTTCTAAAAGAATCCATTTAAGAAGAGTATTTGAAGAAATATTATTTAGAAAAAGCGAAAAAATTCGAAAATTTACTGGAAAAGGCCTACTTAGCGCCGATATTTCCGTTATTTATCTTTCAAAGTGATATATGTGATAGAAATTGGAAAGCTCTCTCATAGATCTTCTAAATGAATCAATTTAAGACGAGAATATCCCGAAATTTTATCAAGAAAAAGCGAAAACATTCGAAAATTTACTGAAAAATGCCTATTTTTCGCCGATATTTACGTTATTTATCATTCAAAATAATATTTGTGTTTAGAATTGAAAAGCTCCCTCATATTCCTTCTAAAAGAATTTATTTAAGAAGAGAATTTCTCTAAATTCTTCAAGAAAATGCGAAAATATTCGAAAATTTAATGAAAAATGCCTATTTTCCGCCAATATTTCCATTATTTATCTTTCAAAAAAATATTTTTGATGGAAATTGGAAAGCTCTCTCACAGATCTTCTAAATGAATCTATTTAAGACGAGAATTTCCCGAAATTTCATCAAGAAAAATCTAAAAAATTCGAAAATTTACTGAAAAATGTCTATTTTAACAATTATTTCCGTTATTTATCTTTCAAAATGATAATTGTGATGGAAATTGGAAAGCTCCATCATAGAACTTCTAAAAGAATCCATTTAAGACGAGAATTTCCCAAAATTGTATCAAGAAAAATCGAAAATACGTAATTTTACATAAAAATGACAATTTTTCGACGATATTTCCGTTATTTATGTATCAAAGAGATATTTGTGATGGAAATAGAAAAGTTCCCTCATAGATCCTTTAAAAGAATCCATATAAGACGAGAATTTCCCGAAATTTTATCAAGAAAATTCGAAAAAATTTGAAATTTTACTGAAAAATGACTATTTTTCGACTATATTCCGTTATTTATCTTCTTAAAAATGATATTTGTGATGGAAATTGATAAGCTCCCTCATAGATCTTCTAAAAGAATCCATTTAAGACGAAAATTTCCGGAAATTTTATTAAGAAAATGAGAAAAAATTCCAAAACTTACTGAAAAATGCCTATTTTGCGCCGATATTTCCGTTATTTATCTTTCAAAGTGATGTATGTGATGGAAATTGGAAAGCTCCCTCATAGATCTTCTAAAAGATTCCATTTTAGAAGAGAATTTGAAGAAATTCTTCAAGAAAATGCGAAGAAATTCGGAAATCTACTGAAAAATGCCTTTTTTTCGCCGATATTTCCGTTATTTATCTTTCAAAGTGATATTTGTGATGGAAATTGGAAAGCTCCCTCATATTCCTTCTAAAAGATTTTATTTGAGACGAAAATTTCACGAAATTTTTCAAGAAAATGCGATAACATTCGAAAATTTACTGAAAAATGCCTATTATTCGCCGATATTTCCGTTATTTATCTTTCAAAATAATATTTGTGATTAGAATTGAAAAGCTCCCTCATAGATCTTCTAAAAGAATCCATTTAAGACGAGAATTTCCCGAAATTTTATCAAGAAAACTCGAAAAAATTCGAAATTTTACTGAAAAAATACTATTTTTCGACGATATTTCCGTTATTTATCTTTCAAGGTGATATTTGTGATTGAAATTGGAAAGCTCTCTCATAGATCTTCTAAATGAATCTATTTAAGACGAGAATTTCCCGAAATTTCATCAAGAAAAATCGAAAAAATTCGAAAATTTACTGAAAAATGCCTATTTTTGCCATTATTTCCGTTATTTATCTTTCATAGTGATATTTGTGATGGAAATTGGAAAGCTCTCTCATAGATCTTCTAAAAGAATCCATTTAAGCCGAGAGTATCCCGAACTTTTTCAAGAAAATGCGAAAAAACTCGAAATTTTACATAAAAATGACTATTTTTCGAAGATATTTCCGTTATCTATCAATCAAAGTGATATTTGTGATGGAAATTGTAAGACTCCCTCATAGATCTTCTTAAAGACTCCATTTAAGACGAGAATTTCCCGAAATTTTATCAAGAAAAATCGAAAAAATTCGAAATTTTACTGAGAAATGACTATTTTTCGACGATATTTCCGTTATTTATCTTTCATAATGATATTTGTGATGTAAATTGAAAAGCTCCCTCATAGATCCTTTAAAGGAATCCATAAAAGACAAGAATTTCCCGAAATTTTATCAAGAAAAATCGAAAAAATTTGAAATTTTACTAAAAAATGACTATTTTTCGAAAATATTTCCGTTATTTAAATTTCATTATGATATTTGTGATAAAATTGAAAAGTTCCCACATAGTTCTTCTAAAAGAATCCATTTAAGAAGAGAATTTCCCGAAATTTTATCAAGAAAAATCGAAAAAAATCGAAATTCTACTGAAAAATGACTATTATTCGACAATATTTCCGTTATTTAAATTTAATTCTGATATTTGTGATAAAATTGAAAAGCTCCCTCATAGATATTCTAAAAGAATCCATTTAAGACGAGAATTTCCCGAAATTTTATCAAGAAAAATTGAAAAAATTCGAAAATTTACTGAAAAATGCCTATTTTTGCCATTATTTCCGTTATTTATCTTTCATAGTGATATTTGTGATGGAAATTGGAAAGCTCTCTCATAGATCTCCTAAAAGAATCCATTTAAGCCGAGAGTATCCCGAACTTTTTCAAGAAAATGCGAAAAAACTCGAAATTTTACATAAAAATGACTATTTTTAGAAGATATTTCCGTTATCTATCAATCAAAGTGATATTTGTGATGGAAATTGGAATGCTCCCTCATAGATCCTTTAAAAGAATCCATATAAGACGAGAATTTCCCGAAATTTTATCAAGAAAATTCGAAAAAATTTGAAATTTTACTGAAAAATGACTATTTTTCAACTATATTCCGTTATTTACCTTCTTAAAAATGATATTTGTGATGGAAATTGGAAAGCTCTCTCATAGATCTTCTAAATGAATCCAGTAAAGTCGAGAATTTCCCGTAATTATATCAAGAAAAATCGAAAAAATTCGAAAATTTACTGAAAAATGCCTATTTTCGCCATTATTTCCGTTATTTATCTTTCAAAATGATATTTGTGATGGAAATTGGAAAGCTCCACCATAGAACTTCTAAAAGAATCCATTTAAGACGAGAATTTCCCGAAATTGTATCAAGAAAAATCGAAAAAAAAACGAAATTTTACATAAAAATGACAATTTTTCGACGATATTTCCGTTTTTTATGTATCAAAGAGATATTTGTGATGGAAATTGAAAAGTTCCCTCATAGATCTTTTAAAAGAATCCATATAAGACGAGAATTTCCCGAAATTTCATCAAGGAAAATCGAAAATATTTAAACATTTACTGAAAAATGACTATTATTCGACGATATTTCCGTTATTTATCTTTCAAAATGATATTTGTGATTGAAATTGAAAAGCTCCCTCATTAATCTTCTAAAAGAATCCATTTAAGCCGTGAGTTTCCCGAACTTTTTCAAGAAAATGCGAAAAAACTCGAAAATTTACTGAAAAATGCCTATTTTTCGCCGATATTTCCGTTATATATCTTTCAATATAATATTTGTGATTAGAATTGAAAAGCTCCCTCATAGATCTTCTAAAAGAATCCATTTAAGACGAGAATTTCCCGAAATTGTATCAAGAAAAATCGAAAAAATTCGAATTTTATTGAAAAATGACTATTTTTCGACAATATTTCCGTTATTTAAATTTCATTATGATATTTGTGTTGGAAATTGAAAAGCTCCCTCATAGTTCTTCTAAAAGAATCCATTTAAGACGAGAATTTCCCGAAATTTTATCAAGAAAAATCGAAAAAATTCGAAATTTTAATGAAAAATGACTATTTTTCGACGATATTTCCGTTATTTATCTTTCAAAAAAATATTTGTGATGGAAATTGGAAAGTTACCTCAATTACTTCTAAAATATTCCATTTAAGAAGAGAATTTCCCGGAATTCTTCGAGAAAATGCGAAAAAATTTGAAATTTTACTGAAAAATGACTATTTTTCGACGTTATTTCCGTTATTTATGTATCAAAGATATATTTGTGATGGAAATTGTATGGCTCCCTTATAGATCTTCTAAAAGATTCCATTTAAGACGAGAATTTCCCGAAATTTTATCAAGAAAAATCGAAAATATTTGAAAATTTACTGAAAAATGACTATTATTCGACGATATTTCCGTTATTTATCTTTCAAAATGATATTTGTGATGGAAATTGAAAAGCTCCTTCATAGATCCTCTAAAAGAATCCATTTAAGACGAGAATTTCCCGAAATTTTATCAAGAAAATAAAAATAAATTCGAAAATTTACTGAAAAATGCCTATTTTCCGCCGATATTTTCGTTATTTATCTTTCAAAAAAATATTTGTGATGGAAATTGGAAAGTTACCACATATTACTTCTAAAATATTCCATTTAAGAAGAGAATTTCCCGAAATTCTTCAAGAAAATGCGAAAAAATTTGAAAATTTACTGAAAAATGCTTATTTTCCGCCGATGTTTCCGTTATTTATCTTTCACAGTGATATTTGTGATTGAAATTGAAAAGCTCCCTCATAGATCTTCTAAAAGAATCCATTTAAGCCGAGAGTTTCCCGAACATTTTCAAGAAAATGCGAAAAAACTCGAAAATTTACTGAAAAATGCCTATTTTTCGCCGATATTTCCGTTATATATCTTTCAATATAATATTTGTGATTAGAATTGAAAAGCTCCCTCATAGATCTTCTAAAAGAATCCATTTAAGACGAGAATTTCCCGAAATTGTATCAAGAAAAATCGAAAAAATTCGAATTTTATTGAAAAATGACTATTTTTCGACAATATTTCCGTTATTTAAATTTCATTATGATATTTGTGTTGGAAATTGAAAAGCTCCCTCATAGTTCTTCTAAAAGAATCCATTTAAGACGAGAATTTAACGAAATTGTATCAAGAAAAATCGAAAAAATTCGAAATTTTACTGAAAAATGACTATTTTTCGACGATATTTCCGTTATTTATCTTTCAAAAAAATATTTGTGATGGAAATTGGAATGTTACCTCAATTACTTCTAAAATATTCCATTTAAGAAGAGAATTTCCCGAAATTCTTCAAGAAAATGCGAAAAAATTTGAAATTTTACTAAAAAATGACTATTTTTCGACGTTATTTCCGTTATTTATGTATCAAAGATATATTTGTGATGGAAATTGGAGGGCGCCCTTATAGATCTTCTAAAAGATTCCATTTAAGACGAGAATTTCCCGAAATTTTATCAAGAAAAATCGAAAATATTTGAAAATTTACTGAAAAATGACTATTATTCGACGATATTTCCGTTATTTATCTTTCAAAATGATATTTGTGATGGAAATTGAAAAGCTCCTTCATAGATCCTCTAAAAGAATCCATTTAAGACGAGAATTTCCCGAAATTTTTCAAGAAAATGCGAAAAAACTCGAAAATTTACTGAAAAATGCCTATTTTTCGCCGATATTTCCGTTATATATCTTTCAATATAATATTTGTGATTAGAATTGAAAAGCTCCCTCATAGATATTCTAAAAGAATCCATTTAAGACGAGAATTTCCCGAAATTGTATCAAGAAAAATCGAAAAAATTCGAATTTTATTGAAAAATGACTATTTTTCGACAATATTTCCGTTATTTAAATTTCATTATGATATTTGTGTTGGAAATTGAAAAGCTCCCTCATAGTTCTTCTAAAAGAATCCATTTAAGACGAGAATTTCCCGAAATTGTATCAAGAAAAATCGAAAAAATTCGAAATTTTACTGAAAAATGACTATTTTTCGACGATATTTCCGTTATTTATCTTTCAAAAAAATATTTGTGATGGAAATTGGAATGTTACCTCAATTACTTCTAAAATATTCCATTTAAGAAGAGAATTTCCCGAAATTCTTCAAGAAAATGCGAAAAAATTTGAAATTTTTCCTAAAAAATGACTATTTTTCGACGTTATTTCCGTTATTTATGTATCAAAGATATATTTGTGATGGAAATTGGAGGGCTCCCTTATAGATCTTCTAAAAGATTCCATTTAAGACGAGAATTTCCCGAAATTTTATCAAGAAAAATCGAAAATATTTGAAAATTTACTGAAAAATGACTATTATTCGACGATATTTCCGTTATTTATCTTTCAAAATGATATTTGTGATGGAAATTGAAAAGCTCCTTCATAGATCCTCTAAAAGAATCCATTTAAGACGAGAATTTCCCGAAATTTTATCAAGAAAATAAAAATAAATTCGAAAATTTACTGAAAAATGCCTATTTTCCGCCGATATTTTCGTTATTTATCTTTCAAAAAAATATTTGTGATGGATATTGGAAAGTTACCACATATTACTTCTAAAATATTCCATTTAAGAAGAGAATTTCCCGAAATTCTTCAAGAAAATGCGAAAAAATTTGAAAATTTACTGAAAAATGCTTATTTTCCGCCGATGTTTCCGTTATTTATCTTTCACAGTGATATTTGTGATTGAAATTGAAAAGCTCCCTCATAGATCTTCTAAAAGAATCCATTTAAGCCGAGAGATTCCCGAACTTTTTCAAGAAAATATGAAAAAACTCGAAAATTTACTGAAAAATGCCTATTTTTCGCCGATATTTCCGTTATATATCTTTCAATATAATATTTGTGATTAGAATTGAAAAGCTCCCTCATAGATCTTCTAAAAGAATCCATTTAAGACGAGAATTTCCCGAAATTGTATCAAGAAAAATCGAAAAAATTCGAATTTTATTGAAAAATGACTATTTTTCGACAATATTTCCGTTACTTAAATTTCATTATGATATTTGTGTTGGAAATTGAAAAGCTCCCTCATAGTTCTTCTAAAAGAATCCATTTAAGACGAGAATTTCCCGAAATTTTATCAAGAAAAATCAAAAAAAATTCGAAATTTTACTGAAAAATGACTATTTTTCGACGATATTTCCGTTATTTATCTTTCAAAATGATATTTGTGATTGAAATTGAAAAGCTCCCTCATAGATCTTTTAAAAGAATCCATATAAGACGAGAATATCCCGAAATTTCATCAAGGATAATCGAAAATATTTGAAAATTTACTGAAAAATTACTATTTTTCGACGATAATTCCGTTATTTATGTATCAAAGATATATTTGTGATGGAAATTGGAGGGCTCCCTTATAGATCTTCTAAAAGATTCCATTTAAGACGAGAATTTCCCGAAATTTTATCAAGAAAAATCGATACAATTCGAAATTTTACTGAAAAATGACTATTTTTCAACGATATTTCCGTTATTTATCTTTTAAAATGATATTTGTGATTGAAATTGAAAAGCTCCCTCATAGATCTTTTAAAAGAATCCATATAAGACGAGAATTTCCCGAAATTTCATCAAGAAAAATCGAAAATATTTGAAAATTTACTGAAAAATGACTATTATTCGACGATATTTCCGTTATTTATCTTTCAAAATGATATTTGTGATGGAAATTGAAAAGCTCCTTCATAGATCCTCTAAAAGAATCCATTTAAGACGAGAATTTCCCGAAATTTTATCAAGAAAATGAAAATAATTTCGAAAATTTACTGAAAAATGCCTATTTTCCGCCGATATTTTCGTTATTTATCTTTCAAAAAAATATTTTTGATGGAAATTGGAAAGTTACCTCAATTACTTCTAAAATATTCCATTTAAGAAGAGAATTTCCCGAAATTCTTCAAGAAAATGCGAAAAAATTTGAAAATTTACTGAAAAATGACTATTTTTCGCCGATATTTCCGTTATTTATCTTTCAAAGTGATATTTGTGATGGAAATTGGAAAGCTCCCTCATATTCCTTCTAAAAGAATTCATTTAAGACGATAATTTCCCTAAATTCTTCAAGAAAATGCGAAAAAATTCGAAAATTTACTGAAAAATGCCTATTTTCTGCAGATATTTCCATTATTTATCTTTCAAAAAAATATTTTTGATGGAAATTGGAAAGCTCCCTCATATTCCTTCTAAAGGATTTTATTTGAGACGAAATTTTCCCGAAATTTTTCAAGAAAATGCGATAACATTCGAAAATTTACTGAAAAATGCCTATTATTCGCCGATATTTCCGTTATTTATCTTTCAAAATAATATTTGTGATTAGAATTGAAAAGCTCCCTCATAGATCTTCTAAAAGAATCCATTTAAGACGAGAATTTCCCGAAATTTTATCAAGAAAAATCGAAAAAATTCGAAATTTTACTGAAAAAATACTATTTTTCGACTATATTTCCGTTATTTATCTTTCAAGGTGATATTTGTGATTGAAATTGGAAAGCTCTCTCATAGAGCTTCTAAATGAATCTATTTAAGACGAGAATTTCCCGAAATTTCATCAAGAAAAATCGAAAAAATTCGAAAATTTACTGAAAAATGCCTTTTTTTGCCATTATTTCCGTTATTTATCTTTCATAGTGATATTTGTGATGGAAATTGGAAAGCTCTCTCATAGATCTTCTAAAAGAATCCATTTAAGCCGAGAGTATCCCGAACTTTTTCAAGAAAATGCGAAAAAATTCGAAATTTTACTGAGAAATGACTATTTTTCGACGATATTTCCGTTATTTATCTTCTTTAAAATGATATTTGTGATGGAAATATAAAAGCTCCCTCATAGATCTTTTAAATGAATCCAGTTAAGACCAGAATTTCACGAAATTTTATCAAGAAAAATCGAAAAATTTCGAAATTTTACTGAAAGATGACTATTTTTCGAAAATATTTCCGTTATTTAAATTTCATTATGATATTTGTGATAAAATTGAAAAGCTCCCACATAGTTCTTCTAAAAGAATCCATTTAAGAAGAGAATTTCCCGAAATTTTATCAAGAAAAATCGAAAAAAATCGAAATTTTACTGAAAAATGACTTTTATTCGACAATATTTCCGTTATTTAAATTTCATTCTGATATTTGTGATAAAATTGAAAAGCTCCCTCATAGATATTCTAAAAGAATCCATTTAAGACGAGAATTTCCCGAAATTTTATCAAGAAAAATCGAAAAAATTCGAAAATTTACTGAAAAATGCCTATTTTTGCCATTATTTCCGTTATTTATCTTTCATAGTGATATTTGTGATGGAAATTTGAAAGCTCTCTCATAGATCTCCTAAAAGAATCCATTTAAGCCGAGAGTATCCCGAACTTTTTCAAGAAAATGCGAAAAAACTCGAAATTTTACATAAAAATGACTATTTTTCGAAGATCTTTCCGTTATCTATCAATCAAAGTGATATTTGATATGGAAATTGGAAGGCTCCCTAATAGATCCTTTAAAAGAATCCATATAAGACGAGAATTTCCCGAACTTTTTCAAGAAAATGCGAAAAAACTCGAAATTTTACATAAAAATGACTATTTTTCGAAGATCTTTCCGTTATTTATCTTTCAAAATGATATTTGTGATGGAAATTGGAAAGCTCTCTCATAGATCTTCTAAATGAATCCATTTAAGTCGAGAATTTCCCGTAATTATATCAAGAAAAATCAAAAAAATTCGAAAATTTACTGAAAAATGCATATTTTCACCGATATTTCCGTTATTTATCTTTCAAAGTGATATTTGTGATGGAAATTGGAAGACTCTCTCATAGAATTTCTACAAGAATCTATTTAAGACGAGATTTTCCAGAACCTTTTCAAGAAAATGCGATAAAACTCGAAAATTTACTGAAAAATGCCTATTTTTCGCCGATATTTCAATTACTTATCTTTCAAAATAATATTTGTGATTAGAATTGAAAAGCTCCCTCATATTCCTTCTAAAAGAATCCATTTAAGACGAGAATTTCCCTAAATTTTATCAAGAAAATTCGAAAAAATTCGAAATTTTACTGAAAAATGACTATTTTTCATCGATATTTCCGTTATTTATCTTTCAAAGTGATATTTGTGATGGAAATTGGAAAGCTCCCTCATATTCCTTCTAAAAGAATCCATTTAAGACGAGAATATCCCGAAATTTTATCAAGAAAAAGCGAAAACATTCGAAAATTTACTGAAAAAGGCCAATTTTGCGCCGATATTTCCGTTATTTATCTTTCAAAGTGATATATGTGATAGAAATTGGAAAGCACCCTCATATTCCTTCTAAATGAATCAATTTAAGACGAGAATATCCCGAAATTTTATCAACAAAAAGCGAAAACATTCGAAAATTTACTGAAAAATGCCTATTTTTCGCCGATATTAATGTTATTTATCATTCAAAATAATATTTGTGATTAGAATTGAAAAGCTCCCTCATATTCCTTCTAAAAGAATTTATTTAAGACGAGAATTTCTCAAGATTTTTCAAGAAAATGCGAAAATATTCGAAAATTTAATGAAAAATGCCTATTTTCCACCAATATTTCCGTTATTTATCTTTCAAAGTGATATTTGTGATTGAAATTGGAAAGCTCTTTCACAGATCTTCTAAATGAATCTATTTAAGACGAGAATTTCCCGAAATTTCATCAAGAAAAATCGAAAAAATTCGAAAATTTACTGAAAAATGCCTATTTTCGCCATAATTTCCGTTATTTATCTTTCAAAATGATATTTGTGATGGAAATTGGAAAGCTCCATCATAGAACATCTAAAAGAATCCATTTAAGACGAGAATTTCCCGAAATTGTATCAAGAAAAATCGAAAAAAAACGAAATTTTACATAAAAATGACAATTTTTCGACGATATTTCCGTTATTTATGTATCAAAGAGATATTTGTGATGGAAATTGAAAAGTTCCCTCATAGATCTTTTAAAAGAATCCATATAAGACGAGAATTTCCCGAAATTTCATCAAGGAAAATCGAAAATATTTAAACATTTACTGAAAAATGACTATTATTCGACGATATTTCCGTTATTTATCTTTCAAAATGATATTGTGATGAAAATTGAAAAGCTCCCTCATAGATCCTCTAAAAGAATCCATTTAAGACGAGAATTTCCCGAAATTATTCAAGAAAATAAGAAAAAATTCGAAAATTTACTGAAAAATGCCTATTTTGCGCCAATATTTCCGTTATTTATCTTTCAAAGTGATATTTGTGATGGAAATTGAAAAGCTCTCTCAAAGATCTTCTAAACGATTCCATTTAAGACGAGAATTTCCCGAAATGTTATCAAGAAAAATCGAAATATATCGAAACCTTACTGAAATATCACTATTTTTGACGATATTTCCGTTATTTATCTTTCAAAGTGATATTTTTGATGGAAATTGAAAAGCTCCTTCATAGATCTTCTAAAAGAATCCATTTAAGAAGAGAATTTCCCGAAATTTTATCAAGAAAAAGCGAAAACATTCGAAAATTTACTGAAAAATGTCTATTTTTCGCCGATATTTACGTTATTTATCTTTCAAAATAATATTTGTTATTAGAATTAATAAGCTCCCTAATAGTTCTTCTAAAGAATCTATTTAAGACGAGAATTTCCCAAAATCTTTTAAGAAAATGCGAAAAAATTCGAAAATTACTGAAAAATGCCTATTTCCGGCGATATTTCCGTTATTTATCTTTCAAAAAAATATTTGTGATGGAAATTGGAAAGTTCCCACATATTACTTCTAAAATATTCCATTTAAGAAGAGAATTTCCCGAAATTCTTCAAGAAAATGCGAAAAAATTTGAAAATTTACTGAAAAATGCTTATTTTCCGCCGATGTTTCCGTTATTTATCTTTCAAAGTGATATTTGTGATTGAAATTGGAAAGGTCTCTCATAGATATTCTAAATGAATCTATTTAAGACGAGAATTTCCCGAAATTTCATCAAGGAAAATCGAAAATATTAGAAAATTTACTGAAAAATGACTATTATTCGACGATATTTCCGTTATTTATCTTTCAAAATGATATTTGTGATAGAAACTGAAAAGCTCCTTCATAGATCCTCTAAAAGAATCCATTTAAGACGAGAATTTCCCGAAATTTTATCAAGAAAATAAAAATAAATTCGAAAATTTACTGAAAAATGCCTATTTTCCGCCGATATTTTCGTTATTTATCTTTCAAAAAAATATTTGTGATGGAAATTGGAAAGTTACCACATATTACTTCTAAAATATTCCATTTAAGAAGAGAATTTCCCGAAATTCTTCAAGAAAATGCGAAAAAATTTGAAAATTTACTGAAAAATGCTTATTTTCCGCCGATGTTTCCGTTATTTATCTTTCACAGTGATTTTTGTGATTGAAATTGAAAAGCTCCCTCATAGATCTTCTAAAAGAATCCATTTAAGCCGAGATTTTCCCGAACTTTTTCAAGAAAATGCGAAAAAACTCGAAAATTTACTGAAAAATGCCTATTTTTCGCCGATATTTCCGTTATATGTCTTTCAATATAATATTTGTGATTAGAATTGTAAAGCTCCCTCATAGATCTTCTAAAAGAATCCATTTAAGACGAGAATTTCCCGAAATTGTATCAAGAAAAATCGAAAAAATTCGAATTTTATTGAAAAATGACAATTTTTTACAATATTTCCGTTATTTAAATTTCATTATGATATTTGTGTTGGAAATTAAAAAGCTCCCTCATAGTTCTTCTAAAAGAATCCATTTAAGACGATAATTTTCCTAAATTCTTCAAGAAAATGCGAAAAAATTCGAAAATTTACTGAAAAATGCCTATTTTCCGCAGATATTTCCGTTATTTATCTTTCAAAAAAATATTTTTGATGGAAATTGGAAAGCTCCCTCATATTCCTTCTAAAAGATTTTATTTGAGACGAAAATTTCCCGAAATTTTTCAAGAAAATGCGATAACATTCGAAAATTTACTGAAAAATGCCTATTATTCGCCGATATTTCCGTTATTTATCTTTCAAAATAATATTTGTGATTAGAATTGAAAAGCTCCCTCATAGATCTTCTAAAAGAATCCATTTAAGACGAGAATTTCCCGAACTTTTATCAAGAAAAATCGAAAAAATTCGAAATTTTACTGAAAAAATATTATTTTTCGACGATATTTCCGTTATTTATCTTTCAAGATGATATTTGTGATTGAAATTGGAAAGCTCTCTCATAGATCTTCTAAATGAATCTATTTAAGACGAGAATTTCCCGAAATTTCATCAAGAAAAATCGAAAAAATTCGAAAATTTACTGAAAAATGACTATTATTTGACGATATTTCCGTTATTAATCTTTCAAAATGATATTTGTGATGGAAATTGAAAAGTTCCTTCATAGATCCTCTAAAAGAATCCATTTAAGATGAGAATTTCCCGAAATTTTATCAAGAAAATGAAAATAAATTCGAAAATTTACTGAAAAATGCCTATTTTCCGCCGATATTTTCGTTATTTATCTTTCAAAGTGATATTTGTGATGGAAATTGGAAAGCTCCCTCATAGATCTTTTAAAAGAATCCATATAAGACGAGAATTTCCCGAAATTTCATCAAGGAAAATCGAAAATATTTGAAAATTTACTGAAAAATTACTATTTTTCGACGATATTTCCGTTATTTATGTATCAAAGATATATTTGTGATGGAAATTGGAAAGCTCCCTTATAGATCTTCTAAAAGATTCCATTTAAGACGAGAATTTCCCGAAATTTTATCAAGAAAAATCGATACAATTCGAAATTTTACTGAAAAATGACTATTTTTCAACGATATTTCCGTTATTTATCTTTCAAAGTTATATTTGTGATTGAAATTGAAAAGCTCCCTCATAGATCTTTCAAAAGAATCCCTATAAGGCAAGAATTTCCCGAAATTTTATCAAGAAAAATCGAAAAAATTCGAAATTTTATTGAAAAGTGTCTATTTTCCGCCGATATTTCCGTTTTTTATCTTTCAAAGTGATATTTGTGATGATAATTGGAAAGCTCTCTCTTCGATCGTCTTAAAGAATCCATTTAATACGAGAATTTCCCGAAATTTTATCAAGAAAAAGCGAAAAAATTCGAAATTTTATTGAAAAGTGTCTATTTTCCGCCGATATTTCCGTTATTTATCTTACAAAGTGATATTTGTGATGATAATTGGAAAGCTCTCTTATCGATCTTTCAAAGAATCCCAATAAGGCTAGAATTTCCCGAAATTTTATCAAGAAAAAGCAAAAAAATTCGAAAATTTACTGAAAATGCCTATTTTTCGCCGATATTTCCTTTATTTATCTTTCAAAATGATATTTGTGATGTAAATTGGAAAGCTCTCTCATAGATCTTCTAAAAGAATCCATTTAAGACGAGAATTTCCCGAAATTTTATCATGATAAAGCGAATAAATTCGAAAATTTACTGAAAAATGCCTATTTTTCGCCGATATTTCCGTTTTTTATCTTTCAAAGTGATATAAGTGATGGAAATTGAAAAGCTCCCTCATAGATCTTCTAAAAGAATCCATTTAAGACGAGAATTTCCCGAAATTTTATCAAGAAAATGTGAAAAAATTCAAAAATTTACTGAAAAATGCCTATTTTTCGCCGATATTTCCGTTATTTAGTATTCAAAGTGATATTTGGGATCGAAATTGGAATGTTGCCTCATAGATCTTCTAAATGAATCCATTTAAGACGAGAATTTCCCGATATTTTATCAAGGAAAAGCGAAAAAATTCGAAAATTTACTGAAAATGCCTATTTTTCGCCGATATTTCCATTATTTATCTTTCAAAGTGATATAAGTGATGGAAATTGGAAAGCTCTCTCATAGAGCTTCTAAAAGAATCCATTTAAGACGAGAATTTCCCGAAATTGTATCAAGAAAAATCGAAAAAAAACGAAATTTTACATAAAAATGACAATTTTTCGACGATATTTCCGTTATTTATGTATCAAAGAGATATTTGTGATGAAAATTGAAAAGTTCCCTCATAGATCTTTTAAAAGAATCCATATAAGACGAGAAATTCCCGAAATTTCATCAAGGAAAATCGAAAATATTTAAACATTTACTGAAAAATGACTATTATTCGACGATATTTCCGTTATTTATCTTTCAAAATGATATTTGTGATGAAAATTGAAAAGCTCCCTCATAGATCCTCTAAAAGAATCCATTTAAGACGAGAATTTCCCGAAATTATTCAAGAAAATAAGAAAAAATTCGAAAATTTACTAAAAAATGCCTATTTTGCGCCGATATTTCCGTTGTTTATCTTTCAAAGTGATATTTGTGATGGAAATTGAAAAGCTCTCTCAAAGATCTTCTAAATGAATCCATTTAAGACGAGAATTTCCCGAAATTTTATCAAGAAAAATAGAAAAAATTCAACATTTTACTGGAAAATGACTATTTTTCGACGATATTTCCGTTATTTATGTATCAAAGTGATATTTGTGATGGAAATTGGAGGGCTCCCTTATAGATCTTCTAAACGATTCCATTTAAGACGAGAATTTCCCGAAATGTTATCAAGAAAAATCGAAATATAACGAAACTTTACTGAAATATCACTATTTTTGACGATATTTCCGTTATTTATCTTTCAAAGTGATATTTTTGATGGAAATTGAAAAGCTCCTTCATAGATCTTCTAAAAGAATCCATTTAAGAAGAGAATTTCCCGAAATTTTATCAAGAAAAAGCGAAAACATTCGAAAATTTACTGAAAAATGTCTATTTTTCGCCGATATTTACGTTATTTATCTTTCAAAATAATATTTGTGATTAGAATTAAAAAGCTCCCTAATAGTTCTTCTAAAGAATCTATTTA
The DNA here is from genome assembly GCA_947579665.1 of Sympetrum striolatum. NCBI lineage: Eukaryota > Metazoa > Arthropoda > Insecta > Odonata > Libellulidae > Sympetrum > Sympetrum striolatum. Next base: position 89,837,174 of record OX388350.1, read on the forward strand.
AGACGAGAATTTCCCAAAATCCTTTAAGAAAATGCGAAAAAATTCGAAAATTACTGAAAAATGCCTATTTCCGGCGATATTTCCGTTATTTATCTTTCAAAAAAATATTTGTGATGGAAATTGGAAAGTTCCCACATATTACTTCTAAAATATTCCATTTAAGAAGAGAATTTCCCGAAATTCTTCAAGAAAATGCGAAAAAATTTGAAAATTTACTGAAAAATGCTTATTTTCCGCCGATGTTTCCGTTATTTATCTTTCAAAGTGATATTTGTGATTGAAATTGGAAAGGTCTCTCATAGATATTCTAAATGAATCTATTTAAGACGAGAATTTCCCGAAATTTCATCAAGGAAAATCGAAAATATTAGAAAATTTACTGAAAAATGACTATTATTCGACGATATTTCCGTTATTTATCATTCAAAATGATATTTGTGATGGAAACTGAAAAGCTCCTTCATAGATCCTCTAAAAGAATCCATTTAAGACGAGAATTTCCCGAAATTTTATCAAGAAAATAAAAATAAATTCGAAAATTTACTGAAAAATGCCTATTTTCCGCCGATATTTTCGTTATTTATCTTTCAAAAAAATATTTGTGATGGAAATTGGAAAGTTACCACATATTACTTCTAAAATATTCCATTTAAGAAGAGAATTTCCCGAAATTCTTCAAGAAAATGCGAAAAAATTTGAAAATTTACTGAAAAATGCTTATTTTCCGCCGATGTTTCCGTTATTTATCTTTCACAGTGATATTTGTGATTGAAATTGAAAAGCTCCCTCATAGATCTTCTAAAAGAATCCATTTAAGCCGAGATTTTCCCGAACTTTTTCAAGAAAATGCGAAAAAACTCGAAAATTTACTGAAAAATGCCTATTTTTCGCCGATATTTCCGTTATATGTCTTTCAATATAATATTTGTGATTAGAATTGTAAAGCTCCCTCATAGATCTTCTAAAAGAATCCATTTAAGACGAGAATTTCCCGAAATTGTATCAAGAAAAATCGAAAAAATTCGAATTTTATTGAAAAATGACAATTTTTTACAATATTTCCGTTATTTAAATTTCATTATGATATTTGTGTTGGAAATTGAAAAGCTCCCTCATAGTTCTTCTAAAAGAATCCATTTAAGACGAGAATTTCCCGAAATTTCATCAAGAAAAATCGAAAATATTTGAAAATTTACTGAAAAATGACTATTTTTCGCCGATATTTCCGTTATTTATCTTTCAAAGTGATATTTGTGATGGAAATTGGAAAGCTCCCTCATATTCCTTCTAAAAGAATTTATTTAAGACGATAATTTCCCTAAATTCTTCAAGAAAATGCGAAAAAATTCGAAAATTTACTGAAAAATGCCTATTTTCCGCAGATATTTCCGTTATTTATCTTTCAAAAAAATATTTTTGATGGAAATTGGAAAGCTCCCTCATATTCCTTCTAAAAGATTTTATTTGAGACGAAAATTTCCCGAAATTTTTCAAGAAAATGCGATAACATTCGAAAATTTACTGAAAAATGCCTATTATTCGCCGATATTTCCGTTATTTATCTTTCAAAATAATATTTGTGATTAGAATTGAAAAGCTCCCTCATAGATCTTCTAAAAGAATCCATTTAAGACGAGAATTTCCCGAACTTTTATCAAGAAAAATCGAAAAAATTCGAAATTTTACTGAAAAAATACTATTTTTCGACGATATTTCCGTTATTTATCTTTCAAGGTGATATTTGTGATTGAAATTGGAAAGCTCTCTCATAGATCTTCTAAATGAATCTATTTAAGACGAGAATTTCCCGAAATTTCATCAAGAAAAATCGAAAAAATTCGAAAATTTACTGAAAAATGACTATTATTTGACGATATTTCCGTTATTTATCTTTCAAAATGATATTTGTGATGGAAATTGAAAAGTTCCTTCATAGATCCTCTAAAAGAATCCATTTAAGACGAGAATTTCCCGAAATTTTATCAAGAAAATGAAAATAAATTCGAAAATTTACTGAAAAATGCCTATTTTCCGCCGATATTTTCGTTATTTATCTTTCAAAGTGATATTTGTGATGGAAATTGGAAAGCTCCCTCATAGATCTTTTAAAAGAATCCATATAAGACGAGAATTTCCCGAAATTTCATCAAGGAAAATCGAAAATATTTGAAAATTTACTGAAAAATTACTATTTTTCGACGATATTTCCGTTATTTATGTATCAAAGATATATTTGTGATGGAAATTGGAAAGCTCCCTTATAGATCTTCTAAAAGATTCCATTTAAGACGAGAATTTCCCGAAATTTTATCAAGAAAAATCGATACAATTCGAAATTTTACTGAAAAATGACTATTTTTCAACGATATTTCCGTTATTTATCTTTCAAAGTTATATTTGTGATTGAAAATGAAAAGCTCCCTCATAGATCTTTCAAAAGAATCCCTATAAGGCAAGAATTTCCCGAAATTTTATCAAGAAAAATCGAAAAAATTCGAAATTTTATTGAAAAGTGTCTATTTTCCGCCGATATTTCCGTTTTTTATCTTTCAAAGTGATATTTGTGATGGAAATTGAAAAGCTCTCTCAAAGATCTTCTAAATGAATCCATTTAAGACGAGAATTTCCCGAAATTTTATCAAGAAAAATAGAAAAAATTCAACATTTTACTGGAAAATGACTATTTTTCGACGATATTTCCGTTATTTATGTATCAAAGTGATATTTGTGATGGAAATTGGAGGGCTCCCTTATAGATCTTCTAAACGATTCCATTTAAGACGAGAATTTCCCGAAATGTTATCAAGAAAAATCGAAATATAACGAAACTTTACTGAAATATCACTATTTTTGACGATATTTCCGTTATTTATCTTTCAAAGTGATATTTTTGATGGAAATTGAAAAGCTCCTTCATAGATCTTCTAAAAGAATCCATTTAAGAAGAGAATTTCCCGAAATTTTATCAAGAAAAAGCGAAAACATTCGAAAATTTACTGAAAAATGTCTATTTTTCGCCGATATTTACGTTATTTATCTTTCAAAATAATATTTGTGATTAGAATTAAAAAGCTCCCTAATAGTTCTTCTAAAGAATCTATTTAAGACGAGAATTTCCCAAAATCCTTTAAGAAAATGCGAAAAAATTCGAAAATTACTGAAAAATGCCTATTTCCGGCGATATTTCCGTTATTTATCTTTCAAAAAAATATTTGTGATGGAAATTGGAAAGTTCCCACATATTACTTCTAAAATATTCCATTTAAGAAGAGAATTTCCCGAAATTCTTCAAGAAAATGCGAAAAAATTTGAAAATTTACTGAAAAATGCTTATTTTCCGCCGATGTTTCCGTTATTTATCTTTCAAAGTGATATTTGTGATTGAAATTGGAAAGGTCTCTCATAGATATTCTAAATGAATCTATTTAAGACGAGAATTTCCCGAAATTTCATCAAGGAAAATCGAAAATATTAGAAAATTTACTGAAAAATGACTATTATTCGACGATATTTCCGTTATTTATCATTCAAAATGATATTTGTGATGGAAACTGAAAAGCTCCTTCATAGATCCTCTAAAAGAATCCATTTAAGACGAGAATTTCCCGAAATTTTATCAAGAAAATAAAAATAAATTCGAAAATTTACTGAAAAATGCCTATTTTCCGCCGATATTTTCGTTATTTATCTTTCAAAAAAATATTTGTGATGGAAATTGGAAAGTTACCACATATTACTTCTAAAATATTCCATTTAAGAAGAGAATTTCCCGAAATTCTTCAAGAAAATGCGAAAAAATTTGAAAATTTACTGAAAAATGCTTATTTTCCGCCGATGTTTCCGTTATTTATCTTTCACAGTGATATTTGTGATTGAAATTGAAAAGCTCCCTCATAGATCTTCTAAAAGAATCCATTTAAGCCGAGATTTTCCCGAACTTTTTCAAGAAAATGCGAAAAAACTCGAAAATTTACTGAAAAATGCCTATTTTTCGCCGATATTTCCGTTATATGTCTTTCAATATAATATTTGTGATTAGAATTGTAAAGCTCCCTCATAGATCTTCTAAAAGAATCCATTTAAGACGAGAATTTCCCGAAATTGTATCAAGAAAAATCGAAAAAATTCGAATTTTATTGAAAAATGACAATTTTTTACAATATTTCCGTTATTTAAATTTCATTATGATATTTGTGTTGGAAATTGAAAAGCTCCCTCATAGTTCTTCTAAAAGAATCCATTTAAGACGAGAATTTCCCGAAATTTCATCAAGAAAAATCGAAAATATTTGAAAATTTACTGAAAAATGACTATTTTTCGCCGATATTTCCGTTATTTATCTTTCAAAGTGATATTTGTGATGGAAATTGGAAAGCTCCCTCATATTCCTTCTAAAAGAATTTATTTAAGACGATAATTTCCCTAAATTCTTCAAGAAAATGCGAAAAAATTCGAAAATTTACTGAAAAATGCCTATTTTCCGCAGATATTTCCGTTATTTATCTTTCAAAAAAATATTTTTGATGGAAATTGGAAAGCTCCCTCATATTCCTTCTAAAAGATTTTATTTGAGACGAAAATTTCCCGAAATTTTTCAAGAAAATGCGATAACATTCGAAAATTTACTGAAAAATGCCTATTATTCGCCGATATTTCCGTTATTTATCTTTCAAAATAATATTTGTGATTAGAATTGAAAAGCTCCCTCATAGATCTTCTAAAAGAATCCATTTAAGACGAGAATTTCCCGAACTTTTATCAAGAAAAATCGAAAAAATTCGAAATTTTACTGAAAAAATACTATTTTTCGACGATATTTCCGTTATTTATCTTTCAAGGTGATATTTGTCATTGAAATTGGAAAGCTCTCTCATAGATCTTCTAAATGAATCTATTTAAGACGAGAATTTCCCGAAATTTCATCAAGAAAAATCGAAAAAATTCGAAAATTTACTGAAAAATGACTATTATTTGACGATATTTCCGTTATTTATCTTTCAAAATGATATTTGTGATGGAAATTGAAAAGTTCCTTCATAGATCCTCTAAAAGAATCCATTTAAGACGAGAATTTCCCGAAATTTTATCAAGAAAATGAAAATAAATTCGAAAATTTACTGAAAAATGCCTATTTTCCGCCGATATTTTCGTTATTTATCTTTCAAAGTGATATTTGTGATGGAAATTGGAAAGCTCCCTCATAGATCTTTTAAAAGAATCCATATAAGACGAGAATTTCCCGAAATTTCATCAAGGAAAATCGAAAATATTTGAAAATTTACTGAAAAATTACTATTTTTCGACGATATTTCCGTTATTTATGTATCAAAGATATATTTGTGATGGAAATTGGAAAGCTCCCTTATAGATCTTCTAAAAGATTCCATTTAAGACGAGAATTTCCCGAAATTTTATCAAGAAAAATCGATACAATTCGAAATTTTACTGAAAAATGACTATTTTTCAACGATATTTCCGTTATTTATCTTTCAAAGTTATATTTGTGATTGAAAATGAAAAGCTCCCTCATAGATCTTTCAAAAGAATCCCTATAAGGCAAGAATTTCCCGAAATTTTATCAAGAAAAATCGAAAAAATTCGAAATTTTATTGAAAAGTGTCTATTTTCCGCCGATATTTCCGTTTTTTATCTTTCAAAGTGATATTTGTGATGATAATTGGAAAGCTCTCTCTTCGATCGTCTTAAAGAATCCATTTAAGACGAGAATTTCCCGAAATTTTATCAAGAAAAAGCGAAAAAATTCGAAATTTTATTGAAAAGTGTCTATTTTCCGCCGATATTTCCGTTATTTATCTTACAAAGTGATATTTGTGATGATAATTGGAAAGCTCTCTTATCGATCTTTCAAAGAATCCCAATAAGGCTAGAATTTCCCGAAATTTTATCAAGTTAAAGCAAAAAAATTCGAAAATTTACTGAAAATGCCTATTTTTCGCCGATATTTCCTTTATTTATCTTTCAAAATGATATTTGTGATGTAAATTGGAAAGCTCTCTCATAGATCTTCTAAAAGAATCCATTTAAGACGAGAATTTCCCGAAATTTTATCATGATAAAGCGAATAAATTCGAAAATTTACTGAAAAATGCCTATTTTTCGCCGATATTTCCGTTTTTTATCTTTCAAAGTGATATAAGTGATGGAAATTGAAAAGCTCCCTCATAGATCTTCTAAAAGAATCCATTTAAGACGAGAATTTCCCGAAATTTTATCAAGAAAATGTGAAAAAATTCAAAAATTTACTGAAAAATGCCTATTTTTCGCCGATATTTCCGTTATTTAGTATTCAAAGTGATATTTGGGATCGAAATTGGAATGTTGCCTCATAGATCTTCTAAATGAATCCATTTAAGACGAGAATTTCCCGATATTTTATCAAGGAAAAGCGAAAAAATTCGAAAATTTACTGAAAATGCCTATTTTTCGCCGATATTTCCATTATTTATGTTTCAAAGTGATATAAGTGATGGAAATTAGAAAGGTCTCTCATAGAGCTTCTAAAAGAATCCATTTAAGACGAGAATTTCCCGAAATTGTATCAAGAAAAATCGAAAAAAAAACGAAATTTTACATAAAAATGACAATTTTTCGACGATATTTCCGTTATTTATGTATCAAAGAGATATTTGTGATGGAAATTGAAAAGTCCCCTCATAGATCTTTTAAAAGAATCCATATAAGACGAGAATTTCCCGAAATTTCATCAAGGAATATCGAAAATATTTAAACATTTACTGAAAAATGACTATTATTCGACGATATTTCCGTTATTTATCTTTCAAAATGATATTTGTGATGAAAATTGAAAAGCTCCCTCATAGATCCTCTAAAAGAATCCATTTAAGACGAGAATTTCCCGAAATTATTCGAGAAAATATGAAAAAATTTGAAAATTTACTGAAAAATGCCTATTTTGCGCCGATATTTCCGTTGTTTATCTTTCAAAGTGATATTTGTGATGGAAATTGAAAAGCTCTCTCAAAGATCTTCTAAATGAATCCATTTAAGACGAGAATTTCCCGAAATTTTATCAAGAAAAATAGAAAAAATTCAACATTTTACTGGAAAATGACTATTTTTCGACGATATTTCCGTTATTTATGTATCAAAGTGATATTTGTGATGGAAATTGGAGGGCTCCCTTATAGATCTTCTAAACGATTCCATTTAAGACGAGAATTTCCCGAAATGTTATCAAGAAAAATCGAAATATATCGAAACTTTACTAAAAAATTTCACTATTTTTGACGATATTTCCGTTATTTATCTTTCAAAGTGATATTTTTGATGGAAATTGAAAAGCTCCTTCATAGATCTTCTAAAAGAATCCATTTAAGAAGAGAATTTCCCGAAATTCTTCAAGAAAATGAAAAAAAATTTGAAAATTTACTGAAAAATGCTTATTTTCCGCCGATGTTTCCGTTATTTATCTTTCAAAGTGATATTTGTGATTGAAATTGGAAAGGTCTCTCATAGATATTCTAAATGAATCTATTTAAGACGAGAATTTCCCGAAATTTCATCAAGGAAAATCGAAAATATTAGAAAATTTACTGAAAAATGACTATTATTCGACGATATTTCCGTTATTTATCTTTCAAAATGATATTTGTGATGGAAATTGAAAAGCTCCTTCATAGATCCTCTAAAAGAATCCATTTAAGAAGAGAATTTCCCGAAATTTTATCAAGAAAAATCGAAAAAATTCGAAATTTTACTGAAAAATGACTATTTTTCGACGATATTTCCGTTATTTATCTTTCAAAATGATATTTGTGATTGAAACTGAAACGCTCGCTCATAGATCTTTTAAAAGAATCCATATAAGACGAGAATTTCCCGAAATTTCATCAAGGAAAATCGAAAAAATTCGAAATTTTACTGAAAAATGACTATTTTTCGACGTTATTTCCGTTATTTATGTATCAAAGATATATTTGTGATGGAAATTGGAGGGCTCCCTTATAGATCTTCTAAAACATTCCATTTAAGACGAGAATTTCCCGAAATTTTATCAAGGAAAATCGAAAATATTTGAAAATTTACTGAAAAATGACTATTATTCGACGATATTTCCGTTATTTATCTTTCAAAGATATATTTGTGATGGAAATTGGAGGGCTCCCTTATAGATCTTCTATAAGATTCCATTTATGACGAGAATTTCCCGAAATTTTATCAAGAAAAATCGATACAATTCGAAATTTTACTGAAAAATGACTATTTTTCAACGATATTTCCGTTATTTATCTTTCAAAATGATATTTGTGATTGAAATTGAAAAGCTCCCTCATAGATCTTTTAAAAGAATCCATATAAGACGAGAATTTCCCGAAATTTCATCAAGGAAAATCGAAAATATTTGAAAATTTACTGAAAAATGACTATTATTCGACGATATTTCCGTTATTTATCTTTCAAAATGATATTTGTGATGGAAATTGAAAAGCTCCTTCATAGATCCTCTAAAAGAATCCATTTAAGACGAGAATTTCCCGAAATTTTATCAAGAAAAATCGAAAAAATTCGAAAATTTACTGAAAATGCCTATTTTTCGCCGATATTTCCATTATTTATCTTTCAAAGTGATATTTGTGATGGAAATTGGAAAGCTCTCTCATAGAGTTTCTAAAAGAATCCATTCAAGACGAGAATTTCCCGAAATTTTATCATGATATAGCGAAAAAATTCGAAAATTTACTGAAAAATGCCTATTTTTCGCCGATATTTCCGTTATTTATCTTTCATTAGTGATATTAGTGATGGAAATTGGAAAGCTCCCGCATAGATCTTCTAAATGAATCTATTTTAATCGAGATTTTCCCGAAATTTCATCTAGAATAAGCGAAAAAATTTCAAAATTTTCTGAGGAATGCCTATTTTTCGCGTATATTTCCGTTATTTGCCTTTTAAAGTGATATTTGTGCATGAAATTGGAAAGCTCCCTTATACAACTTCTAAAAGAATACATTTTAGACGTGATTTTCCCCAAATTTTATCAATAAAAAGCGAAAATATTTGAAAATATTCTGAGGAATGCATATTTTTGGCCGATACTTCTGTTATTTGCGTTTTATAGAGATAATTTCTTTGGAAATTGGAAAGCTCTCTCAAAGATCTTCTAGAAAAATCTATTTTAGCCGAGATTTTCCCAAAATTTCATCTAGAAAAAGCGAAAAAATTTCAAAATTTTCTTAGAAATGTCTATTTTTCGCTGATATTTCCGTTATTTGCCTTTTAAAGTGATATTTGTGCATGAATTTGGAAAGCTCCCACATAGATCTTCTAAAAGAATTCATTTTAGAGGAGATTTTCCCGAAATTTTAAGAAGAAATAGCGATAAAATTTTAACATTTTCTCAAAAATACGTATTTTTTGCTGATATTTCCGTTATTTGCCTTTTAAAGAAATATTTTTGTTGGAAATTGGAAATCTCTCTCATAGATATTCTATAAGAATCTATATTAGATGATATTTTCCCGAAATTTTATCTAGAAAAAGGGAAAATTCGAAACTTTTCTGAAAAATGCCTATTTTCCACTGATATTTCCCTTATTTGCCTTTTAAAGTGATTTTTGTGTTAGATTTTGGAAAGCGCTCTCATACATCATCGAAAAGAAACCATTTTAGACGGGATTTTCCCGAGATTTTATCAAGAAATGGCGAAAAAACTTGAAACTTATCAAAAAAATTCCTATTTTTCGCCGATATTTCCGTTGTTTGCCTTTTAAAGTGATATTTTTGTTGGAAATTGCAAATCTCTCTCATAGATCTTCTAAAAGAATATATTTAAGATGAGATTTTCCCGAAATTTTATCTAGAAAAAGCCAAAAAATTTAAAATTTTCTTAAAAATGCTTCTTTTCGCTGATATTTCCGTCCTTTGCCTATTAAAGTGACATTTCTATTCAAATTGGAAAGCTCGCTCATAGATCTTCCAAAAGAGTCCATTTTAAACTGGATTTTCCCTAACTTTAAACAAGAAAAAGCGAAAAAATTTGAAAATTTTCAGAAAAGTGCCGATTTTTCTTCGATATTTCTGTTATTTGCCTTTCAAAGTGATATTTTTTTGAAATTAGACAGCTCTCTCATAGATCTTCTAAACGAATCTATTTTGTAGAGATATTCCCGAACTTTTATCAGGAAAAGGCGAAAACGTTTCTGAAAAATGCCGAATTTTCGCCGATATTTCCGTTATTTGCCTTTCAAAATGATATTTCTGTTGAAAATTGGAAAGCTCTGATATTCAATCCAGCCGAATTACAACAACAAGGTCTTACGAATTTTAGACAAAATACAGCTGAATATTTTCGTAAAAATACCGAATTTCACCAAATTTCCGTAATTAGTCATTAAAGCGGAGTTTTTGTTAAAATATGGAAAGTTTTATCTTCGATCTTCATATGAAGACTGTTTTAGACTACGTTTTCACGATTTGTATGCAAAATACAGCCAAAACACTGAGATTTTTCGAAAAATGCCTATTTGTCTCGTACTTTTCCGTTGTTTGCCTATCAATATGAAATGTTTTTTTGAAATATGGAATTTTCTCGCCTAGGTGTTTAAGATGTGCCTCATTTAGAGTGAGTTTTCCCGAATTTTAGTTAAATACAACCAAGAAACAGAAGATGCTCCAAAAAAATCCTAATTTTCACCGCATTTTCTGCAATTATCCTATCATAGTGGAATTGATATTTGGAATATGGAACGATCTCTCTTAAATGTTCAAAAAGAGCCCAATTTATTCAAGTTTTTCTCCAATTTTGGCAAAATACAGCGAAAAAATTAGAATATTTTCTGAAGAATACCTAGTTTTCGCCTATATTTCCGTTATTTGCTTTCAAAGTGATATTTGTGCTCAAAATATTGAGAGCTCTCTCAAAGATCTTCTATACGAATTCAATTTTAACAAGGTTTTCCCGGAATTTTGGCAAAATACAGAGAAAAATTTGAAAATTTTCTGAAAAATGCCAATTTTCGCCGATATTTTCGTTATTTGCCTTTCAAAGTGACATTTGTTTTGAAAATTGGAAAGCTCTCTCATAGATCATCTAAACGAATCCAATTTAGACGAGATTTTCCCGAACTTTTATCAAGAAAAAGCGAAAAAATTTGAATATTTTCTGAGAAATGCCTATTTTTCGCCGATATTTCCGTTATTTATCTTTCATTAGTGATATTAGTGATGGAAATTGGAAAGCTCCCGCATAGATCTTCTAAATGAATCTATTTTAATCGAGATTTTCCCGAAATTTCATCTAGAATAAGCGAAAAAATTTCAAAATTTTCTGAGGAATGCCTATTTTTCGCGTATATTTCCGTTATTTGCCTTTTAAAGTGATATTTGTGCATGAAATTGGAAAGCTCCCTTATACAACTTCTAAAAGAATACATTTTAGACGTGATTTTCCCCAAATTTTATCAATAAAAAGCGAAAATATTTGAAAATATTCTGAGGAATGCATATTTTTGGCCGATACTTCTGTTATTTGCGTTTTATAGAGATAATTTCTTTGGAAATTGGAAAGCTCTCTCATAGATCTTCTAGAAAAATCTATTTTAGCCGAGATTTTCCCAAAATTTCATCTAGAAAAAGCGAAAAAATTTCAAAATTTTCTTAGAAATGTCTATTTTTCGCTGATATTTCCGTTATTTGCCTTTTAAAGTGATATTTGTGCATGAATTTGGAAAGCTCCCACATAGATCTTCTAAAAGAATTCATTTTAGAGGAGATTTTCCCGAAATTTTAAGAAGAAATAGCGATAAAATTTTAACATTTTCTCAAAAATACGTATTTTTTGCTGATATTTCCGTTATTTGCCTTTTAAAGAAATATTTTTGTTGGAAATTGGAAATCTCTCTCATAGATATTCTATAAGAATCTATATTAGATGATATTTTCCCGAAATTTTATCTAGAAAAAGAGAAAATTCGAAACTTTTCTGAAAAATGCCTATTTTCCACTGATATTTCCCTTATTTGCCTTTTAAAGTGATTTTTGTGTTAGATTTTGGAAAGCGCTCTCATACATCATCGAAAAGAAACCATTTTAGACGGGATTTTCCCGAGATTTTATCAAGAAATGGCGAAAAAACTTGAAACTTATCAAAAAAATTCCTATTTTTCGCCGATATTTCCGTTGTTTGCCTTTTAAAGTGATATTTTTGTTGGAAATTGCAAATCTCTCTCATAGATCTTCTAAAAGAATATATTTAAGATGAGATTTTCCCGAAATTTTATCTAGAAAAAGCCAAAAAATTTAAAATTTTCTTAAAAATGCCTCTTTTCGCTGATATTTCCGTCCTTTGCCTATTAAAGTGACATTTCTATTCAAATTGGAAAGCTCGCTCATAGATCTTCCAAAAGAGTCCATTTTAAACTGGATTTTCCCTAACTTTAAACAAGAAAAAGCGAAAAAATTTGAAAATTTTCAGAAAAGTGCCGATTTTTCTTCGATATTTCTGTTATTTGCCTTTCAAAGTGATATTTTTTTGAAATTAGACAGCTCTCTCATAGATCTTCTAAACGAATCTATTTTGTAGAGATATTCCCGAACTTTTATCAGGAAAAGGCGAAAACGTTTCTGAAAAATGCCGAATTTTCGCCGATATTTCCGTTATTTGCCTTTCAAAATGATATTTCTGTTGAAAATTGGAAAGCTCTGATATTCAATCCAGCCGAATTACAACAACAAGGTCTTACGAATTTTAGACAAAATACAGCTGAATATTTTCGTAAAAATACCGAATTTCACCAAATTTCCGTAATTAGTCATTAAAGCGGAGTTTTTGTTAAAATATGGAAAGTTTTATCTTCGATCTTCATATGAAGACTGTTTTAGACTACGTTTTCACGATTTGTATGCAAAATACAGCCAAAACACTGAGATTTTTCGAAAAATGCCTATTTGTCTCGTACTTTTCCGTTGTTTGCCTATCAATATGAAATGTTTTTTTGAAATATGGAATTTTCTCGCCTAGGTGTTTAAGATGTGCCTCATTTAGAGTGAGTTTTCTCGAATTTTAGTGAAATACAACCAAGAAACAGAAGATGCTCCAAAAAAATCCTAATTTTCACCGCATTTTCTGCAATTATCCTATCATAGTGGAATTGATATTTGGAATATGGAACGATCTCTCTTAAATGTTCAAAAAGAGCCCAATTTATTCAAGTTTTTCTCCAATTTTGGCAAAATACAGCGAAAAAATTAGAATATTTTCTGAAGAATACCTAGTTTTCGCCTATATTTCCGTTATTTGCTTTCAAAGTGATATTTGTGCTCAAAATATTGAGAGCTCTCTCAAAGATCTTCTATACGAATTCAATTTTAACAAGGTTTTCCCGGAATTTTGGCAAAATACAGAGAAAAATTTGAAAATTTTCTGAAAAATGCCAATTTTCGCCGATATTTTCGTTATTTGCCTTTCAAAGTGACATTTGTTTTGAAAATTGGAAAGCTCTCTCATAGATCATCTAAACGAATCCAATTTAGACGAGATTTTCCCGAACTTTTATCAAGAAAAAGCGAAAAAATTTGAATATTTTCTGAGAAATGCCTATTTTTCGCCGATATTTCCGTTATTTGCCTTTTAAAGTGATATTTGTATTGAAAATTTGAAAGCTCTCTCTTAGATCTTCAAAAAGAATCCAATTTCGTCTAGTTTTTCTAGAAGTTTAGGCAAAATACAGCGAAAAAATTGTAAAACATTAGAAAAGTTCGCTATACTTCACTGATTCTTCCGTAATTTGCCTATTAAGGTGGAATTTTTGTTCAAAATATGGAAAATTCTCGCTTAGATCTTCAAAATGAATCGATATTCTTCTAGGTTTTCAGGAATTTCATGCAAATTACAACGAATGTATTGAATAATTTCCGAAAATATGCCCATGTTTAGACGATTCTTCCGTAAACTGCTAATAAATATAGGAATTCTTTTTCAAGATGTTGAAATATATCACTTAGATGTTCGAAACAAGGCAAATTTAGACAAGGTTTTCTCGAATATTAGGGAAAATACGGCCAAAAAGTAAAAATTTTCGAGATAATGCCAATTTATTGCCGAATTTCCCGTTCTTCGCCTAAGTATAATATTTTCTTGAAATATGGAATGTTCTCTCTCTGATCTTCAAATGGATCCCAACCTAGACAAAGGATTTCGAATTTGAGGAGAAATACAGCTGAATATTTTCGTAAAAATGCCTATTTTCACCAAATTTCCGTAATAGACATTAAAGCGGAGTTTTAGTTAAAATATGGAAAGTTCTTTCTAAGATCTTCATATGGAGCCCATTTTAGACTATGTTTTCACGAATTTTATGCAAAATACAGCCAAAACACAGAGAATTTTGTAAAAATGCCTATTTGTCTCGTACTTTTCCGTAGTTTGCCTATCAAAGTGAAATGTATTTTTGAAATATGGAATTTTCTCGCTTAGGTGTTTAAGATGTCCCTCATTTAGAGTAAGTTTTCTCGAATTTTAGTGAAATACAACCAAGAAACGGAAGATTTTCGAATAAATTCCAAATTTTTAACCGTATTCTCTGGAATTTTCCCATCATAGTGGAACTCTTATTTGGAATATGGAACGTTCACTCTTAAATCTTCAAAACGAGCCAAATTTAGCCTTGGTTTTCTCGAATTTTAGCAAAATACAGCTAAAAAAATTGGAGATATTAGAAAATTAGCATACATTTCGCCGATATTTCCGTTATTTGCTTTCAAAGTGGTATTTTTGGTAAATATGTGGAAAGCTCTCTCTTAGATCTTCCAAAAGAATCCTATTTAGACTAGGTTTTGCCGAATTTTAGGTTCAATACTGCGAAAAAATTGTAAAGTTTCAAAAAAATGCCAATCTTTCGTCGATTTTCCGTAATTTGCCTATCAAAGTGGAAATTTTGTCTGCAATATAAAAATTTCTCGCTTTGATCTTCAAAACGAATCCTATTTAGCTACGGTTATCTTGAATCATCTAAAAAGGCCTATAAGTCTATAAAAGGCCAAAAAAGCGAAGATTTTCGAAGAAATGCTTGCTTTTCACCATATTTTCTGGAATTATCCTATTATAATGGAATTTTTATCTGGAATATGGAACGTTCAGTCTTAAATCTTCAGGTCTATGTTTTCTCGAATTTTGGCAAAATACAGCATAAAAACTGAAGATTTTCTAAAAAATGCCAATCATCCGTCGATTTTTCCCTGATTTGCCTATCAAAGTGGAATTTTTGTTAGAAATATAGAAATTTCTCGCTGTAATCTTCAAAATGAGCCAAAATTAGTCTAGGTTTTCTGGAATATTAGGCAAAATGTAGCCAAAAAACAGAAATTTTTATAAAAATGCCTGTTGTTCACCGTATTTTCGGGAATTATCCTGTCATAGTGGAATTTTATTTTGAATATAGAACGTTCACTCTTAAATCATCAAAACGAGCCCAATTTATTCTAGGTTTACTCGAATTTAAGGCACAATACAACCAAAAAAATGAAGATTGTAGAAACATTTTCAATTTTTAACCGAATTTCCCTAATTTACTAATCAAAGTGGAATTAATGTTTAAAATATAGAGATATCCGACTTCGATCTTCAATACACAACCAATTCAGACTAGGTTTTCTCGAAATTTAGGCAAAATACAGCGAAACATTTGAATTTTTTCTAAAAATTGCCTTTTTTCTGCCAATATTTCCGTTACTTGCATTACAAAGTGATAGTTTTTGGAAATATATGGAAAGCTCTCTCTTTGTTCTTAAAAAGAATCCAATTTAGACTCGGTTTTCTCAAATTTTGGCAAAATATAGTGAAACATTTGAAATTTTCTAAAATATGCCAAGTTTTCTACGATATTTCCGTTATTTGCCTATCAAAGTGGTATTTTTGTAAGAAATATGGAATGTTCTCTCATAGTTCTTCAAAATGTGCCCAATTTTCTTGTATTTTAGGCAAAATATAGCCAAAAACCAAAACTTCGAAAAAATGGCTTTTTTTGCCATAGTTTCCGTAATTTGCATATCAAAGAGGTATTTTGTTTGAAATATAGAAAGTTCTCACTACGATCTTTAAAACCAGCCCAATTTAGAGTAAATTTTCTCGAATTTAGGCGAAATACAGCCTGAAAACTGAAGATTTTCGAAAAATTGCATATTTTTTGTAGCCTTTCCGTAATTGCCAAAGAAAGCGCAATTTTTGTTTGATATACAGAAAGCTCTCACTTAGATCTCAAAACGAGCTCTATTTTGATTACGTTTTATCTAATTTAAGGCAAAATACAGCGAAAAAACCGAAATATTTTCGAGAATATGCCAGTATTTCACCGAATTTTACGGAGTTTTTCTCGAAAAAATACCCATTATTCGACGATTTTTCTGTAATTTGCTGATAAAATGGGAATTCTTGTTCGACATATGGAAAGATATCGCTTAGATCTTCAAAACATGTCCAAATTATACTAATTTATCTCGAATTTCAGGCAAATTAAAGCAGAAAAACTGAAAATATTCGAAATAATGCCCATTTTTCGCCCGTTTTTCCGCAAATCCTTATTTATAATTTGCGAAGAGTCTTTCTGTGCGTGCGTTACAGATCTGCATGGGCCGAATATTTCAGCCCAAGCCCGTCCCGTTCGTCGGTGAGCCCGATCCGACCCAAACGTTGATACTAATTTCCTTTCTCAAGGTCGACCCGAACCCTAACTTTCCATAACTCGCATAAATTGTTATGAATTGTGAACAAATACATTTTTTTAACCCTTCACGAAGACCGATCATTTTTTTTAGTATTGCGTTACAACATGAGTAATTTACGGCAGGAGTCTGAACAAAGAGATGATTTGTTAGCTTACAGTTAAAAAACTGCAACTGCATAAGGAGTGGGAGAATTACCTTAGTAAATTGCAAAGTACAAGGGAACCTCCAACTCTAGATACCCTCGTTAAATTTCTGAAAAGTGCGATAATAAGCTCCGAAGCGTTTGAGAGTGGGACGTTTGGGATTGGTAACGCGAATAAGCATCGTTTAATCAATGCGAAGAATAAGAATAAAAACGACGCTAAGGCTTCGAGAGTATTTCATATCAACTGCGACGCAAAAAGAGCATATGACAAATGCGCCTTGTGCAAAAGATCTCACTTCATTATGTTTTGCAACCAGTTTCGATCGAAAACTCCACAGCAGCGCCAAGAGATAATAAAATCTAATCACCTTTGCTTTAATTGTCTCTCGCATCATTTGGTAGAAGACTGTAATTCTACTAAGAGATGCAGGTTATGCCAGGGAAGACAT
Organism: Sympetrum striolatum; assembly: GCA_947579665.1. NCBI lineage: Eukaryota > Metazoa > Arthropoda > Insecta > Odonata > Libellulidae > Sympetrum > Sympetrum striolatum. The sequence goes on from OX388350.1 coordinate 89,854,469, forward strand.
CATTCGATGCTTCATGATTCAGAGGAATCTGCGAGACAGTCAACTCCGATGGCCGATCCTTCTCCTGTTGATAATTGTCTTGTACGTAATGAAGAAATAAATCAACTTTGATGCATTTAGTACCGGCATTTAAAACATCTGCGCTTCTTGCAACAGTACTTGTTAAAGTAATAGGACCTCGGGGAGACAAGATACTCGCTCGAGGGCTAGTAGACCAGTGTGCTCAGTCTTCTTTTATCTCAGTCATTGTGCCAAAGACTAAAACTCATGGGGAAGAGTACTAATGTGGAAGTAATGGGCCTAGCGGGAAGTAAGCAGATTATGTGTAAAAAGACTATCATTCGTAATCAAACCGCATTTTGATTCCAAATTTTCGTGTGAAATTAATGCTTTGGTAGTTCCTAAAATTTCCTCATATATTCCAGAAAATCAAATTACTTTCTCTAACTGGAATCATGTCCAAGGACTAACACTAGTAGATCCGGAGTACAGTGAAGAAAGGAGAATTGACCTGCTACTTAGCGCTGCAATCCATGCCAGAATTGCTGAGGAGCAGGTGAAAAAAGGAGATTCTGGTGAGCCCATAGCTACACAGACCGCACTGGGTTGGATGCTGTCTGGGGATGTCAACTTTCAGCAAAAGGATACGCCAATTTCGACAACAGTGCTTCCCTGCCTAGAGAGTGAAAATCTGACGATGCTTCTAAGGAAATTCTGGGAGCAGGAAGACTTCCAAACTCCTAAGAAAATACTCACTCCAGGTGATCACGAATGTGAAAACTTCTTTATTTCTAATTTTAGCCGACATGTTTCAGGTCGCTACGTCGTTCACCTCCCATTCAAGGATGGGGAGACTGCAGAGAAAATCCAAATAGGCAATTCTTATTCGGCAGCTACAAGGATGCTGAGTCAGATGGAGAGGAGATTCCTCAAAGATGACATCCTGCAGGATAAATACAAGTCCTTCATGCATGAGTACATCAAAATGGAGCACATGAAGGAAGTAACAAAGGAAAGAGACATGAATAATTTTTATCTTCCTCATCATGGAGTTTGAAAAGATTCCAGCTCGACAACTAATCTAAGAGTTGTATTTAATGGTTCGCAAAAGTCTGAAAAAGGGATCTCTCTTAACGATAAGTTGCATATAGGTCCTAATTTACTACCAGACCTAGCAGATATTGTTTTACGTTGGCGAAGATATCGTTTTGCATTCACTGCGGACATTGAAAAAATGTTTCGCCAAGTGTTGGTTGACGAACGTGACCAGCACTTGCAAAGAATAGTCTGGAGATATAGTATGACTGATCTTGTGTGTACCTACACACTCAGAACTGTGACTTATGGCTTGGTATGTTCACCTTACTTAGCAAATCGTTGTGTAAGACAACTAGCCCAGGATGAAGGTGCTCGATTTCCGATTGCTGCCCCTGTTCTACTGGATGAGATTTATATGGACGACGTGCTGACAGGAGCTCACACCCTGGAGGACGCTCGTCGCAAGCAAGAGGAGCTGATCAATCTGATGATGGTGGGCTGCTTCCCTCTACGCAAATGGGCTGCAAACAACTCGGAGCTGCTGGAGTGGCTGCCACCGGAAGCAGTTGCAGCCCCCCCTAGTAACCTGTCATTTCCTGAATCCAGAAAGATGGCTGTGCTTGGTCTATCGTGGGACCCGCAAGAAGATTTTCTATATTTCCGGATAAGTATCGCTTCTTGTTTAGAAAAACCTATAACTAAACGCCAAGTTCTTTATAATATTTCAAAATTATTTGATCCACTTGGTTGGCTAGCACCAGTCGTGATTACTGCAAAAATATTCATTCAATCGTTGTGGCTGTTAAAAACTGATTGAGATTCTGAACTTCCTGATGCTATTGCTGGTACTTGGAAAGATTGGTATTATTCACTTACAGTTCTTTCAAATTTGCGAATTCCTAGATGGATTAATTTTTCTCCAATGCTAATACAGTGGTACCGTGATTAACGACGCTAATCCGTTCCAGGATTATCGTCGTTAACCAAAACCGTCGTTATCCAAGGCGCGATTTCTCACAGGTATAATAATGGTAATGGATTTCCCGGCGTCGAAGACGCACCAACGTCGAGGATGCACTCCTAGTTTTTGGAAGCAACATTTAAAGTTTTTTGTTAGGATTAAAAAGCAAGAGTGTTAAGTTGGTGATTCATGTCGGTAACATCAGTACCAGGAATCGGATACGGTTTTACTACGCATTTATTTTTGATGCGATGAAATGCGGTAAAGATTCGGTAAATGTGTAGTGAAGATGACCTTCCTTTAGTATTAGCATTGACTTAAGAAAAACGTAACCTTCGGTGTCAAAGACGCACTGCAATTTCATGAGCCTTATTTCAGGTAAAAGAAGCATCCTTGACGCCCACAACCATTTTGCATGTCATATATGCAGATACAATTAATTAAAATGTCATATAAATGTGGCACAAATCATTTATTCATTTATATTTGCTACAAAAATGTATCATTAATAAAATGAGTCATGACTACAGTTTTTAAAGGTCAATTTTCATCAGATGGACAATTCGGCTGACCCCGGAGTTTTTTGGTTGATGGACGTGTAAAAAACATTTCTAGGGTTGTTTGCCTTTTCCTCTTTTTTATAATGTTTCTGAAAAACTTAATGGACTTTCCATTAAATAGATTTGCAATTCGAATAGCTTCAAATTTGTTGGGAATCCATTTCATTGCAACATGTTGAACTTCCTCCCACTTTGCCAAAACAATTTAGATTTCAGCAGCTGAATTTTTTTCTTCCTCTACGTCCTCATCTTCAGATGGAATATACATTTTGTTTTCACATTGCTGCTTGAAAAGTTCTTTCAGCTTGTCAGTTCTCGGTCGTGCTCCTCCAGTAATTCTTCAACATCTTCTTCGTCTACTTCCAAATTGAGATCTTGAGCAGTTGCCACACAATATCCTTAACCAAGTTGTGTCTTTCATCCGAGGATTCATTCCAAAAGAAGGACACAGTTTCCTCCATGCTGCTTTAAGACATTTCATTGTTACTTATTGCCATGCCTTTAAAATTAACCTAATTGCAATTAAAATATTGAATTCTTCTTTCCAAAGTTTTCTTATGGTCTTGTTGGTAGTTTCACATATTTCAAAGCACCTGGTAAAAAGTGCTCTCGTTGATTTTTTTTTTAATTAACAGCTGATCCATAGGCTGTATCAAAGAGGTCTTGGGAGGAAGAAAAATCACCTAAATAAAATCAAATTAGTCGGATAGCTTCTTGTATTCCAGTTGGATGGCCAGTTGCATTGACCATGGTTAAAATGGCTTTTAGAGGCAGATCGTTTTGCTCATGGTAGGCTTTGGCAATAGGTCCAAACGTTCGTGAATCAAGTCCCTAAATTCTCTTCCTGTGACCGAGGCTTTGGGATTTGGATTAACTCGCTTAAATGCTAATTTGCTTTAAGTGGCGCTGTTAAAAGTGTATACTGGCGCCCACACAACAAAGTTTTCCTTTTTTTGAAAATAAAGCGTGCGGTGGCAGAGCACACGGAGACACGACTCGAACTCCTTACGCACCGAAGACATACCCGGCGTTCTTTCTTTCCTTTAACTGGAACAAAACACAAGTGGTGAAGTAGCAAAATATTGATTATCTCACACCTGACTGAAACGGTAAGGCGTAAATATGTTTAATTATTTGTAGAATGAAAATGATTAAAAATATATCAGTGTGATAATTATTATAACTTATTGTCACTATCAATTACAAGGCATGAAATTATGTACAACTTAAAACTGATTTTCTAAACTTAGGTCTGATATTATGACATATATTTAGAGTCGACCTTCACTGAAATCGTCACGTAAACTCTAACAATACGTATTATAGTCGATATTTAAACTTTAATTGATATTTAACTCGTAAAAGCACAGAACACCAATACTAAAAGAAATGAAAGCACCATTTAGGGGGAAGCAAGGGGCGATCGCAACGCCCCTAGTATCGTGGCCTGGAACTACTAATATGAAAATATTAACTTCAAAACAAGAAATGAGAATTTTAGCGATATTTATTTCCCCGAGCGTAGTTTGAATTTTGAATAAAGTCGTTTGCATATTATACATATTTAAGTAATAATTAATACACTGGCCTTAAGGAAGTGCTTTAGATATCGCAGAAGACAAACAAGAGTTGCTATTTATATTTACAAATTTATTTCAAATCTAATTTTACACATACAATTCTGTCAACATCAATTACTTGTACCCCTTGTATAGCTCCTTACAATTTCAAAAAGCTTATTTAAACATTAATTCCACACTCTATAAGAATATAGTATTATAATCTAATAATGTAAGAAAATAGAAAATAAATCTTCAAGACAATCATGAATTTGTGGCTGACCATCGTCCTCAGGGCGTTGAGTGAATTTGTCGTCCCCACGTGCTGATTCTGCAAGAAAGGAAAATTACATTAGAGATGATGAGAAATTCAGTGAGTGAATAATACTGGCTGATTATTCCGCAACCACTCAGGAAGTTATCAGCGTTCCTCTTTTTTCATAGGGTATACCTATTTAGCAAAGAGTAGGCCTATGAGACAAAAAAGTAATTTTATATTATGGCTCATAAATGACATAAGGAATTTATTTGATATAGTGGATATATTTTTAACGTAAGAAAATATGAAGAACTTTTTGTAAATTAATGGCATGAATATGTCATATTACACCCTTTCCAAGACAAAGATGGTGAAAAATATTTTTTTTCAAATAAACAATGAAGTGAAATCATTGGGAATACATGCCTTAACCCTGCCCCAGCAGCAAAATGTTTTTGATGTGATAGTTCTAAAGTTAAAACTGAAACGCTAACATTGACATTGACGTTACTACGAATACACTAACCTGATTCGCCTGTATCAGTTTCGCAGTCAACAGCCAGGTGACGGTTTTCAGGGACAACCCCATAATTAAACTTTTCCCTTCTGACACCCACTACATCTTTCATGTCTGAAAGATCACCTGAAAAATAAATTAAGTTGGTAAACAATCATGAAATGTAAACAATAATGTTAGTATTAATAGTTAGTAAAATAATGTTAGTAGTTAGTAAACAATAATGAAAAACACACAAAAACGTACCTTCGGTATATCCGACATTTTCAAACTGCAAAATTCCAATGCTGTGCGAGGAATTTCTCTTGTCTTGACGACATTGGAAATTATAAGTTTAGAGAACCAATAATCTTGGGTAAGATACCGCTAGTGTACTGAATACTCCAACTTTCAGTGAGAACACTCGGCGTGTTATCGAAAGCTTCAAAACGGGGCCAAATTTCACTAGGTTCACTCTAGATTTAAGAAAGTTAGGATTAAAAAATGACAATTTCGACTATAATGCTATATTTTGCTGATTTTCTCGTAAAAACCCCAAATAACGTAATGTTATCGATAAAAAGTTAGACCTTCTCGATCGCTCGAGACTAAATTTAACCGGATTAATTCGAATTTTAAAAATAGAAAAATCTATTTTTCGCAAACTGATCCGTAAAATTTATTATTTTAACTTATCGTTTGGATCACCTAGAGATATTGACAACGAGATCAATTTAAACAAAGTTTGATCAAATTTTAAGACATTTATGGTCAAAAAAAGAGAATATTTCGACTAAAATGCCTCATTTAGCCGAGTTTTTGGCAAACCGCCAGAATAGAATGTTTTTTTTTTAATTGGTTACAACTCCTCAAAAACTTCGAAACGAGACAATTTTAACTAGGTTCACTCTACGTTTTGGAAAGTTAGGGCCAATAATCTGATAACTTTCATCAAAATTCGTGGTTTATACTAATGCTTTACTAAACTACTCCTAATAATGTAATATGTTGGGATGAATGGCTGAGATGTCCTCGAAAGCATTGAAATAAGATCAACTTTTACTCGGTGAGCTCTAATATTAAAAAATGTTAGCGCAAAAACACTGATATTAGCGAAAAAACGCGAAAAAACACTGGAAATTCTAGTTACAAACCGCTCAAATTAGTGAATGTTTATCAATAATTGATCATATCTGCACTAAAGCTTCAAAACGAGACTAAATTTACCAGATTTACTCGATTTGTAAGAAATTCAGGGCCAAAAAACAGAAAATATCGACTAAAATGCTTGCTGTTTTTTTTCGTAAACTGCGCGACTAAGTATCTCTTCTTCGTTCACTCGTTCAAAGTCCTCGAAAGTTTCAGAACAGAAGATTTAGACTAAAATTCTAGAGTTAAGATTATATATAACTCGCCAGTAAAAAAAGGAATAAAATCTAGATTATATAAAATTCGCCAATTATTCGTAAGTTACTCGAAAATATGTAATTTCTTTTGTTAGTAGGTCAGATTTTCTCTAACTCTTTAAACCGAGACCAAATTTTATTAGAATTACTCACATTTTAAGATATTTAGGGCAAAGAAACTGAAAATTTCCACTATAGTACAAATAGTAGATTTTGCTAATTGCATCGTAAACTGCTCGAAAAAAATGTATTTTTTAAAATAATTGGTTAGAATTGCTCGAAAGCTTCAAAACGAGGGAGAAAATTTTCGAATGAAAACACGGGATTTTGTAAAATTTGTTCGAAAACGCAATCATCAAGTCATAATTCGCTTGAAGATGGCAGCACTATTCGTCACTGAAAGATCTATGAGTTGATAAGTAAAAGTTACTCTGTTGTTTTTTCAAACTTTGTTTTACATTACCATCACTCTTCATTAGAAACAATATTGTGGTTTTATGACGTCCCTGGTCAAACTTATGAATATTACGACGAATTTGGCAAAATCAAACTGTTTTACTAAAAGCATGCTTAAAACAGGTTAATCACTCACCTGTCCGTACCTGTCACCGGCCACTATTAGGAAGGTGTGGACATTGTGATCCCTGAGGTATTGGTCCCGCTCCAAACCGTTCCCAGGCTCAACTTCGTAATCTCCGGAGAGACACTCCAGGGTCTCCTTGGTTATGTGGACTCGCCTGCAGGAAGGAAGTCCTACAGAATTTCACAAACAATCATTTGCTCACATTTATCTGAAAGTCGCCGAAAGTCTAATTGAACAATCGAAAAATCTGAATTCGTTCCTCATGCACCAAAACAAAAGTTACCACCCCTGACCCGAAATACTGAGTCCAGGTTTCTAGAGGGAGATGGAGAACATGGTACGCTAGTATGGCTTTCGCGTTTGCATAGAGATATTTTCGTTATTTATATACAAATCATTTACAACTTTCCTTTGTTTAGTGACTTTAACATGGCAGAGCACTATTATCTATTATATATAGATGCTTCTCCGGATTCATTCATGTATATACCTATATAGATAGATAGATAGATAGGATACTAATTCACAGCCTAAACCACAAGCGTGATTGACTTAAAATTTTTACGACGTATTGGCCATAACGTGTAACCGCCAGAAAAAATGTGATTTTGAACCTCGGTGCCATGGGTTCGATTCCAGAAGGCCCCAAAGTCGCGATTTTCCCCATAAGAATACATGGCGGGGATTTTCCAAAATTTTTTTGAGGCCCTTTCCGGAAAAGGAGAGAATTGAAATTCGAGGGACCGCTAGAAGCCGTGCATATCCAACGAAAATCAAAAAGACATCTTCGAATTTTGTCCATGGTTCGATGCTAGGTCGGTGCAAAAATCGGCCGTTTAAAATGCATTGCGGCGATTTTTAAGATTTTTTTTGGATCCTTTCCCGATAACATGGATACTTGAAACTCGGCACGTCGATAGATATCATGAATATATATCATAATCAAATTTTAGATGTTCGCTGATGGTCCTTGGTTCGATCCCAGAGGGCCATTTGCACTTCTCAATGCATTTCTTACGGAGATAACGGAAACAAAATTAAGGTACTTCCCGGCATGCTATCGACATCAAACTTTGCATGATAGAAAAGCCAGTCGTTACAAATCAAACTTTGCATTCACAGCTTACAGTATCTCCTGGCTTCGACACCAGGTGTCTCTGCATTCAGAAATTGATCCGATTTTTAGGAATTATTTTCAAACCTTTCCCAACAATATAGAAACTTGAAATTTGGCATATAGATAGAGATCATAAATAACTTTTAGAAACATATTTTAGATTTCCAAGATCGTCCTTGGTTCGAATCCAGAGAGCCATTTACATTCGTGAAAATTAAAACGTCTTTTGAGGCAGTTGTAGCCAAATATTTCTGCTTGAATTTTCACACATAGTTAGAATCGGTGATCTTCTATTGTGCTGCATAGTAAATTCACCAGAGAGACCCGGGTTCATTGCCAGACGATGAAATTTCAGCGAATTTGAAGAAATATTTCAATCCTTTTTTTTTCTATTAAGGACCGACCCGATATGATGCCGATATAAAATTAGTGTTGTCGATCTGCTTGCAGTATGCAAGCTACATTTTACTCGTAATAATCAATAGGTCAAAGTCCGTACATTCAATGGTTAAAAGTAATTTACATGGTATGTTCTCGCATGAGGCATCTTCGGTATCATTTCCGTCAAGTTGAGTTTTCCGAATCCTGTTTTCAGCGAGGGATTTGAAAGGGGTCCTCCTCTATTCGCCAAGGGATCCCTATGAGTGAAAAATCTTAAAAGACAGGATAATTAGAAAGAAAATATTCGCCAAGTATGATCACGAGCGAATCAAAAATATGTAGACCCGGACTTTGATACGTTCCTAAATGATTAGCAATATAACATTGGATGTTGCATATTGTGCGAAAGAACAATTTCTTGTATTTAAAATGATAGACATAAGGTATCAAAAGTAATTCCTAGATTAATATGAATGTGTGAATCCAATCATTATAGTTCATTCGTGCAAATTGGCCATATTTTGAGGGTGGAAGAACAAGCGTCACAGGAAAACCTAACTATTAGTAAAATTGATTGATTTAAATAAAGTGTATTTTTTCAAGATGACTACATCCTCTTCACTCTAACGATTTTTCCCATAATTAAGTATTGCGCGGATATTTATAAATTTATCTTACGTACTTTCTGAGAATTTGAGTGTCTAGAGTCGGGATATTTTGGCAGATGTGCATCTGTGACGTGAAAGGTAAATATTTCGGAGATAAATAAGTAGATGCGTAAGCATTTGAATGACTTCGCCAGAGCATTCAGAAGCAACCGCAGACGAGAGAGTATGGAGAAAACCCCCGATGGTCTTCGGGCAGAAAAATAAAAGTATTGCACTTCCATCGTGATTTTCGTGAGCAAAAATGAGTAAGCATCAGTGATACAAGAATCGAGTTTAGAAAGGCTAAAATAGACAAGAAGACAAGAATCAGAGAAATCCAAGGTCGTCAGAGAACGTTACAGATATGGAATTTCCTTCTGGACGCAAGATCGGTTCCTCCAGAGAAATAACAGCCCATGTTATTTGAGCCGAAAAAACACTAATTATTGCATTTCTACTACGATGTTTGCGAATAGAGATACGTAAGTAAGTAAGTATTAGAAATACCAAAAACGTGTTAAAAAAGGCAATGTTACTAATGGAGATGGAAAAAACAAAGGGGGCTCATAGATCGACTCTCTAAGGGTTTAACTTTAAGAAATATTTTCAACCCACCACCTAATTCAACCTAAGACCAAATCAGTTGGTTTTCCATTAATGTTGTCGATGATTGTAGTTATAAACTAGCCAAAACTATTGCCACAGACAAGAAATGTCCTGCTTTTTATACCGGTCAAAACCTCGGTTCATTACTTTGCAACACCAAAGACCGTTTTGATCCCCAGATCAGGATTTATATACTCTTGCCTGCAACAATTGTGGCACTGTTTTTGTTGGTCGTACGGCCCGCAATGTTAGAATAAGGGTGGATGAGCACAAAAGATCCTTTAAGAATCTTTCTAATTCATCACATTTCGCCGATCATCTGATTAACAACGATGATTTTTCCGACTTCTCCCCCCGTATTTTATAAACAATGGACAAAAAAGTACCAAATTAGACCGGTTAGAAGAGTTTTAAATACGCCTTTGCCAATTTTATTCCATTCCTTTAGCTAACTTGGTTTTGTTTACTAACAGCCAGTCCCCACTCTTCAAGACTCTTTTCCCCCATTTGCCCTCCCTCTAGTGATGCAACATTGTATTCTTTTTACCCCTCCCCTTCCTTATTTCCCATATATAAGATCTTGCTCTTTAAAATAACTTCTGTTCTAAAGGATGCTGCTTTAACACCGAAACCGGTCAACAGCTTTTATTAAAATTTGTGGAATTTGTAAAAGTGTGTTTGTGTTTTTTACTTATGTAAGTTTGGAATTAGAACTTTCCGAAGCTTAAATTTCCACAAGAGTGATCTTTTTGCATATATGGTTAATATATTTTCAGTTCTATTCCTAAAAGCAGAGACTATCCGAGACATGGGCAGTCTGGGAGACCCTCCAGAGTGTTTGTGGGTTCCTCTCAGAACCCTTGAAGATTCTCAATGCTAAAATAATATGCATGGCTTAGGCAATTTTAACGATTACATTCGAAACGTTGGAGGCAATCCGTCAGACGACCCGGCTTGTATCCCGAGAAGACTTCCTTCATTTTATTCGACGGGAAAGAACCAGATCATATAGTAAAACTGTTAAACTTTCTTTTATCCATAAAGGAGAACTAGTTCTAAACGTCTGTCTGCCTAGAATGTCAATATTACTCTGATAACACCTTCCCAATGATTCAGAAATTAATGGGATGTGGGAAAAACCGGTGGAAACCCTAATTGTATGTATGGACGTACGAACCGGTGGAAGCCCTAATTGTATGCATGGACGTATGAACCGGTGGAATCCCTAATTGTATGCATGGACGTATGAACCGGTGGAATCCCTAATTGTATGTATGGACGTATGAACCGGTGGAATCCCTAATTGTATGTATGGACGTATGAACCAGTGAAACCCTAATTGCATATATGGACATATGAACCAGTCGAAACCCTAACTAAATGCTTGGACGTATGAACCGGTGGAAACCATAAATGTATGCATGGACGTATGAACCGGTGGAAACCCTATTTGTATGCATGGACGTACGAACCGGTGGAAACCCTTATTGTTTGCATGGATGTACGAACCAGTGGAAACCCTAACTGTATGTATGGATGTACTAACCAGTGGAAACCCTAACTGTATGCATGAAGGTATGAAGTGGTGGAAACGCTAACTATTTGCATGGACGTACAAACCAGTGGAAAACCTTAACGTATGCATGGACGTAGGATCCGGTGGAAACCCTAACCTTACGCATGGACGTACGAACCGGTGGAAACCCTAATTGTATGTATGGACCTCTGAACCAGTGGAAACCCTCATTGTATGCATGGACGTACGAACACAAACATGGCATCGTTGTCGTTGGGTGGGGGTAGGGGGGAGGGATTTCTATCAATAATCTAGAAATGCTCCCCCCAACCCAACCCCATTGAGATATTTAAAACACCCGCATATCTGACGGAGCAAAGTTGCCGTGTGTAAACGGGTAATCTCTTGCAAAATTACGTTAAATCTTAAATTTCATTGTAGAACGTCGATCAAATGATGCTTGTATATCTCTTAGGACGATTGAGACGACGATGATAGTAAATTGTTGCTCATTTGAATTGTTTATAACTTTTTAAATCATATTCCACGCGGTCAGTTTTTTTTATGGTCCCACCTGATGGGAAGGTTGGCACTCCCGAGCTACGAAGCCGAGCTAAGGATCCAGATTAGCACGGCGATACTCGAAATTTCCACCTGAAAAAGGTAAAGGTGAAAACCCTGCTTAGCTACCATTAACCGTATCTCCTTTTCTCTACCGACACTGATATAAAGTTGTTACACAAATGTAATCTGTGTTGCTCCGAACAATATGGGCACAGGTAGCCCATTAACATTTTTGATTGCTGCCAAAGGTGAGGTTTTTGGGCTTACGTGGGTCCTCTTTGCTACCGCTGTCTTCGGCTTCGAAATAAAACTTTGCTGTGATGGCTGAAGTATATGGACGTACTTGCGACCGACTTTGAGAAGCATTAGCGGAGATTCAAGTTGGCGGTGCTCTGTTTGAAATTGCTTACTCGTGGTTTTATCGATTGACAAATTGGCTCTTAAACAAATTTACAAAAATGTGTGAATTAATTCTCATCCCGATTTAATGGAGTAAATTGTTCCTCAATGTCTTTCTCTTTTTGTGAGCCCATCCATCCGCCTTTCTCATGTCGTCTCCACCTCTTTTTTGGAGAATGACATTTTCCGTTCAGATTTCTGAACGCTACCTAAGTTCAGTAACAGAAACAGATTGGGATATTAACAAGAAATGCTAGCAGTAGGACAGATTTATTCTACAACGGTATTTCCACATTTAATAAACTTAACTCACATTCCCCTCTGTATCCGACATGTTTGAAGCTAAACGGACAAAAGGGAAAAAGAATTTGAGTAGTCTCACCCAGCCACTCCTCCGCTCTCCATGTGGTTGGCCAGAGTGACGTCATTGGACCAGACGTCGAACTGCCACTTCCGGAGGCCCAGCACGCCGCAGTGGACGCGTCCAGAATGAACGCCCACCCGCATGTTCACCTCCAATCCCATTACGTCCCTCACGAGACTGCGAAGGAATTCAGTGGTTAGTCGCCATTTGAAGAAAATGTCACCTAAGAAATCTCGCTTCACAGAATTGTGGTATTAAATAAGAAAGAGAGATGGCATATAAGGTAATTCCGGCCCCACCTAAGGAAATTACTTCATAACAATGACTTGGGCGTTAGAAGGAATGTGAAACTGCGTGAAAGAATATAAGATTTACTGGATATTAACAGTATATAAACAAAATTTGTTAAAAGAGATTTTACACAAAATATTAATTTTTTTGCATCCATCCATGCATTTAGCCATCTCTCCCGAGTGGCCGGGTGAGACCTCTGTGGGAGAGATGTTCCATTAGCTTAAACTGAATTTTATGTGGAGAGCGCTTGTTATACAACAAAATTGTTAAATTTAATTTGAAATTAGGATCTAAGTAAACGTTTAAGTGTATATTACAACCAATTTAAGAGTTTAATTTTTAATAATGTAGCCAAATATTGTAGCACATTTAGAGAACAATATCCATTTGAAATTATAATTAAATTTGCAATTGGTGTGAATTTGGGATAAACACCGTCGATATGCGCGAGGAGAACTTCTAACGGTAGTTCGTTGTAAAGGTTCAGAAAGCCCATTCCATAGCTTTTCTCGTTATTTCCTCGAATATTCGAAGGATAACCATCCTTCCAACCAGTGTTGGTGTCCCTTCTTTCCTACCTACCTAACATCTAATAATCTTTGATTTAGGCCATGATTTACTCAAAAATATAATAAATATATTTATACAACAGTGCAAGATATTAAGTGCTGTAAATAGGTGCGAAATAGCAATGCCTTGTTACCACTACGAGCAACTGTGTGAAGGAATTGGCGAGGACGGAAGCTGCTACAAAATAGCTTAATTTTATTGAAATTTAATCATTTTCTAGTTCCAAAGGATCGCAGCATCCTCTAGAGGCATATAAATTTCGCAAATGACATCTTTTAACGCAAAATATTGTCGATTTAAAAGAAAAAATAGATGACAATTTTGATGTTTTTGTCGAAATTTCGAGGCAAACGTCTTCTCACAGAAGATATTATTTGATTTCGAAAAACTTTTATATTTGTGCTATCCATGTAAGTGGGCCACTTTTGCTGGGTATTATATTTCGATCAGAAAAAAATCTGATGTGGCCAGCACATGACTTTCTCCATATATAAGATGTAAATATACGACATATTTTCGAACTCTATATTCAATATAAACTTGGAAGATAAGTGATTAATTTATATCATAATATCTTTTACGTCACAAACGTTATAATTAACTTTTTTCGGGACATGTTCGATGAAAAACTATGAAATTGGCCTTTCGCCCACAGCGCAGTCTTTCCATATTTTAACTGTTTTGATTTTTTTATCAATACATTATTAGACATTAACTGTGATTTTCGTAAAATATAAATTAGATCAGCGCAGTAGTTTCCAAGATTCAGCCCAGATATTGAGCGAGCGTCATACAAGTGGCGCACCCGCTCGAATATACGAATTTCGCCTCTTTGTATTCTGTCTCGTATTCATAGCTCTAAATTAACCTTAGCATAGTTTTCTGCATAGCATACGTTAAAGACATAATTATACGTTACGTACTATAAAATTCTGAATTTAACTGTGAACAAAAGGAAGGAAAGTGGCGCCTTGTTCTCGGCGCCTCCGTTCGAATCTATGACTTTTGCTGCCGTTTATCTCGTCTCTCACTGGCTAAAAAAATTAACTATTATTTTTTGGTATTATTACTGTTAGTTCATCTAGCTATGCATATGATGTTTTTTCAAAATTTTACAGTAAACCCTGTGAATCATGGGAACTGCCCATACCCTGTTTCCGAATCAAATGTATGCTAAGTTAACCATTATTAATACACAGAGATACATTCCGAGAAAGCTCCACCAAGACCGTCTAAGTCCTGCATTTATTTGAAATGCTCTAATCTCCATAGTCAATTGGTCTCCCTGGCAGGTCTCATGTAATGATTGTGCCTTATCTACCGAAGAAAAAGGCGCGATGTCTAGATAGGAGTGTGAGACTGTGTAGTGTGAGGCTCCTAGAAGAAATATAACGTTTTTATAGAAATTACATGAATGCAGTAGAAAAGGCAGTATTTTTTCTGTGGCTACAATGAAATAACTAAGCAATCATTTGCTTAAGAAACTGCGGCATTAACATTCTTCGGTGAGAAAGTATTGGTTAATACAAAACAACTAATGGTAAAGGAAACGGAAATAAGCGTTAGCAATTTTTCAGATAAATGCACCAAAAGAGCTTCAGTACACCCAAAGGACATTCATCAATTCATATAAAAAGGACTCGAAAATTTTATGTTTAGCGAATCCAAATTATTTTTTAAAAGGTTTAATATTTGTACATCATTTTTGTCCATGTTCCACTGATGTGGCTAGATGACAAAACAAGAACTCGAGATTGTGAAAGAATTGAAAGTCGTCAGAGAATACGCAGAAATAGGAGTTAAGTCGACAAAGGAGTTCAACGAAAAACTAAAAATGAAACGAATAAACAATTTGTGCTAAAAGTATTCCTCAAAAAGGATACAAATTCCCAGACTGCAACAACAACGATGGTCCAAAAAGTTTAAGTCATTACATTAATAAACATTTATGACTCATTTTTTATCATCAATTGCATCATTTTATTTACAAAAACTAGCTTTCAATATCTATGCCGGCAAAAAACAATTTTCTTCCTTTTATCCATAGTTTAATTCAAAATTTTAAAGTACGTAACGTATAACTAGGTTTTTAACCTATGCTAAACTTAATTTAGAGCTATAAGTACAAGACAGAATACAAAGCGGCAAAATTCGAACGGGTGCGCCAGTTGTACGACGCTCGCTCTCTATTTGGGCTGAATTTCGAAAACTGCTGCGCTGATCTAATTAAAATTTTACGAAAATCACTGTTTATGTCTAATAATGTATTGATAAGAAAATAAAAACGGTTAATACATGGGAAGGCTATCTAATCACCTGTGATGGCCGAAAAAAGGCCAAAAATGTTGGAAAATATAAACTGTAAGTGCGATGGGGCACGTCTTTCCGTTTTCCGATTTAAATAATATTTTACACAATTTATTTTCTAACCAAATGGTACAACTTTAGGGTGTGTCCCGAAAGAATTTCTAAAAGAATTGTTTTCCATATAAATACGGACCACCCTAGTGTATATACATTGTTTATGATTTCATCAACCTACTATATTTACGCTTAGTTTACACTGCTAGGCCAAGTTCGAAAATTAACAAAATGGCTAGTTGACAAGGTCCCCAAAAATGTATGGATTTAGGTTCCTGTAAGCTTACGTTCATATCTGAAAGAGTTTTAAACTTACAGGACATCATATACACTCATCTTAAATATCCTAAAAAGACCTTCATTCTAGTATACAATATTATTTTGTTGCATTTGATCCTTGTCAATCCTTAGCCAAGAATGGTTCTGCGCCACTTCCGAGAGAAAACCTCGAAAGGGTTCCCAATTTCAGCTGCAAACGTTAATAAACCAGGAGCACTTACGTCAAACTACGCTCAGACAGAAACGGAAAGCCCGTACTGAGATA
Source organism: Sympetrum striolatum (assembly GCA_947579665.1). Classification (NCBI taxonomy): domain Eukaryota; kingdom Metazoa; phylum Arthropoda; class Insecta; order Odonata; family Libellulidae; genus Sympetrum; species Sympetrum striolatum. Next base: position 89,870,694 of record OX388350.1, read on the forward strand.
ATACTTGAGATGAGGTCATGCAAAAGAGGAAAGCGTTTAAAGAAGACCAAACGTCACAGTCGACTGAATCTTCCAATACTTAAGATGTCCAAGCATTAGTAGACTCTCTCTTACCTCAAACAAGAAAAATATGAGGTATTGCTCACTTAAAGAAAAGACTCGAGAAGGAGAGAATGGCATTTGCTGCCAAACGACCTCAGGTGTTTTGCCTCTTCTTTCGGTAAGCCTATGCATTTGACTCCCAAATAGAACAATTCTAAAGGAGGTAACGCTGGTGGGGAGGAACGCAATGTCTCAATGCGGGAAGGTGAGACAAATAGGCAACGAAGGTCAGGTTAGGATCAAGGAAGGTGTGACATGACGGGTCGGGTAGTGATTGGGGTAAGCTTTATTCTGACGGCGAATCAGTATATCTGGGTTTTTAGCTATTCGAGGAGAGACGAGAAGAGTGTATTTTATTTTGTTTGCCAAGTTTAAGCTTCGATGTTTTTTGGTTTGGTTTGGACGATCGATTGAAAGAAGGTACTTCAATTAAAGTTGGTGTTGTGAAAGGAGAAAGATTGGTGTGGCGGTCACGCTGTTGGGAATTCGGGAAATGACTGTTCTCAGTAACGACAATTTGCTATTTCGCGAGCCGACTTAAAACTTGTTGGATAATTTTAGAGTGCATTTCTTTAAATTTGGAATATTCCTTTCAGGTGACTAAATAAGGTCCATTACAGTTGGAGCAAGTAATATTAACTGTTGGTCTTGAGCAATTTTAAATGGTATGTAGAGCACCGCATCTACTGCAATGATGAGGCATTTTACAGTAGTTCCTGGTATGTCCAATGGGTAGGCATTAGAAGCATCGGCTCGAGAGGTATAATATAAGGTCCAATTTCTACAGTAAAGCCTAATACTTCAATAATTTGGACAAATAATTCAACGTTGTGGGGTTTTTAGAGTGACTTTGAAGACAGGAATTTGCTCCTAGGAGATAAGGTTTCACCTTCTACAATATAATGAAAGGTAGGTTTTGGTGGTATATATAGGGACGATACTAATGCTGCGAAAGCCCATTTGGATGAGATCTTCGGGTGGAGAAGTTAAATTTATATCAACGGGTAAGTTTTCATGATAAATCGAAGATTGATTTCGTGACGATACTGGTACGTAAAATAGCTACGAGCAGAAGCATCTAAATAAGTAAAACAGGTATCGTAGTCTTCAGAGTCGAAAAAATGAATTAGGAAGATATTTCCACAGTTTACTAAGTGGATTGAGAGCCTGATTTTACATTTGAGTTATAATTGAGCAGAACCAAAATTGTCAATCGGGGAATAACTTTACTTTGATGGGTGAAATATTTTTGGGAGCTGGGGTAGGAGAGAAGATTGGTGATAGATGAAAAAAGAACGAAGGAGTAGGAGTAGGTGTAATAGTAAAACTGCGAGGATTGCAGGCTTCTTTAGGATGAACGGGAACAGGTAGTCAGAGTCAGTGGAGGAAGGAGTTCACCAGCGTTACTCACCCTGCCGTTGATGCAGCCGTGTACGGGAGCTGCTGGGAGATCGGCGGTGTTCGAAGGAACACTGGTGTCCGTAGGGTGATCGGTTCGACGATAGCTTTCTTAAGAAAACAGAGTTTCTTCTAAGCCGCTTAGTTACTCATGGAACGGTGATCAGGACGTATGGCTCATAATTCGAGCAGCTGCGTGGGAAAAAGGCCATTGGTTTAAAGGGACCATTTCACGGCCAAAATATTTCCACTCGGCGTCTTCCACAGCGGGCGAAGTGTATCAGGCGAAGAACCGAAGATATCACTGCTCCTGTAGCCAAAGAAACGGGAATCTGCCGTCCAGAGGCCTCTGATGAGTCGTTTACTGTTTCACGGAATTCATTTCAACGACCCACTTTTCGAACAACGAGTCGCTTAGCCAGCCAAACTATGATGCGTCCGAGTGCTCAATCGGCCTGCACCAATTACACTGATTAACTAAATGAAACTTTTTTTTATGTGACGTGAAGTAAAATACCGGTGATTTTTACTCATCCGCCTCACATTTTCCGGGAACCCATCGAAAACCCTGAAATTACGGATTTATAATATTAATGAGGTGTTTTTTGGTGAAAATGAAGACGACGTACCGCAAGCGTTACACGCTCAGACAAAAACGGCTGTTGTGCGGAAACAAGGCAGAGTGAAAGGTGGTATTGTACTCCTAACAGAGATCGCTAAAATGCGTCTTACATTGTGAATTCTTAAGTGGTTCACTCGTAGTAAGACCAGTCTCGTTTTTTTTAACAGACCTTGTACTTCAATTGTTTTTCGTCAATATTATACAGGATGTCCAGAAGAAAGGTGTCCAAAATAAAATACTTATTTCATGGAAAGTATAAATAATAGACATGTCCGCTATGCACCATTTGAAAGGGAATCTCTCAAAGTCTTTTTACCATATACAATTCGCCGCAACAATGGAGAGATATCAACGAAGGCATGAGATATCTGTCCATTGTTGGGGCTCGCTTCCTACAAAGTAACAATGGCGACATTACAGGAGGAGGTTGCATGCGTGTTGTGGTTTGCCGAATTAAAGTCTTTCACGACTATTCAGTGTTGTTTTAGAACTCAATATGGACGTGAACCTCCAACAAGCAAAAGCATCCGGTTCTAGGACAACAAACAGAACTACGAGATGCTTTGGAGGTGGATCGGCCGAAGTGGGCCAATTGCTTGGCCTTCTTGGTCACCATGAATAACCCCATTGGATTTTCTCCTGTGGGGCTATGTGAAGAACATTGAGTACCTGATGCAAATCAAAAGCATTGAGCACTTGGAAACCCACATAATGGAAGCTGCAAGTATGGTAACACCCGAGATATTTCAAGCGACTAGGAATGAGCTCGTATATTGCCTGGATGTTTGTCGTGCCACTAAGGGTGTCCAAATTGAAATATTTTAAGTAGAAGATAAAACTTTAAGATTTATCCACTGTAATGCTAAAACCGGGCTTTTGGCGGACGATAGTATAATTTATAGATAGATAAACTGCGAGAACGATACTAAAATATTACAAGAAGAGTTTGAAATTGTTGAAAGGTAATCTTTATTAAATGTAATGAAGGTAGCTGCTAAAAAGGCAAACACATAATATTCACTACTAAAAGAAAAGGGAGAGAAATTGGTTATGAGCTTAATGGACCGATAAATTCAAGGGAAAAATTGTATGTAATTGGGGGCTATACCAACAAATGACTTGTATTGGGGTACCCAGACAGACAAAATAGTGTCTAAAGCTTTAAAAAACAAACATTTCGTAATGAGAAACTTAAAAGGAAGTAGTAAGGAAGCAAAAGAGTAAAAGACAAAAGTTAGACCTCTTTTAGAATATTCAACAAAGGTGTGGGATCCTCATGGTAAAATAAATATTAAAAAGAAAGTTGAACGGAAAGCAGCATGTGCTGGGGAAAGCGTTTCTCGGCTGGGAAACGTTAGAGAAAAGGCGGAGAGGAAATCGACAGGCATCTTTCAGTAACGGAGGAGAGGAATGGATAGAGTTGAAGAGAGGAACCGGATTGCACGAAGGGATAGCAAGCAGAGATTAAACCTGAGGAAACAAAGAACTGACATTGCCAAGTATTCTTTAATAAACAGAGGGTCAAAGAATGTAATAAGTTGCCTGAAGAGGTCCTCAAACCCTCACCGAAAAATAAGAAATATATTAAAAGTGGATGCTTTAATTTATGTAATTAACTGGATTTAATATCGTTGTTTAGTATTATTTGGATGATTTAAGCGTAACGATGTGAAAACGATAAAGTGATATTTTGGCCTAGAAAGTAGCATTGTAAACTGTGAAATGCAGTTTTGGTGTTTAGAGGATTTATTTTGGTGTGGTTACCGGAAAGATGTATGTTTGAATATTGTCTATGCATATCTTATTATTGGAATATTTGTTTGCATTACGTAGACAATGGTTGGGGCTGCCACCAGAAGAAATTCTACTTGCATTGCATATCTATTATATATACAGTGGCACCTCTTACTACGAGTTTAATCCGTTCCAGAAGCGAGCTCGTATTAAGAAATACTCGTTTTAAGAAACAATTTTCCCCATTTAACTTAATAGAAATGCAATTAATTCGTTCCAGCCCCCACCCACCCCACCTCAATTTATAAAATTATTGTTAATTAACACGATGTAGTACAGTAATTAATGACATAACAATTATAAACCATTACATAAGATAAAGCAAAGATATAGAAAGGTTTTAATAAGTCGACGATCTGGGTGGGAGAGCGGAGGATTACTGTTTTGGGGGAGAATCTCCTTCCAATAAAAAGTCAGGCACAGTGTTTTGCGTTTTCTCTCGCACTGTCGCATCTAATGTTTGCAATTTGCCTAGTGAACATTGTTCGTCCTCGTCCAGTTCGCTTTTTCAGGAACCAGTCAAGCGAAATTTGTTTCATACGGCTTTTAAAAATATTTTTCAAGTGTTCCATACCATTATCGTTGAACAACGCAGCCGCACGCCCCGAATTTAATTTATCTGGGTGATGTTTTTCGACAAAATCGGAAAGTTCTTGCCACTTCGATAACATTTCTCTAAATTTTTCGGATGGCAGCGCATCCTCCGACGTTCCTGCTTTCTCCACCAATACAGTTTCCTCCACTGCATCTGACTGATTGTATTACTGAAGCAGCAGAATTTCTTCCGTCGTCAGTTCTTTTCCGTGGCCCTCGAGGAGTTCATTGATGTCGGCATCATCCACATCCAGCCCCATGGATTTACCAAGAGATACAATTTCTTCCACATCAGGCATTCCTGGTTCGAGTCCCATGGAGTCTCGTTCGGAAACAGTTTCGGGCCACAATTTCCTCCAAGCTGAATTCAGAGCTCTTCTGGTGACTCCCTGCCACGCCAGATCGATGATTTTGATGCAGTTAACGATATTAAAATGATCTTTTCAGAATTGGTGCAGAGTGAGTTTTGTGTTCTCCGTGATATCAAAGCTCTGGTGAAACAAATGCTTGGTGTGCAATTTCTTAAAATTGGAAATAACCTGCTGATCCGTGGGCTGCAAGATAGGGGTGGTACTCGGCGGCAGGTAGAGGAACTTGATGAAGCTGAACTCATCTAAAATTTCATCCTGAAGGTTCGGAGGGTGTCCCGGGGCATTGCCAAGCACGAGGAGGGCCTTGACAGGAAGGCCTTGTTCAAATAGGAATGTCTTCACAGTCGGGCCGAAGGCAATGTTTACCCACACGATGGTTAATTTCCTGGTGACCCAGGCCTTCCCGTTAGCCCTCCACATCACTGGTAGCTTCTCCTTAATTATTTTGTGAGCCTTAAAGGCTCTCGGATTTTCTGAATGGTAGACCAGAAGAGACTTGATTTTGGAGTCCTCACTGGCGTTAGCGCAAAAACAAGCGTCAGCCTATCCTTCATTGGCTTATGGCCTGGCAACTTCTTCTCCTCGGCGGTGATGAACGTCCGTCTCGGCATCTTCTTCCAAAACAGGCCAGTCCCATCACAGTTAAAAACCTGCTGTGAGTCGTAGCCCTGCGACACGATGAGTTCGGCGAAGTCTTTAACGAACGCTTCAGCCGCCTTGGTGTCCGAACTGGCTTCCTCACCATGTCGTACTACGCTATGGATGCCAGTTCTCTACTTGAATTTTTCAAACCAGCCTCGACTGGACTTGAAAAGTTCCACAATATCCGCAGGTTCTTCCGATGACATTACAGGAGACTTCTTGTAAAGATCGTCGTACAATAATCGTGCCTTCTCGCAGATGATGTCCTCAGTGACAGTATCACCTGCGAGTTCCTTCTCGTTCAACCAAATCAGAAGCAATTTTTCCATCTCCTCGTTCACAACTGTCTGCTTCTTCGACAGCCTTGCGACACCCTTCGATGACGACAAGACCTTTATCTCCTTCTTTTTCTTCAAAATGGTGCATATCGTCGACGTACTCCGTTTGTATTGGCGCGCCAAGTCCGCAACACCCACTCCTTTTTCATATTTTTCGATAATTTCCTTCTTAATATCGGTCGTGATAAGCTTTTTTTCTTATCACTACTCCCCTTTACTCTACGATTCTTAGGTCCCATGGCTAATGTAGAAGTTACAGAATACAATGCAAAAAAACACAATTATTCGCCAGAACACAATTCAGAAATGATTTTCCTACGATTTCAAAACGCGAACTGAGTGAGCGACGGCAGGATGATCCAAGAAGAATTTTGATTTGGTCTTATCAGCATTTAGCTCCACATCCCGCTTTGTTTTGGCTCGTTTACCAAAGTGACCAACGTAAGCTACTTATAAAAGGGATTTTGTTTCGAGCTTACCATCGGGTCCTTGGTAGCCCTGGTAGCTCGTCCGCGAACTTATTAGACAGCGCCAACAATCAGGATACGATTATACCCGCAAGCTCGTAGTAAGAAATTTCACTCGCCTTAAGAGTCAATATTTCGGCCGAGTGCTAGCTCGTAGTATGGAACACACTCGTACTAAGGAACACTCGTAGTTAGAGGTACTACTGTAGATGCTTCTCCGGATTCATTCATGTATATATATAGATAGATAGATAGGATACTAATTCACAGGCTAAACCACAAGCGTCATTGACTTGAAATTTTTACCACGAATTGGCAATAACGTGTACCCTTCAGGAAAAAGCCGATTTTGAACCTCGGTGTCATGGGTTCGATTCCAGAGGGCCCCAAAGTCCCGATTTTTCCCGTTTAAATGCATTGCTTTGATTTTCGGAAAATTTAAAAAAATACTTTTCGGATAGGTAGAGAATTAAAAACTCAAGGAGCCTATATATATGGTCATGATCTATCGAAAGCATAAATGAATTTAACGAAAAATAACCTGGGTTCGATGCTAGAACGATGCAAAAATCGGCCGTTTAAAATACATTGAGGTATATTTTCATTTTTTTTGCATGCACTTATCGAAATGATAGGAAGTTCTTGCTTATATGGAAGATGCATATTAAGCATAGGTTTTTGAAAAAAATAAGATAAGAACGTACTGTTCCTTGGTTCGATGCCGGGGAACATTAAAATTTCTCTCATAAGGAATATATGGGAAAGGTAGGACGTCGTTTGAGGCAGTTGCTGTCAATATTTCTTCTTGAATTTTCACTCATAGTTAGAGATGGTGATCTTCTGTTGTGCTGTGTAGTACGATTGCCAGGAAGACCCGGGTTCGAACCCAGGTCGTAAATATATCCCCCATTTAAAATACATTGAGGTAGTTTTCATTATTTATTTTGATGCACTTATGGAAATAATAGTAGGTTCTTGCTTAGATTAAATATGTATATTAAGACTCGGTTTTAAAAAAAAATTAGATAAGCTGTTCCCGGGTTCGATGCCAGAGCACATTACATTTTCTCACATAAGGAATATATGTGAAAAGTAGGATGTCGTTTGAGGCAGTTGCACCCAATATTACTGCTTGAATTTACACACATAGTTAGAGATGGTGATGTTCTGTTGTGGTGCATAGTAAGTATGTCCTGAAAGACCCGGGTTCGATGCCAGAGGATAAAGTTGCAGCGAATTTTAAGAATATTTTCAATCCTTTTTTTTTCTTATTAGGACCGACCCACTATGATGCCGATATGAAATTAATTTTGTTGATCTGCTTGCAGTATGCAAGCTACATTTTACTCGTAATAATAAATAAATAACATTCTTTCCCAAAATTGTTCATCTGCAGCAATCAGTTATTTTTATTATCTATCGAATGATATTTCCGAAGAAAAAAAAAGACAAGACATTTGTAGGCTCTCTTTTAAACTCACGCAATGGCATCAATCACATCCAACCCCATCTCCACGCAGCAGTGCGCGTGATCGGGCCTCGGCTCCGGAAGCCCGGACACGCAGTAGTAACAGTCTCCGAGCAGTTTGATGCGCAGGCAGTGGTGCTCGGCTGCTAAACGATCGAACCTGTGAAAAGATAATACACCGATGACTACAATTTGAGAAAATATATGGGCTTCTTTTTTATAATTACGTTTTATTTAGAATATTCCCAGAGGAAAACAAACTGCTAAGAAAGTTGTTTAGTAAAAATATAGACAAATTACAAGATATGAAACCTCATAAGTGTATATCTCATGTTGTATTCTTGACTTACGAATTTTTAATACAATTTTAATCAAATTTTGAATTATCTTAAGAAGTAAAAGAAATGTAGGTTCACATTGATCCTATATAATAAGGTACTAACTTGTTAGTTCAACAACCAAAGGAATGAGAGGTTCAGACATCGTAATGGTAAATAATACTAGTAGAAGGCATGCAAAGAATTTAGAAATCGAAGAATGCTAATAAACAATTGAATTAATATGAGAGGACACATATGGTGAGGCGAAGGTAAGATGAAAATTGATGGAGTCGAGACAGAGTGAAACACAAGGTTTGAAAGAAAATAATTTAAGAAATGGTGATTGAAAGAGGAGTGATGAATACGAGTTGAAAAACGAAATGTCTACAAAAAGACTGTAAACAAATGAAAAGAATAAAGGAGAATTAATATATAACAAGGGAAGTTAGCCTTACTCAGAAACTACAAGAAGAATGCGAACAGTACACTGAGTAATACATAAAACAATTTTATTTGAAATTTTACTTAAAATAATATTTGTTTAAATAGCGGTTTTTCAGGAAAATAAACAACGCAGAAAGCAAAAATGTAAGTAAAATATCACTGTTGAGCTATATATATATATATACAGACGTGTTTCTCCGGATATATCTGTTATGAGTAAAAGTTACTTGCATTCTGCAATTATATTGATTATGCAAATTTGAAGCCGATATCGAGAAGGTCCTCTAAAGAAAAATAAGGGATTTTAAATATTCTTAAAAATCGCCGCAATTTATTTTAAATTAGAGAAAAGTGCACCCACCTGGCGTCAAACTCACAGACATATGGTCACAGTTATAACAATTATATATAGATAATTATAAATAAACAAGAGCGCGTTTTCTATCATTTTGTATTCTCTATCCTACCGGGATGCAGCTTAAAGTATTTTCGAAACTCTATCATAAATTATTTGAAATTCCCGCCATACGTTTCAAATAGTAGAGACGCCTATTGTCTAACGCAGAATCTTTCGGAAGATGTGAAAACATATAACGCCCTCGTAGAAATAAAACTTATCTAATTCAAATTTTGAGGTCAATATCTTACCGGGAAGGTCCTAAAATAAGACTTCGTTATCCCAATTTGGAATGCGTAAGGTAGTGTAAATGGCTCTTCGGAATCGAAACAAGGACCTAATTCAAAGTCGTAACAATTTCTAATTTTAGTGACGCCTGGTGTCAAACCCAGGACCTATTGGCAGATGTGAATACACAATATAACTTGGTATGACTTGATCTTATGTAATACAAAGTTTGAAGTCGCTATCATTCCGGGAAGGACCTGTAATAGAATTCCGTTATCCCCATTAGAAATGCATTTAGGAATTTAAATAATTCACTGGGATCGAACCAAGGACCACTAGGGAAACGTTCAACAGCGGACATAATATATATTCATCTCTATCTACATGCCGAGTTTCAAGTTTCCATCTTTATCGGGATGTGATTAAAAAGAAAATCTTTAAAATCGCCACAATGCATTTTATTTAGGAAAATATTTGCCCTGACCTAGCGTCAAACCAAGGATAATCTTCGAGGATGTGTTTCAGGTTTTGCACGGCTTCTCACGGCACGATTTCTCCAATTTCAAGTGAGTTCTTGTTCCGCTGATGGTCCTTGGTTCGATCCCAGTGAGTTATTTACTTTCCTCAATGCATTCCTAATGGGGGAAATGGAATTCTATTATAGGTCCTTCCCGGTAGGATATCGACTTCAAACTTTGTATTAAATAAGATCAAGTCCTACTAATTCTTGCTGTGTATTCACATCTGCCAGTAGGTCCTGGTTTCAACACCAGGCGTATCTACCATTTGAAACCTATTGCGGGAATTTCAAATTTTTAATGATTCAGTTTCGAAAGATATTTTAGGTAAATCCCGGTAGGATGGGAAATTCAACATCTTAGAGATAAAGCGCTCTACTATATCCATAAAACCTAATGAGCTTGAGTTCGACGCCAGGTGGGTGTATAATTCACCTATTTAAACACATTGAGGTGATTTTTAAGAATATTTTTTAATCCCTTTCCCGATCAAATGTAAACCCCGGCATCTGTATAGAGATCATGAATACATCTCATTTAAGAATTTTATGGTTTCTCTAATGATCCTTGGTTCGATGCCGGAGCGCCATTTACATTCCTCTATGCATAGCAAACGGAGATAATGGAAACTTATTTTAGGATGTTCCTGGTATGGACTTCAAACTTTGGATTAAAGACATTCTATTCCTACCAGGTCGTTCTATGAATGCACAACTTCCAAAAGTTCCTGGGTTTGACACCAGGCGTCTCTATTATTTGAAATGCATGGCGGGAAATTCAAATCTTTTTTTTTAGATTGATTTATCAGAAGGGGGAAATTCTATGACCATGCATGTGGACAGAAGTAATGAATGTTTCATAAGCACAGTTAATCATTTACCTTATGATCATTGGTTCCACGCAAGGGCACGTTTTGCATTCTCCCATTTAATGAAACGCAAATTAGGAATTTCTTTAATGAATTCCTTATTTGCGATTATATAATCGACTCGGAATTTTAGAAACGGTCGGATAATCCCAAAGCAAATAGTTTTCTGAAATTTCATTTTTTAAGAAGTCCTGGGTGCGACACTAGGATACAGTATCGATTTTTACTTAGATGAAATCGGGTTCCATTGCCCTAAATTTTCAAACCAAACAGAACTTTGCAAAGTACAGTACTTTAAACATGTGCTTGCAGAATGCAAGTCACTTTTACTCGTCTATTTTACTTATAAAAACTCAGCCTTCATATGTGGACACAAAACTCGAAAAGTACACAGACGGTTGACTTGAAAACGTTGACAGAACGTTGAATTCAAATACAAGAGTGTTTCTATTGTAAAAAATGCTGACACTTCGTCCTCGGTTCGATCCCAGACGAATCAAAGCATTTCCGTAATAAATGAACGTAAAGTTCATTTTTTTCGCTGCAGGGGGTCGATTTTGTAATTTGTCGACAGGAGTTATCGGTCGAGAAATCGGCCATCTTTAGAAATTAGTCGACCGAAATCTAGTTTTGCGATTTTGTAAACGTTGCTCTCACTGTCGAGTGAGAACTTCGGTGATAACTGCCGTCATATTTGTCGATTTTCATTTAGTACGCGAGAACTGGCGTGATAAGTGAGAAGTGGACGTAGACGGACGTAGAATTAATTAAAGAATCTTAATATTGACGTGAAATACATCTTTTGAATCGAAATTACGAAAACTATGACAAAATAAACGAAAATTTTCGCCGTAGTAACAATGACAAGAAGTGCCTGTAGACGTGTGAAATTTTGTATCTCCCTATTCCAATACATTGTTTTTTCTTGACTTTGCGCCTTTGATACAGATTTATCAAGGTTTCATCGAGTAAGTCGAACGTTTTGGAACACAAAATGTAGTTTGAGCAATGTATAACACGAAACAATTTTGTTATATTCGCGTTTATAAACATTCTATAGGCAAATAAGCAGTGCCTGTTTCAATGGTCAATTGCTGTGCATTTTGCTGTCAGAACAGTTGCCCCCACAACATGTTCCGAAACTAGAATCTATGGATCTTCCTCAATTTTATTATTTCATTCATTATCTGAAATCTATGAATCAGAACGAACGTCGGAATTGAGCCACGGCGTTTTAATCAACATTTCATTGTGCTCTCGGCTGCACCTGCAGGTCTTGCATGGTATACAAGTTCTCGTATTTTGACAGCTTCTACCGCATTGAGCCCCTATTAGGAATTAGAATAAACATTTGCGGAAACGGACAATCTCTAATTACCCTGGAAAGCCATTATAATGTATTATATAGTAGCTTAATTTCATTGCAGTAAACGATTATTAAGGAATTTTTATGTCATACTTGATATTAATCAAGTAAAAACTGAGCCGGATTAATGCATTAGAATACACATAAAATTAACATTAGAATAATGAGGTTTTAATGCAGTTTGCGGGAGGTTGGCAGATATTTCGTTCTCTGTATCACTCTAGCAGACGACACCGGCATCCGAGTTCGTTTTTGTATCTTGCAGTCTATGTAACTATTACAGAATTAAATTGGAGATAATGGTCCTACAAATTCAAGAAAAGTACCAAAGGAAGGTAAATTAAGTGAAGAATCTTAATATTGCCGTAAAATACACCTTTAGAATCGAAATTACGGGTACTATGACAAAATACACGAAAGTTTTCGCCGTAGTAAACAACCAGTCCCCCTGACGACCAAGGTGATTGTTGAATCCGATACATTCATTCTCCCACAAGAATACACGGGGATTATTGAGACAGAATTTTAATGCAAACTTGATTTTATAGAAGAGAAAGCAGTTCGTTTTTGTGATTCTCACGAACTGCATCATGGAATCTAATTCGTAATTTCGCTATTACTCTTGGTCATTATTAATGCAATTTTCTATGATATTTCAATTTCACAAGACAAACAGAAAAGGTACTCAAAGTTTATTAAAGATGTCATCGTATCAAAAAAAAATTTAAACTCTATACAAAACAGTCTATATATCTAAGCCAAATTATTCTTATTGAGTTGAATGATTCATTGAAAATACTCATCCGCTTTAACTTTCGTAAATTAAACATTGGGAAATCATACGATAACTTCGACGAGTTAATGAACCAGTTGTTTTGCCTTAAATAGTTCCGTTGAGTGTCGACAAAGTGTTTCATTTTTTAAGGTGTCTGTTATAACAAAATGTACAAAGTAAAACAATATAATGACCATTTCATCAGATTTCGATAGCAATAACAGTAACATTATCACGTAATGCCATTCGCATATGCTCTCAAGTAAGGCAATAAAAACATTTTATTCGCAGCATCCAAGTCTTGTAATTTCTATTGTATGTGTTTGTAATACATACAAAAGTAGAACATAGCATAGATAATATTTAAAATAACATTTAAATAGTTTGATTTCTCAATTACAGCATATTAAGACACTTATTCTATTAATACTTAGGATTTAATGGGCTAATGAATTTGTACCAAGGTTTTTAAATCCTCAATGAACGCCCTCTTTAGATTTCAGATTAAGAGAGCTTTGAAAATATATTCAGATTTTCACTAAACGTTTCCTTTTTGATAATCCAGTTAGATGGGCTTCCGAGCAAATTTACTCCAACACCTGTTCTATTATCCCCGTTGAGAATCAACGAGCATTTCAGCTAGTGTAGGAATTAAATATGATTTACAAGGAAAGGGTTGAGGTGACTTATAAATATAATTTATTTTTATTAAAAATTAAAGGCCTTAATGAGTGAGCAACATACGATCGCTCGTATTAGAGTGATTTCTTTTCCATGTGACTCACCTGGCAAATAGCTCGTTCAGAAGTCGGACCAACTCTTCTGCGGTGCATTGGTCCGAGAGGGACGTGAATCCACAGATATCGGCGAACAAAATACTAGAAGAGAGATAATTGGGCGATTATTTAGGGAAGAGCATCGTATATTCTAAGAAATAACATAAGAAGGCTGGATTTGGTTGAACAACACGACAACTTGAAGAGGCAACCAAACTTTCCAGAACGGACATGAAAAAGGGCAGAGGAACTGACCGCCAATGGGGACTTTTTTCATTTCTTCCTTCGGTACACAGCGTTTCCGTGCTTGGACTTTGTTACACTTGGTATGTAAGATATCTCGTCGAATATAACCAGTTAAGTTTCCTTATCCAGCCCTCAGATTCTCTTATTTGCTACGTTATTAATTTCTAAGTTATTTATTAATGAAATTAATTATTATTTTTGTTGATAAAATTAAAATAAATAAATTAGTTCTTAATAAAATCAACTTCTCCACGCGTCCATAGCGGAGCTTTCAGTCAGAGAAATAAGTGAAACCAAATAAGATCTTAAATACTGAGTATAATCGATGTGAGAAGGCGTGACTTCGTGGAAAGCCATTTGCAGAATGAAAACACATCGTACTTTTCCACAGAAAACTTATTTTGCGACCGGAAGCGAGCTTACATCTTCAGGCCTGAATGTATTCATCCATAAGCTCGCTTATGAGACGGGTCGCAAAATATATTTTCTGTGGAAAAATACGAAGTGTTTTCATTCTGCCCTTAAATACTGAGTGGGGTTGTGAGACCAAGTCTCTTTCCCAAGAATAGAAACTGTCCTGTGATCACGGATATTGAAATCTGCGTTTTGTTTTCCAGATGCAGGTGGAGCTATTTTTAAGAGGTTCGCTGTTGCCGCAGTCCACTACCGCCCGTTGTGATTTTAATATGCTTTGCTTGTGAATCTTTAGAACCCAACTCTTTCCATTAACTCATCGAATTGATATCCTTTCCTTAAAAAAAATAGAAAATATCTTTCTTAAGTATTTTTATCGAAGATTGTACGAAAGTTGGATATTTTGTAGCTTCTGTCAATGCGTGAGAGACTTCAGTAAAGAACAATTTTTCTTTCGCACATTTTTACTAAGAATCTGATCGTTTGCCTTAGAAAATTGACAAACTTGATATTTACTCAAAAGAGATGTAACTTCTCCGTCATTTCCTTTGTTTGTAAACCCATATCGCTTTTCCATGTCTAAATGTAATATTATCAATCCGCCATTGACTCATTAGCTAAAATTTAAACGAAATAGCAGTGCGAACAATACATCCCATGAGAAATAAAGAGGAGAGGTTATTCTTGAGTCAACGTTAGTGCTAATATTAAGAGTTACATAATATTACGTAAAATTAACTCAGAGATAGGGTAAAAACTGACAAATATGGCGCGATACTCATCTGATACGATCTGAATCCCACGTGCCTAGGTATTTGACATGGCCGAGTGTATTGGGTGTGGAAATGAGCCGTCTATTCTTAGAAGGACTTTCGATAGCGGCGTCTGGAATCCATGGGGAAATGGGATGTGCGTGATAAAGTACTCATCTATGATGAAAATGAACATGCATCCCGTTAGTATCGCCATTTCTCAAATTCATCCCTAATTTTTCCTCCTCTACAAATGGAAAAAGGTGTGTCTAAAATTGTAATTTCTTTAACCAATTATAACTACATCAAACTTTGTTTTCATTTCTTCGTTTCCAGGCATTGGCTTTTCCTCAAATATTCTCAGAATTCTTTAATAATTTCAAATTCGAGCAGCAGCTGCGAACGGAGCTTCGAATTGATTCTTTCTGATACAGCCGATTGGTCTCTTATTTATTCTCAAAATACGAGTGAAATTTGCTTGAATAGCAACATAAGCACAAGCACATGAAATTTATTTATAATCTTTATCCACGTACCAAGTTTTAAGTTTCAATGTTATTGGGAAGCCGTTGAAAAAAATCATAAAAATATAGCAATTTCTCAGTCGTTATGACTTACTGTGTCGTTAATTTTTCAAACGAATCATTCAGTTTTCAGTGTAATAAAAGAACAGTGAACGTTTAGAAACTTGTTAGGTTTATTAACTTGGCCTTACCTGACGTTCTCGTATCGCTGAATGTATATTTTGTGGAACATGGAGTCCCTCGGCTTTCCTGCGATGTCTGCCTTCATCTCCATGGCAACGTGACGAGGCAACACGGAGAGCAGCAGTCGTTCCTGAAATTTAAAGTTTGGATCGATATCAAAATCTTGTGAACTTTAAATATCGTCTGCATTCCGATTTACAGGAATATTTTCGTAAAATCAATTGTTGCAGACGAAGACTTAAAGAAACGGGAATGAGAAGAAAGGATAAATATTGAGGTGGTTCGAAGGAAACTTTTTTTAAATTTCAGATCGCTATAGTGCGGAAAAGTTGCGATTGGTATAAAAGTGGAAAAAGCACTAATTATTGTTTTTTATAAATTTGTCTTCCGGTCGCGCAATGCCATCGAAGTCAGCAATAATTGTGAAAAACCTTAATTTTTCATAATTTTTTTAAACACGCCAGATCGTTTTAATTGCGTCCCTATACCATGAATTAACTACTAAAATTATGTGAAATCAATAGATATGCACTTATTATATATTTGTTTCATATCTTCCGGTCGCACAACACAGTACAAAATGAGTAAAATTAGTAGTTTTTGCAAAATTTCAGTTTGACTGTTTAGTACATTCTTTGGGCCATTCCATGCCAAGTGGTCTAGTGGTCCCCGCTCGACCATCACGGATTTCGATGGAATTTTGTATGGACATTCACACATATCTCTTATGAACATTTGTAAAGTTTTACTATCGCCGATGGTATACTTGCTGAGATATAGAAGATTGTTTGACCCCGTGTCGCTGCCTTCTTCAACATGACTATGAGTTTTCAGTAACTTTGAGGCGTTGCATCTCAGAGAATTGTTTTATGAAGTAAACACACTTTGGCTATCTTAAACAACTTTTTGCGCTCTATTAAACAAAGTAATAAAAATAACTGTAAGAGCGACCTCCTTGCAGAAAATTCTGTGCAAAACTGGCCCAAAAAATTGCGGATCGAAAAAAAATTAAAACTTTGGCTGTTTATATTTCAAGAAGAAATGATATAATCAACGTGAAATTTATCGAATGATAACATATCAATACATAGTTTATAAATATAAAATTTCATATTCCTAGTACTTTCCATTATTTTAAAAATTGAGTCAAAATTTGACAATTTTTGTAAAAAAGCCAAAAATAGGCTATTTTTACCCCGCTTTTACAAAGAAAAACCCTCTGGAATTTCTTTTGAAAATTTTTTATTAAATAGAGAATGATTTCAACCCTCTAAAAAAGTATACCTAGTTTTTCATCTCGAGCATATAAGGCCCTAGAAATAGGGACAACTATGAGGATGACATTTGTAAAAACGGCAAAAATAGGTTATTTTCTGCCCGCTCTTAGAAAAGAAAGACCTTTTCGATACTCTTGTAAATAATTTTCATTTGAAAGAGCATGTTTCAAACCTCTTAAAAAAGTACACTTGGTTTTTCATCGCGAGCACGTACAGCCCTAAAAATATTAACAAAGTTGAGAACGTTGCTATGGTGGCGCCACATGTCTTCTGTTGTTTATCGTCCTGGTTATTTCATGTAGACATTTTTAGTATATTGCGTTGGTCCATGACTGGTACTGGTAGTGACATCGTCACTACCAGTTCAGGCATTTGAACCAGTAACCCCATCGCCGTAGGGGTCACGCCCGATAGCCATGCAATACCAGCCGTAATTCTTTCACCGTACGTTCTGGTACCCCAAATGTTTTCGCTGTAACTAGTAACTGTAACTGTAGCTATCGACCAACTCTTTGGGGCCGATGTCAATAGTTGAACTTTCATCGATCCATCGGATATTTTAATTTTTGTTTGAATTTCTTTTATTAGATCAGCATGACGAGTATTCCTCAACATCACACTGCCTAGTTTGTCCTATATCTTCAGCTGGTATTCCAGCGGCTAACGTTATTTTGTCTGTTACTACTTTCTGCATGCGTTCAATTTTTCGTTACACGTAGGTTCACTTTATCCGTACTACTCACTCTCCGAATTTTTAACGGAGTAGATCCCAAATCCGTAGAACTTCGATTTACCGTGTCCGAAATATCCATATCGCAATTTTCCGAAGACGAAGAGTCAGTAGTGTTTTGGACCATAGAAACATATTTGGCTGTATATCTTGGAACAAATGTTTTGACTAGGCTTCACATTTTTGCCCATTTTTGAAAATCATTAGACAAGGCTAGATTGACTTTCAGCAGCCAATTTTTAGCTGTATGTTATTTTTTGTTAAATGGGTTGCAGCATGACTTTTGCTTAATTTAATACTTTTCTAAAGACATTGCTTTGTGATAGAAACAGATTTGATCGTACTCTGTGACTCAACCTCCGATCGCAGAGAAATGAGCACTTTTTCGTACAATGATAAATTGTGCACATATTGCAGCCCAATTTTATTGGAATAAAATGAACCATGATGGCAAATGGACGAAAGTTTTTCCCCAACAACACAGAAGGGCAAGGTGGGATTTTCATCTGACTCTTCGACATTCATTTAAAATTAGTGAAATCGCAATATTTAGTGCAATAATGCAAATTCTGGAAAAAGAAGTTATAAAAATATGATGGAATACGACAAATACAGCAGCTCAGTTCAAAACGTGGCCATGCGAGAGTGCTATGTCAATAAAATAATTACAGAATACTAAGCAGCTGTCAATTTTCTAGAGTAACCTCAAGTGGAGTATGGATGAAATCTGAAGGATCCAAGAAATGAAAATATGGCAAAACTCACCATTTAAAAAAAAACTCGAAGTAACACACAACAGAATGGCTACATAGCCACGACTTAACCGAAGTCTCTACTAAAGATTCTTTACCCATGTTTCAACAGAAACTTTGTTATAATTTGTTACTTTGTTATAATTTGTTACTTTGTTATAATTTGTTACTTTGTTATAATTTGTTACTTTAGTAAATTAACTAACTTAGAAGTTAATTTAGTTTACTAATTATTCTCCCATTCTGTCCATTGTTAACCCTCTTCCTCCTCCCCCTAACACCTCTCCCACTATCAACAGTAGCTAATCTGATTGGTGGCTTGGTTTTTTATTCTTTGTGTATATATATATGCAGTCATGAATAACTCTTGTGCTTGATAATGGACTAAAGTTTGAAACCGGTCGCAGATATTAAAAACTTTAAAAGTGGAATTTATGTAAGTTATTCCCACCCATTTACTAGGAAGGAGTTCCACTAAGTACTGGTTCCACTGGTACTGGTAGTGACATCGTCACTACCAGTACCGGTCATGGACCAACGCAATATACTAAAAATGTCTACATAAAATAACCAGGACGATAAACAACAGAAGACATGTGGCGCCACCATAGCAAAGTTCTCAACTTTGTTAATATTTTTAGGGCTGTACGTGCTCGCGATGAAAAACCAAGTGTACTTTTTTAAGAGGTTTGAAACATGCTCTTTCAAATAAAAATTATTTACAAGAGTATCGAAAAGGTCTTTCTTTTCTAAGAGCGGGCAGAAAATAACCTATTTTTGCCGTTTTTACAAATGTCATCCTCATAGTTGTCCCTATTTCTAGGCCCTTATATGCTCGAGATGAAAAACTAGGTATACTTTTTTAGAGGGTTGAAATCATTCTCTATTTAATAAAAATTTTCAAAAGAAATTCCAGAGGGTTTTTCTTTGTAAAAGCGGGGTAAAAATAGCCTATTTTTGGCTTTTTTACAAAAATTGTCAAATTTTGACTCAATTTTTAAAATAATGGAAAGTACTAGGAATATGAAATTTTATATTTATAAACTATGTATTGATATGTTATCATTCGATAAATTTCACGTTGATTATATCATTTCTTCTTGAAATATAAACAGCCAAAGTTTTAATTTTTTTTCGATCCGCAATTTTTTGGGCCAGTTTTGCACAGAATTTTCTGCAAGGAGGTCGCTCTTACAGTTATTTTTATTACTTTGTTTAATAGAGCGCAAAAAGTTGTTTAAGATAGCCAAAGTGTGTTTACTTCATAAAACAATCTCTGAGATGCAACGCCTCAAAGTTACTGAAAACTCATAGTCATGTTGAAGAAGGCAGCGACACGGGGTCAAACAATCTTCTATATCTCAGCAAGTATACTATCGGCGATAGTAAAACTTTACAAATGTTCATAAGAGATATGTGTGAATGTCCATACAAAATTTCATCGAAATCCGTGATGGTCGAGCGGGGACCACTAGACCACTTGGCATGGAATGGCCCTAATGCAATTGCAAGTATCTTAATCCATGACTCATTACACAACTTTAGTAAGAAAACAACAAACTCCAAGCACAGATATTATTTTCCCGCCTTTTTATTTTATAATATTTTAATTTGTAATAATACCTCAAGATTTATTCTTCATATGCAAACTTGCTTGCCTTCAACTGCTTGAGGCACCTTCGAAAATGCTCGTCCCTAAAGTTGGTTGGCGTCGGTTGGCTTGTTTTGCTCCCGTTTACAGGATCGCAGAAAGCCTTCGGTTGGGTGAGAAGTAGTTGGCACATGACTCGTCTTTTCTCGCACTTCATCACGGATGTACTCTGCTATTTTAGATTTTACAAGCATCCGAAATGTCTGCATGTACAGGTCGTCCCAAAAAAGAAATGATAATCGGATGGAGCTCCTCTTGGTCACCCCACTTTTAGTGTCCGCCTTCTATTCGTTTTCGAGTTACGAATACATTCGTATGTTTCGAAAAAGCCATAAATTTCGAGACATTTTCCCCCATGGAAACGTAAATACTTAAGATACAGAGTTTATATTTTCTATAGAATAACTGAATAGTTGCTTCAACAAACGCATTTTTTCTCACAACTGCTTCCATTCAGTCATAGTAAAACTTCAAATTTCATTAACTTGAGACCAATTTAAAAAAAACTTGACATCCAATTTTTTGGTGACTACTCCAGAAACTTGTCATTAACTATTTACCATTGAGCACTCTTTGCGGCAATCAAGAGAGGAGCCCTTCCGATTATCACTAATCTTTGGGACACCCTGTGTGTGCGTTACACCCCAAACGTGGAATTGCCCATTTCATGAAATACGAGTAACCGCCAAAAAAATTGCGATTCTGAACCTCAGTGTCATGGGTTCGATTCCAGAGGGCCCCAAAGTCCCGATTTATCCCATTTAAAAGCCTTGCTTTGATTTTCGGGAATTTAAAAAAAAATACTTCCCGGATAGGTAGAGAATCAAAACTCAAGGAGCCTATATATATGGTCATGATCTATTGACAACATAAATGACCTTCACCGAAATATTCCTGGGTTCAATGCTAGGACGATACAAAAATCTGCCCTTTAAATTACATTGAGGTTATTTTTCATTATTGTTTTTGATACTTCTATCGGAATGATAGGAAGTTAGAAGATTAAGAGTCCGTTTTAGAAAAAAAAATGAAATAAGACCATGCAGTTCCTGGGTTCGATGCCGGAGCACATTACAATTTCTCACATAAGGAATATAAGGGAAAAGTAGGACGTCGTTTGAGGCAGTTCTAGCCAATATTTCTGCTTGAATTTTCACACATAGTTAGAGATGGTGATCTTCTGTTGTGCTGCATAGGAATTATTACCAGAAAATCCCGGGTTCGATGCCGGGCGGTAAATATATCTCCCATATAAAACACATTGGGGTAGTTTTTCATTATTTTTTCATGCACTTATCGAAATGATAGGAAGTTCTTCCTCTGCTAGAAGATGTATATTAAGACTCCTTTTAAGAAAAAATTTAGATAAGACCATGCTTTTCCTGGGTTCGATGCCAGAGCACATTAATTTTTCTCACATCATTCCTGGGTTCGAATTTTAAGAATATTTTCAACCTTTTTTTCTTTTGAGGACCCTCTCGATATGAAGCCAACTTGAAATTAGTCTTATCGATATGCTTGCAGTATGCAAGCAACATTTCACTCGTAATATATAATCTTTACGGTAAAATTCCATGAGAGATAAGACCACAGACATATAGTTAAATTAATAAAACAGAGAACAAATATTAGTAAATTCTCCTTTCTAAATCGTGCAATTACAGATTGGAATAATTTTCCTGCAGGAGTCCCAAAACATCATAGGAAGTTTGTAAAATTATTGGGTGAAAATATTAAGGACGAGCGAGTTTAACTTTGACGAGTACAGGTGGAGTAGGCCTGGTAGGGTGATGTACGGTGGGTCCCCGGGACCGCTACGGTAGCCGTGAAGGCCTACTGGTAACCCTGAAGAAACTTCCATTATGAGGGAAGGCAAGGATACATTTGTGAATATGTTAATTCTTGTATTTTAAAAATGTACAGATAGGATATATAATGTACATGTAATATGTGTTGCCACCGCCCGATTAGTCCAATTGCAACATTTTTGTGATAATAATAAAAGTGAGAACTTTGATAAATTGATGAGAACTGTCAACGGGAGATTAGGTTCCGTCTGTAGGCGAATGCAGGGCAAACTTCCCTTGGTCCAAATTGCGACGTGATGCGAAATAAATCAATAAAAAGTTTTATTCATGAAATTTCCCTTTTCCTTCCATGGGGTTTACCTTCTCAATGTTTCCTTCTTTTATTCATCAGAGACGTATGAAAGAATTTCAATCGCAACTGAATGCACTGTAACACTACTTTGTCTTATTTTATCTATATTTAACGTACTGCGGTTGAGTTAATTCCATACACGTTGTCACGAAAAATGATCGCAAAATTCAATCAGAGGGAGAAAAAGGACTCGATGACGCAATTTAAAAAATTAACATTATAATTATATCGCATGATTTTACGTATATTAATCATGCAATTCTGAGAGCAATTATGTACGTAAAGTCCATTTCGATCAGCGGAATTTCAATTAGGAAAGCAAATTTAATGTTTGATATCAAGTCATTACCCTTTCAATGAACCAAAGCATACCTGCTTCTGATTCTCCCTTTGCGTGGTGAGACGGGCGTCGATGCATTGCCTTGTCTCCAGGAAAGCCCTGCGCTGCGCTATTTCGCTGGGGTAGTGCGTGAGGACGCCGGCGGCGTTCGTCCCCAGCAGCAGCACCGCGTCGCACACAACCTGCGAATGCAAAGTTGCATTTTGTACAGTGGGGGAGAGAAATATCGCAGCACTTTGCCCGCGCCAGAGTAACTAAGGAGAGAAAAGCGGCAATACTCAAGTTAAAATTCAGTAAAAAGGAAATTGGGTAAGATAATTTTCCACGAGAAGGCGTGCTCCCAGGAAATATCCCAAGGAAGATTAGACTTGAAAAAGGTCCGACGGGACCGAGAATCGAACCCGGGTCTCCCGATTGCTGGTCAGGTGCTCTGTCCGTTGATCTATCCCGCCGGAACATCCTCCCAACCTAATCGGGAGACTTTGTGGGCATAGGACATGTCTCAAAGAGTTCAAAGAGTGAGCTAGTTAGTTTTTAAGGAGACATAATGTAAAGTTAAAAAATTGGCAATAAACCCTCTATAAGCTAGATTTTTTCGTACGAATAATGAGTATAAAAACGGCAGAAGTACAGAAAAATTTAAGTTAATTTTTTTACAATCGTTTGGACCGGTAAGTCGATCAAGGAAAGCTATACAGAAGAAGGCGGCAGTAATTGTACAAAATCAGTGCACCTGTCTCCATAGTAGCGGATCCTGTGCCGCCCTAGCTGAGCTCAGGGTGGTCCTAGAAATCGCAAGGGTCACCCCGAAGGCCGACGCCTCCACGAGCCTCACGGGAAGAAGCGCATAGGCCACGTAAGTGAACAACATGGCATCCCAGATACCCGCAGCCGAAGCTGCTTCCAGCGTAAGAGACAAGTCGATGGCGAGAAATGAGGCGAGGAGCGCATAGGAGAGTGCAGAGAGCGCCACTTCGTTGAGGGATGGGCCCCTGGCCCAGAGGAGCACCAGCAGTGCAGCGTACACGGCCAGACATGCTCCTAGAGTTGCTGTGGCCCATGGGGTGGTTCCGGCGGGTGGCCACGCGTGGAGGACCAGTAGAGCTGCGGATAGGACAATGAGGAGACACAGAAGGCCAGCCACGCTGCTCTGGTTCATTCGGAGGAAGTATCGCTGATACAATGCCTCCACCTGGGGAGAGTATTCAGAATTTTTGATTGTTAGAAATGGTTATCACATATTCAAAAGAGATATAGACTGCAGCCGCTAAAAGTAAAGCTTACATGTATTCTTAATGGAAACTTATCTCAGCGTTCTTGGTTCAAACCCAGTAAAATTATCCAATAAAAATGCATCAGTACTTCTTTCCTGGTCCTAGAAAACGCGTATAAAAATTTTGAAGCAAATCGGACAAATGGTGTAAGTTCCAATCGAAGACAAAACATTAAAAGAGAAAGAACTCGAAACCAAAGTCATACAACCAGTGAAAAGAGCGGAAAAGGAAGTAGCAAACACAACAGGAAACTCTAAGGATAAGAAATTCAGCATTAACATTGTAATTGTCATAAAGAAGGTAGAGTCCCCAAGGAATGGAACCACGCACTGACCTTTGCGCAAGAAAGGAAGCAACGACGATTGGAAGAACTACAACCTCCTTCCAGTTGTCTAAAAGACGTTCACTAGGATAAAAGCTGAACGTATGAAGACTACTCTGTCTTCAGCCCAGCCTAGAGAACAAGCGGGATATTGGAAGGGCTTCAGCACTAACGATCACATCCACACGCTGTAGGGGATCATCAACAGAAAATATATGTTCGAGATGCTACTTGTCCTTTTCTTTGTGGACTACGAACAAGCCTTCGACTCGGTCTGAAAGCTCTGCAGAATCAAGGTATAGTTGCTGAGTACATCCGGATCTTGCGCAATATCTATAAGAGTGCCACAGCATCTGTAATGCTACATGAAGAAATCAATGAGTTTAAGATTGACAAGGGAGATCGAGAAGTTGATGGTCTATAATTAGATTGGTCTAATTTTTAAAATCATTGATTGAGGGGAGAAGAGCTGAAGAGTAAATGGGGAAGGCATCGGTCACCTGCGTTTTGCATCTTATATGGTTATTTTTGCAAGCAATGCAGAAGGTCTAACTTCAACACTTCAACATGTTAACAAAGAGTTACAGAAGATAGGACTCAGGATAAACCAAACAAAAACAAGGGTACTCTATAACTTTTGCAGGGCAAAAACCAGTCAAACTTCAAGTAATCCTCTGATTTGTTTTTAATACACGGACTTCGGAGAACTTGCAACAACAGGAGGAAAGCAACAGGATTAATGAAGTAAACAGAAGAATGAAACGTCACTGGAGCACCTTCGAAAGGAACTCGCACATACTTGAAATCAAGAATGCCAAAGGCTTTGGAGAGGAAGATCTTCAACCAACGCATTGTATGCACTGTCCTGACCTACGGTAGTGAAACGTTGGTGTTAAATGATGAAATAAGCCAGCGACTTCAGACAACGCGTTAGAGAAACTAACAGCTCTTCTGGTTAGTTATGGACGTCGGTGGTTCTACACCCCCTGCCAAGCGCCACTGGCGGATTGCAGGGTTTAAATGTTAATGCAAATATAAATGTACATGTAAATTTAATGTAAATGTAATAAACGCCAAGGAGTATGGAGCGCTGTATGCTGGGAATCGCAAGAAGAGACAGGACACTCAACACTTGGGTAAGGACGATGGCTGGAGTTATATCGGGAATGTCCTCAAACGTAATTCTGTATTCCCCCTTTGAAATGTGTGGTAGAATACAAATAGTGCCCCAGTATTGAACACAGGATCATATGGTAAACTGCGTTTATGAAACATATTCATTACTTCTGTTTACATGACATGTCATAGATTTCTACTTTCTCAGTAAATGTATCATAAAAAATACGAGAAGAATAATATTCGTTGTAAAGTTGTTCATGACTGATGTCGGGTTATGGAGATCTTCTCTGGAAATGCTTTATATTTGAAATCCCCGCCATAAATGTCATAAGGAAGAATCGACTGGAGTCCAGAATCTAGTTGCAATACATATATCAACTACCGGGTTATCATAATACTAATTGATTCCTAGGTTTGAAGTCGATACCATACCGGGAACAACCTAACATAAGATTTCGTTTGCACATTTGAAAATTTTGTGCGAATGTAAATGGCGCTCTGGAATCGAACCAAGGACAGTCAGCGAAACGGTTAACTGCGCATACAAAATTTATTTATGACCTAAGTTAACATGCATTACGTCTCCACGTTATCGGGAAGATATTGAAAAAGATCATTTCAAATGGGTGAATATTTCACCAACTGGCATCGAACACTCGCCGATTTAATGACATTTCTATCATTAGTGCTATATGAGATCGACTTTCCTAGTACCTCAGTGATTTTGAATTCTCTATGTTATGGGGAAGTTCCTTACAATATTTCTTACGATAAACTGGCCGTCATATTGTCCCTGCTATGCATGTGTCATAGTTAGCATATTTATTTATTTCCATATACCCCACAAACAACCATTTTCAGGACTTTCACAGTGTTAGGCATTAACAACAACAATCACACAAGACCCTAATCAGAAAAATCCGACTAGCCGGGAACGCTGACCACTCGGCCACCACGGCCGGACAATGTAGTCATCACAGCCTCCTCTTCATAAATTCTGACATTAGTTCATATCATTACTTCGGTATGGGCTTAAAATCCCGTGTGATACTGTGATATTTTTTCGAGAATCCCCGCAACGCATTCTTATGGAAAAAGTCGGGATCTGGTAACCCTCTGGCATCGACCCATGATAGTGGCGGTCAAAGTCGGAGATTTTCCGGCGGTCATTCGCGACGGCCAGTACTTAATTTCAAATCAATGACACTCCTAGAACATGGTTAGAATCTGCATCCTATATAGGTCTACAGGCCTTTGGGTCTACAGGACTTAGATCTACAGGCCTTTCCGGATATGTAGCAATAACTAGCAGATATATAAAGAGAGCAAAAACTGCGTGTGGGCTGTTGACAAGACTTGTCCTTTATTTACACAGAATGGTTAAAACCTGTCCTCTTGCTGCATTCCTTTTCGTGAGAAAAAGATCATTGCTATCAAAAAGGAACACGGCTATGTTAATACATTAGAGTAAAAAAGCGAAATACTAATAATCTCTTCTTCTATAAGTATTGAGAATAAAATGCTTTCATTCAATCTGAGGTACGAGGAGCCCTAAACCCCATATACGACGCGGCGGGTTTATTGCAAACAACGGCTCTTTGGAGCTTTTTTAACTCAAACAAAAGAATATTGTATCTTGATACATATTCACCTATTTTTTAATTTTTTTTCTTCAAACAACGATACATTAAGCAAAGATTCTCAATTCTTACAACTATTCTAAATTTTATGATTACTGTCAGAGTGCAAAGTACTTTTTACACTTTTACACTAAGCACTTTTCTTACAACTAACTTAGCTTTGACTAACTAAGAAATTAAGTTGTATGCAAAGTATGTTAGAGGTTTTAAATGCTCTCCTTGAGTTATATATGTTTCTAAATGAAAACAACATTTTATTTCAAGACTGGTTTCGTCGGAGTAAACTGGCTTCCAGCCGATCCTCGTACTTCTTCCAGCGTAGAAATAAGTATATATTAAGAAAGCATTAGTTTTGATTCAATGAAAACAAAATTTGAATAGGACTACATTAAATATATTTTTGAGAAAATCGAGACCAGTTTTGAGGGAATTGTCCACAGGCTGGATCCCTAGAAACAAGAGATTTCCAAAAACATTTGTTTTTTGTTTACATTGAATCGAATAAGAATAAGTTCACAACATATCGCCAGAATTAATTCCATAAAAATGTAAATACATTGGTAAAAATTAAGTACGTAAGTAAAAATTAAATGCGTAAGCTATTATTATAGTTATTCACAGAGACGAAGGATCCTCCCATATGCCAGACCTGCAGTGAGCCATTAACAGTTGCACATTTGTTTGAAAACTGTGACAAATATCAAAATGTACGAGAGAGGTTAAGCATTCAGGGTAGCCTTAAGGACATTTTAAAAAATGACATAAGCTCGGTAGAGAAAGTAATCAAGTTTATAAGGGAGACCAAGCTCATAAACCAAATATAACAACCTAACAAGAAGCTCATAGTGCTGTGGTAATTTTCTTTAGCTTTATAAAATTAAATGTATCTATTACAGTAAATTCTACTTACATCAGGAATTTTATTTGTGTATGTGGTGCAAATAACCCTAGCTGTTGACGCACCCTCAAACCATAATACTACTACTACTAAATGCGTAAGTAAAAGAAAATTAATATGGCCCAGCGTAACTTTGTGGAACCCAACACACGTGTTGAGAGAAAAAACTTTGTAATTTCCACTTTTTTATTAGAAGTGTTTCGTCAACGACATCTTCAGACGTGAAAATTTCTTTTCTTTCTTAGGTAAAATTATTTGTAAAACTATTCTAAATATTCCCCTTTCATATTGGAGTCAGCCATGAATTAAAGCCGTTTTATTATTATTATTATTATCAATTAGAATCTTAAAACTCAAACTAAAACTTTGTCCCTAAGAAAGGTGACCTCAAAAGCTCATCGCTGAGAGCAAGCCCTCCTATGACGCACAAAGAATAGGAAATTAAAACTAAAACTTAGAAAAGGAGAGCAGTAGATAATGCAATATCTGCTACCCTGTTAAAGTGACCGTTGGTGGATCTTCGTTACCTGAGGGTTTCTGAAACGATGAGATCTGCAAAGGTGGCACAGCCACCGACAAGGGTTCCATCTGCAAGCACCAGGAGTCCTCCTGCCTGAATCCAGCAAGGATTGTTGGTCCGGAAGATCCCCTGCAGAGTAATTACAACATCTACTTTGAGTTAAAGGGTAAGTAGACGATTGTCTAAGAAAGTGAAGCATAGGCGAATGCGAATTATATCCATTGTTCATCACAAGCGTCCAATAGTAAAAGAATTCAGCACGTCGTAGGAGATGCCATAAGGGATGAAACCACCCAAATGTAAACAAATCTGCCTTCTTCGTTATCTTTCATCATATCCAATAAATTTAATTTCAAAAGTTTATTTCCACTGCCCTAAATCTATTTACTTGAAAACTAGATTGATAGTCAGTGGACAAACACGCAACCATTACCTAGAAACCAGATAATTCGTGATTTTGGGATCTTAAATACGCTAACCACCCGACCCCTCGAACTAATTGATTCATTCCAGCCGGTTGTTAACCACTTCCCAATATCCAGTTCCGACCACAATCCAAGTACAATGCATTAGGAATATCAAACTGCAATCCCTTCCGTTCGCTGATAACTCAACATCCCATAGACATGGCTTTTTTCATAAGAACCAATCCCTCTTCTTTCTACGAAACTAGTTCTCAGTACTTAGTATTAACAAGCCAAACATTCAATCTCCCAATAATTTTATCTAGAAACTAATAAAAAAAATAAACTACAGAATTGAATCCAATATAAATAATTCGCATCAAAGTAAATCTTACAGATCCGACTCCGCATCTGAGGGTGTGCTAACATTTCCAATCCTCTTAAACCTATTCTCATAAATATGCTCTACAATATCTTAAATCCTAGAGCTGCCAATTACCAACCAGAAATTACCAATCCAATAGAATGTTTACATAAATTCGAAGAAGATTCTTTAAAGCAATAGCTCATCGAATTGGAAAGATGGTTTGATTCATTTTCCGAATTCTTTTCACACACTAGATTGAATATTAAATTTCATTTTCCTTTCCAGTCTTTTAAGTTGCTCAAATTTATCGCGAAGATTCCACATGAGAAGTTCATCTTTCACACTGTTTATTTCGAATGGTATCTCAACCCAAAATGATGGCGCCAATTACTCCTGTCGACACACCATACCCCGATAAGTGACAGTAAATATGTTTAATAAATTCGATTGAAGATTTGATGCGGTGGCATTCCGTTATCGGGATATTACTAAGCAAAGTATAGTGTGCGGAACTCTTTGTAATCAACCAGGAAATTGAATTCTTATAAGCTTTTTGATAATTCAAAACTAGTACAATTTGATGTTAAGAACCTGTTTACTACTATTCCGAAAATTTTTAAATTTGGTAACAGATATTTTGTCTGAATATAACGTAGATTTATTTGTGTAAATTAGTAAATAAATGTAGTTTATTTTTACAATATAGATTTTAAGAGTTTTTAAGGAAGGATTGCAAGAAAAACTTCCTATCGCTTACGAATAAATCGCTTAAATTAGATAACCTCCGTGGGTTTGAATGTCTACCATCAGTTTGATTTTGTTTCCTCATTCAAAGTTCATAGAAATATCAGAAGAGATCATTTTTCGTCAACGTGATCTGAAAACACTGAAAATAAATTAAATTCAAGAGAAGAGGTAAGAATTTTGCTACGGACGCGCTTATGCTAACGAACTTGAATTTAAAAGGATGGCTTGGTCTTGACGACGGGCTGTTTACAATGTCAGATTTTCATAAAATTTTCGTATTTTCCTTCCAAATTCTCACAAATTCGAATTGAAAACAATATTCAACGACCAAAATAATAATCTTCATTCCATTTCCTTTCTTTAGGTGTTAGTTTTAGTTTCAAACGACCATTATTTATAATTTATTTTATTAAAGAAAAGTACCGTGCAAATGATAAAAATATCTTCCCATGTATTTCTTATGGAACCTCTTTGACTATCTGGAGTCAAACCGAGTACTGTTGGGTCAACAAAAAGTAGCCTATCATTTGTGCAGGGGAGACTTTTAATATTGTACGAATTTTGAAAATATTTAGCTTTAGAGTTGAAATAGATTTTTGACCCCGACTGGGGACGAACTGGAGACAGCTAGGTGGATAAAAGGTAGCCTATGTTGGAAGTCGAATGACAATTGACCACCATTGCCAAATTTCATCAAAATCGGTTGGATATTTTTTGAGTGATGCTGTATCAGACAGACATGAAAATTTATAAAAGATGTTTCGGACTATGGAACATCCCCAGTACCCAGTTATACAACTTTTTTTGAAATCGGATCAATGTACAGACACGACCCCCCCTACAGATTTATTTTATATATAGATATAGATTTTGGCGATGAAAGAATACTCTTAAAATTAACATTTTCAATTACACGCACAGCCATACCCAAATTCGAGCCATTATTCGAACCCGGGACCAGAGGCTTCAAGGCTAACCACTGCGCCACCGTTGCCTTATTGGCGTGGCATATGATTGGGAACGTTGTTTTGAAATCCCGATCTAAAATTTTCGTTCATAACGTTTTTCCGGCTCTTAAGTTAAAATCCCAGCAACTCTTTGTTTCTCGCATCTTACTGGATTTATGCGATTTCCCTCGGCCCGGCAAGTTACATCCAGATTTCACTATATTTACTAATTAAGTTCTGCGAACAGGACTTGTTCAAGCAGCAGAAATATTAGTGATAATAATACTTTCCGGAATAAAATGATAGAATTAACAGAAGCAATACCACTCGCGACTCACCAGCGTCATCCTGGGGCACAGGCGAAGCAGTAGTTCTGAGGTTAGTCCTTGTGGCACCAAAATGCTCGATGACCTGCCAGTTGGACTTCCTTGGTGGTGCTGGGGGAGGAGATGGAATGAGTGTCTTTATGGCGGACCCCTGCGTGGGGCGGCGGAGACTGGTCCATCGTCTGCCCCCCCTTCGCTGGGCCGCCGGGTCTGACCTTCGCAGCGACAGCCTCCACTCCCGCCGGCCATCACTATTGCTCCGCAACATCATTCGTCCTGCACAAGTCACTTTTTTAGAAATAAACTACTAATTCTGATGGTTACAAATAATACCATTTATACCACATTATTCACTTCTCTGATATATCAATTAGAAATTTGTATGGAAGATGTCACAATATTAACAAATATAATTATCTAGTATTTTATTCCTTATTTAAATTTATTTTTCTTATTTTACTCTCATTGATCAATTACGTTTCTTCAGTATATCACTGTGATTACTAAATTTATTATTTCATTAACTTAAATTAATTGCTGCCAATATCTCTGCTTGAATTTTCACACAGAGTTAGAGATAGTGATCTTCTGTTGTGCCGCATAGTAGGTATCACCAGGAAGACCCGGGTTCGATTCCGGACGATAAATTTATCTCCAATTTAAAACATATTGATTGAATCCTCGTAATTCTGTCGGAGTCTTTACCGTGAAGAAAGACCGGAAAGTGGGAGGCCTTGATTCGAGTCACATCCAAGTCACAATTTTTAACTTCTCGTACAGATGTGGAATGTATTGTTATGAATCCTTGGAACATGTTTTGTATTTTTCATTATTTGGAATGCGATTTAACACTCCAGCCGGTGTCAAGTTGACTCTTTGAGTTTTTAAGAATATCTTCGATTAAGTCATACGTTCGAATATTTTGTGACTTTCGGTCATTTTGTGAATAATTTTTAATGCGAATAATTGAAATAAATTTTTTCAGAATTACAGTAAAATACATTGAACACTCTGATTTCCCTTTTTCATTTGGAAGCTCCCAACGAGAAAGAAATAATTGCAGAAGAAAATGAACTCTTTCTTTGCGTCCCATGTTTGATAAACTAACTGCATTAACTACGAAAAATGCCTAGAACGTCACATCCTTAGCATTGTAGGCACAAGGGATAGAAAAGTTGTGAGTCTGCACTGTTTGCGCATGAGATAATGATCACCGCTAATCAGAGAGAACGGAACTCTGTCATTTTGGACGCTTTTGACGTCTCATGTTTACTGAGTTTTGAATTTCCGCAATGGAAATGTGTTGAGGGTCTAATTAGGGAGAATGTTTGCACCTTGAAACTCGAGCCAAAGCGTGACCGACCTGTAAAAGATGTATTTAAAAGGTATCGAATGGATCATCAGCGAATGTTTCGACTCGCATCAATTCACTGTTCCATCATAAGCTCCAGCCGGCTACGATTACCCCATTAATTGATATCGTGACCTTTTACCCGTAATTTGCTTCGTGGTTATATAATGTGCGGCGACTTTAGCGGTTTCAAAGACACCAAATTTAAGATAAATACGATTGCCGCCGACTAAGAGCGGTAGTGTCCATACTTTACGGTATTCGTAGGGGAAAATTGAATTACCTGAGTGAAAGTCACACACAATTAATACTAGGCAAATTGAATTTTAACCAATTAGCGCTTTCCGTTTTTCCTGAAAGCAGTTTCGTGAATGTTGATTGGAAATCGCAGATTAGATAAACTGAATGCGAACCAATGAAATCCAATCCGAATTGATTCAAAAGAAGCTCGATTACACGTCGCAATCCATTTAGGAATTCCATACAAATTTATACGGAAGTATAGATCTCCCACACATTTAATCGGAGCGCAGTTTGGAAGTCGAAGTGTAAGAGATTGTTCATGAATTAAATGCACGTTTTCGATTAAAGCGATTGCTATTTCTCGTGAAGGCCATTTCAAGTCTCTGTCGCATTATAAACTAAATGTTTATCGCAAATAAAAGTTCAGTCGTATGCAGAGGTGGATTAATGCGTAATTTCCGCCGCAACAAATTTTAATTTTTCATAATCTTCTTTATTACATAAAGTGCCAATTTAATATAAATATGATATCTTGGTTTAGACTAAGGCATATTAAAATGGCAACAGAGATTCAAAACACTCTTGTTTTCAACTTTCCAGATTATATATAGAATACCTCGCTACGGAACAATAAATGCTGCATAACATTTAACATTTTTTATGCTGCTGTATACATGGCTTCCGGAAGATAATGCTTATGAAACATTTTCTTTGCGAAGAGACCCTTTGGTCCCTTCTTCTCGTTCCCTAGAGGGCAAACACTTTACTCCATTGAGTAGTAGCTTAAAGTAAAAAAAAAGAATTGGATAAACACAATAAGAATCATTGGCACTGAAATTGGCACCAAAAATTTTACTGTTTTACTCCAATAATATATTAACATTAATAATCATTGAAAAATCACAATGAAATTTAATGATAAATTTTACTGTGAATTTCCAAAGATTTCTTAACAATGTGTCTTGTCGTAAAATCCCAATGAGTTTCCAACAATGAATCTTGTCGTAAAATCCCAATGTTTTTCTAAAATTGTAAGTAATTCCAATGAGTGGAAAAAAACAGTTAGCCTTGGGTCCGTACCTTAGTATTGGAACGTTATCATGAGAGCATTCTACCCCCATCAAAGAGACATGATGAGAAAGGGGCTGGTTGATGAGGTACCAACAAGGAAATCCTGAAGTTCATCTTTTCCATTCCATTATTCCATTCCTAATTAATGAGCCACATTGTGGGTCAATGAGGAAGTAATCAGCTTTCAAATTGCACTTGGACACTATACTACCAATGCATGTGACTCCTGAAGGAATTGACATTTTTGAAAAGTGTACTGCATGGGACACAGTTTCAACGCCAAAATTCATATGAGCACAAATATCACGAAGGACTTTGTCTTTCGGGAGATAATTGTTCATTGCATGTCCGACAGAGTAATCTAGTCGTTATGCTTGAATTTAGAGTAAATGCTTAGTCGAAATGCAATTATAAATAATGATTCTTAATAGCTAAAAGGCCAGGGTAAGATAGGACTTAATTTTCAATGAATTAAATAAAAATGGTTGAATAAGCTCAAATGTGTACCGCATGTTTATTTGCAATGTTTGCAGCACAGAGACATTTCGAAACACCGCAGACTTATCACTATTGAGGGGACGTAATAATCACAGCTAAAATGCTGCAATTAATAGAAAGTACAAATTAGAGATAAATCATATATAAACGACACGACTATAATGACACACATATTTACTGTATACAGTCATCTATTGCAATAGATAACATTCTAGAATTAAAATATAGTAAAACAATGAAAAACTACTTTTCAATGCAATATACTCGATATGCGAAGGCACTGATGAATTCCATTTCATTAAAATCGGTGGACCCATGAAGCATTAGCTTCTCAAACTCGATGGACTTCCTTTTACGAACAGTAGGAGCTGTTTTTTAAGGGCCAACCTCAAGAAAAAGCCATTAGCATAGACATGAACGTCATCGAAGTCCCGAAACTGCGAATCTAATAATTGTTCAGCGGGGGTAAGAGAAGGGTTTGCCCTCACTTTAAAATATGTCGGAGAAATACAATGATATTTCACGTGCGAGCCGGAGACGGAATTTCCCCACGATACTTACTGTACAAATCCAAGCAAATCAATTATTTCAGTGAATCTTGTTGTATTCTTCCAAATCTTTTTTACTGTGTATGGACTACTTTTTAAAAAGCAATAGCAGTATGGAAACCTAAAGATTTAATCATTTAAAGAGATGAGGAAAGAGTAACAAATTACTCCAACACCATATTTTGTGACTCTTTCCTCATCCACAGCCATCAGTGGAAGCTTCAAGACATTTAAAGGGATCTTTAGTGAGATATTTAACTCAAATTCGATGATGTCGGTAAAAACCACCGTTTTTAGTAAATCTTTTGTAACACAATAATTACATTATCATTTCCATAGTAAATACATTAAGAGTATAGATTTCCCAAAACTTAATAAAACACCAAAATAGATTTTAAATAATGTAACAACACCGTAAATATGATTATTAAAATTTATAGATATTCGAGAATACATAGAAATTTCATTACTTCTAAATCTCTTGTAAGATATAACAATTTTTAATACTCGAAATATATCATTTGAAATATTCATTATATTGTTAATTCGATAAAAAGAGCAAAAGTAAAACGCAAAACGTGTTTCGACAACTCTTCAGCTTCGTGCCTCAATTCTTCAATAAAAATTAACATGAATATTGTAGAAGAGAAATAAATCCCATTCCACTCCACGGAGAACTTCTGGAAAATAAAGATAACAAATTCGGTCAACTTCTGTGTATTTTTATTGTGGAATTTGTACAAGTTTTGCTGGTGAAGACATTTTCAAATGATTTTCCAACAAGTATCGCGAAAGGTCATTGCACAAATATCAGAATTTCATAATAATGTTTTTTCTGACTAAATTACCATATGATTTCCGTAAAAAAAAGCTATTTAAAAGATCAGGACGATATTTCTATGCAATCTGATTTAAGAATATTTAAATGCTCTAACGTATCCTCCGCAAAGTCATTCTTGATAATAGTTAAGAAAGAAAATCTGCAAATGGGATTATATTTCCAATAAAACTATATTCAATCACAATGAACTTTGGTAAATTACCAGATGACTTCTTCAAATATTACCAATGCGAAGGTATACTCACTCAGGGGAATCTTTAAAATCCTTTTTTCGCCGACTCCTATGCAAAGAACGCATGAATGAGGGATTTCTTAAGAGTGAGCTGCATAAGATTCACGGATTCAACAAGGAAGTGAGATTGTAAGTTTAGAAAAAACCGTTGAAAACACTGAAGATGCGACCAGCCCCTATACAACACAAAATGAAAGACCGCTACGCAGAAGAACTGAGCGTTTTGTCAATCTGTTGTGAATCTCTCAAAAGCACTATTCAGGAGCCTATCTTTGCATTCACACCCTTGAAACAGTCACATGCAATAGATCTAACTGAGCGTTTTATCAATCTGTTTGCCTCTCAAACGTAATCTTAATCTCTGTTTTCAGGGTGCAAGTTTCGAAATACTTCTCGAATGTTCCCTCGTATTTTGGCGATGTGTAAACAAATCAGCACTTTCGAATTTTTTTCATGGAAATCTTATTTTATGGTGTGAATCATCGAACTAAAGGATAGGCTTAAGAAGTGCACGCGTTGAACATTGAGTGCGAAACACCCGCAGCGTCCATTGATATCGATTAGTTGAAATCGGAACCATATTTAAGGCATGCAGAGCTTTCGCTGAATTTATCAAGCAAACACACGACTAGAAGTGTATCTCTAAGACTTGCGTGATGATTAGGGTTTCGTACTCTTCAGCAGAAGAAAAAGCACAGTCATAGGACTTGACTCTTGGGGGGGGGGGGGGTTGAACCCGTTAACCCCCCCCCCCTTTGCTGCGCCACTGCCTCTACGACATTATTTCAAAGAGAGGGTTTGCATAGAGATCAGGAATAATATTATATCGACTTAAACACGTAACTACTTCTACAGTAACAGCCTCCAAAAGAATAGAACTATTTAATGGAAAATGGAATAACATCTTTCTCAGTCATCTAACGAAATTCAATCCGCTTCCATACACGAAATGTCTTTTTAAACTTAAAAAATCTGAAAGTATAAATTCCAAGAGATAAATGAGAAAGAAATTGAAAACGATTCCAATGTTTGCAAAGTAAAATGAGAAAACGAATTCTGCTCAACTTCCTCGTCGTTTCGGAAGCAAAGAAACTTTCGCAAAGGACACCGTATTAAGGAAATGTATAAAATTACACTCCGTCGATAATGATCACAACCACGATGCACAGCTATATCGAATTTAGTGGGAAAAGTTGAAAGAATCCTCAGAAAAGCACATTTTTCTAAATGAAAGGTGTATCGATCGAGAGAGAATGTACCAAATGTGAATTGTCTTTGACGTGTTTTCAATTACTCCAAAGAAAAACTCAACAAAAGAAGATCGTGATCGTGAATCTCTTATAACGAAGGAGGTCCAGGGGTTTATGAAAGAAGCAGACCGCAATAAGGCAGATCGAAAGATCTCTTAAAAGATTTAAGATTTGAAAGTTGCATCTCCTAGAATACATTTTATAGATTGATCTATTTTCTTCTCTAACTATTGTTTCTGTATTTTGTAACTATTTATGTATACGAGTAAAATGTAGCTTGCATACTGCAAGCAGATCGACAACACTAATTTCATATCGGCATCATGTCGGGACGGTCCTCAAAAGAAAAAAAAAAGGATTGAAAATATTCTTAAAATTCGCTGCAATATAATCTTCTGGCATCGAACCCGGGTCTTCCTGGTGAACTTACTATGCAGCACAACAGAAGATCACCGTCTTTAACTATGTGTTGAAATTCAGGCAGAAATATAGGCTGCAACTGCCTCAAACGACGTCCTACTTTTTCCATACATTCCTTATGAGAGAAATTTTGATGTGTCCCGGCATCGAACCCAAGAACAGTACAGTCTTATCTAAACTTATTTCAAAACCCTAGTCTTAATATACATCTTCCATATAAGCAAGAACTTCCTATCATTTCAATAAGTGCACCAAAAAAAATAATGAAAAACTACTCCCATGTATTTTAAAGGGCAGATATTTGCATCGTCCTAGCATCGAACCCAGGATATTTTCCCTGAAAGTCATTTATGTTTTCGATAGATCATGACCATATATGTAGGCTCCTTGAGTTTTGATTCTCTTTCTATCCGGAAAGTGTTTTTAACAAATTCCCGAAAATCAAAGCAATGCATTTAAATGGAAAAATTCGGGACTTTGGGGCCCTCTGGAATCGAACCCATTACACCGAGGTTCAAAATCTCAATTTTTCTGGCGGTTGCACGTTATGGCCAATACGTCGTAAAAATTTCAAGGTAATGACGCTTGTGGTTTAGCCTGTGAATTAGTATCCTATCTATCTATACATATATGAATGAATCCGGAGAAGCATCTATACATAATAGATAGATGTACTACTATAACATTTAATAAGTTCACTGATGACATCAAGATAGCAATGGATAAGGTAACTATATTAGTTCTAACTATTCTCAATTTAGGTCTAGTAGATTACCAATCTTAAATATCGGTCCACTGGCGTTCACTTGTTTCTCTTTGTATCTCTTTGGTAGATTGTATCATCAATGGCCTCTTCACTGCGTCCTATTGAACAAGGAGTTCCACAAAGATCAAAACTAGGTCCCTCCATGTTTTCAAAACTTATCAAAAAATCTCTCGCATTATCTCCAACTACCTCTAACACGGTAGTAGTTTTATTTATTTTTTATGCAATTCATCGCAATTGTTAATTTTTCACGTAATTATTGAATCGTATAAACGCTAATAAAAATGAAACTCGATTTTCATAGAAGAATAAGATGGATATTTGGATTAGATTTCATTTTTGTTTTTCAAGTTTAACATTTAACTCAATTAAAATTTAACTTTAATAACTCGGAATTTCTGCGCAAACGATGTTTTTTTGTAAAAACTCTTGAATCATTTGCTAAATAAATGCCCTTGGCCCTTAGATACGGAAATTCCAATCCTTTATTCTACGACCAAAGTTTTTATTATTATTTTATTTTATTATTATTTATAAAGATCTTTATTCAGTTTCCTTGATTTTAATATTTATCTCGATCATTATTTCTGATTTAATTCTGTAAAAGAAAAAATGTCTTCAATCGATCAAAATTAACTTTACGTGGATGAGAGACGATTCGAATCTTGGAGATGTGAACCAAGGACCCTTTGGACAAAGAGCTCTAACTATGCCGAATCTCACACTCCTCCGCAATATCCTTAAAAAGGGATACCGAGTTTTCTCTTTGCGTATTAATGTATAAGATACTTGTAAAATGAAGATATATGACACGGCGAATGAATATGGCTTATCTTAAAAGAATCTCAATGCATGTATGGACCAGTTACTTACCTGGCTAACTGGAGCAACTTCCATTTTGCAAGTAAACGTACTCGGCATAACCTTCTGTTTCAACCCTTGAGTTGGTTGACCTCCATTCATCTCTCAGCTTTCCGTTTCAGTTCGTAGTTTGCTCGGCATTGCATATCTTTCATGATTTGGCTGACTAGTCGGGGAATGCCTATACCAGGGTACCCTCAAATTTTCCTTCCATTATTCTTTTAACTTGACTATCGTCTCGTATGTAGTAAGTGTCAAATAAGTTTAACTCTCCTTTCTTTAATGATTCTTATTGTAGTTCTTTCTTCTTCATCTTTTCCAAAGAGATCTTTATTTGTTTTCCTTTCCGTCCAGCATTCTTCTGTAACTCCACGCTTCAAAGTATTTTCACTCTCCCCTGTAGTCCACCATTCGCTTCCATACAACACTCCAAACGAAGCTCTTCATAAAGTTTTTCCTTGTCTCCAAACTAATGCTTTTTGGTGTTAGCAGATTTTTCTCTTTATAGAATTCTAGTTTTGCTTGCTTAACTCTGCATTTTATAGCTCTTGTACTTTTTCCATCCCTCGTAATTT
This sequence comes from Sympetrum striolatum, assembly GCA_947579665.1. Classification (NCBI taxonomy): domain Eukaryota; kingdom Metazoa; phylum Arthropoda; class Insecta; order Odonata; family Libellulidae; genus Sympetrum; species Sympetrum striolatum. The sequence continues at coordinate 89,910,431 of OX388350.1, forward strand.
TACTTCCCAGATTCTTTCACTTGTTGAAAGGTAATAATTTCCAATTCCACATTTGCTCTTACGTTTTCGCTTTTATCGCAGATTAGAATCTTTGCCTTAAGTATGCTTATTTTCATGATGTAGTCATTTATCATTACCCTGTTCATTACGTTCAATATTTCTCATAAATCTTCCTCACTTTCAGCTAACATATCATCCGCGAATCATGTCCACTCTCTCCCCGTTTACTTTTATTCCAATTTCTTCTCTTATTCTGTCTATAGCGTCTTGTACTAGAGATGGGCGCCGCGCCGATTACGCCAGCCGCCGACAATATCGGGCACGCCGCCGCCGCCGAAGAAATAACTACGGCGCGCCGCCGCCGGAAATTTTATCGGCGGCGGCGCGGCGTGTCTTGGATTTAAAACAGTCCCATAGTTGAAAATATGCTGACAAGTAGTTCGAAGAGATACGCTTTGAACTGATAGAACACATCTCGGGCTTTCCACGAGGGCGCTGATATATTAAAACCATTAAACAATCATCGATGATTATCCTTGGTTCGACGCTAGGTCAGGGCAAATATTCTCCCGTTTAATTTACATTGCGATTTTTAAGATTTTTTAAAATCACTTCCCGATTAGATAGAAACTTGAAACTCGGCATGTAGATAGAGATCAATTATAAATTTTATGTACGCTGTTCACCGTTTCGCTGATGGCCCTTGGTTCGATCCCAGTGAGGTATTTAATTCCTCAATGCATTTTTTATGGAGATAACAGAAACCAATTTTAGGTACTTCCGGGCATGATATCGACTTCAAACTTTGCATAAAATAAGATCAAGTCAGAATAAGTCATACTGTGCATTCACAGATGCCAATATGTCCTTGGTTCGACTCCAGCCGTCTCTAAAATCAGAAGGTTATCCGATTTTTAAGAAGTTTTTTGAACCCCTTCCCAATAATATAGAAACTTGAAATTCGGCATATAGATAAAGATCATTGATATGTTTCAAATACTCAGTTTTAGGATATCTTGATCGTCCTTGGTTCGATCTCAGAGAGCCATTTACATTTCGTATGCATTTCAGATGGGGATAATGGAGTTATATCAGGACCTTCCTGTTATGATATACCAGCGTCATTGACTTAAAATTTTTACGTTTTGGCCATAACGTGTAACCGACAAAAAATTGCAATTTTGAACCTCAGTGTCATGGGTTCGATTCCAGAGGGCCCCAAAGTCCCGATTTTTTCCCTTTAAATGTATTGCTTTGATTTTCGGGAATTTTTTTAAATTACTTCCCGGATAGGAAGAGAATCAAAACTCAAGGAGCTTATATATATGGTCATCATCTATCGAAAACATAAATGACTTTTACGGAAAAAGTCCTTGGTTCGACGCTAGGACGATGTAAACATCTGCCCTTAAAAACATTGTGGTAGTTTTTCATTATTTTTTTTGATGCACTTATGGAAATGATAGGAAGTTCGTGCTTGGCTAGAAGATATATATTAAGACTCGGTTTAAGAAAAAAATTATATGAGACCATGCTGTTCCTAGGTGCGATGCCAGAGCATAATAACATTTCTCACATAAGGAAAATATGTGAAAAGTAGGACGTCGTGTGAGGCAGTTGCAGCCAATATTTCTGCTTTAATTTTCACACATAGTTAGAGATGGTGATTTTCTGTTGTGCTGCATAGTAAGTATGACCAGAAAGACCCGGGTTCGATGCCAGGCAATTAAATTACAGCGAATTTTAAGAATATTTTCAATCCTTTTTTTGCTATTGAGGACCGTCTCGATATGATGCCGACATGAAGTTAGTGTTGTCGATATGCTTGCAGTATTCTAGCAACATTTTACTCATACCTATATATACACTCATTCATTCATAGGGGATCAAAATTCTAACCATGTTCCACAAATTCCGTCCCGAAAACAAACTAAGTCCCGATTTTCTCCATAAAGATACTTGGTGGGGATTTTCGAAAAATTTTTTGAGGCACTTTCAGGCAAAGTAGAGAGTTGAAATTCGAGGGATCGCTGGAGGCCCTGCGTATCCGACGAAAACCATTAAGACATTATCCAAGTTTATCCTTGGTTCGACGCTAGGTCAGGGAAAATATGCTCCCGTTTAATTTACATTGCGGTTTTTAAGATTTTTTATTATCACTTTCCGATAAGATGGAAACTTGAAACTCAGCACTTGAATAGAGATCATAAATATATTTCATAATCTAATTTTAGCAATTCGCTGATTGTCCTTGGTTCGATCCCAGAGGGAAATTTACATTCCTCAATGCATTTTTTATGGAGATAACGGAAACAAATTTTAGGTACTTCCAGACATGATATCGAGTTGAAACTTTGCATTAAATGAGATCAAGTCCTAACAAGTCATAACATGCATTCACAGCTGCCAATATGTTATATCCAATGCATTTCAGATAGGGGATAATGGAGTCTTATTTCAGGACCTTCCCGGTATGATATTTACTTTAAACTTTGTATTAATTAAGATTAGGTCTTAACAAGTTATTATACCTATTTGCATATTCCAATAGGTGCTGGGTTCGACACCAGGCGTTTACAAAAAATCAGAAATTGCAGCAATTTTTAAGGTTTGTTTAAGCCCTTCCCGATAACATTGAAACTCAAAACGTGGCATGTGAACAAAGATTATAAATACCTTTTATAAGCTTGCAGTATCCAAGCTACTTTTACTCGTATATAATAACATATTTCGTACGTAATATAATTCATACAATTTATTGCGGAAGATGTAACTTCCGCAATGTATGTTCGTTTTCGAATGTTTATAATAGAAAATAGGGATTTAAAATAACACAAATAAAATTCAGTATTTTCTCAGAATACTATCTCGCTGGATGTTTTTAATGAGTGAAGTATAGCTAAAAGTAGGCAGCTACTTTTCTGAACGCATTTTTCTCAAACCTCTCGACATTCCCTTCAAAATTTTCAGGATGTATTTTCCCAGAATATCTACCGGGAAATTTAAAAGTATCGAAAAAAGATCATAAAAGGAAGAAAATTATCAAGAATAAGAACTTCTTTGTTTCTGAAATGAGAGTGAGTATTTAAAGAACAAGTACAAACAAATTCGCTACGAATTTCCAAATTTTTAATTTGAAATATTTTTCGTTTCTTATTTTTCTTGTAAATGTGATAAAATTTAACTATAATTAAATTTCACTGAACAGTTTTCAATTACTGTATCTCCATGTGGTATATTACTAAAATTAATTTAGTGTAACTTTCTCTTTCAACGCGTATATATCTACTACGTGCATCAATCTCTCTTATGAACATGGGGCCCTTTGAGATAAGTTGGGATTTAGTAATTTCAAGTAATGTGTATTCATTACGTATCATAATTTCTGTGAATATTTTAATAAAAACCATCTTGAACATACATGTAAACCAAAATGTTAACTCCAATAAGAGAATTTTCTTCATAGGGTACAACAGTATTTTCCTGGATTACCTTCAATTCCTAATAATTGAAGCATCTTTTGGTTTATAAAAAAACGTCTAATCCAGAGTTCTAAAACATTATAATCGATTTGAATATCTTCATTAGAACATAGTGTACTCCCGCAACCAGCACTCCCATTGAGAGGAGTTTTAGTACATGCGGGCTCTCTCTCAACGATAAGAAAAGCAGACTAGAGCCACAGAGATGGAATAAAATGGTATTCATCCATGAGAACTATGCGTTGTGCAAAGATTTTGTTGACAGAGTGTAACCTACTGCTGAATGCTATTAATATATTTATTTTGAACTCCTCTCATTCATTCATTTGCTTATTATTCTTTAAGTTTGTTTAAACTTAAATGTTTTGATTTGTGTTCATCATTTATATATTTTTTATTTTCTGGAAATTTCAATTGAACGTCTATTCCTGGATTCCATACTTGAAAAATGTGGCGCAAATTTGATGTTAAGCTAATTCACAACAATAGTACATCCATTGATCGACATTCTACTGGCTATTTGTGCCCAATTTGTGATACCACTCTTTAAACGTTCTTAAAGTAATGTAGCGTAATTATAAGAAGCATGCTTTTGTGAAAATAAGGAAAGCAACGTATTGCCAAATTAACCCCTTTACGGCGCAGAGCGAGCTAGAATCGAAAAATGCTGGCCAAGAATAAGGAAACATTTTTTGAGTGTGAACTTTGAAACTTCGCATTGCTATACCTCAATAAGTTCTGCATATAATATTCCCAGACAGCGTCTTATGTGAGCTATTTTTCCTTAAATCGGAGGGTCCGAGAGAGGACAAGAGAAAGAAATATAATTTAAAAGACATGCTGCATGAAGTGAGTATTTCACCTAAAGAAGCTAATTCAGAGATCTGATGGAAGTGATGCAATAATTCAACTGTGATCACTTAAAAAATCATAATTAAGCTTAAGGGTTGATTATTTAATACTGTATTGATTTTTTTCCGATGATTCTGCTCATTTGGGTTTGGTTTGAGGCTGAAGAATTTTGCAAAAATCTAAGCCTGGCATTATTCGTGAATTTTGGTCAATTTTGACCACATGTAGAATTTTAATAGGTAGAAATCAGCGTAAATAATTTGGTAGTAATAGGCAGGATTTATTTGAGAATTGCCAGTACTAAAGTCCGCACTCAAGATAAGGATTTTTTTGCCAGGTTTTTTCGATTCTAGCCCATTGTTCTGCGTATTCAAGATAGCTCTACATTGTCTTTATTGGTATGATATAATTGTAATGTTTATATAAATATAATTGTCTATGTCTATGTAAGAACCCTGCAAGCCGCCTTTCGGCGTGTGACAGGGGGTGCAAGCACCTTGACTCTATTTTCCTAAACGCTTGCTTTCGCGTAAACTTCACGGAAAAATAAAGTTTTGAAGCGATTCGTTCTAGCATCTATTTCCCTAATCTTTCTGGCAGTATCAGAACGGCCCATATAACAGAGGGGTCGCATTATATCGGTTACATCATCTGAGAACGTAATTTCTCTGAACTTATTTAATAAATTTATCCTTTGAATTTTTCTTCTATCTTCTAATGATTCCCATCCCGCGTTCTGTAACATCTGAGTGACACTCGCTGTTTTATCATAGCAATTCATTACAAATCGTATCGCCTTTCCTTGTACGTTTTCTAAATCCCGAATATGACATTTCTCAGCAGGGTCCCATACACTACATGCATACTCAAGGTGAGGCCTAACTAACGCTAAGTAACATCGCTCGCGAACCTTTTCTTCGCTCCTACCGACTATTCTTTTGACGAAGCCGAGTTTCTTAAGTGCTTTTCCACATATATTTCGGATGTGGGCACTCCATGATAGATTATTCGTGAGAGTTACTCCAAGATACTTTACCGATTCTACTGTCATTAGGTTTACCCCTCGGAGACTATAAGAATAATCATTTATTATAGATTTACTTTCGAAGAAGTTAACTACCAAACACTTTTCTAAATTAAGCTCTAATTGCCAATCATCGCACCAGTTCATAATTCTATCTAAGTCGTTCGAAAGGGTTAATCTATCCTCTGAACTAACTATTTCCCTGTAAATGACTGTGTCTTCTGCGAATATCCTAACATTGCTTTTAATGTGATTGCTGAGGTCGTTGATGTATACTAAAAATAACAACGGTCCAATTACACTGCCCTGAAGGGCGCCCGAGGTCACCTTAACCAAGTTGGAACTAGTACCATCAAGTAATACTCGCTGCTCTCTATCGGTGAGAAAGTCTTTTATCCAGTTAATAACTTCTGTATTGATACCCGCAACTTCTAATTTGTACAGCAATTTATGATGAGGTACCTTATCGAAAGCCTTCCGAAAATTTAAAAATATTGCATCGACTTGCTTATCTTTTTTAGCAGAGTTTAGAATATCGTGTACTAATAAAGCCAGCTGAGACTCGCAAGAACGAGTCTTACGAAAACCGTGTTGATTCCTAATTATGAAATTAGACGTTTCAAGAAAACCCATTAAAGAGCTAGAAATTATATGATCCATAATTTTACCGCTCAGTGATGTTAAAGATATAGGTCTGTAATTAGCTGGATCGTCCTTAGAGCCGCTTTTAAATATTGGCGTGACATTCGTAATTTTCCAATCCTTCGGGACCTTTCCTTCGCTCATACTCTTATCAAATATAACTTAAAGAAAAGGTGCTACGCTCTCCGCAACTTCCTTGAACAATCGAGCCAGTATGTCTTCAGGACCTGGAGATTTATTCGGTTTAATCTGTTGCAATAGTTTAATGATGCCGTCTTCTCTGAAGGTGATTTTTACATCGATTCAGGTTTATGAACATTCGGGAGAGTATTTAATGTATCGTCAGACGTGAAAACGCTTCGAAAAAAATCATTCAATATATTAAGCTTTGCCTTTAGCATCGTTTACTAAATTACCGCTAGTATCCTTTAATGAACCAACAGTTTGCTCTTTACCTTGGACCTCACGAACGTACGACCAAAACGATTTTGGGTCCTCTTCCAAGTGTTCGCATAAAATCTTATTTTTATATTTTTATTGGTATGATATAATTGTAATAATGTATTCTCAGATATTCGAGTTATTCGCCTTTTTTTCTGCCGTATACGAACGAAAATTTACACGCCGCCGGTTACGCCGCGCCGCCGCCGACGATTAAGCAGTCAGCGTTCACGCCGTTACGCCGCCGCCGCCGGCTTCATTTTCCCCCTACGCCGCCGCTGACAAAAATCATAACGGCGCCCATGTCTATCTTGTACTAATACATTGAATAATAATAAGGCATAACCTTAAGCGTATTAAATTATCTACTCATCTCAAAAAGAAATCTTGTTTAAGGACATAATTCTTCCGTTATTTGACTACTGCGACATAATGTTAAATAAAATATCTCACTCACAAGGGGAACCCACGGTCTGGGAAATGAAGTTCGGGATGAGGCTTTACGTGGTAATAGCAGGGCCCGAAACTCATACAATGCTAAAGCCATAGGACCCCATAGGGCCCCAGTCCCGAGAAAAAGGGCCTCAAAGTTTTTACAAAGATATATATACTTTAAAGTTTATCACCTCATTTAACTGGCTCGGTAGTCAAGGCGGTAGCAATCCTGACTGGTAATGCGAGGTCTCCGTGTTCAACCAATTTTTTTTTCTTTTTTTTTTCATAAATTTTCTTTTATATTCATTTTATTTTATATTCATTTTATTTTATATTCATTTTAATTTTTAATTTATTTAATACTATAATGATAATCGTGCAAATATCGTCATACATCGTAAGAATGTGCATGATCGGAAATATTGTGTATGGGAGAATAATGAAGTCAAGAAGAATAGAAATTATATTTGCAGTTATATTTATTCATAATCCGATTTTTTTTTAATTATCATGATAATGATACTTAAATAATGATAATTATCATAAAAGCAAAAGATATTCGGGCAATGTGAGCAACAAATAAATGATGGCTGTTTACATGTACAAGGAGTTTTAAGCAGTTCTATTGAAAAGCAAACTTCGTTAACATTCCTAAAAACTTTTCGGTTGTCTGTTAATTTTGAGGCGAACCAGCCGTATTGAAGCATATCAGTAAAAATTGGAGATGATAATTGGTGGTGAACTATGGATTGAATTTTGATGCAATCTTCCCGAGAAGTAATTTTTTTTCTTTTTCAACCAAAGTAGCAGAATTTTGAAGGCAATATAATCGTTTTCAGCGAGCAATCCTACGAAAAATACAACAGCATCATGTGCAGAGAATCTTTCGGAACATTCTCTTCAACTACCGAAGGACCGGCTATATCGTCACTCCCAGACATCTTCACTGAATAGACAGATACAGTAAAGTAAATAAATAAAAAATAGACAAGTCAAAACTTTCATGAAGCGCCTACAAAATTCTGCTACTTTGGTTAAAAAAGAAATTTGGTCTAGAAAAGAAAAAGGTTTTTTTCCAAATCAAAATGCGCGAAAGTTGTGTACTGACACGGAGATATCGCAAATGTTTTCGAAATGGGATAATTAACCACTGCCGCCTTAAGCGAATGAATCAGAACTCCTATGGAGTCATTGCAAATACGTATATTTTAGTTAATATCAATACTCCGAAGTTATTTTGAAATAAATGTACTTACTACTGATCATAGCAGCATCCCTCTGGACTGGACTCCATTTCTAGATGAGGTTTGATCAACCTGCTTGTTTGGGATGTCCTGCAACATAAAATGGACCATCAAACTCAATTCCCACTTCTTGCATTGGAATGGGGGATCATGCGAATCATTGGAATGGGGGATCATCATTCCATAGCGAATATCAAAGGTGGAAAAAGGTAAGGCTTCATTCTCCGCTCTTGGCAACAAAAATCCACAACAATCAGCTTTAAAAGGTACTTGTACTATGTCTAGCACAATTAAAAGGTACTTGTACTATGTCTAGCACAATTAAAAGGTACTTGTACTATGTCTAGCACAATTTTGGGAGAAATTAGGGGAAAATCGGTAAATGAACGCTTTAGACACACGTTCAATTCGATTCCAATAACAACTTGAATTTTGAAGAGTTCAATTTAAACATTATTCTAGGAGGAATGTTCAAATAAATATCTTCAAAAGTTAAATTTAAGTTTTTGGGGAGAAATAAAGACTCGATATTCGAAGGTGTTATTTCTTCGAAGGCCATAATAATGGAAAGTGCGTAGAAAATGAATCCTTTGCCATTACTATGAGTAACAGAGTTCAGATAAATCATGGCAGGATCCAGGAGCTACTTGTCAGTGAATTAGTTTTCAAAACCAATTATTACCAGACTGATTAATTAGACTGAATGAAAATACGGAAAACATATCGAACTTTCAGAGTATGTCACCCAATCAGAGTTAGAAAGGACTAACATTAAGTATAAATTGCAAATTGAAAATATTTTCATCTATCATGTTAAATATTTTATACCAATTTTTCCATTCTCTTATTTCATCTATAACTAAATAACTCTAAAAGATAAGATAAATTTCAGATAAACTGTACGTCAATGAAACATCTGTTATTTTCTGCGAAAGATATAACGATGAACAGGCTAACAAAAAGTGAGTGGAATAGCTTGAATTACAAGACGCAAAAGTTCCTGAACTTATTTTTCTCGCGAAAACGCCGAGCAGGAGAGATGTAAAATTCTGGTTGTAGATAGCGCCACATATTGTGGATACAACTGTGCAAGTATGCGGCTGTCGATGTAGGTTTACTGTGAGGTTATTTCTGTGTAAGTTGACACGTGTATATGGAAAGGATCGAGATGCTTCGCCTCACTCACGCGGCCGCCGGAAGGGCGCCAATAATCGTAGGTGCTTCATCACGACTGCACCACAGATTGTCATCCAGTTTCTGTCCAAACAAGGGGAGTAATTCGGGAGACAACTAGAGTCGTCTAGTTGTTCCCACATAAAAATGTTTCGGAAACCTTTTGGACGTACCTCGTATTTCCGAAACTGGAAATGGAAATATAACGATGATTAGAACAATCGTGAAAGAATATTTTTCTTGAAGATACTATTATATATAATAAAAACATGAATAATGAATATTAAAAATCAATTTGAGATGAAACAAATACCTCAGAACCACGTTCAGACCGCGGAACTATGCTGCAAAATGACAGCGACACACGGACACTCACTCTCGGCGATCAGGTCCTTGAAAGAGCCTAGAATCTCCTCGGACCCGTAACTCGAGGCGTCGTTAGTGCCTCCGTGTACCACCACTCGCAACACGGAGCAGTCCGAAGGCGATACCGACGTTCTCAGTTCCTCCGTCACCTTCGGCACCGTACCTCCCGGTAAACACCTGGAGAACACCCGCTCACACACTCCCTCCCGGCGGGCCCTTGCACGTAATGGATATCCGCCGGACATTAGAACTTCGTATCATCAAAACCCAATGACCTACTTCGGGCTCAGCCACCTCCGGGGTTACGGGGATGGCAGCAGGCACAATGTCATCCGGATCGTCCTCCGACAATACCGAAAAACGACTGCTCACAGGACGAGCATCGACTGAGGCCTCTGCAACTCCGTCTCCGCAAAACCACCTGCGGTCCACCCGAATGGAGACTACCTTCCTCTCGTCAGGCTTCTTGGCCGTCGACATCCCCGCCCTCGATGTAAACTTCGAGGCACCCTCGATCGCTCTGCACTCGGGGAACCCATAGCCGCCAACTTGGCGCAGCGAACTTTCGGGGTGCTACCCTTGGATTCCACACGTGAGGAGGAAGCCTCCAACCTTTCCACCTTGGAGCTAAGATCCGCAACCATCCTTCTGAGTTCCGCTATCTCGGCCCGAAGGGACGCGAGACAAGCAGTTTCCAAGAAAGAGGAAACGGGAGTCCTAGGAGAGGCCATCCTACCTAATTATGCAATTGACTTTAAATTACTAAAAACTGAGAACCCAATGGATTGCTTGAGAAACGACAATAAGAACACGCGAGCAAATGAAACGAGTTAACTTAGGCTGACACTAACACTTGCGTTTGACCTGAGACGAAATACGCAACTGACCAAATATGTTTGAGAAGACTCTGAAAGGACGAATGTATCACTTATGGGAACGATAAAGACCGGTTACTAATAAAACAACAAGGAAATACGACGATTAAGTAATAAAGAAAATAAAATTAGCAATAAGAATAAATATGCCTACAGTAAGTTTACCAGGGGATAAAAATACAGAAAAGTAACCACTGAAAAACAAAAACTCAGCTAAAACGATTGATGGATGACTGAAAAAACAGGAAATAAATAAATAGAAAGAGCTTTACATATCCTTAACACTTAACTGCTGCTCTGCTAAGACGAAAAACACTCTTCACAGTATTAGATTTAAGTAACGCAGACATAGTCATCGGTGCGGAGTCTTGGCTGAAAGAGGAAATCAGTTCCTTAGAAGTATTTCCTAAAACGTTTCAAGGAAGTTTTCGAATATTAGGATAAAGCGCTCGAGAAGTTGTCCCCAAGACCAAGTTCGATTACAGCTTCCTCGTAGTAAATTTACATTTGCATAAGTATCCCGCGATCCGCACTAAGGCGTACGGCAGAGGGTGTGAAATACCAAACTACCTAAATATTTTTCATATTAGTGCCCCATACACTATCAGGAAAAAGAGGCCAATAAACCATGTGTGTGTGTGTTTGTGTGTGTATGTTCCACGTAATCTCAAGGACTATATGTCGCTCAATGTCAAACCTTAAACATAATGGAGTCCCTGAGTTTATAATAGGATAATTACTTTTCATCCAAGGTACTTCATTTCCACTCCAAAGGGTTCCACATAAGAAACACACGTGGAGTTCATTTTTATCGTAGTAGGCTTTATTTAATTTGAAATTTAAAATTAGAAAGAGTGGCAGTAGCACGTCAAATCAAGTACCGAAAGAATATATTATTAATTCTTATTTTTGTCGTAGAATATCGTTTACAACTCGAACATTTTGATAAAATACGTGAATATTTTATCGACACTTTGAGGAAGTAAACAACCCATCCCCCTGACGATCAAGGCAATTATTGATTTCGAGCTTATGAGTTTATCCATAAAAAGAAATTGAGAATTCTTAGCAATTATTTGTTTTGTCTCTCAGGTTTATTAACCCCCTTCTGTTGCATAGCAATTCAGGCAAATTTGCTTCAAAATTTGATAAAATTTTCTACCTCTGTCTTTTTTTCTTACTTCAGGATGAATTACTAATTAAATACCACAGTTTGGGTAAGTAATGTGTATAAAATGGAACGTTAACTTGCGCTGTTGCTATAAAAGGGAAACGAATTGTGAGAGCCTCGAAGGGCGGCCATTGTGCTCAGCGGTGTTTTGTTTTCTCACGCGCCTACACGAGCTCTCGAGAACAGTTTGAAAGTGGAATGAATAGTGAAATAAGCAAACAACCACCCAATATACTTGCAAATTAAGTGAACGGAGGGCATGTAAAGGGACAGACATCTTTCTTCCAACTCAAGAGAGGGCCGTATTTCAGTTTAGAAGATTGCAGCGACCGAATGGTGTTTCTGGGCAACGAATAAATACATCGACATATTCTAGTGATGCCCATTATGGATTATCATTTAGATAACCTCTAAAAATGCGAGAGAAAAGCACCCTGGAAAAATCTTTTATAGATGAAGTTTTTTTAATACATTTTTTAAAGATGGGTTCAACTTAAAATGCACCTGAGCGAATATGTTACACAACATTTTTTAATGATTAAAATTCTTGACAAATTCATACAAACGACATTTAGACGTAAAAAAAGCTAAGAACGAAAATGATTGCATTAAGAGAACTTTTTGAACGCCCTTTTAATTTCATCAAACATATATTTTTTTAATTCGTTCTACCACTGCCCCTGAAGACCTGCTAATTACAAATTTCTGTCGTCGAATAGTACTTATATATAAAACAGATGAAAGTGTAAATTTTTTACACAAACTAACGATTTTGCATCGGTTGGAGGAAGGGGTTGTTTGGTTACTTTTAGCCAAAATAATGGGCACAGAATATGATTGTCATGTAATTGGAGCTTCATTGTCCCAATACTTCAAAATCACACTTTATTATAACATAGAATGTGAAATAATTAGAAGATAGCAAGTGAAGGAAGGAAACAGAGAACTATAATACGAAGGGAAAGGGATTTTTAACGTTTAAAAATGAAATTAATGATTTTTATAACTATTAAAACCGGTAAATAGAATGAAGAAATGCAAGTTAAGCAATTTCGGCTGAATATTCATTTGTGAAGTCGTTTCAAATGTGATAAATAATAAATCGTATGCAAATATAATATATTATTAATATCATCTATATCTAGTTATACAACAAATGCGACGACAATGCCTTGAATCAGACAATCAATTCATTCATTTTTATAAATAATTGTAATAATTTCTGTTTAAAGACTTTTTGTAAAAGAATGAAAACCTAACTGACGGATAAGAATATCTATTTACTTTATTCCTAAAATAATGGTAATCGAGGACTGTATGCCGATGTATAATTTTAAAATAAATGAAATCAAGTTCAGGAAAACAGTCGATGACTACATTTAAATGCAGTTTCCAACGGATAACATTGCGTTTTCTGAAGTTGAACTAAGCAGAAAATCAGGTTTTATATTTTAAAATTTACCTTATATAATACTAGCTGAAGCGCCCGTTGATTCTCAACGGGGAATATAGAAGTAGATTAAATTCAAGTTGCCGGTCGTGCAATGCGTAAATTCCCTTTAGAATACAGTCTAAAATCCCATGCTATTCTTACTGTACAGGAAAATTCATGAGCTCGACTCAACAGTCGTATTGATCGTGAGGAGGATTGGCTGTTTACAACCTCAACAATTTTGGATTTTTTACGCGTATTTTATCAAAATTCTCAAAATTTCGATTCGGAAACAATATTCCACGATCAAATTTAGAATATTCATTTAATTTCCGTTCTTTTGCTTCTTGTCTCGACTCTACACAACTATTTTTCTATTTTAATTCTCCAAATTTAATTATAGCCTGCTACCGATTAAAGTGAAGATTAGATTTATTCTTTATGGAAACCCACCTGAACGATCTTGGTTCGAACCCAGCAAAATTATCAAATAAAATTGAGAAAGTACGTCCTTCCTGGTCCCAGAAAACACGTACTCTAATCTGGCAAACGGTTTGTACAAAAATCGAAGAGACACAATCTCCTGACTGTAATTACGTACCTGCAATTGTTGGTTACCTTCTTACAGAAAATTTATCGTTATCCATGTAATATACCGTTCTCTTCAATCATCAGCTTTATAAGCCTAAAGTCCACGAGTATTTTTACGGGATAAAACATGAGCTCGGATTCAACAATGGGATCGGCCGTCAGGGGAATGAGTTGTTTATAGCCTCGAATTTTAACGTAAGTTTTGTATATTTTACCAATATTCTCGCAAATTCTAATCGAAAGTAAGATTCCATGACCAAAATTAGAATTTTTATTTTATTTTCTTTCTTTTGGTGTTTGTCTCGACTCTGTACGACTATTCCTTCTAATTTAATTCTTCAGGAGAAATAAAGCCTGCAACCGATAAAAGTGAAGCTTACGTGTATTCCTTATGAAACTCTATCTGAGCGATCTTGGTTCGAACCCAGCAAAATTGTTGAATAAAAATTCGACAGTACTTCCTTCCTGATGTCAAAGGACAAGTATGCAAAGTTTGAGACAAATCGGGCAAACGGTGTGGACTCCAATCCAAGACAAACAAACAAACCCACAAACAAACACACAAACAAACCCACAGAATTTCTGCTTTATATATATATAGATTTCAATAAATGAACCTCGAACTTTATTGGACCAAAAATTTCTTTTAATCGAATTTCATTCTATAATGATTCAATTTATAATAATTCGAGATTTTCACGGACCCAAACTACATTAACTACGTATCGTTTCATTTTCCATCTTTTCTATTATTATTTTATTATTTTGCGCATTCACTTCTTTTTAATAGATCGATTCGACGTAATATCGAAGAAAAAGGATTTAATCCTTGATAAGGATTAAAGGGATTATAATGATAAGGGAAGGATTAAATCCTTTCCGATTTCTGCCTCATATAACGCAAGCATAACCTTACATAATCGAATTTTCGACTCTCGGGTTGTTTCAGAGAAATTCCAAACACTCGAAATCAAAACGGATTGCTTGAATTAACGCAGCCGTTCCCCAAACAGAGGTCGACTTTAACATCCGATTGTGTTGAGTATATTTGTGCCTTCTCTTGAATATTTTAGAGGCTTATATGGAAACGAAGCTATTTGAAGCACCTATTTCCAACACTATATATTATTCAATGTATATTTTTACAACTTTAACAAAGTCACGATTTATAAAACTTAACACTTCTGACTTTACTATGGAAAAGTAATAAGAATCTACTAAAATTACTAATTTAGCCAAAAATTAAATTACGTAATATTTTTTTAAATTTCTTAATGACTGAAATATATTTTGCCTTCTGCCTTCGGGTATCCCGATTGCAGTTCAAGTGCTCTGTCAGTAGAGATATCCCACCAAGCTATTCGAGAGACTTTGAGAGGGTTGGACATCGTTCGCCGCATTGCTAATATTTTAGCCGCATTGCAATTTTATAATCCCTTTCGGACTGTTTTCCATTCTTCCTTGGGATTGACATTTTTCCTTCATGCTTATCGCCAATATTTTTCTCTTACCTCATATTGAATAGGGTTATAAGTGATTTCATTTATCTAAGCCTTGGGCTATGGAAGCCCGATAAAATAACGTCAAGAGATTTGCTTTCTCTTTATAAGTTCATCATAATGGCTTTATAGTAAGTTTCATTAGGCTCCCGGGCAATTTAGTAATAAAAACAATTTAAGGTAACACAAATATTGCACAATAATATTAAGAGACTTAATGTCATTGTACAATGCACAAGATTTTCGTTACAATAAACTGTTTTCAATGATGGAATTCCAACAATTATCATAAAAGCAGTTCAAGTGTTTAATGAATAAGAGCTACACAGCATGAAAACAGCATGAATTACAAACATCGAAGTTCAGAGAGGGATTTATAAACGACACGGGATTGAATGTTGTAAGAAAAAGGCATTTTGGATAGTTGAGACAATGAATGAGCTAGATGAAGGAACTAGAGGACCGTAAGATGTCGAAATAGGTTTCTCGTTCAAAAGTTACAATGAGGGTAAGCTTAGAAGATTTAAGTCAAATGGGACGTTTATAGAGAAGATATGAGTGAAAAACTATGATATTACGAGTATAGCAACATTAAAAATTAAAGATACTTGCTGGTGGAATATCATTCTAAAAAATGAAGATGATATAAGATGTTTGAATTCCTAAATGAATGAATTTCTATGGAAAGTAAACATCTTATTTCTTCTTTATTTTTATACGAGTATTACTCGTAATATATAAATGAGCTACAGAAATACGAGGCGTGAAACAACTTATAACAAAATATAATTCCTTACACCTTCAAAGAAAACAATATATACTACATCCGCTTCATATATCTGGGGCATTAAATCATATATAAATAGTAAAATACCTAAATACGATAAAAATAGCTAAATAAAACTATAATTGGTGGAATTTGTGGGGATCCATTCTCATCTTTAGGTAATATATGTTATTAGGGAACGAAATCTCTCGTTATTTTTACGGAATTATCCTCAGTACGTTACTTCATACTTGTGGTGAATTAATACATCGAAAGCTCTGATAGTTAGAATGAAAGAAAGACAAGGATTTACAAAATCCTAATCGAGAGGCTTTCTCTCGGCGTCATCCGAGAAGCGCTATCACCCGAATCCATTATCGCTCTTTTTGATAGCTTACAAAGGCTCGGAAATTTTCAAAGCAAATTGTCACAGAGAATTAAATTACCATGTTTGGCGAACAAGATGTGACTATAATTGACGCTTATACGCACAGCAGCTTGTAGAAGGGATAATTTCCATTTTTTTCTTTCCAATTGATTGCAAAAGAATTCTAAAAATTCTGAACGTATTTTAGTTTAGTAAAGTAGTTCTCTGACTATAGATATTTCTCAAAGGTTGTGCGTCTGTTATTCTATATTCTTGAATAATCATAAAAGCAAATATGTGCTGATAGATTCCCACCTCGGCACTTACCACCTAATTCGGATAATTTACATTACCGATGGCAATTGAATCCTACATAATTTGTAAATGACCTTATTTTTCAAATCCTCATTCAAGTATATCATGACGAGTAGATTCTTTCACAGCGAACGTTGAAGATGAGAAAGTCTTTCGTGAAACATTCATCCCAATTATTAAAATTTCAGAAAGAAAGCCCAAATCACTCCAATATGATCTGTCATGGATATTCATAAAATAATTGCTACGTGACATATATGCCCTCCAATCCAAGAGAGAGAATTATTGCCTAACGTATAGTGGAATACTTAAGTGTAACGGATATAAAATAATAAACAAACTGTCGAGCTAAAGTATCAAGTGTTATTTTATGTATAATTTTATAACCATATTTTATCTTATGAGGCATACCTAAAGAGTTTTATCTGAATTGAATTTACCTTATCAATAAATTATTGCTACGAAACCCAGAGAACTTGGGTATAAATTTGTCCGGGTAAAATAACGTGTTACTTTGGCAAAAAGGTGAAAATATTCATTACTAAATACAGCTCACTCCTCGTCCTCACTCAAGTCTTGTTAAATGAATATTTTAATAGAATGGAAGAAATCAACTCCGGTGTTATTTGGTGGAACTTCATTTCAAACTTACATAAGTAAAAAACATACACACGCTTGTACGAATTCCACGATACGATTATAATAGAATATTTGAGACTTAAAAGCTGATTTCGTTGATTCTTATGAAATTTAAAGTTAGTTAAATGACGTGAGAGACCGCAAAAAAATCATATTACTTCTTCGAAAACTACAAACAGAAGCTCCATAAGATAGAAGGTTCTTAAAATGAGATAAACAAATAAATGGTATTTTCTTTCAATTGCGCTGTATGTTTCAGAAAGTTTCGAGATTAAACACTAAATTTCGCAAAATGGGAAAATAAAATCACGGAAGAGAGATTTTTGCCGAAGATATACATGAAATGAAAAAAATAAGGAAGGGACGTAACTTGAAAGAAGCGGGAAATATAAAATCATAAGAGAGAAAGAGATGGAAAAAGTTCCACCTTTCTCTTTCGTGAACCGAAACATTTGTTGGCAAATTATGTTTAACGGCTTCTTACAATCACTTGCAATAACATATTTCTTCTGAGGATCACTAATTGTCTCTGCTTTCAAAGAGGAATTGTATTTTGGGGTTTGCACAGGTTTTTCACACTCGCCATCTTTGTGGGTGTTTTCCTACTGCGGATCTTTTTTCCCTAACATATCACCTAATCCATCACCTATAGGATTTTTAACATCCACTTTTTCTGAAGTATTTCTCTCTATTACTATTCACCTACACAAAACGTTTTTAAAATATCACAGACGAAAGGCAGAAACTTTTCACAATCTCGCCGTAATATAGAACTTATATGATGAATGATGGCATAGCTTTCCGGAATCCTTCGGTAATCGTAGATATTAATTACTTTAATAGTCGTCTTATTCTTGGTAGTAGTGCCATAAAACAAGCATTATTTAAGGTTCGTAACGAATACCCTAAGAACCCAAACGGTACTTGCGTTCCACTGATTTGAAGATTTCATAATTAAAAGTAGCGGATTACTTCCGGAATTTTATAATCATACCAATCACTAGGTGCTTTATAATTGTTGGTTGGATAAATAACAAACATCTCTGACTGCATATATGCCGGAAACGCCTTGATCAAGATACGACAACGGCTATGAATGTCATTGAAAACCTCGCAAATGTGAAAATATCCAAGAAGTTGCATTTCCTTGATGAGAGAGCCGTGGAGGGGAGTATTTCTAGAAAATGAAGACGCAGGTGATTCTGGAGATTCAAAGGAAGTGATGTTGGCTCATACTCCGTATCGATCAATACAATTGATAAGCTTTCTAAAAAGCTGAGACATCCATGAAAAATGAACAATTGTTTTTTCTAGAAAACGGATCTCAGCGAGAAGCTTATGACGAAATTGTATCCGACGAAGTAAGAAACAAATCCGTGAGGGAAATGTTCTAGGGAAAATTTTGTTTTATATCTACGTTCAAGACCTACTAGATAACGTAAGGAGTAAGGTTAGATTATTTGCTGATGATACCCTCATATACAGAGTGATTTCGTCGGAGAATTATAGCAGTCTACCACAGAACAAGGTGGACGTTTTATCTGGATGTTGTAAAGATTGTCAGCTTCATTTAAATATAAATAAATGCGTTGTTACGAGTTTTGCACATTCCACAAACGTTACTTCCGCGCAGTACTAAATTTGTGGGCATCCCTTTGAAGGGTTTGTCCGTGGCTAAACGTATCAAGGAGTCCCGTTTTGCAAAACCTTATCCTTTACACAATATTATCGATAAGCGATAGGAAAAGCGAATAGAATGAACTGATGGAACGCTGAGGGGATGCTCTTCGAGAGTCAAAGAAATAAATTCATTTTCTCTTATTCAGCCGAGTCTAGAATACTGCTGTGCGGTTTGGGACCCACACGAAGTAGGTTTAGTATCAGATTTAATGATGGTCCAGCGTACAGCAGCTCAATTCGTTAGGGGGATTCGGGGTGATCCGACAGCAGAGTTGATAGAGTCCCTCGGTTGGAATTGAGATCTGATTACCGACGGAAACGTTTCGAAAAGTTCATCGGTTCAGAACGTACAGGCCAAGAAAATGAAATATTGGTACAAGTTGAGAACGAACGAGAAGCATTGACTAAACGTAATTTATAGCGGTTAAAAGTTCTCTACGGAGTAGTTCACATACTTATCCTAACAGTTGCATCGAGAGCGTATGGTGTACTATTAGTCAGCCAAATAAACCCAATCTACATGTATGTGCTTTTTACCGGCCGCCTAACACTTCGCGTCATGTTTTGCGTAACCTAAACGATTAAATAAATTTTTACTCGCGTAAAAACAACAATAGCAAAATAACAATTGGTGGAGATTTTAATCTTCCAGAAATCGATTGGCATTAGCACGTAGTCAAGAAAGGAGCTCGGGACAATGACTCTTGTAGGACTTTATTAAATTTAATGCAAATAAATTCGTTACACCAGTTGGTCAAAGAGCTTACCAGGGAAGTAAGCATTTTAGATCTTTTTCTTACGAATACTCCCGAGCGAATATCTAACACATCTGTTTGCGATGGACTAACCGATCTCAAAGCCATAATTATAGATTTCGACCTTAACTTGGTAAGGCACAGAAAACCTAAGCGCAGAGAATATCTTTACCCGCGAGCCGATTTCGAAGGATATCGTAGTAAACTCATGTCCGAATTTCCGGAGTATGAAACTCGCGTGACAATGGATAAATTTGTACCATCCAAGCTTGCAAATCAAATTAATGAACCTAGATGGTATAATAAGGAGACTAGGAGAGCACTAAAAAAACAGAGGCGTTTGCATTCCAAGTTAAAAGCCGCTGCGAGGCAACCGAACGATATCAACACGGATCAAGTAAAGAGCGAACATAAGGGAGCAAAGTGGAAAACTAAACGAATTATACGAGATGCCCTCCGTTAATATAAAAAGAAGATTTATGCGGACACTTGGAAGAGGACCCAAAAGCGTTTTGGTCGTACGTTCGTGAGGTCCAAGGTAAAGATCAAACTGTTGGTTCGTTAAAGATACTAGCGGTAATATAGTAAACGATGCTAAAGGCAAAGCTAATATCTTGAATGATTATTTTCGAAGTGTTTTCACGTCTGACGATGCATCAAATACTCTCACGAATGTTCATAAACCTGAATCGATGTCGAAAATCACCTTCAGAGAAGACGGCATCATTAAACTATTGCGACAGATTAAACAGAATGAAGTTCCTGGTCCTCAACACATACCGGCTTGAGTGTTCAAGGAAGTAGCGGAGAGCGTAGAAAATTTTCTTAAAGTTATATTTGACAAGAGTATGAGCGAAGGAAAGGTCCCGAAGGATTGGAAAATTGCGAATGTCACGCCAATATTTAAAAGCGGCTCTAAGGACGATTTTTAGATTTTCGGAAGGATTTCGATAAGGTACCTCATCATAAATTGCTGTATAAATTAGAAGTTGCGGGTATCAATGCAGAAGTTATTAACTGGATAAAAGACTCTCTCACCGATAGAGAGCAAAGAGTAGTACTCGATGGTATTAGTTCCAACTTGGTTAAGGTGACCTCGGGCGTCCCTCAAGGCAGTGTAATTGGACCATTGTTATTTTTAGTATACATCAACGACCTCAGCAATCACATTGAAAGCAATGTTAGGATATTCGCGGACGACACAGTCAAATACAGGGAAATAGATAGTTCAGAGGATAGATTAACCCTTTCGAACGACTTAGATAGAATTATGAACTGGTGCGATGATTGGCAATTAGAGCTTAATGTAGAAAAGTCTTCAGTAGTTAACTTCTTCGAAAGGAAATTTATTATAAATGATTATTCTTATAGCCTCCGAGGGGTATCCCTAATGACAGCAGAATCGGTGAAGTATCTTGGAGCAACTCTCACGAATAATCTATCATGGAGTGCCCACATCCGAAATATATGTGGAAAAGCACTTAAGAAACTCGGCTTCGTTAAAAGAACAGTCGGTAGGAGTGAAGAAAAAGTTCGCTAGCGATGTTACTTAGCGTTAGTTAGGCCTCACCTTGAGTATGCATGTAGTGTATGGGACCCCGCCGAGAAATGTCATATTCGGGATTTAGAAAAAGTACAACAAAAGGCGATTTTTAAAGAATTGCTACGATAAAACAGCGAGTATCACTCAGATGTTACAGGACGCGGGATGGGAATCATTAGAAGATAGATGAAAAATTCAAAGGATAAATTTATTAAATAAGTTCAGAGAAATTACGTTCTCAGATGATGTAACCGATATAATGCGACCCCCCTGTTATATGGGCCGTTCTGATACTGCCAGAAACATTAGGGAAATAGATGCTAGAACGAATCGTTTCAAACATTTATTTTTTCCGCGATGTATACACGAAAGCAACCATTTAGGAAAATAGATATTAAATTTCTTCCTTATTCAATAAGAAAGACAAAATGTAAATTCTCCACATAAATGTTTTATAATCGACCGGTTTTGATATCGGATCAGCAGCATCTTCGGTTGTGACTGAAGATTCGGTATCGAAACCGGTCGTTTATAAAACATTTGTGTGGACAATTTGCTAAGTTCTTTCTTCCTTATTGAATAGATGAGGTAATAATTACACCCCCGGCCATACGCCACTAGCTATTCGATGGGTATATATCTAAATATAAAATGAATCATTAGAAACTATTTTTTCACGACTGATAAGAAGAAAGGCAAACCGTGGACAATTCTGAATAATCTGCGCATTTGACAAGCATTATATCGGCGTCAACCAAATCGAAGTGTTTACTAAGGACCTGTAAGAATAAGGCTTTTATTCTATTTTTGAAAGAATGGAGACGTATTTTTTTCATTCTAACGCGAAGCACTTCCATTCCCACAAAACATCGCCAATGTCTGTCAATTTTATTACCAGGGCTATTAATTTACTTCTTCCTAGAGATTTACAAATATCATCAGTTATTATAACTTAGTTTGTAGCGTTCTATGTAACTTTCGAAAACTTGATAATTAGCAGTAAAAAATGAATTTCATATTCAGAGATCGAAAATTTGATTATGTGTTTTTTTATACTTCACATATCATTTTCTTAATATATTTCCGAGCTGCTTCTAGTTGATGAAATGTAAAGGATTTTTAGGGCATTTAAATTCATGGAAGGTTAAGTTACGATTTGCAATAATTCTGTTGATAGCATCTTCGCCGTCATTTCGCTGATGGAAATAAATATTGTAATGTTCTCAAAATGGTATACAGCAAAAATGATTTAAAGTAATTATTTAATAAGAAATTTACCTACTCTGTGGCATTATCATCACGCAACGCCGCTGTTGCCGAGGCAAGAGCAAGAGATTTTATGACTTTTGTGTTCCGTTGACTATTTTCCTTCGAAACATTTTAGCGAAATTTACGACCTTCTCTTCGCCAACTTAATCCCATCCATTGAGCGTTATCAGGTCATAACGATATCCTCGAGCAAACAGAGCGCAAGGTAACGGAATGTTTCAATTTCGGTGGGAAATAGTTACCAACATAGGAGTGGAGTCCATCCTTGGGGACCGAAAATAATTCATAATACGTATTCAACTTATGAGAATATGGTAAGACCTTAGGGACTTATTCAAATAACAACATAATCACGGAAATGCGGCGAAAAGACTTTGCGTAATTATCAAGCACGAATCCGCACTGCAGAGGAATATCGTCACCAAAAATACTAAATGTCAGATGAAATTGCTTATAATTTTACGTTAAATGCTTCCTTGAAAAGTATTTTCAAATGAATAGGCCTACTATTGCAGCTAATCGCTTACCATTGGACTCGGGGAGTAAACATTAGGGTGGAGCGTTTTCCACTTTTTTTCTGATCGAAATGTAATACCGGCAAAAGTGGCACACCCACATGGACATCACAGATATCATTTCTTTTCGAAAACGAAAAATATCATCTGTGAGAATTTGTTCCTCCTAGTTTCGATATTTCGACAGAAACATCAAAATTGACATAAATTGTTTTCGGTTAAAACGACCAAATTTTTTGCGTAAAAATGTGTCAATTGTAATGACCACTGATGGAGAAGCCTCAATATGCCATTAATATGCCACTGGAGGTGGTTGAGATGCCCCCTATGAGAAAGGAGGCAAATTCAGTAAAATTAAGCTGCTTTGGAGCACCTTCCATCCTCGTCAATTCCTTCACACAGTTGCTGGCAGCGGTAGCTAATACTTTGCCATTTCGCCCATATTTATAACACTTAATATCTTATTTGTTGTATAAATAATTTTATTATATCTCTGAGTACTCAATGATCCAACTTGAATGTGATGAAATTAATTTTCTTGGTAGGAATGGACGCCAATACTGGTATCCTTCAAAAATTAGATAAATGAACTAAAAAAGCAATGGAATGGGCTTTTTGCGTCTAAACTTAACAAAGAAATCCCGTTCTCTTCGCGCATATCGACGGTGTATATTCTGGCACCCATCCATAGCAATAGCATTATAATTTTAAAAGGATATTGTTCTCTAAATGTACTACAATTTTTGGCTAAATTATTGCAAATTAAACTTCTAAATAGGTTTTAAAATTATCTTAATCGTTTCGATAGATCCTATTTTCAAGTCTAATTTAACAATTTTGTCATATATCAAGCGCTTTTCAGATTAAATTCAGTTTAAGCTAATGGGGCTTCTCTCCCACTGAGGTGGGGCATCTCTCCCACTGAGGTGGGGCTTCTCTCCCACTGAGGTGGGGCATCTCTCCCACTGAGGTGGGGCATCTCTCCCACTGAGGTGGGGCTTCTCTCCCACTGAGGTGGGGCTTCTCTCCCACTGAGGTGGGGCTTCTCTCCCACTGAGGTGGGGCTTCTCTCCCACTGAGGTGGGGCTTCTCTCCCACTGAGGTGGGGCTTCTCTCCCACTGAGGTGGGGCTTCTCTCCCACTGAGGTGGGGCTTCTCTCCCACTGAGGTGGGGCTTCTCTCCCACTGAGGTGGGGCTTCTCTCCCACTGAGGTGGGGCTTCTCTCCCACTGAGGTGGGGCTTCTCTCCCACTGAGGTGGGGCTTCTCTCCCACTGAGGTGGGGCTTCTCTCCCACTGAGGTGGGGCTTCTCTCCCACTGAGGTGGGGCTTCTCTCCCACTGAGGTGGGGCTTCTCTCCCACTGAGGTGGGGCTTCTCTCCCACTGAGGTGGGGCTTCTCTCCCACTGAGGTGGGGCTTCTCTCCCACTGAGGTGGGGCTTCTCTCCCACTGAGGTGGGGCTTCTCTCCCACTGAGGTGGGGCTTCTCTCCCACTGAGGTGGGGCTTCTCTCCCACTGAGGTGGGGCATCTCTCCCTCGGGGGTCTTACCCGGACACTTGGGAGAGATGGCCAATATTTCTTATATTATTTTTTTCTGCATCCATGGATGTAGAAAAAAAATAATATTTAGGGTGAAATGTTTTTTAAACAAAATTTGTTTCCATACCGTTAATAACCAATAAATTTTATATTCTATCACGCAGTTTCACATTCTTGTTATCACTCAGGTCATTGTTATGAAGTCATTTCCTTAGGTGGGGCATCTATATCGAAATTGCCTTAGATATTTTTACCAACGAAGAGCTCCTTTAACACCTCAAGTTCACTTCTTGCGTGGAGAAATCTGCTTCAACTCGTACCTTTTATTCCTCCTCCGCCTTTCACTTGTTTCAATCCTTCATAATGATCAGCTACGCCTCTGCCCTTTCTTATGTTGGTCACATTATCCTCTTGTCTTAGAACGTCAGTTGTCAGACATAAAATAGATAGTGAGGCCGGCAAAAAAGCCTGATAAGGAAACCGAAGAACCCGACGCCATGCCCCGCTTACCGTAAGACGTCGGGAAAGATTTCTCTACAGGCCCTGCCATACTCCGCTGGCGGCTGTATATCTAAATCTAACAGGCACGGTATAAGGACCGTGCACAGACCTAGCGGGAAATTTAAAGACTACCTAGGGAAGATAAAGGATGGAACCCCGGGGATCCCTGTGAGGGACATCAACCAGAAGGAATATAGAGACCAGAGTGAAGGCATTCGCTTTGTCCGCAGTGGCCTCTCATTCGACCATAAGATGGACTTTGGGAACGCCTGTGCTCGGCCAACGGTTTTTTTTACATTTTTACATTTAAACCCTGCAATCCGCCAGAGGCTAGTGGCAGGGGGTGTAAGACACCGCAATACCTATCTAATCTGGAGAGCTATTTGCTTCTCTAATACTTCGCGGGAAAAATGACCAAAAGTAGCTATCCGTCCTGGCAACTACTTCCCTGTAACGCTTTTTTGTTTTCTCTCGATGGTCGCGTAGGAATATAACTGGGATGGCAATATCTGGTAGCTCCTCCCCGAAATCGGTAGTGACAAATTTATCAAAAAGTTTCCGCCGATATTCACGTCTTCTATCACTAAGAGAGTTCCAACCGAGGGATTCTATCATAGCCGAAACACGGTTATTGGGACAAAGGAAACAATTAAAATTCGGCTACACAAGGATAAATAGAGATGACGGTTTCATGCTGAGCAGGACATGGGACTTCGTTATCCTCAATAGACTAAGGAAAAATGATCCCATTGGCCCACGAGCAGCCAATGACAACAAGAGGACAGAAGTGAAAGACACCCCTTCCTCCAATCGGGCTCTTGAACTCCTAGCTGATTGGAGAGTAAAAGTGAATCGGATTTTGGGTATATAATCCCCCGGACGCCTGATGGTCGAGTTGGCTGTCGTCGGCATGAACTCCCCTTTCAGCTTACACGAAATAATCTTCGCCCAGCAGGAAAAGACGAGATCTCATAATGATCACGGTCCTTTCTTACATTGTCACATCCAAATATTCCCACAAACTCCCCTCACCATCAACCCAATCACATGCTCGCTCAAATCCCTCCTTTCACCATCCAGCCAATCACTCTCTTCCAATCTGGCACCCGATAACCTCGCTTTCCGGAATGCATTGAATCGCTTCCACGATTCCACCTTTTATCTTCCTTTCAATTTTCGCTCACAGAATTGGGAGACGGAAAATGAGTCTGCTTTGAGAAGAGAGAGCAGATGAATGAGAGGAAAGGACAAAAGAAGGAACGACAACAGATGGAGTGAAAGAGTTAACGAGTTTCGATTTTTCTTTTTCGCTCCTATCATTTTGCGCAATATCTGGTCCTTCCTATTTTCAAATAAGGTCTAAAATCAATTATCCTAAAGCATCGTAAGGCTTCCATAACTTTTACCCATCCATATTATGAATGTAAATTCGTCACAAGAGCAGTTTACGTCGAAAGAAGGAAATGGCAACACATTCACGCAAATGGGTCCTCCCATAGGATTCACTTCCGCTAACGGGGATTTTGACGGAAGAAATCACTTGCCACAACTTGGAGAGTATAGAAACTCCGTTACCTTTAAGCGTTAACGAAAGATTTGTTCAAGAAATATTGTTAAAATTATGTTTTATTGTATATATTTAAAGAATACTTTAGTGATTGCAGAACTGTGCATTCTTCAGCAAGATTACCAAGATCAATTCGTATGTTTAGTTACAAGAATTTACCTATAGGTACACTCAATATTCATTCCTATAGGACCGAAAGAAAAGATAAGAGACTCACCAAAGCGTCACTTAAACGAGGAAAACTCTGAGAAAATATGTGTTTTCTGTTGCAAGAGCTGCGTTTGTGACGACTTCTGAAGAAATAAATATAAATGAAAATAAATGAAATAAACGAAATTCCCTTTCCATAAAGGTTTTCGAAAGGTCACAATAGAAGCAATCAGTAGAAAAGTGGTGTAACGATATTAATTAATAATAAAAGGTAAAATTAATGAAAAGGCCCCACGTTGGGCTCCAAGTTGTAACGCAACTAAAATTTACTAAAATAAAAAATGCCGCACGGAACGTAAATCGTCACAAAGATAAAAAAAACTGATAAAAAGATCGAAAGTTGGGCTCCAATATTCAAAAGAACCAATTAATTAAAGTATCCGCAAAATGCATACATTCAGGGTCGCTCGGTTTCCGAAGGAAATATAAACCACAATTTCTCTTAATTGATATTAATCAATTCAATAAGAAACTATTAGACAAATAAACCTCAAAACTAATGAAAACCCTACCCCCAAAAGACACACATATTACAACAAGTCAAGGACACACCAACCGAACAAAGAGGAAGAAACGAACCATAAAAACACCACCGCCAATAAACCTTATACTACACTATAATACCTTAACACACAGAGCCCATATTAATACTCAAAACACGATAATTAGGGGACGAATTCATACAAAGGTAAGGTTCACTAACACACAACAGGAGTGGGTCAGGGTTTTGAAGGACCGTTCTGGTCTAGCATTTTGGAAGGCGTCATCCTTGGCGTGGGTTTCCCTCGTCCAATCACCACGTTTTGTACAAATTTTAAAGGGCCATCGCTTTTCCCATTCCCTTTCTGCAGATGGTCACATGATCAACCACCAGCATCCCGGAAATACTATGATTGTAGAAACAGGTCCAGGGTGTTGAGCATCCCTGTCTCTCCGCGGTCCTTAGACATCGCTAACCATAAACTCGTCATTACAGTGGTCAAAGATAAAACAGGCTAAGACTGATTCAGGTTCTTCCAATGCACGGTAAGATTGATTCAGGATATTTTATGACCGGCTCAATAAAAGCGTTCTGAAAACTTTAATTAGAAATACATTTTGGCTTGAAAACTAGAAATTCATCGAGGATTTCGAATTTTATAATCTCGTTCTCATTACGAAGGCATCACCGAAGCCCTCCGCAGACATTGAAAGGTAAAAAACAACACTGTTGACCATAATATTGTAAAATTAACATTCTCCAAATACTGGAAATAAGAAGAAAATTTACAAAACTCAAAACATGTAAAATGTGTTCCTTGTATACATTGTATATACGTGTGAAAGGTCTGGAAATCCTAGAAAGCGAGAACGGAGATGGAGAGTACAGCTCTGTTTTAAAGGCTGTCGAAACTAACACAGAAGATTTAACTTTAAGAACTAAACTCAGAGGGATGAAATATCAATACAATACAATCAAAGTAACTAATTTACAACATAGATAACAGTACAACTTACAGACAACTTTTTTTTGTCTGTTCAGAATATAAATGCCAAGAGAAATGGTTAAATATAATAGAAAACAATAACGTCAACAACGAATAAATTAAATTATAACACCTGTGACTACTAGCGCTCGACTCAATAAAAGGCATGCTCACAAGAAAGCGGTTGGCATTAAACTAAAACTTTGTGCGTAAAAATCATACGCTTCCTTACAGCGACTGAAAAGCTGGAATGGAAAGCAAATAGAAGTGACGCAACCGATCGAGAGGGGTCAACGGAGGGATACGCGAAGGGTAATAAGGCGAGTTCAGAGAGCAGTTAGATAAAGCGCACAAAATCAATGGAACGTTTAATTTCCAAGCTTTTTTCAGGAGAATTTTTCTCTTTGCACAGATTCGGTACCAGTCTGACCAACTCAAACTCTCATCGTAAGTGTCATCACGGAGGTCCTAATGTATCCGACACAAGGCGAGGGAACCAGAAGACCCTTTCAGAGAAACAAGCGCAGATTAAATACTTCTTGTCATAGGCAAAAACTATAGCTTAAAGTAATTTAGGAATTAGTTACTTTCCGTGAATAAAACTTTTAGGAGTGTCGAAGTAACATTCAATTCATATGAATTTCAAATTAAAACATATTTTGTGTTTAATATAAAACTTATACAGGTCAAGAATCACCGATAACGACAAAAATACAATCTAAATCATAAAAAAACTTAAATCAAGATCTGCTATACTTTTATGAGTAACAACATGAAGGCGGATTCAAATAGATAAATAATGTTCTTACGTTTTATTGGTTAGCCTATTTTTCATCTTCTCTTTGTGTGAGGGTCAATCGATCTTTGGAAGGAAAAAAATCCTCGTTCCCTACTCTTCCCTGAAAGACAAAAGAGATTCCCTCCTTGAGGACCCTTATATTGAAAGGAGCTGTTCAGCAGGGGGCTGGTGGCGGAAAGTGATTTCTGACCTTCACTGTATTCTCAGATATTCATGGAAATATGTCCCGAAAGTAGATGCCTCTCAATGAGGAAGATAAAAGGATTCCGAAGCAAACATACTGAGTTTTAGATCAGATTAGCATCTCGCCTGCTAAATGTTTTTCATTTAATTTCTTCCATCAGTTAATCCTATTTATATTTAAACTGTTAATAGAATTCACTTAAGTTAACTTCCCATTGTAATTTACTTCAAATCATATTCCCATTCTATTTATATTAAAACATCATATCAGTTTTTAATTACCTTACGTTCAATTTCAATTTATATTTTAATAACGAGTCCTTTAATTCAATATGTATACCAACCTCTAATAATAGTCAATATACAAGTTTTTAACTACCGATAGATTTAAGTGCAAGTGAGTTTTAAATTTTCCATATTTAATCGAATTTTATTAAAATTCTCTACCAGGTTATTTTTCAGAAAGTATAACTCATGAAACCTTCTCTTTTACCAGCAATGCGACTCATCCTGCATCTGAATCTATAAGTATACAAAATGTACTCAGATATTATTTATTTTAAGTCCACCGAGGTAGTTCCGGAGAACAATTATCCACCTGGCTTGATTACTGGGACCAATCAATCAACAAATACGTATCTCACACGGTCATAGATGGTGCATTATGGTTAGTGGAACCTCGATTGTTTGTTATTATATTAATCATTTTACAGATAAATTCTCTCCGTCTTTTACAAAGATTATTCTCATCACTAAAGAAGATAATAAGAACATTTCAATGGCACTGATTTTCTCAAGCCATATTAACTTTTTCGAGATACGTATTTAAATATCTCTTAATTCCGCCTCGGAATATATTTTCTGCATAATTCACAAAAAGTAAAGTCAGCGAAAGCTTCATTTTAAGAAGCAAGTAAAAAACCATTTAAAGTTTAAAGTTACGAAGTCATTTAAGGCCAATAAATCTAATTCACACCTAGAAAAAAATTGCACTTAGCACGAACTGTTTATAAATGGAAAATAATATCATAATTTACATCGATATTAAGCTTATACACACAATTAATCTTATATTTTTTTAATTTCATCCTTAATTAAAAAGCCTTCCAATGCCGGACTAAGTATCATAGTTAGAAAATATTCCTGGAAAATACGAGAAGGCACGATTCCACCAATATGTTTAATATAGGACGGAGATTTGATAAGATCCAACCTTAAATCAGAGAATTCCACAAATTGGAGATAAGAAAGACACTAAGAAATGACCGAAAATACATTCTGGTAGCAATCTATTAGTAGATCCCCAAAGTTCAACCATTCATTCAAAGACAGTGCTCTGAAAAGAGGGATATAAGAGTGAAACGAAGAAGAGTTGGTGCTCCGTCTCTTGTTCCCAAGATTCCTTTTCATATTAAAGAGTAAATTGGCATCGGTTCGATAGCATTCGCGTCACAAGAATAGCGCTGTTGTCGAAAGAAGAACAAATGCATTACAGTCCCTACAGTAAACAGTACCTTATGATGCTCTAACATTTCAAAGGAAGTTTCGAGTCATATGTAACGGATTAGTCAAAAAAGGAAAACGATAAAAATTTGTGATTTTCAATCGATGGATGGCAAAACGTTATCATATAATAAAATGAGCAAACAAACAAATGAGGAATATTTATAAATTGCGGCTGAAGGAATATTTCTCAGCAAACGCCCGACAAATCATTCCAATGGGTGATTGAATCCACCACGTCATTCGCCTTGAAGAAGGAACGGTAAGCGACGGAGTTTTCACTGAGGGCATTGCTCTGAGCGAAAAATGTATAAAACGATGAATAAAAATACTATGAAATAAAGATTCAAAGGTATCCCATTAAACTCACTATCGCAAATAACACTGGTTTACAAAATGAAAAAAATAAGAAGTAAAATACTTAATTCTAATAGAACTTTTGACGCTGAATTCAAATAAGTAGTTGGTTTCTGTCCATCAGCCTCAGTTTTCCGGGAAATCCGGTAATCCCGAAAAATTCGGATTATTGAACATCTATCAGTTGTTTGTACAACAACATTTACTGCTCCCATCCTAATTATTGTATAACAACGAATCAAAAATCAAAATACAGACAATAATTGAAACTCAGAAAACGGATACAATTTCTCCTTCCATGTGGGC
Source organism: Sympetrum striolatum (assembly GCA_947579665.1). Lineage (NCBI taxonomy): Eukaryota > Metazoa > Arthropoda > Insecta > Odonata > Libellulidae > Sympetrum > Sympetrum striolatum. The sequence goes on from OX388350.1 coordinate 89,941,939, forward strand.
TCAGATCATAAAATTAAAGAAAATCAATTTTTCCAGCTCTCAGACAAATGATTTGTGCACAGCATCGGAAAGTCTCCGCAAAATAGCCTCACTCCATAAAAGATCACTCATGGCAGTACACATCAATGCTCAGAGTATAGTGGCACACTTAGATGAAATTAAACTTATAGGAACAGTCAATGACATTGATATTATTGGTGTTAGCGAGTCATGGTTAAAACCAAATATTTCGTCTTCACTCGTTAATATTCCGAATTTTAAACTTGTCCGAAATGATAGAATTGGTAAAAGAGGCGGTGGTGTATGTGTTTACTTACGTAATGATCTCCAACATAAACTAATTTCTCATTCACAACCAAACTACTGCGGGCGACCCGAATTTATTATGCTCGAAATTAATCATAAGCGTAAAAAACTGCTCTACTGCGTTATATATAAACCCCCAAAGATAGGTTACCTTACTGACATTGAAGAGGCTTTGTCTGATATCTTACACCTTTACGACGATGTGATAATTATGGGAGACTTCAACACTAACCTCTGCGTAAATAGTGCTGAATTCAAGCAACTGAAATTGGTATTCAATTCCATGAACTTTCACATTCTCTCCTCTGATCCAACGTTCTTTACTAACCACTCAGCCTCACTATTAGATCTTATTCTTGTAAGCAATCGAGGTAAAGTTTTAAATCATGGACAAATTTCTGCACCCGGTATTTCTGCACACGATCTCATATACATTAACTACGCAACACGCTTGAAGAGAAATACACCTAAATTGATAACATATCGAAACATAAATAATATGAACTTAAATGCCTTACATGATTCGATATCTTATCTCCCACTCGATGATATATACCTAATTAGTGATGTAGATGGAAAAGTGGAGCTACTAAATACAATTTTTACAGAATTAATATCCGAGCACGCTCCTCTCTTAACCAAACGTGTGAAAAACCAACCGACACCGTGGATAAGTGATTCAATTTTATCTCTTATGAGACGAAGAGATAAAGCTTTAAGTTATTACAAACAATCTAAACTATTATCGGATTTCGAAGAATTCAAATCACTCCGAAACAAAGTCAAAAGAGCAATCAGAAACGCTAAAGCCAAATTTGCAAAAGAACTCCTTAAGATTTCTTCCGGTAAATCTCTATGGAAAGGATTGTCGAAACTAGGTATAGGTAAATCTAAAGACTCCTTACATCATAATTTAACGCCCGACGATTTGAACGAACATTTCGTTAACAACTACACAAAAATAACACCAAATGAATTACACGAGTCACTTTTGTCGATATCCAGACTAACTCCACTTACCAAGTCAGAATTCAAATTTAAGCCTTTATCCATCAGTGAAGTAAAAAGTTCCCTCTTAGCTATAAAATCCAATGCCACAGGAATCGATGGTATCCCGATTCAATTCATCCATAAAATCCTTTACGCCTTTCTTCCTTATATCACGCATATATTTAATTCCTCTCTTTCCCAAGGTATCTTTCCATCTCAATGGAAAACCTCAGTGATACACCCTATTCCTAAAGTAAATACTCCACACAATGCTAATGATTTCCGCCCGATAAGTATTCTTCCATCACTATCCAAGGGTCTCGAACGCCTAGTGCATCAGCAGCTTACTAAATTTTTATCTGAGAACAATCTCTTCGATCCTTTCCAGTCTGGCTTTAGGCGTCACCACAGCACCTCCACTGCACTTACTAAAGTCACAGATGACATCAAAATAGCCATGGATAGTAAGAAAATAACTTTTCTTGCTCTAATTGACCTTAGTAAAGCATTCGATTCAGTAGAGATTGATCTACTCTTAGCCAAACTGAAGAGATTTAATCTTTCCCATTCCACCTTATCATGGTTTTCCTCATACCTTGTGAACAGATCTCAAACTTGCTTCACCAATGACAGTTATTCCTCCATATTGGTTAACAATCATGGCGTTCCTCAGGGATCTATTATCGGTCCTTTGTTATTCTCCCTCTACCTTCAAGACCTATCCTCGCACTTGAATCACACTTCTTATCATTTATACGCTGACGACCTGCAAATATATCTATCAACAGAACCAAAAAATTCCTTAGAAGCTATTCAACTTATGAATAATGATATCTCCCTCCTACATTCATGGCTTCACTCTTTGGCACTCAAAATTAATCCCAGCAAATCTCAAGCCATAATTTTTGGTTATCCAAAGACACTTAGTAACATCAGCATAACCACGCTACCTAGAATAAAAATTGAAAATACTGAAATCGATTACAGCTCATCTGTAAATAACCTAGGTGTAAAACTTGATCAATCCTTTACTTGGATTCCTCAAGCATCAGCTGTCTGCAAGAAGTCTTACTCAACTATCCATAGTATGAAACGATTGAGACATATACTACCACTTCAGCTAAAGAAATTACTCGTTCAAGCATTAGTTTTTCCTATCTTTGACTATTCTGACACACTTATAAATGAAGCAAACAAAGCAGTAACTTCTAAGTTGGACAGAGCATTTAATCATGCTATCAAGTTCATCTTCAATGCCAAAAAATCGGATCACGTGACCCCACTATTCAAAGAATTGAAATGGCTACGTCTTCACTCAAGAAGAAAACTGAATACCCTTAACCTCGTTCACAAAGTTCTTAATAAAAGTTGTCCCAGTTACTTTATTAACTATTTTACTAATCTTAACAATTCAAAACTACTAGGAACTCGTCCCTCCGGCAAACTCTCGATACCAGTTCATAAAACAGATTTATGCAGTAAAACGTTTCTAGTACTTGGAGCAAAATACTGGAATGCATATACCCATTCTAAATCAGCGCAATCATCTTTCCCCACTTTCAAGCGTGATATCACTGATAGACTATTCAATTCTGAGCATCAACTATCCTTTTAGCACCTGACATCATTCCAACACCTACCGGTAAATTTCTTACACTAGAGCATGGATACTACTTGATTCACTTATTACTTTGTTGATCTTTGAATACTTCTCATCTACCGTATCCTCTTTCCTTTTCTTTTTTACAGGCACCTCCATTTAACAGGAATTACCTTAACAATGACAAGGACTTCAAGACAGTCCATGAAAACATCTATTGACAAATGCCTCCGGCTGAAGAAATTTTATAAAATTTTTAATATACTATATTGTAGGTTATAGAATATTAGATTATTTAGTTTATTATAGCTTTAAACTTTTATTATAACTAACTATCAATTAGGTCTTCTATACATTTTGTTAAATTTACTTTATCAAACAATTGTTCATGTATAATCTTTTTCACTTTTCATGTTTGTGTATTATTGTATTTATTTCTATTACTGTGTTTTCGCGGGTTTTTTTTCACCCCCCTTCTTTGTGGGTGTTTTCCCGCAACGTGGTTTTTTTCTTAGTCAACCTTCAGTTGCATAGATTTTTTCCCACACCCTTCTCTTTTTTTTTGTATTTTTTTAATAAGTTGAGTTTTTTAAAATGTAACGACATACGAGGTTAGGTGGAAGAGAGGCCCACCTGGGCCTAACCTCGCCAATAAAGGGTCAAACTAACTAACTAACTAACTAAAATTCGAGTATTTGTCTCCGCCACAGCAGCGAATACTTTTTGGCTTAGAAATACTATTTCACCGTAAACTCACCAAATGTGCGGAGGAAGATTCGTCACAAATACGGCGAACTTCCTATCCTTACTTCGTTCTCGACTTGCGTGGGAGAGAAGGCGTTAATTCCGAATGTGAAAGGCGGATAAGGTATCACTACTCAAAAGAATAAAAGATATTTTTCTTTTGAAAAATTAAATTAGAAAGAATGGTCCTTTTAAACTAAAACTAACACCAAAAGAAAGGAAATGGAATGAAGATTCTTATTTAGGTCGTTGAATATTGCTTTGAATTTGTGAGAATTTCGAAGTAAAATTAGAAAATTTTGCAAAAACCTGAGATTGTAAATAGACCATGACGATCAAGCTATTTTTACTTTCTCCATATACGAAGTATAGAGAAAGTATTGTTTTCATGAAAAAATTCGACTTCGAGATTTCAACGGAAATACATGTTTTGGGGTCCCTAGAACACGTTTTCACCATTTTCGGAATGATGTCTGTGTGTATGTGTGTGTGTGTGTGTGTGTGTGTGTGTGTATGTGTGTGTGTGATAGTGGGCGCTCTAACGTGAAAACTATTAATCGTATCAATACCAAACTTCATATATAGTACTGTGGTGTGTGCTGTCAGAGTTGACAAGTTTTTGGAGTAAATCGGTCAACCGGAAGTCGAGCTTTATTCATTAAAGCTCATTTCCGGTTTTCAAAATATCTCCATAAATATGATATATACGTATATTGTATTACTTATAAAAGTTTTAGATAATGTAATTTACTATAACTTTTGTATTTAACATATTTTTGTATCACCGGTTGATCAGGAGTTATTCGTGAAACACTGATAAACCGGAAGAAGATGATTATGTACTTTGTGGGCGCTCTAACATGAAAACTATTTGGCGGATCAACACCTAATTTCATATGTAGTACTTCTATTACAGTTGTTAGAGTTGATTAGTTTTTGGAGTAAATCGGTTAACCGGAAGTTGAGCTTCATTCTTCAAAGCTCATTTCCGGTTTTCAAAATATCTCCATAAATATGATATTTAGGTATATACTATTATTTATAAATGTTTTAGAAAATAAAATTTACTATAACTTTTGTATGAAACATATTTTCGTATCACTGATTGTTTAGGAGTTATTCCTGAAATACTTATAAACCGGAAGTTGCTGATTATGTACTTTGTGGGCGCTCTGGGCTCTATGGGCGAAAGGCCAGTTTCATCGTTTATCATCCAGCATGTCCCGAACAACATTATTTATAATGTTTACGAAGTATAGAGAAAGTATTGTTTTCATGAAAAAATTCGACTTCGAGATTTCAACGGAAATACACGTTTTGGGGTCCCTAGAACACGTTTTGACCATTTTCGAAATGATGTCTGTGTGTATGTGTGTGTGTGTGTGTGTGTGTGTGTGTGTGTGTGTGTGTGTATGTGTGTGTGTGTGATAGTGGGCGCTCTAACGTGAAAACAAGTGGTCGAATCAATACCAAACTTCATATATAGTACTGTTTTGTGTGCTGTCAGAGTTGATTAGTTTTTAGAGTAAATCGGTTAACCGGAAGTCGAGCTTCATTCAACAAAGCTCATTTCCGGTTTTCAAAATATCTCCCTAAATATGATATATACGTGTATTGTATTACTTATAAAAGTTTTAGATAATATATTTTACTATAACTTTTGTATTTAATATATTTTGTATCACCGGTTGATTAGGAGTTATTCGTGAAATACCGATAAACCGTAAGTAGCTGTTATGTACTTTGTGGGCGCTCTAGCATGAAAACCATTCATTGTATCAACACCAAACTTCATATATAGTATTTTGGTTAGTGTTGTTAGTGTTGATTAGTTTTTGGAGTAAATCAGTTAACCGGAAGTTAAGCTTCATTCTTCAAAGCTCATTTCCGGTTTTCAAAATATCTCCATAAATATGATATTTAGGTATATACTATTATTTATAATAGTTTTAGAAAAAGTAATTTACTATAACTTTTGAATGAAACATATTTTCGTATCACTGATTGTTTAGGAGGTATTCATGAAATACTGATAAACCGGAAGTTGCTGATTATGTACTTTGTGGGCGCTCTGGGCTCTATAGGCGGAAGGCCAATTCCATCGTTTTACATTGATCATGTCCCGAAAAACATTATTTATAATGTTTTTGGCGTCAAAGATAATATATATATATTAATCACTCATCTTCCAAGTTTAGATTGAATATAGAGTTCGAAATCACTGGAGTAGATAAATATTTACATCTTATATATGGAGAAAGTCATGTGCTGGCCACATCAGATTTTTTGTATCGTGCGGGGTAATGTTTTTTCCTCCCTAACTCCTCCTAGCACTTTAGCAAAAGATTATAAACAATGAACCTGGGAAATCTTTACTTTCTTCGCTAACCCTATTTCCTTCCATCGCTAAATTTACGTCAATACAAATAGATTATATTTCATACTAAATCAGAAAATTACATTCAATACATCCGCAACTTACCGGCTGGTAAGTTGGGATCCATCCTAGGATATTTATACGCAACCATTTGAATTGATAGAGAGAAATCAATTTTCAGTATACCACAACTATAAAACTCAATTGTTTTACGAAAAAGACTGTAAAAATCACGTAGTAATAAATAAAACTCGGTTGCGATAGACTCCTAAACAAAATTCGATTTTTTTTAATATTCGTATATTTGTCCGACTGGTTGTTCACAGGATATTTTTTGTGATTGCTAATGTTTAAATATCATAGATAATATTTTAATATCAAAATAATGTTTAAGTCTCATCCTTTTATAGTGTCGTATTTACAGCATTAATTTTCGACTGGGCTAAAATTCGCAATACCTAATAAACGTATGAGCTAATCACCAAGGGGGTAGGTTGTTTACAACATCGAAATTTTGACAAAATTTTCGAGTATTTTCTCAAAATTCTCACATTTTCGAATAGTAAACGATATTCCACGACCAAAATAAGAATATTGATTTTATTTCCTTTCATTTGATGTTAGTTTCGACTTCCTAAAATTATTTTTTCTAATTTAAATTTTCTAATGAAATAAAGCCTGCAAATTCAAAAATGGAGTTTACGTTTATATCTTATGCAAACTATTTTACTCTTCTGGAGTCGAACCGTGGACTTTAGGCAAATTAAAAGTACCTCTTCATCATCTCCGGGAAGACATTTAATTGTGTAAAAAGTTTGAACATTTTGCGAAGTCTGGTTTTCGAGATTATCTGGGACATACATCCATTTTTATAGATATGCTGAGAAGATTGTTACTTGTCCCAGCACTCACTCACTCTAATCTTCATCTTTTCTTACAATGCAAGGACAAAATTTAATCAAAACAGAATTGCCTTTATCAGCTATTATACAGAAGCATTTTTCACTTTGTTTCGTTATGATTGGAAGATCTGACACTAGACGGCTCTGCCATTAGAAATGTATGGCGGGAATTTCAAATTATTTTATGATACATTAGTCGAGAAGGGATTCTTTGACCAGTGAGCAGAAGTAATGAATGTGTTTCACAAACAAAGTTTACTTTTTACCTTATGAATCTTGGTTCGACGCCAGGGCACCATCTGTATTCTACCATACATTTCAAAGGGGAGTTACGTATGAGGACCTTTCCCCATATAAAGTCTATTAGTTTAATCTGCTCGTCAGGTATATCATCTATCATCTCTACTCATGTATGAATAACAATTTGTACATCCTAAGGTATTGGTCTCAATCGGCCCTGGGTTCGATTCTCAGTCTCAATTTCAGCAATACCTTGAGAAATCATGGGAAACAGTTCTTCGGAACTATGAGGAGTAAAATTACGAAAATACTACTTATTTTAATTGTCGTTTTTAGTATGCTTGCAGAAGGTAACTCACTCGTTCCAATCGCGGACAAAGATTATATCCACAGTAGGATTTCCGCTGTAGGCAAAAAATGGTGAGTCCTTAGTATCGCCAAAAGCAAAACCGGGGGTCAAAAAGAGCGTCAATCGATGGCGTTCTGATGTCCTCTCACTTTAATGGCAGAAATGAAAAGCCTCTTGGCGTTCGATTTGAAATTCCGAACTTCAGTTCCGCCAAAAGAGGCTCTCGATCGGCTCATGCATTTGGAAAACCGCAGCGGCATCAATCCTCCAAAGTGGAAGTGTTTCATTTGACCACTTCTTGTTTCTGGATGATATACGAAATCATCATTTGCATGTCAATGAAAATACTCTTCATTTACAAACTTATTAGAGGGGCTTCCGAAAAACTCAACCTCTTCTGGGGTCAAGCTAAAATAGATCCGAGGGATATTTCCGAGGAACATTGTTTCACGACGAACAATCTCAGGAAACTAGTGATACTGAGGTTATAAACTAATTTGTATTAAGGACCGTCTTCCGGCCTAAGTTAGGTCAACAGCGATTATTATATTCCAATGATTTACAAAATCTTTGGTGTAAGGTTGTCTATTACTCGACCATTACTAAAATACAGAAAAGAGAATCTCAAATTTTCTCCTCCCATCCCTAATACTTTTAGCCATCACGACAATCGTGATTGGAGAGTATCGCGAAGGGTCTTAAGAGCAAAGACAAATAAGCAATCCCAAGAGACACTACTCCTCCCGAAGGTTAGTAGTAATCCTATAAAATAAGCGGCCAGGAACAGATGAGGTCGAATGCGCTGTTACAGGTGTTTTGTGAATTGGGGCGAAAGAGCGCTTTACTGACGGCGATCCGACACAGAGATATGTGCATTTGCAACCTTCTCTCGCTGGGAAACTAGAATCGAGAATATTTTTATTCCATTTCTTATTTTTATGTGTATGGGAGGCCGGGGCTGGTTGGCCCGGTTTTTTATTTATTTTATATTATTTTTTTGTACATATTTAAACTTATGAAATTATTGCTTAATTTTAGATGCATTCTTACTGAATCTGGATGGTAATTATTAAACTTGAAGATATGATTTTAAAATTAAAAATATAATAATTACTGGATGTATGTCGAGTGGGCCAATCAGCCCCTACACCGGGGTAGGTTGGCCCAGAGGCTGGAGCACGTTGACACATACAATCTTTTGATAAGTTAAACTAGTATAACTTTAGGAAATCGAAATGAAACTAATGGTTATCAGTTAAGACCTTAAAAGGCTACAGGATTAGGCAAGCAAAAGAGGAAGCAAACAATAAATACATTGCCACATCTAATAATAAATCAAAAGCTTTATGGAAAGTAATCAAGGCTGAGACTCAACTTAAGTCTGAAAGCTGCTTAACAAATATGTCACCTGATGTCTTTAATGATTACTTCACCAATGTAATTTAAAAGTTACTTGAAGGCTCTAACATAAAACAGCACAATGTATTATAGTATAATATATCTTAATAATCCAACTCAAAGTCATTTTACTTAGCACCTGTAACTGAAAAAGAAATATTCAATGTAATTGCCTCGTTAAAAACCAGTAACTGCTGTGATATATATATGGAATGAATAATGGACGTGAGAAAGCACAGTACAAACAATGGAAGTGACGACAAATGGAGAAGTTTTCCTCCGAGTAAATATCAAATTTTATAATTTACTATTAATTATAATTCATAGTAAATAATAAAATGCCAGCGAATCGTTCGTAGAGAAGCGAATTGATCCGTTGTTGACGCCCTATTCACCGACTCATTGGAAAAAATAAGATCAATATCTTTATTCCACTGGACAACATGAGCTAAGTGTCCTCACCAAACGCATTTGCACCCAAATATGCATCAAATTTGATCCCGAAATTAATTTCACAATAACGTTGTAAACCACCTAACAGTTGCATAACTTTGTGCACGTATGACTGCAAGAACGCATATTTGCATTGAATAAATGCCAAAGAACGACGTTCCGCGTAGATTTCTAATTTAGTATCATTTAAGAGAATCAACTCAAACAGAAATTCAAGAAATCTCAAAGTAAATTTGTGCGCACCAAACTTATTTAAGCCATTACCTTTTATACCCGAATGCGGATTCTGCTATTTTAACATGCGGCTCGTCGATGTATTTTTGTAAGAGAACTTATTCGCTCATTTCGTTATCAATCATCCAGAAGCTTCTTTCGGTTGTATCTCTAAAACGGTGCTTTTAATCAAACTTATATGCAAACTATAGAAAGTTGTAACTCTTTTAAGGACTTAGCGCGGTAAGGTCGTGCACCTACGAAATTTCCCAACGAAGTCCATTCTTCCTTAGGAAATTCGACTCTCTTATGTACAACATACATACAGCTCTGAATTTTAATGATTCTTATCTAAGGATCATTAGATCTTGAGAATGAAAATTCAATTATAACGAACGCGAACAATTTTGCACTTTGACAAAATTCAGTATTATTTTCAGTGAATACACGATTAATAAATTTTGAAGTTAATAACAAACATTTTTATGATGAAATCGACGAGAACAGCGTTCCGTGAACAAATTCAAACCAATTCTTAATGCATGATTAAACCCGAAAAATAAACGTATTATGCTACATTACTGGGCATCTGTTCACAATTTATGCTTTTTATTTATGAAATCTGCATCTCGTTAAAATTGTATCGTAGGCTTCTTTAAGGATTGAGCATTGGTACGTCGCCCAGAGGTGACATAACTGTTGTGGCGAGAGATCGGGTTGCGATATCCTTGAGAACATAGCTGAAGTGAGTTCACATAGTGAAATCTATCAAGGTCTGTCAAAGAGTATACCTTTATGATCATTACTCGTAATGTTTTTGAAGTTTTTACTTTCTCCCTAGTAGTATAGAGAAAGTATTGTATTCGCAAAAAAATTTGACCTCCAGATTTCGACGGAAATAAATGTTTTGGGGCCCATAGAGCTCGTTTTCGCTATTTTCCTGAACATGTCTGTCTGTGGTCAAAAATATTGTGGGCGCTCTATCTTAAAAAGTAATTATCCGATCATTTCCAAAATTCATATTTAGTATTTTCCTAACAATTCAAAGAGTTGATTGGTTTTTTATGAATATTGCTTAACCAAAAGTTCCGGTTTAACCGGAACAAAACTTTGTTTCTTTAATATCTCTATCAGAATGCTATGTATTTATATACGATTACATACAAAAGTTATAGATAATATATGTTGCTACAACTTTTGTATAAAACATGTTTTTGTAACACTAATTGTTTAGGAGTAATTCTTCGATAATAGTTAACCGAAAGTTGTTGTTTATCCAGAAATGGAAGTTTTCCATACATATATCTGTCAGAATGCAATGTAGGTATACACAATTATGTACAAAAGTAATAGATAATGTATTTTACTACAACTTTTGTATATAACATTTTCCTTTAACACTTATTGTTTTGGAATTATTTATATATTACCGGCACAGGCTTCTGTTTTCAATAAATATGGAGAAAGTCATGTGTTGGCCACATCAGATTTTTTCTATTACGTCGGCAGCAAGTGCGTACAAATACGTCATTACACGGTATTGTTTGTCTTAATTCCCTTAAATACCCACGAAATTTGAAATTTCATGTTAATAACAATTGAAAAAATACAATAACATCTTGTAGTTTTATTTATTTTTCATGCAAGCAATTGCTAATTTTAAATTTCCCATGTTATTATTGAATCGAATGAACGCTAATAAAAATGAGACTTTCATAGAGCTATAAGATACATTGTACTTGGATTACATTTCATTTTCGTTTAGATACTTACATAATTTTATTTTCTATACATTAATTTTAGAGTAATTTGAAATACACGAAGGATTGGAAAAATGATGTTTAGCTAGGCTAAGCCATATTTAAAACGCAATAATGCATTTTCGACATTTCCTTGGGATTTGTATTGCCATTCTGACCAGGTTTCGCCAAGGCTACAGGGTTATTTTGATTTATTCGAATTACATAAAATTTAAATAAAAAACGAATTAAAACACATTCCTCGTATATTTTCATACATTTTTCATTCATCAAAAAATCCGGGCGGTAAAAATAATAAAGGTTGTCCATTGAACCTTAAATAGTTTGAAGATGAATTTAATTATTCAGAATTTCTGTGTAAAGGATGTATTTGTAGAAACTCTTTCATCATTTGCAAAATACCCTTCGCCATTATATTCTCAAAGCATCGAATGATCGATCTCCACGACCTGCAACTGGTCATGTGTAAAATATGGCTGCCTCAATGAATTTCCGATCAATGGTTTCATTTGAAATATTTAATTTAATGTGTTTGTAACACAAATTATATATAAGATGTTGGATTCCTGTCAAAAATTATGCCATTAAAATTAAAAATATTGATCTTTTATAGCGTTAAAGCGTATTTTTCGTTGACTCAGAATGCGCATGTTAGATATTAATATATTTTTTTTATTTGGTTGCTACAACAATATCGCGTTTGAATTCATTGTTGCTTTTCGATTTATTTTGACGGAAAAATTTTCCATTATTTTGAGAACGAAAATATTAATCATTTGAAATTTTTCATTCACAAAGCCAAATTTTAAACCTATATTAGAGAAGCTGATATTATTTGCACAAATATATAGCTGAATTTCAATTTCCAACGTATACTAACGGTTTTATTTTCTCAACAATACATTTTTTATGAGCCTATCTTTCCCATACTTGAGAGTTCATCAAATACCTTTGATGTTAGGGAAATGGAAATGTTTTGCACCCACCTGGCGTCGAACCCACGCAAATCTGGTGATCTTTGAACGGCGTCAAATGAACCAATATCACTTTCAAATTCAACATATTCGATAACAAACGATACATCAAATAATGACAAAAAGAAACATATGCACCTTCGAGAGCACACGCAAGAGGGAGAGAGAGAAAAAGAGATGTGCTGAGAGAGTGGGGCCGCCAAAACAATGACATGCGAAACTGAACACTATGATTATTGGTATATCTTCTGGGATCAATACTTTATCCAAACGTTCCTTAAAAATGATGAAGGAAGAATAAAAAGATTATACATGATACATGTAACCCACGCGACCTAGGTTTCCACGAGTAGCGTCAACACCTGCTGATGACGTCGGTCGTGTGCATTAAATGTATCGTGTATACATTTTCATTTTTCATCGTGAAGAGAAAAAGAAAAGCCCGAAAGAGTGGATTTCCTTCTTTTCGACAGAACAGGAAAATGGCCGTCACATTGTCCCTGCTACTTAAGTACCATTGTTTGCATATGTTCACATCTAAGTAAATTGTCCTCCTCTCATAAATTCTGACGTTAGTTCGTAGCATTAATCTTGCATGGACCAAAATCGTATCGTAACGAGAAAACGCAAGAGCCCGGATTCTAGAATCGCCTTGGTCGCCAACGGGACAGTTTGTTTACCAAAGAAGAAATCTCGCCACATTTTCGCTCATTCTTCCATAGTTCTCGTAATTTAGACTCGATAGATAAGATTAATCAATACAAAATATTTAATTAATTTAAAATACAATATTTTACTAGAAAATTGATATATTTTCATGTGCTAGTTATGCCTAGTTAAAATGTTACTTGATTTATGTCAGTAATTTGTCAGATAAATCATCATTAGTTTTCCTCCAAACATCACTGCATTTGACACTTGCATTGCAATGATTTAGTTATAGACGGAGATCACAGTCATACCGTTGTCGCGGAGACAACTACAAAATATAAAGTGCGTCGGTTTTGGAGTTTTATTCCTACCTGTCGGTTATGCGCCACCAATCAGTCAGTCGTATCGGAAGCCCGTGTTGTCCGTTGCCTCAGGAGACATTAAGCCTTTGGGGGATACATATTGAGCGCAGTCATCAAAGCAGTATACAATCGACTCTAAGAAAAGTCTCGATCCGAAGCATGCCTAATCTTTTCCGCAACCTTTTCGTATTTATGCATTCTTCTTTCGTATCGATGAACATTCTCTTTTATTAAATAATAGTCACGGCCATTTTTACTTTCTCCATATAAGTAGTATAGAGAAATTACTGTCTTCATTAAAAAAATCGACTTCGAGATTTCAACGGAAATACATGTTTTGGGGTCCCTAGAGCACGTTGTGACCATTTTCGGAATGATGTCTGTGTGTATGTGTGTGTGTGTATGAGATAGTGGGCGCTCTAACGTGAAAACTATTAGTCGTATCAATACCAAACCTCACTGCGGTGGGTGCTGTCAGAGTTGATTAGTTTTTGGAGAAAATCGGTTAACCGGAAAATGAGCTTCGAAACAAATTTCCGTTTTTGCAAAATATCTCCATGAATATGATATTTAGGTATATACTATTATTCATAAAAATTTAGAAAATGTAATTTACTATAACTTTTGTATGAAACATATTTTTTATCACTGATTCTTTAGGAGTGAATCGTGAAATACTGATAAACCGAAAGTTGCTGATTATGCACTTTGTGGGCGCTCTAACATGAAAACAATTTGTCGTATCAACACCAAATTTCATATATGTATAGTACTTTGGTAGGTGTCGTTAGAGTTGATTAGTTTTTGGAGTAAATCGGTTAACCAGAAGTCGAACTTTATTTTTCGAAGCTCGTTTCTGTTTTTGCAAAATTCCTCCATTAATCTGATATTTAGGAATATACAGTTATTTACAAAAATTTAAAAAAATGTATTTTTATATATCTTCCAAGTTTAGATTGAATCTAGAGTTCTAAAATGCTGTCGTAGATAAATATTTCCATCTTACATATCGAGAAAGTCATATGCTGGCCACATCAGATTTTTATTAACTGTAATACGCAATGAATCTTTAGTAGAAATTGTGAAATAAGGTAGAGGATGGGTCAGCGAAACAAAATTAGTCTTATGCTACTTGAGAGTTAAATTTATACGAAACCCAAAGAGATCCCTTTTCTCCCGCACCCATGCCTCGATATTCTTTCACCGCCTTCCCAGAATAACTCGATCCACACTTGCGCCACCTTCTCCTCTGACAGTATAATTGATATTCTACGGCTTTATACAATGCAGCGGGAAAGATTTGAACTATAACAAAATAGGAGACCCCTAAATGATGAGAAATGACAATTATAATACATAAATACGAACCAAAAGAATGCAGAATGAGTGAGTGAGAGATAAAAGAAAAATAATACAAAAACAACGAGAAGCTATTATTAAATCATTAGTATCATTGCTTATTTTCGGTATGTTCTACGTCTCCGGACAGATAATTCAAAGCTCTTTGCTCTCAATTGAGCAACCGAAATGAGTACAAAATTGGTATCCAATTTGAAATCCGAGTATTTCCATACTCTCCTTTTGATAATCATTCAGTTTTTTTTTCGATTTTTTGCTTTTGATAGCAACACTTCATCCAATATAAATAGTTGAGTCATAATCGGATATTGTTCACATTCATTTGTCTCAGATGTAATCGCAGTCATAGAGAAAAAACGTAGAGATAAATGGAGCATAGTAAAACCGGGTGGTGGCCAATGGTGTTGTTTGCGCTTGCTGGCGAAATTAAAAATTAAATATTTTTAATGGGTGTAAGGGGTGTTGATGCGGCTCCAACAGCACGCCCTCACGTGGTGCACCCTGTCCAAACTGAAGAGGAAATGGCGTCCGAATTATCTCCGTAATCTTCCCACCACCAACAGGACGGATGAATGAGGACCTCAATGACAGTGCATATTACTGATCTAGAGGCATCTTAGCGTACTTGAGGTGGGAAACTGCCTCTAAAGGCGGAGAAACTTCTAAACGGCAATAGGATAAGTAGGGAAACGGAAAACCTACGTATTAAAGATCCCAGAGATATTCCTTGCAAATTGCCACAATGCTGTCGCCTTTTGTCAAATGTTAGGAGGTAAAAAGACTTCCCGATCGGATCTCCGGGGGAAGCAACAAGAGAATGGACAACATACGAATAGGCACATGTAATGTTAAAACCTTGTTACAAGATGGAAAGTTGGAGAACCTAAAAACTAAAATGAAGAGAAATAAAATGGATATAATAAGGTTAAGCGAAGTACGATGGGAGGTGAAAGGAAGAGTGGGGAAGTTACTTGCTTTATTCAGAGATCAAAAGAGGAAAAGTATTATATATAGATGATAGGATAATAGCATTAAGAATAGCAATGATACCAAAGGATCTAGTCATAATTCTTGAATATATGTATCTACTTCTGCATATGAAGATGAAGAAGTTGAAAAGATGTATGAGAATACAGAGAATATAGTAGATGGGGAAAAGGACTGTTGCAAGACAATCATGGGAGATTGGGTGAAAGAGAAGAAGGCAAAATGGTGGGAAAATTTGGTTTAGGAGAAAGGAATGAAAGAGGAGATAGATTAGTAGAATTCTGTCAAGAGAAGAAAAAGTTTATAACAAATACATGGTTTAAAAATCACAAAAGAAGGAGATACACATGGATCGCTTCAGGAGATAGAGCTCGATACCTAATTGACCATATTTTAGTAGAGGAAAGATACAGAAATGCTTTAAAGAAAGTAAAAATGTTTACCGGGGGCAGATATTGCAAGTGAGCATGTGTGACTAATGATGGAGATGAAAATAAAGTTAAAGAAAATGGGAAAGGCAAAGAAAGTACAGAAATGGAATCTAGAGAAATTGGAGATTGTAGGTACAGAAAAAATGGGCGACATTTTAGCTAAGGTAATTATTGAAAGTAAGAAGGATAATGAGAAGATGGAAGAGGCATGGAAAAGAATAAAGAATGCTGTGAAAGTAACGGCAGAGAAGGAAATAGGATACTATGGCGTTAGAAGAGCAAAGAAACCTTGGGTAACAACAGAAATGTCGTATAAGATGGAAGAAAGAAGGAAGTACAAAAATAGAAGTGGGGAAGAGAACAAAGCAACGCACCGCAGACTGAACAATGAATTAAGGAGAGAAGCGCATAAGGCGAGAGAAAACTGGCTCAAAGAGCAATGTAATGATATCGAGGATCTTGAGAAAAGAGACAAGTATGATATGGTGTATAAAAGGGTGAGAAATTTTGAATGGGAGGGCAAAAGAAGAAGTAAAATGAGAGCGATGTTGAGCAAAAATGGAAAAGAGATGTTTGGCGAAAAAGAAGTAAGAGAAAGGTGGAAGGAGTATACGGAAGACCTGTTAAGGCAAAGGAGAAACCAGATATTGTGGACATAGAAACAGAGCTGGAGGTAGAAGAGGAGGAGAGAGGCCCAAGAATAATGAGATCGGATCTATTCCTGAATAGACGAACTGCCAATAGAATTCTTTAAGTGTTTAGAGGGTGAGGGTGTAAAGGAAATAGTAGAATTGTGCAATAAGATCTATGATACTGGAATATGGCAGGATGACTTTGTCAACACAATTATGGTGCCAATCCCAAAAAAAGCAGGCACCAAAACGTGCGAGGAACACAGAACAATAAGTATCATAGCCCATGCTGCAAAAATACTACTGAGGGTATTGAATCAAAGACTCCTAGGGGTAATGGAAAATAATATAGGAGAGGAACAATTTGGCTATAGAAGAGGAAGGGGCACTAGAGAAGCTATTAGGATATTTTCGCCCCATTCATGCCTTCAGTACGTATTTTTCGCTATTAGATGTAAATAAATATATCTCAGTTCCGTTCATCATATATCAAACATACATCAAATAATCATAAATAATTCTTTATTCATTCATCCTATGTATTTTTGCCCATTTTTAACGTTATTCTCTTTGATTCCTTTATTATCATTCCTTGTTATATTCGTACGTTTAGGTAATACTTCAAAGGTTCCCATGGGTGTCGTCTGAATCATGTCCAAAATAAAGCCGTGCGTCTGCACACTTTTCTTTCTTTAGGTGTTCCTCTCGACTGTGAAGAATGAGAGAGCGAAATGAGAAATCCAAGAGGCAATCTTGGTTTCGTAGGAAGCGATCTCCTAAGGGGAAGGAACAAGAATAAAGGGTCAAAGAGGGATCAAAATAGAGATAATTACATTCTCTACCGTTTTTACCGCTGACGCACGGCTTCCCATACTGAGGAATAAACTGACGGATTTCTTTCCGAAAAGAAGTAGACTTCCGAGATCCTGCGAAAAGGTATTTTGTTACGAATTGCATATCTCCTCATTCTCTCATTGGTAATTGCATTAATTAATGTTTATTGTTGCATCAAATTAATATTTTATTTCGTTAACTAATTCATGTACATTGATATTTCATTCTTTTAATGCTCGAGTCTTGGTCGAAGGATTCCCTTTTGGAGTAAGCATTTGGGTTTGTATAAGACTCAATTCCATAACTTGTTTTCCTGTGCACACCGAACTCATAGTCCCTATCAAGACGCTGCACCAACGAATCGAGTTTCTATAAAAATTAGAAAATAAACAACTATTTTCAACATTTTAATCTAACGTATATTTCATACGTTTATGATGGCAAATTCTTCACTAATATTCACTTAAGGCCATGACATTTTTAGTCGCGCTACTATGCAACTGCATGTCAACTCCTTGCATCAAGTCGAGCACTTTTTGCTAGGAGTTTCGTTTGTTGCACATTTTTACACGCTGCATTAATATGTTGTCCACTGCCTTTCCACACTTGAGGCAAATGCAATGATAAATTTGGTCTAGCACAGAGAAAGATTCATCGCCGGTGTCATAGCAATTACAAAACAAATCCTTTGATTTCCCTCAGTTCCAAGGTTTCAAATAACTAAGGTTTCTCTAATATGATGGAGACTATTTCACAGCACAGTTTTGTTTATACTCTCAAAAACCTTGGTTTTAAAACAAAATGAACAGTTATGAAAATTATGAAAATGAAGCTAAACTTGAAAGCATGCGACTGGTAATACAAGGTAATACAAGAACTGACAAACAACGACACGACTTGGATTCGAATCCAGGTCTCCCGCTTTCCGATCCTAAGCAAGTAAACTCCCGTGCCGTAGAACGTCTGTAAACGGAAGGTGGAACTACGGCTCTAAAATCGATGAAAAGAGAAAAATCGAGAAGATCGCGGAGACGCGAAACTATTCCTCGTCGTCGTAGCGTTCGATGTTTAATCCAAAAATACTCCACAAAATGATCGGATACAACGAACGATCCTTGAGACGAGAGTGAATCAGAATGTGGTTGAATCGATAAAGAAAGGAGTGAGCAAAATGATCATAAAGGAAGAGATCTGTTTGATTGAGAAGATGAACAAAAGGGTGGCGAAGAAATGAAAGGCTGTGGTGAGCGAAACGTATTTTGGACGGAAAAGGGAATGCGTTCGTATGCAATCAGAAGCTAAAGGAACAGGGCCGCCCTTCCCTAAAAGTGTTTGCTGCGGGGTCTGAATCAAGGTTCTTCGGATGGGTCCTTCCTTATTTTTTTATTCACAGAAGGGAGACATCCCACAGGAAATAATGGAATTTGTGGATTTTATTACTTATTTTTCCTCCTGAATGATGGTTAGTCCATATCTTATAGCTATATAAATAATCGTGTGTTTTATTTTGATGAACAACTCGATAGAAATACATTAAATTACTTTAATTCTTCTTATTGATCAATATCTAAGTCTTATTGAAACTTTAAACTTTTGGGAGAAATATATCCCTGAAGTGTAAAGAAAGAAATATTGGAACACGGCTGTTAATGAATTAGGAGTTTAAAATCTCAGAAAGCCGTCTTTGTCGGCGTTCCTCCTCTCACTTCCCGGTTGTAAGCAACAAAGGAATATAATTGCACCCAAAGTACTTTCCAATAGCAACGCTACCGTCCCCCTGAAGGACTTCAAAAACTATGTTTTCTTGGTAAAGACCAAAAATGTCCACTAAAAAAATTTATGTGGTTACCTTTACGGGAAAGCTACTTCATCCCTATGAAAAAGTGATGAGATTTTCAAAATATCAGAAAAAACTGGCTGAATAACAAGGTAGAATTTGTTGTTCAACAGCCCATTTTATTAGTACAAATATATATAAGCAAATAACTGAGATGAAGGTGCAAACGAAACGGCTTCATCGTCACCAAATCTTAGGAAACTCGAGAATCCTTTTTAAAAAATATCTTTGAGTCTCCTAAACAACGATATTGTGGAGAAGTAAGACAAAAGATTTGCATTCGGACATAAACAAACAGTAAGGCGACTCTCACATGCTACGTCACGTGATTGCGGCGGCTTGGTCGAAGTGCACACGCTGGTTCTACCGGTCGCCGGTGCTGCCCCCAAGTGTAAGCACCCAATATCAAAATGTTTTAGGGAACTGCGCGTCGAGAAAACAAAAATCGTTCGAACTTCATTCGAACAGCATTTGTTGTTTGACTGCTGATTACGTGGTAAAACTCAGTCTTCGGGAAGAAGGAAATAGGCGAACTGGAAATCCGTGAGATCTCCAATCCGATTCTTTTGTAAAAAGGTCCAATACGGAAATAGCGTATTTTGGGGGGGAAATGAATCTGTGGAGGACATTGGAAGGAAGTGGTGGGAAATGAGAATCCACAGCTGAAGGCTTTTGCCCGTACTTAAGTCATCCGAAACATGTCTCCGAAAATATTTCAAAATGACACGGATTTTGCTTTTCCACTTCCTTAAAAAGTTATCAAAATTTGATGTGTCTACGTGTACAAGCAGCAATGCTTCTAACTGTTTTTCATTCAATCCACAATTATACATAAGATATATATATAATCTTGTGAATTAAGTTATGCAATACATAAAATATTCACTTGCGCGACCAGATGGTATATTTAGTTCATGCAGACTTATTTCAACTCCTCCTGCATTTACTCTGCACTCGCTACAGCTTCTGTTCTATCTCTGGCTCTGCTGACTTGTCCTCTTCCGATCGTTTGCCACATTTATTAGTTTTTAAAAATCCCTAGATAGTGTCGACTAATGGTGAAATCGGCTATGCCCTACCGAATGATGCAATGAGCTCCTAATTGCGAAATTAAAAGGACAGTATGGGTAAGCTCATCTTTTTTTGTACCTTGAAAACAACACTATAAAGACCTATTGGAAAGGCAAGTATAACTCATAACATAAAAAAGTATACTTGAGGTTCGAGACTAGAAAGAAACAAACTCAAAAGCTTCTTTATTTGATTTCAAGGTTAAAATGAATGGGCAGTAATGTTTCTGGCAGGAAGCTAAAAAAAATAGCTCCAATAGCGTCCAATAACGTCAATTGGAATCCATCGATGGGATTTTTTCAATAAGATCCATTTTGTCTCATAGGACTGATTTCACAGATGTAAATACATAAATAAAATTCGTGTTTTACATCTAAAAAGATACATACACTTGAAATTTATGAATTGCACATAAATTGCATCATTTGCAGTGGGAGAACAGTTATACCTGCAACTCAATGCTTGTTACTTACTTATGAGTTACAAAGCTGGCGTAAATTTAAAAGGAAGAACTAAAAAAAAAGAATTTCAAATGACGACTGTGAGTATAGAAACCGCGAAAAATAATAATATGGTAATTAAATATCGTATATTTGCGTGAAAAACGAGCAACGAAATGAAAGCGCGGATGAAGAGGATCTTTTCTCCTTTTGGTGCTGCGCATCCGTAATGATCAATATGTTACACTGTGTACACGTTTCTAAATTGTAAGATACCAAACACATTTAAGAGTGTTTCGACAATCACGCAATGCTTTGAATCAACTATTTTGCAGATAAAAGAATTCATCGCTCTTTTTTAACCAATGCAACAAGATTTATTAAAAATAGGAGATAGAATACAAACCGTTACTGCAGCGATGGCCGTTGCAATCCTCTGCCAATGAATGCAAATGTTGTCCTCCTGCAAGAAATTTAACGTTAGTTGAAAATTCCGTAGGAATCAACAAATTTAGGATCAACGAGATTCAATGTAAGAGAAATATAAATTTCGTTGGAAAGATAATTGAGGAAAGTTTTCTTAAGGAGTTAGTTACACCAGTTTTACCTCTCCTAAAGAAATATTACTAAAAAGAAATTATAACCCCAAAAATGAGATTAAAATGACTGATAAAACATGAAAAATTCGATCAAATTCGTCTTATACGTGTCAAATTTACGATGGCGAACGTCGTCGCGGTGGATTCCGAAAGATGGGATCTCACAAGACTACGAAATATCCGAATTTTACATTATCTTATGTTTCGATAGGGGGTTTTAGTTGGTATTGAGAAAGGGCGCTCGTCCAGAGTTTCACAATCGCTCGGATTTGGACATATTTAGGCTTCAGGTTTCTCAAAATTCCATTAGAAATAAGCTAGTGAAACACCGGCTTATTTCCAATGGAATTTTGGTGGTTGGGATTGACATAGTTTCATTTGTTTATAACTTTATAGCACACCTCAACTATTTTCAACCCAACCCAACTCGGGCCAACCCTACCCCGGCCTTTTATTTCAGCAGCGTGCTTACGAAGGAACCTTAAGAAGAACGTGTGTAAAAAGACGCTTCCATTGGATGAGATATTAAAAAGGCGTACTTGAACATCGTTCTTTACGACTCAAATAGCGGCTCATCCGAACAGTGAGTTCACCTCTCGAAGCCTTTCCTGCAACGATGGAATAATAAAATAATCGTACACATTACTATTGCGTACTCTTATAACAATTTGCCATCTAAGATAACTTTTCCTAAAATTACATGTTAATCAAATAATGCAATGTAGTATCTTCAATGGCAATTCGCAAATATTTCCTTGAACGGGATACATTTAAATAACGAAGATTTTACATTGCGTCTATACAATATCGAGGATAATAATAATAATTACATTTTTTAAAGTGCATTTAGTAAGCAGCTAAAACCTTGCACTTAGCTCAAAATCCAACTCGATTAGATTGTCAAGACTAATTTGCTTTCATAATGGAACTTTGATTTCAGTAACGTAATAATTTCTCGAAACAAAACACAGGCCGACAAGGTTTTGGTGACATTGACTCAGTTACCTGTTTTTGCGATAAATTCAGCCATGTTTGTGAAAATTGTCCATAACATACAGTTTTCGAGAATTTTGCATAAATATTAAATAAAAAAAGAAATTTTCTTCGTTAATTTTTATCTTTATAGTTTTATGATGAAAACCCTCTAAATGTACATCTAAACTGTTTATCAGATGATTTACTCGCCATATTTATATCCTATTCCCAGAACGAATTCGAAGAACAAGAAAATGGCGAGTTGACCTCGAAAAAGTGTAGATTTCGGTGCCCTCACTGAAACGTTCATTTCTCAAACAGTTTTTAATTTACAGGGTATCACATACACCCATCTTAAAGCTCATAAAAAGAACTTTATTTTATTAGACGATTTGACTATTTCCAGCTGTAAACACGCTTTTATTATCCTCTTGATACATACTTAGTAAGTAATGAAGAACCAGAGGGGATAAGTGTATTATTTATTCTCAAATCCAAGACACCATTCTGAGGGTACCTAGTACCTTAATTAATTAATTTAATTTATAATAGTTCATATTCTGACGACATACGAGGTTAGGATGAAGAGAGGCCCCACTTGGGCCTAACGTCGCCAATAAAGGGTCAAATAAATAAATAATATAACCGTGGTGGCGTAGAAGTGTATAGGAGATGAGTGACAGGTAAGCAACGGGGAATACTCTTTACGAATTGGAAATCTTAATTCAACCTTTTTAATTTTGTCTTCGTAACACTGGTGAGAAGAGAAAACAATACCAAAACATGATAATTGCGGTTTAGACAAACACAAGTGGAAGTACGGACGAGAAAAGGGTCACCTTTTCACGAAAATCCCTTACATGTTTGAGCTTTTCCGAGTTGATATCAGCGATATGGGAAAATATGTGTAGAATTACTAAAAAAAGTTAAAGTTGCAATAACAAAAATCGTTACGTGGTGGGACTTCTCTGAGTTCATAACCAGCGACCCCAGATTAGTTACGAACAGTATTAACAACCTTGTTTTCGAAAATGAGTTAAAATATGTCTGCCTGTGTAATAAGGAAGATTAAATTAAAAAGCTAGGAGTGAAATTTCAGTGATATTGTAGCGACGAAGGCTTCCATCAACACACGACTTTCCCTCTGTTGATTCATAGATACATAAATAGATAAGTCAAAACTGCTCGCCAACAGAAGATTGCCGAAAACTGAAGGCAGACCGACATTGGTAAAGAAATATTACTTTATTTATAAATCGGAACTTAATTTTATCCGCACTATTAGTTATACAATAGTAGATTTATTAAGGAATTATTTTATCGTCGCATAATAGCATATTGTGCGCTGTAAAATTTTTAAAATATAGATATCAGCAATGTCGGTTGATTATCGTCCGGCTTTGTCTTACGCCCTTTTTACTTTCTCCATATACGAAGTATAGAGAAAGTATTGTTTTCATGAAAAAATTCGACTTCGAGATTTCAACGGAAATACACGTTTTGGGGTCCCTAGAACACGTTTTGACTATTTTCGGAATGATGTCTGTGTGTGTGTGTGTGTGTGTGTGTGTGTGTATGTGTTATTATTATTATTATTATTATTATTATATTGCCAGATAGGGAAGTGAAACTGATTCCAAATCTGGCGTAGGTCTTGGGGGCTGAGGCTTGGGGCCCGACACTCCCTTTGACCATCCTCTACCTTGACCGGTACGCAAAGTCCAGATCCAACTCCAGAACTTATCAATCAACATAAGTCCCATCCACTCTTTACCGGCCAGCCTTGTTCCCACACCCTAACACACTCCCAAACCCCCTCTCTAACCACATCCCAACCCACATCCCAACCCGCACCCTAACCCATACCCTAACCCACACCCATACCCTAACCCACACCCATACCCTAACCCACACCCATACCCTAACCCAATGTGTGTGTGTGTGTATGTGTGTGTGTGTGTGTGTGTATGTGTGTATATTTATTCCACGTAGAGCCCCACGCCATATCCTCAGCACCAAACTAAAAACGGGGCCCAGGCCGCCCCACCAAACGCCTAACACCCTGTGCCCTCTATCGAGGGGTGCACGAGTAAGAGGAGGCGGTGTCCCGCCACCCGAACTGAAGCCCCGGCCTAGCCGGCGGCATCGCCCTCGATGGCCCTCTATCGAGGGAGAGTGCGTGAATGCGGGTGCGTGGGTTTGCGTTGGTCTGCGTGTACAAAAGGATGCTCCTCGCGTTAATAAAGCCTTCATCAAGGGTCTGACACGCTGGGGTCTAACTGCTCCTCACCTTGCAGAGCTTTGCGTCGGTGAAATAACGTGCATCAAGCGGCGACAAAAGTAAATTACACGTCGCCACTCCATGACGCGATAACAATAAATAAATAAATAAATAAATAGATAAAAAGATAAAGGATAAAAGGTTTAAAAAGGGGTCAGTTTAAGTGAAGGAGTGGGCAATCCTCCTTCAGCTCTCCCGTTTGGGAATCGATCAGGAAATTTTTTTGGGTCCACACGCCGAGCATCTCCCCGCTGCAGCATGCCTCGGCGTGGTCTCTTTCTAATTTCAACCTTTTCCGGAGGGCCCTCGAAAACGCCTCCGCGTAGGCGACGTCTCTCGTCCGCCCCCGGAAAAAGGCGTCTAGCTGTCTCCTAATTTCTCCCTTCGCCAACGAAAGGAGAAAGTTGGCGAGCCTGGTACCTGGGGACCCTCTCTCCAGGATTCCCCCATATATTTCCTTCACGAGGACCTCCCTTTTCCCCGTCAGGTTCTTTGTGGCCCCAACGACCGCGCTCCACAGCGGCCTCGTCTTCGGACAGACGTATGCCAGGTGCCAGGCCGTGCCGACGACTCCCGGGCACCAAGGGCAGTCGTCTTTTTCTCTTATCCCGGTCTTCCTGAGAAAGGGGCAGTCCGCCCACGCGCCATGAGCCAGGCGCCATGCCGCGTCCCCATCATGCCCCAGGGTGGGGTGCGATCGGAGGGATCTCCACCTGATCTCCTCCCTCGGCTCACGACCCGAGAGTGGCCAGATCTCGTTGTTTCTTCTGTACAGAACTTCTTTGTATACGGCCCTTTTGGGGATCGGAAGATCCATCCTCCTCCCGAGCCTCGCGCTGGAGAAGACATAAACTCCCGCGCCCTCTCTCTCCGGCCCCATCGACCGCCACGCCCTGACTAGCGAGCGGCGAAAGCCGGAGAGCCGGCGCGACCCCGTGCCACGATCGAAAGCGTCCCTCCACGGACGCCCCCCCGTCGCGCGCCCGAAGCCCGCGGCCGCGAGCAGCCTCCACGGCTCCGCTGCTGCCTCCTCTGAAAGGAGGAGCCTCTGTGCGGCGTTGAATCGAAATCCGAGGATCTTAACCCCAACGTCGACGAGCCCGAGTCCTCCCTCTCGAACCGGCGCCGTCGCCACCTTCTTCTTCACCCAGTGCTTTCTACCCAACCAAATGGCATCCACCAGCAGCCTCTGGATCCTTGAAGAAAATGAGGGTGAAGGCTGAAAGGTCTGGAGGGTGTGCCATATCTTGGGCGCGACGAACTGATTCGCCACGCACACCCTCCCCCTCAACGACATCGGGCTCATTCTTGGCTTCCAACTCCTGAGGGCCGTCTCGATCGTTTCGACCATCTCTTTCTCAAGAACCTCCCTTTCCGGATCTTCGTCGTTGAAGATCTTTCGGCCTAGGTATTTGCCGTGTTCCGAATTCCATCTTATTTCGAGGGGAGAGTCCTGCCTGCCTCTCCACCTGCCGACCCACAGCCCCACCGTCTTCTCTGCGTTTATCTTGGCCCCCGAAGACCGAGCGTAGAGATCGTACGCCGGAAAAACCCGCCTTAAATCCTCCTCCTCCGATGCGAACACCGTCACGTCGTCCGCATAGACGCTGACGGCTATCCGCGTCTCCGGGTGGCGGGGGATAGAGGCACCGGTGAGCCTCGCTTTGAGGGCCCGAACGAGGGGCTCGAAGGCGAGGGTGTACAGTTGTCCGGAAAGTGGACATCCCTGCCTTATTCCCCTTCGGAAAGGGATAGGGGGCGTAAGAGAGGACCCGACTCGGACCATGCATACGGCGTCCCGGTACAGCGTCCGCAGCATGCCGATCAGTCGGTCCCCGAAACCCATTCTTTCTAAAATCTTGATCAAATAAGCGTGGCCGACTCGATCGAAGGCTTTCGACTGGTCCAAGGAGAGCACCGCCAGAGGCGTATCCTCGGCGTTCGCCGATCTCACCATGTCCCGCACAGTGGAGATGGCGTCAAAAATGCTTCTCCCCGGAACGCAGTACGACTGCTCGACGGATATGACAGATGCTATTACTCTGCTGACCCTCATCGATAATAATTTTGCCATTATTTTGTAATCCGTGTTGGTGATCGACACGGGCCTCCAACCATCGATCGTTCTGCCCCCCCCGCTCTTCGGGACGAGGGCGATGACGGACGACCTGCTGGTTCTGGGGAGGCTTCCCCTCCGAAAGCTCTCCCGCACCATGTCCCCGAACAGGCCCTCGAGGACGTCCCAGAAGGCGATGTAGAATTCCGGGGTCAGTCCGTCTGACCCCGGGGTCTTGTTTCTATTAAGCTTCTTAAGTGCCTCCAGCATCTCGTCCTCCGAAACCTCCACGTTCAGCAAGGCCCTTTCGTCCTCGCAGACGCTGTCGAGGGCTTCGAAGAGGAGGTCTTCGTCCTCTTCACTTGTTAGAGGCTCCGCGTCTTTTGGGTCGAAAATTTCGCCAAAATAGGCGGAAACGTGCATTCTTATCGCCGCAAGGTCCTCCTCCCATCGACCGTCGATCTCCAGGCCCTCCAGCAGTCTCGGAACGACGCGCGTGTACCACTTCGCTACGTGAGGAGCCAGCGGGTCGTCGTTGACGATTATATTCTCCCACCCCATCCTCGCCACGATAGCCTTAGCCCGCTGTAGTTGAATTCCTTCCTCTATGGCTTCCCTCTGCTGCCGTCTGAGTCTCCTCACGTAGTCGACCGTTCTCTCCTTCACTTCAAACTTTAGGGTCTCCCACTTCGATACCGGGTCTCCCAAACAACGTAGATCGTTGATCGCCGCGATGAGCGTCTTTATGTTTTGAACGTACTCCTCGTTGCGCAGCAACCCATTGTCGAACCTCCAGTACGGAGGTCGAGGGATCACTCTTGGCAACGAAAGAGTGGCTGCCACCCCTCTATGGTCGGTAAACGACGGCACCGTCCTCATATTTTTTACGGCTGAGAGGCTCCCGCCGGACACGTATAAGCGGTCCAGCCTCGAGCGCACGTTTCCACCCTCCGCTCCGTGAAAGGTGAAACCCTCCTCTCCCCTCCTCGTCTCCACCCACGGGTCCACCAGCTCCATGTCCTCCACCAAACTCCGGAGCGCGTTGGCGACCCGGGGATGTCTCTCCCTCCCGGAGGATCTGTCCCTCCCGGGGTCCAAAGTGACGTTAAAATCTCCCCCTAATATAGTCACTCTCGGTCCTCTGCGCTGCTGCCTCGTCGCTTCTAGGTGTTCTCTCAGCCGATCGATGACAGTCAGCGCCTCATGCTGCTCGTGCGGTCCGTAAAATGACACGAAGTCGAGCGTCACACCCCCCAGGCCGACGGTCACACCCAAGGCGTGCCCGTCGCTAATCACGACGGGCAGGCGCGCACCGCCGCACACGGATCTGTGCACCGCGACCGCCGTTCCTGTGTGAGGCGTGGAGAGGGGAGAGAAGAAAAACTCGTACTGCGGCAGGGAGTCCATCGCAGGCGCGACGGTGTTGGTCTCCTGCAGCAGCACCACTTCCGGCCGATGGGCCTCCAAGAAGGCCGTCAGGTGTGCCCACTTTAGAGTTCCCCTCACGGAGCGAACGTTTAGCGAGATTATTCTCAAATCTGTCATATCCGTCCTCGAGCAAGGACAATCCAATCAAGAAACGACGAGCAAACTATAAAAGGATCATAAAAAGCTGGAGCGTCGTACATATGATAAAAACAGACGTGCTTTAAACCACGCACTATGATGCGCGAATAAATAAATAAATAAATAAATAAATTTATAAATTTATAAAAGCACGGACGAACACGAATAATAAATAAATAAATAGACAGACACACACTGGCCGAAGGCGGCGCAATAAAATCCCTATTTAAAATTGCTCGTTTCATCAAAAGGATAACCAAGGGCACAAATCGGACACACACGATTAAAACATCCGAGGAATGGATGCATTTAAAACAAGGACAATAAATAAATATTAATAAATAAATATAAATAAAAATATATATACACGACACCGACCGACCGACCGACACCGACGAAGTAAATGCGTGTAATGGGCAAAAAATATTGATAAGGGCAATAGATATTTTCAAAATATGTAAATAAATAATGATGGTTATAAATATGACAAAATTATGCATTGAAGATGTCGTCCTGTAGGGCGTGCTGGACCAACCTCTTGATCCTCATCTTCATTGCCCCCTGTTTTACGACTTTCTGCTTGTCGAGGGTGGCCAGAACTTTAAATGCTTCGATGGGTTCACTGAAATTTTCTTTTAAGGCGGCGATCCTGTCCGTCCTCCCCTTTACGTCTCGCAAGAATTTACTTAGGGATAAAAAAGATATGTTTGTGAACCCGGGATTTTTTGTGTAATAATCCGCTATTTGTTTAAGCCCCTCGTCATCCGGGCGCATTTCTTTGGTTATTTTCGGATTCTTTTCTTTCCTTTGCACTTGACCGAGGAGGTTATCTTCTGGGGTTCCCGTGTGTGTTTTCCTCTTTTGAGAGGCCGAGAGCTCGAGGCTCTCAATCGCGACTGATGGTGGCGAATCCATGGCAAGAGGGGCAAGGAGTTTAGCCGTTTGCGAGTCGACCAGATTGATTTCCTCAGGAGTAATATCTGTCTCGGGAGGAGTTTTGCCCTCCTCTGATGATAGTGCACCGGACTGAGTGGTCGCGGAAACAACGGGGACAGAGGTACTCGTGGAGGAACTCAGATCATCAGAGGTAGAGGGAGCATTGGTGGTGGCTAGCGGGACGCCATCCGTTGACGGTACGGTTTTTGGTATTTGTTTCGAGGTGGCGTTTGATTTTGGGCATGTGTTGGCTGCGTGGCCGTCCTCCCCGCACTGGAAACACCTACCGTCGTCAACTCTTAAGAATACCCGGTAAGGGGTGTCCCCAACGTCGACGACGAAGGAGTCGGGCATCCTGATCCCTTCCCTGATGACCATATGTACCATCCTCCTCCATGAGGAGACGTGAGTAAAGTCATCGACTCTAATGCCGGATGTCAGGGGATAAATCGGCGACACTATTCTTCCGGCCTCGCTTAGTATCTCGAGTAAGTCTTTGTTAGAGACCTCGGGCGGGATGTTGCTCAGAAAAACTTTTTTAGCCGCGGTCACCATGCGGCGTGCCGCGACCCATGTGTTGTTTATCTCGACACCGCCGAAGTCGGAGATAAATGTGTCGACCAGTGCCTCGCTCGCGAGGTAGATACAAATTCTATTCTGGGAGAGCCGCGTGGCATGCGTGATTTTACTCCCGCCCCCTATATTACTAGCAACCGCGAAGACATATTGGTGAACTGGGGTGTCCGGCAAACCTTGCATTATAATACCCCTTTTTCGGTTAGGACCGTACAGCACCGGCGTTACCCTTCGACGCGTGAAAGAAAAAGTCCCGTTGGGACTCTCGTGTGTAGGTGTGCGTGCGTAATTTCCAAGAGATTCCCCTCGAACCCGCTGCGCGTATGTGCCGAGAGGAGGGGCTGTAGGCGCTGGCGGGGAAGGAATGGACGGTAACGTAGTAGAATCTGAAATGTATGTTGACGAAGCCAAAGTGGAAGGGGAAACGACAAGAGAGTGCCCCGGGGTGGATGGAGGGGCGGTAGGGGGGGCGACCAGCTCTGAGGTAGAGGGAGGAGAGGAGACGTGCGCCGAGTCTCCTGCGTCGCTACGTAGGGGTGGTAGCTGAACAGGTCTGCGTATGGGAGGGGGAGCTGGCGTGGAGGTAGGGGATACTGGCCTAGAAGTAGGGGAGGCAGGTCGAGGGACGGGGGAGGTAGGCCTCGAGGTATGGGAGGACGAGCTTTTGGGAGCACATGGCGATGAGTCACCAGACAATTGAGAAGCGGGCGTAGATAGAATTGATTTATAGGTCAATTTCTGCGAATTACACTGACTACTTCCAGATAAATCCATCTCTGAGGATGAAGGCGACACTGTAGGTGAAGCCACGTCCATTTCTGCCGCCACCGAGGCGGCAGATGACGAACGTGTGAGACTCACGCTGATGGCGAGCGTATGCGAACAACACGAGACGAAAAACCAGACAAATCAACAAATTGGACACTCACCGACGATCACTGGATGAAGACGAAGCACAAACGAAGCGAACAAACACAGAACGATGAGATGAAACGATGACAACGATGAAAGAAAGCGCACACAAAGTAAGAGACCGGGAGCGAAGCCGAAACACGTCCGAACGCTACGGAGTCCAATGTGTGTGTGTGTGTGTGTGTGTTTGTGGGCGCTCTAACGTGAAAACTATTTGTCGTATCAATACCAAACTTCATATATAGTACTGTAGTGTGTGCTGTCAGAGTTGATTAGTTTTTGGAGTAAATCGGTTTACCGGAAGTCGAGCTTCATTCAACAAAGCTCATTTCCGGTTTTCAAAATATCTCCCTAAATATGATATATACGTGTATTGTATTACTCATAAAAGTTTTAGATAATTAAATTTACTATAAATTTTGTATTTAACATATTTTTGTATCACCCGTTGATTAGGAGTTATTCGTGAAAAACCGATAAACCGGAAGTAGCTGATTATGTACTTTGTGGGCGCTCTAACATGAAAACCATTCGTTGTATCAACACCAAATTTCATATATAGTACTTTGGTTAATGTCATTAGAGTTGATTAGTTTTTGGAGTAAATCGGTCAACCGGAAGTTGAGCTTCATTCTTCAAAGCTCATTTCCGGTTTTCAAAATATCTCCATAAATATGATATTTAGGTATATATATTTATTTACAAAAGTTTTAGAAAATGTATTTTACTATAACTTTTGTTTGAAATATATTTTTCCATCACTGATTTTTTAGGAGTTATTCAGGAAATACTGATAAACTGGAAGTTGCTGATTATGTACTTTGCGGGCGCTCTGGGCTCTATGGGCGAAAGGCCAATTTCATCGTTTTTCATCGATCATGTCCCGAAAAACATTATTTATAATGTTTGTGACGTCAAAGCTAATAATATATAAATATATCACTCATCTTCCAAGTTTAGATGGAATATAGAGTTCGAAATTACTGTCTTAGATAAATATTTACATCTTATATATGGAGAAAGTCATGTGCTGGCCACATCAGATTTTTTTGGTACTGGAGTGATGTGCGCTTTTCTCCACGGAACCGCATGTTCATCTAAAGACGAGGAGGAGGGGGCAAGCTCATCTGCAAGCGTAGATATAACGATGGCACGGTATGCCTTCTGGTATAGGAGATTGTTTACTATCGACCTCCTGCAGTAGGTTTGGAACACCTGTCTAATTTAGTTTATTTAAGCCCACTTATTCATTATGGATATAAGGAGAGTAGTATGCACCCGTTATATGGTACGAAGCATTTTATAAAATGCCGGATTAATATATTTTCCCTTTCGCGGGGGTCTATTCATACGCTTCCATTGTGAGGTATGTCATTATTCAATCAACGCCTTCGCCTCCTCATTGTATACTTTATTATTGGCTAAACTTTTTATGTTTAAATTTTACGCTGCGTATACTCTTAATAATCCTCACACCTAATCTTTGTAAATCATTTGGTAATATCATTATAGATTAAAAATTCTACATTATAGCCTCGTGTACTGCCAACTCAAATGAACACTTTAATCTGGGAGACCACGGGACCGTTCATTAGCTTTTAAAATTCTACAAAACCAAGTTTTTGAGTTATCCATTGTATTTTTGAAATTTGAAAGCCCGCTATATGCATGTTATGCTTATCTTT
The DNA here is from genome assembly GCA_947579665.1 of Sympetrum striolatum. Taxonomy (NCBI): domain Eukaryota; kingdom Metazoa; phylum Arthropoda; class Insecta; order Odonata; family Libellulidae; genus Sympetrum; species Sympetrum striolatum. Next base: position 89,974,435 of record OX388350.1, read on the forward strand.
CATGATAATTTTCTCAGCGGATACAAAAATACAAGATAAAATACAGGTAGAAAGATAGGTTCCCGTTAGTTTAGTTTATGCCAAAAAATAAATCGGAAAAATTTGGTAGCTACCACCTTATGTATGTTCCTATTTACGTCTTCCGCTTTCCTTATTTTGTTTATGACTCTTACTTTCATCTCACTAGATGCGTTCTCGATCATTGATATTTAAATGAATTACGTTTTCCTCATTGGGAATTAAAAATAACAAACGTTGCACTTAAATTTGCTGTAATTCTGGAAGTTATTTTGCTGTATTGTTTGTATATTAGTCATTGCACTCATTCTTACTGAGAGATCGACGCCAACTCGTTTACTTCAAACTTTTTTGTTCTTTGTACCTCGTTTCTTTTTCATTTGAATTATTTTGTTTTAATCTATTATACTCTACTGCTTTTTTCTTGTCTTTTAAATTCAGCATCTGTTCAAGTGTGTCATTTTTGTTTGAACGCGCATTTTCTGTTTTTCAGATTTATCGTCATCAGTCCCATTTTTTCAACTTTCATTGCTATCGACGATTTTAGGAACATTTGCAGTTCACCCGTTTTCGTCTTTCTTTTTTTTAAAGCGCAAACTTCAGCGATAACAGATAATAAGAAAAAAGAGACGCGCCATTGAATAAAGACCTGTTGTTATTGATATCATATCATTGAAATACCGATGACTATGATTTTTAGTGCTAAGCACATATTGAAGGTCATGCAATAGCTGTTAATTTCACGAGGTGAGTGGATCGCATAGCAGTACTGCGCCCAGGAAGAAGACCATTTCGTCATCATTAGCAGTTAACGGCAGTCTGGAGCTCAACTAGGTAATGAGTGGACCACTTGCGGCTTCGTCCGACCTGAGGCTTTCACGAGGTTGCCGCAATTCGGCCCTCCACAGCTTAAAATCGCTACGTATTCTCCTTCCAAGTTAGTCGAGACTATTTCAGTAACTCAGGCGGATCTACCATTTGAAATGTACGGCGGGAATTCAATTTTTTTATGATTCATTTACCGAGAAGGTGGAAGTCTATGATCAGGCAAACGAACAGGAATAATAAATATTTCCTAAACAAATTCATCCTTTACCTTATGATCTTTGGTTCAACGCTACGGCACGATTTGCATTCTACCATTCAATTAAAGACTTTATTTATACTCTACATGGCAAGTGAATACGTTCCTTATTAGTTACAGCATGATTGGGAAACAATTAGAAAGCTCGGTGAGTAACATAACTCATGGGCCAGATGATATTTATCTGCTGAAAATGGGATCCATGGAAACAGTCCGATACCTGAAGCTTCTATTTCAAGCCATTATAAATCACAATGTTATTCCGGAGGACTGGAAAAAGGCAACCATCATACCGATCCAGAAAGGGGGAATTAAGACCGACGAACTACAGGCCGATCAGATGCATGGTATGCAAGATAATGGAGAGACCCGGATTATCTCAGGACGTTCTGGAAGGAAACAGGGTGTTTGTGTAAATATCAACATGGATTCAGAAATCCATGCGAGTCGCAGTTGCTGAGTTTATGCTACTATATTTTCGGATTTGCAAAAGGATGTGGATGCAATTGTAATAGATTTCTCCAAAGTATTTGACATAGTACCGCATCACCAGTTGCTTCCAGAAATTGATATATTGAATATAGACGGGAGGGTTAAAATATGGTAGCGAAATATAACGATAGTGCGCTACCACGTTCACTGTGATCTACTTATTATAATAGGAAGATCACAGCGAGTAACAGTAGGCGAAACTTTATCCGAAAAAATAGAAATAACTTCAGGAGTTCCCCAGGGAAGTGAATTCGGTCCATTTCTTTTATTTACTTATATAAACGACTTAACAAACAACGAAAATCTAAAATAGGGCTTTTTGCGGACGATAGTATAATTTATAGATAGATAAACTGCGAGAACGATACTAAAATATTACAAGAAGACTTTGAAATTGTTGAAAGGTAATCTTTATTAAATGTAATGAAAACCGCGTATGCAAAAACAGTGTCTTTCAAGTGAAGTGTCGTTCCGTCGGTGTAACGATGGGTCGATCGGATCCCAAAATCGAAGGCATCTTTGAGGTTAGAAACGGAGGCTCGGATAGCGAAGAAACCGCACTATATCGAGGGGATGAAAGGCACAAAAACTGAGGAAACAAAGGGACTTCTTTTATAAACAGAGGGGTCAAAGAATGGAATATGTTGCCTGAAGAGGTCTTCAAATCCTAACAAAAAATAGAGAGGAGTTTAGAAGTAGAAGCTGTAGTTTATGCAATTAAGCGGATTAAATATTGTTATGCTTCGTATTAATTAGATATTTTTAAAATAACAATAAGAAAACGATGAAGTGACATCGTAAGAGAGTAACATTATAAACGGTGAAATGTAGTTCTTGTGATTGGAGCTGGGGAGACGGAAGTGGCCACTCTAAGACAATATGTGTATTTTGTTTACTATATTAGAGGAAAATATTTTTTTTTAAATACTAAGCATGTGGTTTCGTTAGTGCAGAATCAATAATCATCAAATTATCAACAATATCTTGAAAGATATTCTCGCAATTTTGTTTTTTTTTCATCTTTCCTAAAGTGGTCACTTCGCCTCACCATGCGGGGTAAAGTGGCCAGGGGTATTTCACCACAAAAAGAAATCTTGACATGATACTCACGGTACATACAAAATCAACATATATTTGTATTATTAACTATTATAAATCAATATTAATGTCACAAATAACAAAATATGAATAAAAAATAATATGTTTTTGCTAAAAGAAACTTTATTTTGTTTCAGACATTTTCTTGCAATGTTCACAAACACAATCTTCTTCGCATCCAGCACACGCTTCATGAGCGGAGCAACATCTCGTTACAGTTAACACATTCAGCATTATTATCTTCCTCTGATTCAAAATTTTGTGCAAGTAATTTGAATCAAATAAGTTTTATTTCTATCAGGGCGTTATTTGTATTCACATCTTCCAAAGATCCTGGTTTCGACAATGGTTCCAGGGCGATTTTGAACCTCTTTACCATAGGTTCGATTCCAGAAGGTCCCAAATTCACGATTTTCTCCATAAAGATGTATTGCGGGGATTTTCGAAATTTTTTTCGAGATACTTCCCGGCAAATTAGAGAGCGGAAATTCTGAGGAGTGCAGGAAACCGTGTATATGAGACGAATATTAAAAAGACATCTTCAAATGCTATCCTTGGTTAGACGCTAGGCCAGAGCAAATAATCTCCCATTTAAAATGCATTGTGGAAATTTTTTAGATTTTTTTTAAAACTCTTTCCCTTTAAATGGAAACTTGAAACTCAGCATGTAGATAGACATTATAAATATATTCTATGTGCGCTGTTTAACGTTTCGCTGATGGTCCTTGGTTCGATTCCAGTGAGTTATTTACATTCCTGAATTCATTTCTTATGGAGATAACGAAAAACGAATTTTAGGTACTACTTCCCAGCATGATATCGACTTCAAACTTTCCATTAAATAAAATTAAGTCCTAACAAGTCATAATGTGTATTCACAGCTGCCAATTGGTCCTCGGTTCAACACCAGGCGTCTCTAAAATTAATACTGATACTATTTTAAAGATTTCTTTGAACTCCTTCCCAACAATATACATAATTTTATTAAACATTTAATTAAATTTTAATAACATTGAACTTGGAATGTAAATAAAGATCATAGATACATTTCATATACGCTGTTTTAGGTTTCGCTTATCGTCCTTGGTTCGATCCCAGAGAGCCATTTACATTACCCTATGCATTTCATATTGGGATAATGGAGTCTTAATTTTGGACCTTCTCGGTATGATATCGACATCAAAATTTGAATTAAATAAACTTTATTTCTACGAGGGCGTTATATGTATTCACATCTTCCGAAAAATCCTGGGTTCGACGCCAGGCGTCTGTACTATTTGAAACGTATGGCGGGAATTTCAAATAATGTTGACACAGTTACGAAAATACTTTAAGCTGCATCCCGGTAGGATTGGGAATACAAAACCATAGAGCTAAGGGAAAACATGCTCTTCTTTCTTTATATCTATGAAACTGACACCAAATGTTTGTAGCAAGGTGGGTGCAAATTTTTCCTATTTAAAATTAATTACGTTTCTTTTTAAGAATATTTTCAATCCATTTTTTTATTCTTTTGAGAACCTTCTCTGTATGAATTCCGCTTGGAATTTTTAGTATCAATATGCTTGCAGAATGAAAGCAACTCGTATATATAGATAAAGGTATATCCGGAGAAACGTCTATCTGTAATAGATATCTGAAGAAACGTCTTTATACAATAGGTACGAGTAGAAGTTGCTTGCATTCTACATTACGCGCTATGACCGGTTCGTCGTTTTATCTAATACAGATACACGTTTCTCCGGATATACCTATGTATAGGGGATCAGAATCCTAACCATGCTGCACAAGTGTCTCCAACTTGGCGACGTTGGAGTAGTAGCGAAGAGCCACAGCTTCGGACACCACCCAATTCCTCCACTTTTGAAATCCTCTGCAGTGAGTCTCTTCTACCCACAGCAGCGTTGACAAGTTCTCTCAATTAGCAAATTCCTTAGGCGTGCGATATTTTGAAGAAAAACAAGAGAACGATTGAGGGCAACCACGATCAGTGTTTGAATTTTTAGTGTTTTATGAACATGAAGATGGCTATGTTGCTAAAACTGGTTGTTCTGAGATAGATTTGGAGCCTACAGATATGGTCATGATCTATCGAAACATTAATGTCTTTTACAGAAATGTCCTGGGTTCGATGCTAGGACGATGAAAAAATCTCGCATTTAAAATACATTGGGGTAGTTTTTCATTATTATTTTTTATGCACTTATCGAAATGATTGGAAGTTTTTGCTTTGCTATAAGATGTATATTAAGACACGGTTTAAGAAAAAATTTAGATAAGACCATACTCTTCTTCGGTTCGATGCCTGAGAACATTACAATTTCTCTCATAAGGAATATAAGGGAAAAGTAGGACGTCGTTTGAGTCAGTTGCAACCAATATTTCTGCTTAAATTTTCACACATATTTAGAGATGATGATCTTCTATTGTGTTGCATAGAAAATATCACCAGGAAGACCTGGGTTCGATAACAGACGGTAAACATATCTCCCATTTGAAACATTTAGGTTGAATTTTCATAATTGTTTCGGAGTCTTTACCTTATACATATATATATATATAGCTCAACTTATAGCCCTGATCCTCAGTCATTATTCTTATTGTCCAAAAACTTAAATATTTAATATGTCTTAAGATTAACTGTGAAATTTTAAACGAGAACATACTGATTATGAATGATTAATTACAGTAATTGAATGCTATAATTGAAAATTCTATGAATTTGCGATCGCACAAATTTATCGACATTTAACCATAAATTCCCTGCTTTACCGAGAGAACTCGTCGCTAATCCTGATTATTTCGCAGTATGATTGAAAAATGTAGTGAATATTTTTAAATGAAATTGCAACCGTAATATAGTATTCCTTAGTGCATATTTGTTCAGAATAATCTAATTTTTAATCATATCATCACAGCATTCAAAATTTATACATTTAGTTAACTATTTCTATCCAATCGTTCTGCATTTTAGAATCAGAGACGAAGAGAGTACATTTTTACAGAATATCGTTTCCGGATTAACTACTTATATGATAGAATCTCTCGAGTTTGTCTAAATTTATATATTCATCCCTCTCTTTTAATGAAACGGATTCATTCGAACCCAAGCTCGTTCATTTTCAATAAGCGATCAATGTTATTCATTTTTTAGTCCCCTAAGGACAGAAGGAGGAACATTTCAGACGTATGCTTCTCCTAATGGACGAGAATAATCTCGAGCCACAAATTTTCTCGTAATTTCCCACATTTTACGCAGAAATCCTTCATGTAAAGAACATGTGATAAACCTAAGATTTTCTCCATATATAGATATTTAAGTCTCACCTACGAAATAAGCCATAGGAACTTGTAAATAAAATACTTTCATTTAACAAGCAAGACAAATCTATTCTCGATGCCTTACATCGCCCATACGAGCATTTCACATTTACGCGCTCCACACTCTTGATTTACCTCGATAAAGGTGTCTCCACGAAAAAGACTTGCGCAATTTGAGAACCCCGTCTTTCGACCCTCGTTAATATTTTCCTCGAACATATCAACCGAGTTGCCACCCGCTACCGTGCGCCCGCAGCGCCGCTAAATGCGGGCGAGTTTCCCGACCTCTGGTGGAGGACAATCAAATTCGCACCTGTATGAATGTATCTGCACCTGTATGCCTTTGCGATCATTAGGAATTGAACGCGCAATCTCGTCGCTCGGCAACATTTTCCGTCGGCATTCACGGAGATCTTGTCTAATTCACGATATATTTACAACAACGGTGATGATATTAGCCGAGTCATGGACAAATTATCATGTGTTTCACGATTCTGGATCAAGCTCATGTGTTATTCATTATGCAAAAGAAGGCTTTAGGACAAATTTCAGTTACTTCAACACAGGACAATTGGATATCTATATTTTGCCCGTAAATAAGATCAAATTGAGAGACAGAGGTTATGAGGGACAACACAGCACACTAGTGATGACGAACAGTCGTTCCGTATATAACAATTTCATTATTTATATCAAAGAACACATGAAAAAACGCAAAATTAGGGTATGAACAAAGTAAAAACGCCAGCCAACCGAAAATACCATGGAGACTTCATTCCATCCCCACAACGCATTCTTACAGGAAAAATCGGGACCTCCTGGCATCGAATATTGGAATACACTAGGATTTTAAGTAAATGCCGAATTAACAGTTGGGACTTAAGAATTCAAGGAAAACGAGGCAATTGATATCAGCAAACAGCGACACGTGAATAGCAGGGACAAAATTACGGCCATTTTGGATTTTTTCGAAAATCTTTTTAAGGCACTTCCCAGGGGAATAGAGAATTCAATCACGGAGGTCCCATGAGTCTGTTCCATAGTCATAGAAATGTCACCAAATGTGCGTGACGCCACGTGGGTGCGGAATTCCGCCATTTGAAATACATCGCCGCCATTTAAAAAATGTTTTTGAAACCATTACCGAAAAAATGGAAACATAAAACCCGGCATGTGAACCATAAATAAATTTCGTATGCACAGTTTAACGGTTTCCTAATAATCCTTGGTTCGATGCTAGAGCGCCATTTACGTTTGCATTTCTGAGGGAGATAACGGGATCTTGATTTGAGACCATCCCGTATGATATTGACTTCAAACTTTGGATTAAATCTTTTTTATCCCTAGCAGATATGTATTCACATCTTGAAAAACTTAAAACATTAAGCGCCGAAAATTCTACAACTATTTCTCAAAAGACTTCATTTTAGGGCCTCAATTCTCATTAAGAGAATATTTCGGAAAAAAATCAAACTCGTTACGGATTTTGAAAAGAAGAAGATTAATTGGATATAAAAGTTGTGAAAGCAAGACGACTGTTTCAAAATGACTAATTAGGTCGGTCTTGTTAGTGTAATTATTTCGCTAATTATGAAAATTAAAATCGGATTCCTCAAAAAAGAAATCGGCTTTCGTAATCCAGGGAAAGGCTAATCGTAGTGACGCCAATTTATTAATGAAAAGATTATGTGATTTATGGCTCAAATTAATCGAGTAATATTCACCAAAGATATTTAAACACAGCTAACAAATGACGAAAATCACAAAGAGATACACATGGGATACAGGTATGGTAAAATCACCTCGGATATTAACTAACTCTCTGTAATTGGTTTATTTTTCGTTATACCTCTACTAACAATCATTCATTATATATACTATTTTCATAATTTAGCAATAAATCGATTACGAACAACGTCAATACATAAAATCTAGAGAGAATAACACAAATAACAATAATAATATAACAGTAACTATCAATTATAATTCATTAACGAATATATTCATTATTTAAATCTCCATTCTTTAAAATTTTTACGTATTGATAATTCGTCTCAAAGATAAATGCAATATCACTGAATTCCTCCTAAACATTTTACACAAGGATATATTATCTACAAATCGCCGATATTCCGAGTATACTCTATTTTAGAAGTCGGTCATTTTCACGTGTCGTTCGTGGAAAAACTAAATTTCGGAGACGTCCTTCGATTCTCTGTATTTTCTCATGTAATTCCCGGAGAGATGCCTCACCTAAGGAAATGACTTCATAACAATGACTTCGGTGATAATAAGAATTGGAAACTGCGTGATAGAATATAACATTTATTGATTATGAATAAACAAACTTTCAAATATGAGTAAAAAGATTTTGTTTAAAAATATTTTCACCCAAAATATTAAAATTTTTCTGGATCCGTGCATTTGGCCATCTCTCCGAAAGTCCGGGTGAGACCTCTGCGTAAGAGATGCCCCATTAGCTTAAACTGCATTTAATCTGGAAAGCGCTTGTTATATGTCAAAATTGTTAAATTGAACTTGTAATTAGGATCTAATTAAACGTTTAAGTTAACTTTGAAACATATTTAGAAGTGTCATTTGCAAATAATAGAAGGCATCTCAGCCTCCTCTAGAGGTATATAAATAGCATATTGAGGATTGGTCATCCGTTTTTTGGCGAGTGACATCTTTTTACGCAAATATATTTTCGTTTTAACCGAAAAAACATGACAATTTTGATATTTTTGTCGAAATTTCGAAACTTCGAGGCAAAAATTCTCACAGAAGACATTACTTGATTTAAAACAAATATTGTATTTGTAATGCCAACGTGAGTGGTTCACTTTTGCCGGTTATTAAATTTCGATCAGAAAAAAGTGGCAAAACGCTGCACCCTAGTGCTTACTAAGCAATACGTCATCTTTAGATCGTGCATAAAATGCATTCGACCGTGGATTTAAATTTCAATTGAAATTTAAATGTAGATTACAAACGTTTTCTTGAGTAAAATCCTAATTAGTATCACCTTAAACTTAAATTGATACTAATAGGGCGCATATACCTAAAGATAGCACTGGGGCATCTATCCCGGAAGAGGTGGGGCGTCTATCCTTTCAGTACGGGAGAGATGCCCTTGCTGCCAGTGAGGCTACACTTAGCTTAGATGGCCAGTCACTGCACGTGGTTTTAAGATGAACCTATAGCTAGAAGTTTTCGCCATTTAATTCAAAATATTCCAACATTTAAACTAATGCCAACCAGAAACATCATAACAGGGCGGAAAAAAACAGTACCTACTTGAAATGATGTTATAAAATTGCGTAAAAAGAGTTAATCTCCGTGAAACTCTTGCAGATAGACAGGTGCATTCCAACTAACTGACGAACACCGTCAGTAGAGCAATCTTGTGGTTTTCCTTAAAATTACTACGACTGGGGCATCTCTCCCGGTGGGGCATCCCTCCCGGTGGGGCATCTCACCCGGATTTACCTTATACTCCACCACAGGACGGACACAAAAGGTTTTTTTTTCGATTCGTGAATTTGTTGCGAAACCTCTGTCTGAGCCAAAAGATTTCTTTCTCCTAAAGATCTCGACCCAGCGTCATGAAGCATTTTGGTGACAATTATAAAAAACAGTACAAATTAAAGACTTATCGTTTATTGTTTTCCCTTTCCTCGGTTATACTCGGATTCAGGCAACCAATTTCAGAGGATGTTCCTGAATATATTTCAAACATATTCCACAGAACTTTTGTAAACAAAGTCCTTAGTGTAGGTCCACAATTATTCTTTTACATTTGCATTCGTACCCCGCGAGCCGCACTAAGGCGTATGGCAGAGGGTGTGAAACTGCCTAAATAATTTTCAAATTAGTGCACCTTATACTATCCGGAAACAGAAACGAAAATTAAACACCAACGGCAGAAAGATAGTAAATGTATAGGTGGAAGCACTAAAAGAACACAACTGAATCACAAGGAAAAATAGACTTGAAAAAAGTCCGACGGGACCGGGAATCGAACCACGGTCTCCCGATTGTCGGTCAGGTGCTCTGTCCGTTGAGCTATCCCGCCTGAACGTACTCTCAAGCTATTCGGGGGACTATGTGGGCAAAGGACTTTGCGATTTATCGTCCGCATGGCAGCAATGGGATTTATCCTGGCTGCACGCCATTTCGTGCAAATAACCTTTTTCCTTGCTTACAAATGAATCACTTTTACATTCTGCATACAACAAAATATAAATTGCTTTACCTTTTAGAACAGGTATGCGATGTTAGCGATGTGCTACATTTGACCACTCTCCGTTCAACTCCTTGAAATACAAATACCGAAAGCTTTAAGCCGGGTGGCCACTAAATGCTAAGCGAAGTTGAGCGAAGTTACGCCGAGCGGACTACGCTTCGACAATAGAACCTATACGTTTGAATGCAGTTGCGGCCACTGGATACGAAGCGGAGTTGAGCTTAGAATTGTGACGTCACTCAGCTTCGCACTCGTCACTCATCTTCCGAACGGTCGTGGTTCGTGCTTCCCCCTCCACCACTCTAAGTGCGATAGCGGTGGAGGGGGGAGCCTCACGCTTCTTTCCTCGGCAGTATCTGAATTGATATCAGTGTGTGAAGGATTCACACTCACAAGCGTGAAAGGTGTGATTAATTCCCAATTACAGCATTCTTTCAGAAACATTAATGTATTTATTGATGAACGAATCAATTTTACAAAAAGTAATCACTTTGTCAATCTATGGTAATTGTGATCGGACCACCTAATTTAATTACTTCCAATCTGGTTACACTTCAATTAAGTCCCAATTTAAGATATTCACTCGTCTTGGCGGAACGCAATCATTGTGAAAATGTCGTCCGAAAGTTTCACTACAGCCGAGAAAAATTTTCTAGTAAATTTAATCATTGACCGCAGGTCAGTTTTAGAAAATAAAAAACTAATGCTGTGACATCGTCAGCAGGTAATTGTCTCGGAGAGGAACACCAGCTTAAAAACCATAGCATTAAAACCAATAACAGTAGGATATTCATTTATGCACCATTAAAAAGAATAAAAATACCAAAATTTGAAGTAGGTTTAAAAATATGGCTAGTGCTCCTCTCCGAGATATACCCGTCAGCAAAAGTTAGACATTGTATGAAAAGTGAAGAAAAATTTAATTGCCATGCTTACGTGAGTTAAGTGATTAATTTTTGTGATGCTCTTAACAAAATAATTTATCTATATATTGATATTAAACTAGGAACTATTTATACTATCAGTTTCGTCATTAAAAAATGAAAAGTGTACTCGAGTGTTGTACGAACGATAGCAAACTTATATGCTATTAGCGAAATAGATAAATGTGTGTCCAATGTCTATAAATAATATATTAATTAAAGTGTGCCAGCATAATTATTATAATAAAATCTGTCTTTTACGGAAATTCCGTAACCGTAATATCAGAGAATTAAATTCTCAGACGGCAACCAAAGGCCTTGTTTGTTTATAAACGAATCGCTTCGCTCAGCTCCTCTTCCAGTTGCCAACCCTCGGAGACTAAACTTAGCTACGCCTCGCTCCGCGTCACTATCCTGCTCAACTCAGCGCCGCTTCGCATTCGGAGGCCACCCGGCCTAATACTTATCAAATCGTTGCATTTCACAAAATGACAGTTAACAATTACGTTGATATAAATAAAGCTTGGCTGCTACAGCCGATTAAACAAAATCTGAATGTTCTTAAATTTTCGTATGTTTTTCCGCAAGATTCACAAAAGTATATTGTTTGTAACTTCAAATGTTTATAATATAATCATTATATATTATAAACAACATTTATTATACATAAATTTATAAATGTAATTCTTTCTATCTCATACAGTCCATCTTTTATTTTCAGCATTAGTTTTAACTGATCATTTATTCTCAATGCCTTCTAATGGATTAACTCATGAGCTCAAAATGAACAGTTGCAAAGGTCGTCAGAGAGATAGGTTGTTTACAACCTCAAAATTTCGATAAAATATTGGTGTATTTTATCAAAATGTTCGCAATTATGAATCGAAAAGCATATTCTGTGACCTGAATAAGAATCCTTGCTCAATGTCCTTTCTTTTGGTGCTTGTCTCGACTTTGTACGACTTGTGTTACTAATTTAATTTTTCGAAGGAAACAATCTCTGCAACCGATAAAAGTTAAGTTTACGTGTATTCCTTATGGAACCGTATTGTGGACTCTTTAGTTCGAACTCGAGCCTTCTCAGTTATGAGAATAGTTTTCCTAGGGCCTCATACAACTCATAGAAACACAATTCCGTTTGTTTCGAATCTGTAAGTCAAACCGTTTCTGAAATAAAGGAGGGACGGACGGATAGACGGACTCTTCGCAAATCATGTACTTCAAAGTCAATTTTTTATAGGGCAATAACGAATTATTGGCAAGGAATAAATAATAAAATTTACAAATGATGGAAAGTAAGATTAGAGTTTGCGCATTTTTTTCAAATCTGTTTCACCGTAGTAAAATTTATTTTGAAATATAAACCAGTTATCCCAATTTTAAAAGTATTTATCTTACAATACATCTGTATTGACCAGGTTTCATGAAATTACGTTTAATAAGGGTTGAAGTATAATGGAGTGTCATTTTTTTTCATGCTTAACCACTATTGCCCTTTCTCGGCGGAGATCCCCTAAGCTCTGTTGAGCTTGTCAGGGGATCTTCACCGAGGCAAAACGAACACACACAACCATTCCCTGATCGGAAAAATCCGATCAGCCGGGAATCGAACCGGGGACCTTGGGGTTGGGAGTGATATCGTAGATGGAATGCTATCCACTCCGCCGCCAAGGCCGGTTTAATGAAACATTTCTTTCATTTGATGTTCTAATTTCACGCTGAGCTTTGTTCAGTGTTTGACAGAGATCCAAGTCTCGTTTGTGTCTATAGTTGCTCTGTTCCCTTCGGTATTTCTTTAATGCCATCAAGCAATTTTGATGTCGAGGGATTATGTCGCCTCTTTCGATCGCGTGCCGCTTCGTTCGTGAACCGAACAGATGTCAGTCAACAGAACGTGATTGTTCTAAAATTCCGTAAACCGTCATTCATACGAGTTTAATATTGCTTTAAGAGTTGGAGAAATATTTTGAAGAACACTTTGATACACTTTCCTTCTCCCTACAAATCTTACGAAATCACAGTAAATAAACAATTCTTGCGTATTAGTACGTTATGGTGACCTTGGTTTTTGATGGAGTCACAAATGTCTCTTGAAATTCTTCTTTTGTTTCCCTATAAATTGTTGACTACGAGCATCCATTCGCTTCCACGGCCTAAACAATGAGACAATTGTGAATGAGGATACAAATTCCCACGAAATTACACCATGGAAGACTTCGAAAACATTCTCAAACTAGTTTATCTCATTGTTAATCGAAAAATAACCTCACAAATTCGTAAACTGCTCTGGTAGTCAACCTTTGTTTCCATCGAGTGTTATTTTACTTCCTATGACAGATGGTCCAGTGATGAGTATATTCATAAAATTAAAAGATGAGTTTCTTCGTCCAAGTCTAGTTACTGAAGAAAAGGAAAAAAGGGGACTAATTCCGACAAAAACCGTTGGAAAAGGTCGATAGTCAAAGGTGCGCGACAGAAATGAAAAATGATTCCTAAGACAGACATTCGAGCAAATCCTAAACATAAGTTTACATTTGCTAAGGCTCTTGTAGACTTAAGAAAAAACCCACAGCTTTGAGTTCCACTGCCGAGAAAACTTCAATAGAGACTACTTGATTTCAGGCGTCGTGAATCATAAGCTTCTTGTAGTGTTATTTAAGAAACGCGCATGGAAGGAATGGGAACGGCTGCACATTCCCGCCACTTTACGATCCTTTGACGAAACTACGATTATTATCGAAGACCGAACTTAGCGCGCCTGCACCGTCTCGCTGGGCGTTAATACGATAAACATGAAAAGAAAACTTTAAAAATATTTCTAAAGAAGGTCAAAAGGCTAGATTCATATTTTCCATGATGCATTCAATTTTTATCAATCAAAGATCAATTTCAAAAAAGAATCAAATCTTAATTTTATTCCAAACGAAATGGCCCTCAGAAGGATCCACGTTTGGCGAGTTTCGCGAAAATTCCGCAAGTGTGAAAATTAACACCAGCAAAAATAGTTTCTCTGTTGCAGCATCGCCTGTAACGGTTTCTTACTTTTTTGATGACGAAATTATTTATTTTCCATTTTGTGGAAACATTCATCGCAGCGAAGAACGGGGGAAACATGGGGAACTGTGGCTCCGCGGAAAAATTCAATTTGTTGAAAAATTACTTTAATCCAAATAAAGTCTTAATTTCTTCACCAAAAATATCTTTATACTTTTCCTTAAATTTCACGTGGCATGTTTGTAAGTACCACCGCAAGTATCTCTTGCGGTGGGAGCTGGCGAACAATTTTTGGAATGCATAATACGAAAGTTACGGTTTGAATTACCTTATTAGTGTTTTAAAAACTTCAAAACAAAATAAAAACAAATTAAATGCTTCTTCAACAGAAAGTAATGCATGGAAAATATTCTGCGTAAATTTTGTGGCGAATACATGAACACTTTGACCACAACAGCGCGATTAAATCGGAGAATATTCTCTCCACGCGGAAATAGAAGCAAATAATTTTAATGGCATATATTTTTTAATATGTATTAATAAATAGCACCATTCGATATGTCGTTTACATTTGCATCAGGAATTGTTTTTTCATAAAAAAAGCTTCTGCTGCATGCTTTTGCAACATTGAATACGGGGCTATTCACGGGATCGCCATAAGAACCCGCCTAGTAACAGTGAAATCCATCACATTTTCGCCATCAATTATACAGATTTGACGATAGCTTCATGTTTCTTGCACTGAGTACTGTCGCACAGTGAGCTGAAATGGAAAAAAGCCGGACGTTGGGTCATCAATTGTTTTTATGAATTCGGAACTCCGCATAGTTACTGTAAAAAGATCGAATTTAAAGTTTTCGTTTTTCGTTTTTTAATATTTTTAGGCGTCAAA
This sequence comes from Sympetrum striolatum, assembly GCA_947579665.1. Classification (NCBI taxonomy): domain Eukaryota; kingdom Metazoa; phylum Arthropoda; class Insecta; order Odonata; family Libellulidae; genus Sympetrum; species Sympetrum striolatum. The sequence goes on from OX388350.1 coordinate 89,989,503, forward strand.
AAGGGCCTCAAACTTGAGAACATTTTCACGGAAAATGAGTTCCGGATTTTTCGGAGGAACATTCAAGTTCGTTGATTTTTGGAGGCTTTTGGAAGATACTGTTAAAACGACGATGCAGTAACATGCAACAATTCTTTGCTAATTGATTATATTCAGTTTCTGGAAGACCATATCATAAGAAGCGTTTTTCACGCTGCATCGGAAAGTCATCACTTTTTGGAATATCATGGTTCTTCACATTTCGAGCGCTTCTTTGTGTTTTCAATGATTCCCTCTCCATGAACTTTTGACCTCCTTCCGATATCTGACCCCTTTCTTATCACCAAAGCATCGCATCTCAAGAAAGATATCCTGCGCTGTTGATTCGTCTACTATCTAAAAATAAACTTAAAGGAACGAATTCCCTTTGTCTGTTTCTTTGTAAATACAAAAAGATCGCTAACTGTGAGGAATGAATGATTCCACTACAAAAATTGGAGGTTTGAAAATTGTGAAAATTGGGAAAAACATTCGTAGACAATGTGCCATGCGCCAAAAATTTGTAGACAATGAATTATTGACGACTTGTCAGTAATCCTGTTTTCCATGGATAAGATCTTGAGGAAACCACGTCAAAATAAGTGAACGTTGAACCTAAGCACAGGGCTACCATTGCTATCTCCCTCTAGCGCTCAAAAGTGAAGCCAAAAAACAGGGCAGATTGCGCATTTAGCCATACTGGTGTTAATTTTTCGTATCTCCCTATTTCATTACATTGTTTTATGGAGATTTTGCGGCTTTGATACTGAGTTATCGGGGTTTGTTCATGTAACTCGAACGTTTTGGAACACAAAATGTAGTTTGAGCTATGAGTAACACGAAGAATTTTGTTATTTTCACGTTTCTAAAAGTTTTATAGGTAAATAAGCAGGTACTTGTTTCTACCTGCAGCATGGTCAATTGCTGTGCATCAGAACATATCAGAATCTATGCATCTTTCTCAGTTTTATTGTTTCATTCATTATCTGAACTCTATGAATCAAAACGAACGTCGGTATTAAGACACGGCGTTTTAATGAACATTTCATTGTGCTCTCGGCTGCACCTGCAGGTCTTGCATGGTATACAAGTTCTCGTATTCGTCATTTTAAAAACTTCTACTGCATTGAGCCCCCATTATGAATTAGAACAAACATTTGCAAAATCTCTAATTACCCTGGAAAGCTATTATAATGCATTATAGAGTAGCTTTATATCATTGCGGTAAACGATTATTAAGGAATTTTTATGCCATACTTGGTATTGATCGATTAAAAACTGATACGAATGAATGCATTACAATATAACTAAAATTAACATTAGAATGATCATCGAGGTTTTAATGCAGTTTGCGGGAGGTTGGCAGATGTTTCGTTCTCTGTATCGCTGTAGCAGACGACACCGGCATCCGAGCAGTTTACATTGCTGGCATGTTTTATTTTCCATAATGAAAAGAATTAAGAGGACTTTGAGAAAAAGATCGAACGTGATCGTTACGTAAAAGGTTCATTTAAACTATCTGAGTCCATGTCATAGGTGAGACAAGCTCCTGAGTCCCGTATGAGAGGAAAATAAAACCACAAAAATACATGTAGTAAAAGGGGAGGTGGCAAATGTTCACTCCAGAGCGCTGCGGGTTGCCGAATATTTGGCTTCACTTTTCTGACTGTTTGCTCCCCCTGTTAAGTTATGTTCTTCACGAAGGAACATACATGATGATCGAAAACAACGCCGTCAAGCGGAAAGAAGAGCCCAAAGGAAAGCAGCAAAAAGAGCCAAGGAAGAACGGAGGTGAAGAACAGGGATCTGCCGCTGAATAGTGCAAATGAGACAATTGTTTTGCAGGTGAAGGTTTTTTTGATTGATTTCTTAGAAAAAAATGGTAAATTAAAGGCAAAATTGTCGCCTAGATGATTATGTTTTTGTTTACGGCGATGGACGTTCCCTTGCTTAAATGGCCTATCCGAAGTCAAAAATGAAAATTGATTGAAGATTTTATCTACATATTCACGTTCCACGAAATGGTAACGATTTTAACATCGAGTAACAATAGAAAATGCCATAGCTGTTGCATATTTTCTGAATAACGAAGATCTTTCCCACACTGTTTACATTTTACCCAGGCTTTCGGAGCAGTATAAAGTCCAGAACCGCATATCCTTTGGAATCATTTATCGGAACGTCCATTAAACCCTCTAATTTCTTGTTGGATTGACTCATGTTTGCTTCTTCTTTTCTTTCAATTTTGAATGTATTGAATAGTTGTCTCCTTTTCTTTGAATTTATACATTTCCCACACAATGCTGACTCTCCTTTAACCCGCAAGAAATTGACATCAAATCTACCTGAGGTGACGTTATCTGCTCATTGTCAAACCTTGAAAAAACCTTATTTATCTCACTAATCCTACAGCTCCTCAGCCGATATATTATACCGTTGTATTAGACCGTTCGCGAAATACTGGCAGATACCCCGTTGGCAGGTTGGGTGAAAAAATAGCAGCGCTTACTGAGAGCCAAACGAAGTACTGCTCCAAACCAAAGTGCAAATTGCGCATGACGCGTGGCAGAGCACCCCTCAAAAGTTACTAAACTCCTCCACATTTGCCCCTCTCGCGTGACGTCATCCGCTATTATTTCGCGGTAGGACTATGCGTCATTAGGGGTGTCCGACATGGACCGGCCTCAAATCGACGAACCCGACCACAGAAGGCCGATTTCGAAGCGACCGTAAGCGACTCACTCTCGACACGGGTCGCACGAGGCGCTCGACCGAGGCGTCGCACCGCCACACGCAGCAGTCCAAACCCCATTCTTTGCACGCAATGGATAATTTTGCCACAATTAAGTACATACTTGTCCTTTAATTTCCAAACATCGTCTTAGATTCTCTGTTTAGCAATGTCGGTGTATTCCGCTGAAGTTGCCGTGCTAAAGACGCCGACTTACATACTCTTACTTTGACAGATACGCTAATTCTATTCAATGTTAATACAAAATTGCACATTTTCAATTAAACATCGCCGGCCATCGTGATTTATGTTGCGCGAGATAAGGAATTTCATCATTTCTTAAATGCTCTAATTAAATGCTTTAAATACTTGAATTCGTGAGTATGCGGACATTTGCTTGACTAGTTCCCCATTATTCCGAGGTTAAATTGACTTACAAGTCCAATTCAAAGATATATATAAGCATTTTGAGTGTTGAATAAGCCGGTTATCACATACCAGCGTTGTGACCAAACATGTTACAAAGGTGTACTATTTTTTGCTTTCAAATTGGCCTAATTTATTGTAACTAATGTACTATGAAACTGTAGCATCGAACCAAAGCAAAAACATGAGCCTTCGCCTGAGTGAGAACCGAACTAGAATCGAAATCAAACCAGAATAATCGAAATCACTGAACGGATTCCGCAAAAAGTCATTTATTCTCTTTCTTTTCTCGGTTATTGTAACAGTATTTTGATTCATTGGTCGTGTAAAACGTCGTTAAAAATAATATTTGTGTTTTCAGAATTGACTTCAAACTTCACTTGTTTGGCATCACAAACTTTAGAATAAAAATCAATATATACATTATTACCTCTTTGAGACTCTTTTGGGCGTGTGGAAAAAGGGTGAAAGATGTTCATAACAATATATATATGTATATATATATATATATATATATATATATATATATATATATATATATATATATACGAGTAAAATGTAGCTTGCATACTGCAAGCAGATCGACAACACTAATTTCATATCGGCATCATATACCGGGACGGACATCAAAAGAAAAAAAAAATTCAAAATATTCGTAGAATTCGCTGCAATTTAATCACCTGGCAGCGAACCCCGGTCTTCCTGGTGTACTTACTATGCAGCAAAATAGAAAATTACTATATCAAACTATGTGTGAAAATTCAAGCAAAACTATTAGGTGCAACTACCTCAAACGACGTCCTACTATTCACATACACTCCTTATTTGAGAAATTATAATGTGCTCTGGCATCGAACCCAGGAACAGCATGGTCTTATCTATTTTTTTTCTTAAACAAAGTGTTAATATACATCTTCCATCTAAGCAAGAGCTCCCTTACATATCGATAAATGCATAAAAAAATTATGAAAAGATACCCCATAGTATTATATATGGGTGATATTTTTACTGCCCGGCATCGAACCCGGGTCTTTCAGGCAATACTTTCTATGCAGCACAACAGAAAAACACCATCTCTAACCGCGTATGCAAATTCAAGCAGAAATATTGGTTACAACTGCCTCAAATGACGTCCTACTTTTCCTTTATATTCCTTATGAGAGAAACGTTATTGTGCTCTGGCTTCGAACCCAGGAACAGTACGGTCTTATGAAAATTTTTTTCTAAAACTTATTCGTACCATACATCTTCCAGCCAAGCACGAACATCCTATCATTTCGATAAGTGCATCTAAAAAAATAATGAAAAACGGCTCCCATGTATTTTAAAGGGCAGATCTTTGCATCGTCCTAGCATCGAACCCAGGATAACTTTTGTAAAAGTCATTGATGTTTTCGAAAGTCCAAGACCATAAATATAGGCACCTTGAGTTTTACTTCTTTACCTATCCGGAAAGTATTTTTTTTTAATTCCCGAAAATCACGGCAATGCATTCAAACGGGAAAAATCGGGACTTTGGGGCCCTCTGGAATCGAACCTATGACACTGAGGATCAAAGTCTCTTTTTTCCTGGGGGTTTCACGTTATGGCCAATATGTCATAAAAATTTCAGATCAATGACGCTTGTAGTTTAGGCTGTGAATTTGTATCCTATCTATCTATATAGGTATATATATGAATGAATCCGGAGAGGCATCTATATATAATAGATATATATATATATATATATATTGTTATATACATAAACGTCGGCTCCTGCCGACAGGCTGCCTGTAAGAAACAGGAACTTCAAATAAATCTGTTATGTCTGCACAATCGATATGGAAATAATTTCGGTGTTCTGAATTAAAGGCGTAGCGAAAAAGACTTATATTGACTTAGTTTCCTTCCTGTTCAAGTGTACATCCTGTAGGCTACATCGAATATCGAGCATTTGTAAAATTCCACCAATAACGCCAGTTAAAGTGTATTGAACGACTCAAAACTGGAGGTCTGAATAAAGCATACGCTCAGCGGATGGAGCAGCAGATGTCTTCCGGAATCGATAAATCCGCATGAGATGTGGGCGGTCTCTTTTACGGAAGTGGCAACTGCACTCGAGTGGCCATTAAAAACAAATAGACAGATCGTGTACTTTGCAGGAGGCCGTGGCTTTTAAATGCCTCAGCTGGTAGGTTCGTGTCTTAACTCAAAACCCAAAATCACCATTTTAATTTCAGATGATTTTATATCAAATCACATTTGAAACGATTTTGGCGTGATTTTTGGATTGCGATACATTTATTGCAAATTCACTGCCTTAATAGTTGGCATATTCTCTTTCGACATACAGAACAAATGCCTCAATCACTCTTACGTCACCTTACATTAGTTAGCAGCAACTCATTCGTCCGAGAGTGGAACGAAAAGGCCTCCAGTAAATGGGTGGGAAGTAGCTTTTTAAAAAGTTCCACTGTTTAAAAAGTTAATCTAAAACTTTATGTACACAGTGGAATTTTGTAAAGTTATTTCCCACCCATTTACGAGGATGGAGGTCCACACAGATTTCCAGATTGATTTTATCAAAAATCTCCAGCACAATTCCTGACCCAAAAACATAAGTAAATATAGATTTCAAAAATTACCTATTTTTTGTTGCAATGTTTTTCAAAATGCTTATTAAATTGAATTTAATGTGTGGTGATAATACAAAGAGAAAATGAGGAAAAACTAAGAATTTGATATTCGGTTGACAGAGATTAACCCTTTCCGGTCCAAATTTTGAAAAAGTAATCAAAAATGATTTTTGTACTATAGGACTTTGAATGTATTACGTACAGCATACAATCTTTAATTCGTTTAAACTTAATTAAAGCCAACATTTCTGACATAATTCCAGATGGAATAAAGTTACATTTGGCGAAAAAATGTTTAAAAATAAAATTATTCGGGAAGACTGCTTAAAACCGTAAACAACGTTTTGAACGTTATTCAAAGTTATATACGTGAAATTATTCCTCTTACATTCAGTTTTTGAATAATGTAAACATCACCACCGCCCTAACGTAACTCCTATGCGTGAGTACACTATCTAAAGCTGGAGATCAGAATTGAACTGCAATGCCTTTGAGCCCCAATGATGTTAGCGGGATACAAATGGATGATAGAATCAAAAAAAGAAGTGACGTGATTCCATTTGGACTCATTGGGCCGGAAGGGGTTCTAGGCGTTTTTAAAAAAGTTTCCTAAAAAACGCGACCTTTCATTGAATTTCCGCTGCATGAATTGAGAATAAAGCATAAAATCTTCACAGTGGTGTTGATAAATTCGTTCTTGTTCAAATATCATCAGAGATCAAGTTGAAAGCGACCACTGATTTATCAACTCAAATCTAAAGCGTAAGGGTTGCGTGAGGCTTGCGTTTCAATTGCACATTTCCACAAGAACCAGGTCAACAGCATAATAGCTAGTCAATCCTCCTTAATTTCAACAGGCATAGATGCATGTTTATCGACAGCAACGAACGAAAGTTACTTACCATTCTCCCAGAGCAGCATTACCTTTCCCTTCGAAGCGTAAATTGATTCAAATGTAAGCCATATCTCGACGTTTCACATCCCCTAACGGATATGGCTTTGTTCTTGCGTCTCTGAGTCCAAATTTCGCTTTCTCTCGGAAACATAGGCCATGTGAATGCATTCGCATCATAGTTCTCCTTCAATAACACCAAACTATAATAATTCGAAGTATTCTTGAAGATTATCTTTGTGTCTCCAAAGAGCATCAGAAATCGAAAGTTACTTTCTTTTCGTTGGTCATTCAATCCGTAGATTGTTTGACTGCGCAGCCCTCTCTATCTAGTGCTAACTCTATTACATCCTGATATCTCTTCTTTCCTACATCCCTCTTTATTTTATCTACATTTCTCTTTTCATTCTATTTTGTCTTCTAGAACGTTCCTAACAATTCCATTGTGTCTCAAGATATGTCCAATCCAAATAGTTCTTCTTTCCCAGATATTGTTTTAACCTCATCTATTCTTCTCTGTGCTTCCTCGTTTCTCATCTTTCCATTTAATCTTCGCCTCCAGCAACAGGTTTCAAAGGTTTCTATTCTCCTTTCTTTCTGATGGTCCATTTCTCTGATCCACAGACTGCCACACTCCATACAAATCTTTTCAGCTATTGTTTCCTTGTCTGTAACCGTATGTTCTTTGAGCATAGCAGTCACCTCTTCTTAATGAATGCCTCCTTGGCTATTCTTCGTTTGATGTCCGTGGTGCCATCCCATGTTATGCTACTTCCAATGTAGGTGAATGACTCGACTTGCTCTCTTCTTATTTATCTTAGTTTCTATTTTCCTGCCATCTTTCATCCTCAGAGCGGCGACTTGGCTTTTGTAGAGTTGGTAGATTAATCTTCTGTCGTTGTAGTCTATTCATTTGTTTTCGAGTATTTGCAACAACTTGTTCCACTCAACATTTTCAAAGGTCTTCTTCAAGTCCACGAATGCCACATACACTGGCTTATTGAAATGTATCATCTTTTCTACTATTGTCGTAAGGAATAATATGGCCTCCCTGGTTCGTGTGTTTATCCTGAACCCAGATTGGTTTTCTGACAAGTTGGCTTCAATTTTTCCTTCTATCCTCTTGCTTATTATTATTGTGAGTACTTTGGACACGTGCGAGAGTACACTCGCGGTATTCCTCACATCTTTCAGCTCTTGTTTTCTTCGGTTTCGCGACCATTGAACTCTTTTCAAAGTCACCCAGTAGTCTTCCACTTTCATAGCTGTTTTTGATAAAAAGACCTGATGATGCAGCGAAACCATGATCGTTTCTGTACCTTTTCTGTCGTTTAGTAATAGTTTCCTCAACATGGATTTTGATATAATTAATAACTACCACAAAGTTAGGCCTGATTCCGTGCTGTTTTTGATAATTCAAAAGAGGGTGTCCAAGCGCTTTCATAATCCCTCCATTGATTTTGTCTACTCCAGGTGACTTTTTTTCTCCTCTCGAATTCACTTTTCAAATAGACGCAAATAAATACAACTCTGTTCGAGGAGTATTTACGTACAGTCCTGGCAAAAATTAACGCAGCACCTCCCTTGTGATCCTAACGACCGGTGGTGCGTTAATTTTGGCCAGGACTGTACATCTATGCATATTTGACGATATTAACCTCAAAAGAGGTGACGCAAGAGAGTGACCCCTTCCCATGACTACCGATGGAAACAAATAGCGCCATCAACGGCAAGAACATGATGTGCAACGCGCACTTCGAATCAAACTATCATGTTCGTATTGTTCATTAATTCAATAACTATTGGCAAACAAAACTCAGAGGTTAAAAATCTCCAATAGCCGTCTTGGTCGGCTATTGGAGATGCTGCTCCGGAGACAAACGGAATCCCCGGATTAGCAACCTTTTCCTCTTATGTACATATATTGCGATGCTTTCATCGTTGAAAAACCAAGCAAAATCGGCAGTCTGCGGGGTATTGAAGGCATTGGGGAGGTGTGGGATCTTGAGACGTCGGGAACATCGTGTGAGGCATAGAGTTTAGTGAGGGGAAGTTCGAAAAATGACATCTAAACCAACATATTAAGGTAACACAAGCATTAACTGAACATACACAACTTGGTTTCAGTTTGTTGCTAGTTCCTGGTGGAAAGGATGATTTTATGAAATCGTGATTTGAGTTGAAGCTCCGTTACAGGATATTAATTCTACTCAGTGATCACTTGCAGTGTTATTCAAAACCACGCAGTTTGTTAGTGTAGAGTTTGTTTACCAATATGTGGTCTCATTTATTGTCCACTATATCCATGCCCACTTTCTTGCTTGGTTCTTCTAAAAGTACGCATTCGTTATATTGGTGCATGACAGTGTCCCCAGATCACCCATTTACCTCCGTAAAGCCGTGTTCTATTAGATCTATAATATATAGAGTGAGAATATTTGACCCACCCATTGTCGTTCTATTAAATACTAGTTCGTTTTATCAATTTTACTTTTCTCTGTTAGTTATATTTTAGTAACAATAGTATTTTTTACATTTATAATAACTACCGGCATTTTATCAGTAGATGACCCACAATCTGCCCTTATCTCATACTGGGCTTTATTCTTGGATTCTATTTTACCATGATGGTGCCCTAGCATTAAACCAAGGACCATAAGTAAAACGTTAAGCTGCTGGTTTTCTGTTTCCGTCTTATCGGGAAGGGAATTTTTTTTAAGTCCAAAAAATCGCCGCAATGTATTTCAAATTGGAGAATTCTGCACCCACCTGGCATCGAACTCATGCATATGTGGCAACATTTCTATGATAAATACAGAATAGTGCGTTTTCTTTGACATGCGTGAATATGAATATAAATATGTTTTCGAAAAATCTCCAAAATGGCCGTAATTTTGCTTCCGCTCTTACATTAGAACCCCGTGTTGCACCACCACTCCTAGTTACGGTTAGGGTCGAGGTGACAGGCAGTTTTACGTTGCACCACCCCCGGCTGCACTCCTAGTTGCACCATCTTTATTTACGCCGCGGGTCTCGGCTAAAGGAGCTCAAACCGTAACCACTGGTTCAGATCCATCGGTTACCTGATAGCCGGAGGTTAGCGAACTGTTTAGCGAAAAAACAGCTTTTAATTTTTTACTTAAAATATATGGGAGATGTAGACTTTAAAAAAATTGTGTAGAGTCGTCCTATAAAATTATTAATTCAACATTTTTGGTATAGCTGAACAAAGTATTCTGTAGCAACAAAAAATTAAAATATATATTACAACGTTTTTTTATCGTGCATTCAAACTCTGACGACGATTTCACTGGAAGTATTTAAACATGCATCATGATTCTTTCGCTGTAAAGTAACATATGCCTATAGCCTGTAACGGTGCTATCATTTGATCCAATGTCACATAAAAATATACATAATTAGAAAACTGAAGGGGCACCATTGATTGACCATGAAAATATCAGTCTCAAGCTAAATCACGTATCGTTGGGAAATCATGGGTATAGTAAGCGAATGAAATTTAAAGAATACATCAAATGTACATATAAAGGAAAAGTGAAGAAGATACCTTAAACGGTTTTCGAGTTACAGGTTTTTAAACTTAGAAAACGGGGGTTTTGCGGTGGAGGCTGCGGATGGGAACCATGACGAGGAGATGGACGACGGAACTTATTACAATGTTCGTAGAGTGAACCGATTCCAACGACGAATTTTATTGGAAATAACGAAATTCTGAAGAAGCGGAATATGCGTCCGGTGCATTCCTCCGTTTGGTGCGGAGACGAATTTTTCGTACTGTTTCGTCTTCACAATTTTTCTACGATACGAGTCGATACGATGAACTAAATGACCAACAAAAGGATGAAATAAATTAACTGCAACATAAAACAGAAATATCATTACTTCAAATTGGCAATACCCGTACTGAAACGATTATTGCATCACTGTAGTCAAAGTTCTCCCGATTTAGATCCGGAAACAACTGATGATAAGAATAACAACGTTCAATTTTCTTTATTCCTTATTCCATAAAAAATGAACGTCGCATGAAATCCTTATGAAAGCGTTTGTAGTCTCTTGGAATTGAACCTTACCTTTGGTGAAATAATATCGATACATTTAATGAATCCCCGAATTTAATACTTCTATCTCATCGGGGAGGGAGATAAATTAATTTTCAACTTTTGCTTCAATGCATTTCTTATGTTACGTTACTGACTTCGGATGGATATACACATACACACACGCACACATACACACACGACAGTGATTATTATATTAATACTACTGGATTCTCCCGTCAAAACTGACGGAATTAATTTTAAATTGGATAGGATATTGGATTGTTCCTTAGAGATATGTTCGAAAGCTTTTTATTGCCACAAAATGTCGGCACTTTTTCTCCCTGCTTTTCTTATGAGTCTATATTTCCCATGTATTCGTATGACAATTGAGTTCAACCTTTGTCGTTGGGGAATTGTTTACGCACAAAATCACACAACATTTTCGCCATTTTTCCCGAATTCTCGCAATTTCGACTCGAATAATTTATTCTACGATAAAAATAAGAACCTTTCTTTTGGTACTAATATTGATTTTTATGACCATTACTTCTAATTAAATTCCGCAAAAGAAAAATTGTCCGCAGTCGATCAAAATGAACGTTACGTGCATTTCTTAAGAGAGATGATTCGAGTTGTGCACAGTCGAACCAAGGATACTTTGGACAAACAAATAATAATATGTCATAATGCTCCATTGAATATTTAACGACTCCCAAAAATTTGTAATCCTATTACGTGAAGAAGTGCACGAAAATAATGTTCGAAAACTTTTCCTTCTTCTTATGGGAGTTTCTGGCATCGGATGGATCGGTGATTACTATATAAGATCATCTCCATATAAGTGTAAATTTAGCAGATAATTATACAAATTTGTTGAAAACGTGGTCAACGTGTGTCTTCAAACGATTCAAGCAGCACACTGCCTCCGCCAACTTTCACTAACAAGTGAAAGATGAAACAGCCCAAGAGCCTAATTTTTACTGAAGGAATGTATGAGAAAGTGATCGGGCGTTCGGAAACAGAGGTAGCCCTCTGGTTTGGTGACCGGCGCCTGAATTTCCTTTGTGCAACGGTTGTCACTTGTAATCTTCGGCTAAGCAGAACCTGATGGCTGCGTAGCGAGCACGCGTAACCGGGGGTGGTGCAACCGGCCCTAAGGCGTATGGCAGGGGGTGTGAAACAATAAACTACCTAAATAATTTTCAAATTAGCGCACCTTATACTATCCGGAAAAAAACGATGAAGGCTATCTGTTCTCGCGATAATCTCGCGAAATCTTTTTGTCGTCTGGCTGCGAAAATCGAAGAGTTGGGATCACGACGTCGCGTATTTCGTCGTGTAAATCCCTGTTAAAGAATTTGCCGAATAATTTTTGCCTCAGTTCTTCTTTTCTTAAGAGATTCCCATCCGAGGGTCATTTCGGACGCTATCGAATCTATAGTCTCCCTTTAAGAAACGAGCACGTTGTTTGCTCTCTAGCTCCAAGATCAAACCTTTCTCGTGCGGACTGCGGAACAGTTCTCAAGTAGCGGACGAACCAGTGAAAAGTAAGCTACCTCTTTTACCTACGGTTACGTAGCCTTAGAGTCCTATCGGCTGACACAGCTATGTTCTGGATGTGCATTTAAATGAACTGCTGAAGAGGACACCTGTGTATTTATACTGCCTAACGGATTCTAATCACGCGCCACTGATCTGATAGGAAGTTTCAATTAAGCTCATGTTCGAGGAGCGGGTCATGCTCATTGCCACACATTTTTCAATATTTAAACCGAGTTGCCAATCCTCACACCATTTAGAAATAATATCCAGGTCAGCCTTTAATATCGATAATCTTCCGCATTTAGAATTTTTCTACATATAAGGGTGTCGTCCGCGAAGAGCCTCACATTACTCTTTACACTGTCCACTACGTCGTTTATGTATATTAAAACCAAGATCGGTCCGATAACACTGCCTTGAGGAACTCCCGATGACACCTCTACCTAGTTGAGAATAACGCCGTCTAATACCACGCGTTGTCTTCTACCTGTAAGAAAGGACCTAATCCACTGAGTGATATGGTCGTCGATTGCATAAGAGCCGAGTTTCTGTAACTTCTCGTGTGGCACTGTATCGAATGCTTTTCTAAAATCCAGAAGCATAACATCGCTCCTGAAGCCCTCGTCGTCTGCTCGCATTTTGTCATGATTAAGGAGTGCTAATTGGCTCTCGCATGAGCGGCCTTTTCGGAAACCATGTTGACTGCGCGTGATTGCAACATTATCGCTGAGAAAACACATTAAGTTATTATTTATTATGTGCTCAAGAATTTTACAAAATATAGATTTTAAAGATATCGGCAGGTAACTTACGTCCGGCTTTGACTTACGCCCTTTTTTTCGATACGGGAGTGATGAATCTCTTTCTTTATCTTCTTACTCTTTCTGCATGATAGGTTGTATAAGTTGACATCTCTGTAAATTGCGTCCTTTTCATAAATTTTGACATTAGTTCCTACCATGGGAATGGTATAGACCTAAAATCACCATTCAAATGAGAAAAAGCTTTGAGCACAGATTCAACAATTGCCTTGCTTTGGTACTCTTTGTTTACTTCCAAGAAATTTCACAAATTTTTCCTTCATTTTGCTCTAGTTCTCGTAATTTTGATTCAAAAACGATATAACACGACCGAAATAAGAATATTAAGAATCCTCTGTCTATTTCCCTTCATCATAAATTTTCCTTCAGAAATCGTAGAATAGTATTTCTTACCCTTGTCACCCGGGTTCTTAAGGAACTCAAGTGGGATCTCGCTAGTCCCCTTTCATATCATGTAATACCGGTTCTATTTCACTATCAAGTAACCCGGGCCCAACATCGTCTTCTTCAACTTCTTCCTCACTTTCTATGTCCATTCTGGTGGGTTTTATTATTTTCCCATACAATTCCTCAACGTATTTCTTCCATCGTCACCTCACGGACACAGGAGGATTCCTTAAGATATTTCCCCTGTCATCTTTTACCGTCACCATTCCATTACTAATTTTATTCCCGTCAATTTCTTCACCTTTTCGTACATTAGGCCGGTCCTCCCGCTTTCCACCGGCTTTTCTATTTCATTACACTGTCCTTTCCACCACTGTTCCCTAAGCCTTATTAGTTTCCCTTCTTAGTTCGTTGTTTATTGCTCTGTACATTCTACGCCCATGCCCAGGTATTGACCCTTTTCGTGCTCTTCTTCCCTCCATTTTATTTAAAATTACTCGTGGTTTCTTAATTTTCATTTTTTAACTCTCCCAATAGATTTTTTAGCAATATCATTGTCACAATTTTTAAACATTTCTCAATCCTCGTCAATTCCCTTTCCTTTGGCCGAAAGATCTTTTTAAATTTAACCATGCTTTTCTTCGTTACCGGGTTATGATCCATATCTTTAACAGTGAAGCGCCTTTGGCGGCCAATCAAAGTTACTTCCTAAAGATTGATGAAACAAGGATAAAATCACGACACCGAACAGACATTTTTGTATTTAGCAGAAATGTAATATTTTAATAGCTATTTTGTGTGGGCTACGTATGCTGCGAAGCTTTGTATTTATACTATGGGAAATTAATAATAATGTTTGAGTTGTTGAGTGGTATTTAATATGACGTTTTACCTAACCCAGTGTCTTATGTACTGCGGTAGAACAGGATGATAATGAAAAACATAATAAAAAACTAAAAAACGGTGGCATGAGAAAGGAACACCAAGCGACGGTGGCATGAAAGCACTTCCTTAAAAGAGATTCGATTGATCGCAGATTCCCTTTTCCAGACAATTGTTTACCAAATAATCTTCGGCTCACAATTAACATTTCCTCTCCCACAACGACCACCTGCAAATTTACGAACATAAAACAGCAGTGTAATTTTATTTTTGTATCCTTTTATTGTATCCGCGATGTAGTAAAAACCCGTGAAATTTTACCCTTGAATTCAATTTTAACATGAGCTAGCAGCGACAAACTTTTCTTTTAAGCGGGACTATTTTCGTATAATTAATCTTATACCCTCGTCAAACTGCTGTCACATGGCGAAAGGCGGCTTATGGGGGTATTTAATATACCCTTAAATGTAACTCTCGAGTTGCGCGTTGATCGAAGATATCCCACAGCTGATTTCAGAAAAATTTCGCAGGAAGAAAAATTATCCGAATCCATTCCGATGATAACTTTAGTATTCATCAAGAAATGTTCCGTATTCCTTATTAATATGAAATCTTTCCGTTGTGTCTTTCCCACCCCATTCGGTACAGCGGCGGATTCGAAATCGCAAGGCGGTGCCTCCGCAGGGCGACCAGACGCCTACGTTCACAGTCAGACAAAGGCTCTCAGAACCACTTGTTGAGTTTCTATTTTTCCAGCAACAGAGGTTAAAATAATTAAGACAAGAGTAAGGAATAAATGGTGTAGATGACCTTTGAAAGACGAATGATTTTTTTTTTTTAACGATCAAAGAATGACATTTCCTCCGCCAAACGCAAAATTGCAAGAGCTCAGACCGGTGCTTCATATCACTAAATGTAGCCGTACCAAACCGATAATTCGGATCATTAAATTCGTCGAAACGCTCTTCCTTTGTTTCGTTCAAACAATTAAAAATGTTTCATTAGCCTCGAAACAAGAGAAGGGGGCGAAAAACGATAAGAAACAATTCGTCCTTACCTTTTTAACGGGATCTACAGAAGCAGCTATTATTCCAGTAAGGCTGCCCGTGAGATATTCTCCGAATCACGGCGCGATCTGCGTATGCCACAAAAGACTTGATTTGATTACCACGGCCTGCGCTATGCTAACGAAGACTACCTGCTCCTGCGAAGGGGCTCGACGGGCTCGCTCATCACCCGAGATTGGAAGTACGCCCGTTACTGGATAGATGGCAGGCCTATGCAGCAGCGCAGCATAGTTACTCTATGCAGCGCAGGCTCGTTTGAAAATAAATATTCACGCTGCAACTACATAATAATATTAACAAGACGTAAAGCAATGTCAGCTGCATTAGACAACTTTTATAGTAAAACATAGCATTATTCCCCAATCCGTGGTAAGTTTTCAACGGTAGACAAGTTCAATGAAAAGAACTGAATATGTCCATGAAATTATTGCGGTGATTTCAAAAGGTAATTTTTTTTTAAAATTACGTTTTGTTCGCCAACTCAAATCCTAGGGTTATGTTTTTGTACATTATGAAATAACAAATCGATATTTTAATTATTAATGATGAAGTAAATATTCACCTGGAATTAATATTATATATGTACCCTAATTCTTTTTGCAAAGTGTACTGTCGAAAACATACATGGTGAAACCAAGTCACAACAACCTAATAATTGATGTTTATCGATAAAAATAAAAACTATTCATACTTATGATTAATTAATTTATCCGGTTAACGTTTCATGCGGCTGAAATTAGGTCATTATTATTTCCAAGATGAGGAGCAAGTACACATTCTATGGTCATGAAAATATGGATTCTAAAAGAGAATGATTCTGTTTGATTTACTATGAGAATTTTAAAAGATATTTTCAAGATTCTTCTAACTTCTGAATTCACTACCGTAAAAATATAAAGCCATAAAACTATACTTTCGTTTTGAAAATCAAATAATTCTCACAGTGATAGTCAAGTCTATGCTAAACAAATTATACATAACAGCATGAAATTAAGCTAATAATTATAACGTACAAAAATTATCATTATAATGTATATTAATTATTATAATGATAATGGAATATACACCTTGAAATGTAATAATGATAAATAATAATAATTACATTCATTTATTTCATAAAACTTATGGCTGTCAGTAATCCTACTGGGACTAAGTAATAACTCAAAATGCTTGTGATTCCTTAATTAAACTACAAAGGGATGACTTAAAATGTTAACTTCCTTCATGCAACTATATTCAGAACCTGTAAATGGCATATTTGCCTCTGAAACCAGTACATGCTAAATTATGAAGTAAAATATACAGCTTTAAGAAATCCATGGCATAACAGCTAAATAGGGAGCCGAGGCTTACCCAAGTAGCATTCAATATGGGTAATAGATAATCAGCATATCAACCCCTACTGATTTTCTTGATAAGACTAACAGCAGTGACTCTTCTTACACTACTCAGATATAGTTCCCAACTTTTTCGTAATGCTTGGGTAACATCCTGGCCCCCACCTGCTAGTACATCAATCTAACACAGATTCTTTTTCACCAAATACAAACATGCAACCAACAAGCTGTATACAAGTGGAAATATGCATGTGTTGTCTTGAATAAAAATGAATTACCCACAGCTAATAGATCAATTACCTATTCCCAACATTGGACTTTCCATTCTATAATGGATAAGACAGGTAGATGTCTAATATTTCTATGATGATGAATATTTACATCAAAGAGACTAACTGCTGATAAAATGCTGGAGTCTTTATGCCCTAAGGTAAAAGCACATTATAATTTGCTCTTTAGGAGCCAATTCAAATCCAAGGAAAAGCAAACAAAACATCCAATGCTTACATTTGAGGAGAATCCATTTCATTTCCCAATTGCATTGTTATTGCAACCATGACTACCAACATTCTGGGTTTACAGCCACCCCAGTCCTCACCAATTCGAGGTTTTTCCCATTTCTGTAATCATAAATCTTATGATATGTTATCAACTCTTTATCAAAGAATATTTTTTTCATCTGCCGTGTTTTGCATGAGATTGCTGGAGTAGATGTTCGATGAGCTTAGGTTTTCCGATCATAATATTTTCTAATAATTCTCTTCTTGTCAGAATTTGATTTAATACTTGCTCATTAGTCCTTTTATTTCTCTTCCTCATCACTCATCTCCATATTTTCACTGCTACACACACACACTCCATACAAATTTTTCAAGAATTCCTTCCTCTTGTCAACATAAATACTGTTTGTTTTATTTGGAAGATTTTTATCGCTAAAGTACTTTTCTCTTGACCACTGAAGGCCACCTGCATTCTTTCTCTATTAACTGAATAGCAGAGTTCTTCCTCCACCCTCACTCAACCTATTCTTATATTAATCTTTTTTAACTTTTATGCTTTCCTACTAACATGATATTTGTTTTGTTTTAGTTTTTATTTTTACTTAAGTTTAACTAGAATATTAATTACAACTCTAATCACTCAAATAATTTCTTCCTCTGTAGCTGCTAATTTAAACTCTATCATCAACATATTAAATACAATGAATTTATTTATTCACTCCTCTTGGTTTCCCTTTAATTACAGGCTTCTTCTTAGTGTAGGTTAAACAAGTAAGGTAATATTTGGCCACCTTGCTATACACCTCGTCTTATTATTGGTGTCATTAACTTCATTTTCCACACTTTCGCTCATAGAGAGGTTAAAAACCAGTGTCTCCAATCCAACCGTTTTTTGTCCATTAGTTGAAATTATAATTTCTAATCAAACATTGTCAGAAGCCTTTTCTAAAATCAATAAATGCTAGACAATGGAAAGACCAATTGAATTTGCTTCAATGTCACTCACAAAATCAGAGGGAAACTATTTTTAGATTGATAGAGAGGCATTGGCCATTATTTTTGGAATTAAAAAATTCAATCAGTATCTTTAAGGCCGAGAGTTTACCTTGAGAACTGATCATAAACGTTTGATTTTTATTTTTGAAGAGAAAAAAGGAATTCCCCAAATGGCAACCAACATGATACAGAGGTGGGCTGTAATTTTGTTTAAGATTGAGTATGTAGAAGCAAAAGCAAAAAAGGTGGCTGATGGATTGTCTAGAATGCCTCAGTTGCATGATGAATCAGAGGTCAAAGAAATATTTCTTGTGATCTTCCATGAAAATTGATTTATTCCTATCACTGTGGATGTAATTACTTTAGAATTGAGGAGGGATTTATCACTCAGCAAGGTTATTGATTAGTGCATGGTTGCAGGGCCCCTAAATGATGAAGTTAAGTAATACTGGTTCAGAAGACACGTCTCTGGAGCAAGTCTGTCTGTTACGGAGAAGCACAGTAATTATTCCATGTAAATTCAGGAGTAGGATTTTAGAAGAGTTGCATGTAAGCCACTTGGGAACTAATAAGATGAAATCTCTAGTCAGGTTTTACGTATGGTGGCCCAAATTAGATGTAGATGTCAAAAACTGGCCAAATCATGTTCTGCTTGTATAGCCCAAGCCCAACAAGGCTCTAGTCAAGACTTGGGAGCCCGCAGGAAAACCATGGCAAAGGTTACACTTAGACTTGGCTGGCCCATTTATTAATAGATTGGTGTTTGTTGACAACTACTCAAAATTGCCAGAGGTCAAGGAATCAAAGAATGGGGGAGCTGAGGAGGTCTTATCTCATTTGAGTGTTTCCACTTTTGGTCTACCCGAAGTTTTAGTGACTGATAATGGGTCACAGTTTACCTCTGCAGAGTTCAAACTATTCTATAACAGAAATGGGATTGAGCATGTTCACTCCCCACCTTATCATCCAGCAACTAATAGGGCAACTGAGAATCTTGTCAAAGAATTAAAGTGAAGGTTTGATTTGATTTGATTTTGATTTGATTCTATTAACGGGCATACAAGTGCCATTTTTCATTAAACATGATCATACATAAAAAATATGTATATGTTGTCATATACAAGAGGAAATAGGATCATATAATATAATAAATATAGGTTAAAAATATATAAATTAAAATATAAACATCATAACATATCTATACATAAAGATATAAAGAAATACATAGATTTTATACCAAACATGAGGGAATCAGAATATTGCAAACATATATTAAAAACATTTTAATACAAAACATAATTGAATAAAAAGCAAAAATTTAAACACAGAAAACAGGAATAAACTGTAATTAGATCTTACATGAGCGAACAAAATCAGGAATTAAATAATAGCATAATATTACAAATTTTTGAATGCAGACTTTATTTGTATAATATTTGTATCAAATATATCTACGGACTGCGCACCATAGAAGTCATTGCTTACTTGCTGTATCCTTTAAAAGAGGTGAGTTACATAAGGAGTTCCTTGTATATTTGTCAGTAACAAAAGTATCCAACGATCTCGTGATATGTATAGGGACTCTTAGTTGAATGAGTGATATTAATTTAATGCAGTCAATTTTGCCATTCATCAATTTATACAAAAAAATTATGTCTGAAAGGTTTCTTCAGGTGTACAGTTCTTCTAGCTCTATACATTCTGACAACAGTATATTGTGCTGATGCATAATATTACTATTCATTCTGTAGTTTTAAAATCTTAAGAATTTGTGTTGGATCTTTTCTAATCGATTTATGTGAATATATTGCAGTAGGGAGACCAAACAATTGATGCATATTACAAGACTGGTCTCACTAGTGAGCAATACAGCACCTTCAATGTCTTTGGTTTCTTAAAATTTATTGTGCTTCTGATAATACAACCTAACAATTTAAAGGTTAAAATTATATTACATTCAAGTGTTCCTCTATGTGTTGCTTAAACCTGTTTTCTCTTCTACAGCCGAATAACTCCCCATACAACTACTGTTGAAGCTCCCAGTAAGCAACTGTTAGGACGAGTACCCAGTCCTGCTTGATTTTAGTGAAGCTAGAGGACTGAGCAACAAGGTTGTAGACAGATGAGCTGTCAAAGAGTTTGAGCTGGGAGATAGAGTAGCAATACAGGGGGAAAGAAAACTGGGTATTGGGATCAGTTGTGGCAGTGAGAAGCTCCAGAAATGTTGTGATCAAAACTGATGAGGGCCTCATATGGCACAGACATCAAATCAGGGCTATCAAGAACAGCCACCCAAATATAGTGCAGACTCAATAGTGCGTGATTCAAATCTTAGCTACAATAGTAACAGACCATCATTTGATCAGTTACCCACCCCAGTGATAGTGCCACTTGCAAGTGACACAGTTGGTCACAATGAATGTAGAGAACCTAGTGAAAATCTTTTTACACCAAGTGTGAGTGAAACAGGGAATGAAAGTGACTCATGTAAAGTGGCCAATGAGAATGGCAACAATACAAAGACAAATGATTATAGAAGATATCCTCAGAGAGAGAGGAGAGTCTGAATCTGTGATGACTGTGAATAAATTCTCATTTAGTTAGTCATTAGGGGCATATGCACTTGCTAATATTTAATTTTTTGTCAAATTGTAATTCTTTTGTATGATATATTTCATTGTAATATCTTGCATGACATCCTACCTTGAGGGATTGATAACTGTTTTTTATTACAGGAGAAATTAACCTTTGTTTTTGAAGGAGGATGTTACAGAGTATACTATATTTACATGTGCTGCCATCTTGTATACTATCTCTTGTTTCAATAAAGAGTAAGCTATCATTAGGCTGGCAGTCCGGCTTCAAACAGTTAGCACGTGTGTTTACTACAGAGTTTATATCTGAAGGTTCATATGTTAAAGACAGAAAGGTATGTAAGCTTAAGAAATCCATGAATGGATTGAAACAGGCTTCAATGAAGTGGGTTAATTTCTCATATCATTGAGAAATTGATCTTTGTTCAGCATAAGAGTGATAAGGGTTTGCATATGTACTCAGGAATAGTATTGATGCACATGCCATGTCTTGTAATAACGATATTTGTCTTATATTTAAGATGAATGACCTAGACAATACAAATATATTTTTACGAATTGAAATTAAGTATTTGTATGATTCAATTTTTTAGTCAAGCTGATTATTTTAGGGGAATCTAAAAAAGCTTTAATATGGAGAATTGTGCTGCAGCCCTAAAACCTGTTAAGGTTCACCCAAGCCAAGAGATCTTATTATTAGTATTATAGAATAATTAGTATATATTATAGTATAGTAGAGTATTAGCTCTGGTAAATGGTATGAAACAAAAATGAGAACTTGTTGAAGTCTTCGTAAAGTTCTTTGACAGCATTTCTCACAAGGACTTGAGGAATGGAACCCAGGTTTCACCCAAACTGAATGTCCAGCCCAATTGGCTGTCCAGGATGAGAACTTAAATGGAGCCTTAATGTATAGAGAGAGGTAGATACATATTTGTTGTATTCATGTTCTTGGATCAAAAGAGAATGAAATGCATAGATATAAAATATAATTCTATGAAGGACTTATAGAAGGCTAAAATTATCAATGTAGTAAATGTTCCCTCCTATAATCAAAAAAGTGATATAATGGCTAAGATTTTGTTAGCAAATGCATTTTGTAGACACAGTAAAAGTTGGAAATGATACAGGAACTGAGGAGTGTAAAATGGATAATTCCTTCCACTATTATTTTTATTTTGTAATTGCATTTCTTCAATTTCTTTAGTCATATTTTCCCACCTTGGTTTGTGCCTTGTGCACTATACTTACTATTCCTACATCATATGTGAATGAACATTAAAAGAAGTACCGTAGAATGGGGTGACTTCGGCCACGTGTGCACTGATCCACAAATTGTAAATTTATAGTACAATATCTAAAATTTCACAAAGTGGCTATTTTTTTATGCACTTCAGAACATTGTTTGGACATATTGCCAGCAAATTCACCTTGTTCCTTGCAACATTGACAGTACAATTGTCCTGAGAACTAATTTGAAAATCATGCATTCTCAAGACAAGTCTCCGAAACCTCAGTCAGGTTACTTCTCAGTTAAAGTCAAGTGAGATAAAATTATCTTACAATTTCATTAGTTTGGTCATAACCACAATATAAAAATAGTAAACATATTTGACTTAAGATCTGGTTATTATGGAAACCTATGAAAAAAATTGCAATATTGTGGGGTGACTTTGGACATGTCTAGGAACAACCAGAAAGTCAGTGTTAGGCGTTTGTATGAAAGGTACGATGAAAATAGCTTAAGAAAAGCGATAGATGAAGTCAATAGTCGAAAATTAACAATTAATAAGGCAGCAGAAAAGTACCAGGTTCTGAGGAGCACTCAGCAAGATGGGAAACATTTGAAGAAAATCGGAGGCCAAACAGTGCTTCTTGGTGAAGAAGAGATTAAATTAGTGGAAGTGCTATTAAATTTTCTATTAGTATTCATGATATCCAAATTTTAGTACAAACATATTTTAACAGTAAAAAGTAAATATTCAGTGCCTTGACAATAATTCCAGTAATTGTTTGGGTTCAAAGATTCATTAGTAGACTCAAAGGCTTGAAAAAAATTGAAAGGGTTTGAGTGACAGTGAGTAGAAGTTTTCTACAAGAATTTTTCATTATTTTTGTTTTTGGAAGAAAAAAATTAAAAAATGTAAAAAAGTTATTTTTCTTTTGAAATTTTATAAATAAAGTGGAACAACGTTATTATGAGTCAATAACTTCTTATCTCAGTACCTATTAAACAATAGATTAGGTATAATAATAATTTAAACATTGTGAAATATAAATGTTCGTAATATTAGTCATATAGTTAATTTTATAGGTGATATTTAGGAAACATATTTAGTGGTCGAAGTCACCCCATCAGTTGGGGCACCTAAGGTTGCTATTATTTATCTTTAAACAAATTCCGTTGCTATAAAAAAAAGTTTTAAATACTGTTTACATAAATAAAAATTACCTCCATTTAATTTAAATTTTCTATGCTTAAAGAATGTAATGAAATAGAGAAATATTAAAAAAAAACTCTAAAAAACGGCCGAAGTCACCCCATTCTACGATACTTTGTCCTGTTAATTTCTAGTCTATTTTTCTAAAATTTGGCATAATATTAACACTGTCTTTTGCATCCCTTTTCATGATCTAAAGCCATTAATCACAATCCAAACTCTGTTCAATTTTCTTTATTCTCTGTCTTTTATTATCAACAATAAGTCTAGAGCATATATCAATAGTACTGCTGTTAGCACCTTGGCAGGGTAGCAGTTAAGGCACTTGCCTGCCACAAAGAGGGCTGGGGCTCAATCCTCAGCAACAGCAAATTACCTGCCAGCATTTTTCAGGAAGGCAACAGGGCGACAGCCTGTAAATGTGTAAAAATGAGTACCGGAGGTAAACCACTTGGGAGAAGTGTAGTGCTGGATCCATAGCGTTAGGCTAAGTATTAACAGCTTTAACCTACAAACTCCCACCAGAAGCGTGAAACTCTTAGAAAGGGATACAACTACTGTTGTTTGTAATTCATACCATCCTTAGTATTGCCTCTCATGGGAATTGTACTAATTCAACTTTCTGTAAAATCGGTTCTACTTCAATTCTATCCACAGCAGTTGTTCTGTTTACTTTAATTTATTTACACCATTGCAAAATTTGGTTCTTATTATTGTTGGCCTTTAGTTATAATTGTCAATCAAATATTACTCCTAGATATCCACTTCTATTTTTCCTATTTTCTTCCCATCATACAAGTCTTCAATATGTTTTTGGTCTACAATGCACATATTCCTGCCCAAATACTAATTTTTCATGTTATCTTTTTTACTAGGTTGCTCTTGGTTATCTGCTAATATTTTAATAATTTTAACTTTCTTGTAAGGTTTGTCAAGTTTCTCCTCATTAAAACTTTTCACAAAGTGTTTGTTTATTTCATTCATCCATATTTTTTTCTATAGCCTGCACAATACTGTTATCTTATCAGTAAAATTTATTCACGTTAACTTATTAATTTATTTGATGAGATTTTGCATCTCTTGAGTCATTCAAGATTTCCAATTTTCTTAGGAATAATAGATAGTGGTTGCTAATCTAGATTTTCATCCTCCATTTTCTTTGATTAGTTTTCTGAAAGATTCTTGAAATTTCTGTAAAGTATCAGCATCTTTTAGTTTATGTAAACACTGAATATAAAACAACAAAACTAAGTATTTTCTACTAGATTAGTAAATAAAATATCATTCCTGCATCAAAGTTTGTGAAAATACCATCATTGGTATTCATATTTGTGTTAACAATCAGTATTGCTAATACTGATACCTTATTCATGATACTAACATGAATGTTTTACCTTTCAGTAGGTTCATGTACCCAAATTTTCCCTATTCAATGTTATTTACTATGCTTCTTGGTAGCTTACCCCACCCTTTCATCTTCTTTTGATTTCCTCTCTCACTAGTATTTTACTCCCAAGTACTTTCTTTATAGCTTATAATATAATTGTTTGCATATCGTACAAAATCCACTACATCTCCCAAATATTAATCTCCTTTCTATTTATTCCCAAGCATACTTTCAGCATTTTCCTAGAATATATATTTAAAATTGAAGATAATAAATTCAACCAATGAAGCCAGGATTTTGTAGAAGTCCATTTTAACAGTAAAATAAAAAGAGGAAGTACTTCATATTGTCGTGTTTTCACTTCAAATAAAAATAAGTACGTTCACTAAAACACTCCCTAACACTTTTCTCCTTCCGAACTTTCGCACTCAGTCCTCTCTCTCGCTCCGCGCTCACTCTCTCTCCAGTCCCTCACTCTCCCACTCTAACTGTACCCTGCCCAGTTGTAGAATGGCTTCTGAGGCCCTGGTGGACCCCGGAGGAACTACATGGGCAGGGCCTCCGCCGCAGTATAAAAGATTGAAATATGTTACCTAAAGAGGCTCTCAAACCCTACCCAAAAAGCAAAAAAGACTTTAGGAATACTTGTTCTAAATTACTATAAGGTATTATAATGATGTTGTGTCTGTTTAAATCTTACCACCTGAATTTTGTTCTATTTGTAAGATTGATTACGTAAATAAATAAATTAAAAAATCTTTTCTTGACACAACCAGTTTTCACAAGTAGGTAATAGGCGAGGGAAGGGATAATAAAAAATTATGCTCCAACAGAGCAGTGTTTTTTATTACCCATTCCCTCCTTTTAAATGCTTACGTAGGCTTGCTTTGGTTTGCACTTCCACCAGAAGATGGCAATCACTCACCGCCTGGGTCAATAAAATATTTTTCTATAGAAGTGGTAATTCCTCTTTTTCTTTTACTGTGAAGGTAATAAAATTACTCCCCTTCCTAACTCAGCCCATTCTGATTTCCCATTACCAATCCTAACCTGAGCAGTTTGATTTGCATGAAAATCTTGCACCAATATCTTCCCAGTCCAACAAAATTTTCTCTAATATCACCATCAGTTTTGGCTATTTAACTTTATCAAAAGCTTTATCTAAATTGACAAAACCTATAGATCTTTCTTACATTCCTGATTACATTCTGCAAATAAGTAAGTCTCATGACCCAGATTGCATCTCTCTTTCCTTTCTCTCTCTGAAAATTGAGCAGTCTCTGATTTACCCCTTAATTTTTTCCTCAATTTATTTATGCAGGACGCTTAGAATCATTTTGCTATATGAGTGAACTAATTAAATGATAATCTCTTCCTTCAGCAGCACTATTCTTTTTTGTAATATTGTCAGGATCATTTTGGTAAAATTCTCTGATCACTTTCCTTAATAAATATTCTTACATAGATGATAAAAATATTCCTTTCTCTAGTCCCACAGGGTTTTAAGAAACACAATTTGGATCTCTTAAACAGCTATCTATAGCTTTATTTCCCTTCACATTTTGCCATTCCCGTTCAATACCACTGTCTCATATGCAACACTATCCTCCTCAACATCTTTCGCCATATCTATTTCTGTGCTTTTCATATCTTTCCCATACGATTCCTCAACATATTCTTTCCATCATACCCTTATGCAGGCTGGATCCCTTAAGATATTTCTCCTGTAATTATTTACCATAATCATTGTATTGTCAGTTATATTGACTGTCATATCTCTATCTTCTTATACAATAGGTTGACCCTCTTACTTTCTTCCAACTCCTTATTTCAATGTGCATTCCCTAACACCACTATTCTTTTGTCTTATTTGCTTCCCTTCTTAGCTCATAGTTTAATGCTCTGAACATTTTACGAGGGTTGTCCGTAAAATAAGGTTCCCATGGCGCTACAGTCCTGAAAAGCACTGTTACGGTGGCTCCCGCGATTCTGTAGTTTACCTTGGTTCCCTTACTCCAAATCCCTTCCCTAGCGAGCTGCCTGCGGTGCTCGGTCTTGGCTTTGCAGCCGTACGTGATGGATCTCCCCCTCACTTCGTCCGCCAGATGTAAGCTGCGCTCGGTGATCTGTTTCCTGTCTCCAAAAAACATTGCACCGGTAGAAATCCATTCCCAGCTATGCAAAATCTATGGAGACAAGTGTATGAGCATTTAACACGTTCTCAAATGGTGCAGAGAGTACAAGAACGGGCGTACTGACGTCCATGATGAGGAGCCTTCCGGACGGCCATCTGTTTCTGACAAAACAATCGCAAAAGTGGAGGCAGCGGTGCTCTCAGATCGAAGAGTGACGGTTCGTGAGTTCTCCAAAATGATCCCTGATGTCAGCAAAACCTCTATTGACAAGTTTTTGATGGAGCATCTAGGGTATGCTAAGGTTTGCGCAAGGTGGGTGCCAAGAATGTTGACCGAAGATCACAAACGTCTACGCGTTGAAGCAGTGGCAGAAAATTTGGATAGGGTATTGTCAAACACCCACTCTACAGCCCGGACTTAGCACCAAGTGACTACCATCTCTTCCCTAACATGAAGAAACACCTGGGTGGAACGCATTTCAGCAACAGAGAAGAGCTGGAAGAAGCGGTTCTCAGGTTTCTCTGTGGCTTGGCGGCAGATTTTTTGACTAGGGCATTCAAAAGCTCATACAACGCATGCAAAAATGCATTGACCTCAGTGGCGACTATGTAGAAAAATAGCTAAAAGTCTGAACTTTCCAAAAATGTATGCATTCATGGAATTAAACATGTTTTACACAGTGAAAAAACACTGAGAACCTTATTTTATGAACAACCCTCGTATCTCCACATTCAGTACCAGTCCTTTACCATTTCCTTTCCTCCATCTTATTTATCATTTCTACCATTATCCACTTTTTCATACCTTTGTTTTACTTCTCCCTCCTAATAGTTCTTTGATCTCTGACACTGTATCTAATTTTTCCTTTCTTTGTCTGTGGTAAGTTCCCTTCTTTTAGGGATTATTTAAATATAAGCTTAATTTTCATTATCACTAGGTAATTATCAGCTTCCACATCAGCAACAGGATAACATAGGAATTTTAAAACAATATTTCTAAATCCCTTTCTTAACAAAATGTAATTGATTTGGTATGGTCATGGGCTAAACAGACATTTATTCTCTGCAGAACCATCAAGCATATATAGAATAGTTCTGTTAGGTAACCCTGTAAATCCTTTCACCCTGCTACTCCTCTTACTGTGGGTCCATTTCCTGTAGAGTTTAGATAAACTCATAAAAAGTATTTAAGGCTTATAGATTTGGCTTTTGCTTAACAGAAATATTTAAAAATTTAAGAAAGTAAAACCATTATCTAAGTTAAGAATTTTAAATTTCAGTTTACACGTTGTAGGAAAAAATGTTTAGTAGGAGGAGCAAAAGCTAAAAAGGGTATGCATAAACATGGAAATTGTAACCACACTTTGTAGTAGGCTTTCTGAATAACTAATTGTAATCGATCAGGAATGGGAAATCTTGCCTCCCAAGAATTTTAGGGATAAGTGCTGCACAATAGAAAAAATTAGCTCTGTAATCCACAACAATAAATAAATAATAATAGTTTATTTATGAGCACCAGCCTTGGTGGCTGAGTGGTTAGTGTGCTAAGTGCTATCGCTCCAACCCCAAGGCCCTGCTAATCAGGATTTTCTGATCAGGGAATGGTTATACGTGTTTCTTCAGTTTTCCC
Organism: Sympetrum striolatum; assembly: GCA_947579665.1. Taxonomy (NCBI): domain Eukaryota; kingdom Metazoa; phylum Arthropoda; class Insecta; order Odonata; family Libellulidae; genus Sympetrum; species Sympetrum striolatum. The sequence goes on from OX388350.1 coordinate 90,017,967, forward strand.
GTTCAGGGTTGATAGCAGGAAGGGCATACTGTTCATAAAAATCAATCATCGCCAAAACCAACCTCATCTTCATCATTGCCCAATCATCATTATTCATCATAACCTCGTAAGTGATGGAATAAGGCATAGAAAAAAACTTTAATTTTGATCAGATGTTGCCCAAGAATTAAATGTGTACCCAAATAGTTTATTTCAATGAGTAAGGACATACAATTAAATAAAGTAAGAAAAATTACATAACAAGTACGTACAATAATTGTATAAGATACAAATAGAATAATAATAACTTCTCTAATGGAAACAGGAAGACCCCGATTACATCTATCTCAAAAATATTGCTATTTACAAAGACACAACCATTCCCTAGCCAGAAAAATCTGACTAGCCGGGATTCAAACCCGGGACCCTAGCACACCACACCACCACCTCAGCCCTTAAGAGCGATATAAGAATATTAACAAGATGAACAATAATAATTATAGAACAAAGTGGAAATACAAGAAATATAGAGAGATATATAAAATACAATATTGATAAAATTTACATTTATAGCAATTTTGATCTAAAAACTTTTTTTTAAATAAACATGGAATTATTGAAAAGATCAACATCATAACAAACATAATTGTATGATCACATAATACAATAGATAGAGAGATTATTTTGGAAGATGGGCTATTATTATCTGTAAGAGCAGAAGGAATTTTAGAAGATATGAGAGAAATAATTTCAGGCTACCTGGTTACTCAACACTATACAAAAAGGTATGCCAATTACGAGCTTGAAGGGGGACAAATCAAGTATATTTATCATATTAGTGTTGATTACTCATTTCTCTTTCAATGTGAAATTTAAAAGCTACAATTCCAAGGAACTTTTTTTGAAATCTTTCAATGGAATGCATACATTTGTTATTGGAATTATTTCAAATGATAGAGCAACTGAACAATGAGCAAATGACTTTAAGCTGCCAAAGTACTTTTGGCAATACTACTACTAAACACGATCCAATACTTCTTCCCTCGAAGAAGTCAGATGTCAATAAATATCATATAGTTTCACCTCTAAACACACACAATTTTGAGTCTAAGCCAGTTAATAAATATATTTTTAATGTACAGCTGTGGTTCAGATGGTATATATTTAACTAGATTTACCTACATTTTATGACTTTTTCAACAACACAATCAATGCAACTCAAATTTTCAAGCATTTCTTAAGAAATGTATATTCATTAAAATTGCATTGGTTGTGCAACATTTAAAACTGCATTTCCATTAACTCTGTATACACACATATACCAGTGGCACCAGGTTTTTGTTTGCATTTGGGTCTGCTGTTAAGGGATTTCTGATGCAACTAGTCTCAATACCCCCTACGGAGGAGAATATTCTACTATATGCTGATGATTGCAAACTTTTTACCAGTGTGACAAAGGTAGCGGATTGTGAACAATTTCAAAGAACGTTAAATAAAATTACCCAGTGGTGCGGTGACTGGAAATTAAATTTTAACATTAATAAATGCCATATTATGTCTATAGGGTTAAAAAAACCGATTGAATATAATTATAAGTTAAACGAAGTCCAAGAGTAATGCAACAAAAGGATCTGGGTGTTATAACTGACAATAAATAAACATATTCTGAACATGTTACAAAAATAAAAAATCGTGCGATGTCTCTTCTAGGCCTACTTTATCGTTTCACCAATATCAAAGACCCTCTTTCCCTATACTTTTCCTCGTTCATCCTTCCTACTGTATCTTATTGCTCCCCCATCTGGTCTATGTCCTTTCCAACTCATTAGACAGAATTACTAACTTCTTTCTCAGAATTGTGAAAGCCAAAGTTCCTTCCTTCCGTCAAGCATCTAAAAATTCTATCTTATCTTTACTATCCTTGGAATCTCTTTCTGTCACCAGATCAAAACATGATTTATCCCTCTTACATTCACTGCTGAACTCCCTTTATGACTGTCCTCCCTTAACTTCACTTATCAATTAACGTGTTCCAAACAGATCCACCAGTTTGACATCATTACTTCACTATACTACTCCTAGACTTTCACTTATCAAGCACTCCCTTTTCTTCCTTCTCTGATGAACTCAACTCCTCCTTCTATTGATCTTTTCTCCCTAAGCGGAAATTTTTGAACCTTACTCTAAGCTTACCACACACCACATCCATATAATTGTAAAATCTACCTTTATGTTTGTTTTCTTTTCCTCTACATTTTATGTCACTTTTTAACTATTTATGTTTATTTCTTTACTATATGTATATTTTTATATTTCACTTTAAATTGGCATTGTTATGCTGTATGTGAGATTTGAATAAATAAATAAATAAAATAAAAAAGTTGGGTCTGCGTCGGATCAGACGGTGGAAGTTATACTTCTTTGGCCATTCGCACACGCCCATCCACACACACACACACACACACACACACACAGACGGACAGGATGTGTAAATGAAATATAAGACCTTTTCCTCTGTTATCCAATTTATTTCTCTTCAATATATTATTATGAGTGCCTTCATTATTACATTACAAACTTACACATCATCATTATCAATAATCTCTTCTACAATCATTCTTTCATTTTGACTATTTTCTGGTTCCTCATTAGAAATCGCACTGTATTCCAAGAAAGACACAATCGGTTTATGATAACTAAAGTAACTAACAAATATTCTAGATTCAAACCTTTCAAGATATTTACTAAATACAGCATCGATGGTCGTCCCGTATCTGGTCGTACTTTGTTTCTTATCATTCGACATTACCAAGTCTAGCTTCTCTTTTAGGAAATTTATCAATGGCTCTGTTTTGTCATCGGCAAAATTGATGTTGAAATCACCGCTCATTATCATTGGGATTTCATGAAAATTTTCTTCGAGCAGTTCGGAACCTTCTTTAGTATAAATTAATAAGTTTTGGTGTATAAACTTTATGATTTGGCTCACAGTTTTACCAGGGGATATGTATACCGCCACAACTACAAATTCTCGACCAGTTTGTGGAACGCACTTACTGACACAAATTTCTCCAATAGACTGTGCTAGAGCAAGAGATTCTGATGCCCTTGAATGAACATCCATGTGAGAAGTGACCATATTACTATGGTCATTTTGGTTGTGGTAAATTGCTACTCCTCCCGTGCTAACATTTTTTTTCATCAATGGCTAATTCAGAGTCGGATTCCGACGAGGATTCTGTTAATTTTTGCAAGTCTCGTTTATCCATTATTGTCGTTTTCTGAAAAAATAATTGAAAAAAACCATATGTACTTCAGGACAAAAATTGAGTATATGGATGCTTGTCAGAAAAGTGTCATTTTGGGATACAAAATATCCCGAAAAAAATGTTCACATTGGATGTTGATAGTGGTTCAAATCGCTTGTCTTCAGCCCATTTTTCAAAAAATGCCTAGTATCCCAAACGAAATCTGATATAAGAATTCTCCCTAATTTTAACCAGTTTTTCATCCATGAAAATGACAAAACTTGATCGATTAATAATTTTCAATTTCAAAATCCAGCCTTTGCATTTTGCAATCTCAACTAATATTTTTTGCATATTAAAGCATAAACACGTTGGAGGGGGATTCCGCACGGGGTTACAAGTCTCTCTGCAACGCATACATCAAGTGGCTCAGTGGGTGAATAGTTAAGACGCTTGCCTACCACGCTAGAGTCCCTGGTTTGATCCCCGGCTGAGAAATTATTTTAAAAAAAAATCTAACGCGAAAAATCTCATGCGTTATGCAGTTTTTCGACCGACACCCCATCCCGTTACAACAAGCGCAAAGAAGTATAACTTCAAAAACTAGCAATGCAACAGTCACTTTATGAGTTACGAGTGAAAAGTTTGTCAAAATTGAATAATCCTCTTATACTCGGAAAAAAATTCAAGAAGGTAAATTAATGTCTGCTTACATTTTCAACCATCCAAAGTAACTAACATGTTTAAGGCTTACAACACACACCATGAATTTAAGAAGGAAATTTAAAATCTAAAATTTAAAACAAGACCAATCAGGTTACAACACGCTCTTCAGATCAACTGCCAACAACTACGAAAGCAAGTCTCTCATGACAACTTGCAAAGTAAAAGGTGATTAGTAAAAATCTTTTCTTCAAGTTGTTTTATAAGAAAGAATGATTTCAGGTGGTAGTATATTTGTGCAGTTTGAGCCACATACCTGATTCAGGTGTTAATATGCGATGGAGATACATATTGAAAAATCCAGGACATACAGGTAGGTACCAAGTTGATTTAGTAAAATAGATGTCTAGAAAATGCTATAAACTTACAAAGTTATCCTGGTGCTGACGTAGATTTGGATGGTGATAAACTGGTAGTGATGAAAACCAAGCTTAAATTTGAAAAGATCTTTTGTCCAAAACCTAAACTGAAAATGAATGGAATTTAGAAGCTCTAAGGGATGAGAAGACTAGAAAATATCAAGACTGTGAATAAGGCTCTAGATCAGTGTATACCAACTTAAGTCCCATGCCTCACAGGGGGGCTACTTGATAGTCAAGGGGGCAATAGAAAATGTCTTACATGTCACAAAAATTTAATTTTTCTTACAATTTCCCAATGATTCATTCCTAAAACCTTGGGCCTACATCCTGAAAAAGTTGTCACATAGGCTTCATTCCATAAATAAAAATTATGTGCCTATTACATGGGTGGCAGAGGGATTTTAAAAAGGCTTTGGGGGGCATGATTGAAAAATTGTTAGGAGCTGCTCTAAATTGTAAGGGAAGCAAATTTTTCATTTCAAAAGGGGAAACGAGCTGGCATGATACGTCTTTGCGTTGCTTGGAAACTCATGCAAATTATTCTAAGATTTCTCATTAACCTCTTAGTATTATTCTTGTAAAGTAATGAAATTAAAAATCATTCAGTTTGCTTAAACCTCCAGAAATTTCTGATTTTAATTTAGTTACAGTTGTCTTTTCTAAGCTTTTCTAACAACTCCTAGAATATTATAATTATTTTTTCTCTATTTTTGCAGAATCAAAGACAAAGTATGGATTCATTATGACCATCCAAGAAAATGCAGTGACCTGGAGAGTTAACTCCTGTGAGAATAACTGGATGCACAGCTTAAGCAGGTGATTTTAAAAATGTTAGAAGTAAGAATTCATTGACAATAACTTTCAGATGCCAACTTTCTTAATTGTTGTTATTAATTTCGCAGCATACTTAATTTAAACTAAATAGTTTCATGCTAGACTGAGTGGAATTTCATTTCCATGTTAAACTTGTTTTTTTTACTTTTCAGAAATAAAATTAATTTTATTATGTACAAACTTCATCATTTTTGCTGTAATCACTCTATTCATTTGCATCCTCAAACAACTCCTGAAAGAGTTGAATATTTTTAGTGGAAGTTTTAATTGAGAAATTATTTAAAATATACTGTGATTGCAAATTAAAAGGATATTTCTTTAATTGATAACTTAATTATGTAATAACTTTCTCAATTTCTCTTAAATTCCTTGATTTTAACACTTATGCTTGCATTGTATTTTCTTAAAAAGAAAACCATGACTTTCGTAATGGTAACTTCTTGTAAACAGAATTCTAGTATTTTATACCTCTTAATTCACTTTAAATTTATCATAGTATCAGTTTTGAAATTTAAAATTAGTGTTGATTGATAGAGCATAGTAATTTAAATTAAAAATAATACAGTTGGCAAACGACCTCCAGAAGGTGATCATTTTATTTTAGCAACAGTTGCCTTTTCTACTCTTTTCTAATGACCCCTACCTTAGAACAACTTTTTTTTCTATCTTTGCAGAAACAATAAACTACGTATTAATTCATTAAAACTACCTGAGATAATACAGTGGCCTAGAATGCTAATTCCTGCATTAATAACTGGACTTAAACTGGATGCACCGACTAAACAGGCAATTTTTAAAATTGTCAGAAGTAAGAATTCATAGCCTTCAAGATGAAATTTCACTAAGCATGAGGAAGCGTGCGCTTTAAACCCAAAATTGAATTAGGAAAGAAAAATTCATAGCCAATTATAACTTTCTGACTTTAAATTTCTTAATCACAGTTATTTTGAATCTCGTAGCTATACTAATTTAACCTTAATCATTACTCTAATTGCTTTATTCTTTGTCCTTGAACAATTCCTGAAAGAGTTGAATGTGTATTATGAAAGTTTTAATTCTGAATTTATTTCCAATATACTGAGATTGTAAGTCCAAGGGATATTTCTGTGATATATTACTAAAAGTTAACCTAATAACTTTTCCAATAACTGTTAAATTCTACAATTTTCATACTTTCACATTAAATATTCTTCAAATGAAAACTATAGTAACTATATAACAACTATAAGTTGTCACAAAGTTGTCACAACGATGTCACAAAGTTGTTACAACGTTGTGGCAACTTTGTGACAACATTGCAACTTACACACATATATATATGTCGGTATTTAAGTAGGAGTACCATGAAAAATGTATTTTTTAATGAGTTCCTGCATTCATTAATTAATGGGTATAAAAACTACTTCAAAACTGCTGGGAATAAGATGGGAGATAGACTGTCACCTTTTTGAACTTCCCTCTCAATCTTGAATTCTGGGTATATTCAATATTATCCCTTGGAATGTCTCAAATCTTGAGTTCCTTCTGTCGTTTCATCATTCGCTGGGTTTTTACGACTTCCATTGCTTTGGCTCCGAGTTCTTTCTCATGAAGGGCTGAGAATATTCCTAAGTTCCAGCTAAAACTCCTTGTTATTTGCAAGCTTATCGATGTTTATTTCCTGCTTCTCACAAGAAATGAACTTCTTCCGTTCCGTTCGGGGGTTAAACGTCATTTGGCATTTTAAAATTGTGTGATCACTCCCAGTGTTAAAGTTGTTATACCGCACTCCTAGAAGGGAGTTCTTGCCAGGTTTTCAGAGTTAATCTCATGAATAAAGATTAGAGGTTTTTGAAAACGAAAGAGCTTTATTTACCTTTAAGGACGACCTTCCGAAAAAGAGAGCTGCAAGTCAAAAGAGCGAAGGCAGCAGAGAACCGGCGATGGATGCAGACAATTTCGCGTGACAAGGGCTACAATCACACGCACTCTGTTTTTAGGTGCAAACTGCTCATTGCTTATACATTCTACGAAAAAGGGAAAAGTGAGGAAGAGGGGCAACCAGGTTATTGGAGACTCTGACTCTACGTTAGATCTGGTCGTCATGTGTTAAATTCGTGGTTAATTAAAACTAAGAAATCACGAGCTGCAAGACGGGAGCAAATCGGTATTCCTTTGCAGTATCCCTTTTGTATTCGAGGTCAGTTCAAAAATAAAAATATTTTCTCCACTCCATCCCTGGTATAACAGCTTTATACTGTGTGACTGTGCTTCCTAAACACGTCAAGGACATCCTCAATTTTGGTTTAAAGTTCGCGCCTCCTCATCCCTCAGTTCTTTGACAGTTAAAAACCTTGTAGCAGATTTTGGAGTAGCCCTTAACAGTGAAATTTCATCAGTGAAATATATAGTGACGGAATGGATCTACTGAAAGTAGTAGATGTATAGTGACGGAATGAATCTACTGAAAGCCGACATAAGACAGTGCGTAGTCCTTTATTTTTTACGAACCACCCCCTAACCAAGCACTGCTTATTCTGGCACTCTCTCTCCTACTCTCACGTAAATGATACTAGTAAGATAAAAACGGAAACATTGTTACTTTCTCCATATACGAAGTATAGAGAAAGTATTGTTTTCATGAAAAAATTCGACTTCGAGATTTCAACGGAAATACATGTTTTGGGGTCCCTAGAACACGTTTTGACTATTTTCGGAATGATGTCTGTGTGTATGTGTGTGTGTGTGTGTGTGTGTCTGTATGTGTGTGTGTGTTAGTGGGCGCTCTATCGTGAAAACTATTGGTCGTATTAATACCAAACTTCGTATATAGTACTGTGGTGTGTGCTGTCAGAGTTGATTAGTTTTTGGAGTAAATCGGTTGACCGGAAGTCGTGCTTCATTCATTATAGCTCATTTCCAGTTTTCAAAATATCTCCATAAATATGATATATACGTGCATTGTATTACTTATAAAAGTTTTAGATAATGTAATTTACTATAACTTTTGTATTTAACATATTTTTGTATCACCAGTTGATTAGGAGTTATTCGTGAAATACCGATAAACCGGAAGTAGCCGTTATGTACTTTGTGGGCGCTCTAACTTAAAAACGATGCATTTTATCAACACCAAATTTCATATATAGTACTTTATTTAGTTTCTTAAGAGTTGATTAGTTTTTGGAGTAAATCGGTTCACCGGAAGTCGAGCTGTATTCTTCAAAGCTCATTTCCGGTTTTCAAAATATCTCCATAAATATCATATTTAGGTATATACTATTATGTATAAAAGTTTTAGAAAATAATATTTACTATAACTTTTGGTTGAAACATATTTTTGTATCACTGATTGTGTAGGAGTTATTCATGAAATACTGATAAACCGGAAGTTGCTGATTATGTACTTTGTGGGCGCTCTGGGCTCTATGGGCAAAATGCCAATTTCATCGTTTTTCATCGATCATGTCCCATAAAACATTATTATTCATGTTTTTGGCGTCAAAGATAACATATATATATATATATATATATATATATATATTAATCACTCATATTCCAAGTTTAGATGGAATATAGAGTTCGAAATTACTGCGGTAGATAAATATTTACATTTTATATATATGGAGAAAGTCATGTGCTGGCCACATCAGATTTTTTTTTAGATGAAAATGATAAAGCATGGACTTTTCAACTGAGATAAGTTACTTTTGTATATTGGCTATTATAGGGAATATCTGATAGATGGATAAAAAATGTCACAGCCTCTTAATCCAAGTCTTAAAGAATTCATAATTGTATAGGAAAATATTCAATAGTTACCTAATTACCTCAATGAAGTTTTAATCAGAAGTATTTGTGTTCTCTGGAGGAGGGGTCGAATTCTCCATCATCCTTAGCAAGGATATTGTAAAAACTACGTGGAAATGAAGAGGAAGGCAAATATACGAGTAGAACGGCGAGTTCCTGAAAATCAATCGATAAAATGAACACTGAAGAAGAAGAAAAAATGGAAAGGTTTTTCAGCCGCCCTCATTCAAAAACGGTGGACTCCAGGATCGATAGTTCGAAGTCGACTTTAAGTCATAGTCGATCGATACTGTCATGGCGTTTTAAGAATGTAAACAATGTATGGGAGATGGAATTGCTAGATAGATTGCTCTCCAGATTGGTATTATTCCGTTGCAGATATTAAGATCGAGAGGACTCTTACATCTTATACAGCCTTCCGAGCACGGTTCAACTTCATTGAAGTTTAACTATTTCGGTTCTTTATCGCAGCCCGTTTTTAAGTAAAACAAAAAGTTTCTCCAATGTGTTTTAAATCTCTCTAAAGTGCTGCACCATATTTTGTTTGTATATTAACCTCTCAAGAAGTCTTCAAATTTTTCTTAAATACTGTGCCATTTTGAAACACTTTGCTTTCCGACTAATTATGTGGTTGTTTCTTCCGTCTCGTTAAGGTTTGTTAAGAACTGTTGTTGGTAGCGGACTGTGATTGCTGTTCTTTGTTGCACTTACTTGGTAAGCAGAGCAAATGGTTATACGAAATTATGATGGATACTACTGTGTCTCTAAATTGTTATCATGTTTAAGCAAGTATCATGTCTATCAAAGTTATCAGTTTGAATAGCAACTGCGAAGCAATCTTTGAATTTTTGTTGAATACTTTTTAATCTTATATTCATTCTGAAGCACTATTTATATAAATTGCACAATTCGCATACCCTACTTAAATAAATGAATCTGATATTACCTATGAGCCGCCTTATTCCACTAAGTATACCTTGCCAATGCGAAGTATAAATACTGCCCCTACAACACACATTTGGATATACATATGCATTTGTGATGTATTTTAACTGGATGCATACATATGTATTTATGAATTGTATTACATCTGTAATACATATGTATTTATGGAACATTTATACATATGTAATATATAATATAATATGTAATATAATTGTAATACCATATAAGTGTACAAAAGATAGGGAATGAGGTGCAATAGTTTATGCAACATCCATAACTTTTACTGAATTGTAACATTTTTTCATAAGCTTTTTCGGGATTCAATCTCTGATTTAACTATTTGGAACAACAAAATTTATTACTTTTTAATTAACGGCCAAATATTTTTAGCAAACTTGTAGGAGCCAAGTGAACTGTGATGTAAGAAAGATCAACCACTTTATATCGAAAGTATTTTCACATACCATTTCCGATCTCTTCCTGTATTTCCTAGTCACATAATTCCGTTTCTTCGAGAAATAGGGTTGAGTCTTTTTATTCTGGAATCTCATTCTTCCAAGCGAAATCCTTGGACACGAATCCTGGTACAGTTGTTTTTTAATTTCACGTAAGCTGTTAAAGTACTCAAATACTTCGCATTGGCAAGTTATACTTAGAGGAATAAGGCGGCTCATAGGTAGTATCAGATTCATTTATTTAAGCAGGGTATGCAAATTGTACAATTTATATAAATAGTGACTCACAATGAATATAAGATTAAAAAGTGTTCAACAAAAATTCAAAGATTGCTTTGCAGTTGCTATTCAAACTGATAACTTTGATAGACATGATACTTGCTTAAACATGATAACAATTTAGAGACACAGTAGTATCCATCATAATTTCGTATAACCATTTGCTCTGCTTACCAAGTTAGTGCAACAAAGAACAGCAATCACAGTCCGCAACCTACAACAGTTCTTAACAAACCTTAACGAGACGGAAGAAACAACCACATAATTAGTTGGAAAGCAAAGTGTTTCGAATTGGCACAGTATTTAAGAACAATTCGAAGACTTCTTGGGAGGTTAATATACAAGCAAAATATGGTGCAGCACTTTAGAGAGATTTAAAACATATCGGAGAAACTTTTTGTTTTACTTAAAAACGGGCGGCGATAAAGAATGGAAATAGTTGAACTTCAATGAAGTTGAACCGTGCTCGGAAGGCTGTATAAGATGTAAGAGTCCTCTCGATCTTAATATCTGCAACGGAATAATACCAAACTGGAGAGCAATCTATCTAGCAATTCCATCTCCCTTGCTGTGTTTACACTCTTAAAACACCACTACAGTATCGATCGACTATGACTTAAAGTCGACTTCAAACTATCGATCCCTGAGTCTGCCGCTTTTGAATGAGAGCGGCTGAAAAACTTTTCCTTTTTTCTTCTTCTTCAGTGTTCATTTTATCGATTGATTTTCAGGAACTCGCCGTTCTTCTCGTGTATTTGCCTTCCTCTTCATTTCCGCTTAGTTTTTACGATACCCTTGCCAAGGATGATGGTAGAATTCGCACCCCTCCTCCAGACAACAAATATACTTCTGATTAAAACTTCATTGAGGTAATTAGGTAACTATTGAATATTTTCCTATACAATTATGAATTTTTTAAGACTTAGATTAAGAGGCTGTGATATTTTTTATCCATCGATCAGATGTTCCTTGATAATAGCCAATATATAAAAGTTACTTATCTCAGTTGAAAAGTCCATGCTTTATCATTTTTATCTAAAAAACAATGTTCCCATTTTTATTTTTCTAGTATCATTTAAGTGAGAGTAAGAGAGAGAGCGCCAGAATAAGCAGTGCTTGGTTAGGGGGTGGTTCGTAGAAAATAAAGGACTACGCACTGTCCTACGTCGGCTTTCAGTAGAATTAGGTTAGTATCGGTCACAAAGCGCTTCGTTTTTTATTCTAGAAGGGAAGTGTGGCTTAAAGTGGATTATTTTTAGAAGAATTATGAAGGAAAGAAATATGGGAGTTGAGACTCTTACGGTTACATTCCGTCACTGTATGTTTTACTGATGAAATTGCACTGTTAAGGGCTACTCCAAAATCCGCTATAAGGTTTTTAACTGTCGAAGAACTGAGAGATTGGGAGGCGCGAACCTTATCCGAAATTGAGGATGTCCTTGGCGTATTTGGGAAGCACAGTCACACAGTATAAAGCTGTAATACCAGGGACGGAGTGGAGAAAATATTTTTATTTTTGAACTGACCTCGAATACAAAAAGAACAAAGCGAAGGAATTTCGATTTGCTCCCATCGTGCAGCTCGTGATCTCTTAGTTTTAATTAGCCACGAATTTAGCACACAACGACCAGGTCTAACGTAGAGTCAGAGTCTCCAATAACATGGTTGCCCCTCCTACTCACTTTTCCCTTTTTTGTAGAATGTATAAGCAATGAGCAGTTTGCCCCTAAAAACAGAGTGCGTGTGATTGTAGCCCTACTCACGCGAAATTGTCTGCATCCATCGCCGGATCTCTGCCACCTTCGCTCTTTTGACTTGCAGCTCTCTTTTTCCGCCGTTCGTCCTTAAAGGTAAATAAAGCTCTTTCGTTTTCAAAAACCTCTAATCTTTATTCGCAAGAGAAACCCTGACAGTTGGCGAGAACTCCCTTTTATTTATCACTTAACCCCGGACTTTCTAGGAGTGTGGTATAACAACTTTTACACTAGGAGTGACCACACAACTTTAAAATGCCAAATAACGTTTAACCCCCGAACGGAACGGAAGAAGTTCATTTCTTGTGGGAAGCAGGAAATAAACATCGATAAGCTTGCAAATAACAAGGAGTTTCAGCTAGAACTTAAAAATAAATTCTCAGCCCTTCATCAGGAAGAACTCGGAGCCAAAGTAATGGAAGTCGTAAAAACCCAGCGAGTGATGAAACGACGGAAGGAACTGAAGAAGTGAGACATTCCAAGGGATAGTATTGAATATACTCAGAATTAAGGTTGGGAAGGAAGTTCGAAAAGGTGACAGTCTATCTCTAATCTTATTCCCAGCAGTTTTGGAAGAAGTTTTTATACCCATTAATTAATGGATGCAGGAACTCATTAAAAAATACAATTTTTATGGTACCCCTATAGGGGTTTACTTAAATACCGTATACTTAAATACCATATACTTAAATACCGACTCATATATATGGGTGCAAGTTGCAACGTTATGACAACAAGCAGGCAACGTTGTGACAACTTTGTGGCAACTTTGTGACAACTTTGTGACAACGTTGTGACAACTTTGTGACAACGTTGTGACAACGAGCAAGCAACATTTTCCTTTTGGACGTTCATTACAGCGACTATGTTATAAAAATGTCAGTTAAAACTTCATGTAGCATCGTTGAATTAAATATTTCTGCAACATGAAAAATTAATGTTACAGTATAACGTTGATGCAACGTTGTCACAATGTTGACGTTGCAATGTAACATTTAGATTGATGCAACAACGTTGATACAACGTTGTGACAACGTTCTCTGCTACTGGGGCTGTTGATCGTTTTAATAATTTCCTTAAATGTTTTAACGGCTAAATAAGATGTGACTATAGTTAGTTAGACTATATATACAATCATTGATGTATCATATATATATTGATATCATTTTTTTTTAACTTCTTTGCTATTTGCACTTTACAACCTCGAAATTTTGATAAAGTATTCACACATTTTATCAAATTTCTCGAAATTTCGATTCGTAAACGATATTTCACGATCAAAATAAGAATCTTTATTCTATTCCCCTTCTTTTGGTGCTTGATTCGACTTTGTGCAACTATTATTTCTAATTTAAATTTTTAAATGAAATAAAGCCTGCTGCGAGGAAAATGAGCTTGACGTGCATCCAGAGTTTATCTATTGCCATTTGTTGAGTTGACTGTAATCAAATCGGAGTAGCCTTGTTATTAAAACCTTAATTATCAAGCCTTGCTAGTTACCTTCAAAATTTAATTATTTTATTCTTAAACAATCAAACATAAATGTTTGTTTTCCTACTAGCTAAATGACCAATATATTTGTTCTAATTGCCTCTGTTCTCAGAAAAATGTACCTTTAATAATTATCTTAAACCTTAGCTCAATTAAGTCTTTACGTACTTATTGAAGTAGTGCATTTTATGAACGATAACGTGTGTATATCGAAGTCATTAATGATGATTTATCTTTTCATGCTCCTGCTTTCTTGAATCTTCAGCTGGTCCCAATGTAAGTACCTAATTTAAACATTTGTATAGTTATAATCATGGTGGAATGCCAGGTTGCATAGCAGCTCTGCTTCTAATAGTTAAAGTTGTGTGTCCGTACGCTCTTCATATATAGATTTACAACTAAATATCACTCTATTTTTATGGATAGCTTTGATCAGTAATGAGCTCCTAAAAGTGAAAAATTATTTTATTACCTTAAGGCTTATTATAGGCCTGAATCATTTGGAGAAGTTTCCATTATATACCTTTAAGTTCATTAGAGGCATTACATTAATTCAAATGGTCATATTGACTGTGTGAAGACTTCATCATAGTTCACATGGCCTTACTGCTTTGAATACATTTCCATATACTCAATATAAGCATTTAATTCACTTAGTGATATATTGATCACAAACTTATATCTCATTAAGAGAGCAACTTTCATTTGGATTCATAATCCAGTCCTCAGAAATGTACCAAATCTCCTTTTAAAAGGTGTGACTGCCTGTATATATGTTGGTAAATAAATAAATGAAGTCCTCATTAAGATATGATTATGACTCCAGATCTTATTCAAAGACCAATAATTCCTATTCAAATCTTAAAAAGGGACTAATATTTTTGTGTAGAAGTTTTTTTAACTTGTGCTTTCCTTTTCAAGGATATTTTGGATGATGCAGACTCTTGATCTGTTTCCTGGATTGAAGTGTGACTTATTTCCAATGCTGGATATTAGCCAGCAGCTGTGTCGGGATAGTGCAGCCATTGTTCTATGAGAGATTTGTCCTGTAATCTGGCCCTGGGATGCCTACCTACAATGCACAGTTGTAGTTTGTTTGTATTATATTTTTTTATTATCTTTGTTTGAATCTTGATCTTGTGGCTTAACCTGAGTGTAACTGGCCCTGGAATGCATACCTACAATGTACAGTTGTATTTTGTTTGTATTTAATTTTTTATTATCTTGGTATGAATAAATTTTATGTTATCCAAATGTGCTGGTTTCAATTTCTTATATACCCCATGACCCTCATTTTTTCATATTGACTGGTTTTTCATGTATTAATTTTGTATGTTGACTATGGGAAAATAATAACATTGTTAATATGCCTATTTTAGTAGTGTATGAAAATGGAAAATTTAATTTAATTATGCAACAATTTCCCAGTTAACTGGGAAATTGTTGCACAAATATATTGTCATTTAAAGTTCGTGTATGTAGGCCTGAATATCAATTTGTAAATTTGACCTATACATACATATGTATTATTCGCGTAAGGCTACTCAATTTTACAATTCGTAATACGTGCGTATACATACATCTGATGGAACTTTTGAGCCACTTTTACGTCAAATATACGTACGAATTACGCGCGTATTCCAACTTATACATATGTATCTCATGACGTATTTCCTGCGTATTCTTCATGTAATACAGATGTATTACATATCCTGTGTTGTCTGGGTGGATATTAAATAGGAAATTCGTTATCAATGATTTAAAACAATTTAATTGGCTTAACCTAATTTAATGCTGAAAACTTAAGTGGCTCATTTTTGTACCCCTTCCATGACATTTCATTAATATAATTTTTATTTTTCTTTCACTTACTAAGAAATCTTAACAGCCCAAATAATCAGTATAATATAATATTATGACCCAAGAAATGCACATAAGCTATGCATGCTTTTAATTGATTTTTTTATTTATTACTTCTTTTAGATATGTTATTTCAAAAATACTTGAAATAAATTTGTAATTAAGGACGACACATTGGTATTTGAAGATTCCCAATAGATTATAACCTATAGCAAGAGCCTAGGTTGAAAATATGCAGAGGTGGCCTTTTGTTCCACATTGGTTTCATGTTAGCATCCACCTTGGACTTTTGTATATGCTGATGATTGTAAACTTTTACCGGTGTGACAAAGTTAGCGGAATGTGAACAATTTCAAAGAACGTTAAATAAAATTACCCAGTGGTGTGGTGGCTGGAAATCAAATTTAAACATTAATAAAAGCCATATTATGTCTATAGGTTTAAAATAACTGATTGAATATAATTATAAGTTAAACAAAGTCACTTTTCCAAGAGTAATGCAACAAAAGGATCTGGGTGTTATAACTGACAATAAATTAACATATTCTGAACATGTTAAAAAAATAAAAAATCGTGCAATGTCTCTTCTAGGCCTACTTTATCGTTTCACCGATATCAAAGACCCTCTTTCCCTATACTTTTCCTCGTTCATCCTTCCTACTGTATCTTATTGCTCCCCCATCTGGTCTATGTCCTTTCCAACTCATTAGACAGAATTACTAACTTCTTTCTCAGAATTGTAAAGGCCAGAGTTCCTTCCTTCCGTCAAGCCTCTAAAAGTTCTATCTTATCTTCAATATCCTTAGAATCTCTTTCTGTCACTTGATCAAAATATGATTTATCCTTATTACATTCACTGCTGAACTCCCTTTCTGACGGTCCTCAACTTCAATTATCAATTATCGTGTTCCACACAGATCTACCCGTTTGACATCATTACTTCACTATACTACTCCTAGATTTTCACTTATCAAGCACTCCCTTTTCTTTCGTCTTCCTTCTCTGATGAACTCATTTCCTCCTTCTATTGATCCTTTCTCCCTATCGAAACGGAAATTTTTGAACCTGAGCTTACCACACACCAGATCCATATAATTGTAAAATCTACCTTTATGTTTGTTTTCTTTTTCTCTATATTTTATGTCACTTTTTAACTATTTATGTTTATTACTTTACTATATGTATTTTTTATATTTCACTTTAAATTGGCATTGTTATGCTGTATGTGAGAATTGAATAAATAAAATAAATAAATTGTTCTACATAGTCCTCATGGACTGTGGCAAACGTCTTGTGGCTGTCCACTTAAGTCCCATATTGCCATGTTCCATAGTAGCAACAAGGAATTTCTAAGTGGACAGCTACATTGAATTTGACCAAGGAATTTTGTTTGTTCTTGTATGTACAATAAAACGCAAAAATATCTTAAATTTTATGTTTAGCGTGAAGAATAAGGTTAGGGATACATAATTCAAGAAAAGGGTTCTGCCGCATATCTTGCAACACCGCCGCTCCGCCTTAAATACCGTTAAGGCTCCTTTGCACGCTGCCCTTGCACCTTGCGAGGTCCCGACGACCTACAGTTTAGAACTATCGCAGCCCAAGGATATGCCTCTCTGCACAGAAAGAAGGGTCAAGGGTGGTCCGAAAGAAAACAATTTTTCGAGAATTGATTTCTAATAGCACTCATTATCCAGTACTGATTAGTGCGTTTTAAGTAATAGTCGGTATCAGGATATTTTCTCTTGACTATCCTACGACAAATTTGGAATGAGCATATGACTTCCTAATATAATTTTATAAGTTTCATACGTATGTGAAGGGTATTAAATTAAAATTTAGCATGATTAATCGTATTATTAAATAATTCATAATAATGAACAATTTGCATACCCTGAATTATTTTGTGTTTATAGACCAGTAACAAACTGATGACTGAACGGTAGATACTTATGACCTATTGAAGCCGCTTGTAATAAGAATTTTTCATAGCACAGGCCTGTATTTACATAACATCCATAAAATTAAAACTAAGAAGATATATGGAAACGGATAGTTTTAAATGACAATACAATACTGGCTTGTAATGTATCTTCTGTCATTAAATTACTTTTGTAGTAGTTATATCAAATTGAAAACCTTTCTACATTTTCCTTCATTTTTCATAACCTTTCGCTCCAAAGATAAAAATTTTTGAATGGTAGGGTTAAAATATTAACCGACGGCTGCATAACATTTTTTAAAACATGTGCATGTTGTTTTCCATCATGGTAGTCATTGATATTCCAAAGACCCCAGGACCTTAAAAAGTGGATTGCACACGATGAGATTAACAATCGCTATAATTATTCTGTTCAATAAGGGATTTATCGAATTAATTTAATACATCCTATAATAACATACAAACCTTCAGAGGATATCCACCCCCAGACATGCACAGAAAATCATCCACTTCTGCCCCTCTCTTTCACATATTGGAGGTCGAATCTGCAGTTTCGAGGTCTATACACACCAATAGGGCCATTCGAACATGACGAAAATGTTTTTTCGTCACTTAGTCGCTGAAATCCTAATCCAAGAGCGCAAGTAACTAAAAGTAAGCGCCTCAAACTGTTCCTTCCCTCAAATCCTCAATTCATACAGGGCACAAAAATCCATAGGAGATCTACTAGGTTTTTCCAAACCCTTCCATTTCAGAGAGAGAGAGCCTACGCAGCGGGGGGCATAGGCGGCAAGGACTTCGTCTGCAAGAATGTCGGAAGCGTGCAATATTTGATGCCTATAGAAATGCCCTTTTGGGAATAGGAGAAAGGGAAAGAAGGAATACCTGAAAATCCTCCTGAACCCCTGCTATGAAGATGTCCTTCTTAACCTCCCAACAAGGTATTGTCTAACGCGGAAATAGTAGCCCAACGGGTAAAGGATATAATGAGAAGAGGACATTACCTTCGCCCTGTATACTTCCGCAGATCCTCCGCAGAGCATCCTGGTGTCTTGGATGGAATGTATTATCTTATTCAACTTACCGATCTTGATTACAAGAAATGCTTCCTTAAAGACGGCCGTTAATCGTATTTGGTATGGAGTTATTTATACACGGAGTATGGGATTTTAGCAGCCGGTGAAACATACATCGCCTATATCATTCATCCTGTTAAAAGAAGCGTAAATAGTTATTACCCAAGGGATATGATAGCTCACAAGTATCTACTGTTCAATCATCGGTTTGTTGCTGCTCCGTTACGGCCATTCAAAACAATACAATGAATGGAAAGTTAAGGGATATTCAAAGGGAAGAAAAAAAATCAAAAATCGTTCTTAACTGTCAGGGGTTCGGAACTAGGAGGCCCTGAAATTGCATACTTTCCAATAGGAAGGCATTGCGCTGATTTTCGGGATTATTTAAAAAGTTCTTACCGGGAAGATAGATTACTGTTTTTTATGATACCTGGAGTAGTGAATATTTAACAGAAATTGTAGAGAATTCTTCAAAGATGATCTTAAGTTCGATGCTAGACCGGTGAAAATATGTCCAATTTAAAATACATTGGAGGTATTTTTTACGGAGAACTTACCTGTAAGATATAGCGTTCGAGCTTTATATATTGATAGATATCCGTATAATTTATAAAACCATTAAATTGTTTCCTTAACTATCTTGCATTCTACGCCAGGGCACACAAGATATTATCCTATAAAGAATACATAGGAAAAGTAGGGCGTAGGTTGAGGCTGTCAAAGATGTGATCTCCATCATACATTTCGCTCAACGAATACAATCATTTTATTGTATATGAAAGAAAATAACCCAAAACTCCCAGAGGTCGACGCCTGGCTTATCCCGATTCTTATGTAAGGTATACATTGTAGATATTTTAAAAGTTATTGTGAACTCCTAACCGATGAGATACACAATTATTTACCACAGTGATGATTAGTTTCTAAACTTTTTACTATAATTACTTGCTCAGAAATACCTCTCGTTTAGCATACCTTACTCGTTTATATCTATTACGAGTAAAATGTTGCTTGCATACTGCAAGCAGATCGACAACACCAATTTAATTTCGGCAACCTTTCGGGACGGTCTTAAAAAGAAAAAAAAATTGAAAATATTCTTAAAATTTGCTGCAATATAATCGTCTGGCATCGAACCGGAGTCTTCCTGGTTAAATTACTATGCAGCAAAACAGAAGATCACCATCTCTAACTATGTGTCGAAATTCAATTAGAAATATTGGCTGCAACTGCCTAAAAAGACGACTTACTTTCCATTATATTACTTCTGAGAGAAATTTTAACTTGCTCTGGCATCGAACCTAGGAACAGCATTGTCGTATCTAATTTTTTTTCTTAAGCCGAGTCTTAATATACGTCTTCTAGCAAAGCAAGAAATTCCTATTATTTCGAAAAGTACAACAAAATAAATAATGAAAACTAACTCAATATATTATAAATGGGGGATATATATACCGTCTGGCTTCGAACCCGGGTCTTTCTGGTAATACTTTCTATGCAGCATTAAAGAAGATCAACACCTTTAACCATGTGTGAAAATTCAAGCAGAAATATTGGTTCCAACTGCCTCAAACGATGTCCTACTTTTCATGAATGAAAATGGCTCTCTGGATTCGAACCAAGGACTATCTAGGAAATGTAAAATATGTTCATCTAAAGTATGTATGATATATATCTAAATTCCGAATTTCAAATTTCTATATTATTGGGAAAGGTTTCAAAATAATTCATAAATATCGGATCAACTTCTGATTTAAGAGACAACTGGTGTCGAACCCAGGACATAATGTAACGTGTGAATGCATAGATTGATTTGTAATGACTTGCTCTTGTATCATGCAAAGTTTGAAGTTGATAGCATGCCGGGAAGTACCTAAATTTTGTTTCCGTTATCTCCGTAAGAAATGCATTGAGAAGTGGAAATGCCCCCCTGGGATCGAACCAAGAACCATCAGCAAACATGTAAAATTCGATTATGAAATATATTTATGATATCTATCCACGTGCCGAGTTTCACGTATCTATGTTATCGGGAAAGGATCAAAAAAAAATCTTCAAAATCGCCGCCATGCATTTTAAACGGCCGATTTTTGCCTCGACCTAGCATCGAACCCAGGATATTTTCCATAGAACTCATTTACGTTTTCGATAGATCATGACCATATATATAGGCTCCTTGAGTTTTGATTCTCTACCTATCCGGAAAGTATTTTTTTTAAATTCCTGAAAATCAAAGCAATGCATTTAAACGGGAAAAATCGGGAATTTGGAGCCCTCTGGAATCGAACCCATGACACTGATGTTCAAAATCGCAATTTTTCTGGAGGTTCCACGTTATGGCCAATACGCCGTAAAAATTTCAAGTCAATGACGCTTGTGGTTTTGGCTGTGAATTTGTATCCTCTCTATATATATATATATATGGATACATGAATGAATCCGGAGAAGCATCTATATATAATAGATATATATTTCCTTCTTAGGATATATACATTCATACATCTATATATTATAGTTGACGCTTCTCCTGATTCACTGATTCATATATGTAGGAAGATACTGATTCAGGGGCCAAACTTTTGGAGGGATTGGGCGGCTTCTATTTATCATGGATTCGAAATCAGGGGCCCCTAAAATCACAAATTTTGCCGTTAGAATAAGTTGTGCCAATTATTAGATAAAAAATACTTTCCGGAAAAGCAGAGGATACATATCCAAGGTGCCTAGAGATATATAGAGATTGAATTTCCTATTGACTACATCTCTAAGCACCTTGAAGGATAAATTTGCACCGGTATACATTTGAAATCAGGGTAATTTTTTAAAAACTCTCTTAAAGATTCAATAGACAATATTTTCATCTGTTGGATTCCTAAATTTTAATTCTCTGTCATTCCGAGAAGTTTTTTTTTTAATCTCGAAATTTGGTGCAATATATGAAAGATAAGAATGACCTGCGCCGATTTTTGGAATAGAAAGAAAGATTTTTTGGTAAGAAAGAGAACTCAAATTAAAGGAACTAAGAGACATTTTTCAGATCTAATAGAAACAGTAGAAACTACTGCATTAAGTATCCATTGTTTGATGCCAGACCGGTGCAAAAATCCCCCTGTAAAAATATAGATATAGCCACTTTGCACGTGGATGATTTTTTATACTATGCTATAGAAAAAAATTAGTTTGTAACCATAGTTATCTTGGGTTCAATTCTAGGCCCCCTCAAATAATCTCCTATAATGAATAAATGGGAAATTAAGGACATTAAATGGCAGTTAAAGACATGATTCATATTTCAAATCTTGCACTTAGCTAAAAATTCATCTTCTGCAACGTTATTTAGAAGGATCAAGAGGTCCTGGATTGGGGAATTCGGAAATAAATTTTCCGTTTATTACCGCTAAGATGCATGATTGCTATCCATGCTTATAACCAATTATTATATTTTTACTTTAACTTTACCTTTTGCTTGCAGAATGCAAGCAGCATATAACTCGTGTATTCTAGCTGGAGTTGTGGTAAATAGACGTATTCGACGGCTTTTAGCCTTCGCTTAACAGGTATGAAGAGTTCCTCGTGCTCGATTTAAGAAGAACGTGAATAGGAACCTTGTGTTTATGACAGCAGGAAGGAGTGTGTTATTCTTGTTTCATTGAGGGATAAGAGGCTCAGGCCTAGGTAACGGTTCTAGGCTACGACGCTGTTGCAAGATTTGCGCCCGAACCCTTTCCTTAAATTATGTATCCCTAACCTTATATTTCACGCTAAACCAAAATGTAAGATACTTTTGCTGCGGAATGTACTATGCCAAATCAAAACTTATGAGAGAGGAAGATAAACAAGCAATTATTACAGCACACGTTCAGGAGTGGCTAAAGTATGGGAAATT
The DNA here is from genome assembly GCA_947579665.1 of Sympetrum striolatum. Lineage (NCBI taxonomy): Eukaryota > Metazoa > Arthropoda > Insecta > Odonata > Libellulidae > Sympetrum > Sympetrum striolatum. Next base: position 90,040,590 of record OX388350.1, read on the forward strand.
CAGTAATGAGAGAAAGAAGAAAAGAAATATCAACATTATAAACTTTGAGACATCAATGTTAACATTGTGACAACATTGTAGCAACGTTAAGACAACATTGTGGTACTGTTGTGGCAACGTTGACGTTGTATCAATGTTGCATTTACGTTATGCAAACTTCTTACAACATTTGGTAATGTTATGACAACATTTGGTTTTTCCCATTGTAACATTGATATAACATTGTCTTGTTATCAACGTTAACGTTGTGATAACATTATAGAAACATTAAGACAACATTGTGGCAACATTGATTCCTGGGAACTTTAACGTTGTATCAACGCTGCATCAATGTTACGTAACGTTGTGACAACATTTGTCAACGTTGTGACAATGTTACATTTTTCCATTGAAAGGTTGATGCAACGTTGTGACAACTTTCTCTGCTACTGGGATAGGTGTTATGACTGCTCGAAACTATTTAAATTATTTTCTCATCCATGACTAAGGCTCTGGAAGGATTGAAATCTAATAGAAAAACAGCATTAATATAGGTTTTCTTCAAATTCTTCCAGCCTGATGATTTGCTCACTGTTGGCTGGATCACAAGATTTTTAAATGCATTAAATATGATATTAAAATAAACTTTTCTTGGAATATTAGTCATTTCACTCCTTCTTGGTAGAAAGGCTACCTTAATGTTACACCTCTTCCCTTTTTGTAATAGACGATTACTATAACTTTAAGAAATTTTTCTAATAAGTGTTTTAAGGATTTGTATACATAGTTCGTTCTGCAGCATATAAGGAAACTTAAAACTAGTAGAAAATTAAGAACAAAAAATGATTGCAAAGTGATCTTTCAAACCTGTCTATATAAAAGAATGGCATTTTATGACTCAATTCCATAACAATTGTTGTTGTTGATACAATTATACAGTTGTAGCCAATCATTCTAATTACATGTCCATTTACTAACTTTTCTATTAAATATTTAATAAATATATTATAATAAATGGGTTTGAATTTAGTAAATGCAAATAGTGTGGCCTCATGATACATTTTGTGTGGCACAGTAATTTTTACAGGGACAAACACTGAATGCATTCTTAAAATAAAAAGATAGGTTCCAGATCTGGGTTAGGGATAAAATTTTAGACAATTTGTAAAGTCTTTAAAATTGAAGATCATAAGAATAAACACAATTCTAATAGTGAATGTATACTTCAGTTTTTCCATGTATTTATTACTATTACTGATGCCACGGCAATGATCTACCTTTTAGTTTGTATGGTAAGATGATTGTAGGAAATGAAGGTATATGTAATGAAGGTTGAGATGATGGGGCTACCATCTGTATACAATGTGGTAACTTGTAATGCGTTGAATGTGAATGAGATTTAATTGGCAAGAAACTTACAAATATGCACATTATTAAAAGTCCATGAGTACAAGTATCAGAGTTCTTATCATTTGTATTTTGGCTTTATGTTAAATCCTTGATGAGTTCAACTGTTCCCATGAAAATAAATGTATAGTTAATTTTAATCATTTGCTGTTTTTAAAAAAGAAACATCTTTCAAACTTGAGACAAATTTCATAAGAAAGAAATCCTATAAACAATCGTATTCTTATCGTCAATTATAGATTTCTGCTACAAATTATGAGAACATTGATCAGATTCTGGAATTTAAACTGAAAACCTATCCTATTGAACTGAGCTTAGATGAGAATTATTAGTATCCTTGGGCTCATAAATCCATGAAATCCTAAAACTGTTTTCCTTGTTGGCAATAAACAGTCACTTCTGATACTATAATAGGGTACTATAACTGTATAGTTCTCAGTAATCACCTATGAAAATCTCTCATTTTATGCCCTGACCTTTACCTGCTTGAACCAAAGACCACCGTAAACTATACCTCTCTTGTTTTATAGTTGCTTTTTAATATTCACCCAAAAAAGGGGAGGGAGTTTTTGACTACCTAATGAATTGAACTTAAAAAACTGTACGCCTAGAATTTGTAAACTAAGAATAGACAGAAAATACAATGTGTATACAATATAAAAATGTTAACATTCAATTAGCTATTGAAGCCTTCTTTGTTGAGTGATGCAAAAGTTGGAGCAATATGGGAAATTTTCTACCTTAAAGCCTATCCTGAATAAATGGCAATGTTACGTAGCCGAGATCAACGTTATAAATTCAACTATCTCATTTTTGACCTTTATTCAACCGATAATTGATACTGTAATGGTATTTTGTATTTACTCACATGATTTAATAAACATAGTATCAGTTGAAGGACTTTTCAAAATCTAATGGGATATTAAGTTCCAGTTTTTTACTCTGCCCCTGCTTTAAATACTATATAAACTTATAGATCAGCTACTTGCCAATATATATATCATAAATTATATATTATCTTCTGCTAATGTGCATTTGAAAAGATAACTAGGAAGTATTACAGCCTATGATAAATATGAGGCTAATGTAGCGATCTCCAACCCCTTCCCTGCTGCCCTCATTTTACATTTAGAGATGGGAGGTGAACTTTGAATAGATAATCAAATAGAAAATTGAAGTGAAGATGAGTGAGAACATTTATCTTAAAATCAATGAAAATACTTTTGTGTAAAGCAACCATCTATCACTCAATCTTTTCCCTCTCTAATTCAGAAATATGTTAGCAAAACTGCATTCTGTTTCTGTGAAGTTGAGAGAACTAGTAATATTATTCTCATCTCAAGAAGGTCTCGGTCTCAACCCAGGATACCTCCATACGTTTTCATAAGATCAAATGTGATTTTATATTCTCCCGGTTGCAAGGTCTTATTCCTTCATTCATTCATATACATGACTATGAATTGATTTACAAAGAACTTAATTTATTTGATCCTTAATACCGTAATCTATCTTATTGCTGCTAGGTTTAAATAATAACCGGTCTGTTGGATCAGAAAGTGGCCTTCTATATGTAAATTTATTGGATATTTCTGTTTTTTCTCTTATCTAAAGCCCGGTTCATACGGTGCATGTTTTCTAGCTTGATTCCTTGCGTGGAACCCTGCATGCTCGCTAGCATGAAAATTTCGTGTCTGCCTGCTGCTGGGCATGCTCCCTTGCTTGATTTTGAGAAATAGGACAGGTGCTATTTTTCCTGCATGTTTCGCTGATGGTTGGTTGCTATGCGTTGCTAGCTGAAATATTTACTGCTAGCGAGCATGCAGGGATCCACGCAAGGAATCAAGCTAGAAAACATGCACCGTGTGAACCGGGCTTTACTCAGGCAACCACCATTGTTGTCTCAAATTTAGTCACTAATAAACAAATTCTAAATAGAAGGGTTAGGGAATAGGACTTCCTATCTTTTACAAATTCATCAATCTTTGTAGCAACCAAGCTTTCCTAATGGCTAACAAAATTTTACAGATATTTTCATGAAATAATAGACGGTGTAAGTATATTTAAAGATATTAATGGAATGAAAGCTAAAGCTGTAAATAGTACGCTTTAATGAATAATAGTAGGAATAGTTCAGATAGTGATTAGAATGAAGAGATTTTACCTTTCTTTCCAATTTCGAATAAGTTATGGTAGCAAACAATTAGATATGATTTGAACTCCTTTGGAAAGTAACTTTTCTAAAATTTTCATTCTTACTTTATATTGAAAAACATGGATAATTGAATGCAGAAATGCATTTTTGGCTATATTTATAAGTGTATTGCATTAATTGAAATTTTTTTACTTATCTATCCATTTTTGAGATGATATCTTTATGAGGATTTAGTGAAGTTTTTGGGGCACAATGACAATGAGTAGGCTAAGAAGACTGGACAGTGGCGGGAGTGAGTTAAAAACATTTGGAGACTGCTGGGATAATGCAATTTAGATTTTAAGTAAATACAACAATTGAATTTCAGTAAAAGTAGGGACTAAAAGTTTATGGTTGTTTAGTCCCTCATGTGGGAGGATGTTTTTGCTCTATGGGCAGATCTTTATTCCTATAAATAGGATTCATTTCAATGGTTAATTAATGATAAATAGGAGTTTTAAGAAAATTTCCAAAGAAATTGCTAGATTCAATTTCATCAATGACTTTGCATTAGCCTTTGGATTTTCTTTTCTTTTAGAGTTTTGTCTCATCTCATGTTCTACATCACAAAATAGCTTTTGTCAGAGTATTATTACAAAAGTGAACCATTTGTATTAATACAAATTTTCAGTCTAATTTTTTAAATGGAATTTAGAATATATAACAAACATTGAATGTTTCCCATACTTCCCTTTGTAGTATAAAAAACACCTGAATATTCTGTGCTATTTATTATGATAAGTTGTACCAGCACTTGTAATACTTAATGCAAACTCGGCATTCTTTGCTTTCCTTGTATTCAGCCAATGATGAAGGGACGAGAACAAAAGAAAAATGTACAATAACATCTCAAAATATTTATGTATGGGTGTTTTATCCATAGGTATGTACTGATCTTGCCCATCATTGTGTTATACTTTCTCCAACATCTGATGTATCTTTAGAGGGCGTAGTAAGGTGCTGCTTACTGTTAGATTTATAATTATGCATCTGCTTGTGTTCCTGAGTTATGCTATTTCAAATGGTGATGAAGTCATTGTATTATCTAGTACTGTTATATACATGATCATCATGAAATGATAATACTAGCAACTCATAACAATTACATCTAGGGTTTTTCTTGTTTCTGTAAATTTTTGTAGGATAAATCTAAAATTTTCTAATATAGGAATATGCATTTGAAATATAAATAACTCAATTTATTATTTGTACACTCAAAATTATGTTTGCATAAGTCTGGCATGAATCAGGATGTAATAAGTATTTCTCAATGCATGTATTGACCATAAAAGCATGAGAATGTGATTTTCATGGAAACATTTAACTTGTTATACTGATACTTCAAAAATAACCACTCGTTATAATGAACTTAACTCCCTATTATTTTTGCTGTAAGATGGACAATGACCAAAAACTCACTCACTATAATGCAACTCTTGTTATATGCTGTACTTAGCGTTATTAAAATGTTTATATAATGTTTATACATTGAAAGGTTTTAGGAATTCATTTCTACAAAGAAATTGTGCATCCTTTAACCTTTTCCTATTTAGTATATCTCAGTTTAGAAGTGTCTTTCATTGGAATATCAGTGAAGAGCCTGCCTTAAGACCAGGAAATAGAGATGTATAGTCCAAAGGAAACAAATGGGAAAATAAGTATCGATTTAGAGTATTTTAGGTATTTAATACATGGATTCTATCCATAGCATTATTATAGTTTTGGAATAGAATTATATTATTTTCTGGCTGCATTCCATCTTGTGAAAATCACCTTACCCTATTTCCTTATATAATGAAATTGAGCTTCTATTCATGATTTATTTATTTAAACTTTTAGTTTACAAACTGTATTTCACTATCACATTGGGGAAGAGGATACCAGTAATACTTAGGAGACTCTTGTAAGAGGAATGGGACAATAAGTATTAAATTGGGGTATTTGTTGCATTTGAATATTTGCGTTTTATATAGAGCATATTTTATAGTTTAAGAAATTGATTTATACAAATGGAACATGCATATATTAACAATTTATATTAATTATCTTTTATTTTGCTGTCCGTATTTCACTAGAATATTGGGGGAGAGGCTACCTATTAGACATTGACATTAAGATGTGTACTCCAAAGGAGAGCAGCAGTACAGTAAGCATAAATTACAGTATTTGAATATATATACATTTTCATTCATAGGGTTGTTTTATCTTTAGGAATTTATTCATGCAAAGTAAAAGTGCTTCTAGTAAAACTTCCTCCTTTATTATTTTTCAGTTTTCAAACTGTATTTAGCTTGAATATCTTAAAAGAGGCTTCCTATAATACCAGAACATTGATGAGTGTACGCTAAAGGGGAGCAATAGGACAATAAGTGTAACATTTGGGTATTTGAATATATACATTTTATACACAGTATTGATTTAATTTTAGGAAATGATTTTTTCAAAGAGAACTTGCTTCTATGAGTCATTTCTATATATTATCTCATAGTTTGCAAGCTGTATTTCACTGGAATATTAGAAATGAGGCTGCCGTTAAGATCAGGACAGTGACACTTGTACCCCAACATAGAGGAATGAGAGAAAAAGTATTCATTAGTCGTATTTTCTGCATTTGGTTATATGCATCTTATTTATTTTATTGTTATAGGTTAAAAAGAAATGATTTATACAGAGAAAACATGCTTCTGTTTATAATTTCTATGTTTTATCATGTACAGTAGAAGTCCATTATAATGAGAGCTGACGAAAATTGGAAAAGTACTCTTTATAATGCATACTCATAATAGCCGATTTCCTATAATTTTTGCAGTGAGACAGACAACAGCCAAAGAATCTCTTGCTATAATGCAATTCTCGTTATGTGCCATACTCATTATAACAGACTTCTACTGTAGTTGAAAACTGTATTTCACTGGAGTATTAGCTAAAAGTCATCCAGTGAGACCAGGACAATGAATCATTTACTCGAAAGGAGAGCAATGAGAAAGTAAATTCAAAATTAGGGTATTTTGGGTATTGGTATATATGCATTTAATACATTGCATTGTTGTTGCTTAAAGAATTGATTTAGACAATGAGAATATGCTTCTATTAATGATTTTTATTTATTATCCTTTGTTATTAACTGTATTTCACTGGAATATCAGCAAAGAGTCTTCTAATTAAAACCAAGACAGTGGGTTGTGTATTCCAACAGATAGGAATGGGACAAATAGTATAACCATTGGGATACTTGGTTATATGCATTTTATAGAAGGCATTGAGGTCATTTCATCATTTGTGGAACTTTTTGTATGAAGAATCCTCATGGGGGGTTCAAACCCCCAAACCCCCCCGTGCGCACGGGCCTGCTATCAAGTTCATTAGACATGAACATTTTTTTAAACTCTTCATCACAGTATTTTCAGGAATTCCATTCCAACACTTTAGCACCCACTGAGTGATGAGAGGTTTCTTTATTTTTCCTGATAGAGTATATTCCTTTTCCTCCTCCAGCATCCACTCAGCATAAGTTGCCTTCAACCTGTCCTTAAAGGGCTTATTTATTGACGAGTGGCTGAAGCAGGCTCGTCATTCCTCCAGGGATTATAGCCGTGTCAGAATCTCCTGCCCCTATATCTTTTTTTACTTCCTCAGTAACATGACCCTTAAAGGAATCTAGCACAAGCATTGATGGCATGTTGAGGAGAGCTCCTGTCTTCACTTTCACCCAGTCTCTCACTAATTCTTCAGTCATCCACCCTTTCTCTTGAACCCTAACATGAATCCCAGGAGGAAACTTATCTTTTGGCAGAGATTTCTTCTTAAATATTACATAAGGTGAATACATATTCCTTCCATCAGCTGTGATGCCCAACATGCATGTAATTCTCGTCTTTTCATTTCCTGTGGTTTTAATTGTCACTGATTTTGATCCCCTCACTTCGACAGTAGTAGAACTGGGCACGTCAAAATAGATTGGTCAGCATTGCCAATTCGCCCCAACAGGTAACGTTGCCGCTGCCGTAAGTGAATGATGAATCGCTGAAAACTCAGCATCTTCTCTTCTGAGAAGATGCTGCGAGGTAGCAGCTGAGCGACCGTCGTTCGCCTTCATAGGGAAAACCCATTCCTCTTCATCATCCTCCGTAACCACCCAGAACTCGCTCGGAAATCCGCCCTCGAAATACCCATTTCACAAGCAATCTTTCTAGCTTCTCTACAGATCATATTCCGAGTGACGGCTAAACCTTTCCTTCCATTTTCGCGTACAAATCTGACAACATACACTTCCAATTCCGTGTGTCTGCCGGTAGTTGGATCCCGAAATGCGCAGCGAGATGCAGAGGTTAGTAGAGGAAGCTGTGCTCGCCAAAGTCGGACACTCTTTCTGTCCGCATTGTATTTTTCAGCTGCTGAATATTTCCCATGAACATCGGCATATTTTGCTACGGCGATTTTAAAATTTGCGTCGTAGTTCCTACGTTGGTGGGTCTTTAATTGTCGTATCGTAGACGTCCTTCTTTCATTCATATTTACGTCTACAAACAGCAGCTAATGGCTAAGAAGTGCTTTCTTTCTCTTTTCTTGAAAAGAGAAAGAAAAGTAATGGGGTTCCATTACCTTCCTCAAAGTAATTGGGTTGTTCCATGAACACAGTCACGTCAAGGGGACAATTTACAAATGCACCAACAACATCTATATGCTCAATTTCCCAATCATTCTCAATTGCAATGGCCATCAAAATTCTAACAGTTTTTCTCTGGATAACTGGACTAAATGTTTCAAAATAGTCCATTCCTTCAATTTGCCTGAACCCCTGAGCTACTAACCTTGCTTTGAACTTTGCAATATCTCCCATATCATCCCTTTTAATCGTAAATACCCACTTGCATCCCACGACATTACCTTCCTGAGCCTTTTCACTACTTCCCAAGTTTCTTGCTTTCTCATATGGACAATCTCTTCCACCATTGCAGCCCTCCATTCTTGTGCACAGATACCTTTAAGAGCCTCTTCTGCTATTTCCGGTATCAGGATATCGCCTCTGCTTTTGGAGCTCACCAGGTTGCAATTTATACACGATCTAGGAACTCTATGCCTGGAAGACCTCCTCAATTCTGCTATTCCCTCTCCTTCAGGAATATCAGGCTGTTCTCCCTCCTCTCCTGCAACTGGATGCTCCTCTCCTGCAACTGGACGCTCCTCTCCTGCAACTGGATGCTCCTCTCCTGCAACTGGACGCTCCTCTCCTGCAACTGTTGTTTCTTCCTCCTCTTCCTCTGCTGGAGGAATCCATTCACCTACCTCCACTCTTAGTTGACCTTCATGAAACAATCTCTTTTCAGGATCATTCATAATTTTATATGGGAAAACATCTTCCCGAAAAACAACATCACGGCTGATTATAAGCTTTTGATCCTTCAGAGACCATAAGCGGTATCCCTTTACTCCCTCTTGATAGCCTAGCATCACACTTTCTACTGCGCGAGGATCAAGTTTTCCCTCTTTAATAGGAGTCCATGCCCTTGCCTGACAACCAAAAACCCTCATGTTCTCGAATTCAGAGGCATTCAGCTCCCTCCCATTCCACACTTCCAATGGAATTTTATCCTTAGTCATAAGGATTTAGCTTTACTTATACCATGGCTAGCCCTGATAGAGATTCGTTAGGGGTACCGGCAAATTAAGGTCTATCAGGTGGTGGCAATTAGTACGCTATTGCCAATTGTATTCCTCGTCAATGAACGAGTAGATAACTCGAAGCTATTTTACTCCTACAAATCCGATTTTTAATATAAATATTGTATTCAAATAAAACAAAATGTCTTGAAACACCTATGGGTATCTTCAAATAACTTTCTCAGAAGATTTATTTGAAATTTATTCAAGTTAATTTAGTTTGGTCAGTAACCTGAATGAATGTAAGCGGCCCAAAAGCAACTGACATTAAAAATGCAACTTTAAAGTTATTATATAGTACAGTAGAATAAAAACAATTATTTAAATATAGTAAATTCAGTGCTATTGACGAATTCTCTGTATCAATGTATTGTAGAAAGTAATAATGAAAAATACCATTGGAATTTACGAAAAATACTTTACAGGGATCATGTCAATTTCTTGGTAAGTGATAACGAGTTAACACTAACCATCGCTGTAACGCGCGTTACCGAGATAGTTACGACAGTGGTATAGTGGTAAATTTTCAGCGTTCCCGCTAAACCACACCACGCACGAATGATGTATCAATGTATTCCAAACGGGCTTTTTTTTGATTTTGCGAATCATAAATGAGAAAAAATTAGTAAAAATACACAAAATTCGATCATTTTCGTTGAAGTAGTACTCGGTTATAAGGAGGGATAGGAAAATTTCGTTTTTTGGAAGATGTAGTTTCATCCTTCATCTTTGAATCCAGAAACCTTTCCTACATGTAACTGATACACAATAGCTGTAATCGTTTATCGTGTACTAATAAAGCCAGCTGAGACTCGCATGACCGAGTATTACGAGTCTTATAATTTAATATTTCTTGTCAGTAAATCATAAGGCATATCTTATAAGTCGTTATTATGTGTTTTTATATTAATTACGGCATAATTTATACAATGTGAACATAATCATCATAAAATATAAAAACGAATTAATGTACAGCTAGCAGCATAAAAAAGTTACCACCTTCGATGCAACCAGCATAACTCGAGAAGGGCGAGTCTTTCAGATTCTCTGTTTTGAGCGCGCTTTTCGTCTTCCTCTTTATGCCTGGCACGTTTTGAAGGCTTTTGTGATGATATATATTTTATAAATAATTGCTGAAAGTCATTGCTTTTGCTGCGGTAGAAGCAGTATTGTATTATGAAAGTATTAAATTCGTATTTCGTTAAATCGGCTTGAATCTCAAGCGTAATTCGCTCTTCTTCATAAAATATTGGACATGAATTACTTTGGCTGCTCATATCTCCTCCTAACATAAAATATTCCATCAATGCAGATTTAGAATGAAATTGGTTATTTCAGTTAATGCTCCACATGCCCGCAGGATGATCGTTTTCGTAAAGATTATGATACGATAATTAAGAGAATATGAACTACTGTAAATTAGGTCAACGGAAGAAGGGGAAATTAAAAAAATGTAATAAGAATAAAAATGGGGTAATAATGAAACAATACCTGCTATTAAAAATAATGATATGTGATAGTGGAATTCAAATAGGAAATAAGTTGCTATTTTTCATTGAAAACGAATTTGTGAAAGTCGCCACGTTGTTTGGACGCCATTTACATTTGCAGGGAATTTTGATTTAAATAATTTAAATAGTAGCACACTTTATACTTTATGTGAGATGATATCAGTATAGGCCATCTGTCCTCGCTATAATCTCGCAATAATCTTTTCGCCATCGGGCTGCGAAAATCATTATCGTTGAGAATAGGGTCATGTTGTCGCGTATTTCGTCATGTAAATCACAGCTAAGGAATATATCAAATAATTATTGTCTATACAGAGTTATATTCTTGAAGGATACTCAGCCGAGGGCTCCGGTCGTTTAGGACTTACTACTATCGAACCTGTAGTCTTTTAACAAACCGCTTTATATTGTATGTGCGAACATTTCTTTTGAATAATTAAATCAGAAGGACTAGTCGCGCAGAGTCGAGTCAAGCACCAAAAGAATTGAATAATATACTTCTAATTATTTAATTCCTTTCATTTACACCTTCTCCGTAATAAATGTTTGAATGCTAAAACGATTAATAATTTCAACATTGGAAAAAGGTATGAGCCAACAATTTTAGACATAACAACTCCATTTTTAAAATATACACGTAATGCACTCATGCATGAATAATAAATTTAAATCTGCTACTACGGATTTCAGCGGTCAGTCCCCTTTGGTGCTATTTCTGCTCTCCTTGTTTTCGTCTACATAACGGTATATGAGTGCCATTCATACCGGCCTTCTCGACGAAACAAAGGTGGCTTCTCCGTGGGGGTGAGAGAGGAAAGAAAAAGGGTCTTCCATGCAGTGGTGACAGGATACGTTTTCAGTCCGACTAAAATTCGACGCATCTTTTAGGGTATTTGTGTGAGATAGAAAATTGCTTGAAAATGCCATTCTCAGATGTGGACGGAAATATAATGAAAAGTTCGTCAATGAAGGAATATGAATGGTGTTACAGTTAATTACTTATATATTTTTTACATAAAGCATGGAGACGATGATAGGAAAATAAACAATGGGGATATGGAAAATTTTATGCTTACTAAGAAGAGAATGCTGATTCTCTTCAACACTAAGGCAATACATCTAAAAATGTAAAGATAATTTGGTAAACAGGCTCAGAAGTGATGTGCACAGATCCTGGGATGTAGGCTGTTTATAAGATTGAGAAAATGGTTCAATTACATGATTGAGAAAACGATGTAAGCCATTTTAAGAGAAAATAATGCAGGTTAGAAGGTGACCGGAAAAATACTTTTTCAATGGTTCAGCCAGAGAGAATGTAAATGAGATCAACCATTCGAAAAAGTTCCGATTTTTGCGGCAGTGTTCAAGTTTCATTTTCCTTACCTACTGCATTTGGTGTTATGTGAACTTACTTCTAAATCGTTCATTTACATCCAAAATTCATAAACCATTAGCAATAGACCTATCATAGTCGAAATTATTTATTATCACTGTAAATTTATTTTGCTTCGAAAATTAGTAGGATATAATCACGTAGGCATATAAAAATATGCATACAATTTGCATACATTCATGCATATAATTAGAGCTTCCGCCAGTTAATCATAAATGCCGAGGAATTCACACATTTAAATTTCTGCACCTTCAAGATATCGTAAATGTCTTCCTTATCTTTAAACCAAAAAGTTTTAAGGAAGAATAGGCGAGGCCCATGAAACCAGCATTAATATTCAGCAGTAATAGATTCTCCTGACAATAAGAAATATTTCCCCAGAAGGGAAGCTTTACCCATCTTATTTAAGAGTAATTATGGGTAATAAGTATGAGATGTCAGTATTTCTAGTGCTGTATCTGATAATGGCTGATGGACTTAACTGGCCTCTCATTAAAAAAAGGAAAGGTAAAATACGAAGCCTAAATTCTAATTATTAAACGGCTGTTACCGATGTAAGGGCAACTCAAATTGATTACGCCTGATTTAGTAGTTTTACTAAATGTAATTTCCGTAAAAATATAGTCATTGCTCAACGACTATAAGAAATGGCGGAAATTACTAAGGACAAAGATTCAAAATTTCTTATATAACGCTATTTCACAAAGTAACGGCTTCTTCAATCAATTTGACTATAAGGAAATTATTCAGAGAACTTGAACCAAAGAAAGCTGCATCCATTGCGAAGGAAATTGATTACAATCATCGGGAAGGGGTAATCTGAAGATTATTGATATTCTGGGCAGGCAGACGTTTAGAACTAGTTCCACTTAATGGATAAAAGAAAGTTTAACTAAATATTGTGACCGGGTGTAATCGTTAAAATTCCGTAAGCTACGCGTATAATTTTATCATTGAGAATCTTCAAGGGATCTGAGAAGAGCACACAAACACTGGGAACGGTCTCCCAGACTGCCCATGTCTCGGACCGTCTCTGCTTTCAGCAATAGAATTAAACATATATTAACCATAGAAATATCACTCCCGTAGAAACTTAAGCTTCGTAAAATGCCAATTCCAATATTACGTTCTCAATATTTACATTCAACTTTTCAGGCCTTTTTCGCTATTTCTTCTAACCAATGTTTTTCATAAACCTTTGGGACATCCTTACAAATCAATCAACAACAAAACGGGAAAATTTAAGAGATAGCTATTTGCGTAAACTAGCGTTCCTTTGATTCTTTTTTATTACTATCATTGGATGTATAGGGTTTTCAATTCTTTTATTCCATTAAAAGATAGACACAGTTATTAGTTTCGTAGATTTTAAGAACCTTTAAAATTAATATAAAAAACACCAAAAGCAAGTGAATATATTTTTTCTCTCAGTGTTGATGATAGCCAAAACGTTAAACTCATCTTGATTCACTTATAAAATTTGCTAGTATATCTCACCTGGTTTATAAAATAAAAAATAAGGATGTCATTTAAATACGTATTTAAACTCAATTATAATCGTCATTACTGTAACACACACGCAATAACTTGCCCATTCTGTGTCGAGTACTAAAAACTCATACCTCTAGCCAAGTCTTAGGTTTGGTTAGACCTCGATTAACCCATTGTCATGCAAAAGTAACAGATCTACGGATAGCGGTCTTATCATTTTCAATAACTGATAATTAAAAGATGGTTTTCTTAAAATACTGAGAACTTTGAACAAATTGTAATACTCTTCGGAGGTGATTCGTTGATCAATAAATAGCTAAAAATACGAGAGGAGTAACTTTTGAGAAATAAAATTTCGAGAATTTTACCAAAAGGACGTCTACCGCTGGCCATTTACTACAGTATTTACTGGAAGCCTTTACTTTGAAACGATAAGGAATCCATGGATCCAATTTTTAGGACAGTGGTTTCATCAAGCTATTTATTATTATTTTCATTTAATCCACATCAGATAAACAGTGAGATCTCCTAAGTTTTAGGCCGAAGAACATACAATATTTCTAATCTGTTGCTCTGCAGTCCCACTTTATGAGAGATTTATTTCTTCGAGTCATTCTTCTAATTGCGAGCTAAAAATTAAACATATATCAGAGAAGGCTAGCGAACACATTATTTTAGATAACATCAAAATGAATCGAGCAAATTGCAACACGTCCTCTTCTCCCAACGAGAAAGTTTTTCCTTTCCATTCCCGTTTGGCAACAAAAGGATTATCTTGCCCTTCTCCCCCACCTATTTCGTTTTGTCCTGTTTAACAGTTTTCCCGGTATTCTACCCTTTCAAGGGCAGGTAACATTTTTGTTCCCTTCTTTTCTCCAGGCACATGCCATATGGAGGATCGCGTATTTATGTAAATATTGAAGATAGTGATAGTAAGCGTCGAAGCTAATTGTGTGAATTTTTCTACAGTGTTGTTATCAGGATAATTTAATTTTACAAATCAATGGATTATACAATCTATAGTAGTCACGAGAGTAAGGGGAAATGGTAATCTAGAAAAGAATATTCGTTATTTAAATCAATCGAATGAGCTTTAACTTTGAGGAACTCCATAGGTAACTAAACACAAAGAAATAAATAATTTTGTCAAAGTTATACGACTTTCTGTGTGGAAGTTTTGGCACTTTTATTTCCTTGTGTTTATTCCTTACTTATTTCTCTTGATAATAGAAAGATTTTCAATTGGGAAAGTTAAACGAAAGGTGTCTAAAAGCAATCAAATTACAGTGATCTACCGAATCATGCACATATCTTATATATTAAAATTCAGCCTGCGTATGTTTGTGCCCGCAAAACTCGAAAACCACTCGGTCGATTGACTTGAATTTTTTACAGAACATTGCATTCAAATATATATATATATACGAAAGTGTTTATATTGTAAAAAATGGTGACACTTCGTCCTTGCTTCGATCCCAGACGAGTCAAAGCATTTCCGTGAGAAATGCACGTAAAGTTCATTTTTGTCTCTGCATGCTTCATTTCTTTTGCAAAATTAAATTAAAAATAATAGTCATTCGAGATTGAGACAAGAACCAATAGCAGAGTAAATGAATAGAAAACCTTATTTTGGTCGTTTATTGTTGTTTCCGAATTGAATTTTTGAGATATTTTACGGAATACACGAAAAGTTTTGTGAGTATAAACAGCCGGTCCCCCTGACGACAAATGCCATTTTTGAATCCGAGATCCTGCTTTTCGGCCTATTTGAAATTAGGAAGAAGAGAAAAGTTGCTGGTTTCGTTCACATTGATGAGCATAATCAATCGTTGGAAGTGATTTATACGATCGATTTTCGAAAAACGAAATGTGAGTTAATTTGATACCGAACGTTGTATTCAGTTAAATTCATTTGTATTGTTTTGGAAATTATTTAATAATCTGTTATCGAAAATTAAAGTGAGAGTGACTTTGAATGCTGCATTCAATTCGATTCATTTCTTTAGTTATCTTCCAGTTGATCGTCGTCAAATTAAATAGTACGCGTTAACACATCAAATGTTGCGGCAGATAATGGATAGTAGTAAATGATCATTATATAAATAACGAAAATTCTCCATCCAAACGCGAGAGCCGAGCTAGCGTAACGTACCATGTTCTCCATCTTTCTTTTCTCTCCCTCCCTTTTCGAGAGAAAGGCTCGCCGGCCCGAATTTTGGACTTAGAATTTCTTGGTGGGTCAGGGGTGGTAACTTTTTTTTGCTGTTAGCTGTACAATAATTTTACTGTTACATATTACTTTGTAAAGGGTTAAGTTACTGTTACTTATAGGGGAAAGTGTTGTACATACATACGTTTAGACAGTTGTACCTCGGGACAAACTGCATTTCTCTGCCACATGTGTGTGGCAGACCAAACTATCCTGTCTTAAGGTAGCGGTTCGGGCTGCGACAGAGACAGGAGACCGAGACAGGCTACAGAGATAGGCAGACCGAGACACATGTCTCAGTCTCCGGTGGTCTACTGTGCACCGAGACTAACGTCGGAAAAGTGAATAACGCAATCCCTGAGCGAACTGGAGTGAACTTTTCGCCGGCTCCCCTTGAACTACATGTATTTTTGGGGTTTTATTTTCCTCTCATACGGTACTCTGGAGCTTGTCTCACCTATGACATGGACTCAGATAGTTTAAACGAACCTTTTACTTAACGATCATGCTGGATTTTTTTCTCAAAGTCTTCTTGATTCCTTTCATCATGGAAAATAAAACATGCCTGCAATGTGAACTGTTCGGATGCCGGTGTCGTCTGCTACGTCGATGCAGAAAACGAAACATCTGCCAACCTCCCGCAAACTGAAGTAAAACCTCGATGATTATTCTAATTTTAATTTTATGAATATTCTAATTCATTAATCCGTTCCAGTCTTTAGTTGATCAATTCCCAGTATAGCATAAAAATTCCTTAATAATCGTTTACCGCAATGAAATAAAGCTTCTCTATAATACATCATAATACTTTTCCTGGGTAATTAGAGATTTTCCGCTTGTGCAAATGATTGATCTAATTCATAATTGGGGCTCAATGCAGTAGAAGTTGTCAAAATGACGAATACGAGAACTTATATACATGCAAGACCTGTAGGTGCAGCTGAGAACACAATGAAATGTTCATTAAAACGCCGTGGCTAAATACCGGCGCTCGTTCTGATTCATAGAGTTTAGATAATGAATGAAATAATAAAATTAAGGAAGATGCATACATTCTAGTTTCGGAACATTTTGTGGGAGCAGCTGTTTTGATACACAGCAATGAACCATGCTAGAGGCAGAAACAGACACCTGCTTATTTACCTATAAAACGTTTAGAGCAATGTTACACATTGCTCAAACTACATTTTGTTCCAAAACGTTCGACTTACTCAATCAAATCTTGATAACTCTGTATATTATCTCTATATATTACAACATATATATATCTCTTTCAAATTTTCATCTCTATATGAGTCAAGCTGAGAATTGAAGAGCACCGGATGTTGTCGAATCATATCAAAATATCCGTTTCTTCATCAGGAAATTACGTCATCTTGAACGTTCTCTCGAGGGAGACACGAGACACTACTTGTCCCGGACGGCATCGGTCTCCCGGTTATCTGTCTCGCCACGCTATCTCCTGCCTCGGTCTCGCTCGCGAACTGGCACACGTTCGAAAGCATTGGTCAAGTAATAGTCTCGGTCTCCTAGATCTGTAGCCTGTCTCGGTCTCCTGTCTCTGTCGCAGCCCGAACCGCTACCTTTAGATCTTCATCTGGTCACTAGGGGTGTAGTGTAGTGCAGAGTGACTTACAATTATAAAGTGAGATTTGTGGAAGCTGAATGAGAAAAGGAAAAACTGTCATTGGTAAGTAAATTTTTGTTGCTTCATTGTTGTTTTTTTCTATTTTTGTTTCTTTAATCTGAATTAAAAACTAAGGCATTGTATTAAACTTTGAAATATGCTCTTTCCAATGGTATGGTTGATCAGTCTGTTCAACTAACCTTGGGACGTCCCAAGGTACAACACATTTAATATTTTTGATAAAATACATAAAATAAATTATCTATTTACAAAGTTTGGATTGCTCAAAGAAATACAAAAATAATCCCAGGAAGAAATTCAAAGGCGAGACGATAGACGCCACTAGTTCAGAGGATGAGTATTTAATCTAGTGATGAAGATTGTGAAATATCTTTGCAAGAATTAATGCAAAGAGTTTTGGAAGAAGAAATAGATATTTCCTTAGAGGATAGAGTGTGGAGAAATAAAACCACATGATTATGTTTTATTAAAAATTATTATTATAAAAAATATAGTAAAAAAATAATTTGTTACTATGTAGCAAAAGTCTTTAAAAAACGGACATTGTATATGAAATTCAGTACCTAGTTAAAATGGAAGGAAAACTTTCCTATTAAGAGAAGAAACTCCCTATGAAATAGATGAGGATGATATAGTATGTAAATTGCCTTCAACTTCAGGAACCTCTGAGGGTCTAAAGCAAGTAATGAAGTTCCCCGTTGATTTCAATGCATATGACATGCCTAAGGACGAATCTTGTTGTTAAAGAAACCTTTTTTTTGGTAGTTATTCTTATTTTTGCACTTTTTGTGTGAATTAAATAATAATTATTTTCTAATTTTATGTTTTGTCCACTATCTCACTTAGTCCCAAGGTACAACACCCCAAATCCCAAGGTACAACACCATGTTGTACCTTGGGACACATTGCAAGAGCGCAAAAAATAATATATTAATCACTTATTAAAAAACATTTTTTAAAGTTTTAGGTGTTGGTGTGTTGTCGAAATGCTGTGTTTTAATTTATTATGCAAAAAACTAATATTAACCTTATGCAAGTAAAAATAAAAATATTTGTTCCTGTTCCAAGGTACAACACTCTCCCTATCTTTGTAAAGGGTTTACCTTATAGTAAACGACATTGTTTTATGAAGATCTAAGACATCTGATTGGCCCTTGCGGCCTAAGAGGTGAACATTGTTATTCCTCGGGCTTTTCTAGGCTTTGAAGCTAACAAAGTAATAAAAGAATCAGTAAAAGACCGGTGGAAAGCGTAGGATGGCTGTCAATTCCCTATTTTTAAATTTAAGCGAAGGAACCCTCGATGAAACACTTCTCTTCCCTGATTCTTTATTTGAAGCGTGCTTTATTTAAGCAGCTCACATTCCAATCCAAATTCGATAAGAACAGTAGAGTTGCTACGTTTTTAGAAAACTCAACAACTCACGTTTTGCTACGCTGTCAATCATTCATTTATTTTCCTCAAGATATACAGCGATGAGTTATTGAAATGATTGTCCTAAGTTTCCTTTAATTTCTAGCTCTAGTTTCTTAATTCAACTCGCCAAAGGTGACGTAGAGGTTATAACCTCTACGTCACCGGTAAGGACAACAGCTCGAAATCATGCTTCGTCATTGATTATATCAGCAGATTGAGAAAAAAGGTTTTTTCTCAATCTTATTTTTGGATATTAATATTTTTTGGATAATTAAATTAATAAGTCACATAAAGAAAAAGATATGAAATTCTCCAAAAAGGTGATGAAGGTCGTGAGAAAGGACCACTGCGCTATGGAAAATGTGTCAATCTGATTGATTCGTTAATCCCAGAAGAATCAATAATCACCAAAAGGAAATTGGCGATATTTTCAAAGCGCTTTAAATGCTTTAACAAAACAAAAGCTACCAAAAAGTCGGGTTACTGCAACTTTTGCGATACTTATGATTGATGTTATGATGAGGAGCTGAGAAAAGAGGAGCGACAAAAACCAGATTTTAAAAGGAAGATCACCACTAACATCCAATAAGCTTATCCGTGTCTTAGCAATGATTACGACGATAAGAAAATTTGATAATTATGAGGAAAGAAAAGGAAATTCTCGAGAAATAGTTAAATTAAAAATAAGTAGCTTTTGATGAAATAATCCACGAAGGCGCAAATAATTCCATTTCAGAAAGGTTACTTCTTAAACGATTCGCATGACTAAAATAACAATTCTACGAACAAAACAAAAATTCCAATAAATTATTAGACGATTTAAGTACACGCTTTAATTTATAAAGATTTAATATGGAAATATGTGAAGCTGTAATACGATATGAATCGTGTTAAATTTCTCACTTCATTTTTTGGACGCCTTCGCAGCGAAAATCTGCAGCACGTGTTTTTTTGACCTCCTTTCAGTCACTTCTTTATGGCTTCGCGCGTATTTCGGGCTTTTATGAGCTCTTCCTTATATAATTTAGCGTATTTCGGGTTTTTATGAGCACTTCCTTATATTTTATTCGTCGATGGAAAGTTTGATCATCGGACGATTTCCATTCACTTGGCAACACCGCCTGCTGTACCCAAATACTTCCTCGGAAAACAATTTGCTGCAATAATCGCGGCACTGTATGTGCATATATTTGTACACGTCAGCAACAATAAAAACTTATTTAATAAATATTCCAGAAGCAATGGATCGAAGTCACTATTTATAATTGAATTTGATGCACTTCCCGATGAGATGGAAATAATAAATCAATCCTATAGCAAATATGAAACCAATGATACCCATGGACATCATGTATACCAAATAGCTGAATTCCCCGTTGATTTTGAAATGTAGAAATAGAGTAAATGTACCTTTTCTCAGAATAGAATCTAAAATATCTCATATTTATTTGGTTCAAAGGAACAGGTAATCGAAAAAGAAACTTTTCCGTGAATATCCCAATACATTATCAAAGATCTCGCACAATTTGTTCCTGAAATCTATATTGTACAGTATGAATCTTTATGGAACTAAAAAACTTGTCTCGGGCTCTTACAATGATTCTTTTTCATTTAATTTGCCGTTAAAATAGAGACGATATGGGAACTCCTCTTGGAAAGTATATTTGCGAATTGAATGCACGACCCCGTTCTTCCCGGAACTCGTTCGAGTTTAGATTTAGTTTGCACGAGTCAGTCGAGTATACCTATATTTATTGATACTTTTTCAAGTAAGGTTTTTGATACAGCAAGTATCATTTATATGCCGATGATTTGCAGATCTATTTAGACTCCAACAGACCTTCCTCAATCAATGAGTTTGTTAAACCAAGATTCAATCAACGAATGGAGTAATTTAACTGCCGTTTATCTATCAAAGGCAATCGTAAGAATTTAAATATCGATATGATGCCCACCTTAAACGTCCCTTTGAGTAATTCAGTAAATAATCTTGAGTACATAATTAAGTACATAAATGGAAATCTCCAATGGTCGCAACAAGTCACAAATATTCGTAAGAAAGTTTATTGTCCCTTCAAAATCTCAGACAACAGTTTTAAAAGGAACATTTGACAAACTATTGCCAATGCCAGGATGGGCAGTGATGCGAGATCGTAAGTTCGAGCCAGCGATTTATTTATCCTGACTGAAAATGCTAAATCTTAGAAAAATGATTACTCTTCGTGTGGGGTGCATCGTTAAAACTAAACTCAATTAAAATGGACCTCCTCAAAACGTAAATCCCCTAAATTAACAATAGCCTTGTTCAGCAAGGTTACAAATTTATTTCTAATCATGAAATCTTATAATATTTTCAATAATTACAACAAACTTCAAGAAACATAAAACGGAAAGTAAAATTAAACGAATAAAACAATGAGTCAGAATTAAATTTCTCATCTTTTTATGCACTCTCAATTTCGTATGAATTTGCAAACTTAGATTGTTTTTAAATAAAATAGAGCCTTTAAAATTAATAGCTGTTCATGGATATCTTATGTAAGGGTGTCGCCATTACTGCGAAAGAAAGGCATTATGCACATAAGAAGTATCATATATTATTGACGGGAGAGACATTAAATAACCATAACTGCTCGAAAAATGTGCAAGTTTTGACTATCGAATTTTACTCGAACACACGTTTCTACGATAATTGTTTGATATTCGTTTCTTTTGACGTTTATGAAGTAATTTTAATAACCGTATACGATGCTCTCAGTTGAATATTGGTTTCTACAACAGTTGCTTTTGCATTTTTTCTTTACAAAATATATTTATGATAATATGACATTATTTCGGACGGAAAATTCTCACTCTCCTCCGAGCTGCAACGTCATCGCGAAATCTGCATTCAGGGCTTTGTGATCTTCATATAATATCATCTAATGTTTGAATACCTCCATAGAATGAGTGTCCAGATGCCAGTCATAGGAATGTGTGTACTTTTCTCACCAAGGATTAAGTAAAAGAGTTCAGTAACACTACTCAATGAATGTAAGCATAACAATTTTGGCAGCATCGAATGAGGCGTAACCAAAATGCATCAATCACGGCCGAGCATCTCTCATAAAGCTATGATTAGGGCTGGGTAAGGTATAAACAGGAGACATCTGTACCCAAAGAGATATAATATATTATGCGATGAAAATGAGGAATAGTCACAGCAAGGTCACGTGGGCTAAACTGAGATTTCTAACCGCGTCTGAGAGAACACACTTTTTTCAAATTTATTTCTTCATTTCACTAATTGAAGTAATTTTCAACGAAAAATATAATTTGCCATGTATGACAGTCTTTAGATTTATCTATTTAAGTTTACGTAGCAAGTTGGCCTTCTGGACAGATGACAACGTTGATGAACTTCGTCACATAAAATTCATTCAGACGCCGAAATTGATGGAGGCACATTTTCATGAGCTAATAAGCTTAAACTTCAATCAGCGAAGTCATCACGATTTATTTCCACTAGCTGAGGCCGCGCAAATATTTGCACGCATAGAATATTTAAGATTTGACATTCTTTATAAAAAGTGCATAGTTCTTAATCTACTTTCCGCTGATGTTATTTTAGGTACCGGAAACTAACACGTATCTTATAAAACGTCAAATAATACTACTTAAAATTTAAACTGTTCCCGGGGCCAAGGCACAGTAAATGTCCTTCCATAAGGAATATATGGGTAAGGTAAGACGAGAATTGAGGCAGTTACAGGTGAGATTTCAGCTTGAAATCGTACACATAATTACAGATGGTAATTCTATACTTAAGAAGATTTCTTAAATGCCCAGGGTTCGATGCCAGGGTGGACCCGATTCTTCCATAAGGAATACATAGGAGAAATATTAAAAGTAATTATTTACTCCTAATCGATGAGATACACGACTATGTACCATGATGATGATCAATTTAATGCCTTTTTACTCAAATTTTTACCTTTTGCTCGCAATAAGAATTTCATACCGTACTCGTATTAACATAGTTGATCGTAATCAACCGTAAAACAGTATTTTACGTAGTAGTTAATTTTATAATACTATAAACATTAACATACTTTAATAATCAACTTTTCACTAAAATAATCATAGAATAATAATTCTTGATGTAACAATGCAAAGAATTCCAAAACTGAATTTACAATTTTGGAAATTAAAATAAATATATAAATATTTGCGCACACAGAATGTTTAATGTTTGACAAAACTTGTGAACAAATGTGATCATTTTATACTTTGCGAAACGTATCTTTTTACAATTAAATGTCCCGATTGTTTTTAATTTCCTGGTATGGCCATCTCAGATTATGTTTCATCTTATTGTGTACATTATATTTTATACTATTTAATTAAAGGAGTGGAATAAAATAGCTTTTGCTACAATGTTAATGAATGTGAGATCAAAGGTAGTCAATGTGTTATCAGAGCTAAGTGGAAAGGTATTTTGCTTATGTCATTCATTCACACAAAAAATGAATAATAGCAGAGTTGATTCTCAACCGGGATATTAATACATTGATTTCTTTTATTTATTTATTTAATACATTGATTATTAGCAGTGTGACAGCCTTGATCTTAACACATGCTTCATAATTGTAGGTTGATAGTGAATATCTGGCTAGAATTCTTTCCAAACCAAGAAATGAAAATTATAATTATGTCTATAAAGCCATTTCAACTCAATATTCAATCTCATATCTTTTAAATGAACAATTTCTTCAATGGAGACAACATTCTTTTAAGCAATATAAATATGTATTAAGATCACATTAGGATAAGGAGACATTTTCAGAAAGGCACAAAGAGATAACGGAAACGATGATTATACAGGAATAAATGATTTATGCCTCTAAAAAACAACGGCGAATATTTTCCGCGGAAAGTGATTTGTGGAGCTGATTTTACCCAAATACTAAAATGTGTAACACGGAAAACCATCAAATAACACAAACTCAATCACAATGCCAAAACAGAAACGAAAATCAAACACCAACGATAAGATAGTAAATGTATATGGAGTGGAAGCAATTAAAATTACCACAAATGAATCACTTTTCGTATTCTGCATATAACAAAATACAAAATTGCTTTACCTTTTCGAACAGGTATGCAATGTTAGCGATTTTCTACATTTAGATCACTCACTGTTCTACTCCTTGAAGAACCCAAAGACCGAATCAAAGGAAATCTTTACGATCTTCACTGAATACATTTTTGTTAATCTCTAAATATGCATCGATAAAATATATTAGATTTAATACTTAATTCGGAAGATTATATTAAAAAAACCAGCAACTCACCTGTTTATTTGTACGTATTCAGTTGAATTGATCAAGAGAAAGCAATTATAAGAGGCAAACTAGTAATCAAACCGTTTTGTTTCACGAAAGGACTGTCAACAATTACGTTGATATAAATAAAGCTTGGTTACTAAAGACAATTAAACAAAATTTGAATGTTTTTGAATTTTCGTACATTTTTCGCGAGATTTTTCAGGTGATATTGTTTTTAAATGCAAATGTTTATTATATAATTATACTAGCAGAAGTGCCCGTTGATTCTCAACGGGGAAATCCAAATTGATCATTACTCTTGGTACAGTCTTGATAGTAACACTTGCCTCATAATTTTTGGTAGATAGCTAATTCCAGGCTATAATTTTTTCCAAACCAATGAACAAAGTAAATAAAGTTATAATTAAGTCTACAAAGTCACATAAAGATGCCAATCTCATATCCTTTGAATGAACACTTTCTTCGATGAAGACAAAAATTATTTAAAGATTATAAAAAATATATTCGATGATCACAATAGGATAAGCAGCAACACCTTTTAGGAGACATTTTGTGAAAGGGAAAAATGGTTCTCGGAAACGATGATTAAACACAAATAACAGAAATATATTCTATATCTATTATATATAGATGCTTCTCCGGATTCATTCATGTATATACCTAGATAGATAGATAGGATACTAATTCACAGCCTAAACCACAAGCGTGATTTACTTGAAATTTTTACGACGTATTGGCCATAACGTGTAACCGCCAGAAAAAATGTGATTTTGAACCTCAGTGTCATGGGTTCGATTCCAGAGGGCCCCAAAGTCCCGATTTTTTCCGTTTAAATGCATTGCTTTGATTTTCGGGAATAAAAAAAAAATACTT
This sequence comes from Sympetrum striolatum, assembly GCA_947579665.1. Classification (NCBI taxonomy): domain Eukaryota; kingdom Metazoa; phylum Arthropoda; class Insecta; order Odonata; family Libellulidae; genus Sympetrum; species Sympetrum striolatum. The sequence goes on from OX388350.1 coordinate 90,065,696, forward strand.
CCCGCAAAGGTAGAGAATCAAAACTCAGGGAGCCTATATATATGAACATGATCTATCGAAAACATAAATGAGTTTTACGGAGAATATCCTGGGTTCGATGCTAGGTCGGGGCAAAAATCGGCCGTTTAAAATGCATTGTGGTGATTTTTAAGATATTTTTTGGACCCCTTTCCGAATGCATGGAAACTTGAAATTTGGCATGGGGTTAGAAATCATAAATATATTTCATAATCAAATTTTATATATTCGCTGATGGTCCTTGGTTCGATCCCAGAGGGCCATTTGCACTCCACAATGCATTTCTTATGGGGATAACGGAAACACATTTTAGGTACTTCCCGGTATGATATCGACTTCAAACTTTGTATGAAATTAGATCAAGTCCTAGCAAGTCATTTTGTGCATTTACAGCTTCCAATACGTCGAGGTTTCGACACCTGGCGTCTCTACAATCAGTCACTGATCCTATTTTTAAGAATTATTTTGAACCCCTTCTTAATAATATTAAAACTTGAAATTCGGCATATATATAGAAAATATAGATACATTTCGAAAACATATTTTATTTTTCCTAGATCGTCCTTGGTTCGAATCCAGAGAGCTATTAACATTCGTGAAAAGTAGGTCTTCCTTTGAGGCAGTTGCAGCCAATATTTCTGCTTGAATTTTCACACGTATTTAGAGAAGATGATCTTCTGATGTGCTGCATATAAATTTCACCAAAAAGACCCGGGTTCGATGCCAGACGATTAAATTGAAGCGAATTTTAAGAATATTTTCAATCCTTTTTTTCCTTTCCGGGACCGTCCCGAAATAATGCGGTTATGAAATTAGTGTTGTCGATCTGCTTGCAGTATGCAAGCTACATTTTACTCGTATATATATATATATATATATATATCACTCAAAACCAACTAAGGATATTTTTTGCAGAAAGTAAGTGTATTATGGAGCTGTTTTGCACCCCAATACTGCGTAACGTAAAGATGGACCTCATCAAATAACACAAATGCCATCACAGTGCCAAAAGAGATCTCTTGGAGGGATCCAGTTGAAGAGATGAACCAAAGATTAAACACAGATAGCAGAAAGATAGTAAATGTGTAATAATTGGAATCACTTGAAAAAACCACAATGCATTACTTTTTTGTTCTGCGTATAACAAAACATAAACTTGCTTTACCTTTTCAATGAATGGATACGATGTTGGAGATTTGCCACAGCTTTACAAATCGCCGTTTAACTCCAACACTGATTCTGGGAAATCTTTACGATAATCACTAAATCTATTTTCGTCAATCGCTAAATATTTAGCAATGTAAATTGATAAGTTGTAATACGTAACGCACAAGATTAAATTAAAAACATCCGAAACTTACCATGTTTTTTAACGCATCAAGTTGTATTAATCGAGAGAAATCAATTTCATCTAACAAACTACTATAAGCCCATTTATCCCACGAAATAGTCAGTAAACAATTAAGTTGATATAAATAAAACTTGGTTGCTACATACGATTCCATAAAATTTAAAATCTTTCTTAAATACTGGTATTCGTATGTTTATACGCTCGATTCTTCACAGTATATCGTTCATAGCTGCAGTTACTAAGATCTCTTAAATTTCTCCCTCTTCATATAATCTATCACTTATTCTTAACATTAATTTGAAGTAAGCATATATTCTCAATGTGTTCTTACAGAGAAATACATGAGCTGGGGACTCAACAATTACCTTGATTGTCAGGGGGATGGGTTGTTTACGACCACAAAATTTCAATAAAATATTCACGTACTTTATCAAAATGTGCGCAATTTCGAATCGAAAACGATATTCCACCACCAACTTAAGAATTTTCATTCTGTTTTCCTCGTTCTGGTGCTTGATTCGACTTTCTAGGACCATTATTTCTAATTTAATTTTCAAAAGAAATGAACCCTGATACGAAAAAACTGACCTCTACGTGTATTTCTTATGGAAACGTTTCGACCCGTCTGGGTTCAAACCGTATACCTTAGAGAAATAAAAAGTAACCTATACTCTGCGCGGGGTTAACGTTTAATGATGTAGAAAATTTCAAAGTTTTGCGACTCTTGGTTTTCGAGTTTTTAGCGAACATACATACACATATAAACACATACCCACACGCACACCCACACTCTATTTTATATATATACGAGTAAACTGCTGCTTGCATACTGCAAGCATATTGATAACACTAATTCCAAGTCAACATCATATCGAGATAATTATTAAAAATAATCATCAAAGAAAATAAGCATCAATAGAAAAAAAAGATTTAAAATATTCTTAAAATTCGCTGCAACTGATCCATTCGTCATCGAACCGGGTCTTCATGATGATACTAACTATGAAGCACAACAGAAGATCAACATCTCTAAGTATGTATGAAAACTCAAGCAATGATATTTGCCACAACTGCTTCAGCCTGCCTCCCTTAGGGCAACTCTCCGTAGAGGCGATGGAGGCTCGGAATAAGGACACTACAAAATTCCGTCAAAGATTCAGCAGAAAACACTCCAAGGTGGCCACAAACGACGACTTACTTAAAAGGTTGTTGATCACCTCTAATCCATTTCTTTCCTCTAACTTGACACCGATTCCGAAGAGATACAGAAAGATGCCGAAAGTATTGAAGGAACTACTGATTTAAGACAGCGAGGGATTGGAATCAGACAGTAGTGACGACCAGAATTTCTCAGAAGATTAAGAATTTTCCATAAAATGCGTCCGTGGAAATACCCAGTAAATACCGTTAAGGGCTGCGCGGTGCCCCTTTTCGCGTGGCCCTCGTCGGCGAGGGTGGAAAAGGTAAGTGGTAGAAAACAATCAGATGGTGCCTTTTCTGCAATCCATGAACCCGTTACCGTACATTCGAACTTACTAACTGTCTCAGAAGTTGATGGATATTTCTAACTTCTGGCAAGAATCCGTAAAGTATCCAAAACTTATCGTATTTACCAGAGTACCGCATCCATTGACTCATTCGCACGATCAAATATCCTTTTCATATCTTCGATATAGAATTTCTGAACAGTGACATTGATAATGACTGCATACTTAGCTTCAAAACAGCGATTTTAAAGAGTTAAGGCCAAAAAAACTAAAACAATCCAACGAAGCCGCCGTACTTCCAGGCCCAGGAGCGCGGACCTGGATCGTGCAACGCGATCGAAAAATCCAGTTTATTTTCGTGGTCGGTAACGTTCATGAAAGATCTCTGCTGAATATTCTTAAACTGTCTTCATCGAATACTCTGGTGTAATTTCCCGCTGCACATATTTTTTAAACAAAAGATATCGACTACTTTATGTCAAAATTTGTCCGAAAAAAGCGTCCGCCATTTTATGATGGAACACCACACAAATATTGACCAATATCCTTGAAATTGATAGATAGTATAGATAAAGTACCATTTTTATCGAATATAATGTTTTTTATTCCACTAAATTCCTTCTACAAGTCCACTATTAGCTTAACTTATAAGATTTTCGAAGAAAAATAAAATCGGGCGTGTTTTTGGAAATTTAGTCATGTTTGACCCTCCGTATCTAAGTAACGCACACGATTTATGAAAAATGACTTACCGTTCCATGATCAGCAATCATTTGGCTGTACAAATGCAGAGTTTCAAGTTTGTATCTAAAAAAAAAGCAATTTTGGACTTTTGTCCAGCTTTTTTCGATTTCGGACCACTGTGCGACGAGTAGAATTTTACTGAAGCACGCACAAAAACAATTAATCGCTACAACTTGTGCAAAACTGCTCCGCCGGCAATATTGGTCCTGTAGATGGAGGGGGACAGTACTAACAACCTACTGATTGATTCCTAGCACAATCTAGCGTTTACTGTATTAAATAACTCGACTGGGCCAACCAGCCCCTATGGCCAACCAGCCCTGGTCTCCCCTATATTTTAAATTTAGCGCCCGGCATCGAACCCGGGTCATTGTGGTCATACTTAATATGCAGCACAATAGGAGATCAACATCTCTATGAGAGAACCCAGAAACAGTGTTGATTTATCTATTTTTTTTCTTAAACCTAGTCTTAATATACATCTTCTAGCAGAGCGAGAACTTCCTATCATTTCGATAAGTGCATCAAAAAAAATAATGAAAACTACCTCAATATATTTTAAATGATAGATTTTTGCATCGTCCTAGTATCGAACCCCGGATTATTTCCGTAAAAGTCATTTATGTTTTTGATAGATCATGAGTTTGACTCTCTACTTGAGTTTTGATTCTCTACACATCCGGGAAGTATTTTTTAAGAATTCCCAAAAATCAAAGCAATGCTTTTAAATGGGAAAAATCGGGACTTTAGGGCCCTCTGGCATCAAACCCATGACACTGAGGTTCAAAGTCGCTTTTTTCTAGCGGTTACACGTTATGGCCAATACGTCGTAAAACTTTCAAGTCAATCACGCTTGCGGTTTAGCCTTTGAATTAGTATCCTATCTATCTATCTATATCCTTGAATGAATCCGGAGAAGCATCTATATATAATAAGATAATAGATAAGATACATGAATGAATCGGGAGAAGCGTCTATATATAATAGATGATATGATCACTCGCAGCCTGTTAGTTAAATTCATTTCGTTGGAGGTGCTATACAGTGTCTACGCAAACAATATTCGAAAGAAACATTAAAAATATCCCCCTCACTAAGATATGGTAGGAGAAACACTCTCATATACTCAAAAGTTGATCAAATTATTATTTATTGTATTCCCCCTTTGAATTCCCAACTTCAAGTAGATCGGTTCTGATTGGGCCGAGAAAATAAAGACTTCCTCGCTGTCATGGCAGCCATAAAATATGAACGGCCTGAAGAAAGCGTTATATGCTAAAAGAGGAACACTCCTGCAATTCCAGGAAGAAAGGAACGCAGGAAGTTTAAGTTTGATGAGTGATAAGCGGAAGTCCTCAGCGGTCTTAAGTTCCCCGGAAAGAAACGAGGAAATTCAGAGGAATATTCTTTTCCTCCAAACCGATGGTGCAATTGAGTAAAAATTACGTCATGGAAGTAAACAAAGCGATGGAACTTTATCGCTCGAAACGGTATTCTGCAGCTCATCTCCGTTGCGGTTTCTGATATTTGTCTGTCACTGGAGTATGTTTGGACACGATTTGTGCAGAGGCTTCCCAAGGAGATTCAGTATTGCTGTTTGAATTTTCGATTTTTAGTAAAATTTATGATTATCCTAAAAGTGAAAAGGAAGACGCGCAAAAATACGCAGTAGAAGTAACGCTTATAAAAGAAGGCTAGTGAATGAAGAGAGACCACACGATCTATAACTGGTTTTGATAGTTCAATGTGATCTCTCCAAATTCATTCGGAATGAAGTTTAATATCAGCAATATCCACCTCAGCGGATCTTATAGGTTTCGTTCTTATTATAGGAAACTGTTTTCGTTATGAATTTAATCGATGTCGCAGAATGAGAAAAGAAGCACACCTTCACAATTGAAGGCGCTCTCCAACCGAAACACTTCTGCTAGCCCACTCTTGGATGCCTAACTTAAGGCGAGAGAGTAATCTCTCTTTTATTTCTTCCGTAATAACATCTCCATCATTTCTGAAAATTATTGCGGGATATAATCAATAATTATAATTTAAAAAATTGACTGCGATTTACGCAAAGTTGAGGGAGAAGCCGAGTGAAAATTAATTTTAAAATTCTGGCGGAAATTGACAAGGAGTTGACTCATTTTAGATTCCAACATAACAAACCATCAATTTCGCAAAAACTCGCTTTCCCTCGCGCAGCATCAAATTGCCCAACTTCGTAATTTACAGAGGTTTTGTTCAGTTGAATTTTTGTATATTCCGTAATCTGTAGTTAAAAAAAACTGTTTTGTCAAACACCTACGCAAGCATCATCAATCATCTTGGAATCTGCTAAAAACACCTGTACAGAGAAGGAAGAATACACGTCCGCCCAATAAGACAATTAATTTCTTTCGAAACAGATTGCAGAATTAGCACTTGAAAACAACAGACTACGAAGTTACAGAAATTAGCCTTTAAGAAGGCGGATATCGCAAAATACATAGATAAAAATCTCCAATCACGTCGAGCAAGTCTCTTGAACAACCCAATAACATTTATGCGACTCCACAAAAAGAATGCATCGATATAATCATGGATCGCCTTCAAAATAAACCGATATAAATTTGGCAAAAGACACATGGTTTGGGCATTTTTTGTTGCGACCGACCAATGGACGAGCCTCACGCACCGAGAGGAGGGGCCACAAGCATAGGCAGTCGATCCCTGCGCACCGCTATTCGAGCCTTATCACTTTGACGGAGCGGACGGACCGAAGCGAGCGAGCGCTGCCCACAGACTGAAGACACGGAGGTGAGTGTCAGGGGAAAGTGTGGTCCCCCCTTATACCCCTTCCACGCGATTGCGGAATTTGCAACCCTTAGCGAGGGCCACCTTATGGCAAAGAGGACCCTTTTCGCTTGGGCCCGACGGGGGCCCCGGGGCACCCACCCTTGCCTCCAGGCCTCGAATCGGGTCCCAAATAAAGGGAAATGAAATTTAGATAACTACGGCTTACGTTCCGCCATTTTAAGTTTAAATAGTGCGCAGGTCTAGCGATCTTTTCGACGAGTTCTTTCCGGTTTGTGCCGGGAAATGAGCGCAAAATTGAACGGTTCGGAAAAAGATGCGGTTCGAGCATCCATCCTCGAGATCGAACGGGAATTTGACATCGCGAAGAAAGAAAAACTAAGGAATCTTTTGAAACCCTGGAAATTTGGCCATCTTAAAAAAGGTGACTTCAAACGAGAGTCCTAGAGATGAACGATTCAAGGGTGTTTCTTTAGAAATCTTTGAGAATCGACGAAAATTCTATCGAAAAAAGGTACAGCAACAGCTGTGTCACAATATGTGTGATCTTTTTATCTCATTTGGCTCTCTGATAAGGTATCTGGAAAGAGCGATCGATTTGCCGAAAGTTGCGTTGCGCCTTTAGGGTCACCTTGGAGAGGAAATTCCTCAACTTCCTCCTCTAAATGCGATTCCCTCTATCCATCAGTATTACTCGGAAATATTTCAAAGTACCGGTGAATTCGATTTCGCCGCCCTCTCATTGCAGATAGTCTTCTGTTTCTCGGAATACTTCGGACTGCTTATACTTTGAATCTCCGCACGAATATTAGTGGCATAAATCGATAGTGAAAGTGACGGGAGAATGGTTCTTTTATTTACTATTGATTTCCTGGCACCATGGTGATGGTGTCCTTGGGGTTCGTCTAATAGGTGATTCGACATTTCGCTCATCTAATCGAAAGGAACGAGATTACTCGTCATCTCAAAGTGAATTGCCTTCGAACGCAGTTCATAGAAAAACATACGTCATTTATGACATTTCAGACATTGCTAAAGAGCAAAACATTGCAAATTTGCAAAAAAAACGCGAGAAATTGGCGTAAAAAATCATTTTTTAAGTAAAAAAGAAATCACTCCGAACTTTAAAATATACTTCAGTTTTTCATCGATGTCAATAGAACGACGTTTTAGAGTAAATTTTCAACTTATCACTCGAAAGACGCCCCATCGAAATCGTCGTCTTTTCCAAGCACACGCATTTTGGGATTTAAAGTTTTCTCAAGAAATCGAGTGGACAATTCAACGAGGTTAAGTTTCACTTAGTTTTCTTATCACTTTGCAGTTTTATAGGCGACACTTCGTCAATACCTAAAGTTAACTTACCTTCCGCGAGTTCAAAAACATGTCGTTAAGGCATTCTGACCAATCACGTAGGCCACGCACTCCACGTCACGCTTAACCTTGTGCGCACGAATCAAAATAGCCATTATCCAAATCTTCATTTTTAAATTCCGATTATGCTCATACTTGCTGCACATGTTCATCGAAATACGTATCTTCGCTTAGCCTTTGTACAAAAAGATAATATGAATGCGTCGCGGAAGTATATTTTGAGAAAACAGTGAAATGAATTCCAAGTTTGTCTTTTAAAAGAAAAACTGCTCATTAATATTCTTCCATTTATGCTGTACAATAAATTCTGTTTGCGATAAATGCATTTATTTAAGCGGCATTTTCTTTTCAATATATTTGAGGACAGCTGCGCGTGATTTCGCAAGCGTGCATTCATGCGCGGGCGATAAAATTCATCAAAGTGCAACGAATAGAAAGCGCAACTTATTTTACGCAAAAGAAACGGTGTTCAAATGCGTGGCCAATAATGCTTCCGAAAAGGCATAAAATAGAAATGCTGCAATTTATGGAATAATAGAAAGATGCGAATCGTCCCAAAAGGCACGTGCCAATCGCCTCCATTCATAACGAACATGAGGAGATTCGCGGACGACATAGATATATGTCGTCCGAGGGAAATAGATAGTTCAGAGGATAGATTAACTCTTTCAAACGACTTGGATAGAATTATGAACTGGTGCGATGATTGGCAATTAGACCTTAATGTAGATAAGTGTTCGGTAGTTAACTTCTTCGAACGAAAATCTATAATAAATGATTATTCTTATAGTCTCCGAGGGGTAAACCTAATGACAGTAGAATCGGTAAAGTATCTTGGAGTAACTCTCACGAATAATCTATCATGGAGTGCCCATATCCGAAATATATGTGGAAAAGCACTTAAGAAACTCGGCTTCGTTGAAAGAATAGTCGGTAGGTGCGAAGAAAAAGTTCGCGAGCAATGTTACTTAGCGTTAGTTAGGCCTCACCTTGAGTATGCATGCAGTGCATGGGACTCCGCCGAGAAATGTCATATTCGGGATTTGTAAATGGCAACACGAGGCGTCACATTTGTTTATCAGACACTGGTATGACTTCGTGCATTCTTATACTTTCTTACGATAACAAATGTTTAAGTGGTTTCTCACCATCCAGCATTGTTTCTTACAAAACTTTCAACGTATAACAACGTCCAAAATTAATATTTAACATTGCAGTGTCTTTAGAGCGCATGATATTTGGAATGTATTTGAGTGATTACAATTTCTTGGTCCTGCTAAGGGTATCTACTTTGATACTTCTAGGTGTCTCGATAGGTTATTACAGGTTTATCAAATTTCTTTGTAGAAGTTTAATTGACTTTCCACATCGCAAACCGTTTTTTCATCAATAAATTGTAATATTTTATATAATTTAAAACTTATTTTAAATTGGTAATCAGTGAAAGGTGAAGTATTCTGTTTCAATTAACTCAAGCCGTTATTTATTTATTATTTTATAATCACCGAATAACGGGACTAAAGTTAATGAAACACATATTTTTCCTTAAGTGCATAAAATATATATGTATTCTTATCTCGACAAATATACATCACTCTTTATCTCGTAAAAAAAATTCAACATTTAAGAACCAATTTAATACTTCATTTGGAGCGAAAGAGAATATGAGGGACTGGTAACAGGATTGACATCACACCTGCTTGCACGTTGAAATTATGCGGATGTTCCCGAAACCAATTTTCATAAAATCTTAATTACTACCTTAAAAATAACGCACTGCGTCTTCGGCTATTTGCGTACGATGGATAAATCAAGAACGGAATGTCTTTCCTAGCTAGTAAAACGGAGGGTGATCTTCAATTGTTGGCTTCTGCAGAACGATTCGATTTAGGAGTGTCGCACATTTTAAAAATCGTGAGCGGAAAAGTCGAAGAGAATAGAGAATGGGACTCATGTGCATTCCATAGATTCTGACCAAGAGAAATCAAACCTTACATTAGAGATGTTTTTCGATTTATTATTAATTGCGGACACTGGTTTATTCATTACTTTTATCAAATTAAACAAAAAGTAACTAATACAAGATATTGTGGTAAAATTAAATATAAATTATCAACAGTTCATTTCAGCAAACCGAAATATGATGTCTGCGAATCCGAATGTGGAGCCCCTGATGTCGATTGTGCTGAGGAAAGCGATTCATTTTGCCCTGCTTTGAACCATCCCTCGGCAAGATAGACCTCGTCATGGAGGGATGTACAAACGATAAGTGCGTTTTAGAAAATACGCCGGAGATCCCTGGGACAAACAGGAACCTGAGGTCGCATTTTCGAGTCGATTATCACTTCGATAAAAAATAGTTTGCTCATCTCATAACATGCGCGAATTCAACTCTTTCAACTTAACGAATGAGGCCGAAATACATCGGCTTCCGATCCTTCATTCTCCACAACTCATTTTCCTCACAATTATTCTCGTTAATCGCAATTCCATCAGTTAACTCGGGTCAAAATCATTACAAAAGCTTACCTTAAGCTCTTTAGTTTATTCTATGGTATTCGGCCGGACTTCGTGGAAAGTCGTAATGAGAAATGAATAAGTCACTTCGTAATTTCCACACTGTGTTATTTATTTAAAACGTATGCCGAAACCGGTCGTATTTAAATAAATAACACAGTGTGGAAATTATGAAGTGCCTTATTCATTTCTTTAGTTTATCTTGACTTAAATTGACAAATGTTAAACGTTTTCGACGTCCCGTTTGGTTAGTTAAACTAACAACTGATCTAAATAGAACATGGATGCATTTCATACTGACTACGATAGCGAGAATAAAAGAGTGAGAAGAAGAACAATTAGAAAGTGCCCAATGAGAGTCTAAATAAAGTGCACAACCTCATTGATAGAACTGGGCGCATGGATATTGAACGATGTACGTAGGCATTGCTTGTATGTGCGCATTGCGTGTATGTATGTATGCAAACTATGCAAGGATAAGAAATGACGGAGAGGTATACAAAGCGAATTATGTGGTTATCGCGGAATAGCTTGACATGATTTATTGCTGTGCTGTACATTGCGTTGCGGTAGAAATTCCTTTTAAGAAAAACGTCGCTTATGGCTTAAAGAAAATTCTTATTTTTAATAAAGTTTAATAATACAAACGGTTAGTTTCAAATTCAAATTTCCAGAATTCGGGAAGGTTTTGGGGCTAACGAAAGAAATATTTCACCAGAAATATTCGTAGCCCACATTACGCATTAGTTTATAAAATAAGGGTGAAATTTCAGTTTTTACTCGTATACGCTTTCTCCAGCTAAGCAATTAAATCCAGCAGTTTACTAATTGCTAGAAAATTAAAATGACAAGCTTTAAGAAAACAACAGATTAAACATGCTGGGAAATTATACATTGTACATTGGATCGAGTATTTCTTTACAGCACGATAACATTGTAAAATTAAGTACTTCCACAGTTAAATAAAAAATTCTGTATCATCGAGATGAGTCTTCTAATCTCAATAGAACATTTCAGATTTCGCATCAGTGTGGAGTAAATCGAAAATCATAAACGGACACTCAAATAAAGTCATCTTCGTTTTGGGTGCGTTTCGATCCCAGTCGTCACTTGGGATAATTTTCAAAATATATTAATTTCTTCGAAAGCGAAATTCTCGAAACGAAGTTCTCTTGATTTTGGTAAATAAGTGCGACCCAACCTAGTTTTTCAAACCCCCTTTATATATTCTTTTCTAGCCTTTTTGCGACTTTCCCAGGAGCATAACTCCCAAGAAAGTACTCGCATTCGATCTTACGAATCCCTTGGTCGACTCGTAGCCGCTCGCATTTCCCGCGATTACGAGTCCCAGAAATTCGAATGTCGCGACGACGTAACGATTTTCCCCTCACTCTCGCTTTCTTCCGGCGAACGTCACTGCTGACGTCATCGGGTGTGGACGTGCCGATGAACAGGCGAAAGCACGTGTTTCCTAATTCGCTAAATATATCCGAACCAGGTAAATAGCATTCGGCCAATATTCGGACGTCATTTGCGCTTCTTTTTTAATCTCTTCTCGAATGTCCGCGATAAAGTCGCTTCGCGGGAGGCCCTCTTGGCTTACGGTTCATATAAGGAGTTCACCCAATTTCACTTTGAATTTAATAATCGTTAATTAACCTTAAGTGGTACTGTTCTCCTAAAGCATGAAAATTGAGCTTCTTAGAGTAGATTCCAACCAGCGATTGCTCCAGCTTAGTTATCCAGGGTTCGCATCTGTCCTCGGTAATCGCCTCATCCACATTGGGATGGTTTTAAAAAAGGCTGCTTCTCTAAAATTCACTTCTTTTCTCACTCACACAGTTACTTTGTTCGATAAAACCTGTTCCTTATCAATTTCCAAAAGCGATAAACGTTTTTTTTAGGTCGGGCTATATAAATCGGTGAACTGATACCACGCAAAGCTAAATAACAAATGTTAGGCTATTATCGTTACATTTTGGGCCGCTATACCAATGGACGAAGGTAAATAACACGGTGAGTATAGGATAGTAACAATAGTAATTAATAATAATAATTTAAGACTTTAATAGGGCGAATTTTAGTCATACTACGATTAACCCTTTTAGATAAATGCACAACGAACACTAACACCCATGCCCTATCCCAGAAAAATCCAGTTAGTCGGGACTTGAACCTTAGACCTCAGTGTTGGAAAGCACTAACTATTCCTTCGCCGAGATAGGATAGTACGCTATTTCAAGACAAAAATTAATCGTCCAATAGAATTTAAAAAACGAAATTTTACGATACCTCTATCGACATACTTCTTTAAGTGTTCGACTCAACGCGTCGGAAACAACATTAAAGAAAAATGTAATTCCATTCGATCGCTTTTATTGAGCAAAATTCTTGCAAATTTCCCCAAATGTGGACAGCCGAGAGCACGAATTGAGCCTCAACAAGAAATTTGGAAAGCTCTTACAGCGTTATCATTGCAACGTAATTAAAAATCAAACATCGAAAAACATAAATAAATAATGTGTATTCCGTCAGTTGACAACGCCTCTTGTAAATAACTTTAGATAATTCCAGTATCTCACATCGAATGCCTTCATTTCATCGAATAACTTCCCGCAAAATGTACTCAATCTCAGCTGTAGGAAAGACATTTGGATGCATTTCATGGGAGGGCTTCATCACTCGCGATGGAGAAGTAATAAGCATATTTAGGATCACATTTTATCTCTATTATGAATCACTTGATTATATTTCATTAACAGTTCTCATCAAATCACTCTAGGCCGATACTCCCAACGTTCTTCCATCCAAATGTTTCGTATTCTTTAGATCCATTTCTTACTCATTACTGATGCCTATTTTTTCCTTCAAATCTAATTGATACCAGATCTAAAGATTATCAAATTCCGACCTACTTTCATTCACCTGGTTGCCTTCGATGGCACATCTCGTTTCTTTCTATCCTCGTCTTCAAGACGTGAATGCTCTCGGTCTATCAAACGTATTATCCTGCAAAATATGCAAAACGATGGACCATTAATGGAATTCAGCAAATTGATTTGAATATAAAACATTTGCCGACATCCCTTTTGTTTAAATTTAGGTTGTTGGATGAAACAAGATCCATCGACGATATGCGAAATTGAAAACAATATTCAAAAAGAGACACTTTAAAGCCAATCAAATACGCTCAAAACACTGTTTTAAAATATCTGCGAACAGAATGTGTTTACTGATCCAATATTTATACTCAATACATTAGACATATTAGACATATTTATACTCTATACATTACTCTATTATTACTCTATAAATTAGAAAACAATCACTAAATGGAGCAGTTATATCAGTTAACCCCTCATACTATAATTCATTTGAAAGATTGGAACGAAGTAATAGTTAGAGCAATAAAAAGGTCATTAATGTATTATGATTAAGCAAAGTGCGGAGGAAAGACGAGGGAGACTTCTGGAGCGAGGATGCTAGTCATTTTCAGTGGGGGAAGCACTAGCCAGAGGGGACTAGCTGTAGTGTTGGATAAGAAAGTGGGAGAATCCGTGATAGCCATCGAGCTGATAAGCGATCGGGTTATGTCGGTAGAAGTAAAGTCTGAACCAGTAAACACGGTTATAGTTCAGGTGTACTTGCCCATTAGTTGCCTTACAGTGAGGATGATGTAGACATGGTTTATGAACAAATAGAGGAGGTTATGGGAAGGGTTAAGGGCAATAAGAATCTCGTTGTTATGGGAGACTGGAACGCGGTAGTTGGGCGAAGCAAAGATGGGGAAGAGGAATTCGGTTTAGGGAAAAGGAACGACAGAGGACAAAAACTGATGACTTTTACAAAATAAATAGTCTTTGCATCAAAAACACACTCTTTAAGCACCACAACAGACAGAGGTACCCATGGAAAAGGTCCTGAAATGTACAGTCCTGGCCAAAATTAACGCAGCACCGGCCGTAAGGATCGCAAGGGAGGTGCTGCGTTAATTTTGGCCAGGAGTGTACTTCTAAGGGTTCTGAATAGTGGAGTCTAGGGAAAAATTAAAGAGCAAATCGGAGAAGACCAGTTTGGTTTTCAGAGAGGGAAAGGAACGAGGGATGCAATTGGGGTGATTAGAGTACTTGCGGAACGAAGCCTGGAATTTAAGAGGGACTTATGTGTATGTTTTGTAGATTTTGAAAAGGCATTCGTTAGAGTCCAGTGGCCAAAACTGATGGGGGCATTAAATAAATATGGGTTAGACTGGAAAGATAGACCTTTAATTCAAAATTTGTATCTGAATTAAACAACTCGCGTAATGATAGCTGATGGGGAATCGGATTGGGCTGAATTGGGCAGGGGGGTAAGGTAAGAGTGTCCCAACGCTTTTTAATATATATGCAGAGGAAATGGTGAAAGAAGCCTGGGAAGAAATAGACAAGGGAGTAAAGGTTGGTAGGGAAGTAGTGAAGTCTGTAAGGTATGCTGACGATAAAGCCATTGTGATTCTGTAAAGGGTTTGCAAACATTAGTAAATGATAAAGCATGGGAGTTTGGAATGAACATTAACGTATGTAAAACTAAATATTTGAGGTTCACTAAGGGAAAGAAAGCGAAGTTGTCGAAAAGGGAAAAACTAGAGTAGATAGATAAATTTTCTTACTTGGGAAGTACTATTTCGTGGGATGGAAGATGTAAAGATTAGATTCGGACAAGAATAGCCTTGTTCAAGGCAGCCTTTATGAAGCGAAGGGAATTGATGACTAAAGGTGCTGTTCAATGCATCTGGCAAAAATATTTCTAATACTCTGGCCAACTTAAATAATTTCATACTCATTACAATTGATTCTATAAATTCCAGGTTTGAACAGGGTGCAGTTTTAACTTTACAGTTACATAGTTAAGTGTTTTGGTACTGCGGTTTGCTAAACGGAAATCATTCTTAGGGAATATTTTACATATTTTGTAGATTGCCGATTAAATTTAACTTGTGCCATTTCTGAGGAATTGAGTCGGTATTGAGTGTGAAATAGAAAGAATAGCAGTTCTTCTCATTTTTCTGGCAAGTCTTTTATTGACCAAAGAAGACCAAGGGTAACAATTATTAATTGCAATCGTTTGTATTGTATTTAGTTCTTTTTGGCAGTTGTCTCTGGTATTTTAATAAGTCTGTTAAGGAGGGAATGAATGGCTGCAAGTTTCTGTTTGTAATGAAGGTTAGAAGATGCTGGTATTATAAAGTCCATGTGAGAAGGTTTCCTGTGTGTGGCAAATTGGGTTTCATCGTCGGAGATGTTTAGGTCTAAAAAGTTGATCGAGTGATGTATGGGAAGGAGTTTAGCAAACCAAGTAGTTGGGATATTTGTCTTTAGGAACCTTTCCAGAAGCAGGTCAGGTAACAACATTGGAAAGCAAGGGATATTTATTTAAAAGTTGGGCTTCAACGATAGTCAAGAAAAATTTCAGCAAGAGTAGGGAAAAGTGGGGAACCCAGTAGTAAGTCCTTTAGTTTGACGGCAAAACATTTGACTGATAAACTCGCATCCATCAACTGTAACGGAATTATCGATAAACAATTACTCAACCATCATAAACATTCGGTCGCCCCACGTCTGCCAATTCCGAATAAGCGCACCAATGAAACAGCTCGCAAAAAGCGATGAAAATGGATTTGAATTTGGGAATGGATCGACTGTGGGAAGTGGAAACGAAATCATTATCGAATTGTGCTCACTAAAGAGAGAAATATCAACAATAAATCGATTTTCCGAACGATTTCTAGGGCAACCGTCCGAAATAAGATAAATCACGATTTTCGAAGTTGTGAAAATGCTCCCGAAATACTTTGGAATCGACGAATCGGAAAATTCGGATATTTTTATGACTTTTACGGCACTCGTCTGCAGAACAGAGAAAGCGCTTTGGCATCCAACGCAGTTCTATTTTAAAGCTTCCAAATACGGACTCATACGGTTTATTAATCTACCAAAATAAAGCGGAAGTTTAAAGATTCCACTATTATAAAAAGAACTCGTAAGAGAAGGAATCTGCTACACCGCTCCCCTCGAACTGAGCAGGATGCAACAAATTATAACCATTTTCTGTTAAGCAACTGACAGTCATTTTTCGTTCATTTTCGTGTTTTTTTTAGCAGAGCAAATTAATTTCAGTTATCTTGGGCGTAACTGCATTTGTATGGTGAATGATTATTGCAAATAAAATTAAAACGTTTATTCCCAATTTACCACTATGTAAAACCAGGAATACTTTCAAAATAAATCTCGTATGTTAAAACAGTTATCTGTAGGAATTGAAGGGTAATCACAACAAATTGGTCGTTATGGGAACGGTTTTCAAACGCATTAAAATACGGAAAATCGATTTATTTTATAAATTCGATTAAAAATAAATATTATTCGATATTGAGAAATCCTTATCTCTAAAAAATGTCATTCTCTACCAATAAATTCCCAAATTCCGATAATATTATTAGTAGTTTATTTCGCTTAATTTCAAGGAATTAATTTGCAAATGATTAAATTCAATTCATATTCCTTTTCGCTAATGTTAATTCCCATTGTTTAGGAAAGATCTAAAGGTTAAAATTTAAAGTCGGATCAAAACGACTCCTGTTTGAATTGAGCAATCGTTTAATTGCCGTAATATATCAGAGTTTATCTCCTACTTAACAAACAAACAACATATAATCTGAAAATGATGATGGAAATAAAATAAAGGATATGATACTGACGATAACTTTTCAATAAGCCATTGATATATTTTAACTGCTAGATATTCCTGATGTCCTACTTACACTGAAATCTCATGGCGTAGATGAAAAATAACCATTGCGTGGTTTATAGGCGAAAATGCATTAGTAATGGAAGTAAAACCATCGTTAGTCATGATTCTCAAATTTCAGGATACGTTAGATGTCGTATACTTAGACTTTTAAAACAAATATTCACTTAGGATTCGGCGACTTTTTCTGAAAATTTGGAGAGAATTTAGCAGAACATTTTGACTGCATGAGATCAAAAGGAAGATATTCGAAGACACCGGATGTCTCTCAAATTAGTTCATCGCCTTCTTTCACGGAAACTCCTCCCTACTCTCCCTTGCTTCGAACTGCAAAGGATTCGATGGTCTTCATTCTTAGTATACCTTTTTGGTTTGGGTACTGTCACAACAGAATATTTGTTAACTTATAAAAGTGAACTGTCGTACACAACTAATGGTCAGTGAAGGAGCAGTCTTCGTCGCATTGATTCGGTCCTAACAAAACCTTTAAACATTGGATATATTCAACATCAACATCACATTAATACCCTGCGTGCCGCCTTTCGGCGTGTAAACACCTGTTGAATCTAAACAGGTCCAATTACGCTGCCCTGAGGTACGCCAGAGGTAACTTTGACTCTATTTGGGCTAACGCCATTTAGTACAACTTGTTGTTCCCTCTCGTAGAGAAAATCTTTAACCCAGTCGACTACTTTCTCGTTAATGCCCGCTAGTTTTAGTTTGTAAATTAGTTTGTAGTGAGGAATTCCATGGAAGCTTTTCTGAAATTGAGGATAATAGCATCTAATTGCTTTTTACTCTCGGTAGACTTTAAGATATCGTGAAAAAATAGTGCAATTTTTGTTTCAAATTGTTTATTTTTGTACTGCTTAGTATTCCACGACGATACTTTTCTTTTAAATACCATTCCGAAAAGCCTTTGATAAAAAGCTCATCCGCTGCAAAAAACTCTGCGTGGAGAAAATGTTTAGCGAAGCTGTCATTGACTTTCTGTTTGAGATTTAAGAGACAGCTCAATGAGTTTCCATATCGAGTCTGACGAGTTACGCTTTAATTGGGGTCTTTGCTAGAGTTCGTGAAACTAAGTTGGATGGGCACCGGAGCTTCCACAAACATAAAAAGCAACTATTTTCTTTTGGGTGGCAGCAGATTCAAAGCATTTGTCTATAAGAGAAAATTCGTGAAGGAAATATCTCTAATAGATCCAAAAGTTCGATTGACCCGTAAATTTGAATTTTTCAAATCAAACTTGAAATCGATCTTAACATCAATGTTTATGATTCATTCGAGCCGTGACGTTTGCGTGAATGATTTTCCATCGAGTCATTGCAAAAAAACACGGTTTCCTTCTCGAAAGTTTCTCATCGTTTAGTAGTAATAATAGAATGTGTTTAATTAGGGCCAGATTGAGACTTCTCTTCTTACCCTTCTTCAGATAAATTTTAAGGAACAGATTGCTTGAAAAAAGTACACGTTTCACGTGGTAGAAGTCACTTCTACTTTTTTATCTCCAGCATCTGGAATTTGATTCGCATCAAGAGGTCACTTCGACGTGATGTGTCTTATTATTGATTCTTTTTCGAAACTTATTTACGGCTCGCGATCACGCTTAAATCACGATTTTGTAAAATAAGCTTCGTCCACTCACGAGTTTCCTCGCCATTTGCACCAATTCAATTCTAATAATCACATTCGAGTTTATACATCCGAGGTCAGCAACTCCCTCAGAAATAAAACTAAGTTCATCTCCCTGCAGATAATTGCTGGCCGCGCACGATTGGTACCAAAACTAACATAAACTGACGGCGATTATAACTTTTATAACCGAATACCTTATCCGGTCCGAAATTGCGAAATCAATTCGAATCACATCAATTCTTCCAAAATTCACCAATCAAATCCAGCAAATCTTCGCGTATGAATAAAATTAGTTTTGCTCAGGAACTTTTCTTGGGTTCTCAACCGGGTCAATGTGTTGGATAGCTCCGACGTTTCGACAGCAACCACTGCTGCCATTTTCAAGGATGAAAATTTTTATTTATCCAACGACACACATATGCATGTATAAGACATGTCAATAATATACAATCAATCAGATCAGCACAACACAGTCAAACTTTACATTATAATCACATTATAACATACATTAGAGTAATGATACAGCAAAAAAATTGTTCTTAACCGTTTTCGACAGGTCGAGGTTGCATCAAAGTCATAATCGATCGACAATCGACCTAAACTGCCAACCAACAACGAAGGGCAGTCTTCCACGGTTAGTTGCTTTAAGTCATTGTTAAATTATTTCCTTTCTGACGCATTATATTAATTTCCATATTTTAATAGTTTTTTACTACATAGCTTGTTTTTTATAGACACACAAGTCACTGAAGGAAACTAGAGTAGTTTCATTGCTTTCAAAAGAACAATCTATATCACTGATCATTGACATGACGCATTCTATGGTTCCTCTGCCTTTCAGGAAACCAAATTGTGTGGGACTTATTAGATTGTTCTTTTCAAAGTAATACATATTCTTCAAAATAATGCTTTCTCTATTATTTTAGAAAAGACAGGAAATATTGATACGGGCATGTAGCTTGAAGGGTCATTTTTCTCATCATTTTTGTGTATTGGGATAACTTTTGTGATTTTTAATTGTTCTCGATAATTACCAGATTCAAATATCTGATGAATGACTTTGGTTAGAGGATATGCTATAGCATGTGCTATGCCTTTTAACAGCTTTGAATCCATTCCATATATATATCACAGCAGTTACTGGTTTTTAACGAGGCAATTATATTGAATATTTCTTTTTCAGTTACAGGAGCTAAGTAAAATGACTTTGAGCTATATTAATTAAACTATTAGATATATTATACTATAATACATTATGCTGTTTTATGTTAGAGCATTCAATTAACTTTTCAATTACATTGGTGAAGTGATCGTTAAAGTTATCAGGTGACATATTTGTTAAGCAGCTTTCAGACTTGAGTCGCAGCCTTGATTACTTTCCATAAAGCTTTTGATTTATTATTAGATGTGACAATATATTTATTGTTTGCTTCCACTTTCGCTTGCCTAATCCTGTAGCCTTTTAAGGTCTTAACTGATAACCATTAGTTTTATTTCGATTACCTAAAGTTATACTAGTTTAACTTATCAAAAGATTGTATGGGTCAACGTGCTCCAGCCTCTGGGCCAACCTACCCCGATGTAGGGGCTGATTGGCCCACCCGACATGCATCCAGTAATTATTATATTTTTTAATTTTTAACCCATATTTTCAAGTTTAATAATCGCCATACAGATTCAGTAAGAATGCATCTAAAATTTAACAATAATTTCATAAGTTTAAATATGTACAAAAAAAATATATAAAATAAATAAAAAAAACCGGGCCAACCAGCCCCGGTCTCCCCTACGATTTTACCTGCTTGGATACAATTTCTTAGGAATGTTGTCACATCGCTCTCATTTACAAGTAGGGGTGACTGGAAGTTGGTCTTCAGCTACACGTATAATGTAATGTACGTACTGTGTAAGTAATCTGATCCATTTTCAGTAACTAGAACAAGAGGAATTAGCTTCTGAGGAATAAAAAAGCATCGGCTTTTTGAAGTAATTTTGGAAAACGAATCAGTGTATTACAATAGATAGGAAAAAACTGATTTCATTCTCATCGAATTAGCTAAGGACTCCCAAAACACATTCCTTGCAACAAAAATGCTGTTGACCAGTGATATTAGATACTTTTCTGAATAGAAAATCACTCAAATTTAAAACTTCCCATTTATTAAAATTATATAATTAATTAACCATTTTCACTCGTTGACGACCTTTTTAATGTAAATTTACAATTACATGCAAAATACTTTAATTGAATGATGAGGATAATTCACTTTTACAATTCATGAACCACAATAAACTTTCTTATACACTTGGACCACTGTTATTGAGTCCAATGCAACATTTTACGTGATGTCACAGAGAATAAGCAGTATTAGAATATTAATATTAATTATTACTATTATTTAATAATACTCTATACAACGGAGTAAAAGAGATTAAGAGTCGCATCATTCCGTTAGGGTAAATTCGCTATAGTTTGGTGCCTCAAAGGAGCTGACCCTGAAATGACCTTGCTCAGAGTTCACTGGGTCCCACACGCAAATCGATTCTTCGGCACGTGACCACTTTGTGTGAGGAAAGCATCCCAAAGTGATACTTATCTTTGAAAATTGTAGCTTTCTCTCGAGTATACTGTTCAGGCGACTACCGTAATAAAGTTTCTATTTATTGTGTATTCTAGTGGTCTGCCAATTACAGAATTTAATTAGAAATAACAGTCCGACGTATTCGAAAAAAGTACCAGAAGAAGGAATATCGAATGAAGATTAATTTTCTGGTGTTGTGCCATCTGCAATGACGGTTTCCAAAACCGACTTTCCAAAAAGAAGTTTTACTTTTCCACGGTCAATAAGATTAAGAATATTATTGCACACTCACAATTCACGAAGGTTCGACTAAGCGACTCCGTAATTCATGATGATTTCCATTCAGCATACATAAATACCTTTAAAACACCTAAGTTAAGTTAAATACTCCTACTTTTAGTAGTGTTAAAAAGTGCTTCAACAGCTTCGGTCATTTCGCTCTCACCGACTCGTTCTGTTTCAAGCGATCATTTGTATTCATTCAAATAAATTTAAAATCATAATTATTAACGCAATTTCGATATCATCGCTATATAATTATCGGTTACTTATTAAAACTGAGAACAAATATTGGCTATTAAAAAACAATGCGGATTATTAACTTATGCTGCCATTAATGGATGTTGACGATCACATTTATCACTTCGTTGGTAGCTGTGCTCTCAGCAGTTGCTAATCCACCCCATTGCTTTATATTGTCCGTCCTCTTCTACCTTCAATCATCAACTGTAGCAGGTAATATTAAGTGGTCCGCAGGATGTGCCCTAGATATGCCGTTTTCCTCTTCTTAATTGTTAACAACAGTTCTTGCTGCTTTTGTATTCGTTTGAGTACTTCTCCATTACTCACTCTCTCCGTCCATGATATTTTAAGCACCCTGCGGTAAGTCCACATTTCAAATACCTTGATCTATTTTGTTATTGCCTTCTTTGAAGTCCATGCCTCAGAGCCATATTGACAAGATGTCACATTTGGCAAAACGAATCCTAAGGTTCAGGTCTAGATCTATGAACGCGAGAGCTTACTTGAATTTTATGAAGACATTACGAGCAATTTCTATGCGATCACCAATCTTCACGAGCCATATTCCAAAATACTCAAATCTGTTCACTCTTTTAATTGCGCAGCCTTCAATTGTTAAACTGGTGTTAGTGAAGCAATCTGGTTGTCGGGATATAATCATATAATGCGTCTATTTCATGTTAACATTCAAGAATGAACACACTTTATGGGGTGCCCATAATTTGTCTTGATCTACTAGTTTGACACCAAAATATGCAAAATATAGTTTTTAGACGTGATTCGTCCCTGCCGATGACGATTGCTCGGCTCCACCCCCCAACTATCGTGGACTCGTCGCTCAATTAAAAGGACTGTGTGGTTTCAACCCCCCTTTTCACCAAATGCCAAAAATGCTCATTAGGAGGTGAAACCCGTTTAAACTCATTATATTACACTAGGTTTAAGGATCATATTGAAAATTACAAGAAAACGTGATGTGATGGAATTGTTTCGCTAATTTTTCTGAAATCAGCACATCGGAATACATAAGAATCAGTTTTTTCTTTGCTTTTTTTCATCGCAGGCCTGTGTAATTATTATCTTCTATTTACAAAGAAACACAACTATTCCCTAGAAGGATTCAACTAGCCGGGATTCGAACCTTGGAATTGGAGTAATAGCACGCAAACCACTCCGTCACCACAGTCGGTAGAAGCCTTGCTATTTTGTAAGAATCTTTAAACCTTTAAAAAATCTAAAATTGAATTCAAGAAGTTGTTAACTTTAAGAATGTCGTGTTCTGAAACACCTCCGCAAATACTCGGGAAAACACATTCCAAGGTGAATTCTTAATTTGATGAATTAGTAATACGCAGTAACGAATTAAATACGATCCGGTGTAAATTTTCACTGTTCTCTCCAAGGCCTATTCATCTGCTTGTTTTTATAATTGTGTTTCATATTTAAATACTGTTATGTTTTAACGTCCGTCTTTAGAAGTATACATAAGTATTGCATTAGTTTAGCGATATCATTTCATTACTTATATTTTGAAAAATGTTAACACTAATTACACAGACCTACTGATTTTGACTTTTCTTCGGTAACATGGATGATAATAGCTGTTCTTAACTGATTGTGGGTCGCGGATTACAGACGTCCACTCGAAAAAGTTCAAACAAGTAAGGATTTTTTGTTAAGGCGAATTTTACCTTTTTTCTCAATCGTAATTCCACATGTGTTTGCGTACACCGCAATCTTCGTGTTAAAGCATTTTTTCTCTTAGTGTTACACGAAGTAAGGAGAGGCTGTAAATAAAACAAAGGTTGAATTAAGATTTCTAATTCATAAAGAGTAATCCCCGTTGTTTATCCACTCATCTGCTATCCATTTCTACACCACCATGGTTAAATACGCTCTTAGAAAGGTGTCCTGAACTTAAGAATTAGTAACACACAGATCCCTCTGGTTACTTATTACTTACTAGGAATCAAAAGGACGCTGAAAGCATGTTTGCAGTTGAAAATGACAACTCATCGCCGTAGAAGAGGGTCGTCGCGACAGATCGAGGTTGGAAGCGAAAGGCGGAGAACCGTATTTTGTTTAATAATGCACAAAGACCAATTGGAATGTAATAGATTTTACACTACAAGTGGCTAAACCCAGCCACGCTTCGCTGTGGTTCAGTCAGGTATGAAATCAATGGGAACGTAGAGAAAAGGTATTCTAGCGAACATAGATTCAGCGAGGAAATACATCATTCAATTCAATACCCTGCCTTGCCTTGCGTTTGCAAAGGAAAGGAGGAAGATAGAGTTTTTCATGGAAAATAACGGCTAACAGCACTATGACTCTTATTATGACTTAAGGATATGAAGCTCGATCATTCGGATATTGCAACTGCATGCGTCTTAACCAGGTTCAAACAATGTAACAATCAAGTAACTCAAACTTTGATTTGAGTTACTTTGTATTTGATAACGAAAACACATAATTAATTCATTTCCAAAACAAAACAAATGAATTGAACTAAATACAACATTCGGTTTCAAATCGACTCACATTTCGATTGGCAATTGTCAGATTTCGATAATAAAGTGGTGGATAAATTTGCGAGAAATCCGAGGAGGTTGTGCTTCAATTGAGATATTTTTTGTTCATTATATCTCTAATAGCATACTACTGTTTGTAACATTTTTCTTGCAGTAAAGTATTTGTTTTATTGTCATAACCTGCAGTTATTTTACCTTCATTACGTACCCTCAATCAGGCAGCTTGCCCCCCCCTAGCCCAGTGGCTGGCGACGCCCTTGGTGGACCCATGAAGCAGTAGCTTCTCAAACTCCATGGACTTCCTTTCACGAACAGTAGGAGCTGTTTTAAGGGCCAACTTCAAGCCGTTGCTTCTAAGAAAAAGCCATTAGCATAGACATGAACGTCATCGAAGTTCCGAAACTGCGAATCTAATGATTGTTCAGCGGGGGTAAGAGAAGGGTTCGCCCTCACTTTAAAATTTGTCGGAGAAATACAATGATATTTCACGTGCGAGCCGGAGACGGAATTTCCCTGCGATACTTACTGTACAAATCCAAGCAAACCAATTATTTCAGTGAATCTTGTTGTATTTTTACAAATCTTTTTTTCAGAAGTGAATTTATGAACCGATAAACAGTTTAGATTTAGAAAGTTACGAATACAGAAATATAAAGAAAAATTTAACAAAAAAATGTCTTTGTGTATTTATTGTTTATGCAAAATTCTCGGTAACTGTACGTGGTGGACACCAACTCATTGCAAAAAATACAATAATAATTGAGCAGCTACGTCAATGTTAACAAACCGTGATGGCCTGTGTTATCAATGTATATGCGCATGAAAATTCTGTGATAATTATCATCTTTGGTACGAATTTCCGCAAAATAAGAGTGGATGCACAAATCTTATGGTCGAATAATAAAAAGGAAATCAAGCAAAACACCGCGGTCCACATAAATATGTGTACAAACGGGTAATTTAACGAAAGACCGTCCGCTCTAATTTCTGTCCATTCAAATAAATTACAACCAAAGTTTCCATGTCACGAAGATTTAAGAAGGAAAATGAAAAGGAAAAAAAAATTACTTTCGACTAAATATTTGTTACGATGACGAAATATATCCAAGAGTTGACTTATTGTTGAAGAGGAAAATATTTTCAATGAATAGGATTCGCAGATTGTGTGTGTCGCAATCACTGATTTCTTCACAAAGAGAAGAGTGAAGGACTCTCGTTCTGACGACATAATCAATTAAAGGCCATTTAGACATTGTCACTTTCACGCGGAGTTTATTTCTTCGTTGATGCAATCAGACGAGAGTCGCTCTTTTGGATTGAACTCAATCTCCATTTTTAAATATCCCAAAGCTAGTTTCGTTCGGAGAATGAAGTAAAACAAAAAAATCCCGAATTTCTTTCGAATCCCATTTGAATACCGAACTGGAATTAATCTAAATTAATGCCGTGTGCGTGAATTTGAACTTTCCACAGTGACTCTTGGTCAAGCGGTTGCTGTTTCGCCTCTACGCCTTTTTCCCATATTTTATGAGGTCGGCTGATGAATAATAGTTTGGGTGATTATACGAATTTTATACCCTTCTGCCGCCAACCCTGAACCGGAAAGTCATACAAACAGACGCAACCAATCCCTGAAAAATCCTGATCGGCCAACCCCCAATCGGCCACCAACGCCTTGGTCACTTTTCGGAAGTATTTGAGAAACACTCCCTCGCATCGGAAACACAGAGAACGTCGATTTGGAATTACAGTTTAAACAACCTCATATAATGGGTGTACTCAGCGCTCGTCAGCGCCTACTCTGGATGCAGGAGGAGTCCGGAAGTTGTAAACCCGAAGGCCGATTATTTGGTAGTCCGCTCGAGTCACAGAAATCCGCGAGATCATCGTCATCATAGGTCATCTTGAGAAGGCTCTCTACCAAAAGATATCACCAAATTCGCTCGTAGGTGATATCGAAATTCACGATTCAACCAAGATTCGAGGGACGCTCATCCGACAAGACCTTGATGAATCACGGTGAATGGATGTCCATTCACTCGCTCGACCTTTCAAAACCGCGCCATTCCTTTCTTACTACGAATCACGCATTGTCAACAAAAATTGCGTTCACACAGAAAAAGATTCCAGAGTGAGTTTCGAGTCGGCCATCTATTTCAAAAGAGAGATCCAACGAGATTTAACGAGATCTAACGAGATCCAGCTCGAATTAAAAAACAGGAAGCGATTATTCCGAAAGGAAACTGGCTTTGATGACGTGAGACAACCACTTCTATTGAGTTAACACCCAAGCTCAATTAAAGAGCACTGCCAGAATCATAAAATTTAAATAAAAAAATACGCGGGTATTTTACGTCAATGTATAGTTTTAGATTAATGCGATCAAGCGTATGACAGTCGAACGGAGCAGTTAAAATAAGAACGGCCGAGTGAGTCAAACTCCTTGGAAAACTTGAAATGGGAAAAATTAATCAAATTGACGAGAAAGTAGATAAGTAAGGAGGAGTGATTATGTCGATGAAAACAAAGTCCGCGAACAACAGGAATGTACTACAAAACCAATTTGAGAGACAAGGCGTTGTTAAAAAAAGTCCCGCGATAATAGAGAGGCGCTCGTAAGCGATGAAGGTCATTACCACTGCGGCCTCAGAAAATGAAAACGACCTTTGCAGTTATTTTGGCAACGTCATTGAAAGCGTGCCAGTATTTTCCTTGAGTGTGTCACGAGCACATTTAGCACTCCATTCAGCTCTGGGAGATACGTAGTGGTTGGAGATGACAAAACAATTGAATGAAATCCCACCTCGAGAAATTAAGTTGTTCCGGAAAGTTGGTCGGGATTATAACGGCACATCCGGCAGAAAGCTTCAGCAAGAACGCTTTACCAATTGGTTCCACATAAATCGATGCCAAATTTCAACATTGCTAAAATCTATGGTCGAAGGCATCACTTTGTGGAAATCCATGACAAATAAATAACTAAAAGATTCAGGGCTGTTCCAGCCGAAACCGGTCGCGTTTTCTAATAAACGGTGGAAACTGTAAAAGTGAATCTTTTAATTATTTATTTCGACATAGCATTCAATTTTGGGTGTGCTCAAACGACTGTGGTTACGTAATTGTAGAAGCACGTGGGCATAACTGAATCGCTTAAACAAAATGGAACTGCAGATTACTGAATGAAATTGGTTTAGCTGCGTCGGTGGGAATTTACAGAAATATAAAAGCTAGGAAGTTTCCACTCTTTTACTGGCGACTAGAAAAAATCTAAATGTGAAACTTCTTTTGTTTTCCTTTGCGTTCATCGAGGTTAGGCTGAAACACAAGAATCAGGAGTCACTAAATCGGATCCGCTTTAGAGAAAATCAGTCCGAAGAAAGTGATACAAGTTGTTTAGTTTTTAATATTGCATCGATTAAAGGAGTGTGTTTCCTTACTTCACATTTTTTTCGAATCTTTCTCCCAAACTATTGAATGAGAATGTAAAATCCTTGAAAACGGTGAGATTTTGGTTAACCGAATAGCAAACTTTTAATATGAATTAAATATCATTCCTGATTGTTTGTCCGTGTACGTGAAACGAGTAGAGATAGAATTCGCCCATCTCCTTAAGAACACGTACACGGGGACGGTGCCATTCATTTATACACTTTTCACGTTAACGCTACACGTCTTGC
Source organism: Sympetrum striolatum (assembly GCA_947579665.1). NCBI lineage: Eukaryota > Metazoa > Arthropoda > Insecta > Odonata > Libellulidae > Sympetrum > Sympetrum striolatum. The sequence continues at coordinate 90,093,713 of OX388350.1, forward strand.
GCACACGTTGATTGTGTCCCAGCCATTACACCATCTCCGGTGCTATTTCAAATGGGGATAACGAAGTTGTATGTTAGGACCTTCCCGGTGAGAAATCGACTTCAAAATTCGAATTAAATAAGTTTTATTTCTGCCAGGGCGTATCTTCTAAAAGATTCTGCGTTAGACAATAGGCGTCTCTACTATTTGAAACGTATGGCGGGAATTTCAAATAATTTATGATAGAGTTCCGAAAATACTTTAAGCTGCATCCCGGTAGGATAGGGAATTCAAAATCATAGAAAACGCGCTATTGTTTATTTATAGAACTGTGACTAAATTTCTGTGAGTTTGACGCCAGGTGGGTGCACTTTTCTCTAATTTAAAATAAGTTGCGGCGATTTTTAGGAATATTTACAATCCCTTTTTTTTCTTTTGAAAACCTTCTCGATATCGGCTTTAAATTTGTAGTACAAGTAAAAGTTGCTTGCATATCGCAAGCATACGTTTAAAGCACTATAATTTGCAATTACTTAAAAATCTTAAAAGAATTATCATGCCTTACTTCTGTTCACATGCTCAATCATTCTGGGAAGGGCCTTCAATAGGATTCCGTTATCACCATTATAAATGCATTGAGGAACATAAATAACTCACTGGGATCGAACCAAGGACCATCAGCGGACCGTTAAACAGCGTACATAAAATATAATCATGATCTCTAACAACATGCCGAGTTTCAAGCTTCCATCTTATCGGGAAGTGATTTTTTTATCTCAAAAATCGCCGCAATGCATTTTAAATGGGAGATATTTTCCCTGACCTAACGTCGAACCAAGGATAATCTTCGAAGATGTCATTATGGTTTTCGTTGGATATGCACGATTTCTAGTGATATTTCGAATTTCAACTCTCTACTTTGCAGGAAAGTTCCTTAAAAAATTTTCGAAATTCCCCGCCATGTATCCTTGTATGGAGAAAATCGCGGCTTTAGGGCCTTCTGGAATCGAACCCATGACGCTGAGGTTCGAAATTGCCTTTTTTGCTGGCGGTTAGACGCTATTGCCAGTACGTAGTAAAAATTTCAAGCCAGTGGCACTAAGCAAATACAGACCCGTTTTTAATGAAATTCAGGGAAAATAATTGGCATACCATCCCTAAGACGTTAGAACAGAGTTTCTACGTCGCTTAGCCCACCAGCTTGCGGAAAAGAAAAATTTTAATCATAAATTTGACAAGGAAAAACATCTGGCTAGTTATGACTGGAGAAAGTGTTATCCTAATCTGTGTGTACGAAAAGCAGAATCAACTTCATTAGCTTAAGGGTTTTGATAAACCCTTACTTCGATGAGTTTCTAAAATCTTGAACGAGATCCAAGATATTGTAAATCAAGTTCCTTCAAAGCAGAACTTGCGGATGAAAAAGCTAAAGAGGTAAAGGAAGAAGAAAGAAAAAAGGAGAAGATGATAATGAAAAAGGTGAAAAACAAAACATCGGAAAGAATGAAACCACAAACTGAAACTCGATGAAAATTGCTCGCACAAAATTTCGAATCAGAGGAAGATGATAATGCTGAATGTGTTAACTGTAACGAGATGTTGCTCCGCTCATGAAGCGTGTGCTGGATGCGAAGAAGATTGTGTTTGTGAACATTGCAAGAAAATGTCTGAAACAAAATACAGTTTCTTTTAGCAAAAACATATTATTTTATATTCATATTTTGTTAATCGTGGCATTGATATTGATTTATAATAGTTAGTAATACGAATATACGTTGATTTTGTATGAAACCGTGTTTATCAATTCAAGATTTTTTCCCTGGCCACTTTACAACAGTTGAAAAATAAAACAAAATTGCGAGATTCTTGATAATTTGATAGTTATTGATTCTGCACTAACTACATGCTTAGTATTTTTTTAAATTACATTTCCTTCTAAAATAGTAAACACAACACACATTTTGTCTTAAATAGAGAATTTAAATTCAAGAGATCGCTGGAAGCCATGCATATACAACGAAAACTACAAAGACATCTTCGAAGATTATCCTCGGTTCGACGGTCAGGGCAAATATTCTCATATTCAAAATGCATTGCGACGATTTAAGATTTTTCAAAATATCTTCTAAAAAGAGTGGTCCGCTGTTATTTTATGAGTCGGGAGTATACACAAACACAACAAATATTTCTATGCTAGGGTGTTGAAAGTGTTGCTTCACATATTAAAATGAAAACGGAGATCAACAACTGAAGTAGGAACATTTTCCATAACTCCAATTCAAAATTCAAAAATGGTTGTTTTGAAAATATAATTCCATAAATTCGACGATGAAGTAAAATTAGGGGAAACGCCATTCGTTGAACTTTTTCATATTCTATTTCAGGCGTCCAAAAACCACGTTCTATACCTCAGTCCCAAAGCAAAGTCTTCAGGAGCCTCCGCAGAGAGGATTTAAATTCCGCAAGAAATTAATTCTATTGAAACACCGCGAGACAGAACTACGTCGAGACAAAGAGCACTGCTTTCGGTTTGCGATAACGATAGGATCGATAATGATACTTCGATTAATTGGTTTCGAAAATCTTAACTTGAGAGCATTCCGGTCGAAATCAAACAAAGTTAAGAACTTAACTTATTTAACTTTAATGAACGGCTCTCGAAGATTTTTGATTTCTAAATTTCTTTCAAAAAGACTCTCATTCGGAAATTTCAAATTACAGCATTTGATAGCGTAACAAAAATGTCCGAAATTTTCTAAACTCTGGGAAGCCGAAAGGTGGGTCCGGTGAAGGTACGTGAAGTATCCCTTCAGCGAGGAGATGACGAGTCTAGCGTTAGTCAAGATTTAAATTATAATTTTCTCTCCGACAAACGCCGGCTCGTGGGATGTTAATGTAATGTAGAAATAAAAATAACCCGAATGCTTAAAGTACATTTCTCAAAAATTTTCCTAACAAACTTTTCCTTTTCGCAGAGAACGCAATGGCTTGGAGAACACTAGGAAAATCTGCCCTCTTCGACCTCCGCAACAGATATGAGGTGAGTCCACCGTTTTCTTCTAATAACAAATTCAAGTGCTTGGATTATTCAGCTCTTTGTTTTTCTGATGAAATCAGAGATATTCTAACTGGGCTCGTTTTCAACTCAATTGCGAACAATTTTGACGTCGGACTGTTTGTTCCCATTGAGTGCTTCCTCTAACCAATACTTCATTACACACAAAACTCTATCAAATCCGCAATTTATTCATTCGATCACAAAACAGTTCGATGAAGTTCGGAACATTCGTTGCGATTCAAGAAAAGTTAAATCTGCTTTTATTTGGGACTTTATTTGCACTCCGAATTGCGTAACTGTCTAATTTCCCGAGTTATCATGAGGTAATCCAACAGATTTAAAACAAGGAAACACAGCGAATTATAATTGACTACAGCGCCTGATTCCCAAGGAAGAATAGACTTGAAAAAAGTCCTACGAGACCGGGATTCGAACCCGGGTATCCCGATTGCAGGTTAGGTGCTCTGACCTGCACCTGACCGGCAATCAGGAGACCCGGGTTCGTATCCCGGTCTCGTAGGACTTTTTTCAAGTATATTCTTCCTTGGGATTTTTCCTAATTGCACGCCATCTCGTGCAAAAGAACCGATTTTCCAGCGCCTGATTCGTAGTCAACCCACCGATGCAAATGGCGTCTAAAATGAATGACGGAGTCGCTAGGTGTTTTAAAATACCCACGACAGAAAATAAGTTTCACTTCACACAATTGAGATAATGAATTCTAATTAAAGCGGTCGTCTCCGTCTAATTAGCGTTTTTTACTTTCTCCATATACGAAGTATAGAGAAAGTATTGTTTTCATGAAAAAATTCGGCTTCGAGATTGCAACGGAAATACACGTTTTGGGGTCCATAGAACACGTTTTGACCATTTTCTGAATGATGTTTGTGTGTATGTGTGTGTGTGTGTGTGTGTATGTGTGTGTGTGTGTGTGTGTGTGTGTGTGCTTGTGGGCGCTCTAACGTGAAAACTATTGGTCGTATCAATACCAAACTTTGTATATAGTACTGTGGTGTGTGCTGTCAGAGTTGATTAGTTTTTGGAGTAAATCGGTTAACCGGAAGTCGAGCTTCATTCATCAAAGCTCATTTCCGGTTTTCAAAATATCTCCATAAATATGATATAAACGTGTATTGTATTACTTAAAAAAGTTTTAGATAATTTAATTTACTATAAATTTTGTATTTAACATATTTTTGTATCACTGGTTAATTAGGAGTTATTCGTGAAATACCGATAAACCGGAAGTAGCTATTATGTACTTTGTGGGCGCTCTAACATGAAAACCATACATTGTATCAACACCTAATTTCATATATAGTACTTTGGTTAGTTTCTTTAGAGTTGACTAGTTTTTGGAGTAAATCGATTCACCGGAAGTCGAGCTTCATTCTTCAAAGCTCATTTCCGGTTTTCAAAATATCTCTATAAATATGATATTTAGGTATATACTATTATTTATAAAAGTTTTAGAAAATGTAATTCACTATAACTTTTGGTGGAAACATATTTTTTTATCACTGATTGTGTAGGAGTTATTCATGAAATACTGATAAACCGGAAGTTGCTGATTATGTACTTTGTGGGCGCTCTGGGCTCTATGGGCGAAAGGCAAATTTCATCGTTTTTCATCGATCATGTCCCGTCAAAGATAATAATATACGAGTAAAATGTTGCTATCATACTGCAAGCAGATTGACAACACTAATTTCATGTCGGCATCATATCGGGGCGGTCCTCCGACGAAAAAAATAGGATTGAAAATATTCTTGAAATTCGCAGCAATTTAATCGTCTGGCGTCGAACCCGGGTCTTCCTGGTGAACTTACTTTGCAGCACAACAGAAGATAACCATCTCTAACTATGTGTGAAAATTCAAGCAAAAATATTGGCTGCAACTGCCTCAAACGACGTTCTACTTTTCACGAATTTAAAAGGCTCTCTGGATTCGAAACAAGGACGATCTTGGAAATCTAAAACATGTTTTTGAAATGTATGTATGGTGTCTATCTATACGCGGAATTTCAAGTTTCTATATTATCGGGAAAGGGTTCAAAATAATTCTTAAAAATCGGATCAACTAGATTGTAGAGACACCTGGTGTCGAACCCAGGATACATTGGTCGTTGTGATTGCACAGTTTAATTTGTATGGACTTCATCTTATTATATACAAAGTTTGAAGTCGATATCATGCCGGAAAGTACCAAAAATTTGTTTCCTTTATCTCCGTAAGAAATGCGTTGAGGAATGTAAATGGCCCTGTGGGATCGAACCAAGGACCATCAGCGAACATGCAAAATTTGATTATTAAATATATTCATAATATCTATCCACGTACCGAGTTTCAAGTATCCATGTTATCGGGAAAGGATCCAAAAAAAATCTTAAAAATCGCCACAATGCATTTTAAACGGCCGATTTTTGCCCCGACCTAGCATCGAACCATGGACCATATTCGGCGATGTCTTTCTGATTTACGTTGGAGTTGCACGGCTTCTAGCGATCCCTCAAATTTCAAAACTCTACTTTTCCAATAAGTGCCTCAAAATAATTTTCGGAAATCCCCACCATGTATCCTTATGGAGAAAATCGCGACTTTGGGGCCTTCTGGAATCGAACCCATGACACCGAGGTTCAAAGTCGGCTTTTTCCTGGAGGTTACACGTTATGGCCAATAAGTCGTAAAAAGTTCAAGTCAATGACGCAAGTGGTTAAGCCTGTGAATTTGTATCCTATCTGGGAATCTATATATATGAATGAATCCGGAGAAGCATCTATATATAATAGATATATATTAATCACTCATCTTCCAAGTTTAGATGGAATTTAGAGTTCGAAATTACTGCGGTAAATAAATATTTACATCTTATATATATGGAGAAAGTCATGTGCTGGCCACATCAGATTTTTAATTATCCAATTGAAATTTAGGATTACCTTTACTCTGCTGGTGACTCACTTTGAGCAAACACACGTTTGAATGGGCTTTGCCGCAATATCTTGAATATTAATTAAGTAATTCCAGGATATTTACTTGCGCCTCATTTGACCGACTCATTGCAGAGGATTCGAATCCCAGAAAGCGATCTTCCCATAGCTAGCCTCTCTATGTTATTTACAAACAGCAAGAACGATCAGAAATAATTCATAATTGAAACTTGCGATAAGAATAAGTTTGCTGCGCAAAAGTGACTTTTCGATTCGAACGATTCCACTTTTCTAAAAGTTGTTTTTCTCTTGATAATACTATCAATTTTTGAATTATCACTGTTCATTTTCTGAATTTTAGTGAACATTTACGAAACAAGCAGGAGCATCTGCCGTAAAGCAAATAGATGAAGAAAAAAGATTTAATGAATATCTATTTTAAAAGATCGTATTGCTTTACTAATTTCAGATCGACTATTTATTTATTCAATTCTCATATACAGCATAACAACGCCAATTTAAAGTGAAATGAAACAAATATATACATAGAAAAATAATAAACAGTAAAAAGTGACAAAAAATATAGAGGAAAAAAAAACAAGCATAAAAGTTAGATTTTACAATTGTATGGATCTGGTGTGTGGTAAGCTCAGGTTCAAAAATTCCCATTAGATAAAGGATCAATAGAAGGAGGAATTGAGTTCATAAGAGAAGGAAGACGAAAGGAAAGGGAGCGCTTGATAAGTGAGAGTCTAGGAGTAGTATAGTGAAGCAATGATGTCAAACGGGTAGATCTGTTTGGAACACGATAATTGATAAGTGAAGTTAAGGGAGGACAGTCATAAAGGGAGTTCAGCAGTGAGTGTAAGAAGGATAAATCATGTTTTGATCTAATGACAGAGAGAGATTCCAAGGATAGTGAAGATAAGATAGATTTTTTAGAGGCTTGACGGAAGGAAGGAACTCTGGCTTTTACAATTCTGAGAAAGAAGTTCTGTCTAATGAGGAAAGATGAGTTGGAATGGACATAGACCAGATGGGTAAGATACAGTAGGAAGGATGAAAAGAGCCAGAGATATCGGTGAAACGATTTGTCGTGATTTGTGATCAATTTGTTGTCCACACTGCATCATCTGCTGTGCGTCATGATAGATACTGAATCGGCAAGTGTGATAGCCATTTGTGCAGGTTACTTGTTTTTAATAAATGCACGTAAAAGAAAAAAGCAACGGGTCCTATGGACAAAGCAGTTTTACAAAAATCGAAATATTGGGCTACTCAGAGAACTTCAGCATGATGTAAACGTATTCCGGAATTTTACACGCATCTCAAAGGAAAATGTTTACGAGTTGTTACGAATAATAGAACCAGTCATTTCAAAGAAAAACATTAGTTTCCGAGAAGCAATTCCAGCTGAAATGAAGCTATTGACAAAGTTGAGGTTGAGGAGAGGGGTTTGAAAAAGATATTCATTTATACGAAGTATCGAATAATCTCTGCGAGAGAGCAATTAGGCGATAGAAAGTATTCAACAATCTCTAATTTTTCGAATGCGTTTATCATTCTCTTCAAAATGGAAAGTGTCGGACGAAAAACTGCTGAAATGTCTGTTTACGGATTTCGGGATTTCGCAAAGTGGGAATGAGGTGAAGTATTGATGAATGCATTGAATTGTTCTTTCATGTGAACGTTAACATTTAGGGAAGTACGACGGATGTAGAGAGATTTGCAAGTGTCGCAAATTAATTTATAGACACCGGATTTATAAAATGGTTCTACATTGTCTTTTTGAAGACATAGAAATTTCCTTAAGTTATTTTTATTTCTAAAAACTGGCACAGTATTGAATGTTGTGAAGAGATTGGCAAGTTTCTACGAAATATTACCTTCTAACGGATGGACAACACGTCGTGGGGAATCCATCTGAGATTGGGATGCAAGAGGAAAAAGTCGATTGTCGATTATGCGTCTTTCTTTCCGTTGAACCATTATAATAACCATTTGCAACAGGTATTTCTTTAATAGTTTTAAGCTCGCGAAGAAAGTTTATAGCAGATAAAGAAAATATTAAATAATCTGTGGATTAGGCAGTGAAAAGCGGCGAGCTTATGAGAGTAGTGCTGATTGGAAGTAAAGGGGATGGGGCTGTTAATATAAGTTGATTTTCTGTATCTATTATATATAGATGCTTCTCCGGATTCATTCATATATATAGCTATATAGATAGGATACAAATTCACAGGCTAAACTACAAGCGTCATTGCCTTGAAATTTTTATGACGTATTGGCCATAACGTGAAACCCTCAGGAAAAAAGCGACTTTGATCCTCAGTGTCATAGGTTCGATTCCAGAGGGCCCCAGAGTCCCGATTTTTCCCGTATAAATGCATTGCCGTGATTTTCGGGAATTTTAAAAAAATACTTTCCGGATAGGTAGAGAAATAAAACTCAAGGTGCCTATACTTATGGTCATGGACTTTCGAAAACATCAATGACTTTCACAAATAATATCCTGGGTTCGATGCTAGGACGATGCAAAGAACTGCCCTTTAAAATACATGGGAGCTGTTTTTCATTATTTTTTTTGATGCACTTCTCGAAATAATAGGAAGTTCGTGCTTAGCCGGAATGTGTTAGGTGAGAATTGGTTTAAGAAAAAAAATTTTATAAGACCGTAATATTCCTGGGTTCGATGCCAGAGCACATTAACACATCTCTCATAAGGAATATAAGGGAAAAGTAAGACTTCGACTGAGGCAGTTGCAGCAAATATTTCTGCTTGAATTTTCGCACATAGTTAAAGATCAATATCTTCTATTATGTTGCATAGGAAGCTTCACCAGAAAGACACGGGTTCGATGCCGGGCGGTAAATATGTCTCCCGTTTAAAATACATAGGGTTAGTATTTCATTATTTTTTTGATGCACTTATCGAAATGATAGGAAGTTCGTGCTTGGCTGGAAGATGTATGGTTAAAACTGGTTTAAGGAAACAGTTTTCAGAAGACCGAACTATTCCTGGGTTCGATGCCAGATCACATTAACATTTCTCTCATAAGAAATATAAGGGAAAAGTAGGACGTTGTTTGAGGCAGATTCAGATAATATTTCTACTTGAATTTTCACAGATAGTTAGAGATGGTGATCTTCTATTGTGCTGCATAGTAAGTATCACCAGGAAGACCCGGGTTCGATGCCGGACGAATAAATTGCAGCGAATAATCAGAATATTTTCAATCCATTTTTTTTTCTTTTGACGGCCTTCCCAATATGATGCCGACATGAAATGAGTGTTGTCGATCTGCTTGCAGTATGCAAGCTACATTTTACTCGTATATATATAGACGTTTCTCCGGATATACCTATATATATACGAGTAAAATGTTGCTTGCATACTGCAAGCAGATCGACAACACTAATTTCATATCGGCATCATATCGGGACGGACATCAAAAGAAAAAAAAAATTCAAAATATTCGTAGAATTCGCTGCAATTTAATCGCCTGGCAGCGAACCCCGGTCTTCCTGGTGTACTTACTATGCAGCAAAATAGAAGATTACCATATCAAACTATGTGTGAAAATTCAAGCAAAACTATTAGGTGCAACTACCTCAAACGACGTCCTACTATTCACATACACTCCTTATGTGAGAAATTATAATGTGCTCTGGCATCGAACCCAGGAACAGCATGGTCTTATCTATTTTTTTTCTTAAACAAAGTGTTAATATACATCTTCCATCTAAGCAAGAGCTACCTTACATATCAATAAATGCATAAAAAAATTATGAAAAGATACCCCATAGTATTATATATGGGGGATATTTTAACCGCCCGGCATCGAACCCGGGTCTTTCAGGCAATATTTTCTATGCAGCACAACAGAAAAACACCATCTCTAACCGCGTATGCAAATTCAAGCAAAAATATTGGTTACAACTGCCTCAAATGACGTCCTACTTTTCCTTTATATTCCTTATGAGAGAAACGTTATTGTGCTCTGGCTTCGAACCCAGGAACAGCACGGTCTTATGAAAATTTTTTTCTAAAACTTATTCGTACCATACATCTTCCAGCCAAGCACGAACATCCTATCATTTCGATAAGTGCATCTAAAAAAATAATGAAAAACGGCTCCCATGTATTTTAAAGGGCAGATCTTTGCATCGTCCTAGCATCGAACCCAGGATAACTTTTGTAAAAGTCATTGATGTTTTTGAAAGTTCAAGACCATAAATATAGGCACCTAGAGTTTTACTTCTCTACCTATCCGGAAAGTATTTTTTTTAAATTACCGAAAATCACGGCAATGCATTTAAACGGGAAAAATCGGGACTTTGGGGCCCTCTGGAATCGAACCTATGACACTGAGGATCAAAGTCTCTTTTTTCCTGGGGGTTTCACGTTATGGCCAATATGTCATAAAAATTTCAGATCAATGACGCTTGTAGTTTAGGCTGTGAATTTGTATCCTATCTATCTATATAGGTATACGAGTAAAATGTTGTTTGCATACTGCAAGCAGATCGACAACACTATTTTCATGTCGGCATCATATCGGGACGGCCATCAAAAGAAAAAAATGGATTGAAATTTTTCTTAAAATTCGCTGAAACTACATCGTCTGGCATCGAACCCGGGTCTTTACCGTTGAACTTACTATGCAGCACAATAGAACATCGCCATCTCTAACTATGTGTGAAAATTCAAGCAGAAATATGCGCTACAACTGCCTCAAAAGACGTTCTAATTTTCATTAATTTAAATGGCTCTCTGGATTCGAACCAAGGACGATTTTGGAAATCTAAAAATTGTTTCTGAATGTTATTTATGATCTCTATCTACATGCCGAATTTCAAGTTTCTATATTGTTGGGAAAGGGTTCAAAATAATTATTGAAAATCGGATCAGTTGCTGATTGTAGAGACGCCTGGTGTCGAACCCAGGACACATTGATGGGTGGGAATACACAGTTTGATTTGTATACACATAATCTTTCTAAGTGCAAAGTTTGAAGTCTTTATCGTGCCGGGAAGTACCTATTATTTGTTTCCGTTATCTCCGTTAGAAATGCATTGAGGAATTTAAATGGCCCTCTGGGATCGAACCAAGGACCATCAGCGAATATGTAAAATTCGATTATGATATATTTTTATGGTATCTAACCTCATACCGAATTTCAAGTTTCCATGCATTCGGAAAGGGGTTCAAAAAAAATCTTAAAAATCGCCACAATGCATTTTAAACGGCCGATTTTTGACCCGACCTAGCATCGAACCAAGGATAATATTCGTAGATATATTTATGGTCTCCTTTAGATATGCACGGCATCTAGCGATCCCTTGAATTTCAAATCTCTCCTTTTACGGGAAGTGCCTCAAAAAAATTTTCGAAAATCCCCGCCATGTAATCTTATGGGAAAAATCGCGACTTTGGGGCCTTCTGGAATCGAACCCATGGCACCGAGGTTCAATGTCGGCTTTTTCCTGGAGGTTACACGTTATGGCCAATATGTCGTAAAAATTTCAAGTCGGTGGCACTTGTGGAACATGCTTAGACTTTTGATCCCCAGTGTATATCTATTATATATAGACGCTTCTCCGGATATACTTATATATATACGAGTAAAATGTAGCTTGCATACTGCAAGCACATCGATAACAAAAGTTTTTTGTCGGCATCACATAGAGTGAGTCCTCAAAAGAAAAAAAAATGGTTAGAAAATATTCTTAATTTCCGCTGCAATTTATTCGTCTGGCATCGAACCCAGGTCTTCCCGGTCATACTCACTATGCAGAACCATAGAAGATCACCATCTGTAACTATGTGTGAAAATTCAAGTTGAAATATTAACTGCAACTGCCTCAAACGACGTCCTACGTTTCCCTTATACTCCTTATGATAGAAATGCTAATGTGCTCTGGCATCGAACCCAGGAATAGTACGGTGTTATCTGATTTTTTTTCTAAAACCAATTCTTTTCAAACATCTTCCAGCCGAGTACGAACTTCCTATCATTTCGATAAGTGCATCAAAAAAATAATGAAATACTAAACCAATGTATTTTATACGGGAGACATATTTGCCACCCGGCGTCGAACCCGGATCTTTCTGGTAATACTTCCTATGCAAAATAATAGAAGATCACTATCTCTAACAATGTGTAAAAGTTCGAGCAGAAATATTGGCTGCAACTGCCTCAAACGACGACTTACTTTTCCCTTATATTCCTTATGAGAGAAAAGTTAATGTGCTCTGGCATCGAACCCAGGAATAGTACAGGCTTAAGAAATTTTTTTTCTTAAACCATTTCTCAATATATATCTTCTAGCAGAGCGAAAAGTTCCTTACATTCCGGTAAGTGCATCAAAAAAATTAATGAAAAACTATCCCCATGCATTTTAAATGCGGGATTTTTGAATCGTCCTAGCGTCGAACCCAGGACGTTCTCATCAGTAATCATTAATGTTTATAATAGTTCTTGACCATATCTCTAAGGTCCTTGAATTTCGAATCTCTACCTGTCCGGGAAGTATTATTTAAAAAATTTCGAAAATCGCCACCATGTATCCTTATGGAGAAAATCGGGACTTTGGGGCCTTCTGGAATCGAACCCATGACACCGAGGTTCAATGTCGCCTTTTTCCTGGAGGTTACACGTTATGGCCAATTCGTCGTAAAAATTTCAAGTCTTTGGCACTTGTGGAACATGGTAAAACTTTTGATCCCCTATATATATATATATATATATAGATGCTTCTCCGGATTCATTCATATATATAGATAGGTATATAGATAGGTATATAGATAGGTATATAGATAGATAGGATACAAATTCACAGCCTAAACCACAAGCGTGATTGAGTTCAAATTTTTACTGCGTATTGGCCATAACAATTAACCGCCAGAAAAATTGTGATTTTGATCCTCAGTGTCACGGGTTCGATTCCAGAGGTCCCCAAAGTCCCGATTTTTCCCATTTAAATGCATTGCGTTGATTTTCGGGAATTTTTAATAAATACTTGCCGGATAGGTAGGGACTTAAAACTCAAGGAGCCGATATATATGGTCATGATCTACCGAAAACATAAATGAGTTTTACGGAAAATATCCTGGGTTCGATGCTAGGTCAAGGCAAAAATCTGCCGTTTAAAATACATTGTGGCGATTTTTAAGATTTTTTTAGGACCCCTTTCTGATGATATGGAAACTTGAAATTAGGCATGAAGTTGTATATCATAAATATATTTCATAATCAAATTTTACATATTCGCTGATTGGTCCTTGGTTCGATCCCAGAGGGCTATTTGCACTCCACAATGCATTTCTTATGGGGATAACGGAAACACATTTTAGGTACTTCCCGGTATGATATCGACTTTAAACTTTGTATGAAACAAGATGAAGTCCTAATAAATCATACTGTGCATTCACAGCTACCAATATGTCCTGGGTTCGACACCAGGCGTCTCTACAATCAGGAAAATATCCGATATTTAAGAATTAATTTAAACCCCTTCCCAATACTATTAAAACATGTAATTTGGCATATAGATAGAGAACATAGAGACATTTGAAAAACATGTTTTAGATTTCCTAGATCGTCCTTGGTTCGAATCCAAGGAGCCATTTACATTCGTGAAAATTAGAACGTCTTTTGAGGCAGTTGTAGCCAATATTTCTGCTTGAATTTTCACACATAGTTAGAGATGGTGATTTTCTAATGTGCTGCTTAGTAAGCTCACCAGTAAGACCCGGGTTCGATGCCAGACGATGAAATTTCATCGAATTTTAGGAATATTTTCAATCTTTTTTTTTTCTTTTGTGGACCGTCCTGATATAATTCCGATAGTAAATTAGTGTTGTCAATCTGCTTGCAGTATGCAAGCAACATTTTACTCGTATATATATATATATAACTTATATATAGGTATATCCGGAGAAGCGTCTATATATAATAGATACACTGGGGATCAAAAGTCTAAGCATGTTCCACAAGTGCCACCGACTTGAAATTTTTACGACATATTGGCCATAACGTGTAACCTCCAGGAAAAAGCCGACATTGAACCTCGGTGCCATGGGTTCGATTCCAGAAGGCCCCAAAGTCGCGATTTTCCCCATAAGATTACATGGCGGGGATTTTCGAAAATTTTTTTGAGGCACTTCCCGGAAAAGCAGAGAGTTGAAACTCGAGGGACCGCTAAATGCCGTGCATAGCCAACGAAAATCGGAAAGACATCTTCGAATATTGTCCTTGGTTCGATGCTAGGCCGGGGCAAAAATCGGCCGTTTAAAATGCATTGCGGCGATTTTTAAGATTTTTTTTGGATCCTTTCCCGGTAACATGGATACTTGAAACTCGGTACGTCGATAGATATCATGAATTTATTTCGTAATCGAATTTTACATATTAGCTTATGGTCCTTGGTTCGATCCCAGAAGACCATTTGCACTTCCCAATGCTTTTCTTACGGAGATAACGGAAACAAATTTTAGGTACTTCCCGGCAGGATATCGACTTCAAACTTTGCATGTAGAAAGATCAAGTCCATACAAATCAAACAGTGCATTCACAGCTATCAAAGTGTCCTGGGTTCGACACCAGGTGTCTCTGCAATCAGAAGTTGATCCGATTTTTAGGAATTATTTTGAAACCTTTGCCAATAATATAGAAACTTCAAATTCGGCATATAGATAGAGATCATAAATAACTTTCAGAAACATTTTTTAGATTTCCAAGATCGTCCTTGGTTCGAATCCAGAGAGCCATTTAAATTCGTGAAAATTAGAACGTCTTTTGAGGCAGTTGTAGCCCATATTTCTGCTTGAATTTTCATACATCGTTAGAGATGGTGATGTTCTATTGTGCTGCATAGTAAGTTCACAGTAAAGACCCGGGTTCGATGCCAGACGATGGAATTTAGGCAAATTTTAAGAAAAATTTCAATCTTTTTTTTCTTTTGATGGCCGTCCGGATATGATGCCGACATGAAAATAGTGTTGACGATTTGCTTGCAGTATGCAAGCAACATTTTACTCGTATATATATATATATATATATAAGTATATCCGGAGAAGCGTCTATATATAATAGATATAGACGCTTCTCCGGATATCTATCTATTATACGAGTAAAATGTAGCTTGCATACTGCAAGCAGATCGGCAATACTAATTTCATATCGGCATCACATCGGGACGGTCCTCATAAGAAAATTAAAGGATTTAATTTTTTCTTAAAATTCGCTGAAATTTCATCGTCTGAAATCGATCCCGGGTATTACTGGAAAACCTACTATGAAACACAATAGTAGATCACCATCTCTAACTATGTGTGAAAATTCAAGCAGAAATATTGGCTACAACTGCCTCAAAAGACGCTCTAATGTTCACGAATGTAAATGGCTCTCGGGAAAGAAACCAAGGACGATCTTGGAAATTTAAAAAATGTTTCTGAAAGTTATTATTGATCTTAATCTATATGCCAAATTTCAGGTTTCTATATTATGGGGAAAGGTTTCAAAATAATTCCTAAAAATCGGATCAACTTCTGATTGCAGAGACACCTGGTGTCGAACCCAGGACACATTGATAGCTATGAATGCATAGCTTGATTTGTTAAGACTGGTTCTTCTATCACGCTAAGTTTTAAGTCGCTGGCATGCCGGGAAGTACCTAAAATTTGTTTCCGTTATCTCCATAAGAAATGCATTGATAAATGTAAATGGCGCCCTGGGATCGAACCAAGGACCATCAGCGAATATGTAAAATTTGATTATGAAATATATTTATAATCTCCAACTCCATGCCGAATTTCAAGTTTCCATGCCATCGGGAAAGGGTCCAAAAAAAAATCTTAAAAATCGCAACAATACATTTTAAACGGCCGATTTTTGCCTCGACCTAGCATCGAACCCAGGATATTTTCCGTAAAACTCATTTATGTTTTCGATAGATCATGACCATATATAAAGGCTCCTAGATTTTCGATTCTCTACCTATCCCGGAAGTATTTTTTTAAAATTCCCGAAACTCAAAGCAATGCATTTAAACGGGAAAAATCGATACTTTGGGGCCCTCTGGAATCGAACCCATGACACTGAGGTGCAAAATCGCAATTTTTCTGGCGGTTACACGATATGGCCAATACGTCGTAAAAATTTCAAGCCGACGACGCTTGTGGTTTAGGCTGTGAATTAGTATCCTATCTATATACCTATCTATATCTATTACGAGTAAAATGTTGCTTGCATACTGCAAGCAGATCAACAACACTTATTTTATATCGGCATCATATAGGGACGGTTCTCAAAAGAAAAAAAAAACGATTGATATATTCTTAAAATTCGCTGCAATTTCATAGTCTGGCATCGAACCCGGGCCTTCCTGGTGAACTTACTATGCACTACAATAGAAGATCTCCATGTCTAACTATGTGTGAAAATTCAAGCAAAAATATTGGCTGCAACAGCCTGAAACGACGTCCTACTTTTCACGAATGTAAATGGCTCTCTGGATTCGAACCAAGGACTATCTATAAAATCTAAAATATTTTCATGAAATGTATATATGATCTCTATCTATATGCCGAATTTCAAGTTTCTATATTATTGGCAAAGGTTTCAAATTAATTCCTAAAGATCGGATCAACTTCTGATTGCGGAGACACCTGGTGTCGAACCCAGGACTTATTGTAAACTGTAAATGCACAGTTTGATTTGTAAAGAGTTGCTCTTGTACCATGCTAAGTTTGATGTCGATAGCATGCCGGGAAGTACCTAAATTATGTTTCCGCATTCTCCGTAAGAAATGCATTGAGAAGTGCAAATGGCCCTCTGGGATCGAACCAAGGACCATCAGCGAGCATGTTCGATTTGATTATGAAATATATTCATGATATCTATTGACGTGCCGAGTTTCAAGTATCCATGTTATCGGGAAAGGATCCAAAAAAAATCTTCAAAATCGCCGCAATGCATTTTAAACGGCCGATTTTTGTCCTAACCTAGCATCGAACCATGGACCATATTCGGCAATATCTTTCTGATTTACGTTGGAGTTGCACGGCTTCTAGCGATCCCTTGAATTTCAATTCTCTACGTTTCCGGGAAGTGCACCAAAAAAATTTTCGAAAATCCCCGCCATGTATCCTTATGGAGAAAATCGCGACTTTGGGGCCTTCTGGAATCGAACCCATGACACCGAGGTTCAATGTCGGCTTTTTCCTGGAGGTTACACGTTATGGCCAATATGTCGTAAAAATTTCAAGTCAATGACGCTTGTGGTTTAGCCTGTGAATTTGTATCCTATCTATATAGCTATATAGCTATATATATGAATGAATCCGGAGAAGCATCTATATATAATAGATATATAGACGCTTCTCCGGATATACCTATATATAAGTTATATATATATATATAGGGGATCAAAATTCTAACCATGTTCCACAAGCGCCACCGACTTGAAATTTTTACGACGTTATGGCCATAACGTGTAACCTCCAGGAAAAAGCTGACTTTGAACCTCGGTGTCATGGGTTCGATTCCAGAAGGCCCCAAAGTCCCGATTTTCTCCATAAGGATACATGGTGAAGATTTTCGAAAATTTTTTTGAAGCACTTCCCGGAAAGGTAGAGAGTTGACATTCGAGGGATCGCTAGATGCCCAGGATATCTAACGAAAATCAAAAAGACATCTTCGAATATTGTCCATGGTTCGATGCTAGGTTGGGGCAAAAATTGGCCGTTTAAATTACATTGCGGCGATTTTAAAGATTTTATTTGGACCATTTGCCAATGGCATGGAAACTTGAAATTCGGCATGAGGTTAGATATAATGAATATATTTCATAATCAAATTTTACATGTTCGCTGATGGTCCTTGGTTCGATCCCAGAGGGCCTTTTGCACTTCTCAATGCATTTCTTACGGAGATAACGGAAACAAAATTTAGGTACTTCCCGACATGCTATCGACTTCAAACTTTGCATCACACAAGAGCAAATTTATACAAATCAAACTGTGCATTCACAGCTTACAATATGTCCTGGGTTCGACACCAGGTGTCTCTGCAATCAGAAGTTGATCCGATTTTTAGGAATTATTTTGAAACCTTTCCCAATAATATAGAAACTTGAAATTCGGCATATAGATAGAGATTATAAGTAACTTTCAGAAACATATTTTAGATTTCCATGATCGTCCTTGGTTCGAGTCCCGAGAGCCATTTACATTCGTGAAAAATAGAGCGTCTTTTGAGGCAGTTGTAGCCATTATTTCTGCTTGAATTTTCACACATAGTTACAGATGGTGATCTTCTATTGTGTTTCATAGTAGGTTTACCAGTAAGACCCGGGTTCGATGCCAGACGATGAAATTTCAGCGAATTTTAAGAAAAAATTAAATCCTTTTTTTTTTTCTTTTGAGGACCGTCCCGATATAATGCCGATATGAAATTAGTGTTGTCGATCTGCTTGCAGTATGCAAGCAACATTTTACTCGTATATATATATGAATGAATCCGGAGAAGCATCTATATATAATAGATATATGAATGAATCCGGAGAAGCATCTATATATAATAGATATATATAGGGGATCAAAATTCTAACCATGTTCCACAAGTGCCAACGACTTGAAATTTTTACGACGTATTGGCCATAACGTGTAACCTCCAGGAAAAAGCTGACATTGAACCTCGGTGTCATGGGTTCGATTCCAGAAGGCCCCAAAGTCGCGATTTTCCCCGTAAGAATACATGGCGGTGATTTTCGAAAATTTTTTTGAGGCACTTTCCGGAAAAGGAGAGATTTGAAATTTAAGGGATCGCTAGATGCCGTGCATATCTAAAGGAAACCATAAAGACGTCTACGAATATTGTCCTTGGTTCGATGCTAGGTCGGGGCAAAAATCGGCCGTTTAAAATGCATTGCGGCGATTTTGAAGATTTTTTTTGGACCCCTTCCCGATGGCATAAAAACTTGAAATTCAACATGAGGTTAGATATCATAAATATATCTCATAATCAAATTTTACATTTTTGCTTATGGTCCTTGGTTCGATCCCAGAGGGACATTTATATTCCTCAATGCCTTTCTTACGGAGATAACGGAAAAGAAATTTAGGTACTTCCCGTTATGCTATCGACTTCAAACTTTGCATGATACAAAAGCATGTCTTTACAAATCAAACTATGCATTCACAGCTTACAATATGTCCTGGGTTCGACACCAGGTGTCTCTAAAATCAGAAGTTGATCCGATTTTTAGTAATTATTTTGAAAGCTTTCCCAATAATATAGAAACTTGAAATTCGGCATATAGATAGAGTTCATAAATAACTTTCAGAAGCATGTTTAAGATTTCCAAGATTGTCCTTGGTTCGAATCCAGAGAGCCATTTACATTCGTGAAAATTAGAACGTCTTTTGAGGCAGTTGCAGGCAATATTTCTGCTTGAATTTTCACACATAGTTAGAGATGGTGATCTTCTTATGTGGTGCATTGTATGTTTACCAGTAAGACCCGGGTTCGATGCCAGACGATGAAATTTCAGCGAATTTTAAGAAAAATTTCAATCCTTTTTTTTTTTCTTTTGAGGACCGTCCCGATATGATGCCGATATGAAATTAGTATTGCCGATCCGCTTGCAGTATGCAAGCTACATTTTACTCGTATCTATTATATATAGACGTTTCTCCGGATATACCTATATATATATATATATATATAGGGGATCAAAATTCTAACCATGTTCCACAAGTGCCACCGACTTGAAATTTTTACCACGTTATGGCCATGACGTGTAACCTCCAGGAAAAAGCCGACTGTGAACCTCGGTGTCATGGGTTCGATTCCAGAAGGCCCCAAAGTCCCGATTTTCCCCATAAGATTACATGGCGGGGATTTTCGAAATTTTTTTTGAGGCACTTCCCGGAAAAGGAGAGAGTTGAAATTCAAGGGATCGCTAGATGCCGTGCATATCTAAAGTAAACCATAAAGACATTTACGAATATTATCCTTGGTTCGAGTCTAGGTCGGGGCAAAAATCGGCCGTTTAAAATGCATTGTGGCGATTTTTAAGATTTTTTTTGGACCCTTATCCGATGGCATAGAAACTTGAAATTCGGTATGAGGTTAGATATCATGACAATATATAATAATCAAATTTTACAAATTCGCTGATGGTCCTTGGTTCGATCCCAGAGGGACATTTAAATTCCTCAATGCATTTCTTACGGAGATAACGGAAACAAATTTTAGGTACTTCCCGGAACGATATCGACTTCAAACTTGGCCTATAGAAAGATCAAATACATACAAATCAAACAGTGCATTCACAGCTATCAATGTGTCCTGGGTTTGACACCAGGTGTCTCTGCATTCAGAAGTTGATCTGATTTTTAGGAATTATTTTGAAACCTTTGCCAATAAGATAGAAATTTCAAATTCGGCATATAGATAAAGATCATAAATAACTTTAAGAAACAATTTTTAGATTTTCCAGATCGTCCTTGGTTCGAATCCAGAGAGCCATTTAAATTCGTGAAAATTAGAATGTCTTTTGAGGCAATTGTAGCCCACATTTCTACTTAAATTTTCACACTTAGTTAGAGATGGTGATGTTCTATTGTGCTGCATAGAAAGTATCACTGGAAAGACCCGGGTTCGATGCCAGACGATCATATCATATGTCTCCGAATTTTAAGAAAAATTTCAATCTTTTTTTTTTTTCTTTTAAGGACCGTCCCGATATAATGCCGATATGAAATTAGTGTTGTCGATCTGCTTGCAGTATGCAAGCAACATTTTACTCGTAATAATATAATTATAAACATTGAATTCGAATTTACGATTAACTAGAAGTAGGGTGAGGTCAAGAAAGTTCAAGGTGTAATTAGTTTCAATTTCATGGGAAAATGAAATACTAGGATGGATAGAGACGAAGGAAGAGAGTTGTCGGTTTTTCCCGGCCCAAAAACAAACGATATCGTCAACGTACCGAAACCGGCATAAAATAAATTTTATCAAATGGGAATTTTAATTAAACAATTTCTCTTTTAGGGAGTCTATGACAATGTTAGCTAAAACAGGGCAAGACCATCTTTTTGTTCATAAAAACCACCGTAGAACAGAAAAAAGTTTTCTTTTAACACACTTTCACCAACGACAACAGATTACTACTTCATCCGCATTGTTCCTTTTTAGTAACCCTTCCAACACATCAACAGACTCTACACAAGGAATTCTGATAAATGAGTTATGAACATCGAAAGAGTTTTGCATTGTTAGGAAATTTTAAGTCTTTCACTTTACGTACAAATTCCACTGAGTTTTTCACACAATGTTTACGTATAAAGTCTGATAAATTAGCAATTAAATGATTAAATTCAGTGGCCAGTTTATGACACGGGAAAGAAATGTTAGAAACCACTGGGAGGATAAGGACGTCTTCTTTATGTATTTTTTGGAAGTCCATAAAGGCGCGGGGGTAAAGGGTTGGATTCAGAGAGGTGAAGTTTCTCAGTCTTCAATAATCATCGATTTGAACAGAGCTTCTTTAATGTTGAAGTAGATATTTTTGATACTATTGCACAAGAAAAAAATAGAAATATCTTAATGCACGAAAATGGAACCAAGGAATTTCTTTCATACCATTCGGTCTACTTTATTCAACTATCGAAGAGCTTTAAATGGTAAAAATATAATACAATTATTTTTACAAAATTTAATTAATAGAAAAAGTGATGGAAGAATAATTAGTTACACGTTGCAGGGAGTGGCGCAATTTCAAGCGAACTCTCAGCCGAGGAAAAGCTGCGAAAGATGAGGAATAATGGATAATAATCAGATATGGACATAAAAAGCTGCAAAGGGCCAAACTGTGACTCGGATCATTAACTATTCAAAGCAAGAGTAAGGGAGAGAATAATTAAAACAGAAAAAGGTCCAGAGATGGTTAAGATAA
Organism: Sympetrum striolatum; assembly: GCA_947579665.1. Classification (NCBI taxonomy): domain Eukaryota; kingdom Metazoa; phylum Arthropoda; class Insecta; order Odonata; family Libellulidae; genus Sympetrum; species Sympetrum striolatum. The sequence goes on from OX388350.1 coordinate 90,115,649, forward strand.
TATGGGACACAGATTAGTTAAATGAAGACTAGGAAGTCACGAAGCAAAAACAAAAAGGATTAGCTAGAAAAATGCAAACCAACAGCCGATGAAAAACTTATAAAATAAACATAGAAAAAGAATGGGAAAAATAGGGAAAGCAATCAAAGAAGCTGTGGAAGAAACACTTGGAGAAAACAAGAGAATAATACATGCATATTGGTTTGACAACGAGTGTGCCCAAATTATACAGGAGAAGAAAAAAGCTAGAGAAAGGATGATAAGGAAAGAAACCAGAATGAACACAGAAAAATACCAAGAAATGAGGAAGGAAGCAAATAGGATATGCAAGAAAAAAGGAGAAAATGAAGAACAGCTAGACAATATATGTAGAAGAATACAGCAAACAGAATGAATGGAGAGTTCTACGAAGTTTTAGAAAAGGTGAAAAGAGGATACCAACCAAGAATGGAAGTATTTAAAAATACAGAGGGAAATGTAGTCCAAGAAGAGAATAAAGTTCTGGAAAGATTGGTAGAACATTTCAAAGAACCTCTCTGTACAGAATATAAGGAAAGAGTAACAACTGAGGAAAATAACAGGCTAAGGAAAGAATCAATTATAGAGGAAACTTGCTCAGAATTAAACCCACTAGACAGGAAATTGCACAATACATACAAACGTTAAAAAATAATAAAGCCCCTGGGAAGAAATTATTGCAGAGAGCTAGTAAAATATGGAGGAGATATAATGAGTGATGCTATAAATAAACTTAGTTGTATAATATAGGAAACAGAAAAATGCCAGAAGGATAGATCATGGGAATCCTAAGCCCAATATATAAAAAGGGAAATAAACTGGTCCTCGAGAAATATAGATGGATAAGGCTGTTAAATGTAGTGTATGAAATACTCTCCAGCATCATAAAAGAAAGGCTGAAAGTAGTAACTGAGAGGATAATTGGAGAATCTCAGTGTGGGAGTAGATCCAATAGAAGTACAATAGACCAACTATTTGTAATCAGATTAATTTTAGATAAATGATATGATCATAATGTTGAACTGCATATGCTATTGTGGATTTTAGACAAGCATTTGATAGTATAAACAGGATCAAACTCTGAGAAGCAATGGAGGATATGGAAATTCTATCCAAAATAAATATATTGATTCAAATGACATTGAAGAAGAGCATGGCTAAAGTAAATATGCATAATCAAATATAAAATGAATTTGAATTCAGCACTGGGATAAAGCAAGGAGTTGGCCTATGGGCCACACTGTTTATTCTAGGATTACACAAAGCTGAAGAAAAAAATAGATCAAAGAGGAACAATATTTAACAAATAAATAGAAAGAAGCAAGCAAAATGGGATTGATAGTTAATACCAGTAAAACTAAATATATGCTTCTGGCAAACCTAGAGTCACCCAGGATTTGGAGATAGAACAGATAAAATTTGATAGTGTGGGAGAGTTTAAATATCTAGAATATGTAACTTACAAAAAAACATAATATGAATAAATTAAAGAATACAAGCAAGGGATAAAACTTACTTTGCAAATATGAAGATATTCAAGAGGAAGTTAATAAACAGAAACACTTAAATACAAATATGTAAATCAATTACCAGGCCAGTAGTAACATATGGAGCATAAAAATGGACACTCACAATCACACAAGAGTATTGCCCTGGTAAGATTTGAAAGAAGACTATTGCAGAATACACAAGGACCTGTTATTGAGAATGGATTGTGGCAAAGCAGAACCAAAGAGGAGTTAAAGACAATAATGAATTGGGGGAGATGTAGTTAAGTTCATAAAATCTTATAGAATCCAATGGTTGGACCATTTGGAAAGGATGCATGAAACAGGAATGCCGAAGAAGGGAATAGAAGGGAGACTATATGCCACTAGACGGAGAGGAAGGTCCAGATTGAGATGGCTAATTCATAAAGGACATGAAGAAGATGAAAGTGAGAAGACTGAGAAGTGGAGGCTGATCGGAGTGGAGGCTCACATAGGGCTGTAGCTCCAAAGAGAGAGTTTGTCTATAAATTGAGATTTTAGGACCATTTTCAAGTGACTTCTAATAAGTGGGGGAAAAATTGTATTAAATGTTATCCCACTTTGTATGCCTTGTTTAATATTTTGTATCTATATATATTTTAAATCATTCTATTTAATATTAACATAAGTATACCATACAAAAATTTAAAACCAAGAACTAACAGATGAGCCAAGAAAGGCTCACCTTATCCTGTTTTTCCTGACTTTTCTTGTAAACAATAATTTATTCTTTATTTTTCAAATTACTTTATTTGCCAGTAGCTCTTTTCTTTTTACCAATTCACGTTTTATTTAAGATTGTTTGTACAATAACTATACCTTGTATTAAGTGTAATGATAATTAAATAATATATTATACCAAAAATAGCAATTTGAATTTAGTGTTTCATATCAAAATCAAATCTACATACATTACAGTCCACTTTCATATCAATGAAAATTAAATGTATTTAAAATAGTTTTTTTAAATAATACCGCTTATCGGAAATAGTAGTATACAACAAAATTTTCTACAATCAAAAGTTTATTTCAAAATTTTTTACAATCAAGAAAATAGCGAGAAAATGACTTAAGTAGTCGTGATAGTATTCAAAAGAAAACCTATTTTCATTATAACCATATTTCATTTAAAAGAACAGAAAGATATACCTGAATATCGTATTTTAAATTATATCGCTCACCAGAGTCAATGGTTTAAATCAAAGCTTCCTAATTAAATATGAAAAAAATAGCAGAAAAACGTCTTTCGTAGTGCTGTCAAATTAAAGTCTATCTTCATTATAATCAACTTTAATTTTAAAAAACAATCGGACGTATTTAAAAATCTTATTTTAAATAATAATACCTTCAGGATTCAATGCTTTAATTAGATCGTGTGGTTATATAATTAAAAGAATAGCAGTTTGACTGCATCGTAGCCACATTTATTTAAACAACTACTATGCTGAAATTAAAACTAACAGCTTTCAGTCGTTTCTCTAGATAAAACTATACAACAGTTATGAGCAATTTAAGTTCGGTTGTTTCAGCAGAAAATAAGAAAATACTCTTCGATTCGAAAGAATTACTTTTTTACATGAGCCGTCATGTGATTACATAAAATCTGCATCTCGTCATTATATCAGCTAATTCATCACTTCATTTCAGGTCTTTTGTTTTAATAACATTGTGATTCAATAAAAAGGGAATTACTGGAACGTGAGAACTTCCGTATTTTACGTTAGTTTCCTTAGAAATCAAATCCTGGCATTTGCGTTGCACAGATCAATTTAAAGCACGGTAGGAAATTAGTTTCCGCGATGTCTCTGTTCAGATAAACTGAAGCAACAATAATTTTCATAAAAAAATATGGAAAGAAGGTGAGAAATATGATCAGTCACTTGATATATTTACATTAAAAAATAGCAATTCGTTTAAAAAATACGGCATGAAGTACCTCGCATAGAATCAATTGATAGTATTTTCTTACCTCTTTAGATTTCCTCAAAAATGCTTTTAATAACAAATCACAGTACTCCTTAAAAAACTTTATTTTTAGCTGAAACATTTCAACATATCTGATGACCACTGGTGACGAAAAGAAACAATTTGCCAAGAAATTGCTCAACCTCACTGTATCCATTTTCGCTCACAAAAGCAACACCTCTTAACACTTATATTCTTTCGACTAACACTCTCCGTTAACTGAGTGGGTTAAGTATACTTTTAAAATTTAAGACAGAAACTTAATGATATTTTAGAAATAAGCACTACAGTTACAATTCCACAATATTTCTTAGGGCAATTGCGCGACACTCGAATCATTTTCCGCAGCACTTCCTAAACCGACTAAAATCCTTGTATGTTCAGCAAGAAAAACTGGAAGTACAATTTCTTAGTGATAGAGCACGAAACACGTATTTTCACTATGCCAATATAGGTAAGTCCTCTGAAAGATACGTTTTCGATGTGAACAACTCGATTGCACGTGAAGAACTGAAAATGAAGGCCAAAAACATGACTACACGCAAATCATTTCTATATTTCTTGTTTGCGAAATCCACCTTCCACGTCACCCCTTATCTACTACCCATAGGGATAGAATAGTCACCAGAAAAGCAGGTTGAAACGTTCGGTTTAATTGCGCAATGGAATATTCTTATCGGTGGTCAGGTCCTTCAAACTAATTTAGGGGAAAGAGAACTCAAACGACTCATCCCTTCTCGAGACAAAACTATTAAATGATGTGTACTTAAGATGGTCAAATCTTTAAATCGATTGCGCTTCAAATTCTTAGATATATTAATCGATGCAGAAGTCTTCCGGTTTCACTAATTAAATTAGTTCATTAATTATTTAGAGTGAAATTATACCTTTGCGTTTTATGTAGCAATGGGAAGTTACGCATTTAATTTTCTTTCTCAGGAGGGAGTGGATTATCGTGAGTTATGATGGAATAAATATAATATTTTAGCCGCAGAAGTTGCACTGGAGTTCACTTGCACGAAAATTGAATTATGCTTTTGTTCTATGAGTTTAGAAAGATCATAACCAAAATTTTTATTTTCTGGGAGAAGAAAAACGGACATACACTCTCACTTAAAAATATTGAAAATTAAGATTGATGCTTCCTTTTGCAATAAAACTGTTCAATTGAAAATACATTTCTTTCAATCAACTCTACACAGAGATGAAAATGAAGATATAATATTGAGGTTGTACAAGAAGTGAAAAATAGTTTCTTGGCTGGGGCTCGAACAGAGATCCTCTCTGAGGCAACCGAAACACAAATCGATATTTAGAGTTTTCCCCTCCAGATGTAATATTTCCACTTACATGTGGAACAGAATAGCCGATATTTCAATTGTCTTACTTGCAGTATTTGTGAAAGAGTATACTTTTTATACTCGAATATAAGCCGACCTCATTATAAGCCGAGGTACCTAATTTTATTCCAGAAAACTGGGAAAAGTAACCGAGTAGAATATAAGCCTAGGGTTGGAAATGCAGCAGGTACTTGTACACAATGAAATTACAGTAATTGAGGCATCGGTAGTTTAGTAAGAGAGAATTGACAAGGAACTGTTGAATGAGCAAGTGAAGAATTCCCCTGCCGATTTTCGACAAAGACGCTTCTTTGCCACGGGAGAACTGATAAGGGGAGCCCTCCCTCGAGTTTAAGAACAGGGACCTTGTACTCGGCATAGAAATTGTGCAGAAAAACTCGGCTTTTGCATGAGTATATAATTGTATTCACTGTTGAATTTATCTACATGTATATATAACCATAGGACATTATATACGTTTTTGCGCGATGTAAGTTAATCGCTCTTAAGGTATTCGATTCAAAATGAACACAGCATTGATCTGCTTTGTTGGGGTCACACTTAATGGCGAAAATGTCATTTATTGATATTCAATATTATGTATTTATTAACAACATTATGTATGTATTTTATTTATTTTATAACATATGTGTTTGTTTTGGTGGCCCTGAAAATGATCGTTGTATTATTCCAATGAAACTTGTGGAGAAGTGAATACCATTTTATTTCATTCGTGATGAATTTTATTTAATTCGTAATACGGCCTCAGTCGATTTTATTTAAAAACTAAATAAACTGATATCGCAATCACTGGAAAGACGCACAGAATGTTGAACGAATATCCAACTGGTTGGTTTTACGTGCGCTGAGGCATGCGTCATGAAAAAGAGGTACAGTCAACTTGCGAGAGGCATGCGCTAATGCATGCCTCTCCATCATACCGTGCGCTATGACGCATGCCTGAGTTGAATACAAAGTTTACAAGTGTGGACACAGCTGAAGAGAGACATCTCAAGATATTTTATTTTTGTAATATGATCAGAATATGTTAATCAGTTATTACACCCAGATCCTCAACAGAGACTCATTGGCTTACTTTACCCACAGAGGGTTACCCTGGTGACGCAAACAACTTCGATCGCGTACAATAATGCAAACTATCGGCGAGGGGGGAAATTACGATATTAATGAGAATAAAGACGAATTGAAGGGAAAGGCTTTGCGTTTCTATTTTTACAAAGTCAAAATGGTTACCTTCGCCATCTTTCCTTCACACGCAATCGACATGATGTTTATTCCTTCGTGCTTCGACCATGTCTTTCTTCGTCGACACCTAACAGATACTTTAAAGAAGAATGAATATAGAATGGAAAATAACCATAAGGTGAGAATAGAAAGAAAAAACGGAGAGAGACACCAAATAGACCAGCGTCGTTACGGATTGAATCTTTTACGGATAAAATCGCATTTTCATCCAGAAAATTCAACAACAAGAAAGAAAGCTAGCGAATGTCTCCCGAAAGCAAAGTCCAAGGGGTTCGCAACAGTCATGGACGAGCACCGCGATCAAAAATAAAGATCTCTGCGATTACTGAACACACTTGGTCATAGTCACGACATATAGAAGGCGATAAGCGATATATCGCTCATGATGTAGGTACCGTAAGCGATATATCGCTGGGGAGGTTAACACTATAGCGATAGGATTCGGGGGGCAAACCTTGCTGAGGGCTTCTTTCTTAGTTTTTCAGTAGCAATCAAGACGCGAGAGAAAAAGAATACGTTGTAATGGTATACTGTCATAGGTAGAGAAGGAGAGGCAATCATTGGTTAATCTGCTTAACTAGGATAATGTGCATTATAGTTCGGCAGTTTTTACTCAGGAATTATCTGAACATATAATTCTTGATATTCTACTGTCATGAGTCCAGGAAGTGTAATTCCACAAACATGGATACATTTCCACTTAGATACAGAATAGAAAGACAGTGCGTCTTCTCTCCTATTTACCATATTGAAAAGTTCAGGTATCGTACGATACTTATCGCCAGGAGACCAGCATACATTGCATGCGATGCGACGACTTTTTCTATCGCCTCCCGTTAAATTGTAGGGGAGAGTTGCGTATAATGTACCGGCGCCTAATTTGCTCCACCTCCGTAAGATGGAAGAGCTTTATTTCTAGAGAGATTGGTCGTGCATAACTGCAACTAAACGGTTACTAAACGCCCAAGTTCCAGTTGCCATCTCTGTACGGTTAAAAACGGTCTGCTTGTGAGAGATTTTCTTTTTTTGCAGTTTCAAAGCAATTTTTTTCTGTACGCGGCTAAGGGAATAACGGTAATAGGTTAAGTGGAATCAAACGTTATTAGTTATCAGATGAATATACTTAAATATGCCTAAGTTTTCATATAGACATTAGCTAAACCCGGCCACGCTTCGCTATGGCTCAGTCAGATATGAAATAAATGGGAAAGTAAATAAAGTAAATACATATTCTAGCGAACATAGATTCTCCGAAAGAACGCATCATTCAATTGTTATGCCTTGCGACGCTGTGGCTATGTTGTGGAATAAAAGGAAAGGAAGAAAAAAAGTCGTTTTTCGTAGAAAAGGATTTGCTCTTCAATGTGAACTAAATCTACAACTTTTCTCTTCTTTTTCTTCGACTCGTAAAACGCGAACTATGGCCCAAGAAAACACAGACGTCGATCAAGTGCATCAAAATAACTAAACCAATGAATCGAACTGAATTCAACACTCTGAATTGTTACAAAGTAACTCACACGTTGATTATCGAAAACAGATAATTAAATCTTAACCAAAACGAAACTAATGAATTGAACTGAATACAACATTCGGTATCAAATTAACTCACATTTCGTTTTTCAAAAATAGATCATTTAAATATATTCCAACGACTGCTTATATACATCAATGTGGACGAAATCAACAACTTTTCTCTTTTTGTTCGCTTTAATTGGGCCAAAATGCTCGGATTCAACAATGGTATTTGTTGTCAGGGGGTCCGGTTGTTTACACTCTCAAAATTTTACAAAACTTTTGCATATTTCGTGCAAAATCTCGATAGTTTAATTCGGAAACAATAATACATGACCAAATAAGATTCTTAACTTATTTTACCTTCTTTTGTCACAATTTCGTATAACCATTCTTTGTAAATTGATTTTGCAATGGAAATAAAGCCTGAAGCGGCAAAAATGAACTTAACGTGCATTTCTTATGGAAATGCTTCGACTCTTCTGGAATCGAACCGAAGACGAAATGTCTAAATTGTTTACAACAGAAACACACTCGTATTTGAATGCAACGTTACGTTAACATTTCAAGTCGATCGACCGAGAATGTTTCGAGTTTAGCGGTCACAAACATACGCAGGCTGAAGTTTTATATACGAATAAGATAATCTGTAACTCGAACGGTTAGTTTGGAAGGAAGCGACGAAGAAAAAACGGCATAGAGGCCTATATTGTACCGGTACTAACTAGGAAACAAGGTCGTCGCCAGGGGGGGGCAGCTGCCCCCCCTGGAGACCCATTCGTATTTTGGTTCGGGATGTGTTGTAGAAACAATTTTTAGGCACGAGCGTATTTATTTTTGAATGTTTTTCTCTTCTCTTATCTTTTAGCTATTACTATCGGTAGGTTTGCGCAGGTTTTTCACACCCCCCTTGCTTGTGGGTGTTTTCCTGCAGTGGATTTCTTTTTCCTAAGAATCTCTTAGGTTTTTATATCCACAATTCTTCTAATTTTTTCTTCTTCTAATTTCATAATTAATGACGATGGGTTAGATGGAAGAAGAGACTTTTAAGTCTCAATCTCGCCCAAATAAAGACGATTTATTATTATTATTATTTGAAAAGAATTTAGACCCAAAACAAAGTCAAGTGTTGGCACGGGTAAACACCAGTGATGGGAAAAGTACTTCCTCGTAGGAAATTCATTTATACCTCCAGCACAGCATAAATATTTCAACAATACTTTGTAGTAGAGTCAACAGCCATCCCTCCTTTCCTTCGCCCCTTCCCTCCCAAGAGAAGAAAAGTTCGGTTTCAGGGTGAACAATGTAGTAAGAACTGCCTCTCGATGCGATCAGCGCGCGAGGTTATGCGATTATGTCCTCTCTCTCAAACTTCCTTGAGTATCGTCCGACAATCGCCGGCAGAAGACAAAGGATTCAGTTTTTTTTCGTTTTCCCTTCAAAATGTACATAAGAATGTTTTGCGGTGAGTATTTTGCAAATAGGCCCAAGCAGTGGCGCAGCGAGGGGGGGAAGTTTAGGGGTTCAAACCCCCCTCAAGAGTCAAGTCCTTTGACTAGCTCTGCTTTTTTCTGCTGAAGAGTACAAAACCCCAATCATTTGCTTGATAAATTCAGCGAAAGCTTTGCATGCCAGTAAATATGGCACCGATTACAGCTAAGTTGATGTTTTCGGTAGCAGAGCAGGCCTAGAGCCGACATCGATATCAATGGGACGCTACGAGTGTTTCGCACACAATGTTCAATGCATGCACTTCTTAACCATATCCTTTTGTTAGATGACTCACACCATAAGATAAGATTCCCATGAGAAGAATTCGAAAGTGCTGATTCGTTTACTCCTCGCAAAAATACAAGGAAACATTCGAGAAGTAATTCGAAACTTACACCCTGAAAACAGAGATTAAGATTACGTTTGAGGGACAAACAGTTTGATAAAACGCTTAGTTAGATCTTCTGCACTTGACTGTTTTGAGGGTGTGAATGCAAAGCTAGGCTCGTGAATAGTGCATTTGAGAAATTCACAGGGAACAGTTCGAAAGAGAGTTTAGTTTGGATTTCATAAGGTACAGATGGACATCCGAAAATTTTTTTCACAGTCTGCTAATAGCTCGAGGCCTCTATCGGGAAAACGTAAGTTTATGTCTATGTAGTTTTTTGTAAAATGACCATTATTAGTTGCATAAATTAGGATTGTATTATTTCAGGGCTGTTATCGGAGGGTACATCTCAAGATGAGTTTAGCGACAATTCCAAAGGAACTGGTTCCTTTGTCAAGCATTCTGGACGATTAAAAGTCTGTACAGTAGACTCTTCATTACTCAGGATGATATAAAATATACTGATCCTTATTTTATAATATCCCGTTAATTTGCTGTATAGTTACGAAAATAATTTAATAACCAGATTTCCGTAGACATTTGTAAAAGTATTGGAGCAATACAAGATATCAGTTAAAAATAATTTTCGATGATATTATTAACAATATACCATTTTGGAAGCAAATCAGTCAGCTGAAAGGTATTGTGCGCGTAAGTTACGCTTATATTTATCGGAACTGTGACTTGATGACTTGAAATAAATTTGAGAAACTGTTAAAACTGTGACTTAAATTCTTCAGTTTCCTTTTCGATGCAGCCAATTTATTCTCTTGTGATTGAATTCCATGAACCTCATATCTGGTTATGCAATGCCCATTCAAAATTTCAATTCGTGGAAAATTTTTGTTTCCTTTGAACACTCAGTGCGTAAGACTGGGTTTTGTATCATCTCTCTGTTGGTTAAACCACCTATTACTTAGTCTAAGTAATTGTAAGTTGACGTCTTCATTTTTTCCACCTTGGTATATAACTTGATTTCTGCAAATTCGATTATAATATTAACTATAATCAAAAGTCTGCAGAATATTTTAATTCAGCCGATTTTTTAATGTACGGCATGTGAAGTATTCAGTTGAATACTTAGCGAATACATAAACAACGAAGTCAGGCTTAATTGTAAGCCTACCAGAAAATTTCATCTGATATAAATGATTTTTTGTTTCTTAGAAGAGGAGGTAATTTTAAAAGCAACGGATGAAGTCATTCCTAAGAAAGCTGCTCATGATATAGTCTTATAACGAAAGATGTTCAAACAAAGATGGGTGCACCAATGTGGTGATTTATTGGGACGTTTTATATCGCTTGTCAAATAACCGTAACTATTTTTTCCTTTTCACGCTTGGCAACCTCTTGGAAGAAAGAACTCTCTAAGACTCGGGAAGTATATATCTACAGCATCAAAATACTTAAGCATCGAAAAAATTAATTTTTAATAGAAATTGGACGTAACCAAACTAGAAATCCAAACAAAACTTATGATAAGTTTCCAATAGTTTGCTTATGTAAACTACTATCTTGGAAAGTTGGCCATATAAGCGTTAAACTCCTCTAGTTTTCGATACATTTAGTTTTTGAGAGATATGACATATTTGTAGTAAGAAGCGGGCATGAATAAACTAGCCCCTGTAAGTTAGGCATTTTCCATTTTATCAGGCAGCTTGCCCCCCCCCTAGCCCAGTGGCTGGCGACACCCTTGCTAGGAAACCATAGTGCTTTTAATTAATAATTTAGCTTGCTTGAATAAATAACGATATTCTTAATTGGTGTGATGTATTATTAATTTATTTACCATGAATAATTAATTAAATAGTTATTTTGATCAGTCTGGGTCCCAAAGAAAAACACTGCAAGTGGAGATAACCAATTTTAGATTTGGCAGCATATTTAAACGGAGATGATGGTTTAAATGAATGTTTATTATGACCCAAAGACAACTATAAAAAGGCACGCTTCGAATAAGAACGAAAATGGGGGAATAAAACTTTTTGGTCGCAGTAAAGTGAAATTGGAATAAATTTAAACGGAGCGACACATTCTAACAGAAGGAGATATAATGTATGGTTTAATATTATCCAAAGTTAGAAATGTTGCATTTGACGTTGCAGAAAGGACCGGAATAGATCATATCTTAAATATCGAGAAAGGCATTGCGGGCAAAAGATGGTTCAATGCTTTGATGAAGAGACATCATAAATTGTCATGCAGAAAGCTTCGTTCATGGCTGGGGCCAAAGGGTTCAATATATGAAAGATCTATAAGTACAGTAAAATATTATAATTACATTGACCTGAACTGAATTGGATTTATTTACCTTTGATTTAAATGTGTGGTTCAATTTAAGAACCTACTGGTACAAATTAGGAAACCAGCTTCCTAACTTATACCACCTGCAGATATTTGTAAATTCAGATATATTTTGTTTTTAACGGTGTGGTTTTGAAAATTATATTACGAGATTCTAAGTGATACTTCACACTGAAAAAAATAAAATAGCTTCAATCACTGCGTAACTAACAATTCGAATAAAATGAAATGTGGTACAACAAGGGGAACCCTATGAATCCGATCGAACAGCAACGGGAAGCAATCGCCAAATAATTTCAACCGCGAGGACGGTAACACGTGGTCTGCTAACATCAAAGGTCAGAAGTGGCCACCCGAAGTGAAAGGAGGTACAAATAGTCGTCGCGTGCTCCCTTACTATTTCGAAAAACGTGACTGTCGCCATTCGAACGCCTTAGATCCGAATAAAATAGACAATGAATGATTTAGCGATTAATAAATATATTCACTTAGACAAATGAAGGTATGTCAAAACCTCAAAACCGTATCACATTCACCAAAATTAATCTTTTTAGAGTAGGTGTTTAAAAATCTAACATAGTAATTGGATGATTGTGTCGAAACGCTAACATCCGCCAACCCTCCCGTGAACAGAGGTTACAATAGAAAGACCAACTGCTGACTCCGACGCCTCGCATAGATACACGAGAAAGAAAAGTCAAAATATTGAGGAAATAATGACTAAATATCTCGTTTTTCTCAATGTATGTACCCTCTTCGCTTCAAACTCGATTTTTCTCGCGTCTTTCCACTTCCGTAAGCTCTTAGTTTCGTTTTTCGGTGGTATCACGCTACCGCCAATTAAACTTCCTAAGAGATGACCAAATGTGTCGATTCCTCATTCGAACAATTCTAATGGCGCAATGCTTTTGCTTCGCGGTTCTCCGTTTTCTGTGAATGCGAATTCTAGCTCGCGTAACTACTCGCTCCCGTGTCAAATGCCTTCTACAAGCTATCACTATATAATTGTTAGTATTCAGTAATCTCGATAAACTGCTCCCTATAATACGTTGCCCTCGGCTTCATCGAAATTGCGGAACACCTACTCCTCGATGAATCCAAAATATGCACCAACTTATATCTGCTCGCATTTCCTTTACAATCCGCCGTTGACGGATTGTATTTACTGCGAAATCTCCAGTCTGTAAAAATGAAATAACCATCTGTTTAAGCGATTAGTTCCTGCTTAGATAACGGCTTTAATTTTAATGTCGATAGGAATCCTTGCTCTCTTCACCGGTAAAGGATTATAGCCTGTATTGTAATTTTTCAAATTTCAGACGTTATGAATTTAGTGCCCACAAGCATAGGACTGAAGTATCTGCACGTAATTGATTAAACGAGAGCCTCGCAGGGGAGAAAAATAGCTTACATAAAAATTCCCAAAGTTTTGGAAAAAGCGTAAGAAAGTCACAAATAGAAAAAAAGAGGGATGGATGAATATAAGCATGAAAATTAGCAGAGAAAAATGAAAAAAATATTTTCTCAATGTCGGGATCGAACCCGGGCCAAAATATTGTTAATCAAACACGGTACCGCTACACCGAACTCCACGCTATAAGTGGTGGTTATCTTTAACTTTATGAAAAGAGTGTAACCTTAGCAGAATTTTCAAAGTCTATTTTCAGGGAAACTATCACTCATAAACGCCTACATGTGGGGTAATTATTTATTCTTAACTCGAGATCTATCAACTTACCGATTTTCATCAAAAAAATCGGCGCCGACACTGTGTAGTCTCCTTGAAAGAGTTCTAATGATCCAAGCTTTATTTCCGTCTATTTTTACAGTATTTTGAATTACTCTTTCATTAAAAATTAAGTGTTTCTCATAGATATGTTTATTGACTTGACTACACCAGGCAGCCAATATTTGTTAATTTGTTTAACCCGTAAATACACCAGTTGCAGAAATGTGCTAACACCAGCATCCCTCGTCTCAAATCAATGGCAGGATCCACATTCAAACACATCCAATCCACTTGATGCAGCTGCGATGTCATCGGATCAAACTCCCAACAATCCGCTCCCACGAAGCTCTTTCGGCCACTTTTTGACTTTCAAATATAAACCACAATATCTGTGAAAATACCTTGCTCGTATGTAAAGAGAATGCAAATACTCCTTTACGTGCATCTTTCTTTGTGAAACCAAATCTATCCTAGTACTTACCTGGAACGACGGAATCCTCGACGGTTTTAAATGCGTAATATCATAGCCGAATCTGAAGCGTTTTCGTTAATTTGCTACAAGCATGGCGTGCATCTTACTTTCTTAAGCAGAACTTTCCCTAAACAAATGTAAAACGTCGAAAAGCTTAATCTCTTACGCTATCTAATGAATGGAAAGTAAATTTCAAAAAGTACAGACAAATAAGTGCATAGCTAAAACAGCGCCGCAGTATTCACACCCGTGCAACGTGATTCAGCTTAAAATGGTGAAATGTCCAAAAGAATCTTTGACGCAAAGAAAGACAACATAAAGCGGCAGAAAAAGCAGACTCCGTGAGATGAGAATGAGGAAAGACGCTATCCAAGTAGACCATCTTCGAACGCATGGCCCAAAATTACTAGAAACGGGGCTACTCTTGAAAACGCACCAGCTGAGGGCCATTTTGAATGATTTCGGCAACGTAACTCACCAACAGTGTACTTATGAAGGAATGGAGACTTGTTCATCGAAAGAAACAAGTATGTGGCTTTGTTGCAAATTTTACTGCAATTTAGGACCTATAAAAGTTAAAAAGTTTTCTATCGCAAAATCAACTCCCGTTTCTTCGTTAAATTTTGAACTCACTTCACTTCAAAGACATTCAACAGTCTCATTTGGTTTCCATTTTTTAGTTTTGGACTTACAGGACAAGAAAACAAATTTTCAAATAACCCGCGGGACAGTAAGTGTATTTCCATCGACTTAATTTAAATGCAAACATTTACTTGTTTAGACTCAAGTTTACGAATTGCACAAAACATACATTGCCATCCCGCTCTAAAGTTATTTGTTGACTACACCATTTAGAAATAAAAAATGTAATTTTTCGTTTAATTACCAACATAGTAAATTGTAAGTTAATGCTGAGTGGGTAGCAAACTTACACAAATAATCTAAACCTAAATAAAATCAATCGCTACCACGAAATGAGCTTGTTTATCACAGCAATAACGTGTATACACACAGAATATTGCTTTAGTCCCAAACCCAGTGCGATTGGGACAAAGGAAACTCTATTAAAAACAGCAGTTAGTCCGATGGTTGCAGCGCAGTGGTATAAATGGAAGGGAAACTCAGGTTAGTTCAAAATGAACCAATGACACTTTTTTCAAGACCTCAAGTATATTTGTACGCGAGAAAAACGTGAGCAAAGAGGAATAAATAATAGTTATCAATATAAAATATCATCTTCACCCTCCAAACAAGTCACAAAGACTCGCGATAAATATTTTGACTAGATCCGTGCTTTGACGGAGCTTGCACCACCCGCCCTCTACCGAATTCCCTGGAATGTGAATGAACCAGAAAATGTTCACCACCAACTCTTAAATGGAATGGTTAACGAAGGGAACTCTTGTCCTCTCCAACATACCCTGTTTACACACACAAGACATGTGGAAGCCCGCAAGTCCTTTAGACTTCGTCTCACAAATTCCCTGAATCGTGGTTGAACTCGTCGTCTAGATAGAAACGGAACAAGAGGAGTGATATGCATCGACTACTACTCTTCCCCTAAGGATTACTACTAGAGGTTTAATTGAGACGTCAACCACTACATAGTTAAGGCAATTTCATTTTGGTCAAGGCCCAGAAATTGGCTCTAAAAACTCTCATTAAAAATATAAAATTCGATCTAACGGTTAAAATCCACAATATCTTCAACATGTAAACAGGGCATTTACAACAAACCAGCAGAATGAATGATCGTGAAACCACAATCAAAAGACACACATTGCTATAGGCCGATTTGAGCCCCTCGTGAGAACATTTTCACTGAGATTCAACTGAATTGGAAATCGTACGATCTCTCTTAAATAAATATATTCAACCAGGATGACTTGAAAGCCGGACTTAAAAGTGACAGCCTATTCGACTACTTCCACATGAAGGTCAAATGGAAGCCGTAGCTGCAGAATAGTAATAGTTCCCGTAACTGTGAGAGAACTATTAATAATTTCACAGCAGATCGCGACCTCTCCCACGATTGTGCTGCTTAGTCCACTCGTTTTGGATGATATGGTCACAAATATTTTTAATGAGAACGAATGTGCACAGAGACATAAATTGACCTTTCTGAGCAAATACTACATGGTCCAAGACAGAGAGGCTGCGTCTTCCAGTGAACGTTTCTCTATATTCAACAGTAGAGAAATAGCTGTTACAGTTGCCACTTGATTCTCAAGATTGCATAAGTCTGGCTTTCATTAGATCAAATGTGAATTCACAAACCGTCAATTTTCATAGAGTTCAGCATCAGTTACATACACACAAAACATTTTGAGAACGAGGAAGACATTAATAACAGATGCACAAGAAAGTTATTTTAAGAAAGGTTCCTCTCCCTCAAAAAAGGATTCATCGACTCTTTTTGAGAGATTACTCTCAGACCAATAAGTTTTCCTCAATCTGCCTACCCTAAAATCGTGCAATTAGGAAATACTCTTGGTTACTGGTTATAACTACCTATGTCCATTAAATGTCAACAGTTACTATGAATCACAACTATCAATTCTACTTTTCTGCCCATATTTCAATTATTGGGAAAAATAACGAAAGTGGTTAAGAAAAGAAATTAGTTTCCCTTTTTTGAAAGGTTAAAGAGAGCGTGCCACAATTTCTATATATATATATATATACTTATATACACACAAACACATGAATATATTGAGAAGGTCCAAATATTGAAGAGCTCTATATCACAATTATGAAAGAAAGGCACATTCAAACTACTCTATCACATCCAACTTCTGGTTCTGCACTAAACAAACAAAATTGTTCATCTGTGGAAGAGCCACGGCTGCAGTGAATTAACTCAGACATTCCTTTGACGTCTCATTCCAACAAGTGGTACCATCATCCGATCAAAGAAAAAGTTCTCGATTACATTACTCAGATAAAAGCTTAAATGTTTTGCTTTGGATTTCTAGAAAAACATAGTAATTAACATGCTCAACAGTCAACTTCTGGAAGACAACATTGCTTGCATCATTGGGTGATAAAATGAAAGAACTTGCTTGAGCATGAAGTTTGACAAAGAAATGGTAACTCTACATGACTCATCTAACTCGTTAACGTTTAAGACTTTTAGAATGATGATGGTTTCCATATTTTTTAAGGCACAATGATGTATGTACTTCAGTGTGATAGTGACTGACTAGACAGCTATAAAATAAGGCTACTGTGTCAAGCTACGTGAAAGAGCTTGTGTTTTATATGCTCAAAATTCTTTCGAAAATAAATAAATCTAAAGCACCAATCAAAACATGCCATGACACTGCATAGAAAAACTGTGCACCAGTCTAAGTATTATATATTTATATATATAGATGGCCTTCGTCAGGATTGTTCACCATTTTGATGAGTTACATGTCAATGCCAAATGTAAAATGTGGTGCACGTTTCGCCGTTCGCTAGGTACGTATCACAGACAGCAGCGAATAATTGGAAAAAACACAAAAAGTGAAATATCTAACAGCTAAAAAAAGTTAAAAACTACGACCATTCACATTACAAAACGCACAGTCCATAGATTATATATATATATATATATAAAAAATGGTGGAACCCTGCCGTAAGTTTAAATTCAGATATCCTAAGGACAATAAGTTATTTTTTCCGGATCAGCAATGACAACAAAAGATGCAACTTCGGCACAAGAATGCTCCAGATTGGCAAAAAGAGAAAAACGCTTACGACAAGGTCCAACCACCAGCAGTAAATGTTATGTTAGTTGTAAAAATGAATGAGAATACGCCATATCACTCCGCAGAGAACACAGAGCGCTTTCATATGAGTCTGACAATCTGAAAAATCGCCACCCACAGCAAATACGGTTAAAAAATAAGCTGAAACAACGGTTAAGAAAAGCCAAGCAATGAATGATACAAGTAACAAGGAATATATATATATATATATGATATGTATATAGATATAGATATATATATATATACCACCGACAAGCAGCTCACTGATTTAATATAATCTGGTGTTGTTTTCTACTGAGAAACTACTTTATTCAGTACTGCATACTACAAGTGCATGTATTATGTATTTTACTACCAGATGGCAAAAAGTATTCTTTCAAATAATCATCAATCCATCCAGCCCCACTACATCACTACTACACACACAGAAACTACAAAAAACATCTAAGTAAACACACTAATGAGTTACTATTTAAAGTGTACTTATGTCACTACCAGATATATGTATCAATACGCACACAAACCACCAAAAAATCAAGAAACTAGAATCAAGTGATAAGAATAAGGAAATACATAGTTGTTATAAACATCAACTAGAACTAGGCGTTTAACTTTTTTGCAATAGAAAGTTTTTCATCTTCATTCACTCAAACCCTCTTTTTCCAAAGCACACCATCCTAATTTTTTAATTATCACCTCTTCACATAGCAGCACACTTCTCTTTCAAAGAAAAAATACAAACTTTATTTGCATCCTTTTTATCATTTAGAATTAAATACAAAAATAGAGGGTTTTTCTTTTAAATAATCAATATCCCCTTATTACCCTCTGTGGCCTCTCCCTTGCCCCAACGTTGGCCCTCGATCCAATTATTGCTGTTTCAAAGAAGGGCCCTCAATCGCCTTTCTCGTAAATACGCGACCCATTCATTGCAAACTCAACTGGAGCAGTGGAATGGCACACATATCTCCTTTGGAATTATTTTCGCCCACTTACTCCTCATTCGCCCTTCACAACCCCTGCTAAATATACCGACAAAATGCCACACGGCACTCGAGGAAGCATTGTTAATGAGGGTCAGACAAACTGTTGGCCAATTGGGGCAAGGGAAAGATCAGTTGCTCGCACATGAGAGAAAAACACATCTAAGTGAGGACCCAATAGCAACACGGAATGGCAGTTGTTTTGCTTTCACGACGCACTTTCACAAAAGAGGGATGCTTCCCTCTCATCGTAGATACTGCAAGCGTTTTCTTTCGTCCCTCTCCATCCACAGCAACAAGATTTCCTCCAAGTCCACACTTTTCCAGAGAGAGACTTTGATAAAAAACGTCTTACACAACTCCGTGGCGAATCCATGGCCCCAGAAAATAATTCCACAGAGTTCTTGTTACGCATCACAACTACCTCTTCTCTTGCAATGAGCACCACCTTCTAAAAAGGTCACTACCAATACTTAAATATTATTACTCGTATTAACTTAACCTTATCATCTCCACCAGTATTATTACTATACACAAATAGATGGTCATCTTCCCCTCATTCACGGCTTCAATACTGCTGTTCCCTTTGTTCCCTCTTGGATTGGAGAGGCTACAATGAAAGGCATCCATTTAAACAGCTCGTCAAATTGTCTTCGAAAGCGACAAATCTCGATCGCCTCGTCATCTCTAGCCTTCTCCAATTCAAACAAAAACCACAAGACAGAAAACACCACATCCAGTTCACATCGCCAAGAAATAATGAACACATCGCAACAACGGTGAATTTGTCATTGAGAAAGAAATCCCTAATTATGAGGATATTAGACGCACAAGTGTGTCTGATATATGTTTATATAAATTTATGTACATGCTATAGAGAACATGAGTGAGGGAACGGAGGAGGAAAAGAGCCACCCAAAAAAAATAATATTATTTCATATGTATACATATATATATAATTTGAGACATCGCGCACGAGCCGTTGAAAGGGTTGTGATTGGAGGGGAATTGGGGAGAGAAAGAACACACAACTCGGGCAAATAATTTAAAGAGAACATAATTTAAAAAAAGATATACACAATCGTGTGATGCAAACCTCGATCCATTTCCCTGGGAGAGGATCGAGACGTAGGAACACAAACTTCATTCATAAATGCCACTTATCATTTGGAAGGGGCGAGGAATAGAAGTAAAAAAATTGCGAATAAACAAAACTGCATCAATAAATAAGATAGAATCATCGCAGCAAAGAAATTTAAAAACTGCGATGACAAGAATCAGTTAATACATACAAAAGAAAAACTTTGCTTGTAAACGACTCATTAGCTGCCAATTAAGAGCTTTTCCCCTTCGGCTGGTTCCGACCTCAATACGAAAGGGGACACATGCACATGCAGAACACACAAAAATCAGCTTACACTTACTAATTACATTAAATACGTTTAAGTTACAGGAACAAAAAAGACGCGAGCCAAATAATATCAACCTAAACAGGCAACTAAAGCACGACTTGTCACGAGAATATCGATCGAGGCTAAATGTAGAAATCGGAAATCTTGGAATGTTCGTGAAGTTGAATTCGAGCGAAGTCGACGTACATTTTCCTCTTAAACGAAAAAAAAAAACTTGTTGTAATACATAAATGAGAACCAGAATGTCTGGGATCCACTTTCTATAAAACTGGGCAAAGAGATCAGAATGAAACAAATAAATCACAAAAGAAATCCTCCTGACTAGATTGCGTCAATCCTATGCCGGGGTTGACAAAACACCCCAAATTTGCAGCAAACATTATAAACCAGTATAGCCCCTTTTATCACAACAGCATTGAGCTTTTACAGGAGCCAATTACAAAAAAATCCATCCAAATTAATTACTACTTAAGTAAAGAGCTGCCAACAATCGAGGTTTGTCGAGCCTTTCTAAATTTGTTTTTGATCAAACCTTTCTCGGTTGAGCCTCTCTGCCTTCCACTCCCGTAAATCATTCAAAAATACTATGACAGTGTGTGTGGGAGGGAAAGACAGCGGCCACCTGCTGAGCAGATATACCCACTCAAATAGGATTTTATTTTCTGACATGAGATCTGAGAGTGTAATACTTTCGTTAAGAGTAAATAGTAAAAAATAACAACAAATGTTGTTAGTAACGAGTGAGGCCTAGAGCACACAGGCGACCAATCGAGGGCTTTTCGACTGCCCTCCCACCATTTGCAGGATTTGACTTCCAACCCTAGATCAAGACATACAACTTCCGAACGTTGAATAGTTTATCCCATAGATATTTTATT
Source organism: Sympetrum striolatum (assembly GCA_947579665.1). Lineage (NCBI taxonomy): Eukaryota > Metazoa > Arthropoda > Insecta > Odonata > Libellulidae > Sympetrum > Sympetrum striolatum. The sequence goes on from OX388350.1 coordinate 90,136,691, forward strand.
CTACCACAATCTGACCCTTTATACCCCAAAATTAAATGTCCGAGGCACAAAAAATCCGTATAAATTAAAAAAAGATGGATAGTTAAGAAGAGTAATCATTGCAGCCAAGATGAATTATCAATTTATCACATTCGACTGAACTTTATTTATTCACTTCTGTAAATAATCCTCAGTTTCGGAACAACAACTGTCGCTAACCAACTCCTTTAACTCTTCTTTGTTTTTCTAACTCTTACAGATACTTAACGTCCTCTTCGTGTAAGTTCGTGTCAAAATAGTATAAAACTTTAGTCAGACAAAACAGCTACGCATAAAGTGCCTAGGAAAATTTCAAGTACTACTCATTTCCATTCCTTCAAGGCCTTGCACAGATAACGAGAGGTTTTGATGGAAGACTTAGGTATCCTGACCAAGAAACAGATGGTGGAAGATGCACACGACGCATGAGCTAGCACAATCGACCTATTTATATTATTTTTCATTTACACACACCTTTAATACTGTTTATTGCGAGTTATTGCTAAATGCTACGAGTGCCCGAGGAGGTGGTGCCAGAGGATATCAGGGCTTCCAATCAGTCTCCAAAATACAGCTAAATCTAATTTTATAAAATATGGGCAAAAATAGTTAGTCGATGTTGATTCCCATATAAGGAAAAAATCACAAGGTTCTCGAGACAATCGCATAGATATTTCTCCTTAATTTTTCTATCTTATTGAATTTTGAAAGTGCCCAAAATACGTTTATCTATTCCTTTGAGACTTTTTAAGAGGGAGCCCGTGGTACCTTAGCACGTGAGCTCAGCCGCAACGAGGCACCAAAACCAGATTGCTTCCTCACCTCCGAAATGGGCTTCTGCCTGATAAAAATCTTCCTCGACCCAAACAACCCACAGTGTCGAAAAAAGGGAAAACCCCAGACAATAAATATACAGCTAAGAAACACTCGGACACATGCAGGCACGAACATGCACGCATCAAACATGCACAAAACTAAACTAGATGTTATATCTCTGGTCATTTCAAAGAGAGAAATTAACAAAGTTCGGTGGAAGAACCTCCCACGAGAACAATTGCCAAACAAAACTGACTCCAGAGATGCATTTCGAGGGGATTCCAAGAAGAGAGAGTTTCGATGATTCTTTAGAGGCAGCATTGGTCAAAGAATTATTAATATTGTTATTCTTGGTCGCGTTATCACCACATTCCTTTGGGAGGGGTGGGGTGGAGGGGGAATTGGCTCTCCTAATTAGATGCTCCTCCCCGTGCATCTTACACGTACATCCCCATGCCGTACATGGAACCCCAATCCACCCCCTGGAAGCTCGACATGTCCACATTGGTAAGAGAATAGCCTTGATATGGGCTTGCAGCAGCCGCAGCTGCAGCCGCTAATGGGTGATGATGAGGCGTCCCTGGAGGCCCAGGAGGACCCAATGGGCTGCCTGTTAGTGTGGGCATCGGATATGGCGCGTATCTGAAAAATGAGATTCGACCATTAAAATCAAAGATACGTAACTGGGGAAAATTGAGTAGAAGTCAATCTCGCATCAAATGTTTCATTTAACGTTTCTCTCGCATTTAAACTTTGTACTATTACATCAAATCTCGGGATTCATTATAACATTGCAAATAAATAGGCTAACTTAATACCCCATTTGCAACGAAGATCACAAGAGTTGCTTACAAAGATTTCCATAGCAAATGGAGAATTTCCCCAAAGGAGTTGAGGGATCAGTCGACATAATGCAGACAAGATAAAATTTAGTAACATATTAGGCGAAAAATAGTTCACCTGTAGCTTGCTAAGCTCGCATACGGGGAAGCTGCAGCTCCACCTCCGCCTCCAGTAGCAGCCTGGCTGGCGTTGGATGCCGCAGTGCCAGCACCTGCTGTGGCCCCTGTACCAAAGAATTTCCCATATGCTTGCTGAACAGCAGCTAATTGAGCAGCCGCTTGTACCTGAGAATAAAGAAAAGTATTCAGAGAGTATGCCACATGCGATGCTCACCATCTTAAAAGATTGTTTGAACATTACACACAATTAACTATACATAACTACATAGCTTAGGATAAATGGAAATGTTATGTGGAAAAGGACATAAACAGGTTCTGCTTTTGCCATCTTCTTTGGGACAATATTTAATTGGAGAGCAAATTCCCGGATTCTGTTAATTCCTGTAAATGTTAACATCGAAATTTCTCAAACAATTACGAAAAAACAGAATGAAAGAAAATTAAACATGAATGGGAGAGCATTTACCTGAGCTGCAAGGTGTGCATGAGCTGAAGTGGCCACTGCCAGTTGCTGGGCATTGGTAGGTCCTCCTGTATTTGTCTGCTGCACTGCACCCACACCACCCATGGCCCCCACGGCCCTCTTCCCAGCCACCTGGTGGTGGTGCGGCCCAACGCCCAGCTGAAGATGGGACAGATGCAGGGCTGTGTGGTGGTGGTGATGAGCTGGGTTCAGAGCTGCCGCAGCCGCTGCAGCTGCTGCAGCCGCCGCTGCTGCTGACGAAGCTGTGAAACAACGAGACCGTTTTACATTTGGTGGGTCACACCCCATGAGTGGCGGATGCCCATTCAGGCAGTGTGCAAATCCTTTAGCAATGAAACACAAAATGAGGGAGTTTTTCAACATCTGTCAATACAAGTGGAGAGTAAAATTAGCTGCAGATTTGTTGTGCTACGTCTTGAGTGAATTCATATCATCTCAGAGCCCATTTCATTAGTTTTCTAACCAACTAAACCTAATTAGAAACACGGCAAATGTGTGTGGAAGGATATCCAGGGATATATAGTACAACAAATGCAGCACATTAAAGATATAATTGAATTTAAGGTCAGCTTTGTTAGTTCCACTTAGTGATACACTGAAATTTTTACTGCTCCTTCATTTATGTACTGGTTTGGAGTCTTTTGGTGATTTTTACATGATTGAAATGGATTGAGCAAAATTATGCTCAGATATATGTGACCAAAGGATTTGAGGAAAATGGCTGTTTTTGTGGGCTCACCGAGAGAGGATGTGGCAACCAATGCTGCGGATGAAGCCTCCTTTGGTTGCGCACGCTTGCATTCCACCTTCTTGTTCTTCAGCGTATGGAAGTGAATGTCACAAACTCGCTCCACAACTTCTTCTGAGTCAAAAGTAACGAACCCAAAGCCTCGGTGTCGTCTTGTTTGTTGGTCCATGAGCATTACAGCTTCTTCAACTCGGCCAAACTGCCCGAAATATGCTCGAACCTCTTCAACTGTCGTCTCCTGACTAACTCCTCCAACGAATATCTTCTTGGTCCTTGCGTTTCCCAAAGTGGACACAGCCGAGCCGCTTCCTCCCACAGAGCCGTTCTTGCCTGCGTAACAATCAACACTTCGTAATCCACGCACCATTTCCCACATTGGCAATATATATATATATTCTAATCAAAATAAAAGCATCCCTTACAAATTAGATTTTAATATCTGAAAGAATTTATTTTTCTTCTCATTTGGGCAAGAAAATGAATCTGTTGACAAGAAAAAATAAGAATCTGGAAAAGAATTCACACAAGCGAGATGTGAATCGTTACACTAACAATGAATGGGTTAGATCTTACACTTTATTTACATCGCACAGTGAAGAAATTGCAGAGCTCTTTCACGTCTGGCTATGAACACATCCAACAGTAAACTTTACTGGAGATGTGGTACAGAAACACAAGGAAGACAATGTTATTTTACAAATTGCTAGGAAAGGCTTAAATCTATAAATTGCTAACCATTTTTGGGTGTTGCATGCTTGGGATCAATCTTCTTCCCATCTAGCTGATGCAAAGGTACTTTTAATACTTTCTCCACACTAGCAGGGTCTGAGAATGTTATGAATCCAAAGCCACGACTCCTCTGTAATGAAAAATAGTCACTTATACTATAGCCTAAGCTCAACATAAACTAAATACAACAACCCATTGGCTTACTGTGATTTGCTGGTAATATCAACTGAGGAATGTGTGAACGCAAACGCGACAATGGCAGCAAAGTAGATTAAGGAGGCCACCGAGTATTTAGGTCATTTATAGAAGTTCGCAGAATCCGATGAAATGCCCAAAATTTATATTTTGAATTTTGAAATTATTTCTTTGGAAATAACCAGTTAAATAATCAAAATTGAAATTTTGTTGAAACGAAACTGTCTGAACAATAATCATCAAATAAACATTGTTACTGATAGTTAATGAGGGGTATTTTGTTGAAATGAGCACCAGAGTAAGCGAATGGGTTTAGGAGAGTCCGTATTAGCTTCTTAAAGCTACACAATTAGCTACTACAAATATATTCCATAATTATTATAACGAACTATGAACTGGAAACCAACAATAATCCAATTTCTACATACAGGTAATCTAAGAAATGCAAATCAATCTACTTTTCTGTTAGTGTAATTAAAACCCAAAATTGCACCATTATTTTCGATATATCCATAAAAATCAAATACTATATTAAGTCATGTGACAGTTAAGCAGATTAATAATTTAAGCAGATTAACAAACAATAGATATCAAATCTCCTGACAATTCTCTATGATATGATTTAGTTTAGATAGATTTAAATAACAGTATTAAATACAAAGCACTGAGTTTATGTACTTTGCTAAAATAAGTGTTCTATGATAGAGTTCTACTTTATTTAACTAATGTTCCAGTGAAATAAAGTGAGACATTCACAAAAACCTGAAGAAGAAGAAGCGTAACTCTATTAATTTCAGAAATTAGGCAGACATTTATAATTAAAGAGCGTTATAGCAAAGAAATTCTTTTTGATCTTCCTTTACTGTTTCATCAGCTCAAGCAAAACCCCAACAAAGGCATACACCAAATATGCCTCATTTATAGACAATTTTCCTTCACACTATCCATATTTAATAATTTCAAATATACTCTAGGTTATTCAGATATTAAAACACACAGTTAGGTTGTATCCTTAAATCAATTATGAGGAACTATATCACCAATCAATACTGAGGAATTTTTCTGAATAATTCTAAGTCATGAGCTAAAAGAGGATCATTTAAGATTCAACTTAGAATTCATTATTTAGTTATGTTCGCAATACCAAAAGTAGGATAAGAACAATAGTTTTAAACACTTTGAATACAACCAATTAGATTTTATTAATCAATTTAATACCGGATTCAATTAAAAACTATGAAAATATTTCATATCCTTGTTGGATTTCCGCTAATTCACAATCACAAATATTCTCGCTAATTTAATAAGAAATCTTTTCATCGAATTTCTTTATTTAAAGGTCAAGATAAACAACTGTAAATGGAAAATGCCTCAACTTAAATCCACAGTTAGCTACATCTTCTTCATTCAAATTTTTAGCACATCGTCACACCCAAAGAATAGTTTAATTGCATAATATTGAACTGTGGAATCAGTGACAGGAGGTATAACAAGGGTTATTTTAAACAAGGTTTATTTTAAACAAGGGTCTCACCTGTGTGACAGGGTCCTTCATCACGAGAACGTCTGTCACCGCTCCATAGAGCCCAAAGTATTCCCTCAGTTTCTCGGCCGTTGTCTGCCAACTAAGTCCACCAACAAACAGTTTACCAGGAGCAGGGTCTGTCCCTGTGCTAGGAGTGGATCTGCCAGAGGAGGATGAACCTCCTCCTACCCCTGCCACACCCCCGTTCCCACTGCTTGCTGCTGGGGTGCCATTTGTACCCTGGTTCATACTCGATGGCATGAGGCTGCCGTTGCTCTGCACCGTGGATGCAGATGATGAATCTACTCCGGAAGAAGCATTTACACTGCCTCCACCACTCACAACGCCATTTGCTTCCATCGCAAGACTGCAACACAAAAGATTAGTGTGTTAAAATTTAGAGAAACTCTTTCAAGTAAATCTTTTTCTACCAGATCCATATAACTTGTCTTTTTCCAGACTAAAATACATGGGAAAAAAAACAGATGCCACTGACTGCTGATTTTTCCTACATTACTGACTACATACTTAACAAACGTAAGAAATATTATTAACATTACTAAGCTTATGATTACAATACTTTCTAGCATACATAGTAGATGGCACACTTTTGCCTGAATTTTTGCAGGCATTTTTTCATTCCTATCGAAAGTAGCTTTTCACCATCAATTGTATAAATATTCATCCACAGTACTTCCTTTTAATTAGTGGACATTTTTACATATCAGAGCAACTCATAAGAAATATGTAGTCAAACCCAAAGTCACCAACCCATGGAGTGCATGAGAAACATAAAGCATAAGATCACAATTGATACAAATGCCAGGCCTAGACACAGACACTCCTTAATAAAGCTGACTAATACTAAAAATACTTTGATTGTTCAGACAAAAGCACTAAGAGTTTACCCTCAATTTGGATGAAGAATGAGATTTCTGACGATAAACACCGCATACATGCTGTTAACATACAACTTAATAAAAATATCTAAAATTAATATTGATAGTCAAATGATTATTATTTTCCCATTCAACTAAAGCATAAATTTTGTGGGAAATACAAAATATTTCACTCGCTTTGGAAAACATTGCAAAAATAAAATAAATTCCTAAATAAATAATTTTCTATAGTTTAAATAACATGAAACCTTGATGATTTACATAGATTACATTAATAAGCGGATTTTATGTAAAATGCAGCTCTTTCGGAGATTTTCTTTACTGCTTCAAATCACTACATATTTGGTTTACAAGTGTCGTTCGTAGAGGCCGGGAAAACCAATATTAAATGTGCACATTTACTTAGCTATTACGTCAGTTACTTTCATTCGGTGCTATTTCCAGGCATCAAGGAATCGCGGTCTAATGGAATCGACAAATGCAACATTAAAAAAGCTCTTTTTGGAAGGAAAAAGAAGTCGAGATAAATTAGTTTTATTAGGACATTGAGAGTTCCTCTGGCAGCGCTTAAATTTCTCGAATTTAATTTCGGAAATAATATCTTTGGATTCCGGCACAAGTCGAACGTCATTTGGCCGCTCGCCATCAGCGCCCGATTAAAGCGGAAGTTCATTTTCGTCCGATTCGCTCACCGACTATCCACGGACAGCAGCGGTTAATTGCATTAAATAAGAAATATATGGAAGCGTAGTTAACTCGAAATCTACGACAGAGGCTCCCGTTAATAAATCCCAAAACATTTCCTTCCGTTACGCTTTGTAATTTTCGTCGGTTTCGTAACATTTACAACGAATGTCCAAATATCCGTACTCTATTATTTTTCCAGGAGTCAATTTTACTTTATTTTTTGGAGTTTATACCTTGCGTAGAAACAGAATCTGGTGTACTACATAATGGAATCACACGCACTTCATAATTACACGGCAAAACATCGATCTCCTTCATTAACCTCGTGATTTTCTCTTTTCAGTTCATCCCCATAATCGCCTGTGTGGGATCCGTATGCATTGGTGCTGGTGCTGCCATGATCTACTCCTTGTTCAAGATGGACGTAACGTAAGTAATACGACACGTGTGCACACGTATCCACCAAACGTCCTCAAACAGTTCGAGGATCGACAATACCCAAAAGACGCTACGTAAGGAAAATTGCTCGCATCTGGAGCAAAATAAATCAAGTTGTACGAATCGATGAACCGAGTCCGGGTTAACCGAGCGAAGGGATATTTCGGTGAAACGTTGTTTGCCAAGCACAACTGGATGGCTGGGCGCACAGACGAAAAAACGAAATCACGGGAAACCCTTCCGATGGACAATTGCTAATCCTCTTACGGCAGATATAAAAGCGTTCACCTGTTCACTTTCATTCCCGAGGAATCTTCGTCCACTCCGCCCACGAGATACACCAGCCTTCCGGACGCACTCATCTCCACCGAATGACTCTTCTTCTCCCCTAACACTTCCAATGGCTTCCTCCACATGCATAATCCGTCCTCTTTTAGAATTTCTCTCCCTACGGACGCATCGTCAAAATGGCTCCACCGAAACGATCACTCGCCGATCATTTTGAGATCGCATTCACCGAATCAAATTGCTGCTGAAACTGAATAGCCTCTCTATTGGAACACGAGGAGAGTGCATGCGAATGCTTAATAATGTCCTACAATTTTTAATGAAATGAAATTTCGTATCGTACATTCGTCTTTTTGCGTCATATCAGAGGTCAAAGTCGAATCTATGGACAAAACCTATCGATGTATCTTTCGAGAGGACAAAATGTCTTCACCGATCAAGGCCGGTTTCTCGTATTCGTACAAATCGCGAGATTTGAGTGGAAAACGGGTCAATTGACGTTCTACGAAACGCACAAACTAATATTCGATGGAAGAAGAGTTGGCAGAGGTAAAATTCAGAGGGAATTGGTAAGGCTTCCAAGTGACGCAAGCGGAAACGCGATCGGAGAGTAACTTCTTTTGGGGAACACTTGGATGGATAAGATCAATCCATGGATTACAGGAAACATCTTCGTCCGCTCCATGAATCGTTTATTATTTCGCAGTGACTAAAAATAACGGCGACTTAGTTGCGCTAATTGCAATGGCCGACAGAGGCAATGAGACAGCGGTTCCCTACGTGAAATGCTGCTTTCTGGTGGAGAGGCTCTAAGATTGCAGGAACTTCAACATATGTAGGGAATCTCTAAAACCGCTCCCCCTTGGCGGCCCTCGCTCCCTTACAACTGCAGAGAAGGAAACATCGGGCGTGAAACGTCGTCTGACTTCGAACGACAATAAAGAAAGTTGGCTCTCGGATGACAAAAAGATCGTGATAATTCTGATACAGACTTGGATAAACAAACTAGCAAAGATCCACATGCAGAAATAAAATAGCTCGACGGTATTTGAGTAAGCGGAACAATGAGTGGCATTCTTCCTCCAAATGGAGCAGAACATTTGTTCAAATAAATTTGTCACGGATTCATTCAACTCGCAAATATTACCGCTCAAGAGCATTCCACTGATTGGTGTTTGTACGAGGGCGATGATTCGATCCGCCCGACGAGAACTAAATTAAAAATACGACTCGGTAAAGCACGATCAGATAGATATCCATTTCTTCTCCTTCGCACGACTCTTGTTCTCAGGTTTTCCTTTTAAATTTAGTTATTACCTTCTGCAGGTTTCTCCCTTTTTGCTTTCCTCACATTCTTCTCTCATAATTGGATCTTCTTTCCACCAGTTCCGTCACAATTTCTAAATTATCGATGCGATGCTTTGAGAAGGCCATTCCAATTATCAGTTTCAATCTTAAGCCGACACAAAAATCAAATTTCCAATGACGAATCCATTTTGCGGGCATTCGATGACATCGTGGTCCCCTCATCAATTGAGACATAATTCGAGAATTACTTTTCAAAAGAAATTAAACGGGATTTCCAAAAAGGTTTCCGTGGATCCCCCGAATCCTACCCTCAATTACAGTCTTCACCAATCCCTCTCCCCTCAATATTTGGCCCACCCATTTCTTCTGACGATGCTTAATCACCTCAATAAAATCCCTCTCCTCCCCAACCATCTCTAACACCTCCGTGTTTGTTTCTCTATCAACCGAAATAACTTTCTCCATTCTACGCCATTCTCACATTTCGAACGCATCCTAACGTTCGACTTCTTCCTTTCTCAAGGTCCACGTTTCGCACCCAAACACTCCAAATCAGAGATTTCACCAACCTTTTCCTGATTCCTCTATCAAGACCTTTGGTCATCAATTCCCTTCGCTTCTTAAGACTTCTTTAGCCAAGGCTAATCTTTTACGAACCTCATCTTTACATCTTCCGTCCAAAGAGAGAGTACTTCCCAAGTAAGAAAATTTATCCACCTGCTCTATTTTTTCCCCCCATCCACCCTAATAGTTAGCTTGTCTTTCTTTCCCTTATTGAACCTCAAGACTTTAGTTTTACTTACATTAATTATCATTCCAAACTCCCTTGCTTTATCGTTAGGAGCATTTACAAAAGTTTGCAAATCCTTTACGGAATCACACGCAATAGCTTTATCGTCTGCATACCTAACAGACTTCACTACTTCCCCACCAACCTTAACTTCCTTGTCGATTTCTTCCCAGGCTTCTTTCACCATTTCCTCTGCATATATATTAAAACGCGTTGGTGACATAAGACACCCTTGTCTTACCCCCCTGCCCAATTCAGCCCAATCCAATTCCCCATCAGCTATCCTTACGCGGGCTGTTTTATTCAGATACAAGTTTGAATTAAACGTCTGTCCTTCCAGTCTAACCCAGATTTCTTTAATATCCCTATCAGTTTTGGCCAATGGATTCTAGCGAAAGCCTTTTCAAAATCTACAAAACATACACGTAAGTCCCTCTTAAATTCCAGGCTTCGTTCCGCAAGTACTCTCATCACCCTACTTGCATCTCTCATTCCTTTCCCTCTCTGAAAACCAAACTGGTCTTCTCCGATTTGCCCTTTAATTTTTCCCTCTACCCATCTATTCAGAACCCTTAGAAGTACTTTTGCCGAGTGAGAAATTAAGCTAATTGTACGATAATCCTTACATTCTGTAGCCTTCTTTTTCTGTAAAGGAATCAAGATAGTTTTGGTAAAATCCTCTGGCCATTCCCCTTCGTCATAAATTTTCTTAATTAAATCATAGAAACATTTCTTACCCTTGTTCCCAGAGTTCTTCGGGAACTCCACTGGGATCTCGTCAACCCCCGTTGCTTTATTCCCTTTCATATCCCGCAATGCCCGTTCTATTTCACTATCAAGTAACCCGGGTCCCAACATTGTCTTCTTCACGTAACATCTACATCTACATTAATACCCTAAAAGCCGCTTTTCGGCGTGTGGCAGGGGATGTAAACACCCGTTGAATCTAAACTAACTTCCTTATCCGGTTATTGTCGCGAATCGTTCGCGGAAAGAATGAATTTTTAAAACGATTCGTCCTAGCATCTATTTCTGTTAACTTACGGTCATTATCGGATCGACCGAGGTAACAGGGGGGTTGCATGATACCGATTGTATCTTCCGAAATTGTAGTTTCCCTGAATTTATTAAGCAATCGTAGCCTAGCTTCCAATCTCCTTTCTTTCATAACTAATGTTTAACTGTTGGGTAAAACTAATGATTACTTTAGTAGGGGAAGTTTTCATTGACATATCCAAGCGATATACCACAGAAAATGTATGATTAAATAATGGTAATTTTAACTTAATTTTATAATTACGAAATCCCGAAATGACCAACTGATTAAAAATAAAATTCGACTAATTCTCATAGTAAACTGATATAAGTGAATTATCGTCATTAAAATGTTCCGATAAGTAATTGGATCAGAAGCCAAGAATGAAGGATTGTTTAAACTGATGATGGTAAAAGCTGCCCGTTTGTTAAACTGTCATTTTCTTAGCTATGAGCACATTATATAAACAATTATAAGCGCGAGGCTGAAATTAAAAATTCGATCAGACGTTTCCGATACTAATCACTCCTTTTTTGGTTGCAGAATCAACAGGAGGGGACCCCCGGGACACGAGGAAATCGACCTGAGACAGCCACAGAGCAAAAAGGTAAGCACCGATCAACTTCAATAAAAACGTCAGCATATCCCCAACACACTGTACCAGATTTATACTCGGAGAGCCGATCCATAAGCTTCTTCAAGGAGATGATTGTGAAAACTTAGAATTAAGTAAGCACTTGCCAATTTGACTTCGGCATAAATAAAAATTAGTGAATGAAAACGTTTCTGTAGTAACAAAATCCATTAAGCAATAGCTTAAATTCGCATACACAGATACAATAGCAGATGGAATCACGTATACCATACGAATTTTAGGTTTTTCATCGATTTCTGTTTACGCCTGATAAAACCTGATGAGATACAATTTCGTAATGAGTGGTCAAAAAAGACAGATGAAGGTGGAGATCCCTCAGCTTGGACACCAAAAATGATAATTAGCACATTAATATTCCATTTGATGTCGTAAAAATGAAGATTTTAATTGTAATAAATGAAACTGAAATATGAGGATTATAAATGGAATTCATCGAACAAAGTTCGTTGATATCGCAGATTAATAACAACGTTTGCCGACAGCTACTTCTAATGTTACCTTAATTCCCACTTATTGGAACTATGATTCGAAATACGTCAATGTCTGAAATGACGCGGAATAAATCTAAGTTCTTCGCCTCGTTTCATCGCTCGTGGAGAATTTATGTTCCGGTAATTGATGCAGAGGCTCCTAAACGATGTTCTACTCCATTTAATAAAGCAACTGAACTATTTGTGGTTTCCTTATTAGATACATTCGAGAGGGGCAATTGCCGGGCTCTTCAGATTGCATGCGTGGAATCTAGCAATCTTAAGATAATTACCGATTCAATGATTTGTTCTGTTTATAAATGGCGACGGACATTTCTTAGTTCATAGAAGGAGCGGGGATTTCAACGGTCGATGACAAACAATGGCGAAACGATTCATACATCGATGAAAGCGCCGTGAGAACAGAGGCGGAGAAAAGCAGAAGCCTCCGATGGGTTCCTAAGACGTACCCTCGACGGTGATCTCAAAACATACATATGCGCTGAGCGGTAATAAAATATACCTTAACCAGGAACTTCCAAATAACTCGCTTTATGCCGTAGTGACAGCGGAAAATTAAATATATCTTCCATTTTTATTCACATTACATTTTCAAACGTAACATTTTTGATCAAGTGCTTATCTTCTTCAACATTTTCCGCAGAAATAACAATTTTTGGGTATTTTTGGATGGAATAATAACGGAACGAGTTTGCATTTCGGGTCGCATTCCGTCATTCTGATCCTACAATAAAAAGGTATATCTTGCATAATAAATAAAAATATGAAACATTTCTAAGAGAAAAACAATTTTAAACTTCAAAATTCGAGTCTTCTGACAGACATTCAACGAAACGATAAAACATCGGGAAGAACGGTAAAGAATTGGCTTGCTCGTAAAAACAGACCATTCCAACAGAGAAATAACACGTCCACTCCGACTCAACTCATCTTCCGTATCTCACTCATTTCAGAGGAAACTAGGATGACTACGTTGTCGAGGAAACGATACAATTGAGAGAAGAACTATGAAAGTCCGTGTATTTTCCTCCTCCAGTGAAAGCGGTAAATTGAGGGAACGGAATTTCAAAGAGGGTTTAATTCGAGATGGCAACAGAGTTTCAACGATTCTTAGCCGAGGGAATTCCGTGCACATACCAATCGTGGAAAGACCCGAAATCATTCGAGGAAATTTTGGCATATTTTATAAAAACATTCGCCACATTTCGACGACATGTATCGGCAGTTGGATAGTTGAGAAGGCGTTAGGGATCGGATAGCCCATTAGGGTCGTGATTGATGCCTCCACGGGGAGCGACCGCTTTTCCTCAGAAACAAATTTGCCCTTCGGAAAATAAACACCGCAAAATAAACGAAAAGAGAGACTCACCTGCGCATTTATCCGTTTTCTGATACTCGCGATCATAATTTGCGATCGTCAGAAAACCTCCATCGCGAAAAAGAGAGACGGGCGACAGACACCACGTGGTTCTCCGCCTCTCCGCCAGGGGGGCACCAACCATTTTCCGAACCAACCCCCGCGACGTTGCCCCGCGCCGTTGCCACATCTGCCCGTTCGATAGCAAAAACCGGGGGTGGAAAAAGTTGGACGCTCGCAATTAAACGCGAGGGAGAGTCGAGCGCTCTTATCGATTCGCCCGGCTACCCAGAAGCTCTTAAGTGGGGCGGGAGATGCGTTCCCATGACAACGAAGGGTGTGGCGCCTGCAAAATCCCCCCATGGCCCCCTCCCCTCTTCGCAGAGCTTCCCCCGGCGGCCGACGGCGCTAGCGTAGAACCCGCTCCGTCCGGACAGCGAGTGCCGCGAGAGTTTATGGTGCGACGAGAGCTTCTTGGAGCGGGAGAGGCTGTGATATTGTCCTGTCACAGCAGTACTGTTCTTTTGGTCCTACTGCTGTCTCGGGACATAGCCACAGACCCTCCCATCGCTGCATCAATGGGTGAAAAGTGTGGCGCGTGATCATGCACGCCTTTCGTTGTGCCCGCACGGATACGCTGGAGGGCCCTGGAAGAGGCCTCGGAGGTGCCCCGGGAGGGCCCTTCGGTGATCTAGGCACACATGGGAGCGGCCATCTTGAAATCAGACCAAACGACGGAGGTGCCCAAATCGATCGTTGTCTATTAAACGAGGGAAAAATGGAGAGTCGTTAGTGCAGAGGGTCAATCGTATGAGAGAGTCCGGATCAATACTGCCATCGCGCCCATGGGGGGCGGGTTCAATGCCCGGCATTTTTACGCAGCCTCGCTATTTCTAAAACAGAGCATTCGAAGACCGCCAAACATTTAAATGAACGGTTCGCAGTCGCGTCCTAATTTTCGATCACACAGCCGATGCAAAATTAGAGCCAACCTGTCTCAAATATTCCCGTGCGGCTGCAAGAGACGCCTCCTGCAGCAAAAGTGAGTGAATCTTCTGCGGAAGACGCATTTCGATCCACTTTCAGGCCGATTTCACTCCGAATAGGCGAAAAGATTACAAATTTCGAGGGTTATTTGAAGTTGGAATGAATAGGCGGGCACGTGAAGTAGATGGACCAACACAGGAAGTAGTGAACGGTCATACGCCGAACAGCTAAAATCAATGAACGGGAGATCGACCCGGATTATGGAGAAAATGGTTAAATAGCGAGAACATTCCCATCTTTCGAGTGATTTTCTAATATTTTCATTCGAGTAAATCACGGAGCAAACGAAGGGTGATGAGATGGCGGCATACATCGCAGGATATCGATTCTTCCCCTTTTCGGTTACTGTTCCCTAACCGACAGCATTTTATTTAAGAAGACCATCGCGAAACTGTGCCAGCAGCATTCATACCCGTTTTATTTCCAAATTCGGGAGTTCCGAGTTCGAAAGTAAGTTTGAAAATGCTCACTTTCATAGCGACCGCGAAATATGGGCCAATAACTCATTTAAGACATCAGAATTTAAAATAGCCTCGTTTCGTGCAAACGCAGTCGAGATGCAACAGTCGATTTGGGAATAGAAAAAACAACGATATTTTTAGAGGTTATCGTAATTAATTTAAAGTCTTTAAAACGCATTTATTGGACATATTTGAGTTGAACTATTGATGGCAATAGAGCGAATCTGCAATAAGTGTTGAACAATTCCCCACATGTTTATAATTAACTAGAGTGAAAATGTGCGAAAAAAGCTTTCGTAAAGAATTAGTTTGGAATATTTGGTAAAATTTCCAAAAGGATTGAAATTTCCTTTGAAGTTGTGATACACGGATCACGAGGAGGTTGAAAATTACTGCGAGTAACGAGGTATTTGAGATAATCATTAAATACAAAATCGCGATATTTTGAATGGAATAAAAGGCTTCTTAAGTGCCTCTTGAAGTAACTCCTTGCGTAAATAAAACCAAGTGCGATTAAAAAACCGATGCATGCATTTCTGCGATCGTCAGTCAATTACGCGACGTCGAGAAGAACTAAGAACAAAAGCCACTTCTCCACCGCTTCCTTTACGCAATCCAAGCAAATCATTTTGGCAAAGAAATAAAAATGCTTATCCTTCAGACAGATCCTGGTGAATCACTTTCGCAGATTAATTTGTCTTTTTCAGAACCTGTGTCTTGGAATCCCATCGAATCTTAGGAAGAATCAAAAAGATGTTTTTTTAATTGAGTTCACACGATCGCTTTTCTATTTTCAGGAAATTCGCAGGTCCATTTTGACCATACGTTGAAGTGTAAAATGTTTCAAGTGAGAAATGTAATCGCCATATACTATGTATCCCAATAAATTATCGATTCCTTAAAATGGTGACTCATTCAGCAATTCGGACGGAGCGAATTGGAGAAGAGTTCCTCCAAAGAAACAAAATTCCACGGATTCGTAAAATCGTTCATTCGACATGTAATCACCCTTCTTCCTCTATATCCGTTTCATCAATCCATCGCCACCCTTAAATCATCGAACAATTGAAACGCGAAAGCACGATTTCTACAGCGACCAAGATCATCGATTCACCCATGTCCATGTTTCACACCACAACAAAGAGACATTTCCAGGCAAATCTCTATAACGGCACAACGAGTTCCACCATTCTTATCAGATTTTCGCGGCTTCAGTTGCTTATCACAGACTCATACACGTACATCGCCACTCAATTATTTAACATAGAGCTAATTACTTCGGATGGAGAGGATCAACGCAAGCAAATTACGAAACAGATCGATTCTGGGGTTCGGATCGAAAAATGGCGGAATGGCCGGAACAAATGGTAATCAGAGTTTCCGCTCAGGAAATAAAAGCATAACGTTATTCCGTAAAACACATGAATTCCCGCGAAAACAAACATGGAGGGCAAAAAGCGACTTCCTCCTTCGACAAACATCGCCTCGCAAACACCACGTTATTTCCCAGCAAATACAAATGCCACAATAAGAGTTCGAAACGATGGATTGATTTCGCCAATTCCACTGCGCTTAACCGATGGCCGGTGCATGTCCGAGTAAGGCGTGGAAAATTTTAATCGCTAATCGGAAACAATTCCCACGACTTTTACGGGCAAAAGTAAAGACGAGTTAAATTTTGAAAGAAAGGAAGCGTACGAGCACCGAATGGCGGATGACAATGTTGGCCGACAAGTGGCGACAGCGGAGGAAAGCAAAACAGAATATCGATTTAGGACAAGCGCTGTCGCCATTCGACCATGGTGATGCCATTTTGCCTCGATTTACTTCGAGAAGATCTGCAAATCCACAAAGGGACCGCGAAGAAGACCGCGCCTTTTAAATAACAGCTACCACTGGGCATGCGCACGTCATCAGCGCCAGTCTCCATCGAACTAAATGAATCCTCCGAAGCGTAAGAACGAAAAGGCGTCATAATTACTTTTGATTACATTACCTCGATACACCGTTTCAAAGGAACTATTTTATGGAAATATTTTCGCAATGGCCGTCAAATATTTCCGCGTTCGTGTGAAATGGAAGGCGTCCAATATTGTTTATAAATCAATATGTAATATAACGATACTTTGAGCGAACCGGTTTCCAATGCATTTAAAATTCGCAAATTTCTCCATCTCTTCTACTATTGAGAGATCTCGAATCATTCAATTCTCTTTGGTTTCATTCACTCTATGAATACACGATTGCATTTCCCGTTCACTCGCAGAAATCGAAATAATAGACCCATTTTGTAGTGTATTAACGAAGATTCGATAACTCTTTCAAAAAGATCTATGAAATCCCGGAAAAGTAAAATTTCGCCAAATGTTTACTCGAAAATTATCAAATTAATATAAATTCAAAACTGGATAGAAAATACTATAAAATGCATTTCTTTTGATTAAAACAAGTCGCCATAACACGTAACTAATTGAATGCTTTCCTTTCCACTATATTAAATACAAAATATGCTTTCCAATTAATGAAATTAAAAGATAATATTTCTGAGGCGTTAAGAAAAGCCAAAGGCGTTTAAACTGACGCGGAATAAATATTGCAATTGAATGAAAAGTGATGTTTCTGCGAAAGATTTTCCTAGGGAAATAGTTAAAATGCGATAAATGCAATTTAAAATTCCGGCGATTGCACTTAGTTTAAGCAGATCCTTGTTTCAAAACAATAGAGTAGGAGGTAACTAAAATCAGGAAAGTATGACTACTGGATGTGATCCAGGGATAAGGAGAGAGTCATCAGAAGTACAGTACTCTGATAAGGGTCAGCAACATAACAAGAATTTCAAACGTGTAGTACAGCTGTGTTCAATTTATGGCATACAGTAACTAAAGTTCGAAGGCAAAAACTAAAAATCGGTGGTTTTACGAACGTGGTAGAGTAATTTACATAAAATGCACTTGCATCACATAAGATTATCAGTTTGTTGATTCCATTATTGTAACATCATAATAATTATATACATTAATATTGTAGCTAGTGTAACTGCATTGTTTTGTAGTTTCATCATTAAGTTGACATAGAGAGTACAAAATCATTCCTTAATATAATTTTCCGCCTAAAAATCTCTTGAATTTCATTTTTTATTATCACATATACGCAAGTATAATATCTTCCGGTGTTAACTATGTACAACTTGTTTCAAACGCTCATACCAGGCGTTACGCATAAAAAATATTCCAAAATCATCATCACAACCTAAGGCGGTATTCGAACATCACAACACTACAACAAGATCCAATTTACATACATCTATTCCTCCCTTAACATTTGTACCCAAACATTTTACTAACTCATTGGAATTTGTAAAAAGATTGGGCAAAACTATTAAGGACGAGTGACGCTGACGAGTACAGGTGGGGTAGGCCTGGTAGGGTGATGCAGGGTGGGTCCCCGGGACCGCTACGGTAGCCGTGAGGGCCTACTGGTAACCCTGAAGAAACTTCCATTATGAGGGAAGGGAAGGATACATTTGTGAATATGTAAATTTAAATTTGTTATAAAAAATGTAGATGGGATTTATAAGAATATGAGTAATATGTGTAATAATTGTAACCACAGGACGATTAGTCCACTTGCAGTATTTTATAAAAATAATATGTACCCCTAATCACAAAAACTAAATTTCCCAGTTTATAATGTTACTCTTCAGGCCAAAATGTCACTTCATAGTTTTCACATCGTCACTTTAAAAATATCCAAATGATACGAAACATGACAATATTCAATCCATTTAAACTACAGCATCCATTTTTAAGCTCCTATTTTTCGGTAAGGAGTTAGGAATTATTTGGCCTACTTTGAATAATTACGTCAGACTCAATTACTCTTTCAATGTAATTCGGCTCTAAATTCCTCGTTTAATCTTCCCAATATATTCGTGGCGAGCCCCGCTTCCTGGAAATTAGGTCTTCCACCTGGAGGCTAAACCGCGCACTATTTCACCGCCGTGTGGCTCCCCCGAACACCCAAACTCCGAACTACGTCAATCCTCCGCAGTGGCACGATAAAATCGCGATTTTACGGAAAAATATTGTCGGCGACCACCCTTTCGCAATTACTCGGAGGCCTATATCAAACCATTTTCGGAACGGCGCTAGAAGATATAAATTGCACCGGAGACATAATGCAACGACAGGGTAACGAACGATTAGGCAATTCCGTTACAAATTAATCGGATTTCACACGAAGGTCAATTGAGAGGAAAATCAAACTACACTTACTTCGCTGAGGTGAACAAACGCGAGGAAAATGGCTAAAATTACAAACAGTAGCTGCAATAGAAAGCACTTAAGTCGCTTCCGACCACCAGTGAAATTAGAGGCACCGAAGAAGGCCAAACTGATATCCAACTGCATGTCAGCATCGATGTTTAGCAAGTAATCATTTAGTATTGTGGATCCAAAAGAAGCACATTTCACAGTTAAACACAATTTAATCCTTCGAGGCGGTATCCGCTCCGGGGTACTCGGTTTGATACCCATGGACATTCGACGAAAGTCACTCAGTTTACGAAAGTACGATGTTTCTAATCAGTATAGGAGGTTAACATAAACAATGTTGGTATTTCTTAATATAAATTATCAAAATAATGAAAATCTTAATGAAGTATTAAAATACATCACTTGTTCGTTTTCAACAAGTGAGATGATTCAGTGGTCCATATTTGCAATTCTCAACTACATCCATGACCCTAAGTATTACAGATTCCAAAAATATTACGCATTATAGCAGGTGAGATCTTATTGATGATTCTTCCATTTCTAGTTCAACCGGCTCATTATTATATTGAATTCAGAACTTTAAGAAGAGATTACTTAATCTCTGGAGATGCGTCATGTATCGTTAAATGGCTTACACTGCTGTTCACATCAGAGTTTATTACGGTTTACATAATTATTCATCGTGTATAATCACGATTTACAAGTATTTGCGAATAAATTTTGAGGTTGCATATTGGATTGATTTGATCGCCTATATAAACGCAGAGACTGTCCCATGGTCATCAACGGCGTGTGAAAGGCTCACCCACGGGAATAAGAAGGGGATGGCGCACCAATCCATGGGATCTATTCATATAACGAATGTCTTCAATGAGCAAAATATTTCAATTGTTTTATCAATGCGAACTGACAATGTTCTCATGTAAACTATAATAAACAATCGAAACAACACAATTGTTGCGACAGACACCCGAAGAGCCAATCGGATAAAACGCAGCTTAGGGATACATTTAAACCCTGCAATCCGCCAGTGGCGCGTGGCAGGGGGTGTACAACACCGACATCCCTATCTAACCTGCGGAGCTATTAGCTTCTCCAATACTTCGCGGGAAAACCGACCAAAAGTAACTTCCTGTCCTGGAAACTACTTCCCTGTATCGCTTTTTAGTTTTCTCCCGAAGATCGCGTAAGTTTATAACTGGAATAACAATATCAGTTATCTCCTCCCCGCAATCGGTAGTGATATATTTATCAAAAAGCTTCCGTCGATATTCAAGTCTTGCATTACTAAGAGAGTTCCATCTCAGAGATTTTATCATAGCTGACACACTGCTGTCGAATCTGAAGTCTCCCTTGACGAACCTTGCTGCTCTGCGTTGAACCAAATACCAGGGAGATATGTAATTTGCGAAATAAACAGACTAATGTGTCTTAGGTAAGGCAAAACTAATATTAATATCCCTAAAAATTGTAATCCGATTAATTTTGGTTTAATAAGTACTATTG
Source organism: Sympetrum striolatum (assembly GCA_947579665.1). Taxonomy (NCBI): domain Eukaryota; kingdom Metazoa; phylum Arthropoda; class Insecta; order Odonata; family Libellulidae; genus Sympetrum; species Sympetrum striolatum. Next base: position 90,157,405 of record OX388350.1, read on the forward strand.
GCTCGAATGCGCTTTCTTTGCCTCATTTCCGGCTTATTTTAATTAAGAAATATTTGGTACAACACGAATGTGAGAGAATGATATTTAAGTAGGAACGGTGCAAAGAAGGAGTCTCGAGAAAATTATCAGAGCGAAGACTCAAATATGAATAAATATAGAGTTGTTGAGAGAGCCATCGCTGACGGAAGAATGTGTTAGAAAAATTCTAGCCGACGGATAATTCGTGGGCAATATCAGTCAGGAGGCAGGTTAAAGTCACGAAATCGACTTTGCGAATAATTCCAAAAAATGAATCCCTCCTGATGACGTCTGGGACATCATAAACATATTCGTGGCTCATTTTCGCCCTGAATCGATGTTCCTGAGATTGGCAGTATCCACGACAGCGAAATAACAAATAAAAGGAGCCTACGGGGAGCGCGTTTCTAGGATAGAACTCCATCTGGCGGGAAGACACTGAAAGCGAGCACAAAAGTGAAATAGGGAGATCGCTTCCATCGAAGCACTTTCAATGTAGAGTCCACAGCTTAATGACCTCCAAGTTTGGATCATTTCTTTGGTAAATCAAATTTGAATCATCGCTAAAGTGGAGACAAAATCCAAAGGAGACTAAATGCATTGCACTTATTACCAAGGTCGAATTAGAGTCGGGCAAGCGTAGATTCTTCCACTCTCTCGGAATGAACACACAGACTGCTGTCGATGTTTACAACCAAAGGTGAGAAAATTATCGAAAAGAAATTCACATCCAGTGTAAGCGAAGAAGACGAAAGAATGTATTTCACGAATCATTCATACGAACGTGAGCCATTCTTTCAACGAGAGGAATGGAAATGAATGAATACTTTATAGATCCTTAAATAACTAAAATGCCACGGGGTAAGAACGGGACTCAACAATATCAAGTCGAGACGAGCAATATCTCGCAAACAGTTGAACGTGAAAGCGTCTTTCACTGGGCAACAGTTTCTTCGCATAGAGACCAACAAATTCAACGAGGCGTGATTCTACGGGAATACGTTTGGATACATAAAGACGGAATCCGGCTGTACCAATCCATCGACTATTTGGGCCCAGTGACTGAATCCAAATAAATATTAGATGAAACAGACATCGCGAAAATGCGCCAAATATCTGCGAAAAAAAGCAAAAGAAAGGCCGACATTTCTCGGGCACATAAATAAACCGAAGGAAAAAATAACCCGGATGGCACGTGCGTGAGAAGGCGTCATGGGAAGGCGTGACTTCGGCTACCCCTAAATCAACGCTCATAAAATGTATCGCGTGGAATGAACTGCGTGACAGAGTGGGACCGCCATTACCTATCTCAAAACTTTCACACGAAGATTTCGTAGAGAAAAGTGCACCTCGCGGACAGTGATTCGTGAATTTCCAGTCGTTGGAGAATCAGCTCGTACCTGGTTTGCCATTCCGATTCTAGGCTACACTGTTTTCAGTCACATTGATACTAAATTCACAGTTTTCGAGTTGCATCGTTGTAGCCATTATTGATTTACTATATTCAAACCGTCGGCAGTCGCACTTAATCCGAAAAAGCCGGTAAAAACGTACGGAATCGGAAAAATCGAAAAGCGAGAGAGAGACGCTGAAGGGAATTTCGAAAGACGCGTTGGAATCGCAACGATATCCGAAGAGCACTCGATGAAGCCACAATCACTCTCTACAGATCACAGAAAATGGTATAACGACCGCATTGAAGTGAAGGATATACAAGATGGTGGCGTTGAATAGTAACTATTCGAGCCGGAAAAACAAATTTCAACTCGTGCGACACTCTGTATCGATTACAATACGAACGACGCAAATTATATCGATAGTAACAAAGCGATGATACTTGTAAATTAGTGACGAAAATCGTCTCGATAAAAGACTTTGATTTCGTATAATTCAACTAATTCTTGCTCCTCTGTTAGAATGACAACCATTTTTATCGAAACACTTCTTTAGAAGCACATTATCGGCTACATTAATCCACCGAAATCATACAAAAAATATCCGCGGGAGAAAATGTATTGACGGAATTTCAAATGTCTGCATTCCACAATTAAGGCGAGCAAAAGTGACCTCAACGGAGTTCGAACCCAGCACTGCCAATCGACACCAATTTAACTGAACGAAGTTGCAGACGGCATCGAATGATGAGATTGAGAAGATCCGGATTCTGCGAATATCGAAAACAGGTGACCGTCGAGGAAAGAAAAAAAGATGACTGTCGAAGGGATAGCGGAATGGGTCGGGAAAAAGGGTTTCGGAGATAATTCCCTAGATACAATACTTTACACGGTGAATTTTAATAAAAAACAGAATAACATAAGAATTAATTCGAATAGTTTAGGTTCTAAATAGGCAAAAACGAAGATTACGAAATTAAACGGTGATCGTATAATGAACACATATTAACCTTCTGAAGTCTTGCAGTACGAGATGTTTACGTACGTAAGTAATCTAAGGCTAAATTAACGTTAAGTGCAGTCACATTCAGAAGAACATCGACTGCCTTCTCTTTTTCCGCGGATTGAAAGTGACTCGAATAATGCCAAGACGCCCAATGGCGCCATTTAACTCCGTTTAACACTCCCTTCTGTGGAGGATTGACACAACGAACGGTATTAACATATTATGTTCGTCCATTTTAATTGTCGCATAGAGAAATTATTTTGAGGATTATTTCTAATGAGAAAAAAATTCGGAAAGTATTAAAGACGGTCTTCAAATCAAATACTGGTTCATCGAAAGACAAAAGGGGCGCTCCACCGAGATTCCTATTGAAAAGAAACGATGGATAATTGAATGGGAGAATTAACTAGGTGACCAAATACAGGTTTATCACGAACGCATTGTGGCGTGGTGGCGGAAGATGGCGGCGAAAACAAAAGCGATTTAAAGAAATTGCGCGAAGAAACCGATTATAATTCAAAATCGAAAGGACTGGAAATAAATGCACTTTTACGGGTCCAACCAACATAAGTATTGACGTACGGTCACTGCGAAATGGGTAATATATTTCCATTCCGAAGCACAAATACCGACTGAAACACGCATTCACGAAGACTTGCGGTGAAAAGAAGAGGCTCCCAAAAGAAGTAAATGAAATGCTTCGAAGTTGTATCTGATGTTTAGCGGAGATTAAATGAGGGCTCGAAATTCGAAGCCATTTAAATCCAAGCAGATATTCAATCAGCCATCAAGATATCCGTCGATACAGTTTAGATGAGCAACGGGAGGAAGTACGGTACTTTGGTGAAGTGCGGCATTTTAAGGGCAAAGCCCATTCGTAAGTGGGAAGGAAGAGTGCGAACCGCGACAAACGCCAAAACATGGATTCAATTAATGCTACAACTAAGAGAGTGAATAATCTATAACAAAATGAAAAACTAATTAAAGAATTTCAGGGTGAGAACACAGCTAATTGGGAAGATATGCCAAAATTCTCCGCTTCTGAGCACGTTCAGTGTACCTGATGAATTACGACGAGTAAACGGAACCTACCAAAGTATAAAAGCAAACGCGTATTCTTACTAATATTTTGGTCTATTATACTTTCTAATTTTATCATAGATTTAAATGCTCGGAGATGCACAATTGGGGACGACGGTCACACATCTTCGATGGTCTTTTACGAGTTCTCAGCACCTGCCATTCACCATCATTTATGAAAATACCCGTCTATATGACATCGAGTGACACTTAGCGGGACAAAGTTTCGAATTTTTCAGTCTCCTTTCCTTACTTACCTTAAAGCGCAAAACGGTTATTTGTTTGCAACTGATTCATCCATCAGATGCGGAAACCACAGTCCAAGAAAATGCGCTGTCCAAACCTCAGGAGTATCTTAGCAATTATTTTAATCCGTTATTTTCGAAGAACATGCTGTAATCGAAGCGAAAGAAGTAATTTTGCTCATCTATAGATTCAGTAATTGCATTAATCACTCGATTTGAATAGTGATAACTGCAAGAGCAGGAAGTTGTTAGCAATTCAGAGTCAACAGCAGTTTGTCACATCGAAATATTTCGTGCCCGTCGATGTTTCGAATCAAATGTTTTAAACAAACCAAATTTGGAATTTTTGAATAATGCGAAATCGGGACAATGCCCGGGATTTCGTTTCAGTTAATTTTACAAAACCGTCTTTTAATTATTTTTAAATAAGCTTCCCAATCGTTTACTTTAACATTTTTTGAATATGTGGTTATCTTCTAAAGGAGCCTTTGACCGAATCTGCTCAAACGAAACATCAAAATGGTCCACGAGTGTAAAAAGCGACTTCATTCTCCGTCAACTGTTGAACAGCGCCTCTTCAGCGGAGATTTCAACGCTTATCTTTTCTCCGCTTCACTCACGATGATTCCTCGAGGATAAGCAAATGATGACGGGCCAAAAGACCCCTGCAACATCTGTAGCAATGAGCTATTCCTTTCCGAGAGCGATTTGGCAGTTAAATCGCTTCGATATCATTTTGAGAAGATAGCAATGGCATAACCGAAGCAAAGTGTCGCAGGAAGATCTGCACGAGCAGCAAAACGTGCGAAGGTCCATTGCGAGGCTTCTCCAATTCGATTAGAGAAGCGCTTTCTTTGGAACCACAATTCCGCTCAAATGGGAGCTCTCGTTTTAAGCAGGGATTTCCTCGTCCAAGGCTCCACTTTCGCGGATTGTGTATTTAAATAAAACCCGGGATGTGTGTTGCTGATTTTCTGATCATCTTTATTTTTTCTTCACAATGGAATACACGATGTCATGCCACAACTTGACGAATCAATCTACTTTCCACACTTCTACAGTATCTTAGGAAACTAACCATCTACTAAATTTGTGCTAGCAAATTAGTTGTATTTCAATACTACGATTAAAAGGACTATTCCAAAGGACACAGCCTAATCTCGGACGGTCGTATCATTCAGATAATCTGCAGAAAAAAGCCAAATCTATTTGTTAGGCGAATGAGTGTTTCGAATTTGTTAGGAGCAACCAAACCATGGAAATGCTCTAAACTGAGAGATCCCACTCTGGTAAAAGACCACGGGTCATGCAGTTCGAGAGAAGGGTGAAGGGATATACCTATGTAAGCCACACCAGGTGTGTATCATTGAAATACATTGGTTTAGTTTCAAATGCGCGCGTATGTACAAACTAGGTTACAACAGCTATTGATGTCTCCCCGAAGTATTCAGTCGATTACAAGAGTAGGCCGACAACTATCAGAACTTAGTGATCTCACTACTTGTCTACTTAGTGCCAAGGTGTTTCAAGTAACATTTAAGAGGTTTTGTATTGATGCAAATCATTACTTTGGGCGACCGATTCAACGACGGGAGGGTGCCAAACAATTGAGCCCGGGTGCCACCTCCTGCGGGGAGTTAATCTGCTATTTCCTTTTCTATGTGAGTTAAAGAACAACCAAAGATACTCTAAGAAGTTTTAAAAGTACAGTACAACAAACTACCGCCAAACACGATAGAAGATAGGAACTTAGTGGGTCATTCAAAAAACAGGTACGAGTAACTAAGTAGAAAAAATAGTGAACGAAACATTTAAAATTCGAGTATACGAATTATATAAAATGTACTGGCTTGCTAAAGAGGCACGCACGGGGGCGCGCTTGTCACCTGTAGTTCGCCAATTGTCCGCCATCGTCGCCAACGTCGGCCCATGACGTCACTCGCCACCTATTGGTGTCCGCCGGACCAAAGGACTGATTGGGTGATTGGAAGGGGTGGGGGTATTGACTGACGAAGAAAAACATTTGATTATGAATCATCATCACAATTTCAGGAAAATACAGAGTCCTCCATTTTCAGATAAATCACTCCACCAAAAAAATTAATGCAACCAAAACACACTGCTACTTATCAAAGAAGTTACGAAATGACTGGTTACTGAACATCCAAAAATTATACAAAACTTCTCCTCCGGTTAGTTACTCCAAAAGCTACTTATTTATCAAGTCTGTATAAATGGCATAAAATTAACTACAAAATCCCAAAGACTACTACTCTCAAATACCTCAAATGCGGCGTACGGATAAATTCCAACGATTAATTAATTAACTTTTTAATCAGACGAATTAGGCTCAAAACGCGAAAGGAATATTAAGTGGAAACTAATAACCATAAAGAGAGAAAGAGAAAGCCACTAAGATGTAACTACGAATAAAAGGGTGGATGAGTGAGTGAGGGGAGAAAATGGCGGTGGAAATCGAGTGCTCGACAAAATGGCGGTGGTACAAAAGCAATCAACTATTAGAGCGAATACGCAATCCGCCAAAGAATTCGCCTGCGATACAAACATTTGTAACCAGACGTATTCCCTCGAAGACAATGTCATTTGACGTAAGAACGTCGAAATACGCATCACTCGGTTACGAAATTCACTGACTTTATCCCAATTTTGAATGAAGTTTTAATACAAAGGGTTTGTCATTAAACGTGCACATTTACTAAATAAATACTCCAGTGTTTTTCGAGGAGATGAAGTCGCTCCAACAGTTTCAGAGTCCACTCTGACATCTGTGGAAGGAAATCGAACAGCGACCATCAATTATTATTCCCAGAAGACGTGGACCAGATCTAAGCTTTTATCCGCTTTTTGGGATACGCAGAGTTTGGGGTATTTATACGCTAACAATGTAGGTCATTGTCCTTCGGGGTGATCTCGATATTTCTAAAGAGGATGCAAAAACCTGTGCCTCTCATTATCTCCAGCTAATGTTACACACACTCCTAAGACCGGAATAACACGAATTGTTTAGTTAACATTTTTCATCGGTGGCATTCGAAGGCTCAATTCAATATTTATTCCGGGCAGGAATAAAAAGTATGCGACAAAATGGCCAAAATTTGTTCGTAATGTGGCAGAGATTTTAGGAAATTTCAACTAAATTAGATGAACAGACACAAGGGACACATCCGCAATGGACAAATGGGCTCTAAAGTTCATGAGCTTGTTTTGAGTCACACTTTCGAGATCTTAGGGATTTCAGTTTTTATTCCTTTGACAACATCGCTTACGAAGGCACATCTCAAATAAATTCAACTCTATTTCTCTTTTCGGAGTTCCCAATCGACGAAGCTCGATCCTCGAGATGTCTCTCACGGCAACTATTTATTTCGAATTTGGCAATCATGTTTCGCAAAGCGAATAGAAGCGTCCATTATTGGCGAAGCGGTCAGCGGGAGTTCATTTCGACATTAATTTATGCTTCACGGCCATTTTCGGTTCATCCAGAGTAACTGATGTTGGACTCCCTCTAAATAATAGACTTCATTGCTAAATCATATTATCACCGAAAAGTGCTAAACTTGACGTGATAAGAGTCAGACTTTTTCTTAATTGGGACAATTCCTACAGATCGTGGGCACCCCTCAATCGAGAGCATAAACAAAGAACACCCGAGAATTTAGAGGTTTCTTTGATTTTCGAAGACGATTACTCCAAATGCGCCAAATAATTCGCGGATTTTAGATTAGAATTTAGATATATACCCCGCGAGCCGCCAGAGGCGTATGGCAGGGGGTTGTAATACACCACCATTATTCAATCCACCCTATTAGCATCTCTAGTAACCTGGGGAAAAACCAACCAAAATCTCTTACTTTGATCTTCAAGTTTCATACGACGTAATACCTCCGAAAATAAAGCTTTTTACGATCATAGAATGAATTAAACTTGTTTTATAACGACCAAGATATAAAAAGGGAGATGTGGAAAATATATAATAAGATTCGTTTGCGTACCATCAATTTAGGTTAAATATTCACAGAGCAATCACACCCAGCTGCAATGCAATGTTATTGATGTTAGAAGGTTAGCAAAATGAGTTCTGATTTGACGAAGTTCAGGGCTTTGCTCTCTTTTACTTGAAATCAGCAACGTACAGAATAATCGTCCTTAAATTGATCAAAGTTAGATTAAAAATCGCCTCATTCAAATGGAATCGACAAAGCGAATAAATGAAAATCAGATTACGCAAGTAAAGAGAGATAAAGAATTAACATCCGTAACAATAATCTAAATATTCGAACTCATTGAATGCAAACAGCTAATCCATTTCCCATATCTTCCGCAGTTGCTGACCTTTAACCAGAAGTACCTGCCGATGCCCGAGCTGTACCAACTGCTGAACGAGATCAAGGAGGAGGAAAAGAAAATGGAATGAACACCGGAAGCCGCGAAAAACCGAGACGAGGAGAGTCGCGCTGGGAAAGAAACCCTAAAATCAAAGAAGTAGTGAATTAAGAAACGCTCCCAGTAACTGCACCTTCGAGCATTTAATTTCGAATCCTCTTGGATAAGCACGAAACGTGAACTTCAGAGGACGATAGCAAATACCTAGTCACGAAGCACCTATGTAAAAGTGGACTCAATAAATGGATTTATTCCTAACCGAGAGTTTTATTCACGAATTCCATCAAATTTAAAATATGGAGCGGGAAACTGAAAGAAAAGATTATTTCTCTCGAGGGAGCGATGAGAAAGAAGCATTTATGGGCTCAAAATGGACAGTTGGAAGCATTCCATCCCAGACGGCTTAAAATTATATTCAGATTGATTTAAATAGTTATTTTGAACTGTATAAACTGTCATGTTTCAGCAGCAATGTTTCACAGTCCTCATCATCGCACGTTCGAAAGTAAGATCCATCGCAATTACCCCAGAAAGGAGAAACGAGGAAAATGGAAGATGATTGGGCGCAAAGAAGGCGACAACTGGTTTCAAAACTCGTCGGTCAGGATGCGACCCTCTCTAAAACCCTCTCACCAACAATACAAACACGTGGGTACTACTGAATGGCCCCTTTTGAGCACAACTGACGCCCGAGAAAAGGAATATGGAGATAGGATGGGTTTCGAGTACGAAAGAGCGGCAGAAGAAGCTAAAAAACTGCGACAAGTTTCATATTTGCTTGTCTTTTTACGCTACAAATCTAAGAAAACGAATAAACTAACATCATATTATCGTTTATTTGCGGAGAAACTGACAGAACAATTTCAATGTTTAGCGCAGAGAGAAACCGGTTCGAACGACGTTGTCGAAGAGAAACCGGAAATGAAGCGAAATTTGGCGGTTTCATCGCGCGGGATATAACTACGGTTACGGCCTAAACATAATCTCAGACCATTATGCGTCAAAGCAACCCTTGATATATCACTCGAAGGTCCACGTTTCGCACCCGTGCTACGGAAGCCGAAGAGTTACAAAAAAAGAGAACTTCCGTTTATTTGTATAAATTCCTCATTGGACAGGAATAGTCCGTCGCGAGGTTGAAATGACGAAGTGCAATACACTCCGATTCAAGCGCCGAAAATAGTCAGCGGTCAAGAAGGGAACTATTTATACCCGAGACGCATTAATCGAGCCATTTAGGTGAAAGTAGTCGAAAAGCATTCTCGAATGAAGCGGAAGAGCGAAGACCGAAAACAGTAATTTCCAAATTTCAGCACTCGGAGTGAACTATCGTACGAGATGCATAAAAGTAAGGTGCTGTTAATCACAGAAGACTAGTGCCAAAGTAAAGCAACAACGAGCAGTTAAAACGGAGGTCGTACATTCGCAATTGCCCGCGATTATTCATCACAAATTTCGGGTTCCATTAGAAAGAATCTTAACCATATGGACTAAGTTTAAAGGGAAAATTTTTAATTCTATTTTTCAAGTTTCTGTCAATAGAAGGCATTAGGAAGTAACTACTTGGCGGTACTGCGAACCTAGATTTTAAACTATCATCGAATAAATTCATTAAAGGGTTTCAATAATGGAATATTTCGGCAAAACGTTCGTGAACAGATTAACAGCGGTGTGGTTTTACAATTATCTGCGAAGAGTATTCCGGACGAAAATCAGACATTAAATGCCATTTTCAGACATTTCTAGCCGAAGGAGTAAAACTTTTCAACAAGCGAATTACTGGGAGAACATGACTCATAAACAGTTAAACGATTTTTATTCGTATTAATACACACTCATTGAAATACTCTCCTAAAGACATCCGCGATTTAGCGATTTTCAAAATTATTCTTTCATTTTCACATTAAGTCCACTTTCATTCGTTAGCAATTCGCTAATTAAGATTCGTAATAGTTGCTCATGGTCAATTATTTTCCTTTCGACTCACTATCGGAAGGTATCGATCGCGGTGAGATTCCGCCTTCTAAATATACGAGTCGATCGAAAGCAAGAACGACAACGGGACATAAAAGAGAATAAATGTCGATATGAAGAGAGAGAAACTCTGAAATGCAATCATGTTCAATGCGAAGAATGTCTTCTTTTAAATGGAAACTCGTCAATGGCTCATCGCTCGAGATGACGGCAAGTGTAAATCAAGGACCTCGCCAAGAATGGCCACACGAAAGCCCTCGGTTTGCCTGTGGCGGGACTCGAACCCAGGCATCGACCGAAGCCGGTGACGTCATGGAATACGGGTTTCCCACTGACGTAGGGAATCTGAAGACTGATGTAAAAATAATTGAGGCGCCGAAGCCCGTTGATGCATTTCCTCTGGTCCACAAGGCATCCAATAAACATCATTCCAGTTTATGACGGAGCATACGCATAATATTGGGAATCGCTAGGAGTGATTTATAAAAGGAATTTCGTCTCTTTTGGGACGCCACATCTAAAATCTGATTCATTTCGATACATTCCTGCAACAGCTTTCAAAGCTTAGTTTTATGAATATCGATCGTGTCGTTATAAAGATTTTGATCTTCAATTTTTATCTAAACGGCAAATAATTAATTAACGAAATAATATTTTACTTGAAACTGTCACATTCCGGAGTTTTCATTCGGAAATTCGAATTAAACTGACTCGCATTCAGTGAAAGGGCGCGAATTCCAAAGATGTAAATTCGATAAGAACATTCTTCCGGTCGGACATCACCAACAGTATCACGGATTGCTTTTGGAAGACGCAAAAACAGTGGCAAAAATAGTTGGCGATTAAGCCACCGATTTCGAATGGGCTGAAAAGGGTCGGTTAAAACGGTTGAGGCCAGGTGCGAAGGAACAGATGACGAACGACCGTAAAAACGAGTTCCGATAGATATTAAAGGAACTCTTCGAACGAAGCAAATTCCGGTAATACGAACAAATCCACGTATCACAATAAACATCAATTGGCGACGAACGACAAGTTCATTCAGTTCGAATTCTAGTGAATCTCTTTACTGAGTAATGTTGGGCGACAGTAAGACACACAAACATTAAGTTCGGGAAATGTCCGTCATTAGAAAATCCTCGACAAAGAAACTTTCATCATTACGTAAGACTGCGAGGAGATAATCCTATTTCCTCAAACAACTCCCATCTTAGTTCAACACGTATCTTGGTAACATAGACACAGCGATTCACGCCATAGAGCACACTCCATTCGGTAGCTGCCATCTTTTGTTTACCAAGAGCGAAAAGATGGACATCCTGCTCTAAATTTCTCGAAACTAAGTCTTCCGATGATTTCCTCGACCTTTCACAGAACTTTCCAACGTCCAAGTATTATCGTTTGAAAATACGTAGTCCGTCACGCAAAAGCGACTAAATAGTTCTGCTTGTTGACCGTCCCGAAGGATTCGGGCAACGGTCTGCCGGCTAACGGTCTAAAGGGGATGGCGCTGCAGCGGCGAAGGTCGAATGAGTCAGACGAATACCGTAAACACGAGGAGTCATTGGACGGCGCAAAGAGATAGGACGCATTAGGAGTGATGAATTAAAAGAGTGTAATAGAAGCAACGGATGGATGGCAGAATGGAGATGGTACTGAACAGATAAATGAAGTTCACCAAAAGATATTTGGATGATGAGGTCTGCAAGTGTAGAGCGAGGAGGCAGAATTAATTCAACGAGGGAATTACACGCGTGTACTAAGTACCAGTTTTTAGAGACATTTAGAAGAACCTCAATGCAGTATGACAAAGCATTATATTTATCTTTGAGTATACCCTAAATATTCCACCAAGTAATTGAAAAATCGAGAGAAGATTTGGTAAAGAATGGGGAAAAATCGATTCCAGAAAAAGGGCTGCGTATTTTTCAGTCAACAAAAATGGTATCACAGAGCACGTCTGTCTGAATAACAGCAGCACTTCTCCACAGTAGAGTACGGCAAATGTGGTCAATCCAAATACGGAGCACTCTACATTTTCGACTGCTATGCATTTGGTAGAAAAAGACGCGCACAGTGACAATCGAAGGGGTATACTATATCGACGAATGCCAGCTGACGTCAGAGCGATTTATTTGAGTAAACACGCTGCGAAAACTGCATAAGAGCTTTAAGTGGACAATACAAGACCCCTCGACTGACATCAGCAGATAAAAGGGGCGGTAGAATAAAATTGCCAATACGACGGCTAAAACCATAAGACTAACATTAACAAGAATTTGATCTGTTTCAGTGTGAGGCAATATCCATTTACATCGCACATTTCCTTTAAGTTTCAATGCTTCACCCGAACAAACTATATAAACGGACCTAATTTAAAATCAAAATCATGCCTTTGCTTGATCGACGTGATATTTTATTACTTATATAGTTTGAAGGGGGAATCGGACAGGGAAGACGTGAGCGAGGGTCGGAAGGATTAAAAGAAGCAAAAGGCGTTGGTGCATTAATTTAAAACGCAAGATGTTACTTTAATCGGAAGGGGCAATGAGAGATGACCGAAGGCTGTTTGGCCAATGCGGAGAGCCGACCATTGAGTCCAATTACGGCGCGCGCGCCACAGTATCGATCGTCCGCCATTGGCGACCACGTGGTGCTGAACACGTGGTCGATTGCCCTTTTACCATTTGATAACAAACTGCATTACCCAATCTTCGGATTGTCAATTTCATCTTTCTTTGCCTCGAAAGAATCGCCATCTTCCGTATGAGTGTCGAAGTTAAGATACATCCAGGATGGACACCTTATGCTTCAATCAATGGAATACCTTCAAATTCTCAACTATCGCAAATAAATGCGCCCGGGAGAAAACAAATTTCCATGAATAGAATTGCGAGACACTCTCCACGACAATTAGATTTGCTTGATAGATGCAAGTCGCCGAAGACAATGACTGCCCTTGGCAAAAATCTAGTTATTTTAATAATGAAATTATCCCGGATGCGTACAAGCTTGGTATCGAGGAATTTAAATGTCGGTGCTTTAAATCGAGTTAATGATGATAACCATCTTGAGAAACCTAGGCCTAATACCAGATGTCCAAATAGGAAACGAAAATGACGCCTACTTTGAAGGGAAGGAACATATCCCAATGAGGTTATGACTGGCCCCACTTCAAGGAGAGTCTGTCTGAACATTGATGATCTTCGTGAGGTAAACATAATAGCTCATTCTCCAGTTTAGCACAGTACCCTCCGATTGAGAGTTTTCAAGTTTATGGCAGAAGCTTCCCCGAGGTTCATGACCTCTACTGACTCTTTTCACATACCTACTCACAGATTTGATTCAACACATTTCCTCAGAAACAAAACATCCTTCAACTCATAAATAATCACAGCTAACGTTCTGACTGAACTGGTTTGAATGTATGTCTATGACGTAAAATAAGTACAAACATATTGCAAATAGTAAGAAAGAGAACTATAAAGGACTTAGAATTTTTTCTGGGTCAGCTAAGGTTGAAGATTGGAATATAATGTTGATTGTGAGACCTATTCAAGTTGTAAAATTAATAATTTTAGTATTAGTATAGTTATAAGTGCTTGGACAGCTTAGGTCATTTTACATGTTGGCTCCCATTGACAATCATACCCAGGACCACTTTCACCAAAGCACAAAGAGCTGCCAACATGACTATCTGGGAGCCCTTAATAATTTTCATAAGACAATGGGAAGGAAAATAGTAACTTTCTGGTCCTAGGGGATGTATGTTTAAAGGAGTTTAGGCATCCTCTAGGAAAAGCAACTGGATTAAGAAATATAAGAATAATAAAATAAAAAAATAAAATTTGAACCTGGAAACACTTTCATTACCTAATAAGCATACAACATCCTGTAGTTAGCCAAAGAGGTAAATTATATTTAATTATGCTCCATCTGTAAAATAATACTTATTCTGTATCATTCATAATTTATTAAGTTCATAGACGAAAGATTTACCCTGTACAACAAATATTCTGTGCGATAAATCATGTCTCTTAGCATCAAAACTGCAATATTATAAACAGAACAAACTGAGGACCTACATAATGTGCTCATTTAGCTCTCCTAAATAAAACAGACAAATCTCAATTTGAAATAACAAAGAATGAGAGGCAGAAGTAGTAAATAATGTGACCCATCGAAGTCATCAGGGGATGCTTTGGGTGGAGTTGAAAATAAATCAAGGTTAAGCAAAGGAAATGCACAATGGACAGGACATATAAGAAACAGATTACCGCAGTCATACATTGACTGGTTCAACTCCGAAAATCATCAAGCAACTGATGGAAGACCAATGTTCATCATGACAAAATTAAAATCCAAATAAAAAGTGTCCAAACTGAGTACCCCCATGGGCAAAACTGTGAGAAATCATTTGATGAGGAAGCAAAAGATGAGCAACGAGAGAATTAACTCCTAAAGCAATAGTGGTTGAAGCAAATATTCCAATGTTCAGGGGCAACAGCAATAAAATAATAAGTATACCTTGTATAATTATTGTATTATTTTTGGAATGGTGGAATAGTAAACATTTCGATAACTGCAAATCTACAAATGCATACCATTAATTAATGCAACAGGAGAAATCAACCTGAAACCAGTGCAACATTATAATTTATAGATTAACGTGGAAATGATAAACTGATCAATATGCTGAAGATAATACAACCTTTGTGAATCAATATCGGAAGGCACTAAAGACTGCTAAGCTTGGTTAAATGCCATCCTAAAAGGGAAACCTTGCTCTGACTTTATCATATTTCTGGACATTGAGGTATCAATAATTTCCAATTAATGGCAAGTCAATAAATAAAAAAGATTATTCTCACATAAAGACATGAGGTTTCACTTAAGTTTAAGGATATTCAACTTCAACATTTAGAATAAGGAAATGTGAAAAATAGATTAAAAGAAAGATAAAAATCCATTCTAATGTTTGCTTCAAAATGCATCAATGTTCAAACTAAAGTGTTGCTTTCTATTGAATTGTTTTCAGCAAAAGATTGCTGTAAACTATAAATATATCAGATTCTGGTGGCACAGCAGTTACATGTCAAAATGATTGCCCAAAGCCAACTACTACGTACCTTAAAAATCCATTGTGCTGATAAGAAATGAATTACATTTGAATAAGAAGCAGCTTATTTACTGGTTGTTGTTTCCATGGCATATTAAGTGATTTTTGCTAATTTTATGTCAAATCTTTTGATGTTAATTTCATCAAACAATTGCAATTACCTACTTGCAGATTTCTAAATCTATATCTGGTTGCCACTTGTATGCCATAATTATACGACAGCACTAGTGGTACTTTGGTTTAAATACAATCAAACGAGGATGAGTAAATGAAAGCTCATCATTTATGATCATATGAGAGAAAGAAACAACCTCTATAACTAAATGATTCCTCAAATGTGTATCTCTTTAAGTGACTTGCATACAAAAAATTACATTTTACACATATGTACACATTGCGCATGTTTTGGTCTTTAACATTCTAAAAGGTGTGCTAACATACCGAGTAGATGAGTGTCGATGATGGGTAATGGAGGAGTAATGATAGCCTCAGTGAGGGAGACTTCTGAACTAAGTGAGAAAGCAACAAAAAGTATCTCAAATTTATGCTCATTTAGATTTGACTGCAAACAATATCTACCTCAGAGTGTGAGAATGATTGAAGACTTGTACATCAATTGAGTGACTAAAACGCAAAACTAATCACGGAATCAACTAGAACAACTAAGAGGGCCACTTCCAACCGCAGTTTGGATAAACCTCAACCAACTGTGGTGCAATTAGCAACCATTTGGAAAGTGTAGATGTGCCGAATCCACTGAAAAGCCAATAGTGATATTCAGAGGACGGTTATCAGCCATTGTGAAGTAATACCGCGACAGTGAAGGAATCTTGTTCTGGATTTTGAGGCACTCCGAGATAACGCATTGGATGAGAGTGAGTGTGGTAGATGTGTGAGAGGACACCCCATGCAATCACTTCATTTCTCCCATCAGCAGATGCACTATCTCCTACACTAGTTGGTTAATAAGTAGGTTTCACTACTTACTTTCTATTGTTTTCATCCATCTAATTCTAACTAACATGATTTTCATGTTCAAAAGCTTCTGGGATACCTGTGGATTGATACAAACTACCTTTGGTTCCTATAATCAGACGAGTCTCACAAAAACAAGGTCAACAACACATTACTTAGGAATGCATCTACAATTATACACACTCCCATCTTACCTAGCAATGTATTTATGTCAGTACCCATGAGTAACGGGAATTACAAGTCACACACACACACAACATGCTCAATCAACATATGAAATCACATCCACTCTATTTTTACACTCATATACTGCAATTTTATTAGCTAATCATGTAAGTACATAATCATATCAATCATATGATACATTAACGTCAGCATACTAATACTGAAGGTTTCAGTTGAAGAGAATGCCGTCAACATGACAGGTACCTTTACTCCACGCACACAAGTGCCACTGCTTCATTAGCTGAATTGGCCTTTTACACAACTTATGAAACCCCAGATTGAAAACGACTTGCTTAATTACTGCAAACCCAAAGAAGTAAAACATGTGTGTTTAGAGTAAAAGTACCTGAATATGAATCAAAACCAACACTCTGTCTATGATGAAAATACATTCACTATTAATTTGCATAATAAAATCCAAGTCATTCTGTACTGACGTGGTTCATCAAGCTACCAATCTCAACACTACGTTGTCATCATCAACTCAAGATCTAGTTCAAATCGAAAAGTTTCCATCTACAATAACCCTCCAACAATTATATTAGTATGTTGAATGACATTCCTACTTTTATTATAGAAACGTATCCATCAATATCAGAGGATCATTAGAAATTCTAACATCGACATCTAATTTAGTAACTGCAGCAATTCATAGCTATTCAAATTGCCAACATATTACATGCAGAGCTTGAGTAAATCAAACTAATTATTTTAATTTATCGAGTGAATTGCATGGTAAACCACCATCATATATATATATATATGGATCCACTAATTACAAGAAAGATGGCAATGCCACAATGTTAAGTCATTATGCGAAGCAAGACACTCCTTGGGGAATAAATATTAAAGCTATAATTACACATATGTACACAAAACCATCGTAAATCTAACAGTTTAAAGCTAATATATTAATATTATCTATGAGAAAGGAAAGGTTGGAAGTGTTACTCAGAGAAAACAGTGACTACATCGAATTCAGGTGACCTTAGACAAAAAAAGAGGCATCAAAATCTACTTATCCCCACAATATCTACCGCAAAGCTGTGACCCGCTGCATTTTCCTTAAGGAAATTTAGCATGGGTTTGGATGCAATGCACTGCCACTGAAAAAAATCGACTTCAACAACCTACGACTCAGTTGAAAAAAAGTATCGTCGACATATTATTAGAAGGGTGAAGATTAAAGAGTCCACACGATGTCAACTTGCCATTTCATTTACTACTTAAGATTCTAGAAAACACATAAACCACTCTTAAGCCCAAAAACACTACGAGTCAAAGACTCAATCATGGTAAAGCTACCCTTCTACCAACATCTGTAGTGATTACACTGGATTCACGCTCCATATTCATTCCAATATATCTTTGATGCAAATTACGTTACACTACCGTCTCCATCAAATACAAAGTGTAATACTAATTAGAAAGAAAGCAAAAGAGCACGCATGATTTATATCAACTTTTAAATACAAACCAAAACAATCTAGTACGAGATATTTAATCTAAAATTATTCGAGGAAACTGAGATTTACCCTCGATCACTGGCTACTAGATGTACAAAGCCGATCTTGGCGATATAATTGAGGTCAAAAAGTTAAATCATATCCTTCGATCGAAGGAATTTTATTTTCCAACAAGGCTTAGATGATCAGGTAGCCAGTTTCGATATTTACTCTACATATTCACTAAAATTAACAACGGCGGCAACACGACAAGAATATGAGCCGCTCACTATGTTAACACCATAAAAAGATAAACACGAGTTTAAAATAAGAACTAATAAAACTCGCGGTATTTTAAATTCTCAAACATTAATTTAAACAACAAATGCAAGATGCACTAAAGTAATGAACTAATTTTTACTTATCGCGATTCGGTGACTTTTATTCGAGAAATTATTCTTACTTCGTAGAATACATTGATTGATGTAACAACCAAGTCGTTGCTACAACGAATTACACGGATTGTTAGAATGTTTTAGTGCGTCAGTGCAGCTACTCATTTCAGTTAATTATGAAAGCGAGTTCCAACCGAAAACAATTTTGGGCGTTCATGTCCGATGCGATCTGAGCAAAATACCCCATGCAATCAACTCATCCGCTCGGAAACTTATCTTCGGCCTCGTATTTTCTAGATATATTTTACTCTATAGAAGATTTGCTTCCAGAGGAAACAAATTTACAATTCGAAACATCGATACATTTCATTTTAGCGATAGCCGTTCCTCATTATAATAAGCAACTAATACAACAAACAAACTTGAGTTATTTCTACGTTTAAGAAAACGAGGCCCAACTATTGCACGCACGAGAGGAAGGAAACCGATTTAATACCACCCATTCGAACTCTTTAGGAAATCAAGAAGACGAATCACGTTTTTAGTGGGTCTCTATAGATGTCCAACATATAATAACAAATAATCATTCTACAGTTACAATGGGTCAGACATTATCGCATTTACGATTTTAGCGTAATGTTTCGTTCAATTATTACGTACGTCCCATTGTTGATCGCCTTTAGACCGTATCGGACACGAATACCAGATTTTCTTTCACCACTACTGCGGCACATCCCCAGCAAATAAACGAGCGGCTCATTAAATAAATTAAATCCATTTGTACTAAATGCAGCACCGTACTCACGGGTTATGTCACATACAAGTCGGCCAAAGGTCTGCGCGGAGCACTTTTCCAGGCAAAGGCGTCAGCGGAGGCTGGCAGGAGCGTCTGTCGTCTGCGACCAACACCGCGACCTGCGACAAAGAAACGGCTTTCAGTCGCCCAACACGCAGAATTTCAAATGAAAAAGAAGCACACGAGAGAACGTGAGCAAAAAAGGAACGCACGCGTGCATATGGAAGAGGGGGGGACACGTGCTTTGGCAGAATCGTTAACAAAAAACAACCACCCCCGCCTTCCCCT
The DNA here is from genome assembly GCA_947579665.1 of Sympetrum striolatum. Lineage (NCBI taxonomy): Eukaryota > Metazoa > Arthropoda > Insecta > Odonata > Libellulidae > Sympetrum > Sympetrum striolatum. The sequence goes on from OX388350.1 coordinate 90,176,769, forward strand.
CCGGCCGACGCCGACCGACGGGGTAAAAAGAGAAAGGTGGTGGTGTCAGGCGGGTGCATTCACTGATCCATCGGCGGAGAGCGTTGTCCTGCAGATGGCAACCGACGCACTCCGAGAACCGCCTTACCTCGCGCCAGGGAAAAAAGATCACAAAAATGGTCGAAGCACACCGTGAAAATGAAGGCGCACCTTTAGGCTGAGAGAGAAAGTCTTCTAAAGGAATCGAACCGTCCACCATTCACGTTTCACAGACAGAAAGGAATCACAGTTCGGAATGGAAAACACGAAGGGTTTTATAACGGTAACAGAGATAAGAAGAGCTCTAACTTTTTCGCCGTTTCCTCAATCCCTCGTCGGCACGCTATCCTCCGACACGAACATGGCGGTGCGAAACAAGGCGTCGTAGATGCAGCGGCTGGACGAATCGGGATGAATCCGGTGCTCTTTCGCGAGATGCACACTTCTGTGACAGCTAGGGTCAAAAGACGACGCTCACCGGTGGAATAGCAGGATGACGGGGTAACAGCCGAGGGACGCGGGCGATACTCACGACTTGGTGAGAGAGACTGAAGAGAGAGGGGATTTGGAGGGGAGAGCGCAGGAGGAGAGGGGGAAGGGTGGGGCGAGACAGCGGTGGGATGGGGCAAAGGTGCTCCTTCAGTGCCGACGTGCAGATCCTTGCTTCCCCCTTTCACGCTACTCGAACAGTTCCCGATCCTCAAAAAAATCCTCCCGTGGCCAAAAACTTCGTCCGAAACACTCGAAGCAGCGCCGCCAGCGGGTCACCATGGCAACCGACAAGCGAACGTCGAAAGGCGAACGCTCGCGACTTTCAGAACGTTCTTTAGGTAAATTAGCGGAATGATCTCATCGAAAACACAGCGACTCCTTCGCTAGTAGATTTGCGGGATCTAATCCGCTTCCGTTTTCGATGCCATTAGGCCTACGCAACAATGGGAAAGGCAACAATCGACTGAAGAATCAATGAGCCCGTCTTGTTTGCACGAGGATCATTACGTAATGGGAAAGGGCAATAGACGCTTGCGCTGAATCATAGGCTATGTCTCGCGTTAAATCTCTCGATAGAAAGTATTCGATGTTATTTCTTCCGCTGAATGAAGGAGAGCATGCGATCCGATATGCTCTTTCTCGAATCGTTGCTCTATATTATTCGAAGATTATCAGAAGAAGCGAGCCCCCTTCATCGCTGCAAGGACACGGCGAGTCTCGAAATGAAATTAACCATAGTTTCAACAGAATTTTATATATTATTAAATTGCTCGCGTTATTTCTATACGGGAAACTTGGATACTTGTCACGTTTACACACAATTAACGCAAGTATTTCTTCGTTTTTGCATTAAGCGATAGATAGGGTTGAAAACATTGTCAACGAAGTACGCAACCATTTTTCCCTTACCTTAATATCTTCCGTAAATTAACTATGCACATACCTTCCCTTTTTTTCTCATTTCAATAATTTATTTTCTCTTTACTTCTTCTTATTTTCTTTAATTTATCTCTATCTACTTACTAACTAATGAATTATTTTGTATTGTCAGGTTTTTTGTTTCAGATTTGTAAAGTTTTAAGCAGATATTTATTATTATTGCAATGATTCGATGTCACCTATGGCTGTTTTTAATCCCATTTATAAATGAATTTCCCGTCTTAAAACAACGATTGTCTCCTCAGTACTTCACCCACTGCAATTCGGTCTACAACCATCACATACTTCCATCGATAATTTCCACAATTTTACTCGGCTGTACGAAGCAACCAATTGAATATATCGACAATCCCACGGTCGTCGATTTTACCGTTTTTAGACCATCTCATTTAACAATCGATCCATCCAAAGAGTCTTTTCGAAGTAATCCAAAATCGTCGTAAAATATTTGTGAGGAGGAACAGAGATCACGACGGAAGCAAATCCATTTTGTGTTGAACGCGCATCGGAGCAGAACGGCAGCTGTGTGCAAATGCATCGAACGATCCTTCGTGTTTCGATAATTGAGGGCGCATTCCGCCCCTCGGCTTACCTTAGGAATACCGTCCAAACACCATATACTGCGGTAGAATATTCATTTCCGGGATAAAGAAGTATGTAAATGGCTCGCTTCTAAATAGCGACTGCTCTCAAACATTCATATTCCGTTGCCACAACAATCAACTATATATCGTTGCCACAACAGTAGAAGGATAGAAAACGAGCGTCTCTTTGTGGTGATCACACTGCATCTGCAATTGGGGATGAGTTTGATTTCCTCGACTTCCCACGAATCGAGTCTACCACCAAGTTTACCTGAATGTCATTCAAAACACAAACTAATGTTTGATAATTCCAAAAGTATTGGATCATTCTGCATCTGTACCAACCATCCATCGAAAACTGACCACGAATTCACTCGTGAATGGAAACAACAACGTCGCTGTTCCTTTAACCACACGAGAAATCACAAAGGCTCGATATCAACGCATTTGTTCTCAATTGCATTATTCGACATCTCTTACTTCCCTTCAGCCATCTTACTTAATCCGATTTGCTGTTATAATCGCCATACGTGGAATCCCTTACAAATCCTAATCAGAGATGCCACGAAGTGAATTGTGGGATTTATAATTAGGTGTATTTCTGCTGCTTTCTCACTCAGGTTCTCACAATATCAAAACCGTTGGTTGCGAGAGAAAGGTAAGGACAACTCAGACGAAAATATTATAACTATTCCAAAATCAAGCCTTTCAAATTGTTATCATCGTCTGCATAAAAAGTGAAAGAGGATGTCGAACGGTATAATCACCGGGAATCGAATTCGCATTCATTCTCTCTCTTATAACCAATACGCGAGCTCTATCTGAAGGGAATTCGCGACAGGCATTTGAGAACAGGGGAATCGAAATAATGGAAGAAAATTTGCTTCAATATACATACGCGAGATGGAGCAATTTGACATTCAAAATGTTGTATAAAAATTCGAGTGAGCACGCCGTTTGTCACGAAAAACAAAACACAGACGTATTTGCAAGAAAGGCACGGAATCCGACGTAAACTGAAATCGGAGAAATGAGTCACAAATTAATGCTCTCCTTCTAATGCTTGGGAAATTATTTTCAGCGTTGTAATCATTTTGGGTAAATGCACCGGTTGAGACGGGGAATTCTCATGTTTCGATATTTAAACGGTTCAACGAGCGAAGTTTGATTACTCGCGAACCACATTAAATCGCAACTGATTAACTTAACCATTAATGTGGAAGAATTATTCGGCCGTCCTTATTTGACGAAATAGATCGGCAAAAACGTTTGTCCCTTGGCCAAGAGATTGCGATTTTTACGATAAATTTCAAAATTAAGCGTTTTTGAAAAAATACAATAATTTGGCGGACTGACAAATTACTCGACCACTGCTTCCGATAAATGGAACGCGGTTGAATATCGCATCCAATTTGTCGGCCGATTTTAGTGTTTTCAATCCGTCTGCGCACACAACGGCAGCGTAACAACGGGCAAAATGACTTCCGGATGGAATGAAAGCGGCCCATCGATAAATTGGAACAAACTGATTAGCAATTGCCCTTCAACCATCCAACCTCGTCCAACTCCTCAATTATTGCAGTGCTCAGATTCAAATTTCAAATACCACATTCAATACTGACCAGCCATTACTATAGCCCAACGGCAGAGGAGAAAACAAAATTCACGGAACTAGCCTATTAACATCGTGGAAACATAATTCCTTCCAAACTCATTATACCGCCTACTTTACTAGGTTTTTTAATCGGCTGTTGTATTTAAAAGCATTCTACGTTTACATTTATTATATAAATCAACTTGCAGACCCGGAAATCTATATTACGTAATAGTAGCTGTTTGCAAATTACCGTAAAATGTATGAATAGCATCGATAAGAACTGATCGTATTTGGTGGAACGGCTAGAATGGTATTACTCTTACCCCTCCTCACTCTTCCTTCAAGACTATGATATAAATGCTGTTTGTTTTCTGTTGTATGTACCTGAGGATGGCTGTAAGGCCGAAACCGGTCGTGTAATAAAATATTTCTTGTGGAAAAATACAAAGTCTGCTGTTCATTTTCATGTATGAATAACATTCATGAGCTATTAAAAACATGCAAAGATATTCTTTATCTCGATTGAAACTCCGCCATAACTGCCGTTACACGTAATTGCGATGTGGGAATATGTGAGGATCAGCAAATGTCCGTTGTTTCAGTCCAATTAAAATATATGACGCGGAATGGAGTTCGTCAGAACCGATTGACGATAAATGCAGTCACAACAATCACATATTATTGTTGATTGACTATTGTCGTATTCCAATATTCATGTTGGACTGCTTGAGGAAGTGCTGGAGGCCTTCTAACCAAACCGTCGAATGATCGAATATAATCCTGAAGTTGTGATCGCTTCCATCTTGTGTACCTTGAATCCGTTTCCTTATTTATTAATAGACTGCTGCAACGCACTCCTCCGATATTCAGCTGCCTGTTCACCTCACATTTTTAGTCTCGTTTTTATTCTCTTCCGTCCTAAGCGATCTTCCGGAATAATTAGAGGGATTCTCGACGCGTTCACTGCCGATTTGAGCAGAAGCAGCATGCCAGTGGCGGAGGAACTTCATTTGCTCAAAACCATCTCCCGACTGGACGTCTTCTGCAACTTCGCAGATTGAGACGATCCAAATAAGAGAACGAAAATAAGCGGAACGGCCACGATGCATCATGGGAGGGAGATTTGGCAACGGCGCCACCATCCACCTTTTTCCACCACCTGTTCTCTCCCTCCCATGACCACGTGCTGCTGCAGATGTCTCGGACCGGAAGGACTCTATCGCCATCTATTTTCAAACGATTTGCGATTCCCGAAAAGTTATTTCGCGAAATCCGATGGATGATCATCGCGATTCGGTGCAAATCCAACCAATCTGCCTGCGGAGGGACTCGAACCGGCAGTGCCATTCATTCCCCCTGCTGGTCAGTTTTGAAAGAGCCATTGCGATGCACATCAGAGATTGACCGTTAAACACTTGGCGGGCCCCGGAAAACTACTTTGGGATAATTTGAAATTATTCATATTTCGTCGAAAATCGTTAATTTAATCGTTCGCGTACCAAGTTACAAGGGATGTGGGCAGCTTGGCTTTGGTGAAAGCGGTCCAGGGTTCGATTCCCGGAAGGGAGACCATGGACGAAATTACCTCGGCTGTTGAAGCAATTTTAACAATACAACTACTACTTTCAAATTTATAAACGAAGTGTATTGGTTCGTTCGCTTCTTGTTTAATTCCAAATTAATTTCCAGTTCTGAACACACGCCATTAATTCGCGTCTCCATTCGCAACTGATTGACCAATTACTTATCGATGTTCAACTGAGATTCCAATCGCTAAATAAAAAAGGCGGGAGAAGCAGATCGCAAAGACTTTCTGCGATGCGCTTATCGAAATCTAAAATCTATTTCAAAATTTTTGTACCACGTAAAAATGTTCGCCCCCATTCTCACCCGCCATATTTAAAAATAAAGGGTTTCGCAAATTATAATTTAGGATTTAATTTACATTTGCATACACAATTCCGTGTATGATGTTTTAATTGAAAAATCTGCTTAACCAGTTCGTCAGGGAGCACGAAAAGGCTTTGTGATCAATCGGTTGGGAACCAGTGTTCGATATCATTGGCAAATAAGAGAGAGGGGAATGAGGCCAGATGAGGAGTGAGGAAGTTTGCTATCCGGAAGAGGACTGATAAGCATTTCACAAAGAGAGACGACGAAGATCAAGACGCAAGTAAATGAAAGACATATTTTTCTCCAGTAGCAAAATGCAAACGAAAGATGTCCCATTCGTGCATGATGGAACAACTCAAGTCAGGCCTTCCGAATCAGCTCCATTCGTTGCTTTGGAGGTGCCGAAGGATATGTCGGAGTAAAGAAACAAAGATAACATTTATCTAAATAAACGGAGGACTTAAGCGCGATCTTCCAACGGAAGTGTGACTCTTTTCGTGTTAAATCTACGATTCCGTCGAAGTTTCCTCATTTTGCAGACTGGGGTTTGCATTTTCATCCTTCTGGACCGACCTCCCTGTGGCCATCAAATCCCCTCCTTACTAATAATGGAAAGACCCCGATTTCTATGATTATTATTAGACACACGACCATAATCCTAGCCAGAAAAATCCGACTAGCCGGAGTTCGAACACGGGACCTTGGAAGAAGAACCACTCAATTGATTAACTCAATAATCCGCATTTAAAGAACATTTGAGCCGAAATCGCCTTTTCCGAATCTTCAGGAAAACGTTCGCATCTCTCGAAGGTTCATATTTTGTCTGTCCTAGAGATAGCGCATTCTAATTTGCGAAACTTCCTTCCTTGCTGTCACGGATATTTATAAAACATCCAGCGTTACACAATTAGATCACCTTTCTACAGAATGTCACTGTCATTCGCGTGACGCGTACAATTTTTATTAGTAATATATTGTCTTTGTTCAAATTCCTGCCAATATCATATTTTAAGGAAATGGACATTGAAATTGAACGCACGGTTACAATATTGGGATTAATTTATTAAACTTTTCATTCAGAATAGACCATTTCGCTCAAACCAGAAAACTTGCAGACCTTCAAATATTCCGTGATTCGTGATTATCCGATGATTACTTACAAATCTATTTATGCCAAAGAGTGCGACAAGATCGTGCATTCCACAGATTAGGCTGATTTTACTTGTGTCCTCTAATAAAAACGAGAAAGCAAGAAATTGAACGAAAGAAGGAACAAGTTGCTGTGGACGCCAAATCAATTAAAATTTTCAAAGCCAAACAAAATGAAAAGAATACATTGTTTCACAAATACTTGATTACAGTTTATTTCTTCTGCCGATAGAAAATTTATAATCGGTGGCAAAGGGTGTGTCATTGCCGAATCATAGTAAAGAGATCGAATTCGGTCACATTTTGTGAATTGCGTCCCTTCAAAAGCTGCGATGAAAACGTTGCACTTTTATGAAAGTTCGATTTGCAAGGGATAAAGGAGGACGAAGAAAGAGATGAAAAGGAACTGCTTTTTTCCGCGAATAAAAGTCAACATAAAATACAATAAATATTTTCATATTTATCAATATATATAATCATTATCATTTCAATATTTCTAAACATGATACAAAAATCAATTTTAGATTACATTCACATACAAACTTATATAATAATCACCGTTGCGTATCTATCTATAATACTAAAATCCTTTGTCAGTGCGTCCTTACGTATGTATGTCACAGCGTCCAAACTACTGGTCCAAATTCGACCACATTTGGCAAACATGTTCCTCGGGACCCGAAGATGCCCATAAGGATAAAACTTATTCGCTAATTCTGCTGGGTTCGAACCAGGCTCTCATTTTTATCGCTGGCAGGGTTTATTTCTTTTGCAAAATTAAATTAGTAACAGAAGTCTTACGAAGTCGAGACAGGTACCAAAAGAAAGAAAATTGAATGAAGAGTTTTACTTCAGTGGTGGAATATAGCTTTTGATTCGGATTTGCGAGGACAGCGATTAAATAAACGAAAAATCCAAGAAAATTTGAGGTAGTAAAAATAATTCCCCAAGACAACCACAGTGATTGATGAATTAAAACTTAAGGTTTTCACCGTTGGAATACAAAGTGCGGATCAAATCGATAGATGGCAGTACAATATCTTAAAGCGTCAATAGCAACCTGACGTTATTTATAGCAACGTAAACATATAATATTGGAATTTCATTTCATGAGTGGAAATATAGAAATCTATTAACCAAAACGCTTCTACTAGGAACTTAATTATTCAGGTACGTGTTTGTTATGTAAGTAGCCTATGATGGAGCCTTTGTGCTACCTTCGGCTTTATTATACAATATTATTTACCGCAATGAAGATACTTTAAAATGAAGTTTTTGTCACCAATGTATTTAGGATAAAAGAAAAATGTCTACTTTCAAAGGTTTAAAAATTTTTGAGTAATTGTTTTCGTCTAATGTAAAGAGAAATTAATTAAATATTGTTCGCGCATAGCAGAACTAGATACCATGCAGAATGCAAAAAGTGATTTATTCATTGTTTTTTAAGTGACTCCATATTCGTTTCCTATCCTTCTGTTATTGGTGTGTAATCATTGTTTCTATTTTGGCATTGTGATTGCTTTTGTGTTATTTGCGCTCCGTGTTTATGTTACACATTTTAAGATTGAGATACGAGGCAGCTCCGTTATACACTTACTTTCCGCACAGAATATTCATAGGTGGTTATTAGAGTGATACATAATTTATTTCTGTCATTTCTGTTTCGTATTTGATTACTGTACCTGTCTGAAAATGCTCCTTTTAACGTGACACTGCTTATCCTTATGTGATCTTAGAATATATTTTTATATTGTCTTAGTTGAAGAAATATTTAATTCAAAGTATATGAGATTAAATATTGAGTTGATGCGGCGTTGTAAAAGTCATTGTAACTTGAATTTTTTGGCATATTGGATTCGAAAGTCTGGTATTTGCTATCTATGGACAATTATGAATCACGTTTTACTATCAAGGTTGTTACACTGGTATTTATGAAATTTAATATTCCCGTTGAAATCAACGGGCACTTCAGCTAGTCGTATATTTATAAATTTAGATTATTTATCCATCCGATGTCAGTAACTCCCGTAAGAAATGGATAGGAGAAATTTTCGAACATTAATGTTATGCACTTTCGGACGTGATAGGATTATAAACTTTTGGGAATGGTTAAAGGTCCAACTGAGTATTACATATTGATATTTTTTGTACAAATTATCCTAGGTTCGACTCTGGAAGACTTGAATCGCCTCTCGTAAGGAATGCACGTAAAGGTCATTTTGATCGGTTGCAGATATATTTTCTTTTGCAGAATTAAATCAGAAATTATAGTCGTATGAAATCGAGATTAATTCCAAAAGAAATTAAATTGAATAAAGATTCTTATTTTGGCTGTAGAATATTGTGTTCGAGTTGTAATTGAGAGAATTTAGATAAAAATGGCGAAGCATTTGTGTAATTTTGTGAACGTAAACAATTCCGCAACGACAAATGTGATTGTCGAACTCAACTCTCATTTAGGAAAAAGAGGCTTACGAGAAATGTGTGGGGAAAAAGAGCAGAGGTTTTATGGCAATAAAACCATTAGTAAACTTTGGATATTGAAATTAAGCTATGTATTTTTTCAAATAGTATTATATAATATATATAATTACTTTTATTATACTTTTTATTGACTAAATATCATATTTAGATTATTCATATTTTTGGTAACTAAATTTGACTTTAATTCCGTCATTTTTGATGGAGGAATTCATTAGTATGAAATAATCGTAAAATAAAGATCACTATAAATCAAGGTCTTATGGAATAGCAATGTATTTTTACCCTGTGAAATGGGAATACAAATAATTATAACAGACTAAAGAATGAATTATTAAAAAACTGAATGAAATAGAAAAAACTTTTAAATACGAACAAACACCAACTTTCATTCTCAGATCAGGGAAAACTCTTCCTTAGGTCCAGAGTCTGTTTCTATCTTTGGAAATCCAATTTAAAGTTAATTTGTGCCATATGTACATACTCTAATCTTAGTCTTCCACATTCATGTCACATTTAACCCATTTCTACACTATTTATTTCGCAACTAACTATTCGAAACTTCGCAATTCGATTCCCTGAAATCCTGTTATCAAAAATCATCACTTTGGGAAAGTCTTACGCAATACTTCAATTTCGTCTTTTCCCAGTCTCTTCTAATCCCCAAAGAGTCGAGATAACAGCGGAGCCAAAGGCATTCGAAGGGGGGAATGAGGCAATCGAAGGAGGGAATGAGGCATTCGAAGGAGGGAATGAGGCATTCGAAGGAGGGCAATGAAAGGATGAACAATGTTGTAGGAATAGTATTCTTCGGATGTCATTGGTGAGTTTTGGAGATACTTATTGTTAAGATGATAAAGAGGCTTAAGTTTACTGGACTAAGACTGGAAACGTGAAATTTGGTTGCTTTTCGTTTTTAGGCGGAAGTGCATTCAAAATGAGCCCAAAAGATCATCTTAAACACGAGCGTAGATATCGTAGTATTTTAGAGGCTACGGTTGATTTTTTAGTTTGATTTCCTTCGACTAACGAAAGTGGTTCAACTCCAGCATACTTTTATCGGTGAACACTGTTCGTTGAAACTATTAATGAATAAACGTATCTTAATTATTTTCATTAAAAATATGCTTTTACCTGTGAGTACTAACGTATTTACATTACATTTACTTGTTTCTGTGGCGACTGTCTTTTATTTTGATAATATTTATCTTTATAATACTTTCACTTTTCATAATTAGGTTTTAGAGCTCACATAGCTAATTTCTTGAATTTATTTATTAAAAATTAATTCATTTTATTTTCATAATTGAATTTATTTCTTATTCATAATTGCTTTCCACGATATTCGTCCTGTTCTCTATTTCTGCCTGTTTAGGCCTACGTTAAAGTGTGTTACCCGTGTTTGCTTTTTTGTCATCTTTAAATCACTTTTTACTTGATTTTTTTTATTAAGAGAGGGTATCAAAGACAATTCACACCCCCTATTGTGATGCATCTCTTACAAGACCTTTGATGCTCTTCCGTGCACTTTCTCGGTACCTCCAGTTTATACGTATGTAAAAATATATACATAGGTATACATGTATGGACGCACTTGCAATATTTCACTGTTCTCGCATCCATATTTCTGACTGGCGAATCAGCCGAGAACATCGATGGACAAAAAGTTCGCGTGGACAATGGCGCAGTGGGTCCACGCTTTGTTCTGGAGGAGGCACGGGACAATGGCCGCCATTACGGAGGCAACCAACCGCTGTTCATGGAGCTTCCTGTCATTTGCACCACAGGAAGTCGAGGATTTCGGGAACAGAAGCAAGTCACATACCCGCAAGGACCATAATTGCGAGTGTCGAACCCGGCTCTCCTCGGTGGCGATCCGAATAAAGGATAGCTTTTTTCCCCGAGCGATTAGTGGCCTCGCTTGGCGTTTGTCGTTTGTCTATTCTGAGAGAGTTTTAATTCCCGCGAATTCGCTGGCGCTAAATCAGCGCATTTCTCAGTTGATTGCTTCCGCTTTAGCGCTGAGGGAGCGCATGTCATTTTTTCTTCAACAATGAGCTTAACACTGGCGTCAGTGTGACAATGGCGGTCTGCTGCTGCCAATTAGATCTCGCTACTTTTTCTGACGATAAAACGGGCAAACCGAGAGGTCTTGAGATGCGAATGAGGACACTCTTTCACGGTCTCAAACCGTAGTCAGAATTATTTAAAAGAAAGTAGCGTTTTAAGATGGTAGAAAATACCGTGATAAAAAAGCATTAAATCGCATGGAATGATACATCAGTGGAAACGGAAACTAAAAGTGGAACAAGCCAACGAAGTGCAATAACTATACGAATAAAACTTATCATCAATGTCGTAATCCCTCAGCAGCTATCACACCAGCTGTGAACAAGACTGAAAAAAGTAAATCTCTCAGTACTGCAAAACACTTTCAAATTCTTCAGGATAAGATTGCAGATTCTCTCTCAAATCTTAGATGATGCAACTGGTACTCCATTAAAATCCATATGCTTATTGTAGGCGTAAAATTAAAAATAAAATCACAATATCGCAAGAATCTATTATATATAGATGCTTCTCCGGATTCATTCATATAGATAGATAGGATACTAATTCACAGCCTAAACCATAAGCGTCATTTACTTGAAATTTTTACGACGTATTGGCCATAACGTGTAACCGCCAGAAAAATTGCGATTTTGATCCTCAGTGTCATGGGTTCGATTCCAGAGGGCCCCAAAGTCCCGACTTTTGCCATTTAAAAGCTTGCTTCGATTTTCGGGAATTAAAAAAAATAACATTATTTTATTAACATTTCTCACATAAGGAATATAAGGGAAAAGTAAGACGTCGTTTGAGGAAGTTGCAGCTAATATTTCTGCTTGAATTTTCACACATAGTTAGAGATGGTGATCTTCTATTGTGCTGCATAGTAAGTATCACCGGAAAGACCCGGGTTCGACTCCAGATCAATAAATTGCAGCGAATATTAAGAATATTTTCAATCCATTTTTTTTCTTTTAAGGACTCGCTCTATATGATGCTGACTTAAAATTAGTGTTATCGATGTGCTTGCAGTATGCAAGCAACATTTTACTCGTATATATATATATATATATATATATATATATATATATATATATATATATATATATATATATATATATATTATATAATATAGAACATATTCGAGATGCGGTAGGAAAAGCGAATAGAATGCAAATATTAACTGGTAGAACGTTGAGAGGATGCTCATCGAGAGTCAAAGAAATAGCTTACTTTTCTCTTATTCGTCCGAGTCTAGAATACTGCTGTGCGGTTTGGGACCCACACGAAGTAGGTTTAGTCTCAGATTTAGAGATGGTCCAGCGTAGAGCAGCCCGATTCGTTTGCGGGGATTTTAGGTTTGATTAACTCCTTCATTTCTCGGAATGAAAGAAATCAATGGAATTAATGAATACAGCCGGTGCATTGGATGATTCAGAGCTTGTTATCTTGCCAAAGAATTTATCTTTCCTTATGTTGTTCAAAACCGCACTGTCTCATTGAATTGCCAATAAGATTTGTTTTCCTCCTCACAGTTATTTCTTCTAAGCCATATATGCTTTATGGGGTCGGCTGATGAATTCGAGTGGTGATGAGGTTAGTTTTGGCGATGATTTGACTTTCACTGCCCTTTCGCCGCCAACCCTGAACGGGAAAGTCAGTCACACACTCACATAGCCATTACCTGATCTGAAAAATCCTGATCATCTGGGATTCGAACTCGGGGCTTCGCACGCTAAGCACTCGGCCACCGGTTCCTCCTTAAATTTATATACAATATGAATAATCTCTCCTTAAGTAAACAACTGCTCGATCTGCGCGATTTAGGATTCGAATGCAGTAGGTTTAGTCTCATCTTCCGAGATGGTCCAGCGTAGCTCGTTTCGTCAGATTTGAGGTTCGACAGCAGCGTTAGGGCAATGAGAGAGGTCGGGATTTGCTCCAGGTGAGAAGATCTGGTTTTTGACAGAAAATGTTCGAAAAGTTCATTCGTTCAGAGTTTATAGACGAAGTACGTGAAATATTAGTGCCATCAAAGAAGGAACGCGATCTCCAAAAGGCGTAGACAAAGCGTTATAGAGAAGTAATCGCAAAAATGGATTTTGGTCGTTCTTTTCCCAGGCTATTAGAAATGCTAATAGGGTAGATTAGGTTATGATGGTGTTATTACACCCCCTGCCATACGCCTCGCGGTGTTTATATCTAAATCTGAAATCCTTCAACTCCACATTTTAGCATTTAGTATTTTATTTTGCTTCTCCAAGGTCCACATTAGTGTTTCTGCAAATTACACTTCTACAAACAAACCAGAACAGCCGAACCCCTTTACTTCCGTTATCTTTAACAATGATGTTTGAGATAATATCGTAGCTTCTCCTATGTATCACATTTTGCTTCCTTGGAGTTAATTCTTAGTTTTAAAATGCTGAGTGGCTTTTGAAGAGAAAAACCACGGCGCCACCCGAATACAGCGAATGCAATATTTGTTTTAATTCCGTTTTTACAGCGCTCTCATTAATTTGGCTCATCTGACGATTCCTGATTTCTGAAGAAAGCAAAGAAGTAAGAGCTCCACATCTGCGCTCAAGAATTCCGCTTAAATGTTTTAAAGGGCATAAATAGACTTAAATGGATTTAAGGGAGTCTGTTAATGAAAGCCTATTGGATCTGGGCCAGCCCTCGAAGCCTTGCATTTCTTTTTAACTCGCACACGGCTTTCGATAGGAACGCCCCCTTAAATACATCCCGGACGCCTAGACGCATATTTCCTCTTTGATCCTTTTGCATAAACAATTCACGGAAATAAGAGGCTGTATTATCGATCAAACCCGGCGTGTTTCTCTCTCCTCCCGAGTGACGGCGCTTCGAACAGCTTCCGCTTTTAAATCGAACGCAATTCTATATTACGGCATTTACTGGTACATTACATGTTGGAGTCCGTGCAAGAAGTAGAAAAATGATAATGTACGAATGGCCCACACAAATAAAATGCGCAAGCGGTAATGGAACTCATACGAGAAAGACTGTGTTATCATAGAACGTCAACGTTCTTTTGTTTGTAGCGGAGTTTTGCGGTATTTTGAGACGCATTTCACTGCAGCTTACGCAGAAAGCGAAAACTATTGCAAAGCTTTTCTGAGAAAACATCGAAGAAATGTTGATAGTTCGCAACTGAGCGATACTAAAGAATGTCACAACAGACTCAGGAAGTCACCGTCGCTTAAATTAACTCGTTCGCAGCTTATAATTAGTATCGCGAACTGTTTAGTAAAATAATTGCCTGAAAACATCAGATTTGACAAATTCTTCATAGAAATGAATAAAATATTCACTCGGTGGTCACTTTCTTTGTTCGCGCAGGCTCAAGCAATGACAAAATACCTCATCCTATAGTAATCCCCTCTTCCAATGGCGAAAGAGGCGTCCTTAGGGATGAGTAGTTTGTCCGTAGTACCTCTCTATTCCGTGAATGTTGCTATGGATAATGAATTTTGAGTTTGGTGGTGGGGGAGAGCCGAAAGTGGTTGAAGGGAGAGTGAATATTTCCAATGGAAGATGCTTTCCGATCCTTCTTTTATTTGATCACTTTCACTAGTGAGACGTTTCCTTCCTTTCGTTCATCCGTCCGATCCACTTTTTTAAGTCTTTCTTTCTAAATATCTTTTTAATAAGTGAACGAAGAGAGGCAACTGGTGAAATAAATGGAGCAAAGAGGAAATAAATATTTTGGTAAATGAGCCATCTAAAAGAGAATAAGAGGGAAATGAACGACCAATAGCAAGTGTGGTTTGAAACCTTCAGAATGTCCCGATCATCAAAATCCATCACAACCGACATTCACCAGCCAATTGATGGGAATAAGTCTAAGAAAGAAGGTACTTGTCATATTATCACTCTTGTTCTCTGTCGATGTTTTCCACTTATACTTCAACGAGATTAATCGCAATCAGAAATAGTTCGGTCCAGAGGTTACCATTATGACTCGTGTATACCACAGAATTTTTAGCATATTCGTCGAGTAAAGTGAGAGATTCAAAAATCGTATTTCGTTCGTGGATTAATGTTTTAGAGGGGCACATTGCCAGCGGCAGAGGATTCAAAGAAGCTCAACTAAAAGCGAAGAAAACTGAATTCATTCCGAAAAAGAACCACGACATTGTTTAAATATCAGAAAATGGCGTGTGTTTTTTTTTCAGGTCGACTTTGAATTGAATCCGTGTTTAGTAATATTGTGTTACTTCCAACTCACTAACTAGTATTTGAATGACATCACTTGATTTCCATTTGGTTGCGGATCGACGGACATTGGCGGTTTAATGGACTCGTTTTACAACCCATAAGAGTGATTCGTGACTTCCGTACCATAATTCTCTCAAAAGCAAAATGCATCGCCCCCAACTGCGACGTGTAAGAATAAATATTTGAGTAAACTTTAACCCTGAAATAGAATGCGCGGTGGGAGTCGATTGATTCGTGGTCATTCGGTCTTTCCGTCTCAAACGGTTCCTTTCACAACTTCCATCCCTCGGTTAATTTTGATTCACTAAATATGTGATACGTTTAAGGATTGCTAAGGAGAGTCATTTACTGTAGAATGCAAGGGAGAATCAATGGCCAGTCTTCGCTCAAGAATGTTCAAAATGAAATGTCTACCATTCTTCGTGGTTAAAAAAGGCTCAATCATTTCTAATTCTTCTTTAAAACAATAATAAAGAGCTTTATACAATAATACATAAATAATGAAATCTTCTATAAAATTATCCGAGTGCTCGAAGAAAACTTTTTTGGTCCGAAAATAGATTTAGTATTTGAAGTAAAATCAATCGCACATAAAAGAAACACTCTCGATGAAACAGGAAATCGAAATATTCAACTTAGAAATGCGTTTTGATGTAATAAAGAGAGGTGGAGAGCGCAATCCCAGAGAGGTATCCTATGGTAGTAGTAGTAGTATTGTTAAAAGTGCTTCGACAGCTCAGGTCATTTCGCACATTGGCTCCCACCGGGATTCGAACCCGGGACCGCTTTCACCAAAGGCAAACGTGCTATCCACATGACTATACGGAAGCCCGAGGTATCCTATGGTGAGGTATACTCGCTTATAAGAGGGAAAAAGGACAGAAATGTGGAGGTATCAGTTTGAACGAGGGATCGTCTGCTTGAATCACTGCCATGAATAGGACAGAGTACGTTTACCAAGAGAAAAGCGATCAATTGGTGTAGAATCACATATATTTACGGAGCATTTTGATGAAGAATTTTCTACATTGGCTTCCTTTTCAATGTTTGGAACGGCCTTAAAAATGAAATACCTTCTTATCCATCGCTATAATTGGAGTCAAGGGCTTTGCACTATTTAGGCCTCATCTTCGGAGCGGTAATCTGCCGAAAATGGTTTATTCGTGAAAAAGTATTACGAAAGGGAAAACGTTTAGTAAATAATTGCTACGACAATCATTTTTCCGATAAGCAAAAGTAATCTACTTGGGTTCTGCCAAACTCTAACTGCGGTGTGCGGGAAAGTACGGTGGCATCCAAAATGGATGTCCATCGCCATTTGTCGGAATTCCATCGGTTCCATCGCACGAAAACAGTTGAAATCGAAAACGCGCGAATCCAGCGGAAGATGCTTTCGCTCGACTGATCCTGGCCATAAATATCTTCGTTGACAGATGTCAGTGCCGTAGCTGGCTGTCGAACCATGCGAACGATCACGAATTTCGTGAATTACTCAACTACTCGTGATTAGGGAAGTACAAGATATTGTGGTTCGGAGGCATAGAGAAAACAACTGACAATATTCTTATGTTTCTCTAGATCCAGGAATGACCGACGCCCGTTTCCTCATCGCCGTTTCTTCTAATGGAATCGGTTTCGTTCGTTTCCAAAGTGTCGATGGATTCAATTTTAATTGGAAGCAATATGAGATGGAAGTGATGAGCGAAATCGGATCCCGGATTCAAAAACAGAAGAACGGAGCGGACGAAAGTCTGCTATTCATATCTGTATTGATGGAGCGATTGTCATTTGGTTTTGGTACTGAGAAACACACAATTTAATTACTTTAGTCTCCGTATTGTTAATGCTGTGAAAATCCGAAAGCTACTGAGGTACTGATTTGCTACATATTTAGGTTGATAATAAAGGTAAAGAAATGAAAATACCATACTATTACCCGAACCACTGGAATAACTAATTTGCGACCTAAGTTTTGAGGCGTCATCATCAGCCTGATTGTTAAACCTAGGTTAATTATTCCAATGGCACGGGTCTGATGTATAAATTTGCTTACGTTGTGGGGTCACAAAGTCTGAAGCGATCAACAAACATGGAATCGAGGATAACTTCCACTCTGAGAACAACTACAACAGAGAAATGCATGAGGAATGACCGAGGTCTAAAAATCATCAAATCACATATTCATTGGAATGTGACGCCGTCCGAATATTAACGTGTCGATATTGTTCAAAAGTGCGATTCAGATAATTTATTCCGTATAAACTAAATCATTCTTCGTATCGAGATGGACTCGTGTATTGTTTGAGAATACATTGGCTTCAATTAAAACGATGTTTAGTATTTTTTATGGATTATGTTATTGACCATTTCACTGCCGTTTTTATGGAAAATAGATTCATTGGGAAGTCAGCGACGAATGAACCGAATCAATATGGAAATAATTTTCAACTGGTGATAATCTCACTTCCTAGAGATAATCTGTCTCGGATACGATTACAATTTATTTATAAAAATAGGTTTGTATCAAATATCATTAATTATTATGAGCTGTCGATGGATTTTTCGATGCAAACTTTCCCGCGTTTCCAAACAAACGATCAATCGGATGAAACGAAGCGGCGTCGTCCACTTTGGCATTCGCACGGCGAAAATCCTTCCTTACTGAGTTGAAGCGAACGATGTTCGTCATTCTTTGAAACAATAAAAATGAAGATGAAACGTCGAAAGAGTGTTAAGAATGGAGGCGTCAATTAGCGATATAATATTCGTCGAAATAATTAGGTTATAAATGGTAATACCCCTTCCGATGGAACATCAAATAAAATCAGTTGTCGGTTTAAAGGTATTCTCTTTGTTTTAGACATAATGTAAACATTCATTTTACAATTTCATAATATACATCAAAGGTCAAATAAACGTAGGTTTGCAATCTTTTTATACTAGTGTCGCAACATATTAAATATCATAAACACCATGCAATCCAATAATAAACCATTAAGTCAAAAAACATTGAAGTATTAATTCTGAAAGCTTATGTTCCTTTGATACATAATAGACGTTTCTGTTTCTTTAAAAAGGACAAATTATGTGTTTAATTATGGTATAGATTTTGTTTATTCGAACAGTTATGTATCATACTATGGTAGTATAGGGCATGATGAATAATTGGTTGAATTAGAAAACTTAATCACTTTATCTTACTCATATATTTAAGGCAAACAAAGTATTGAACGCTTACTTTAGAGTAGTGTTTCCCAAACTTTTTCAAGCCAACGTCTCCTTGGTTCCACAAAAGTGTACCGAACGTCCCCCACCCGTAATCTTTAAAATTATAATCAGAATCGTACATGAAAAAATGGACCATCAACATCCCCACGGACTCTCTCCTAAGATGTAATATTAGTATTAATTGATGCCGCGAGGGAAAAAAGTTGACGCTATTTAGATGGGTGTAAATCAATGTAGTATAGGGTATAATACCACATCGATTTACACCCACCAAAAGGCACCTTTCAGTGTCTCCCTGTCGCCTTCTCGTTTGGTTTTGCTACATTAGCGGGGCAATGCTTTAGAGGGTCGACATTGTCGGTGAGTGATGACTAAATACCGTAATCTTCGAACCACATTAAGTATCACTTACTAAATTACTAAATTTTTACTTCGAATATTTTTACGTCAGAGCATTGCTGTATCTTTCGTAAAATGAGTTTCTCAGAAGTGTGCGTTGAATGCGCCGTCCAAACGAGGTATTTTTCCGTGAGTGTCACGTGCTACGTTGTAAGGCTTCTGGGAAACCAAGTAAGAGGAAATAGTAGACCGATAATCCGGATTTATTGCTTCGGCTTCTTTAAATCGGTTTAAGCGACGGCCTCGATCCATCCGGCTCACATCGATTGGCTCACAATCGATTATTTAAATACACAAATATCGAATCGGGAGAGAATCAATAGTACGGCTACAAAGTCAGAATTCGTTCTTCTTGAAATAGAACGCTCGATTAAAATGTCCATTGGCGTCATTAAAGCATTTTCAGATTTCATTCCGAAATAAGTTGAGATTTTGGTAAGCAGATTACAAATTTGGTTTTCCGATACCATATTTCGGAGGCTCATAGTTGGGAATTTTGGTCATCCATACTTGGGTTTTTGGGTTTTTTTTCTACTTTGGGATAATAACACTTTAATTTAATTGCATCGTTAAAACTATGAATACCAATTGATAAATAAATATCAGAGTCGCTCATCGAGAACCTGCGGATTCTTTTCCGAAATCGCACTTCATTCGTAGAGAAGGCGGCATTCAAAATTTATCCATTGAGTTTATAAAGTGGAGACTAAGCCCGAAACAACGGCCATACGAAATTATCTATTAAATCATTAATTTTTCTTTACAATTTTATTTTTAAACCCGCAAACTCTCAAAGGATTTTCATTGTACCGAGGTAATGTATAGTTTTTTAGGCTTGGAAACGGTGACTTTATTGCTAAAATAACAGGGCAGTTTGTGCTACGGTGATAGCGAAAAAGTAGCAATCAAAGAAGCTTAATCAAAACGTAACACAAAACTATTCTGACCCTAAAAACTACTAAAATGCATGTGTTTTGTGGTACTTTGCACATAAGGGCGTGCATCCACGAAAATTCCCGAGGAAAAACGGACTTGAAAAAAGTCTGAAAAGCTTCCCGGCCCTGTCAGACTTTTTTCAAGTCCGTTTTTCCTTGGGATAGCTCCATAAATTTCAAATGCGGAACTGGAAAAAGGGAGTCATTCATTATAACAGCAAATAATGCAAATATTAACCAAGACAATTCATGAAAATTGTTAGGTGTATATTTTGACAAAAACCTAAAATGGAGGGAACCGATTAATTGCATTTCTCTGACCTTAAGCAAAGCGTGCTTTCACATATCATTCATTTCAAGAATAACTAATATTGAAACTAGATCTATATTATGGATACTTCTACGCAGTTAAACACAGTATAATACTACGGGAAACAGATCCGGGCAGATTATAAATCTTCAGAATTGAAAAATGATTCTTACGCATTTTGGCAAATAAAAGAGGAACTTTTAAACCCTCTTCAGGAAGTGCGGCGTTTTTTCATTGCCATCTTTACACGAAATGATCGTACACGTGCACAAGAATTTTACAAATGTTTCCAAATATATTCCAAACCACCACCGTAACCACCAGGGAAAAGTATCTTTTACATTTTCCAATACACAGGTCTAAATCTTATGAAAATTGCATTTTATATGTGGGAATAAAATTTTTTTAACAATTTGCCGGTCGAAACGAGGAAAAGGTTTTACGAGAAATTCCGTTGTTTTTCTGGAGAATTGAAAATAATGATAATTGAAAAATGTTATTATTCAATTAATGAATTTTTAAACTAACCTCCTCAATTTTATAATTAATTTACTGTCATCTTATTGTAAATAAGTTAGTGCTTTTTTCTTCTTTTGCCATAAATTATGCATTTTTATATGTAAATATATATGTATGCATATTTATATTAATTTTGTAATATGGAGTACATAATTGTAAAATTAATTATGTAGCATTGGCCTATGTAATTAGTAATGTATTTTACTACTGTACTGTTTTTGTATCTGACGAGACATCTATTCACTTCAGTACAATATCTGAATTTATTGTGAATGTTACATGCCAATTAATAAACTAAACTATATTAAACTTTCCTCGTTATCTGCTTGTAGTTTGCACACAAGAATCTTTAAGCTCTCAATTGCTCAAGTTTAACTGTAGTACAGAAATTACAATTAATTACAATTACTCCGTTCTCTCCATTTTAGATTGAACAAGAGACTTTTCAGTCTCAATATCGCCTTAGACCTTACAGACTTTACATACGATAGTTTTTTAGCGTGACTTTCTTTCCAAAGTTGCACGTTCGAGATGAGCCCTATCTAACGAGCGTTTGAGCACATTAACGATCCAACCTCACGGTCCCGGGCTCGAATCCCGGCTAATTCCATATTTCCCGTTAGGGAATGGTTGTCTGTGTATGTATATGTGTATGTTGTGTTTATCAATAAAGGTAAAATGAAACAAATAATAAAATAAAAAAGGGGTAAATTGGGAGGATAGCCTTCAAAGACTAAAATTCGCTCATAAAGAGACGGCATTATTATATATATACGAGTAAAATGTAGCTTGCATACTGCAAGCAGATCGACAACACTAATTTCATATCGGCATAACATTGGGACGGTCCTCAAAAGAAAAAAAAGGATTTAAAATATTCTTAAAATTCGCTGCAATTTAATCGTCAGGCATCGAACCCGGGTCTTCCTGGTGACATTACTATGCAGCACAACAGAAGATCGCCATCTCTAACTATGTGTGATAATTCAAGCAGAAATATTGGCTGCAACTGCCTACTTTTCCCATGTATTCCTTATGTGAGAAATTTTAATGTGCTCTGGCATCGAACCCAGGAACAGCATTGCCGTATCTAAATTTTTTTCTTAATCTGAGTCTTAATATACATCTTTTAGCAAAGCAAGAACTTCCTAATATTTCGATAAGTACATCAAAATAAATAATGAAAACTAACTCAATGTATTTTAAATAGGGGATATATTTACAGCCTGACTTCGAACCCGGGTCTTTCTGGTTATACTTTCTAAGCAACACAACAGAATATCACCATCTTTAACTATATGCGAAAATTCAAGCAGAAATATTGGCTGCAACTGCCTCAAACGACGTCCTACTTTTCCCATATATTCCTTATGAGAGAAATGTTATTTTGCTCTGGCATCGAACCCAGGAACAGCACGGTCTTATCTAATTTTTTTTTCTTAAACTAATTCTTATCATGCATGTACATACCAATAGCCAAGCACGAACTTTCTATCATTTCGATAAATGCATAAAAAATAATGAAAAACTACCTCAATTTTTTTTAAATGCGGGATTTTTGCATCGTCCTAGCATCGAACTCAGGACTTTTTCGGAAAAGATCATTTATGTTATCGATAGATCCTAACCATATCCATCGTCTCCTTGAATTTAAATTCCCTTCCTATCCGGGAAGTATTTTTTTTAATTCCCGAAAATCAAAGCAATGCATTGAAACGGAAAAAATCGGAACTTAGGGGCCCTCTGGAATCGAACCCATGACTCTGAGGTTCAAAATCGCAATTTTTCTGGTGGTTACTCGTTATGGCCAATGCGTCGTAAAAATTTCAAGTCAATGACGCTTGTGGTTTAGCCTGTGATTTGTATCCTATCTCGGTATATGGGTATCTGGGTATCTATATACATGAATGGATCCGGAGAAGCGTCTATATATAATAGATTTTATTCCATTTCATCAATCAAATTAACAATTTACGGTTCGATAATGAACTGTATTTGACTTGGGTTATAATCGAGCCACTTGGTGAGAACCAGTCAATCTTTGTTGTCTTTTGTCAACAACGTCATCTCAATTCACTTTCGTGAGTTTTAATAGAAAGAACGCATGTTGTGCAGGCGATCGACTCCGTGCATACCCACGCCTCGTGTGGGTGAAAGTCACGTTAAATCACGGAACTTGCGCTTTCCGCACGAATAAACTTATGTATGAGCATGAGTTGTTCTTCAATTAAAAGAATAAATGCTAAATCGGAGATGCGAAAAGAAAATTAATGCACTATTCTATCATAATAAGAATCATTTTATATACAATTGTAAAGGTGTTACTTGTAGATTTTTCGATAGTTTTTCCCATAATTCTCCTCTAATGTAGATGGAGAACCGACAAGTTTCAAATCACCAATATCTCCAATGCTTTGAGTTGGCATTTCAAAGTTTGAATTGACTTTCCTTTAACTACCGAATCCTTCAATATGATTGGAAATACTCGGCTTCATCGAGGTGATATGTCGACCGAATGTCAACGAAGTAATTGTGGACAAATTTAACGGATGTTTTAGCAAATCTTGGCCTCGTAAGTGCCATTTTAACTGCCGATTCAATTTCCATCATTGAACTGCATTCGTTCGCTCAGTGAATATTGTAGGCCTTTCGAATTGTTATTCAACTATTTATTTAACGTATATTTTCATTTTGAGGTGGAATAAAATTGATTGTATTAAAGATATCATGTATAGGGACAGTTGTTGATATATCGGTTGGTAATTAGATAGTTTTCGGAATACGGTGCACGTAATTAACAGATTTTTCGGAAACGGATACTGCAAACCGATAAAATATCGAAGCGGAATGAATATCGGTTCCCGGATCAGAATTGCTCGCAAATGCATTTTCCGGTTGGAGAAGACAAGCGACAGCTTTATTGGCTGCAGTTTTCCTCAGCTTTCACCAAGCGGCAGCAGTTGGCGCTCCACTTTCACGCAAACAATAAAAAAGCGAATCGTCGACAGCGCACGCACAGCGGGTCTACATTCGCACAAAACAGAAGCGACTTCCGGTGACGCCCTTTAAGTGGTATGATTCGACTATTTTGATCAAATGAGGCTTTGTGACTTACATGGGATCGGCACAATGCATCACCGTAACGAAGATAAGCAAACATTTGTCAGTCCGTCACTCATAGATTCAGGGCCGGCTCAAGGCAAAAGCTAGACAGATACCCAGGGCTCCAAATCTGTAGGACTCCAAGTTAGAGAGGCTATGGAAGAATATTATTTAAATGTTAACTACCAAAAATGACATAGGACGTTCCTAAAATCTCAGTTAAATAAAAGCAACATATCATTGTTTCCAACACAGCGTTCCTATTACCCCTAATTCCTTGTGATCATTTGATCTTTATCAGATACGATGCTGCCAACGTTAGGTAAAAATCTTTATTAGCGTAGTTTGAAAGTATAAAAACAGGAATTTTCAGATAATTTTTGAGCGAGTGAACGCAGTTACACAGCCTCGCTTTTGTTTAGCGATATATTTCATACAATTTTCCCCATTCCAAATGTTTTTCATTTGTCCCTTGGTACAGGATGGAGAAAAACGTATATCCCATTAACTTTTGATTCAGAATTGTTAATGGCCGTGGTGATACGCAAATACGAATACGAGGATGATAAGCATATGCGTTGATATGATGTTTCTGAGGTATCAGTGAATAATTGATTTATATATG
This sequence comes from Sympetrum striolatum, assembly GCA_947579665.1. Taxonomy (NCBI): domain Eukaryota; kingdom Metazoa; phylum Arthropoda; class Insecta; order Odonata; family Libellulidae; genus Sympetrum; species Sympetrum striolatum. The sequence continues at coordinate 90,201,328 of OX388350.1, forward strand.
TGGCATGAAAAGTGTTCCTCGTATGGTGCTTCGATTACAAGGTTGTTTAATTCTCCTCGAGGAATACAAGCACGCGTTAATTATCTCACTCCTCATCTAGTAAGACTCATTTCCCTCTGCAAATGGTAAAGGCCAAACGGCCTTCGGGCTGAATATTTTACAGAAAGATAACATATAATGCTACCTTATCAACATTAAACTAATATGTATAGTGCATTAAGAGCCAACTGAAGGCATGAGTTATGAACAAGGCGTTGGCGCCAGCTCATAAGAAAGATTCAAAAAAAGACTTCCTCCACAATCCGAAAGTGATCGACTGACCACCGTTCAATTGAGAGAAGTAAATTAACCACAAAATATGTGGGATAGAAATCTTAAGGGGAAAATGATTCAAACTTCGGATGAGCTCAGTAAGTTCATGGACAATATTTTCTAATTTCCAAGGATAATTATTTCGGAAGACGTCTCAGATTCCAACAAACAGAAATGTCCATGAACTGGACACTCACCCTGGATCTGTGGTGAGGGAGAATCGGAAGAGTAATCTTGCAGAAAAATCTCAACAATTGGCTTCAACGATTCCATTTTGTCGCGACGAATTCATTCCATTCATTCATTCTCTTCGTCTACGTGAATCGATGGCCCCAGAAAAGGGGCCCTTCCACATGACCGATTCTAATTCACTCTCACTAGTACAATTAGACGAAGATATAAGCAAAATTCGTTCTTCCTCGAAAATTGAGGAACTTCGAAGGAAACGCAGCCGTAAAAATTTCCATAAAAACTTACGAAAACAAAAAGGAAGGACATCTGGTGGGAGAAACAGCTGCGTGTTTTGAGGGGCTTCGGCGTCGGGTTTCCTTTCGACGGACCGGGATCGAACCCAGAAATGCCATTTTTTAAGCTGAATTTGGATATTTTCCCTGAATAATAGAGGACGAGCTAAATATCGGTGTTGCCAACGGAAAAGGGCGTAAATGGTAATTACGTCATCATGCTCGAAAGAAGTTCCCCTCGAATAATAGGGAAATTTAATGAAGAGCATAAATGTGCATAAATTAAAAAAAGGAAATCGTAATGGCATGAAATAAAGTACTTAAGCGAGCGCGTACTTAAAAGCTAATCAACCTAGAAACCAATTTGAGCGTATTATTGTTTGTAAATCGAGGAGATTAAAATAGTTTCGATTAAGGTCCCTTTTTATGGACATTAATATGGATTGCTATGGGATGTTTTTTAATTTTGTAATCAAAAGTAATTCCGAGACCCAAAATATATATTTTCATAAAAGAATATAACATTGTCGAACCCGGGGCTATTATTCCAAGCCAGTCTATGTTCCTCCTAGGAATAGAAAAATAATTATTGTGATTCAGCTCTAGGTGAATATGCACGTGAAAATTTGCAAATGAACATAAAGAAAATTTTTATCTTTTAAGTTGGATCAGAGAAGGACTCGTAATATGTTGATTGGCATTCCATAAATGGGATCGGATGAGAAACACGGATTTGGTGAAAAAACAGCAGCCCCCGGTGTAAAATGAAATATTACTTTCTCTTGATTTCCTTCCGTAAGCTCTCCGCTTCGAAACGATCGAGTTGGTAACACCGTTATCCTTGTGAGTCGTGACCTCGTCCAAGATCACGATCGCTTTCACCTTCTCGTGAATCATTAGCCAGCGTTCCGCCGTTACTGCAGTAGATGAACTGGACCAAGAGATCTTTGTTTAAACGGCACTTTAATGGGAAGCAAAAGGAAAGAGTAAATTCAGTCCGTGACCGTCAAAAGAAATGAAATACCGTGTGCATTCGATAATACAACGGAGGAAATACTGCGAACTTCAGGAATTACTCGTCTAAAATATTTTGGGAAAGAGATTTACTCCGATTGGATACGCAATGATTCGAGATAACGTTCAATTACGCCTTATTCGCAGTTGAATACTTAAACCAAAACAAAGAGTGAAAAGCAGTTTGTAGATTAAGGAAAGATCGAGAGTTCTATCCTCAAAAGGGAATTAGGAATCTATAAAACTCAAAATGACTAAAGTTGAAACATATGTTATACTGTGGAAGGGGAAAAATTAATCCAGGATGGAAAGACTTGATTTTGCCGAAGGGTTCTGGTTTTAAATTAACAACATAACCTGCAACAGAATTGGAGGAACGATAGGCAGAAGAGTTTGTACTGGACCGGTACCGGAAAAAAATTTCTGTCAGCAAATAACACACGCGTAGATGTCAGGAAACTACTTGTAAAAGAATTATACTTGGATTTCTTTAAGGTTATAAAATATGTGAAGGAAGACCAATGGAGTTATTCCATAGAGAAATAAGAAAGGGTACTAAGCAAGTAACTCATATAGAAGAGTCACCTTTTTTCGGCCCTGCATCGTTTGATTATGAGCAGCATAGAAACGTTATTTGAATAGCCGCCGAGATAAGTGAGAGAAAACGAACGGTGTGTCCATTCCTGCTTCGAATTACCTTTTCAAGAAATTGAAGAACATTTTCAAATTTTGGCTTCGTTTGGCAATCGAATGAAAGCTCATTGAAGCGAAATACATCTCGTCTCTATACTAGTATTCTACGGTCTCCATAAAGTATTGCTGCGTAACGCGAGAAAATCATGGAAAAATATTTTTTTTTCACAAAATTTAAATAAAATTGAGAAAATCCAGAAAAGTTTATAAGATAAGTATTCCTAATTCATTTATTTGTCATCTCAGAAACATCAAAAAAATATTCCGATTTATAGAGCAAACATGTTGAATAGCACGCAATCAATGTTCGGAGAGCAGCAGAAAGAGCTACTTCCAAGAGAATAATTCTCTTACGAGACGGACGTGAGAAAATAAGGGCTGTTACTCGAAAACTTTAAATTAAAATAGCAGAGGTGCATCAAAGATTATCTCTTCGATTCGGGTGCAGGGATTAAGGAACTGGCTGATATGTTTTGAAAATATAGCTCCCTTTTCCAGCTGCTCTTAAATATGAAAATAGTATGGAAAGCAAATAAGTCTGCACGATGTGGGAATTCATGTCGATGTTTTTCGCCTGTTTAGAAGTTGAATATCATTGTCTTTCGAAAGTAACTGTTACACATTTGGAGGAATCAAATGCCTACGAAAATGTCGAATCGAAAGAAGAGAAAGACTTAGATTTTTTCATTCATATAAAAATTCGTTTCGTTAGAATTTTTAACATCTTTGTTCTCCTTCGATATAGATGTATATTTATTTCTGAGTTCGTTATCGGAATCTTCGCTCTCAGGCGCAAAAACGTAAACAGCGGCGACCAAATTCATTTAAGCACGAGCATGGATTTTTGGATTTGCAAAATTTTCAAAAATATTCGCAAGGATCTGCCAAATCTTCTCATCAGATGAAAATTCTTCTTCAAAAGAAACATTTGGTAGCAGATGTAGTCTTTGATCGATTTATATTTTTTTGTCTATTTTTATGTAAATTTTTGTTTCATCAAAACCTGCTTGAAAGCAACGACGTTTATGCTTCTCAAATATAACAAAAGGAAATCTTATTAAAAAGTGATAATTGCCTTCTTTCAAGACGATTGGAAATTTCTCAAAAATCCTCCTCCTTAACTTTATCGAAGTCAGTTAAGTTTATCGGAGTTAATCCGCAGCTTTCCAAAAATTTTACCTGAGAACTTGGTTTAAAATTCCACCTAGGCAGGTATCCTGTTTAATTAACGTCATCCAGTTCCAATAACTTTGGTAAAATTCTCTTCATGAGAAACTGTATGACGAAAGCGCTAATCTAACACGATTCCTCCCAAACATCATTGGTTACTAAAATGAATCTTCGTTCTCTTCTTTTGATTTCTTCGTCTAATCCATTTCACAACGTGTCTAAAAATAAGAATAACTTCTCTAATGGAAACAGGAAGAGGTACATTTCAATAATTATTACTATTTACAAGACACGCAACCACAATCCTAGCCAGAAAAATCCGACTATCCGGGATTCAATCCCGGGACCTTGGCGTTGGAGTGCTCCGCCACCTCAACCGGTGAATCAATTCTGTTGTGGAATCCCTCACATCTGTTCCACAGCAGAATTTCAATCCCAGTATTACGCAATCTATAATTAACAATTTTGGTTCTTTACCAAACGAAATTTCCTGTAAAATTTTAAAACTACATCCATCATGATTTTGGCACAGGATCCAAGCAACAAACTCCGTTACTATTGCAGATAATGCTCTTTTAAAAGAACTATATAATCTCTCATTACCTCTCTTATTTACTGATTTGAGGCCGCAATAGATGGAAAATTCCTCTCACATGTCTTTTGTGATCATAGTGCTTTTTATTTATCATCCCCTGTTCGATCCCAGATGAGGCAAAGCCGTAAGAAAGGTTCTTCTATCGATTGCGGGCTTTATTTATTTTGCAAAATTTAATTAAATACGATTGTCGTTCCAAATCTAGACGTCCAATGTGATTGCTAATGGCGAGCTATGTTTTCCGTAAGAATATATTTAAGCCCAAATAAGTATAAATGATAGAATATATGAAGAAGAGTCCATTTTATGAGATTTTGATAATTTTCAGTTATTATTATGAAATCGCTACAGACGGCTGTATAGAAGCGTTCACTCACATTGACAATAGATTTGAATAATTATTTTATCAGGAACAAGATGTTTGTCAGTGCAGGGACAGAGGCGAGCGTGCTAGCTCGTTAACGCTCCAACCTCACGGCCGCGGGTTCGAATCCCGGCTAATCGGGGTTTTCCGGTTCGGGAATGGTTGTCTGTGTATGTTGTGTGTGTGTGTTTACTAAAAAAAGGAAAATTCAGAAAAGAAAGAGGGGTTGGTTGGAAGAATGGCCTTCAAAAGCTAAAATTCACCTATAAAAAAGACGGCATTATTATTGTTAATATTAGAAATGGGATTAGCTTTGGATGATTCTGGGGATCTTTGTAAAAATGAGTTTTATTAGGCTACTGCGCGGATTTGTTTATACTTTTTGACGTAATTCTCGGGTCGAATTCAGCGCTCTCAGTTTCGGTTCCCCTCTCAATCGACATAAACCTCAGTTTTTATTCTTCGATTACATATATTCCACATGAATTTACATTTAAAAGTGAACCATCGAAGAGATATGTAAATAATGAAACGACCAAGTATCCTTTCATTTCCCCTTTTCTAAATTGTCTGTTGATTTCTGGTAACAAACCATTTTCTCGAGATAGTTCATTAAGTCGAAATTATGGATTTTTATTTCTCGGGAACTTCGGGTTTCCTGTAATTTCGAATGTGCTTCTAATGAAAGCCTAATATAAAAGCGGTTAATTTTTTCGTTCTTGGGCTTTACTCTTATTCATGTAAAAGTGAAACTTCAGAAACATTTTTATAATACAATTCTTACCGATTATTATAGATATCAGTTCCACATTATTGCAACTTTGGTAAAATAAAAATTATCGCTTCCGGTTACCTGGTTCATTGAACCCAAACTAAATGAGAAACATTTCAAGAGGGAAGTTTAATCCCATCTCAATTTAGACAATCGATGGCTGCTTCGACGAAATACCGTTAAATGGGAAAACGCAGGAGTTATGAAATACGGGGTAAGACATTATAATTTATTCGAGATAATGGAGTGAATTTGGGACGTGTTTCGAAAACTCGGCGCACGCGAGTGATTGCAACACGGCAATTAAAGATAAGGGAATTAACATAAAAATGAGCGGATTTCTAATATGAGGAGGATACACGCGAGGACGTTCCGACAGGAAACCAAAGCTATTTTCGGTTTCCAAATATTCCTCGATTCACGAGGACGCGCCTATTCATAGCGCGGTTTTCGTTGAGGCGAAATCAAACTCAGAGGAATAACCACATGGAACTTTCTTTTCCTATGGACAACCAAAGTGATCTAAATGAAACAAGAAGAACTTTAAAAGACTGTACTAATCCGGGCAGAAAAGGAGTTATCGCTTGTTCTCTCGGAATCATTCATAATTTGCAGTTGTTTACTAAGCACATCTAATAAGGATAGTTAGGATAGCAGTAATGAATGAGGATTTTTAAAAATATATTTTTAGAATTCTAACAACCGACTTCATTTTTTCCTACTTTTTGAATGAATGAAGGATAGTTGAGCATCAACACAATTTATGAAATTCCAACTTGTCGTGCGATCACTTATAATTTACGCAACTTCTATCTGCGGACTGATTGACGTCGCATAAAATGAGCTGCAGTTAGAATCGCGACAGTGGAATTAAATATGCTGCAGCGAAGTTGTCATTCCTTTTTGCTGTTCATATTCGCCGCCTTTCGCACATTCAGACTCTTCTTCCTTGAATACACGAGCATCCGTCAATCTGTTTTCTTCATTCTTCTCCATCGGAACAATTCACACAATATTCATTAAACATTGTGTTATTAGGCTCCCGGATAGTCATGTGGACAGCGCGTTTGCCTTTGGTGAAAGCGGTCCCGGGTTCGATTCCCGGTGGGAGCCAATGTGCGAAATGACCTAAGCTGTCGAAGCACTTTTAACAATACTCCATTTTGTTATTCTGTTTCCGCCATCTGATCTTTTACTCTGTTCCAATCATTGCGGAGTCCTGTTTCCAAATTCTTCCAAAGTCGCCCGACGCAAAGAGCGTTTTTAGATATTTTCACGCATTGATCACATTCCCCGCTGTTCTGCGCATTTATATACAGCTCACTTAAATGCAGAGCAGAGTTCGAATTCAGGTGTTGGGACGGATTGCAATGGAATCGAGTTCGCTGCATTCATAGCTCCGTTTGGCAATAAATACTGCTTGGTTCCAGAATTTTTGGATACCTTTTCGGATAATAGAATAAACGCCACTTTGTTACCTTTTTCGAGCTGCAATCTCTGTATTCCGGAAATAGCCGCTCCGCTACCAAACCAAACTTCAATTCACAGCTTCCTATTCGTTTCTTTCTTTTCTTCTAGGGTTAATTTTCGTAAAAGTATCTAATTATCGTCGAAAGTTAAATCTTCGAAGGGAGTCCTTGCTGAAATCAGTGACCTTTTTATTCGGGTTTCGATTCTCTTTTGGATTTTCTCAGGTCTTCTTCTTCCTCTATCCTGATTATGATCATCCTCGACATTTGGTAGTCATCATAAGCTTCATTGTGTAAATGCTAGCTTATTTTTTCGATCGATGTTTTACTTATACTTCGCTTGCTGTTATCCCTTCATTTTGCTCTTTTGATCCTTTACGTTTTGCAGTTACAATATGTTCTCTCCGAAGGTGAATCCGCAGTATTTTTCATTGTAATTTCGGTTGATTAGTTGGAAGACGAGGACTTAATTGGTGCGCACTAAATGTGCTATCGAAGGACGTACACATCCATAAGAGAGCATTCTCCTCTCGAAGAATCATCGGTTGACCTTGGGAATCCGTCTGCCGTCCAATGTTTCCCTTTGGCTTAACAGATTATCCCACCTAGCGCGTGGGGCCCTTTAAACCTTTTCTCAAAGTTCCGAGACCAAACGAGCATGTTCTGCTGAAAAATTCAACCGGAAATGACAAAATTTCTTAGGAAACATTTTGATATTAAATGAACTTTGTGTTTAAGTCCTCTGATCTTGAGCTGCCTCTATTTATAAGAAACCACTTTCGCCACGGGGATTTATTAAAGGTCTATCGCCTCAGGCAATTGAATTCTTTCAGATTTTGAATTATACTTTTGTCAATTTGTGTACATACAAATAATTCCATTGGCAAACACTCCGTGAAATCGAGGCAATCGCATGGGGTCGACAAGTGCAAACAGGGGAGCGAAGATAAAGAGCGAGTCTGAGGCGCACACAGCAAATGAGAACCGGAAAATGCGGAACGATAAGTGGATGCGACGGGACTCGAATTTGCCGAAGAAAGTTCATCCGCAGCCGTCATGAGGTGCGCCCACAGAGCGGAAGTGAACCGCCGGAAGTGAGGTCACACTTGGCTTGCTCTCTTTCCGCTCCCGTCCTTTTCATCTTTTATCGCATCGATACCAATCCCAAGATTTCTCTAATGTAGTTATCACTTGCAATAGACCTCGTAGTACGAGTACAGTTCCACCGAGGATTTGGTTCGCCCAAAATTGAAAGGGGCGTCAAAGCGAGCATAAAATACACTTGATCATTTTAATCGCTCATAGAAAGTGATGAATATTTGTGTTCTTCGCCGTCTCGAATGACCGTTTTGAAGTTACATGAGAATGAAACAAAAGCACTGCGTCTCATTCTGCGCACGCCCCTTAATCGCCCTTTTGTCGTGTCCCTCCTTCAATCGCTTCCCAATATCTGATCCACCCATTTCCTCCGTTTTATTTCGTCCGCACGTAAATGATGAAGCCTATCCCAGCCGCTGTTTCCGTACAGACACGATAATAAGGAAAGGTCCTTCAGCAAACGTACACATATCTAATTAAGTCTCTTTGTAGGTGCCCACAACGGATCCATGGCTCTTTCCTCCCCCTTCCTGCAATTTATCGCCGCTTTCACTCCAGATTGACCGAAATATTGCCCTCTCTCTCCTTTCCTTATGAACACCCTCCGGACAGATGAGCACACGCTTCCTTCGGCTCCACTTTCAACAACGTTTGTTTTCCAATAGAAGGGACTCCGCCTTCTGAATTAACTTGACATGTTTTCATCGGAATTCCATGGCACGTCTTTCTGCCGTGGTTTTCTTCTCTGTCTCAATGTCCCGTCATCGGGACAGATGAAGTGAAAGCATCGTATTGTACCAAATATCCTTATCTCGCCGTTTGGAGCATTTTGGATCTTCGCACAACATGGAGTAAAACGTAACTTTCATTTTGCCTTCGTCTTGTTTGGGATCCTCACGAAGTAGGAGTGATTCAGATGGTTCAACGTAGAGCAGCAAGGCTCGTCAAGGGAGATTTCAGATTAGACAGCAGTGTTTTGGCTATGATAGAATCCCTCGGATGGAACTCCCTTAGGCCCGTTTCACATGGACGCGGACGGTCCGCGCTCCGCGCTACGCGCGCGGATAAGGTTCCATTGACGTTAATGGAAGCTTAGGCCCGTTTCACATGGACGCGGACGGTCCGCACTCCGCGCTCCGCGCGCGGAGCGCGGAGATAGGTCGCCGCTTTTCACATGGCCGCGGACGATAACCGTCCGCGGCATTCCCCGTGTATTTCTCCCGTAAGAAGGATGGCCCATGTTGCCATTTACAAATATTTACAAATCGGTAGATAATAAATCATTTATGGTGTAAATATAAAGGATGAATACATGGTGTAAAAGGTTTTTTTCATATTAGTTAAAATAACATTAATAAAAAATATTTTCTTACATTTCCGCCTGGAAACGCTATTTTCCGACATTATCTTAATAACGCTGTTGTAATCATGGCGTTGCTTTAATTGACACCAAATTTACACAGAAAGTATTCCGGAGTTAACTTTCCATAATGGTAAACATTAATTTACGGTATACCAAATCTGAATACTTTTATAACATAAAAAGTACAGTTTGATCCTAAAATTCCGAATATTGCATTCCAAAAAGCGATCAGCGGCGAAGTCTCGTACCGTAAGAGATACCCCAATACATGATGCGTATGAAATTTAAAGAAATGTATGAGGTAGTTTTTGGTGAAGGACGGAATACTTTGTCTTATTTCTAAAGGGAGTTATGAATTTTTTAATATGATGGTTTTTCCCGCGCGCCAGATTTCCGCTGTCTTACCCTTGATTGCGCTGGCTACGATGAGCGTATTGCAGAAGCAAATCGCTCCGCAAAGTATAGAATTATTGTGAAAGCACTGAACATTTACTTTTTACTGTTGAAATACGTTTGCACTAAAATTTGGATATCACGAATACTTATAGAAAATTTAACAGCACTTACACTAATTTAATCTCTTATCCACGAAGAAGCACTGTATGGCCTACGATTTCCTTCAAATGTTTCCCATCTTGCTGAGTGTTCCTCAGGACCTGTTATTTTTCTGCTGCCTTTTTGATTGTTATTTTTCGACTAATGAATTCATCTAACGCTTTTTAAAGCTATTTTCATCGTACCTTTGATATGATTTACGACGATTTCGTGCGGTCTGAAGTGAGAAGAAAAGTGCACCAGTTGTTTTTTCAGAAGGTTCCTCCAACTCTGAAAACAATATTAAATACTGTGAACATGGACAATGATTTGCCGAATTTTAAAAGAACTACTTTATATCGCTTGCTAACAGACATCGGTTTTGTATATGAATGAAAGGGCTGGTATAGCTTATTAAATGAGAGAGTTAATGACATCATCCGTTGTCGCCATAACTTTCTGACGCAATCACAAAAATATAGAAGGGAGCAAAGAACAATTGTTTATACTGACAAGACTTGGGTAAATGTTGGTCAAACCTTGAGTAAGGCTTGGCGTGATAAACAAATCAAAACGCCACTCGACGCTTTTCTCTCTGGGTTAAGCACTGGATTAAAGGCCCCCACATCTCGAGGAGGTCGTTTGGCCATCATACACGCTGGTACGGAAAATGGTTTCATCGAGGGTGCCTTAAATTTTTTTTTGCAAGAAAAATACCATGGACGAACATGAAGAAGTTGACGGGGATTGTTATGAAAACTGGTCCGAAAACTGCCTTCTCGCAAACATTCCTAGGGGCTCAGTAATTGTTTTGGACAATGCATCGTATCATTCCAGGAAATTAGAATATTTACCGACAGTCAGCCGGAAAAAAGATAATACAAAAGAGTGGCTGGCAAGTAAAAATATAAACTTTGACGCTGACAGTTTAAAAAAAGATTTACTATTTTCAGTGAATCAAATTCGGAAAGATTTTGAAAAGTTGATGCTATTGCTGACCGCGACGATGAGAGACGAATAATTAATTCATCTACGTCGTCTTGCAAATTGTCTGCGTGCCATATTTCTTCTTCTACTTTCATCACATGTTCTACATGGTTTTGCCAATTTTGAGCTGAGATCTTGCCGGAACTCTCCGAAATGATCCGCTCCACATCTTTCTTCTTGAATGAAGTATTCTTCATCCCAACATAATGTTTGATTTGCGCCCAAACTCTTTCAATCGGGTTCAACTCGCAATGATAAGGCTGATTGCAATGCATCCCTTCGACTTCGCAGGTTCATCTACATTCAACTTTTCAAAATCTTTCCGAATTTGATTCACTGAAAATAGTAAATCTTTTTTTAAACTGTCAGCGTCAAAGTTTATATTTTTACTTGCCAGCCACTCTTTTGTATTATCTTTTTTCCGGCTGACTGTCGGTAAATATTCTAATTTCCTGGAATGATACGATGCATTGTCCAAAACAATTACTGAGCCCCTAGGAATGTTTGCGAGAAGGCAGTTTTCGGACCAGTTTTCATAACAATCCCCGTCAACTTCTTCATGTTCGTCCATGGTATTTTTCTTGCAAAAAAAAAATTAAGGCACCCTCGATGAAACCATTTTCGTACCAGCGTGTATGATGGCCAAACGACCTCCTCGAGATGTGGGGGCCTTTAATCCAGTGCTTAACCCAGAGAGAAAAGCGTCGAGTGGCGTTTTGATTTGTTTATCACGCCAAGCCTTACTCAAGGTTTGACCAACATTTACCCAAGTCTTGTCAGTATAAACAATTGTTCTTTGCTCCCTTCTATATTTTTGTGATTGCGTCAGAAAGTCATGGCGACAACGGATGATGTCATTAACTCTCTCATTTAATAAGCTATACCAGCCCTTTCATTCATATACAAAACCGATGTCTGTTAGCAAGCGATATAAAGTAGTTCTTTTAAAATTCGGCAAATCATTGTCCATGTTCACAGTATTTAATATTGTTTTCAGAGTTGGAGGAACCTTCTGAAAAAACAACTGGTGCACTTTTCTTCTCACTTCAGACCGCACGAAATCGTCGTAAATCATCTCAAAGGTACGATGAAAATAGCTTTAAAAAGCGTTAGATGAATTCATTAGTCGAAAAATAACAATCAAAAAGGCAGCAGAAAAATAACAGGTCCTGAGGAACACTCAGCAAGATGGGAAACATTTGAAGGAAATCGTAGGCCATACAGTGCTTCTTCGTGGATAAGAGATTAAATTAGTGTAAGTGCTGTTAAATTTTCTATAAGTATTCGTGATATCCAAATTTTAGTGCAAACGTATTTCAACAGTAAAAAGTAAATGTTCAGTGCTTTCACAATAATTCTATACTTTGCGGAGCGATTTGCTTCTGCAATACGCTCATCGTAGCCAGCGCAATCAAGGGTAAGACAGCGGAAATCTGGCGCGCGGGAAAAACCATCATATTAAAAAATTCATAACTCCCTTTAGAAATAAGACAAAGTATTCCGTCCTTCACCAAAAACTACCTCATACATTTCTTTAAATTTCATACGCATCATGTATTGGGGTATCTCTTACGGTACGAGACTTCGCCGCTGATCGCTTTTTGGAATGCAATATTCGGAATTTTAGGATCAAACTGTACTTTTTATGTTATAAAAGTATTCAGATTTGGTATACCGTAAATTAATGTTTACCATTATGGAAAGTTAACTCCGGAATACTTTCTGTGTAAATTTGGTGTCAATTAAAGCAACGCCATGATTACAACAGCGTTATTAAGATAATGTCGGAAAATAGCGTTTCCAGGCGGAAATGTAAGAAAATATTTTTTATTAATGTTATTTTAACTAATATGAAAAAAACCTTTTACACCATGTATTCATCCTTTATATTTACACCATAAATGATTTTATTATCTACCGATTTGTAAATATTTGTAAATGGCAACATGGGCCATCCTTCTTACGAGAGAAATACACGGGGAATGCCGCGGACGGTTTTCGTCCGCGTCCATGTGAAAAGCGGCGACCGCGCTCCGCGGACGTTTTAGAGAAGCTAATAGCTCCGCAGGTTAGATAGAGATTTCGGTGTTTTGCACCCCCTTCCAGTGGCACAGCCAGGATCTGCCAATGCTGGGGGTCCAAGGCTGACGAGAAGACGAAAAATGCCTACCTTACAGGACTTAGTATATTCACGACCGCTACTTACTGCAATATATGCCAATTCTTTCAAAAACTAAATACATTGAAAACGAGAGGATTCAACGCTTATGTGGTCAACTGATTACACTTTCCAAGATAGTTGTTTACATGAGCGAACAATTGGAAACTTATACCTAAGTGTTGTTTGGATTTCTAGTTTGGATACGTCAAATATCTATTAAAAACACATTTTTTTCCATGCTTAAGTATTTTTGTGTTGTAAATATTAACGTCCTAAGTCTTTGAGAGTCCTCTCTTCCAAGAGGTTGCCAAGCTCAAGAAGGAAAAATTAGTTATGGTAATTTGGTCCATGCTTATTTGAATATCTTTTTTTATTAGACTATATCATCAGCAGATTTCATTAAAATGTCAGAATTTTGCTACAGGAATCTAAAATTAATTAGATTTGATAACTAAGATATTTTATCAAAACGAGAACCTTTCAATTCAGTGAATACCTACACTCAAAATTAATGAAAAAGCGTTCTCAAAAACTATGATTTTTATTTCAGAACCAAGAATGAAAAATTTTAAATAAGAAAATCACAGAAAAAGTTTCCATGGATTGCTCAGAATCTCCATTTTAGTTGTGTCATCAATATAGGACATTAAAATGAAGAATCATATCTAATGCGTAAAAAATCATTTCCTTCGTTCTTTTTCCATTATTGCAGGAACAATAGAATGTGCTCATGTCCTTCAATGTACTTCTGAGAATAGTTTGAGAATTTGGATTTTTATCTGTTTTCAAATTAATAATCCAATATCCAAGCCAGACTCGACTGTCAGCTGCATTGCACGAATCATCTGCTCGAGCTTTCTCAGAACTGACCTCATCCGTTGTTTTTAAATTTACCTCCTCTTCTAAGAAACAGAAAATCATTTATATCGGATGAATTTTTCTGGAAGGCTTACAATTAAGCCTGACTTCGTTATTTATGTATTCGCTAAGTATTCAACTGAATACTTCACATGCCGTACATTAAAAAATCGGCTGCATTAAAAAATACAGTAGACTTTTGATTATAGTTAATATTATAATTTAATTTGCAGGATTAAAGTTGCATACCAAGGTGAAAAAAATGAAGACGTCAACTTACAATTATTTATACTAAGTAATAGTTAGGTAGTTTAACCAGCAGAGAGCTGACGCAAACCCAATCCTACGCATTGAGTGTTCAAAGAAAACAAAAATATTCCATGAATTGAAATTTTCAATACGCATTACATGACCACGTGGTTGACAGGATAAGTTATGAGGTTCGTGGGATTGAATCAATAGAGAAAAAATCGGCTGCATCGAAAAGGAAGCTGAAGAATTTAAGACACAGTTTTAACAGTTTATCAAATTTATTTGAAGTCACAGTTCCGATAAATATGTGCGTAACTTACGGGCACAATACCTTTCATCTGACTGATTTGCATCCAAAATGGTCTATTATTAATCATATCATCGAAAATTAATTATTACCGGTATCTTGTATAATAATACTAATAGTTTTTCAAATTTCTACGGAAATTCATTTATCGAATAATTGTCACAAATATACATCAAATTAACAGGTAATCATAAAATAAGGATCAGTACATTTTCTATCAGCCCGAGTAATGAAGAGTCTACTGTGCAGACTTTTAATCGTCCAGAATGCTTAATAAAGGAACAAGTAGCTTTAGTCGCTAAAGTCATCTTGAGATGTGCCCTCCGATAACAGCCCTAAATTAAGACAATCCTAAAACGAAACGGAATCAGGCGTAACTTTGTGGTAGTTATTAATAATATCAAAATCCATATTGAGAAAACTTTTACTTTTACTTCTCTGTGGTCTAGTAAAAGTTTTCTCAATATGGATTTTGATATTAAGACAATCCTAATTTATGCAACTAATAATGGTCATTTTACAAAAAACCACTTAGTCATTAACTTACGTTTTTTCACGATATAGGTATCGAGTACACTGTGAAAAGAATTTTCATGAAATTATGAAATCCAAACTAAACTCTCCCTCAAACTGTTCACTGAGAATTTCTCAACAGCACTTCTCAGTTTCGAATTATCTCTCCAATGCTCCCTTGTATTTTTCAAGGAGTAAACAAATCAGCACTTTCGAATTTTTCTCATGGGATCTTATCTTATGGCGTGAGTTATCTAACTAAAGGATAGGCTTAAGATGTGCTCGCGTTGAATATTCTGTGCGAAACACTCGTATCGCAGCGTCCCATTGATATCGATGTCGGCTCTAGGCCTGCTCTGCTACCGAAAACATCGCCTTAGCTGAAATCGGAGCCATATTTATAGGTATGCAAAGCTTTCGCTGAATTTATCAGGCAAACACAAGACTAGCAGTATATCTCGAAGACTTGCGTAATGATTGGGGTTGTGTACTGTTCAGTAGAAAAAAAGCATAGAGCTAGTCATTGGACTTGACTCTTGGGGGGGGTTGAACTCCTAAAACCCCCCCTCGCTGCGCCACTGCCCCCTTCCACTATTTACTGGAGGAATGCAATATTTAATTGTAAATGTAAATGTACCTTGAAAGGAGAACCAAGTGCAGTTCGAAAAGCAATTGCTGAAACAATATCCCTTTTGATGCGGAATTGGAAATGTATAATTATTTAGAGAAATGAGGCGAACAATTGCTCAAATTTCGTTAAAAAGGGTTTCAGTTGCGATGAGGTGGAAAATGTTTCTAAATGACATGTTGACATGGAGACATGTTCGCAAAGTCTTTATAAAAACGTTTAAAGTACTTCAGAATATATCTGAGATACAGGATAAATTATGTTGAGAAGAGCATTTGACCAAATTAAATTGAGCATTTGACTTAGTTGAAGGTTATCGGTCGAACAAATTGTCGTTTTCCTTTGGTTAATTCATTGCTGCTCCAACTGCACGATGCTGTATCGCTGCTATTATATCTGGATGGATGGGATTGTTTCATATGACGCATTGGTGAGCCTTCTTAGAGTACTAACTCTTCTTTGAAACGAGTTAAATGTAATAGGAGATAAGATGTAATAATAATAAGAAAGAGAATGTAATAAGTATCAATCACACCCTAAGATAAACCCAAATTATATTCGTGACTCAATTAACGTGTTTTTTTTATCAAATAATCAAATTTTACAATCACAGCAATACAATATTCTTTGTTGGTTATTTAGTTTCCAATGTCATTTCGAAACCAACTTTTCCAAACAGCAATGGAAATTAACGTAGCGTGACTTGGTGGAACGTCGTTGAAAAGAAATGAAAAAAACCTTTGCAGATTCCGCATTAAGTTTGTACAAACAACCAGTTTATAATTTAGCCAGCCATTATCATCTTATTCATTTTACAATGTGGAGAACGACATTTGCAATAAAGTTTTAATGAATTTCTTGTTCAAGGGGTATATTTACATTAAATTGATTACATTTGGTTCGACCTTTCCGAACTGTTGAGCAGTTAGTCAGAAAGCTTTTTCGACGGCATTTCATCAAATTAAAACGTACAAGTCTTAATAGGCGAATACTATCACAATTAAAGGAGTAAATACATTGATTGGCTACATCCAATGGCGGCTGTTATTACAGGGATTACTACTGAGACCAACTGAACAATAGAATTCATTGGACGCTTTTTAAATTCACGAAGAGTTCCCGATATTTGTCATCTGTTAAAGGACAAATAAAAATATATCTTTCATTTATTTTTGTCACAATCTTGTTCATGGCTGTGATGATAGATGAGTGGATAATTGCACTGGTCTCTCGTTATTTACTGTCAAGATAAGTATTACTCGTAAAGGCATGGACATGTTCCACTTGCAGCATTCTGGTCCAGGGAGGAAAGGAAGGAATACCTCACTCACAATATTAGAGGGAGTGAGGTAGAACTGTGCACAGACACCTCTTTTTCAGCTGAGTGAATGCCACGATGATCCATTTCAAACCTATTTTTGGCTAAAGGTGGCGGGTTAGAGAATCCAAACAGGCTGACACAACCGACAGACAATCTATTTATTAATCCTTCTGTATTTCAAAATCTTAAAGTGTGATTTGGTAGCGTACTTCTTTATCTCTTCGTTACCCGGATTCAATAATTTCTTTCTCGTCGCTTACTTCTTTTTAAGAATAGATATGAAAGATAACACGGTAGGAGATTACCTGAAATAGAGAAAGTGAAATAAGATTATGTGTAAATACAGACTGGACGAATTATTGGATAGAGTGCATTTCCAATAGAGCATCGGAAATAAAGATGACGTCACTCCATCAGTCGACCCTCGTCAGCCATTCGACATCATACATTCGCGAAAAAACCGTTTCCTGAATAAAATAAATATGTACAGAAAACAGTAATTGGGAAAATTGTTCAATTCGATCCTTTTAAAGAGAAACAAACAGCCGAATTCGCCATTTAAACGGCATTAAAAAAACATTTCGTCGAGGCTAATAATAGGACTGCTAAACGGCGTAAATAAGTTGGGAAAGGAAAATTCCGAAATCCGAAGACAACCTCAGCACCGTTTTCAACGCAATTTCGATGTCTTTCGTATGCGATGGTTCAAACAGAAGAGAAGAGTCAAAGCGTTGCTAAGTTCCCCCATTCTTGTTTGTCTCCTTTTGGAGGGATTCCTAATCCGTTGCATTAGCGAGTGTCTTGATGAGGACATCGGACAGTTTTCGGTGCCGCTGCAACCAAGCGTACTGACAACAGAGGTAATACTGGAAAGTGGGACACCGGTCTTCATAAAGGCATTTCGATGAAAACGAACGCAATTCAATACTCCTCAATTGAGACGAAGTTTACAGGCAAAAGCATAGATCCACCGAAAACATGGATTTTTCTTCTTCGGACTCAAGAGGCTTTAAAGGAACGCATAAATTTAGCTTTTTCAAGGGTCTCTGTGGCTGACCACATTGCCTCCGATGGAAATAGCTTTGTTCGAGTGCATTTGGGCTGAGATCCTCAAAAGATGAAAGGCCCTTTTCTGAAGCCGAGAACTGACAATTTTTCCGACGATTCAGGGAACGGATTTACGGACAAACGAAGCGCTCGTCAGAAAATGCACACCGACTGCCTAAACACGCTTTGACAGAAACTTAAAAACTAGGATATAATTGAAATGTGCAGTGATTCAGCTGTTTAGGGAGCATTCATGTATCATCCCAATCTCTAAAATATGGCTTCCTCTTATTTGAAATTGGCAGTACAATGCTACGCGTCGTTACTATTGACTGCGAAACTTGTAGCATCAAATATTCAATTACAAAAGTTGAAAAGCGGCATTAGTTGGGGATTCGGTACACATTCTGTCCTCTAGGATACATGCCGAAGAAAATTATCACCGGAAAACCTTTAGTTTTGGAAAAAGTTGGCTACTTCATCGCGAACATTGAGATGTATTACTTAAATTCTCTGGGTGGATTTAAATCTGAATATCGTCTCTTCGATTTTGGCAAGGAATACCAAGGGAGTTGAAACAGAGAAGCCGAAAAAAATTGGAAGTTTGTGAATGAAAAATTCTGACATAAGGTAAAGAAATTGCTTCCGAGGCAAGAAAAGTAAAGAAGAGGAGAATCTGATGGCTAAAGGAAGCCAATGCGGAAACACTCTCCAAGTACAATAGTTAAACATGAAACGAAATGCGACAAAAATCAATAAAAAGTATTAAAAATTGACATACAATTAAAAAATGCAAACTGAGTAGTTTTTTAATCGTGTTGAAGGAAATATTGGGATTTCAAAACATTTTCATGGAATGGAAACAAAATTGAGGAAAAAGGTTAAGCAAATGATTATACTGTGATACCTTCCCTCCCTCGTAATGAAATAATATAAAGATCACTGTTTGATGTTTAACGGATTTGGCGCTTTATTCCATTATAATATATGTATTCCATTATAATATATGTATTCTATTATAATATATGTAAATATGTAAATAACCTAGTGATCAATGAATCTTTAACATGGGGTGATCATGTCACTAATACATGCTCCAAGATCAACCCTCTTCTCTCTCATGCGACTCAAAAATATTCTTCCACAATCGCTTAAAAAATATCTGATATCTTCTATTTCCCCTTTTCGATTATTGTGACGCCGTGTCTGATGAACTTGCCTCTAAATTACAAAAGACACAAAATTCATGCGTTCGTTTGATCTGTGATTTGAGAAAATTTGAGCATATTTCGCCCTTTTATAGACACTGTCTATTAGACAGCTGTCCTTCCTCAAGTTAAATATCCGTAGAAAGCTTCTTCAACTTTTCTTTTCCATCAACTTTCACAATGAACCTCAGTCCACAGCATTCAATAGAAACGAACAGAGTCCACCAACGCGAAACAAGAGTATCATATTTAATGCAAATACCGATTCACAGATCCAATAAATATAACAGATCGTTTCATGTTACCGCTTGTAGACAATGGAACGCACTCAATCCTAATCTTAGGAATTCACCATCCCCTCACTCATTTAAGAAACACGAAACTATTATTCTCTGAACAGAATTGCACCAATAGAAACACCCTCTAATTTGTAGTTGTATGTATTGGATTTGCTCATTTTCTTTTACTGTTTATGTTTGTATTTCAACACTTGTATGTGATAGTATTTCAATTTTGTATAAGTCTGTATTGTATTAGTATTCATTTTTAATTTTTTTGGCATCATATGTAATAGATTCGTACTTTGTATAAGGATGTATTATATTCGTATTCTTTAACATTCTGTTATATAGATTGATATAGTTGTATTTTTTAAATATTTTTATAGAATTGTATTTTATTTTGCTATATGATTTGATTTTTTTTATTCTATGTAATATGTATTGTAAATGTTTTTAGTTAAATGGAAGATGGGACTAAAAAGTCCCAATTTCGCCAAATAAAGTCCTTTGTATGTATGTATGTATGTATATGTATGTATAAAGCGTTCTTTGAATATGATTAGCTGTTATATGAGTGTTTTTAGATACATTTTTACCAACATTGAGTAGGAAAATAGTTAAAAAGAGCAACTCATTTGAAAAAATTCATTGGAAATCTCCAAATAGCCGTTGTTTGCAAGTACCGTGCAGCGGGGGGGGGGATTGTGGTCCTCCAATTATCATCGTTGCCATCTTCAGGAGATGGAGAGAGGAAGGTGACGTCAACAAGGAAGAGATGGCGTTATTCATAACGAGTCTTTTGTTTCTGAGACGAAAAGCGCTTTTCCATGTCGTGGTTATGAAAAATAGGCGATTGAAGGCCACTGTTAATTCGACTGTGCCAAATGAGACGCAAGGAATGGTAGAGTTAGAGAGTCAAAGATGAAGAATGCAACAAAAGAAAGGTTCCTCGACAAGTCGGTATTCCTATTTCACATTTTTAATTTATAATTACATATATTTACTACGTTAACTGATTAATATTACAGATGATTAGATTGACTCTGTTGAATGATTTAGGTAAAATCGTTCTACGAGAAGTCATTCGAGCTTTATGCTGACGAATGTTCATCGAAAGAAATTTTATTGCTAATTTATAGAATTTAAAATGCATGGGTTTGCGTTACTTCTCTGCAAATATAGAATATGTCCAGCTGAAGAACCCACAACTCTGCCACACGATAAGTTTACATTTTGAGTTTGCGACGAAAGAAAACAAGCGATGCAAGAAACAAACGACTTCTTAATTAATTTGCTGATGACCTCTCTCGCTATCAGAGCTGATTCATCGGAGATACGTTTTCTGCACTTTACTCCCGCAAACATAATCGAATGGAAGTCGAAAAGGAAACGAGTGTTAGAGAAGAATAATTTAAGAATGTTTTTCATTTGAGTGCAGAAGAAAAGATTCGCGAGTGAATTTTGCCATTCCATTGAATGAAGTGTTTTTCACATTTGTCTTAGCATGTTTTCAATGTTTAAATTTATCGTAGAGATGTAGAAAATCTTTGAGAATTCTTTTCTACCGGTAGAAGTCGATAGTGCGATTTTCGTAGAAATGAAGAGCAGGAAGATGGAAAAATATCCAAGGAAAGAAAAAAAAGAAAATCGTTGGAAGTGGTGAGAGGCAAACTGTTCTAAATTCGTACAAATGGTATAAGAAAATTTTCCACGAAGAAAGTGAAATAATTTGAAGAGCAAATATGTGGAACAGTTCAAAATATTTATTTACAAATGTGAATTGTTCTTTTTGTTCCAAAGGTCTTTCGAGCGAACTTCGGGAGGATATCGCAGAGGCGTGTAACCGAAATCAATGAAAATGTTAAATCCCTTTTTATCGATTTACGGAGTTTACACCGTTTGAATGATTTCGCACAAATAATAGAAAATGTTTCAGCGGAAATTTATTTAAATATAATGTTTCCCGCATAACCTCTTTTAAACATTTTCAATTGTGATTTTGTTCCTTTTTCGTCACATTGTCACGTTCTCCACATTTCAGCGCCGCTGCAAATCGTCAAAATCGAGTTTATTTATTTATTCAGAGGCGGTGATTACCCTTCGGAGGCGCAATGCGGAACTTTTGTTGAATAAATGCAGTGTCGAATGGGACATTCCACCGGAGGTAGACCACAAAACTAACTAAATGATAAATACGATCTAATTTTATCATTTTCATAAATATAAGATATTATGAAAAAATTAAAAACGGAATTGAGAACATTGAACAAGTCAAATGGAACGGCCCTTTTAGAAAAGAGTAGGGAAGACCATTCTCACTGTTATTAGTTAAAAAAACAAATTCATTTTCAGAAATACATTGATTTTCCGCAAAAGCGAGTGTTTTAATATGCCATTAGTATATTCATAAAACTGATTAAATTAATATTGCATAACTGATTAAATGGTGAATAAATAATTATTCGCCTGCTACTAATAATGTACTATGGATTAATCAGACATAAACAGAGATTCTTACGAAAGCAAAGAAGCCTTACAATTGATTAAATCACTTAGAATCAAAGATAGGAGAGGTTCAGAATGAGCATAATTACAAAACATTCCAAAATGTGATTTTCCTAATATTTAAAGAGTAGGTCGTGGGAACGGTCCATTGCTGCGAATATTCTGAGGCAGATTCAAAGTTAGTTTGTCATCGATCTCAATGGAAATCGTATTAGAATCTCTTTAGCATGTCTGAGATGGATTCACAGCAGACCGCAGCAAAAATCAATATTAGAACGAAAACCAAATCTAAGCTCGATTTTAGAAAGAGGGACTGAAATTTCATCCCAATCCAGAAAACGTAATTTCAAAGGAATGAAGTAAATACACTCATTCAATTAGAACATTATTTGTTTATTCTCTGATTTTCTCCAAACCATCCTTCCAGCCATCTCTCGATGCATTCAAAACCAAGCGTCTGCATTCTGCGTTCGTCTCGACTGAAGGGAATCCTTCCCCGTTTGCCTATTAACCGTAAAAACGATAACCAAACGAATAACAAAACTGAGGGAATGAATCACTCGACTCAAATGACGAGTCAATCGCTTAAATAATCCAGAGATTCCCGTACAACCAGGTTAGTAGGTTCCTTTGTGGATGAATTCAATACTGATTCCAGAGTATCATGGCGTGAGAATTTGACAAAGTAAGTCTTTTGCTGCTTTATCTATACAGTGTCATTACAGCCACGATGAGTCAATTTTTTTGATTCGGGAATACTCCAGGACAGTGGCGCAGCCAGGATTTGCCAATGGGGGGGGGTCCAAGGCTGCCGAGAAACCGAAAAATGCCTAACTTACAGGGGCTATTCATGCCCGCTTCTTACTACATATATGTCTTATCTTTCAAAAACTAAATGCATTGAAAACAAGAGGAGTTCAACGCTCATATGACCAACTATTTAAACTTTCCAAGATAGTTGTTTACATAAGCGAACTCCTGGAAACATATCCTAAGTTTTGTTTGTATTTCTAGTTTGGATACATCCAGTACCTATTAAAAAGTCATTTTGTTTCTGTGCTGAAATATTTTGGTGTTGCAGATATAAACTTCCTGAGTCTTTGAGAGTTCTTTCTTCCAAGGGGTTGCCAAACGTGAGAAGGAAAAATATAGTTACGGATATTTGACAAGCGATATAAAACGTCTCAATAGATCACAACATTGGCGCACCCATGCTTATTTGAATATCTTTCGTTATTAGACTATATCATCAGTAGCTTTGTTAGGAGTGACTTCATCCGTTGCTTTTAAAATTACCTCCTCTTCTAAGAAACAAAATATCATTTATATCAAATGAACTTTTCGGGTAGGCTTACAATTAAGCCTGATTTCGTTATTTATGCATTAGCTAAGTATTCAATTGAATGCGTCACATACCGAACCGTAAAAATTCGGCTGCATTAAAATATACTGTAGACTCTTGATTATAGTTGATATTATAATTGAATTTGCAGAAATGAAATTACATAACAAGGTGGAAAAAATGAAGACGTCAACTTAAAATTACTTAGGCTGACAGCTGAGAACCACAAAGAGCTGATGCAAACCCAGTCTTACGCACTGAGTGTTCAAAGGATGCAAAAATTTTCCATCTATTGAAATTTTGAAGGGGCATTCCATGACCTTGTGATTAACAGGATAAGTCATCGATTCTATCACCAGAGAAAAAATTGGCTGTATCGAAAAGCAAGTTGGAGAATTTAAGTCATAGTTTTAAGAATTTCCCAAATTTATTTGAAGGCATCAAGTCACAGTTCCGATAAATCTGTGCGTACCGTATGTGCACAATACCGTACAGCTAACTGATTTGCTTTCGAAATTGTGTATTATTAATAATATCATCGAAAATTAATTTTTACTGATATCTATTATTGCTCCAATACTTTTACAAATATCTAAGGAAACCCGGTTATTGAATCATTTTCGTAACTATACAGCAAATTAACGGGTAATTATAAAATAAGGATCAGTATATTTTATATCAGCCCGAGTAATGAAGAGTCTACTGTACAGACTTTTAATCGTCCAGAATATTTAACAAAGGAACCAGTTCCTTTGGAATTGTCGCAAAATTCATCTTGAGATGTGCCCTCTGATAACAGCCCTAAAATAATACAATCCTAATTTATGCAACTAATAATGGTCATTTTACAAAAAACTACATAGACATGAACTTACGTTTTCACGATAGAGGCCTCGAGCTATTAGCGGACTGTGAAAAACATTTTCGGGTGTCCATCTGTACCTTATGAAATCCAAACTAAACTCTCCTTCGAACTGTCACTGTGAATTTCTAAAAAGTGCTATTCACGAGCCTAGCTTTGCATTCGCACCCTCAAAACAGTCAAGTGCAGAAGATCTAACTAAGCGTTTTATCAATCTGTTTATCTCTCAAAGGTAAACTTAATCTCTGTTTTCAGAGTGTAAGTTTCGAATTACTTCTCGAATGTTCCCTTGTATTTTTGCGAGGAATAAACAAATCAGCACTTACGAATTTTTCTCATGGGGATCTTATGGTGTGAGTCATCTAACTAAAGGATAGGCTTAAGAAGTGCAAACGTTGAACATTGTGTAGGAAACGCCCGTATCGTAGCGTCCCATTGATATCGATGTCGGCTCTAGGCCTCCTCGGCTACTGAAAACATTACCTTAGCTGAAATCCGAACCATATTTACGGGCATGCAAAGCTTTCACTGATGTTATCAAGCAAATGATTGGGGTTTTGTTCTCTTCAGCAGAAAAAATCACAGAGCTAGTCACAGGACTTGACTCTTGGGGGGGGGTTTGAACCCCTAAAACCCCCCCCACTCGCCGCGCCACTGCTCCAGGATTATGGTTTTTATGCGAATAAAAAATATATACCGTTGTATCAGTATTGTATTACAGTTATTGCATTTCGAATTACAGTGCGAATAAAATAACACAGTTATCACGAACTCAATAGAGCCAACAGTAAATTATTTACAATGCCTCCTAATCTAAAAATGCTTTCATATTTAACCTTCAGCGTGCGACCCGAGGTAGCGCCAATCCATAAACAACTCCCTTATGTCCATCGATATTGATTTCATTTCTGTTTTTAGACTATTGATCGAGAGGGTTCGAATGAATTGGACCTTCGTGATCAGTGGATATTCGATCATTTGCATTTGCAGAACCTTGTCCTTGTTTTTATGCGCAAACCTGTTTTTATCGCGAAAGAGTTGAAAGGAGGGGCCGAAAGATAAAAATGGATCATACATTTACATAAGCCAAAATTACAACTCGAAATCCTTAATTTAACCCATTCTAAATTTAAATAAGCTCTAATTAGCACAAAATATGGTAATAATTTGGTAAGGTAGTTGTACAAATAGATTTCGTCTACAAATTTGCAGTAGAGATTTGTGTTTGTGAGCAGTGTTGCGTCACATCGCATATGAAGTGATTCGACCTCTTCAAACGTTTATAATATAAAAAAATCGATCGTAGAATCGTTCTTTGTGGAACTCCGTTACAGGAAACAGAGTCCATGCGACCTGTTTTAAAGTACGCGCTCATCACCATGAACTATATATATCAGGTCATGAGACATTAAAGAATGGAACCTTGCTAATTTATTTACTTCCTGTTTATAATGTTTGGTTTTAAGGCCTGCAAGTCATTTTTCCCATCAAATGTACATTTCAGTACGAGATACTCATTATAAATACACTAACCAACTTTCTTACCAACTACTTAATAATTACATTGATTTTTTTACGCAATGACGACATTTAAAACGTGAAGATCGATAGAGTGAGGGGACACAGAATTTTAATATTAAAGTAGACACAGAAAACGCCGATTCCAGGTTTTTCAACTCATCCCTACAGATAAACCAATACACACAAAAATGCGAAAGGAAAATAATTAAACAACAAAATAAAATATTTTAAACATTTGCATTTCGCTTAATTGCTCTGAATTCAATTCTCATTTTACTGAATTTGGTTTGAAAACATTTGCATGAGTTCAAGGAAACTTTTTTATATTTCCTTCGGATAACAGCGATTTTAAACTAATTTAGAAACTTTTTCAGCCACCCCATCCAAGGGGAGGAAATAGCACATTGAAAACACCCAAGTCGAAGGAATCCTCACATCGTACGACGATTTATGCTGCTTTGAATCAAATGCTCTCAACTTGGTAAATCTCAGCGAATGACTATACGCCGAACGCGGGAAACAGATAATACGATATTTTTAAGTTTTCGATATTAAACAATGCTAAAATGGCAATGATATTTAGGGATGAAACTGAAACGAGGAAAACGCGAACTTTTCAATTCTTATTCATTTTCCGACCTAATTCATATAATAACTAATGACAGTTCCTGCACAGAACGATGTTTCGATAACTCAGTATTCGTCTCTGGTAGTTTAGTATTTTTCACTTCCAATCAAATTGAACCTTTACTTTCATAATGCATTTCTTAATGGAGTCACACAAAGCCAAAGTTTCGCAAAACTCTAGCATCATAAATATAAGAGTTAAAGGTGGTAAGTTCTTCGAAGTGGAGCCATTTTTTCAGGTGAGAATCGCTGATTAATCATATATGGAGTAAAGAAGCTGAACAGAACATCCATGTAATGAGGTAACATAGATTATGGTTGAAACTGATTCCACGGAGTAAACGTTGCTAAATTAACCGGTAAAAATATATGCTGCCAAAATACGATTAGTAAATAAATAGTCACATAAACAGTCAAAGAGTTAAGATTTTCCGAGTGGGTGAAAAGGTGCAATTTATCTAGGATTACGAATAATTACTTCTTATTGGAATTACCCTCATTCTGATCAGTTGTGAGGAATCCGCAAGTGGCAGAAACGCGATTCTTAAGAGCGATTCAGATCGAATGAGCTAAATATCTGTTAAAAATTATTTGCATTACATGGTCATAGATTTTTAAATCAATTTTCCTTAGAAAACGGGCGGTAAAAGCCACCTTCTCATTTATTAAAGAAAATAACGTAAAGCACCTGCGAGCGTTTATTAAGAATTTATGAATAAACATTTTATCTTATGATAAAGCGAGACAGAAAGTATTCATGGAATTGAAGAGAAGAATTAAACTGTGTTCAATAATGTTTGATTATGACTGATAATAACTGCATAGATGAACCGAAAACTAATTATTGGCAGAACGAAATGAATCACTGATATCTGGCGACGTGAAGTGTCGTAGAAAACACGTCGTCCGTGAAAATGAACTACGGACACATCACACCTGCGGATTCCTAACTAATCAATCCAATAAATAATACTTTCCGAGAAAAAATCGTCCACGCCGTTGGGATTTTCTCTGAGAAGAAATGCATCGTGCAGTCGTAATAGTGAGGAAATAAAGTAAGAAAAATTAAACAGGAAAACAGCGAAAAAGTCTCAGGTCAATGTCTGCTGGAATGTGAAGAAACTGTTACTCTGGGATTTTTCGTAAGCGCGGACATCGTCGTGGAATCTGTCTTTTTGGCGATGTGAATCTCTTTCATGTTAAATTCTAGCTGATCATATGGAAAATAAGTAGCGATTTGATACCTCTACTACAAAAATGGACGTAACATCAAGAAAATTCTACTGAAATTGACTGCATTTTAATTTTAACCGTGAAAAACTTATAGAAGTTTTTTCATCCTATATACTTTGCGAAAATATGGCTGGCAAAATAGAGAAATATTCTCATTTGGCAATTATAGTCTACCTTTATGTTATTGGCTGGGAGTTAAGTTACCGAAGCGCTAACACACTATCGTTATTGGCTTAAATTATTTGGCACTTGTCTTTTTTAGGAATGACTGTCAGCGACGTAGGGACCGGATTCAGGCAGCAAGTCACTCTTGAGACGTTTCATTCTCTCAGAAAAATCAGCGGCTTCTCCGGGTTTAGCTATTGAATATAATCTACAAAGGGGATTATCAAATAAGCTTTTCTATGGAAAAGAATGCTAGTATGTATAAGAATCACTTCTTGCGATATTTGTTAGAACTTATTTAACCCATGACACACTTATTTTGACTTCATTTAAAAATAAAATTTAGGGTGAAATTAACGAAATTACTGTTTATTATTTTATGTAATCGCATTCTAAGGAAAAGAGAAGCACAGCCCCCCCATAGGTCCGAATTTACGCTTGATTTTGGAAAATAAATCAAGAAAAAGGACTTTGCGTGGATTTGAACCCGGCTCATCTGGAGGTTACTCTAGCCATTCAGTAACTTTTTCAAAACATTTAAAATATTTATATTTTTTTATCAGTCTTTCTAATGACACCAACTGAAATACTATCTTCGTGGGGGGCATTATGGTTTCAAAAATGGAAATACAATTCATGAGCGTACTTCCAACAAAATGTGCAGACCCTAAGTTTAGGAGTCCCGGGTTGGACTTTTTTTGCGCTCTTTTCGTGCGACTTCGGGAGATGTGAAAAACTGGGATTTGGAAATATTTGAGAAAGCTAAAACAAATGAAGAACGAAGGAAGGAATAAATTGAGGAGATCAAGAACAGCAGCTTGTTGTTTGCTTCGAAATGTCTTCCTCAGTTAACAAACTATTTCATCCGATAACCATATGAAATCTGCTGCATCTGGTGCAATCGCATGCTTAACAAGTACGATTGAAAGACATTTTCAAGAGACTTTAAAACTTTCGTTTATTAGCCTAGCGCATAATCCTCGTCAAACGCAAAATTTTAATCCACCTTGTAAAATGAAAAGACGATCGCTTTTCAATTTGCATTAAATGCATTTACATGAGCGAGTCGCACTAAGGCCCGTTT
Organism: Sympetrum striolatum; assembly: GCA_947579665.1. Taxonomy (NCBI): domain Eukaryota; kingdom Metazoa; phylum Arthropoda; class Insecta; order Odonata; family Libellulidae; genus Sympetrum; species Sympetrum striolatum. The sequence goes on from OX388350.1 coordinate 90,230,078, forward strand.
CACATGGACGCGGACTGTCCGCTCTACGCGCGCGGTCGCCGCTTTTCACATGGACGCGGACGGTTTTCGTCCGCGTCCATGAAGAAAAATGCCCTTTCATTTAGTTTTATATCCTGGAGGCGAAGGTCTTTTCCGAGACACCCCATAAGTTCTTTCTACTTCTCCAATTCACAGCTCAGTGTCAATATCCATGGCGAAAAGACGCACTCGCACTGTTCTCTCAAAAGCTAGCTCTGATTCTACTGACAAATCTGCTTGGTCCGCATCAGCCGTTCATGTGCAAGCACAAACCTGCCTCTGTACGCGCGATCCGCGGGGCGTAGGGGCTGGATAAGATGCGCCGAGGGCAAACAATACGCGTGAGAGAGTGAAAACGATGAGGCCACACACATATGTGTATTATGTGAACGAATGGCGAATTTCATACTCCAAATGAATTATCTTTTAATTTTTTAAAAGTTTTTCAAGTTAATTTTTAAGTCTTTAATATTTTCTCACCATTGTAACATAGTACCCCATTTTGCGCCCTTGGGCAAAACGAGGAAGGTTACACTTTTTTTGAAAAACCCTTAAGAAAATGCTAGACGTGCAATACCAAATAGATGACTTTTTACAAAGTTAAGATTGTGATAATGTTTTTCATACCATAACATCGTAACTTTTTACTTTCCTTACACCCAAACAAAATCAAAATCAGATAATATCGGACGCTATCGAATCTATAGTCTCCGTATCGCTCCACGTTGTACGCTACAATATCAAACCCTTGTTCTGCTGGCGTAGAACTCCAATCGAATGTTTTGTTACAAACTGTTAAGGAAAATTATAAAAGTTTTCGTTGACCATAGTAGATGGACCATCACTTTCGCTCAGTTGTTCATAAGCATCGAGCATGTGCTATTTACGACCCTTTTAAAAGTTCTACTTGTTCAGCCTCCATTAACACTCTTTTATCTCTCCATTTGTCTGAGAGCATCCCTTAATCGTCCATCAGCAATCATCCGTCGTTTTATAATTCCAATCATTCCCGCACATTTGAGCCGTACGTTTCGTCGAACAAAACGATCAATGTTTCGAGCACCATCTTTAGACGAAAAATGAAACTTAAGACTGGAGCGAAGGCTTCGAGAACATTTCTTATTTCATTATAAACATGGAATTTAAATTCCTGGAAACTGTTTATTCAGTTCTCAATTGAAATAATTATCATTGTCAAAACATTTCTAATAGATTCCGTCGAAAAAAATTCGAGTTATGCGTACGTTTATAAGTGTTTACCTATTCGAGGTTTCACTGAATGCCTTCGAAACTTCGATGGAAATATTTAAACAAAACAAGCGCATAAATATTCCTTACATCTTTATTTAACTTTATCAAATCTTCCATCACCAGGTAATGGGATAAACTTCTGCCAACGATGTTTTCTGAAGCCGTCACTGTAGGCACATTGTTCCTCACAGTTCTCCCACAGTGAAGTCCTTATTCATTCCCCCATCAGCATCTCTAATGTCCTGGGGAAAAAACGACCAAAAATAATTATCAGTCCTTGCGATTACTTCCCTATAACGCTTCGTCGATGCCTCTCTCGTTCGCTCCTTACTGGCACTAACATTTCACTTACTTCGTCTTTAAATTCTGAACGAATGAACTTTTCGAAAAGTTTCCGACGATATTCAGATCTTCTCATCTGGAGTGAATTCCAACCGAGGGACTCTATCATTGCCGTAACGCTGCTATCAAACCTGAAATCCCCGCAGACGAATCGGGCTGCTCTACGCTGGACCATCTCTAAATCTGAGACTAAACCTACTTCTTGTGGGTCCCAAACCGCACAGCAGTATTCTAGACTCGGACGAATAAGACAAAAGTAAGCTATTTATTTGACTCTCGATAAGCATCCTCTCAACGTTCTACTAGTTAATCTTTGCATTCTATTCGCTTTTCCTATCGCATCTCCAATATGTTCTTTAAAAGATAAGTTACTGCTAAACGTGACTCCTATGTATTTTTTGTGGTCAGCTAATTCAGTCCATATTTGGTGACCTCCATGATGATGCCCCCAAAAATAATTAGTGCAAGGTTGATGTCCCTAGCAATCATGAGCCAATAGGGAGGAGTGAGGAGCACGTCGCCCTGCCATACGCCCCTGGCGGCTCTCAGGGTGTATATCTAAAAATCTAAGCTAACAGTCTCCTCAGACACATCACAGCCATAAAACGATTCGGAAGTAAAGGAAAGGTGCAAAAGCGAATGCTCGATTGACTGAGTAACTTCAATCTCTCTTCTAATTTTGCCGATCGTTGTACTCTCCTTGGTTTGGAGCATAAATCGCATCGATACGGAGCGGCGATCGAATGACTCTTGAGGAAAAGAGCATTACCGACAAAAGAAGAGAGGCGCAAGATCCTTATCGAACACATCTGGTGCATCGCCCTCTATTGCAGCGCCTCTAGCGGGGATATTAGCAAGCATCCTTCAAGGCCGCCCCTCCGTGTGTTATGACCTCGACGCGTCTATTGTAAAACCCAGGAAGAATCAACGTAGACGGTGCCATTCGCATCCACCAATCAAATTTATGTTTCAATCACCTCGCAGGAAAGTGGCCATTTAGTGGCGACAAATGGTCGACGACGGGGCCGCGCTAAATTAAAATGGATCTGAGTAATGAATGAAGAAACGCAGATGAGTTTGGAGGAGGGATTACGCGAACATTAACATATTTCACAATCGAAATTGTACAATCGAATGAAATAGCCAAGGAAGTGCATTTCCTGGTTTATTTACCTTCTTGGAGTTAATTGGGAAATATTCGAATCATTATGGATCGTTTGTTCGCGAATCAGTAAATGCGATACTTAAATTGCAAAGCGTTAACCGCCGTCAGAATCGATCGCTTTGATAAGAAAGGCTGAGCCGCTTTGGCTAAACACTCGCTTTAATTCATCGGAGAGTTAGTGGAGAAAATTAAATCTTTTCTGTTTGCCTGGAAATTCATTTTGTTTCTCGGTCGATTCTTTATTTATGTCAGAGACTACTTCTAAGGCGAAAATATTTTATAAATATCAGTGAATATTTACAGAATATTCCTCGCAGCTTATCCGGTTTATTATTTTTAGCCCTATCGTGGTTTATTTTAAATTTTATTATTTAACTATCGGAGGAACGAGTTGAATCTCAAAGGGGTTTATTAGTGCAGTTAAATATATTAGTCCTTTTTGTGGACAGGAGAACTCTCTCATATTGGTTTAAATCAACGGGATATGATATCGGCAAGAAAAATACCAGTGAAAATCTTCATATTTAATTAGAACTCGCATCATTTGTAGTCGTATTCCATAATTGCCTATTAGTATACAAAAATTTAAAGAAATAATTTCTCGTAATTTTACAAAAAATAAATTAAAATTCAAAATAAAACCAGCATGCATTACTTTTGATAACGATGGAAGTTGTGGGGTCTGAATCGGAGAGGAATGCACATGATTAACTCTACCATTTGCAGGACGTTGACAATGATGATATGTTATTACGATTTTCGATTTCTATTTCTCGAATTCAATCCAAAAAAATACATAACCAAACTCTAAACAAGAGAATAGTAAAACTGTCCATTGAATTCCAATTGTTAAAACATTGAAAAGTAACAGAACAATTGCGATCCCTTCGACTGTCTCGAAATGATCGCTAATTTAACGAATGAGACATCGAAATAACTCTAAGAATGGTGAAGAAAATTTGATCCTGTTAGGAATGAAGTTGTATATTTCTTAAATGAAACATGGTAATGAAAACGTGACCATTATGTTACAAAAGCAGTGCAAATTCTACTTTAAAATGGGCTGAAATTACATTTCCATGTTTTCATATCACTTTGAGGGACAAATGTTCATTTATGATACATGCATGGGATGTGGAATTAAACTGCAGTTGGAAAGCAAAGCCAACGGAAGTAAGTACTTAAAAAGTTCATATTTACTTACGCACGGACACTGAAGCGCTGACCATATGATGACATTTCCAGGCATTCTTAATTTTTGTTGATATCCTCCGAAATGTTCTTCTTATTTCTCATTAGTGGCCGATTCATAATCCACGCAAGTTTGATCTCGCGATCTTCGTTGGAAAACTCACAAATTCTGAATTACAAAAATAAACTTCATTTCTTTTGATCGACCATTAATCTGTCCACTATGCATGGCTTTCCTCGTTGAACTGCAATAGCATTCACCCCGCAAAGTATGAATTCGTTAGAAACCTTGGAAGTAAAACCTACTGAAAGAAAATGCACCAAGAAGCTATGTAACAGAACCAATTGATAATATAATTACAGCGATTGTTTAATGTTTTGTCAATTTTTTATTTGCGGTAGTATTCATTGGCATCGACGGAAAATAGAAATCCAGGTTCATAATTGTTAATTCTTAAAGTTAACATATCCGTAAGCGATATTTTCAGGCACAGGATAAAACATCTGAAAAGATGCATAGATTGTCGGACTAAGGGCAAATTATCTATCACAAATACTTCTTCTGAATGACATTTTACAGCGTATTTATCTGAAAATCTTTACGGATATTTCAACTATCTTTGTTCATGCATTCTTAAGCTTTAACGGCTAAATTTACGGTGGTATAAAGAGATACGATTTATTACTTAAGTTGGAAATAAATATTTTAAAAGTTACCAACTTACCAAGCTAAGCCGATATAATCTTTTGATAGGGAAAAAGATAATTCATCGAATACAACCATAAACTTTAATTTCACGTGAATAAACCAAAACTTAGTGTTACTATAAACAAATATTGGCTGTTACAGAACTGCTAACGCTAACGAACTGGATTAAAAAAATAGCTTCAAGGGTTGCTTACAATCTCAGATTTTCACCACATTTTCGTATTTACTTCCAATTTCTCACAAATTCGAATTGAAAACAATATTCAATTACCAAAATAAGAATCATTATTCCATTTCCTTTCTTTTGGTGTTAATTTCGAACGACCATTATTTCTAATTTTATTTTATTAAAGAAAAGTACCCTTCAGGCGATAAAAATTTGCTACCCACGTATTTCTTATGGAAATTCTTCGACTATCTGGAGTCGAACCGAGTACAGTTGGGTCAATAAAAAGTAGCCTATCATTTGCGCAGTGGAGACTTTTAATATCATACCAATTTTGAAAATATTTTACTTGAGAGTTATAGCGTGAAATAGATTTTCGACCCCGACTGGGGACGAACTGGAGACAGCTAGGTGGATAAAAGGTAGCCTATGTCACTCCCCGGTTGACAAATGACCATCATACCAAATTTCATCAAAATCGGTTGGATAGTTTTTGAGTGATGCTGTAACAGACAGACAGACAGACAGACAGACAGACAGACATGAAAATTTCTAAAACGTGTTTCGGACTCGGGAACAATCCCAGTATCCAGCAATACAACTTTTTTTGAAAATCGGATCGACGTTCCCCCTCAACAGATTTATTATATAAATTTTATTCGTAAGTATTAATTTGCGCGTTTTCGTGATTCCCCATTGGGTGATTTTCCGATAATCGGATTCCCCAAAACCAACGCTTTCTTTCTTTGTGCGTTTGTGCAAATGAGTTTAGGTCCACTTTTTTCCAGGATAAACCACAATAGTAATAAACAATAATAATGAATAATAGTACCTCCCCCTTACATACACTTACTGTCATTTCGACCAAAACAGCAGAAATGTCCTGTAATGACATATTCTCTGCTTTATTCAAATCTATTTTACTTCTTATATAATTTCTTCCGAGCATTCTCAACTTTTTTCAGAAAGCATTTTGATGACGATTGATATTTTATTATACCAATTTTAATATTTGAAACGAATTTTCCATTTCTAATTTATCCTTAATCCAGATGTGGCCAGTGTTTCGCATTAAATGAGGAGACAATTTCGAGATTTTCATCCTATTTACCGCACAATATTTGAATGTGTTTATTTATTTTAAAGAATTTGTGATCATTATTTCCTCTGAAAAAGGATTCTTATTTTACATTTTCCTCATGCCCTGATGAGTCCATAATAATTCCGTCAATGGGACAAAAGTATGTTTAAACGCTAAATTGATGCTTTATCTGGAGAATTATTTTTTCTTCACCGTGATGATTGTCTTATTTGTGCAGATGAAGCACTCATTTGCTTATATGAAGCATTTCTCTGCGTCTTTGATTGAAAATGGAACGATGGAAAACTATCTCGTGCAAATCGTTTCACTGAATTTTTTGCCGTAGAAAAGAATTTTCAAAGTGTTTAAGGTTAGTAGTAAGTAAAGTAGTGAGGTTAGTATAAGATTAATACGATAAATGCACAAGTTTTTAGGATTAGAGATCTATCCGATTTTTCTCTTCTTGTTTGTGCTGCAATTTACATTTTGAAACGTGAGTGCTCAACGTGAACGACAGAGAGATGCACGAAGCGAACGAACACGGGCCGCAATAATATGGCTTCCACTAATGATAACTGATATGACTCTTGGAATATTGAGTGGACAAATAATCATATTTTCTTTCGTTAGTTAGCCATTTTTTAGCTGGTGCCAGAAGCCGCTCATTCACAAAAATATCTAATTTGATATAATTGAGGCTGCAAGTCGTTACTAGAGAATAACAAAAAGAATTTCACTTGGTATAGTTTGATTCCAGAAGAACCAAATTTGTCTCATTTTGAACATTCTTCGCCAATTACTAATAAAAAGTTGTCAATTATTTTTGTTCGTTGATATCGTAAAAATCCATTGGAAATATTCTCCAAGTACTTTTATGGAAAAGCATTTGAAGAGAACTCAGGATTTATAAATTCGGTTCAAACTTGGGAATCGATTTAGCAGAAGATTCATACAGTTTCTCTTACTTATAGTTTCTCTTACTTGTTGGAGAAATAAACGTGAAATGAAGAGGTCAATTCTAAACCGAGCCCATCGCGATTCTTGAGAATTCAGCGATTTCTATCATTCATTTGTTTTGAAGACGCTGACGCAACAATGCACCGTTGTTTGTTTTAAGTGGCGATGACATCACACAGTCACGTGACTGATTATCTAAGCAGTTGGCGCCCTGAGTGATTGAGATCAACGAAGAATCGCTCCCATTCGCGAATATTTTGTCTGCAGAAGGTGAAGAAGGCTGAAAACGATGAGCAGGCTTTAATCGCTGTGTGTTCACTATGCGACTCTTCTTCTAAGACCCTCTTCTGAATAGAAAGCGATGTCATCTTCTCTCAGCTGACACAGTGGCTTTGAAATCTCAAATATTCGACGAGCTTATTGATGGAATGAAATTTTCAGCTCTGATTTTCGCGTCTTAAGAAATTGAAATTCAGGAGGAAATCAACAATTCTTCGCCACGTGACATGCAATTTACGTACCAACGAGTTTTAACCAATGATTATCATTTGCGGAAAAATCGAATCATTGCAGCCACTCTTTACGAAGATCTTTTGAAATTTTAGGATATTAATTCGAGATGTAGTGTGAAAATTAATTCTTTGAGTGGGCGTTAGAGAAGCAATCAGGAGAAATGCCGGTGAAAGTCAGTGTCGTTACGCTGCTCAGATAAGAATGCAAGCATTTCTTCGTATTAGTCTGTGGAATTTGGTAATACATTTATTTAATCGAAAAGGCATTTGATATTCATTAGATCTAATTTTTAAACACCGATATTAATTACGATATCTTTACAATTATATTATCTGATTAGTGTCATTTAAACATTGAGAAAATTGGTTAACAGAATGTATTCTAAGAATTTTATTATCGTTTGTGATCGATTAAGTAATTTTAATTTTCATCATATTTAAATTACGTATCATATTAATATTGATTGCCAAATAAGCATTCCAACAATTTACTAATAAGCTAATAAGAGAGGGCAGAATAATCCCATATTAAGTATAATCTCTAACTAATAAGTGTAATTGGAGAAATTCGCCCGCTGTCGCGATATTTGAGTTAACAAATAAAATTCTTTAAATATTTTTTCTAGGATAGGGTGAAAACTATAGAAGAGATTTATTTCAGGCTAATTATTGAAATAATCGCAGAAAAAACAAAAAGGCTTGGATTAAAAGAAACATTTTAAAGATTTTATTTCGGTGCTGAAATCGCGTCCCAGTTCTCCATTTGTTACGAATTCATAAGCCGCCATGCCAAGTATAACTGGTAGATTCCATTAAACAGGCGTCTCAGAACATTTCGAGTCGATTTGCTGTTCATCATTTTTATATAATTATAAAAACTCTTCGTTTGGCGAGTTTAGGCCCATTAGGACCTCTTTTACACCTAACCATTAAGGGTAACTAATATTAATTACAAACGAGGTGGAGAAAAAAATTCTAATATATATATATATATATATATATATATATATATATATATATATATATATATATATATATATATATAATAAAAAGAAGAGGCGAAGAAGGAAGAAAATAAAAAGAAGAGATATATCGTATGTCACGTGTTTTTCGTAAATGACTTCAGTGAGCAAAATGTTTCGAGCCAATGGAATGGGAGAGTTTTTGGCAAAAGGCATTGAAAAAAAGGAATCCTTTTCAAGTTTTCGAACTTTAAATTCAGAAAAAATCCCGGCGAAATGCTTCTGAGAAGATGCAGAATGTATCTGTCTACGTCTACGAAGTTTTCCCTAAATTTCGATCGTACATCAGGATAACTTCAACAACTGACACTCGGATAACTAATTAGGACTGAATTCAAGTGCCGCGGAGAAACATTACTAATGAAATTGAGCGCTTCGTGAGACGAGTTTATCATCTTTACATACTGCACGTGACGTCTGTGTCCGGAAGAGTCCTTTCTCATCTCGGTGGAGTTCCTCCGGGAAATCTGCAAAAATCTCGTCTTTTCCATTTGCGGAATGGCGGATACTCATCGCAGGAAATGTTCCCACGTTTCGCACGCGTGGGATTGTCGAGAGTAATTATTGAGCAATTGCAACAATGCTGCTCAACAATAAAACCCGTTTTTATTTTAATTAGAAAAAATCTCAGGAACTGTAAAACTTTACACCGGGAACTCTCCTACGCTATGTAAGTATGCACGAAGTCGAGGGCGTCTTGGTATTCCTCTCGCATGTACACTGCTGCCACTGGTTCGACTCCAGAAGTGCCTCTTTTCATCGGAAATTTTCTTTTGTCGCTAACAATAGTGCGGAGAAGTGATAATCCATCAAATATTTTAAATGCCGAGATTCCCTAAGTGCCGCTGCCTTTTCGGTCTTTTGTGACCACTTTCATTTGATCAAGACGATTTCAGAACAGCAATTTCATACCTCAAAAAGAAGGCAAGTGAATAAAAACATTTCATATACGCAGTTTACAGTTTTCCTAATAGGCCTTGGTTCGATGCCGGAGCGCCATTTACATCCCTATATCAATTGCAATTAGGATAACGGAATCTTATTTTAGGACCTTCCCAGTATGATATCGACTTCAAATTAACTTACAGTTAGTGTTATCCCTATCAGGTCGTTATAACATCTTTCCTGGGTTCGACACCAGGCGGCTCTACTATTTGAAATGTGTGGCGGGAATCTCAATTTTGTTATTATTCATTTACGGAGAAGGTGGAAATTCTATGACCATGCATGAGAACGAACGAATGTTTCATAAGCACAGTTTATCGTCGACGCAAGGGCGCCATTTGCACCGTTCAATTAAAGGGGAATTTCGGTTGAAGTCATTCTCGATGTCTTGAATTATAGAAACGGTTAGAGTTGCCAACAGAAAATAGATGTATGCAATCTTACGAAAAGTTCCTGGGTTCAATTCCAGGCCATTGGCATACAGAATCGATTTTTACATAGGCAAATTTGGACCATCTATTTCGACATATCCATTTAATTTATCGTCCTCTTTAATCATCAGGTTTATGCGCCTAGAGTCCTCGAGTATTTTTACGGGATAACGCATGAGCTCGGATTCAACAATGGGATCGGTCGTCAGGGGAATGAGTTGTTTACAACCTCGAAGTTTTACAACATTTTCGTATATTTTACCGATATTCTCACAAATTCGAATCGAAAGTAAGATTCCACGAATAAAATAAGAAGCTCCATTACATTTTCTTTCTTTCGGTGTTAGTTTCGTTAATGTGCGACTATTCCTTCTAATTTAATTTTGTAAAATAAATATACCCTGCATGCGATAAAAATCAATTTTAGGCGTATGATCGAACCCCGTAAAATTGTCGACTGAAAAGGCGGCAGTGACTCCACCCAGGCTGCAGAGGACACGTATATAAAGTTTGAAGTAAATCGGACCAACGGTGTGGTCTCCAATCAAAGACAAACACACTCACAAACACGCAGAATTTCGATTTTACTTATACAGAATGTTCGATTACTCTTATGTGGCCCTTGCTCAATCGGCAGGCGTTCTCTAATCTTCGCGCAGAATTGGAAATCCGCGTTAGCTCGTCTCCTTAGCCTTTCTCATGAGAGGGCCTGGGAAAATACCTTCGCGAAAACACCCACTGAAGGGAATGGCGGCACTGAGATCGCGTTTAATTGAATTCAATCAGATTGGAGGATCGAAATGGCTGACCAATGAGTAATTACCTTCTTTGATGCCCTTTTTATCAATAGTAGAGACACAAACGTGAAATACTTGAGCTAAGAGTCACTCCGAGTGAGGGTTGGAGAAGGGAGTGAGAGATAAAGAGAAAATGCGAATGAAAAAAATACGTAAATATTTTAATGGTAACGCATTTTGAGCAGTTTTCGTGATGAATGCCTTACAAGCAGATGTAAGATGTAATATAATTCACAAGAATGTTTACAAGTTAATCACTTTAAAAACACCTCTTTTAAAAGCAGAAAACACTGAATGTGGAGGTGACCATTGGTGCAGCACAACTTCGTCTCAATTTCTCAACTAGACATTCTATATCCGTGGGTTTGAAAATTAAGCCGTAACCATAAGCAAGAAGACTAATTTTATGTGCTAAACTAATTAGACAATCAATGCGTTGTCGCCATTGGTCCGATCAAAATACCTCAACTCCAAAGTCCAAGGTACTCAACTGTGCTCTACGCCAACCACATCAGAACTCCAACCCTAATCATTATGCATTCATCATTATGCTCTCATCATTATGCTCGTATCATTACCGGCTTCTCGATTGCGTTTGGGTGTTCTGACAAACTGAGTCTCAAAATCCGCTTTCTTTTCCAAAGGCAAATGGGGAAATTGGAGACATTTTCGTCTGCTCCAAATCTTCGAATCTCATGAACAGCATATGAAAATGAAGTGATTGAATTGAAAGCATTCGTCATCGATGAATGAAAGTAATATTCAAGCGATGAAAAGAGAATGTAAAAGAATTTATTTCTGGAGAATATTTCAGTTGACTACGGATAATTCAAGTTTCGCTTCCAATGCATTATTCTGAGCCGTTAGTTGGAGAGTGTGTGTGTGCGCTACCCCAAACTGCCCTTTTGCACGCTTTGAAAACGAAAAGCACATCATCACTTTACGTCATTCATACATCGTTTTAGTCTTCAAACCAAAGTGTGACAAACCTTTCACGTGCTACTTACATAGACTTAGGAAATGGATTTTCCGAGTTAATTACTCCCGCGTGGACATATTGTCTTACAGAAACTCGTTCAAACGCCCATTTGCTCCAAAATCCATCATTTTTAAAGGCCCTCGTTGAAATGCTTCCTCGCAATTTTCTGTCTGCGTTATTGTTTCTTGGAGGGTGAACTGAAGAGGAAAGCACTTCGCTCCTGAGGTTAGCGACGGCTCAAATGGATGTCGATGGCTGAAATTATTCATTCCTGAAAACGTCGTCTCCCAATCGCATTCCCGGTGAGCGTTTAAACGATCCGAATTCAGAAATACGAAACGCCGAGGAAAGCGAATATTATATGGGCTGAGATAAAGACTAGCGTACATTCACTTATTGCTTCCAATTATGTCAGCCTATTCCGGACTTTTCCGGGATTACAATTTATTCCAGAATAATTTTTGATTTATTGGGTAAATATTTGAACAATACTCAGCCTAACAATCAAGCGTCTGTTATTGTTGCTACGCAATGTGCGAAATGACCTAAGCTGTCGAAGCCCTTTTAACAATACTACTACTACTACTACTATTGTTGCTACGGCGACACAACATTGTAGATTCCAAAATAAACGTATTTTAATAACATGTCTTCGATGTATTCTATTTGACGATATTATTTGTGTAATATTACCTGTTGTCAAACTGTTCTCGTATTCCTCAATTCCTTTGAAAGCACATTTTTAGGGATACCACCAGAGCGGTTGGAAGACTGCAATTTTTATTTGCTTTTATAAAACATCCCCACACTAACTAAATATAGATGGGAAAGTATAAATACCATCAAGATCCATGGGAGAAATGTCCTGTTTGTGTTTTACGATTTCTAAACTTTTAATGAAAAACCGAAAGGCAAGTTTTTCAGCGGAGTTCCGAAGTAAAGCCAATGGAAGCACTTGATCGTAACCGCCTCATTTAAATCCGATTAGCACTGAAAATGTTTACTCTTCCTGCGATGTACGGGCTTCATTGTATTCTGTAATTATCAACCGAGTGCAATAGTAAGGAAATAACACAATTGACTGACGATTTCGTGAATGCAAGAAGGGGTTTCTCTCGTTTTTTTCCGTGAACGATCAAGTCTTCGTGACACTCCTCTGATCTTTATTGATTATTCCGGTCGAAGAATCGATTGGCACAGGTCGACAGGGGCGAAAACCACGAATGCAGGATGAAAGAAACACGAATTACGTTTACGATTTTTTTCAATTTCTATGTTTTCGATTTTAAGACGATCAATGAGTACTCGCTTCTGAAGGCAGATGGCACTGGGGAACTTAGTAAGTCTTTCAAATGATGACATTAATAGGTATACAGTAGAACCCCGGTAATCCGGACGAATTCAGGCACATAGGCGTCCGGATTAGCGGGGTTTCCGGATTAGCGAGGTTTTCAAAAAATAACATAAAAACATTATATTGTATAGATAATGCTACCACCTAATCTATAGCCCGTGCATGGTCATCCTCATTGGACGTCTATAAAAGGGAAGGATTGTTTTTTACGCCTCTTCTCTCATAGCTTTTTAATGAACGTGATGTTTTGAGAAGTGATAACCTGCTGCAACTGAAAATGTATTGTCTTTCTAAATTGTTTGGTTTCGCACATATTAAGCATTCCTCTAATGGAAAAATGCTGTCTCTGAAAAGTATCACAACTTAGGTGTGATATCACAATAAACAAAATACTTCAATCTCTATCACATCATTGCAGCCAATGGAAAAATTTTCAAATATTCTATCCATCTCTCGTTTCTTGTTACTGATATGCGTGCTTATATGTTCAAAAGAAGAAGTTGCGGGTTTGCATAACTCCCAATGGACCGTCCGGATTACCGAGGGTTCCGGATTAGCGAGTGTCCGGATTACCGGGGTTCTACTGTATAGGCTTATTAGGCAACTAATAATTAATTAACATAATATTAATATGCTTATTTACAGCCATCCGCATTGAACGTATTTGGTTTTTATCTTTTGTATGGTTTCGGATGGAATGAGTAAAAAGGCATCTTCGCTTGAAAAATGCTAATCAGTTAAACTCTGAGAAGAATGGAACCGCAGGCATTCGTCCAAACATAAAATGGTCACAACGCGACCGAACGACGGATGAGACGGAGTTTTTATAATTACGCGCAATCGATCATTATTATTAGAAAGACATTCCGAAATCGAGTGTACACTTTGAAAAAATGAGAGGGGATGATGACCATTGGAGGGGATGATGACCATTAGCGGCAGCGAGGAAAATTTCTCAGCGAAACGATATTTGGAGAGGTTGAAAGACATCCGATTGAAAATCCGCCGTTGGTGCACTCCTCTTTCAGTTTTACTCTCCATTTATGACATTTCCCGCTTCTTATACAGTTTGTTACTATTCCACTACTGTGTTCGTTCTAGCTGATCTGCTCTTTCGTCATCCGCATCGATAATGACTTCTCCAATGGAAACAGGAAGATCCCAGTTACTTCCATTTTAATAATTATTACTATAATTTAACAAAGTCAAGCAACCATTCCCTATCCAGAGCAATCCGACTGGCCGGGATTCGAACCCGAGATCTTGGCGTTAGAGTGCTAACCACTTCGCCACCGCAGCCGGTGTTATCTGCCATGGCAACTCGTTTTCTGGCATTTTTCATGCTCCTTGTTTTCTCTTGCACAACTGTTTCATTGAAACTCCTCTTCCGATAGACAAAAGAAGTTCAGAATAAAATTCACATTCTCTGGCGATGTCTTGTGGAAAAACGTCATGACGAAGAACAATTTGTACTTTTTCCACAGTGTTTATTTAAAACGATAAATGGAAACAAAACATGACTAGTTTCAGAGATTGATCTCCATCATCAAGTTTCCGTTTACTGTTTTTAATAAATACTGTGGCAAAAGTACAAATCGTTCTTCTTCATTATAGAAGTTCATCTCTTGGTTCTCCATTGGTTTCATCATTTTCCGTTTTTTTCCCAGAACATCCGATTCAGCTCTTCCACTCGTCGTAGGGAGTCTACTTTTTAGGTCCGCCTAGAACACTTTTATCTGATGGTTATTTTTTGGGTTCTATTCCGGATCTTCCCGTACAGCGCTGAGTAAACTGCACTGATTGCTAAAATGTAGACTTGTTTTGGATATTTATTTTGCATTCCATTTGGCACACTCCGCATTCACTTAAGGAAAGTGTTGCTTAATGATATACCAGTGCGTGCTTTTATTAGGCCCAAAATAGCTCACTCGCTCTCGAATGCAATCAAAACGGAGACTCAAAACAACGTTTTCGAAGATCGGCGCATTTTTCGCAAACGATTTGAGAAGTCTGTTTTCCAGAGGAGGATATTCGCACAATCAACGCTTTCTTACCGAACAAAAATCTCATTCTGCGGCAGGCGAATGCAAACACTTCGACACAACTTCTGCAAAACTAAGGAAACCTATTTTTTTCGGCAAACAAATGAAAATCCGAATTTTGCACTGATATCCGCACTTCGCAGCTGTTTTAGGGCTCGGCTGCCATTTGATAAATGCGAGATATTCGACAAAACTTCTTACTTAGAACATTTCTGCGCTGTACCATCGTACTAGCACGCTTTTAGCGTAAACGGTATTCTAATCATTGATTTGAAAGGCTACCAGAATTGCGTATTTGTGGTCCTACTGCTGGTGGTTATATTTAGAGCAAAACAATAGATAGATCGCTAACTTACAGCAGAGTCATACAATTAATAGCAAAATATTGCTTGCGTAAGTTATAAATTATTAATACTTCACGCATATTAAAAAAAACAAATATCATCCAACACAAACATTACTAAAAAGTGAATTTCTATTTGAAAAGGAAATTATGAATTCCTTTTATTATGAATAGTAGACAGTAGTTAATTGCAATAATTAGTAGTAGATTTACACATACTGAAAGAAAAGTAATTATGATTTGCCAAATTAAGCCTGGAAAAGTTCCTTCGTTAAACCTTTATTGTAGACTTAATTTGAGACATTTGAAAATGGCAAAGCTATAATTTACAAAGAACCAAGAAAATTTGGTAAGCTATGAAAAATAACGGTAAATATATATTTAAAGTTTATTGGTGTTATAATGACACACATATGGCAGACAGGAAGTCTTTAAGGCGACCAATTTTCAGTGACTACTCAACCACGACAAAGTTTGTATCCTTGAAATAACTTCCTTTTATTAGGGAAAAGAAGCAACGTATAGATTTGAATTTTCTCTCAATATTTACTTAAAAAATCGCGAACCGTGCATTAATTAATAAATGACAAAATGGGCGAAGATGCAAATGCTGTTCAAGAACTCAATGAATAATGATTTGAGATGATTCGAAATTAAGCAATGAAGTAAATTAGCTCCAATTCAAAACTAAGCTCCTGTGCTTCTGGCATAATATCAGGCCATCATAATTCCATATTTAAATACATGGATATTGGTAAATCAGATATTCTTAATAATTAATTTTGAAGTATTTAAAAATAATATAAAATGTATAACAGTGCAGTCGTAATTAAAATTTATTTGAAACGAGTTAAAGAGATGGCTCGGAAATGTTTAAAACTTATGTTCTTTTCTGTTTAAAACCTGTTGATATTTGGAAAATACCAAAATTCAGATTTTATCTCTTCCTTTTGAACAATTTCAACTGCTTTTCAGCTCAGTCGTCAGGTGAAAACATCCTCTTTCAATTGGTGATTCAATTCCTTCGTTTTCATGCCTGAATTCTCAACGCCGATATATTTTTATAAACGAGATTTTTTTAGTTAACTTTCTTTAACTTAAAAGGCTCTTTCCGGGGAAACGTAATGCAGAAGACATAAGCAACCCGAATTGAAAAGCGTCTTTGCGACCTCAAAATCAAACAGAAAGAGCGGTTATCGAAAATGTGTACATGAGAGTCTATGGTTTCACGAAAGTATACAGAGAAAAGTTCGCAATATATATCCTACTACAATTGAGAAGATCAATGCATTCTCTCCAATGAGTTACACATTACGATTAGTTTCCAGAGTTATGCAGGGAGATACAGCCAATATATGTAAATAATATCTTTTATTAAGGTCATTCTCATAAAACTAACAAACTATTGGTCATAATATATGTGCCTTTTGAATGCTTCCTAATTGAACCCAAAAATCCCTAATCTATGCTTTGGGTGTTTACTGCCGTCACTACTACCTGTTGAAGTTTTCCTAAGTTATAGTTACAATCTACTTTTTATCTTTTCTTACGTCGATCTTATCTCATTTAGGTTTAAAAAGGAAATTCCCAAGGAGCGGGTGCAACGGTCTTTCGAGAGAACTTTTAAATTGTATTCGCTAAATGCGAGTCGGTGGTAATCTCAGTCTGCTAACGCACGATCACTGCGCGTCGACGAATGTGCGAGTGTGAAGAGGGATTCAGCGGAAAGTCCAATGAATTCACTTTTCGCATCATCTTCGAGGAAAACAGAATGAGTGAAGACTAAAACATCATCAAAATGGTGATTAAATAATGACCATTCTCACCACAATAAAAAGCAAAACGTTGATACCAAAACGATGTGAAAACAATGCTGAAACCTATATAATAAAAGTAGAAACAATCAAGATGTAAAAACAATAAAAAAGGTATAACAAAAATTAAAATAATTTTAACATTAAGAGTTAAAAGAGCTCCAAACAGCCGTTGTTTGCAACAAGATGGCAAATAACGGCTATTTGGGGCTCTTTTAATTAATGACACAGCCGAATTCCTTTTTTTCCTTTTAGCTATGAAAATAATAATCAGCTTAAACATTATACTGGAGTTGCCCATTCCACGTAAAACAGATTAAAGAAATGATTCGTAGAGTAAATAAGACACAGCGTAAATGAGAGAAATATTTCCATCCATAAGATATATAATCAAAGAAACGAGAAGTACAGAAAAAAATGAATTATTGTATTGGTAGCGACGGTTAATTTCCTAGTTTTAAGACACTTAGATCTGCTCCTAGGAACACATTTGATATATTTATTACGTGAATATCGATTTCCTAAAGTAGCTGGGAATCGTATCGGCTATATATAGAGAGGGAATCACTCTGCGAAATCTCAACTCTATTGTGGGATAAATTGATGTTACAGCAATGGTAATCCGTAGAGTGCTTACATGAAATGGAAATTAAAAACTAGTCGAATGAGGTGACGACGGCAATGTCATGAGGATTAAGTATCGGTAGTAGCAGTCTCCCAACCACTTTTGTGTCATAAGTTTTTAAAATTCTAATTTCCCAACGTAACATAGTTTTTAATACTCGAAAATTGAACTATTCACTGAATTAAATATATCTTGCTCAGAACTCCGGCTTCAGGTTCTATAACCTATATATATATATATATATATATATTTTTTATAGAGATTAAGCACTACGAAATTGTATCAAAAAGTAAATTGTCAAGACATATTTTCCATCGCTCCTCCCCTCCACGTTTGGAAACTTCGAAGACGATGGAATCAATAACCGGGAGCAATAGGCGGCCAACACACTTGCCATTAAAAATCCGAATCCGTGCAAGTCGTCAAAAAACAAAAGAAAGTTTTATGGGAAATATAGCGGTTTGTTTTAATCGAAGTCGAGTTGTTAAATGGTTTGCGCCAAAGGGTTTCAATGAAGAGAAGTAATTCAAAGTCACGCGGGAGATTCAAATTCGGAATAGCATTGTTTCTGAGTTTTAGCAATGGATGAGACACCAGCTCCGGAATTGTAACTATCATGGCGCAGGGAAAATCGAGTGGCACCGAGAGATGGCGTTCCCCAGTAATGTACTTTCTTCTCATCCCTGGGCCTCTTCTCGTGCAAAATCATTTCCTTTAAGTTTACTTTCTCCTTATACGTAGTATAGAGAAAGTGTTGTATTCGCAAAAAAAATCGACCTCCAGATTTCAACGGAAATAGATGTTTTGGGGCCCATAGAGTTCGTTTTCGCTATTTTCCCGAACATGTCTGTCTGTGTGTGTGTGCGTGTCTGTGGTAAAAAGTTTGTGGCCGCTCTATCTTAAAAAGTGATTATCCGATCATTTCCAAAATTCATATTTTGTATTTTCCTAACAATGCCAAGAGTTGATTAGTTTTTTATGAATATCGCTTTATTTTGTTTCTTTAATATCTCTGTCAGAATGCAATGTAGGTATATACAATTATGTACAAAAGTTATACATAATGTAATTTACTACAACTTTTGTTTGAAACATTTTTTCGTAACACTGATTGTTTAGGAGTTATTCTTGAATAATGGTTAACCGGAAGTTGTTGTTTATCCAGAAATGGAAGTTTTTCATACTTATCTCTGTCAGAATGCAATTAGGGTATATACAATTATGTACCAAAGTTATAGATGATGTATTTTACTGCAACGTTTGTCTGAAACATTTTTCTCTAACTCTCATTGTTTTGGAGTTATTTATATATTACCGGCATAGGCTTCTGTTTTCAATAAATATGGAGAAAGTCATGCGTTGGCCACATCAGATTTTTTTCCTATGAGCTGGGAATAGTAGTCACAAATCGCTTAGATATTAATAATGAAAATGAAGGCGATAAATTTCGAGACACCTCATGTTTTTTGGATTATAATGACTCAATGTTTCGAGACTTTTTATTTCAACTTGAATTTCATTCTTTCTTTTCCTGTTAAGAATCGGTTTTTTTGCAAGGATAACTTGAAGTGCCACAAAACATTTCCGGAAATTCTCGCAGTGCATTATTATGAGAAAAATGGTGATTTTGGGGCCTTCTGGCATTGAACTCGTGATGAAAGTCCGAATTATTCTGGTGGCTGCAGCCAGTGAATCATAAAGATGGCACCTGCGGAACATGGATGGAATTCGTATCCTGTAAAGGTCTATATCCGGAGACGTAGCTAAGTATAATAGACTATTAGTTAAATTAAACTCCATTCACAGAATTATGGTAGTATTCTCGTAGACGGTCTTGTTTTGTTGAATATAAATTCGGAGTCAAATTGAGTTTTTTTATTGTTCTAATGGGGAAGTTCCGCCAACTATCGCCAAGAGCGATTAATTGTGATCTAATTTAAGATGGTTAAGTTATTTGACCCGGAGACACGCTCATATATACGCAGGACTATAAAACATTTCGTAAAACTAACTCGCACTGCGATATTTAATCTCTAGCATTCAGTTTTTAAAACACTTAATCGTCGCTAATAGCTAATGGCGTCCAGAAGAAATCCTCCGTAACATTTAAAATGCGTCCGTCTTTAAATGCATCTCAAATCCTTCGTTCCTCTCAATCCGACGCTCGCCAGTGTTTATTTTCGCCGATGATAGCAACGGATGGGAAAATCAGCCGTGTTGCGGCGCCACGAACAGTTTGCCTCAACCACCGTTAATATTGGTTCTTCATCGCATTCTGTTAACTCACGACTTTATCAATTGATTTCCCTTTCTTCCTCTCCTGAAGAGCGTATTGCATAATTGTATACAACGAGAGAGAAAATAAATAAAAAAGAAATTCCGACAGTCGGGAGAGGACCTCTTCGCAGTTTTTTATACCACTCTGTTGCCAAATTTACTGATTATATGAAGTATTTCAAAGGTTTGAAATTTCGAGAGAATTTAGATATGAATTTAACAAGCGTAAATACACATAATTTATAATTTACAATATTGCATCTTTGATAATTTGCAAAACCCTTTCGAGATTGTAAATGTTTCGCAGAAACGGGGATGGGATTCAAAAACTTGGTCCAGCAAAGCGTTTCCTTCAGTTCACTAATTAATATTTGCGAACAATCGTTCCCTCCGTTTAAGATCCATTTCCTCCAAAGTAATCCAATTTCCGAATCAAAGCGGAGAGACGACATCTGTGTTCCCGCATTTGCACAAAAAATCTTACTTCTTTCCTCTGCGAAGATTTACTTTGTTTTTAAGCCTTTTTCAAAAAGCGTCTCTAACAAGCGTTATGTTGCCATTCTTCGGCAGGATTCCTCGGAAATTTTCTGGAAGCAACCTCGGAAGCAACAAACTAAAATAGACGATAAGCACACGGGGGGGACCTAATAATGATCTAATGATTTCTCATCAAATTGAATGTTACAGTGAAATCAATTGGTTACATGGATATACTACGGAACCGGGTATTTATTTAATCTAAAAAAAAGGGTTTAAGACGTAGAAAGTCACCGAAGTAGGTTTTCTAATCACCATATTTCCGAATGAGTGATTGAAAATTATAAACCCATATTTCGAGAGTTTGGTTTCATCGAATAACGTAATGAATGAACTTCATAAGGCGAAGAGAGAAAACGAAATATTAAACTAATAATCGGAGTATTTTGCGTTACTTTTAACTGTCAATGATTCAGAAAAGTGGCCACGACTGAGACATTTGAGGGCGTCTGAAGGCCCTCACGTACGATTAACTAAAAATGCTCAGTTCTGCAACTAAGAGATAATAAAACTATATTTTCTGAGATGATAAAACGGCATTTTGTCAACGAAACCCATCATTAACGTTTTACATAAATGTGTCGATTGTTTCAAAGGCGATGAAATTCTCTTTCCACGGTTGAATGCCATCTTTGATTCTTCAATTTTAATTACCGTTTCACGTTGGTCAATTCACTTTTCAAGTGACTGAAGAAGGAAACCAACTGGGAGGGAAGAGTCACCAAGAGGATGCTAAGAAGCAGAAAAGGCTAAGATTACTTCAGAAGAAGGGTCAGTTTATAACCTACATTATTTCATATAATCGGTATTTCGTAGATCGCTAAACTCTATTCAACATTATCGCATTGCTAACTATGTTAAAACATTATAATTTGCAAAGGTTGAGTTTATTATGTGTAATTACAAAAGTAATAACAGCGAATATGTTTAATATGGAGCTGAAAGAAGATCAAAGATGATGATCGGCTCCAACCGAAGAAGCAACTTTAAGGATATTTACTCCAACTGATCCCCACTTGCATTCGGATTCCATCGTTCGAGGGAAAAGAGGATTTCTTTTAATCGTTCCAAGAGCGTCCTTTCATTTTGTCCTCCTTTCCATTTATCCTCTTAAGAATTCTTCGATAGACTTTGGGGCAAAAGTATTCTCCACCACACGGAGGCTTTCAAGGTACAGATTCGCGTGGATTTAATACATTTTCTGTACTCACGATGAATATTAAAAATATCATGAAGTCCAAGAGGTGTCATTTTAGAACATTACTCTATTTAAGAGGAAAGATTAACAACGATCTATTGCGGCTCCCACGATTATCTATTTTGACTTGCATTTTTACGATTCTGACGACGGACATTTTTCGCTTTAATTTTTGGTGAAACACTAATATTAGGAGCGTGGAATGCTGTCTTATCCCAAGAAGAAATCTTCCAAAGGAAGAATTGCATCGAGCAAGCCCCGTGCCCCAGAGAAAATTGGAAAAATTCAATTTGGAGGGAATAGCGATTTACATTGAATTTTGATAAGAAGCAAACCTCATTTTAATTGAGTTGCGAACTCAAACAGAAACGAAGAGGAAAAAAAGATGAGAGAATTTCCAGCGGGGAAATATCCCTGTAAAAAGAAAACTAAATAAAGAGATCGGATTAGAAAAGGCCGTAATTTACTGAACGGAGGAAACAGATTCATTTTACATGTGAAGCGGACCGATTGCAAGTCGGAATCTTCAAATGTATGAAAATGAGAAACAATCATTCGACTGAAACAAATGATTATTTTGGAATATCAGGAATGCACGCACACAAAGTGACTTCGCTAACCGATCTTAGGTTGAATTACACGCAAATCGTCAGATTGGCCACCGCGGAAGACCATTCGTCATTGTTTCTCTCCTCCGCCGCAGGTGCTCTCTCCTGCCAAACAGAAATACCGGCACCAACACAATTTTGAAAATGTTTATCACGATCCTTTGCAGTGGTTATAAAGTCGCCTCGAGAAAGATAACGCTGAAAATAAAAATGGAATACGATAGATTTTATTCGTTTCTAAAAATAAAAAGCTTATTGGAATACCATTCGTAACTATTGCGACTGTTATATGAGTTCATAAAACGTGGTTGTAAGTAGTTGTGAAAACGGAAATTTATGTTTATTATTATACGATTATCAGAACATAAAGACATTATTTTGAAGTTATCTTAACTGTATTATCCTTGTAGTATTTACGTACAAAGTAATCCTGAGCTTAGAAAAATTAACGGAAAATTAAATGTAGTGAGCAAGATGAATGTTTGCTATCTCGTCGTATGTAATGAAATGGATGAACGAACAATCCATGCATAGTTTTGTTATTATATTAGTGATTTTCTTTTATTCATCCTCAGGGCCTTTGCATGGCTGATCAACTTAGAGAGCAGTTACCTGATGGATGGACATTCAGCTGTATATTATAGGACTTAATGTGTGTTGTGATTGGCGCGTTTAATCCATAACAAATTACTCTAAAACGTATATATACATTTTTAAATTAATAACGCAATTCACTTTCTTTCACGCCCACGCAATGTTTCGTTTCATCCTTCACCGAAGGCGACATCTGTCTTGCTTTTGAAGTATTACTGATTGCTTGGAAGTCTTAAGGGAATACAGATCCATCCGACATCAACAGCAACAGACTTGTTCTGTGATATTGATATACCAAATTGACCATTATGATTGCATGCATTATGGTTAGTGTAATGACGGAAGTGTTGTTGCGTAGTAGTTTTCTGCGGTATTTATGCGCAAGGTTAATTTAGAACGTAATACAATTGCCCATTGTAATGAGCTTATTATTAATACAACAAGCAGTTATAATTTTGTTACTAATTTGTTACTTGCGAAATGAAATGTTTTAATAAACTCTAAAAAAGTATTCAATTTGTATTTAGTTTCACCTTAAAGCATTTTACTTCGGAAGCAAAACCTAGAATAAATATCAAATTTAAAAATCTGTGGCATTTACGAAGACGTAGCAGACGACTGTGAGCGCCTCTATGAGCGGACTTAGAATGCGAATCAACATTTTTTTCACTTTGAAAATTGAGAAAATTGGAAAGTACTTGGGGAGGCCTACATCCGACGTCGGATTGAAAATGGCGGATGATCCGACGTCGGATGTAGGCCTCCCCAAGTACTTTCCAATTTTCTTTGTCCTGAGCTTCACGTTGCCACGTTACACCTAAGTACTTGATGATGTCTCTATTCCACCTGTCCATAGGTCGTCTTCTTGGTCTCTTCACATCTATTGGTATCCAATAGAGAACTACAGATGTCCAACGGTTGTCGTTTCTTCTCGCAATATGGCCGGCCCACCTCAATTTTAGTGATCTTAGCTTATCTATGATGTCTGTAACTCCAGTCATCATTCTCACCCAAGTGTTGCAATTCCTGTCTCTTCTTGTGATTCCCAGCATACAGCGCTCCATGCTCCTCTGCGTTGTCTGAAGTCTCTGGGTTATTGCAGCATTTAACTCCCAAGTTTCACTTCCATAGGTCAAGACAGGTAAAATGCATTGGTTGAAGACCTTCCTCTTCAAAACCATAGGCATTCTTGACTTCAGAATGTGTGAGTTCCTACCAAATGCGCTCCAGCCAAGTTTCATTCTTCTGTTTACTTCATCAATCCTGTTTTACTCTCCTGTTGTTACAAGTTGTCCCAGATGTTGTGGTGACATTAAGAAAAAGAGTATTTTCCAAAAATCAATTTATTCAGGTTGGCTCAATTTACAATATTAGAAAGAGAATATCTTAGACCCAAACCTTACTGGCCGACCACGCGGTACGGTAGTCGAGCGAGTAGAGCACGCACTACGGTAGTCGAGCGGGCCGACCCCACCAGTAACTGGGAAGTCGTGCGAGCTGACCACGCTAGAGAGGTAGTCACACGGGCTGACCACGCAATACGGTAGTCGAGCGTACCTAGTCCAGGAAGTCTTGCGAGCCGACCACACAGCAAGGGTAGTCGTGCGGGCAGACCTGCTACTGGATTCACCTCGTTGGGCCGAATGGCGATTTGATGAGCTGTGGCATTCCCTTTTATTCTACGGCAACAATACTTACAATAACAATGTTCCCCCACACTTAGACTACATTGTATGCGGCGGGAATACTGCCAACAATACTTTTAATTACCAACAATACTGTTAATAAATATGTCCTCAGGCGGCATACCCCCTTCCCCCACGCTCACATTACAATTAAACGATGCGGGGGTAGCCCCTTCCACTCACAGTTCTCACACCATCACTACACAGATATGTGTATTCAGAGCAAACATCCAGAGGTTTTTCTTGAAGTTTGACTGACTCTTGCACTGCAAAAGAATTATAAATAACCTTTGTTTTTGTTAAGTTTATCCTGGGTCCTATCTTTTGTCCCGCTGTGTTAATTTCTTCAAGTCTTGAAGTTAGATCTTCTGCTTTAGCTGCAAAGAGAACTATATCATCTGCAAAACGGAGATGACTAGAGATGTACATAATCCCCATTTACTATATATATATATATACACCAGAAAGTCTAAAACGGATTAGTAGGTAGTTGATAGAGAAAAATCTAGAAGTATTAAAAAGAATACCAGAATTGGTCACAAAAAGTGAAAAGTGCAAAGTAAGACCTGCTTTGGGGTGAATGAGTTACAAGACCAATCGTCTTGAATTTATTGGCGGGACTTCATATTAAAACACGATATTGATAACACGATACGAAAGACAAAGTTGTATTAATCATGTGCTTTTGAATGATTTGCTATGGTAAATTTTTCTTCAAAAAATAATTGTCTCAACGGCCCTAAAAATAAACCGTCAAATGTGAAGTCAATTTGAAAGAAAAAAGAGAAATAAGAGGAGGTTTTAAAGTTGTCATTCGTTTGTACCGTCGGTTGATTTCGAAAAGCAAATCCACACAAATAAGTGTGGATTTAATAATCCACACATTCATTGCATAAATAGTGACAAATCTGGCGACACTGAGAATTGATACGAGGCCTAATTAGATGTAAAGATATGATGGGTTTAAACACTTTTCAGAGAAGGAACAGAATAGCGGAAGTAAAAATAAGAAAGAGTTGAAGAGGACCGCTGAGAAACTTTTAATTTAGAGTCGGCTTCCTGTTGCACCTTCTAGAGATTCATTAGTGACTGCGAGAGGGTGCCGCTGAAACAATTCGCGAATTAATTTGCAACTCATCCCTGCGATTCGTTCTCCCTTCAACTACATTATACCCTTATTTCCTATTCTTCAAATACATCTATAAATGCGCACATACACGTGAGGGTTACTCCGAAATATTTCACCGAGAGTACTGTTATCAATTATAACCGTCAAAGGCTGTTCAAATAATAATTTCCTTTCGGTTAAGTTTAATACTAAAATTTGTCTACATTAACAGCTAATAATCGAGCAATTTAATAATTTCATTTACATAGCGCAACATCGACATATCCTCTCCTTTCCCAGCGAATTACCACGTCCGAAAAATTCTGCAAAGAATTGACAGAAGAATTTCCTGGCAGAAATACTGACGAAAAGTTATACTAATAAAAAATAAAGGACTTTATCGAAAACAAATTGAATAGAATCTGAGATAAGTCTTCTGTGAGCGGATTTGAAGAAATGGTGTCCGCTGTAATGCACTGTAGAGAAATCAGTTTGATCAATAGGACCCATCAATATGGAAACGAAGCAGAACGTGTTTGGTAAAGATTGGAAATGGTTTCGTCAAAAATCACTCCAGTACAATGGCTACAAGAATGCAGCAACATTAAAAGCTTACATTTACATTACATCTATATTTGAGTACGATTTAACTAAACAAATGTCAATTTATTTGGATTTAAATTATTTGTAAATATGGTCAAAATGGAGTCAGCTCATATTTTGTCATAGTTTAAAACGTTTCAAAAACGCCACTGAATTATTTAAGGAAGTTTTTAACATATGTTAGTTCTTTCGCATTTATGAATCAACACCGCTTCGAATATAAATTTAAGTATCAATTACATTTCGCGGTGCGATGAATAACATTTAAACAACGATGTCAGCAAAAGGGTAGGAATTCCGTCAACTTTCTAAAGTTAAACAAATATATTATATATCAAATAAAAATAATAAATAAAAATATAAATAAATCGATTGATAGCAGTGTGAAAATCACGCATAAAGATTATAATTAAACTCGGCGATGCGTTTAAGTCGCGTAAAAATTCTCCCCTCACTTCACCTTTTTATCAGACATTCGAGTTAATCCGTTAGCTTGCACCTGATGCTTACCGTTAACCATTTCCGAAATGCGAACTTTTATCTCACGCAATTACGCAATAATTCTGTTTATTTTAGTAAACGTGCGTGCGCACGCGTGTACAAATCACCTCGTATCCACTCGAATTATTCTCTGTGGCTCATTTGCTTTAGCTTCCGTAATGTGGACTTAAATGAAGGAAAGTGACCGAGACATCGAGGACAGCGTCGAGCTATTTACTACGGAAGTCATTTATGTTTATCTGCGTTTCTATGGACTTCGTTAAGTTGATAGACGTGTATTCGAGTGTAAAGTTAATCGCTGTGTTTCCATCTTAAATGGTAAGATCCCTTACCCTCCCTAAATACGTCAAATTTATTGCAAAAGGAATTGTCATTGAAATAAAAGGGCTAATAACTAAAACACGATTCCTTTTTGCTTCTCTTCGCTAGAATCGCCTTCGTGAGACGATTTTGTGTCAACGACGTGAGTCGTGCTAAATCTCACTTGCTAGTCGCAGTCGAGTCGCTGGTCGTGCACTCGACTCAGTGGGCTTCATTCAGTTTTCTTTTCGGCTCGATATCCTTCAAACTGTACCCATCACTTTGACGTTTCGTCTATTGCATCGAGTTTCTAATCGAAGAGTTGTCTGATCAGCAAGACACTTCACGCACTTTTGATCTCATTCATATTGAATATAAACTATACCAATACGGTCATTCACTGCCATACCTCAGATACACGATTAGTTTTCCGTAGCGGAATAATTGCATTTCAAAACAACAACTTTGCGACATTCCATTGTTTGAGTGACGACGCCGTGAGATAGCCGAAACCAGAGATGAGGTAATAACTCCGACGAAACTTTGCTACTGATTCATTCGCTCCCAGTTTTGTAATATTACGGGTCAATTTTAAATCAAAGTCGCCGCAAGTCAAACATTGGTGAGAAATGTTCGATATTCTGGCACGTGAGCACGCATCTCCTGAAATTACTACAAATTGATAAGCCCTAAAGTATTCGTCGTTAGTCGGCATCATTTCTCAGGATCGTTTATCCTGAGCTGCCCTGGACTACAACCTTGTCGTGGTGGAAGGGCTTTCCTAAAGAGCTACACTGGCTGGAACATAGGGTAACCCGTCCCAGAAAGATCAATAGGTAGGGGCCAGACGAAAGGTAGTCCACGCAGCGTCTGTACCTCAGTGAGGCGGCTGCAAAGGCGTCTGCTCCCCATTGGGGCGGCCATAATGAGTGTTGGTGTCACGGTAAAAAAACACCGTTGAAGAAGGCACCGGGAGACCACCTCGACTACTTATCTCATGTCATGATGAATACCATAATAATTTTAGTACTGGCAAAGGGACCCAGCCTTCTAGGATGAGTGTCATGCCCGGCAGTGATGGGAGTAAGGCCATCTCGGTCGTCAATCCACGAAACCCTTACACAAGGAACGACAAGAAAAGAAGAGAGAAGATGGAAACGAGGCAGGGGACATGGAATTTTAGGTCAATGCTCAGAAAAGGGAAGTTGGAAAACGAAAAGTTAGAAATGAAAAGGTCCAACATTAATGTACTAGGGTTATGCGAAGTGCGGTGGAAGGACGAGGGAGACTTCTGGAGCGACGATGTTAGAGTCATTTTCAGTGGGGGAAGCACTAGCCAGAGGGGAGAAGCTGTAGTGTTGGATAAGAAAGCGGGAGAATCCGTGATAGCCACCGACCTAATAAGCGATCGGGTTATGTCGGTAGAAGTAAAGTCTGAAACACGGTTATAATTCAGGTGTACTTGCCCACTAGTTGCCTTACAGTGAGGATGATGTAGACATGGTCTATGAACAAGTAGAGGAGGTTATAGGAAGGGAACTAAGAGGATTGTGTTCAAAAAACAGTTGGAATACTTGCGGAACGAAGCCTGGAATTTAAGAGGGACTTACGTGTATGTTTTGTAGATTTTGAAAAGGCTTTTGATAGAGTCCAGAGGCCAAAACTGATGGGAGTATAAAAGAAATATGGGTTAGACTGGAAAGATAGACGTTTAATTCAAAATCTGTATCTGAATCAAACAGCCCGCGTAAGGATAGCTGATGGGGAATCGGA
Organism: Sympetrum striolatum; assembly: GCA_947579665.1. Taxonomy (NCBI): domain Eukaryota; kingdom Metazoa; phylum Arthropoda; class Insecta; order Odonata; family Libellulidae; genus Sympetrum; species Sympetrum striolatum. Next base: position 90,259,006 of record OX388350.1, read on the forward strand.
TTGGGTAGAATTAGGTAAGGGGGTAAGACAAGGGTGTCCTATGTCACCAACGCTTTTCCATATATTTGCAGAGGAAATGGTGCAAGAAGCCTGGGAAGAAATAGACAAGGGAATAAAGGTTGGTGGGGAAGTAGTGAAGTCTGTAAGGTATGCAGATGATAGAGCTATTGTGTGTGATTCCGTAAAGGGTTAGAAAACATTAGCAAATGATAAAGCAAGGGAGTTTGGAATGAACATTAACGTAAGTAAAACTAAAGTTTTGAGGTTCACTAAGGAAAAGAAAGCCAAGCTAACTATTAGGGTGGATGGGGAAAAACTAGAGTAGGTGGATAAGTTTTCTTATTTGGGAAGTACTCTCTCTTGGGACGGAAGATGTAAAGATGAGGTTCCTAAAAGAATAGTCTAGGCTAAGGAAGCCTCTATGAAGCGAAGGGAATTAATGACCAAAGGTCTTGATAAAGGAATCAGGACAGATTTGTGAAATCCCTGGTCTGGAGTGTGCTGATCTATGGGTGCGAAACGTGGACTTTAAGAAAGGATTTAAGCGATTGCAGGCCTTCGAGATGTGGGTGTGGCGTAGAATGGAAAAAGTTAGTTGGGTTGAAAGGAAAACAAACACGGAGGTGTTAGAGATGGTTGGGGAGGAGAGGGCTTTCATTGACGTGATTAAGCATCGTCAGAAGAAATGGGTGGGCCAAATATTGAGGGGAGAGGGATTGGTGAAGACTGTAATTGAGGGATTCAGGTGAAAAAACAGAGGGGAAGAAAGAAGATGTTGGATGACATGAGGGGTGGGGTTAAATATACGGATATGAAGGAGATGGCGATTGATAGGGATTTTTGATTGTGCATGAACCTAAAGGTAGAACACTTATAAACGAATCCTTAGCTGTATCCTTATATATTAGAGAGGAGAAGTCCAGTTTCCACAAATATCGGCCATTATTTTTCATGATCTTGGATTTAAATTTGTACAACTGTTATTCGCGGAGTATTTTTAAAATAAGTCTTATTTAAAAACAAATATATGATGGTGATAACATATGTAGCGCATTATTCTCGAAAAAACGATTCCACTGAATAATAGAAAGGTTATAAACTCCGAATTATCTGAGCGACTTATTTCGGTCCAAACCGGAGTTTGGTACATGGGAATCTGGAATATATTTAATAATGCGTCAAGACTGAAATTTAAGAAAGGTTCTCGAGTCATTTGACATTTGCGCTGTCGTTGCCACCGATCGATTCTTTGTTGGTCACATCTCTCGCTTTGGAGACGACGAATCAATTCCTTCCGTGATGCATCCATCGCACGCATCACACACTCGCATACACGCGTTTATCGTCAATATGATGAAATATTTGAGTACGTTTTCCTAAAGAATACTGATGGAGGTGAGAATCCCCGTTCGAAAGACACTTTGCAATGCTCTTCCAAAATGGAAGAAGTGAACTTGGCATTCCAAACGTCGCTCATTGAGAATGCAGAAATCGAAAGAAAGCAACGGACAAATCGGAAGAGCAAATTGGACCATTACCCTGATTAGAGCACTGCTTTTTCACTCCTCGCAAAAAGAATGCGAATTCGCCGAACTTCGAAAAGATGAATTCCGGGCGATTTGGGGGCCAATCGAAGATGAGCTTTGAAAATTCGATTCATAGATTTCCTCTTCAAACCGAGGCGCCTGCGGATGAATCAAATGCAAAGAGTGAATTTTCCTTTGGGGATAAATTCGAAAAAAGGCAATGTCACGAATCAGAAGTTAAGCTCAAATCGCTGAAATTTCATCAAATATGTTCTTCTGTTTTTTCAACTGACATCCACGATAACCGATTCCGTTTATGAGCAAGAGAATTCTTATATTTATGCATGTATGTATGTGTATAAATATATATATATATATATATATACATATACACATATATATATATATATATATATATATATATATATATATATATATATATATATATATATATATATATCCCGAACACATCCGATTTATTTTCTTTCTCAAAGCTTATATTTTTACATCGATTTGTAATTTGTTACATCCTTTCAGATGCAACACTTCAGAGATTCCACCGGGTAACGGGAGTTTACGCAATGGATTACTTCCATTTGATACGATATCGTGCTCCAGTGTATTTCATTTTGTTTTCTCATATATTTAAGCCTTTAGTAGAGTTGAGATGCCCGTAACATGTGTTTGAAGGCCTTATATTATTCATTCACGTTCTTCGTTTTCAACTTTGTGATACGCACAATCCTCGTCACAAAAGAAATTGTCCTTACCGAAATACACAAAGACATTGCGGAGAAGAGAATACGTGAATTCGGTACTTTTTTGAAAGGGCCTCAGCTTGAGAGTTGCTTAGTTTAAGAATTCCGGAGTGTATCCCGAAAGAATTAATTAGCCAATGCGAGACACTGTCTATGATACTCAACCATTAAATTCATCTGAAGATTTTCTATCCGTTGCGCAGTAAATGAAATTTAACAAAGATGATTGCTTTATGATGAATGGTAGCCAACTTGTAAATGATTTTCTATCGCAATCGAATCCAGCGGTAGCGCGTTATTTCAATGTTGCGCGATAAATATGTAGCCCGTTCAATTTTCCGAAATAACGAACCAAAACTTATGGTTCGGCTTGCGATGAAGATAGGGCACGTTCAAAAAGAAATGCGCTCGGCGCTAATGAATCCGACCAACGGAAATAAATTCGATGCGACTTTATCAACTCCTCGAATGTAATGAAGAACCATCTTTACTGACTCATTCAGAACTTTTTCGAATGGAATCCTCGAAAGGAAGGGGAATTCGACGTCCTTTCCTTCAGTTTAAGAATTTCCCGGACGACTTCTTACAAAATGCGCTGACCTTAAAACGTCACTTCCTGTCGTCAGATGTTGCATCCGTCGGATTGTTTGCTGATCTTCCAATGTTCGTATGTACAATTTTTCGAAGAGCTTAATTTGGATCATTATAAAATTTATGAAAACTCTTGGTTCAATTTAGGAGTTAACTTATTTTGGATATAAAACCATCCGACATCGTGCTTTTAACGCAGCCATAACGCGCTAACGCTTCATTGTGGCAATTATTTATATTTTTTAACCATCGTTACCTTAACTTACTGTTCCGTACATTTGCTACTATCAAAACTCGATGGTGACCTAAGTATGATTAAATCATAATATTATCTTAAGACGTTTTGTGTATTTAATTTTGCATTTTTGTCGAATCAAGGACTGCCACCGATCTGAATGATAATTGGTTAGAGGAATTGAATTTCCCAATCTTTCTTTTCTCTCTTGAGAGCTGAGTTAAGTTTGACTGTTTCAACTTCACTTAATATTTACAATAAGTACCGATAAATATGATACCCCTCTCACTGAAGCATGGAGAAGGGAAATTTGTAAAATTCGAAGGAAATATATATTCCAGAAGAGACGGAGAGCTATTATTACAGAATATTAACTCCCTTAAAAGTATTATTTCTACTGTTAAAAAAGGGCAGCTTACGTGATTCCACACGTGCGCAATCGAATCCCTTTTAGCAAAGCCGAACCTCAAATTGCTACGCGGGAGCTCATTCTTACAATTATACGCAATGTATACAAATGGGGATATAGAGGTAAAGTTTACATCATTGTTACCAACGGAACGATACTTACTACAAAATCCAAGTTGTTGTATAATGGTGTTGTAAAACTCAATGATGCGAGAAAGCAACTGAAGGGAACGCGCCTCTGACGAGCGCTTTCCACTTTGAATGAAACTTATTTATAGAAACAAGTAGAATCTCCCCCTCTATCAATTTAATTTTAGTTCTTCGGATTCCGAGAGGAATTTTCGCTTCTCCGAGAGCTAAAAATGTCGCGGGGAATCCCACTTCACCATTCACTCATATTTTTATCTGAATCCTCGAAATGCGGAGGGAAGCAAAAAGCCGGATTTTATTCTTAGTGGACACATATTCAGCCCCACGGATCCTCACTCATCTACGATACAGTCTTCCTCTCCCTTTACACCATCATTCTGCTAACGCCGAACCATAGGAGTCGTGAAAATCTCTTTTAATCCTTTCATTGGCCCTTTAAATATTTCTCCACAAACTCCTCAAATAATGCACAGGCATAGATGTCGCACAAAAGTATTTCAATATAGAATCAATAGATTACCGCAACACTGTGATTACGGAAACTGCTATTAAAATTGTGGAAAAGAATATCGGTATAGTATGAACATTATTCCTAATAGAAAAAGAAACTGCTATATTACATATTATATATATAAATTGGATTGAAATTTAAGTTAACTTGGTCGATAGGTAAATTTAATGACTGCAGGAAATATAAACTAAAAGTAAGAAAAAGCGTATAAAAAGTTCTACAAAAATAAAGCAGCAAATCGACAATTGACTACGACACTGCTCGATGACAGCTAGATAGTCTAATAAAGGCCGACTTTAAGAGATATAAAAACCTATAACTATTATATCTAATTGTTATTTAATATCTCTTTTAGCGAAGAACAAAATAGTAGAATAGCGGAACATATTCCTAATATATAGAGCAGTAAAATGAATCCAAGAAATTTAATTAAGTGTCCTTGTGAATGGAAGAAGATGGATCGAGACAATCACATGAGCCTTTTATAGTCTATGAGTCACACATTTTTGCGGAACCCTGGCTCCGGATATTCCAACGACAGTGTATAGACCCTATTACTGATCTAGAGGATATTCTAGAAGATTTGCTACTGAGCATATTATTCCACACCCTTTCCTCATCGCCTTACCACGAAATTTGACGACAACACGTGGTTTGCCTAAGTTTTTCTTTGTTCCATAAGACTGCGTGTTCTACAAGTTCTTCTCTGCAAATTGTATTCTTCTAAAGAGTTCCGAATTAACATTTCGAGCTAATTACTAGCGGTTTTTATTCCGAGTCAATCCTGGTGGCGTAGCGCAAGTCCCTGTTTGAAGTCCTGGTTAGGGCGTGCGTTAAAAAATGGAGCATATTGTAAGCATATTCATCGTTAAAATACGACCAAAAAGAATTATTATTTATATGTTAACTGAATCTTTCTTAATGTCCCGAAGGACAATGCCGGGACACTTGGATGTGGCAATGGCATTTCCGTGTTAATGGCAACACGAATTGAAGTAGAATTAATAACTATATTTCAGAACAAAAGAATAAACGATATCGTCTTTTTTACGTACGATGAGAATACACTAATAATATGCTTTTGATGTCGCGAGCATTTACGACGATTTCGTTATAAATGTGCGTTAAAATACAGTTGTGCCGGCCGAAGCAGGAGAATGCCGAAGAAGAGGAATCGGAGATATACACAAAAAGTATATTACAATCAATTGGAAATCGATATCACGTTAATTCAGTTGCACGATCGATATTTATTTATGCACGGACGAACCCAATTCTGGAGAGGGAAAAGGCGAAACAAACCTTTAATCCGATTACGATGACGGATAATAATTCTAAAGTCATTTCAGTTGATACTGCGACAAACATTCAGATTATCATTTACAATTATTTTATCTTCTAAATATTCCAATTATTTCAGAATTCCTTGTAATTGAACGACTTCGTTCCGAACGAACTTTATCTATTTTGATGAATTATGACCAAACAACTTGAAATCGTTCTCATTTGCCTTTTGTCACAGGAATACGTATTTCCACTCGGCCTTAACGGCTGTCACAATAGCAACTGATGGAACAATTGAGTACGAGCACAGAAATTGAGCTTCTCGGCAGTGCAATTGGATTCCCATTTCAACCATAATATACTAATCGGAGAGCGTTTCTACCTCACGATTTTCAGAGAATATTGAAAATCACATTCACTAAATTCTCGTGGTTTTGGAAAATTACCAAGTATTATTCCACTTTGTTATATTTTGCGACAGTTTATTTTCCTTTTACGAGTCCTCGCAGAACTCATTCCTCCCATTTCACGTCCACAAAACATTCTATCCCATGGGCATTTAAGTGGTTTTCATATTTAAGGTAAGTGATCTGAATAATGTGCGATTCCATCGGCGAAAATGCAATTCGAAGCTCTTTTTCCACAGCTATTCTTTTGATTTATTCTCAGGAACCACTTGTGCACTAATGTGGTGATACGAAAATTCAATTTTGCGTTAGCTCTTCGAGATCGAAGAGGAATGTAAACAAACTACACTCGGTGCCACCCACGTAGCATAAATTGTTTACATTCCTCTTTAAAAATGGCGGTACTTCTTCGAATAAAACACGGTGCGTGGGAGAAAACCTTTCGATTGAGTGAAATTCCACCTAGAAATTTATAGACGATCAACAAATAATGATTCTTTCATTTTATGCAACAAACTATATTTTTGTTTCATATCTTCTCAAATACAGGAATGAAGGGATTTATAACGAGGTTCTTTACGAAAAATAAATAAAACGCGCATCTGATGAATTTCCATCAAAAGCGAAAGAAGAAATGGCATCCATTTGTCCTCTCTAAACAGTAATTGGGAATAACGTGATAGAGCGACGTTATTTTTAGTAATAAAATGCACCTCATCAGTTGCACTCCGTCGCAACCTTTGACGCTCAGAGCGCCGCCGTGGAAAAGGACGTGGTTCAGGATATTGGAAGAACGTAAAAAAGCGGCGGAAGATAAGTCTGATTCCGACATCGATTTCCGAGTGCTGCTCGTAAAGGAGTCCGGAATCTTTGAATTTTTAACAATCCGCCGAAATCTCTCCCGAATAAGAGCGTGCAGGAGGAACAAGAGGAAGTGGTTCGAGGAAGAAACATTCTCAGGCACGAATTTCTTAGAAATTCTCACTCGAAACATGTTAGTTCCGAATATGTTCAACAGCAAGTTAAGGAGTCCGGAGTTCCTTTTCTCAATAAAAGTCGGAAAACCATAATTAGGGCGAATTAAAAATTTTCATTCGCTTATCGGGAAGCAGATCGTAGGCCACTTCGCATCGAGAAAGCAATGATGAGGCGCACGACATCTGATTATCTGATGAAATCTTGCAAGTCTTGTTCGTCCAACGTAAGATGGCATTCGCATCTCCTTTAAAGGAGGTTCTAAATAAAGTATGAATATATATATATATATATATATATATATATATATATAAGTGCCACGGAACTTCGAAATACACACCAACAGGTGTGGTAAACAAAAATTTGTCCTAAAACTTCTGACATCACAAAATATTACTCAAAATGTAATAAAACTAGCGGAAGGGTCCGTTGAAATTCAACGGGGACGATAAGCAAACATAAATGAAGTTATCCTCTCCAAAGATTTTATCAGCTAATGGTGGACGGGTAGAGGACCCTCTTAGCCTTTACATAGATGACTTCATGGTTTGTATATTGGTATGCATTAAAGATCTTATCTAGGAAAAGGGATTGAGAACGAAATTCATGATGTTTGGAAGAAGTATGCATATACCTACTTGTAGGTTTTTAAATTGTATGCATTTAATATTACTAATTATACGGTTTAAATGGCTCATATACGATTGTGGACAGTCAAGAAGCTTTACAGACCCAAATTGGCCCCAAGCAAACCTTTACCGATAGATTCCAACACTACTTGCCTCTCATTTTTCCCATTCTACCAATACCGTGCATTACTTATGAGACGATATTTAAATCCACTTTAAATCTCCTTTGCGCGAACTTAGGGTCATTTTGGAAAATCTCTAACGCTTATATGTGCCTTGGAAACAGGTAGTAGTGCTATGCTTCTTAGTCTAAATTCGTTACAGGATAAATGCTTTGGGTTAAGTGAGCTTTGAAGTAAAATATTACTAAGATATACTCGTCGTGATTCTAATTATTCATAATGTTCGCAATTGTATTATTTCTAAAGAGTGTCTTTAAAGGTATTGGTTTACATTAATATTCTGACAACAATATATTAGGTTTATGTAGTGTTCAGTTTAATTTCAAGTGATACAGTGGGTTAATAACATACTCATATGTGTGTTATTAACCCTGTCATATTCGTTTATGTTGGCGTAGGAACTGAGTTCTACTTATACTTTATTATTAATAAATGCAAATATTAAATAAGTAATTTTAATAAACTTAATAAATTCATTTCACTTCCACTTTATAACTAATTATAACACTTATAAAGTATCTGAAGTATAAAAAATACTTCACAGCACCTAACGTATGTGCTATGATTTACAAAGAGGAAATGGCAATGTCACGAGAAATATCTGTGTAAAGGAAACATACCAATTTATTTAGAATATTCTGAGGTTTTTCAATCGAAAATACCACTAAATAAACTTATTTTCAGCGATAAAACAACTGAGGCGAGAGGCTAGCTCTAGAAATTTCCGCCATATAGTTTGTTTACATCCATGATGCATTGCTGTTAAAGTAACTTTCAAGAGTTAAATATCAATTAAAGTTTAAATATCGACTATAATGCGTTTTGTTAGAGTTTACGTGACGATTTCAGTGAAGATCGACTCTAAATATATGTCATAATATCAGACCTAAGTTTAGAAAATCAGTTTTAAGTTGTACATAATTCCATGCCATGTAATTGATAGTGACAATAAGTTATAATAATTATTGCACTGATATACTTTTAATTATTTTAATTCTACAAATAATTAAACATATTTACGTATTACCTTTTCTGTCAGGTGTGAAATATTCAATATCCTGCTACTTCACCACTTGTATTTCAACACCTCAAAAAGAACAAATATAATAATAGAAGACGTTAACTTACTTAATCAGGTTAATCATTTTCGTTGACCGCAGAAATACGATGTTGTAGATAGATCTGTTTTATAATTTAAGTCAGAATATAACATTAAAAAGGTCTTCAACTTACCAAGGAGTGTACAAATAATGGTAAAATTGCAGTTTACGTGCCCACCCTTTGTTTTCGAAATTCGCCGCTAGACGGGAGCACCTGTATCACCTGTATTTTTTTTACCAAAATTTCTTCTATTCTATCAAAATACTGGCAATTTCTAATCGAAATCGTTATTCCACGACTAAAATAAGAAACTTTATTTAATCTTCCTTATGTTGATGGTATTCCCGACTTTTAACAACGATTCTTTATAATTTAATTTTGCAAAAGAAATAACCCCTGCAACCGATAAAAGTGAAGTTTACGTGTTAAGTCATGTAACCCTATTATGGACTCCTGGGTTCGAACCCGGGATTGTGGGAATAGTTTCCCTAGGGGTTTCTAACTCGTAGAAACACAATGCAGTTTGTTTCGAATCACTAAACCGTTTCTGAAATAAAGGAGGGACGGACGGACGGACTCTTCGGAAATTATATATAAGGATGTTTGACGTGCTGCAGGAATGTTTCGTTCTCTCTTTCCTTATAACAGAATTATTTATGCGTATATCCGAAAGGGGTCAATTTGTAGAATAAATCATTCTTTAGCGATGTTCCCAATCTGCAACACCAGCGGATTAGCTGTACCGAGAATTGTGAATTAAAAAATCATAAATGCACTTAGCAATGAATAACCCCGATTTTAATATTTCATTCTGTTTATGTATTTATTAATAACCATTGCAAATTGAAAATATGACTTTACAATTTGACATGAAATCCAAGTGGTAAGACGTAAGCCATGAAACGAAAAGTCTACAAATTTCCATCAATGAATTTAAAAAGCATTCGCCTTTAAGAATCCGGTAGTTGGAAATGCAAATAAATATCACTAGTTTCCAAATTTGAAAGAATATGCCCGTTTTAATTGTCTTCTTTACAATTTCAGGTAGCAATTCTCAGCGATAATGGGAGTATAATTCTACTATTACTAATCCAACAAATTTTCTCCGAGGCCAAAGACAGATAATTCCTTGTAAAAAATCCATGGTAGGGAAACTTTTACTATACCACTATTTATTCAGAATAATACGACCCAGATTTCGTAGCGTCGCTACATCTTCAGGAAGAAACGAAACCTGGGTCGTGTTATTCTGAATAAATAGTGGTATAGTAAAAGTTTCTTTGCCGTGGATTTTTTACAAGTTAATAAGTACCACAAAATTAACCCTGAATCTGTATCGTTTACATATAATCCCGTTTAAATGGCTGAATTGTAAGAGCGGTCTCTAAAAGAGTGAAATAAATAAAGTCATCGATGCAACTATTATCATTTCCAAGTGAATAGCAAAAGAGTTCTCACAAACTGTGATATTCGCTCACGAAATTTGTGTGTTTTCTAAAAGTGAAGGTAAAGCAAAGCTTCTCTCTCTCCTTAGCAATAAGCAGCACCACAAAATAAGTGATAAATATATTCCTAAGCAAAACATTGAGCGACAATAAAAAGAGCGATGTTTGGAGCCAATTCCATTAGAAGGGGTTCAACCGAACGAATTTGGACTTACAAATTAACTTTGCGCGAAAATTGAGAGTGGCAATCCAAACGAAGCGAGGGTTATGAAGTGCGCTCAGTCGCCATATTTTGAGCGATTTTATGGAAATTACAGTCAAAGATGGCGTAGTCATTACAGAAACAAACGAACTCCAGGAAGGGGTTTTATTGGACAGTTTCGAAAGCACCTTGACAGTGTAATATCGTATCAGCGAGAGAAATTACGATTTCACTATTGGCGCTAAAAGAGGTGCGAAGAGATTGGTGCGAAAAGGAGCGAACTAGGTGAGTCTATATCTTCTATATGGAACAAATTTGCTCTCTTTAAGCTGTTGCTCTCATTAACTAAATCTGTGAAGTTGTGTTTCCCAACCGGTGCACCACAATTCAATTCTTGTTGTGTCGCGTAACGTACAATGGTGGCGTTTTTCCAATTTTATCAATAAGCACGAGCAGATTCATGTTTAATGTTGCGCTACTTGTTATCGCGTGAATTGCAAAACCAAACTTTTATTAGACCACTTTATTTTAAGGATGACCCCCAGCGCCGCAATATCTTCTCTCGTGTTATCCTCTAAATAAAGTCTAATAAAAGTTTGGCTACGGTTTTTCGGCTAAATTTGGAAATTATGATTCTGTTTAGCGACGAATCATTTTATTCGACTCCATTTCCAATTGAAATATCAAAAAAACAAAAAGCGAGGTTCAGTGCGACCCGTTTGTGTGCCTGGGAAGAGCGATTATACCAACTTAGGTAATCAACAAAGTAAGAAATATTCAGAAATTTTGAATAAATGCGATGCTTCTCTACAGTAAATGGTACTTTTCGGTATCGCGTGTTGGTTTAGCGAATGCTTTAAATGACGATTGAAAACAAAAGGCGAAATGCAATACTCACACCTCAACAGACGATGGAATATCGTCTAAACAAATCCGCCATTTTTAATTTCATCTCCGAAAAAGAATAAATATCGGGAGGTGTTTAAAATCAACTGAATGTACCGACAGAAATCCTCGAAATTAGTTCCGCGAAATCTGCGCCATTGCATATAATCCTAGAACATTAGTCTGCGGTTTAATCATCGCTACCTTATGTGACCTCGTTGTGGCGCCATCTCTTTGAAGCGGGCGGAAATAGTTGTGGCGGGAAACATCAAACATTCGCCCATTGACTTTGCGCTGTTTAATTCCGAACGATGGCGATTCCCACTAGCGGACATTCACTTCAAATCCCTATTTCCATTTAGACGACTGGCCGTTGTTCCGCCAAAATCCACGAATCCTGGATTTTATGGAAAAACGCTTCGAGAAGTTAAAATCTTCTGAAATATTTGACGATTCGGTCATATGTCTTTGAATAGAAAATATTTTAATTATTTTAGAATGATTTGTTTAAAACTTCAATTAGCTATTACTAACGCTATTTCTTTTAGAGGATCCACGAAGAGATGAAAATAATTCCAAATTAGATGAAATCAGATCGTTCAAATTTAGCATTGTTTTACATGAATACATACTCAGTAGGGTCAATATAAAAATTGTACGCTACACATATTTGAAAAAATACACGAGCTAAAGTTGAAATTTCCATCATGGTATACTTTTAGAAAGAATCATTATTCCAAAACAATTAATGATTAAAATCAACCCCGAACGATCGATATATGATTAAATCTTTCCAAACGATTTTCCCCTCATCATTCACACAGAAAAAGGTTTCACTTTTATGTGATATAGCGACAGGAGGCCTTCTCCGATTCTGTTATCATAAATTAGAATAAATAGTCGCGAACCAGCTTCGCTCCGCTATTTCTTCTTAAACATTTATTCGCCTCTCTTCCTTCTTTATTTCCTTCATCTTATTTCTTTTGATTCTTTTTTCTTTTCCCGAGAAAAATAAGAATGTCACGGGTAACTGAAAAAGACTACTACACGTGCTATGCCGATCTTAAATGAATTATATTTTAGAGCCCGTATAAAATGTTCTCATATGTCAATGTATGAAGAGTGGTGCGGTGTGACGTCTCGAGTGAATATATCCCGGGATTCAAAACAAGGAACGTACCAAGAACTCCGGGACAATTTTCTCGAACCGGAATCATAAATCGTTCACTCCTGCGATTCATTCAATTAATTCCATCCTTTGTAAGGGTAACATCGTGTTTAATGGAAATTGAGATTGTGCTCATACAAACGCATAGATAAGACGCTCAATTTTTTTAAATTAAACTAATTTCCCACCGCAAATCACTCCTCGCAAAAGACCTTCTGTCATCACTTCACGTAAGTTTCCATGACTTCTGATTTCTCATTCAAACTTAATATCGTGCATCCTAAGAAAGGAAAAAAGTAAACGAAAGGATATACCAGTTCCTCTTTATCAACCTTGATTAGATTTTTTTAGTAACTCTCATAATTTCAGTTATTCATCACCTTCGCTTTATCGCATTTTTATAGCAATTTAATTTTATAATCTAACATTTACAGGAACAAATCAGTAATTCTAACAAAGTGGACCTGCGAAGGAATGTTTGAGCTTAACTCCCATTTTACTGTCACTCGCAATGAATCACTCCCTGAAAAAAATGCCCTCTTTAATATCTCGCCTTCTTCAACTTTCACTTACACTTTACTCTTTTAGTGTCCGAAATATCATCACAAATATTTTCTCTTCTTTCGGGTGATAAGAATTTCATCTCTCATATACATTGCAAACGGACATCTCGAAAGAGAGAACTGTGGACACAGCGGCGATAAGTTTGGATTTCCAAAAACAAATGTCTTTGACTTTGGGGAACGCAACGAGAATCAATTTTACAAGAAATTGCGAAGGAAAATAAAAAACGAAAATACGAGAAAAGTTAAAAACAACCGCTTCTGTCCGACGGAAGTTTAAAATACATTTATCTAAAGAGAGGGGAAATGACTTGAAGGCGAAGATGCCAACTTTTCTTTGGAAGCGCCTCTGAATGAAGCAGGAAGAGGAAAGTCACTAAAATGTATCGCAAATTACTAAAAAGTGGTCTGTGTTTAGTCAACAGAGGGCAAAAAGTCTCGATTTTAATATACTCCGCCAATAGCAACACAAAAGAATCAGATGCCATTGAGAGGCGCATCATGACACTGTCAACATTTTTGTGTGGTCACAAAAACAGGTTTTTCATTAGAAATATATTCATAGTTGAATAACTTAACATTTACTATAATAATATCTTAAAAATATGTTATTTCTCTATATAGATTAATGAAGAGTTTTCCGAAGAATTTATATACATCAAGCATTCAAGTAATATTGAAAATAATGCGCGTTAGAAAGTTTTCTGTTAAACACGTGTAGAATTAATTTTGAACGAAAGTCTTCTATCAATCTTCTATCGTCTTGCAATCAATAACATCCACCGATTTTGCTTTCGTTTTATATCACGTCAGTTTTAATTTTAAGGTGATGCTTCGATAATGACTTGAATGAACATTACTCTTTATGTCAATTGTAATTAATTCGCAATATAACCAAGTCAGGGTGCCGATACTCCGGCCCTGGCTAACCTTAGCGCAGAACAATGAAAAATAGCATATAATGATGATCAATGAGACAAATGCAATTATTCTTCATCTATGTGCAATAAATCCACGGAATTGAGGGAGTATTTATAACCGAACTCTTGTAAACTCAACTGTTCGTCGGATTCGCCTTTTATTGCAAGTACATACATATAAAGAGACTTATCGATTGTTGTTCTTAAAATTATCGAAATCGATATGCGCCCATCAAACAAGATGTGATTCATTCGTGGGCTTCCTTCAAACGAGGAAGTCGCATAATTTGAAGTATCCTTTATTAATTGAGTAAAACCTAAATAGAAACTATTTCCTTTTGGATTGGACCGAATGCGTCGGGAATACGGCACGTGGGATGGGAGAGAGTTAAACGGATTTCAAGGCATTTATTAGAGGCGTCTATTTATACTCCCCCAGATCTATTTCGGCCTGTGTCCACTCTTTCAGGGTGACCACTAACCAACCGAATTAACGGCGCTCGGCATTTACATACATTTAAAAGCAACTGAAAATGTGTATTGCCTTATTCACTCTGAATTAAATAGCGAAGCCGATCTCGTTCCCATAAGAATACGTGGGCCTCATTAGAAATAATGGAAAGAATCAATGATAGATCATACGAAGAAAAGAGTCAATTTTCCGAGATTTTATCTTTTTTCATTACGATTAAAAAATCGATGGCTCGAAATTACGACCATGCATAAAAGGAGTCCATCCTGTTGAAAAGGTGCCGAAAATAAGAGGGGAGCGGCAGGAACGTTTTGAGTTTCAGTTCTTTGATATTCCACATTCCAAAGTAGACGAGATGTGAAAAGCTTTTGATAATCCTTTTATTTCGTTGCAATCGATCGTGTTCTCGAGAGTGAGTTGCAAATATGATACGAATTTCATGAGCCGTTTATCTAATCTACGTTTAATTTCGTATATTTCTGTTTATGATCAACTAAAATTCCAAATCCAGGAATTGCAAAAGTTGTAAACTTACTCATCATTAAAAATCGAAGCCCTACAAATAATTGTCTTCTTTCTCTTGGTCTCCGGTTCGTTCCCCGGCGTGTTGAATTATTCCCGTTAGTGATACAAACAAAGTAATGTTTAAATTCAGTGGAAATAGCAATTTTCGGATTCTGCTTCTTTACTAAATTGAATTAAATGGGAAAATCGTACTAAACCATACTGCTATACTGTAGTTTCAGAAAACTGGTATCTCTTAGGTTTTTTGCATCCTCAATTCTTCTAATGTTTTTCTCATTCTCTTTCATTTATTTATTCTATAATTAATGGGTTAGTCTCAATCACGCCCAGAAAAGACGATTATCATTATTATATAAGCCGTAAGAGAGAAATTCTATTAGAACTGGTACTCTTATCATAGATAACAGAGTTTGGTTCCAAATAAGGGCAAATTTGGTAAGATTAAAAATTCTTGTTATCGATATTCTTTCCCATTGAGGTATTTCATTTCTATAAACATAAGTGTTGCAATTAACCCTACCACCATTTCCCCGTTGAGAATCAACGCTAACTACGGTAATTGATGGATTATATTATCGGTGTAAATTGGTAATTATATGCCACTATCTGGAGCCCCAATCAATTCTCATCGTACTTTATTTGAGATCGAATTTTAACTATTTAACACCCCTTTCGATACCTCGTCAAAATGCATTTAATCAATATTCTTTCCGCAATTAGAATAAATAAACACGAGTACAATGGCGTGCCGCTTTCTCCTAATAATGGCTTCCGATCGGTTGGTTATCTCCGGTCTCTTCCGCTGCGAGGCGCTGTTATAGGAAGGATCGCCTCTCGGGTCACTTGCTGACCACCAAACACATTCATCTAACACCGGAAGTGGGGTTGATCCTCTTCCCATTTTAGTTCGGATTTGCTTTTCATTACTTATTAATGTGTTTATCTGAAACTGATGTCAGGTCATTCCGAGATCGGAATCAGCTCCGGATTTACGTATAATTTTTCCAAATTGGCAATGCGAAGCGTAAATGATCTCGTTATATTCTAGCAGAGTTTGCGCTTAAAAGTTCCCGGCAATTAAAAAAATGTCTGATCAATGAAATAAACGGAGACAGCGTAATTAATAATACTTCGGCGAGAATTATGGGCGATGTAAAGAGAAAGAGGGTCAGAAAGAGAACAAATAGCGGACGTTTCTTCGGAAGAGACATTTTCAAACAAAGGAACTAATCGTTATTAGATTGACAGTGAATTCCACAGAAATGTTAACACAAGTCGGAAAACACGCCGGAAGTCCTAATTTCACGATTTGCACAACGCCAGAGGCGAATAATCCGGAAATGCAATCGCAAGAGGTGAATAATCCGTATTTACAGCACTCCTGGGGAGTTCAATTTAACTATCACGGGATGACAACGTGTCAATAGCAATATTTATCGATATAACCAACCAAAATTTGCTTGTAATTATTTCACCACTGGATATTCTTTAAGAGTAATCTCAGAGACAAATATGCTTCGGAAACACGACTCCTCGCA
The DNA here is from genome assembly GCA_947579665.1 of Sympetrum striolatum. Taxonomy (NCBI): domain Eukaryota; kingdom Metazoa; phylum Arthropoda; class Insecta; order Odonata; family Libellulidae; genus Sympetrum; species Sympetrum striolatum. The sequence continues at coordinate 90,275,481 of OX388350.1, forward strand.
CACGCCTGAGTGCATTTTTATTTCTTGATTCACTATAATAAGGTTTAAACGTTGCTTTTCCTCCATTCTCTCCTAGTGTTAGTTTAGAAATTAGTCAGATCGACAAAATTCCGTTGATTTGATCACATTTCGGCCACGATTCTGTTCGCCAATCCAACTCTACTTGTTTAACCCGATGTTTACTTTCCCGATCGATAAGCAAGAGCTACTCATACCGATTCTCGGGAATTTGTTTTCTAATTTGTGATGTCGTTTTTTCGGACATATTTAGCGGAAGTAGAGCGGCTAAAATGGTATATGAGAAGGATGTAAATAGTTCTCAAAAGAAAAGCGGAATGAATAAAAACGATGAAGAAAAAGGCGCAAGTTGACTGAATGAAGACGAGGGACGAATATTGAGAATGGTCGTACTTACAAGATGAAGAGAAAACACTGAGCCATGTATAGTGCGCGTATATATATAATGTACGTGGGGATTGCTCAGTTTCTCCGGTCCAGAGGTACTTCGTGGCACGTCCATCTCAAAGTGACCCGCAATGAGATTTGGGCGGTGGAAGATACTTTTTATTTTCCGAAAGGAGGGTTGACAATTTAAGGATAGGCACAGGTGTTAACGAATGTTCTAAGATGCATTTAGTGTAATTTATCAGATGCACCAAAATTGTTTTTCGTGAAATCTTTCATTTGGGCGTCTTTCCCCACAGCGTTACGTTAAGATGCCAAAGATTGTAGACCGTTATTAAATACTTACAAATATTCAATATTATAAATTTATTTGTTGAATATTGTAGTTTATAATAGAGTTTGAGTTTTAGTGCTATAAGTACAAAATAATAAATTAAAAAAATATTTCCCCCCTATTTAAAATCAAAATTCTTTACCGTTGTTTTAAAATAAAAATTGTTAACTTGTTACATACAATGATTCTTATGATTTCTGTTTCCGTTATTTACTGGGTCCAGTGATATGAAAATACGACTCAAAAGAGCTGTCGGTGGCCGATATAAACGCTTAGGTTGAAGAAGGGCTCGATGCAGGGGGATAATCATTCTGTGGACGTTCTTCAATTCCAGTGTATTCGTGGATTTTGGAGACTGTTTGTGCTATCTCCGTTCTCAGTCTGGAGATCAGACACAAGAAAAGCATGATCTAGAGTTTAATCGAATTAATAAATTCCACATGGAAAAAAGAGGGAACCGCATTGATAAAGGTTTTCAGATTTCATCCAAGCTGAGCCCACCTACGTTTCGCACTGATAACTGGTCTTTTTAGTCAGTGCAACTATAGATATTGGGTTGGTTCTTCCCACAAACCTCGGGGGAAGATACCCAACGCCATTTCATGGCAACACAGTTATCCCACAAGCCAACCACCAAATGAACATCTGAAACTCATGTTCTTGAGAGAAAGGTCAACATTGAAAAGCAACAAATCGAGGTGCTCACGGAAATGTTTTCTTCTAAAGCAAATCGGTTTCAGTCGGACAAAAGAAACCCTAAAAATGACTGAGCACTGTAGTTCTGGAGACTGAGGGAATTAAAACGATTTCTTCACCAGACCCCATACTAAAAAATTATTTCAGCTCTTCATAAATATTCATCATAAACACTAATATGTATTGTGACATTCTTCGCACGTTTAATACTTTTATGTTCACTCGCTGCGAATTAAAATACATCAAATTTGTTTACAAAACTCATCTTACAATGTTGTTTCCAAAGAGTCGTTGGCGAATACCAAAAAACACACGACCCAGACTCGTAATATCCTAGAAAAAGAGGAGATTTTGAGTAGACAAAAATCTGATCTACATAGTTAACGGATTTTCTGGAAATAGTTTTGTTTCTGTTCAGCCTTTCTCTGTCTTTGTTCTTTTTCTATTCTCACTCAGTCTCTAAGTTTTCAGGTTTTTCTTCATGCGTTCTTGTGATTCGCAAACAACTCTTTATAAACAACGTTGTAAGATGAGTTTTGAAAACAACTTTAATATATTTTCATTATGTTATTGTTGTGACCCTTCAATTGATGTTCCAATTGCTGTGACAATGTGTTTCCTTCCTCCCTCGATCACTTTTCTTGTATTTCAACTGAACGCTCTAACGACATCTTGGTTATTTTTATTGAAACATTCTTTTTGTGGACTCTACTATGTGAGTTTCACTTTGTCTATGATTATGATGGAGTTACACTTCAATCCGTCATTTTCTTCTATAATACTACAAACACGAGTACTTTCCACAATAGTACAGCTATGAACACGAGAGACAAACTTAAATGAAGTATACTTTCCTGGCACACCATTGGACTAATGAAAATTTTTCATTCGTCAAGATACGGAACTGCTAAAATGAAAAAAGTTGTATTACGTCTGCAGATGCTCTGCGGGAATAGAAAAATACTGAGAAAAACACTTCATCTCTAATGGTTTGATCTTGTCGGAGAAATGACGTCATTTCCGTTTAGCGCAACCACCTTCGAAGCGCAGGGGAATAATGTGGGTCGGAACAGGGATCAACGAACAGCAGTTCTCATTAATTAAAATTAGGTGACGCGAAAGAGCGGAGTCGCTGAATGAAACAACAGTATCATAGGCTCGCAATTACTGCCCTCCGACGAAGAGGAACTCGTTTGGGAGACGAGCATTTCCCTCTAAGACGTTTATAGTGAATCCATAAAACACTTCCGGATGATGATTTATGACGTAATAATTATCTGCGAGACTCCGGAAGATCAGCGTCCGATAAAACATCAAACTCAGCGAATAGAAATGAGAACCAGTAAATTTTACGTATAATATAATTCGTTCGGTCATTCTGAACTCATAATGATTATTCATTCATGAAAACATGTAAATGAAATTTAAAACCCAATGTTAACATTAATGATGTTAGTAAAAGCGACACGGAAGAAAAGAATAAAAAAACCCGTATTCGTCTTGCTTAAATTTCGTCGACGAGAGAAATTTTCCGATCGGAATCAGTTTCGTGCAATTTAGAGGAATTTAAACGTTTCGCATTTACAGTTCGTTTTAACGGTCCATTTAGGAATGAAAACTGGCTTAGTGAAGAATTTATTTGAATATAGATGCGGAAATATGTACAAATATGATAATTTCAATTTTTATTGCAATGGGATTCCGCGTGCATCGTATTTTATTACAGAAATTCCGTCCAATGAAAATTCAGGAACACATTTATGGTTGAACACTTAATCCTAGTCCTGGATGCTTAAACAAATTTTGGCACGAACTTTTCATCTGTTTCTCAGGTAGTTGAGAGGGCTGTTTTCATTACAATCAAGGATTGGCCTCAAAACCGCTGACTTTCTTTCCTGAGGAACGCAAAAAGAAGGACGCGATGCATTCAAATATTGATTAGAGTAGACAATATCACAATTCAATTTCGCGTTCTTTTAATTGAATCGAGCGGAACGATGGGGCTTAAGTTTATTTATTTAATTGTAAGGATTACAAGTAGGCTCTAGGCAGTCATCTTTTCTTAGGGGAAGAAAATACCTGACTGGTAATCACCCTAGTTGAGAGGAAAACCTCCCAAAGGCAGTTTTATGAATTTAATGAAAACCTTACGTTATGTTACCGTTGACTGAATATTTCCGAAGATAATGAATTGTTTTTGTAAAGGACGTTCTTGATGGGAAATGCCTCTCTCTTTGGGTCATCCGTTCTCAGTCTCCTTGGTCACCATTGTTTCGTATTGGGATCGATAGAGCCATTGATTTGGATCGCCTTTCGAAGGCGACTTTGATTTCTCTCAGTACAGAATGTCAGTCATTCGAGCGAATTTGCATTTGGATGCTCAGTGCAAATGAAGAACAACGAACGAGTACATCGCAGATTCGCTTGGTTTTTGGACACCCAAGTTCCATGCTTATTCTTATCGAATGAATCCGTCAAAGGGGTAATTTGAAATGCTAATTTCACTCCTTATTTCTTTTAAAAGGTTTTCTCAATTATTGAATAGTTATCGTTTATAGCATCGCTAATAAATGCAAACATTTATCGGCGAATTACACTTAATTCTGCAGCAAAGCTCGTACTTTTCCGTGAAATATGTATGTAATTAAGAGGAATTGGATTAGTTCTTTTCCGAATATCAATTTCTCACTTTCTGCGACCTTCTTTATTGTCACCATTTTGTTTTCCTCAAAACAACTGCGGTTGCGTCCCGTCCCTAGAATAGAATTCACACAAATCGATAATGAGAAAACCATTTGAGCTATTCGTTTGAATATTTCATTTGAGGTATATTTTATATCTGTCGGTATATTTTCGGAAAAAGAACGTAAAAGTATGTTTTACGCATTTTTATGAGAATAGTGAATTTCTTAGCATGGTAATAAAGATTTTTAGCAACATGAAATAATTTTTCGATATTATAATGATTTAAAAAATCTCATGAATGAATTGGTTTCATATTTTTGACAAATGTATTCCTCAAAAAGCCGTTTCTGTGCCCCTTCGCATCAAAACTTTCCAGGAATTATTTATTAAATTACACTAAACTTTAATAACTTAGAAATTAAAATAATCTTTCTTAATGAGGAGCAAAAATAGAAATGAAGTGCGCGCAAAAACGAACGGTTATACTTTCGCTAATTAAAAATGTTAATTAATTTATTTATCCGCATCATGTATGGCAGGGGAGACCGGGGCTGGTTGGTCATAGGGGCTGGTTGGCCCAGTCGAGTTATTTAATACAATAAACGCTAGATCGTGCTAGGAATCAATCAGTAGGTTGTTAGTACTGCCCCCCTCCATCTACAGGACCAATATTGCCGGCGGAGCAGTTTTGGAAAAGTTGTAGCGATTAATTGTTTTTGTGCGTGCTTCAGTAAAATTCTACTCGTCGGTTAAATGTGTTTTATTTAACTTTTGCTTACTTTAGGTGCAAAACAGATGAATATTATAATTAAAGGTCATAGTTTAAGGATTATTAATGTATGGCATACATTCGAAATAGCTTCAGTGGTTTATGTCATTAATAGAATTTATTGTAAACAAGGCGATGGGGCAGGTTGGCCCAGAAACGACGGGGCATGATGGCCACCCGGGCCAACCTGCCCCGTCCTATATATTTTTTAAACTCGATGAAAGGTTAATTTTAATGGTGTGTATAATTCGTCCAGTTTATTCAATTATTAATATAATTTTCGAAGTTAAACATATTATGATACGTTAAAGAGGTCAAAAGATCGTCATAATCACGAGATTAAAAGCATTTCAAAAGAAAACACGAACCTGTAAAATTTGTTATCATCTTTAATAATAACAATAATTATCATTTTTCCAACGACATACATATGCATGTATAAGACATGTCAATAATATACAATCGATCAGATCAACACAACACATTCAAATTTTACATTATAATCACATTATAACATACATTAGAGTAATGATACAGCAAAAAAATTGTTCTTAACCGTTTTCGATAGGTCGAGGTTGCTTCAAAGTCATAATCGATCGACAATCGACCTAAACTGCCAAGCATCAACGAAGGGCAGTCTTCCACGGTAAGTTGCTTTGAGTCATTGTTAAATTATTTCCTTTTTGTGCATTATATTAATTTCCATATTTTACTAGTTTTTTACTACATAGCTTGTTGTGTAGTGATGGTGTGAGAACTGTGAGTGGAAGGGGCTACCCCCGCATTGTTTAATTGTAATGTGAGCGTGGGGGAAGGGGGTATGCCGCCTGAGGACATATTTATTAACAGTATTGTTGGTAATTAAAAGTATTGTTGGCAGTACTCCCGCCGCATACAATGTAGTCTAAGTGTGGGGGAACATTGTTATTGTAAGTATTGTTGCCGTAGAATAAAGGGGAACGCCACAGCCCATCAAATCGCCATTCGGCCCAACGAGGTGAATCCAGTAGCAGGTCTGCCCGCACGACTACCCTTGCTGTGTGGTCGGCTCGCAAGACTTCCTGGACTAGGTACGCTCGACTACCGTATAGCGTGGTCAGCTCGCACGACTTCCCAGTTACTGGTGGGGTCGGCCCGCTCGACTACCGTAGTGCGTGGTCTACTCGCTCGACTACCGTACCGCGTGGTCGGCCAGTAAGGTTTGGGTCTAAGATATTCTCTTTCTAATATTGTAAATTGAGCCAACCTGAATAAATTGATTTTTGGAAAATACTCTTTTTCTTAATGTCACCACGGCATTAATTGGTGTCAGGTGTGTCAGAGGAACGAACTCGCGTGCTAATAGGACATTAATTGGTCAGTTGTGTCAGAGGAACGAACTCGTGTACTAATACGACATTAATTGAAATTTGTTTACCTTATTTGAGTATTAGTTTCGTTCAGCATGGGCGTGTATTTTTCATCTATGTTCAATTCGCGTGGTCAGAATTCGGTTAGTATGGTTGAGTCAGTTGGCAGTCCTAGCAGAACAAATCCGGATGTATTATTTTTTCCGTCCAGCTCAAACTTTTCTCATCCTACCGGAAGTAGCAGAGATAGTATTCCTTCTCGTAGTTTTGATGAGGAATTACCTCAATTAAATGTCATCTCACCTGTTGACGCACCCCAATCGACAAGTGTCTCAAGTCCAGTTTCAGCACCTTCAATTGGGAATCAGATTTACCTCATTCCGTGCTTTAGCGGGGACGATGATATCACGATAGAGAAATTTTTAGAAAGCGTAGAAATTACGAGTCAATTTAGTACTTGGACGGAACAGCAAACACTGCAAATTATAAGATTGCGATTATCGGGTACCGCCGCCGATTACGTACAGGCAAACCCACATATTCTTCAGTCATACGAGCATCTATCCACTAATCTAAAACGTAGATTCTCATTAAAGAACTCGCCCATCATTCTCGAACGTATGTTCACGAATTGTATTCAAACACCTCTTGAATCCGTTAGTATGTACGCAACCCGACTACGGAAAATTGCGAGGCAGTTGCGAGAAGTATCTCACGATCCACGCTCAGATTCATCCAGGGCAATGATAGAACATCGTCTTTTGACTCAATTTCTGACAGGCTTACGAGAAGATATAGGCCGTTTTGTACTGGTTAGGGACCCAAAGACGATTTTGGAAGCGGAGGAATATGCGTTAATCGAAGAAGCGAACACGAAAAATTATGCGAATAAATATTCAGACGTACATGCGGTACAGCAATCCTTTGTCGCGAACCGACAGATTAACCAAAACAGTATGCAGTCAGAGATAAGAGGAGGAGGTAACGTAAGCAATCAGATACTTAATACAGATTACAAAACTGGGGCGAGAAATCTAATCCGAAATTGTTATCTTTGCGGACGCGAAGACCACATTGCTCGTTTCTGTAAAAATCGTCAAAGAGCATGCTATAATTGTGGAATTACAGATCACTTGTCACGAGACTGCCCTCTTTTGTTTTGCGGCAAATGTAAAGAACACGGGCATCGTCCAGTTCAATGTCCGCAGAGAGTTGAGAGTTCGATTTCGGGAAACGCGTCTGCCCCGGCCTGGCGGTCGGAGAAGAATTAATACTTGCTATTTCTCCAGAAGCGGGACTAATTGTCAAAGGGCATATAATGAATAAGGAGTACAGACTTCTCGTAGATACTGGAGCCGCGGTTACAATTATCCATCAGAGAAATTTCCCGTCGGAACTTTTTGACATTAGCTCGTATGGACGCCCCATTCGCAGTGCTTCTGGTCATTTCCTTTCCGTTAGTGGGCAAACTATTGTTCCCCTTGTAATTGATGGACATATTTACTCTCACGAGGCTTTAATTGTAGATCTTGGATCAATAGATTACGATGGCATCATAGGGCTTGATTTTATGAAAAGACATGGGTGCAGAATTGACATCGGCAATTCTGTTCTAACCATTGGGAATCTGCATCAAGTTAATTTAGAAGCGAGACATAATCGAATGGCAAACATCGATGTGATAACGTCTGTAGAACCCGAGGTAGATAACCCCAGAGGAGCAATTGCAGGAAAGTCCGTTAATACCGTCAAAACAGGCGAGAGACGAGAAGCGTAAAAAAGAGAATCGAATTGCTGGGGAGAATGGCATCACGTGTAGTGAAAGGGACACAGTTTCCGATAGGAAAGCGAAGAGTGGGAACGGCGGACATTCAGTGAATAGTGTTTCTGGCTTAGTGAATGACGTGGCTGATGTCTTGGGCCGTACTGTAGCTTCCTCATCGGAGAGAGTTAACTGTGAAAGAATTCATTTGGAAAGGAATGTTAAAATACCCCCAATGTCGATCGTCTTAACGCAAGCGAAAAATGATAGACTCGCCGATAGAGAGGTTCTTACGCTAGACTGTGACGGTGACGTAGTAGTCCTACCGCTAGGAATTATCCGTAGTAGGCCAAAAAAGGAAAGGGTGGGCACCTTAAGGGTAGAGAAGCGTCGATTAAAGTATCAATGGGACACATTGGAGGTCCTCAACGCGGCTCCAACCCATGACAGCCGGGAGTTGGGAAGTCCTCCAATGACACCTCCAAGAGCTCCGTCTCCAGGGATCGGTGGGGGACCAGTCGCAATGTCCAGCGGCAGTGGACAGCTGTGGTCACCCGGAGAGCAGCCAACCGGATGCGACGACGGGGAGCTGGGAGCCACCCCACGGACACCTCTGCACGCACCACCTCCCGGCCCAACAGAGCAACTTCTGGAGCTGGCCGTGACCCTTGAGGCGCCCCAGAGACCACCTCCGTCGTCGCATAGGAAGCGGCACAACAGAATACGCCGAAAGAAAAATTATTTGAAAAAAGGGAGGCAAGGAAGATGTCCTCCTCCCTAGGGAATCAATTTTGTATATAGACTTGCTTGTTTATTTTGTGTTTAGATCTTTTTCAGTTTGGGTTGTATATACGTAATTGTGTTTTATTGCATTTTTTGGGTTAAATTCGTTCAATTCGTTCATTCAGTGTTTGTTTGTTTGTTTTTTTTTGTTGTTTAAAGTGGAAAAGTGATTTTTTGGATCCCCAGAATTTTAACTGCCAAGGGGGTGATGTAGTGATGGTGTGAGAACTGTGAGTGGAAGGGGCTACCCCCGCATTGTTTAATTGTAATGTGAGCGTGGGGGAAGGGGGTATGCCGCCTGAGGACATATTTATTAACAGTATTGTTGGTAATTAAAAGTATTGTTGGCAGTACTCCCGCCGCATACAATGTAGTCTAAGTGTGGGGGAACATTGTTATTGTAAGTATTGTTGCCGTAGAATAAAAGGGAACGCCACAGCCCATCAAATCGCCATTCGGCCCAACGAGGTGAATCCAGTAGCAGGTCTGCCCGCACGACTACCCTTGCTGTGTGGTCGGCTCGCAAGACTTCCTGGACTAGGTACGCTCGACTACCGTATTGCGTGGTCAGCCCGTGTGACTACCTCTATAGCGTGGTCAGCTCGCACGACTTCCCAGTTACTGGTGGGGTCGGCCCGCTCGACTACCGTAGTGCGTGGTCTACTCGCTCGACTACCGTACCGCGTGTTCGGCCAGTAAGGTTTGGGTCTAAGATATTCTCTTTCTAATATTGTAAATTGAGCCAACCTGAATAAATTGATTTTTGGAAAATACTCTTTTTCTTAATGTCACCACGACAGTTGTTTATAGACACACACATCTGCCTCTCAATTAACTTTCTAAGAGTCTCCATTAGTAGTCCTTATGCCATAGGAGTATAATTTTGAAAGAAGTTTTTTATGGGAAACACTGTCACTGAAGGAAAATAGAGTAGTTTCATTGCTTTCAAAGAAACAATGAATATCACTGATCATTGACATGTCACATTCTATGGCACCTCTGCATTTCAGGAAACCAAATTGTGTGGGACTTATTATATAGTTCTTTTCAAAGTAATTACATATTCTTGAAAATAATGCTTTCTCTATTATTTTAGAAAAGACAGGAATTATTGATACGGGCATGTAGCTTGAAGGGTCATTTTCCCCACCTTTTTTGTGTATTGGGATAACTTTTGTGATTTTGATTGTTCTGGATAATTACCAGGTTCAAATATCTGATTAATAACTTTGGTTAGAGGATATGCTATAGCATGTGCTATGCCTTTTAACAGCTTTGAATTCATGCCATATATATATCGCAGCAGTTACTGGTTTTTAACGAGACAATTATATTGAATATTTCTTTTTCAGTTACAGGTGCTAAGTAAAATGACTTTCATTTCGAGTAATTAAACTATTAGATATATTATATTATAATAAATTGTGCTGTTTTATGTTAGAGCCTTCAAGTAACGTTTCAATTACATTGGTGAAGTAATCATTAAAGATATCAGATGACATGTTTGTTAAGCAGCTTTCAGACTTGAGTCTCAGCCTTGATTACTTTTCATAAAGCATTTGATTTATTATTAGATGTGGCAATGTATTAATTGTTTGCTTCCACTTTCGCTTGCCTAATCCTGTAGCCTTTTAAGGTCTTAACTGATAATCATTAGTTTTATTTCGATTACCTAAAGTTATACTAGTTTAACTTATCAAAAGATTGTATGGGTCAACGTGCTCCAGCCTCAGGGCCAACCAACCCTGATGTAGGGGCTGATTGGCCCACTCGACATGCATCCAGTAATTATTATATTTTTAATTTTTAAATCATATTTTCAAGTTTAATAATTGCCATCCAGATTCAGTAAGAATGCATCTAAAATTTAGCAATAATTTCATAAGGTTAAATATGTACAAAAATATAATATAAAATAAATAAAAAACCGGGCCAACCAGCCCCGGTCTCCCCTGTATGTAATCTACGAGATATTTGAGGGATATCAAGGAATAGATCATTTATTGTTACATTTATCGAGATTTTAATGTTTAGATCGAAGCTGAATAAACTTAAAATGGAATTTCACCAAGTAAAGCTTACGAGCACCGATATTGAAAGATTCTGAACAACACTTGGCTCTTCTCCACCCAAAGGATCGCTTTGAAGCCTCAAAAGACGGGCAATGCCAAATGCTTGCTCCTGCCACATCAATTAACTATAGTCAAGGAAATGCCTTGAACGAAACACTTCTGCCTGTATCACAACTTACGTAAGTTTCAGTACAGAGCTGTGTTTACGCTTTGCGATGAACTCAAAGGCTGAATTTAGACACCTTTACATTTACATATTCTATAAACTTTCTCGACGTGCATAAGGGGGAAAAGTTTATCCTCAACTAAGTTATATTGTTTCATCCATATTCTTCTGACACTTAAATGCTCTACATATTAATATTTACCTTGTTGAATTAAATCGATTATTTTCAATGAATTGAGAAATTTCACGTTCACGTACAATTCCCACTTATTTAATTCAACATTACCTTTGGTTACTCAAAACATATACTCACACAATTCTAATTTTCCTCTTTAGGTCGAAGTTCATCGAAAATACTACAGAGCGAGTGCTGCGATGCTTTTTCCCTCTCTTCACGATCACTGAGCGGCGTTCCGTTCAAGAGTCGCAAATCATCTCTCAATTCGAATCTGAGAAAATATCGATTTCTTCATAGCAGGGAATACGTGGTGCTAATCCACAGTAACAGGAAAAGCAGACAAGATTCTTTAATTTATACTAAACCACAAAAAACACACGCAAAACCAGGTTTCGATGCATAGCATCATTATCAGATACATACCCTTCTGGTGTGAATGTACCTAGAGCATCTTGTCTGCTTTTCCCGCAATCGATTTCTTCCTTTGAGCAGAATTATGAAGTGAATTTCCACATTTTATATATCCAAAAACGCATACCGACGTTTGGCAGGGGGTGCAACGTCAATCGACTTTATTGTTTGACCGAGGATCTTTATCAGTGAAAAGGGGCATTAAAACAATTTGATTGTGTCTCCGTTAACTATTCCATACCCGTAACTATTACATCGTCGGTCAGGTGAAAGATTGCGGATGTCGCTGATTCGTCCACACATTTCATCTGAGTTTATTTAGCAACATTTGTTTTGAATTAATTCTACGTTGGATTCCCCGCTTCTGCGAAGTTCTGCTGAACGCGCTCCGTCCATTGGATATTCCATTGAATACTGTTGGCATTATCGATTGCGTCAAAAAGCCATTAGTCCGGTGAAAACGTCTTAGCCAAATATATTACGCTTCTTTTTCTGCCAAGTGATACACATACTCGTTGGAGTTCGCCATTAAATTTCACTTCTCCAAATGCAGTTCATCAATAGCAAAAAACTGTTTTATTTAAATCTTCTTTTGATTCGAGGTCCATCAAACCCTGAGACATCCCTCGAAGATGGCATTTTATGAGCATCAACTCGAATCTGGAGTCCGGTGAAAGGTCCACAGTGATGATCGCCAACCGATCTTAAATTAGTCGACACTTGCTGGGTTCATGATCTTTGCTTCGACTCCCGTGGAACGCTGCCAAGCGATCGTTTATTAGATCCAATTTCGGAAGACAGATTTATAATCTAATCGACGGTTGGACTCTAATAGAAGCTGCGCTAGAGCGTAATCAAGTAATCACTTTTTTGAATGACGGAAATTGCCAGAGCTAATACAGATTAGAACTTCACGATTGATCGTAACAGATGAATAAGTGTGATGCAGTGAATTCGCCAAAAACATCACAAACGATCTGGAATAACTCAATCTAAAGTAACTTGAATATCATTTTCACAGTTATGGATCGAGAAACACACTCCCCGAACACTACGTGTAATATAATACAATCTTATTCTTATAAATAGCGTGTTTCTGCTCTAAGTTATGACGTGTGAATAATTATAACTGTAAATGCAATGAAAAGCATAGTTTTTTAATTTTGTACCCCCAACTCTTTTTGCAACAAAGTCGCGCTGTAAAAACTAGCATCAGCGTCGAATCATCCGAAGAGTTCCGCTAAAAGTTTCGCCGCCGCTCAAAAGGCCAAAGCGCTAATCTGCAGACTAATAATAAGAAAAATGGGTCCGACGGTGGAAGTGAAACTTCTTTGGCCATTCGCACACACACACGCACACAGACAGGATATATAAATGAAGTATAAGACATTTTTCCCTGTTACTAAATATATTTATCTTCAATCAGTAATTTCTTCTATAATCATTCTTTCATCATGGTCATTTTCTAGTTGGTCATTAGAAATCGTAGGATTTTCCAAGAAAGACTCAATCGGCTTATGATAACTAAAGTAACAAACTTACTTTGTAAGTACTTTCGTCGTACTTTGATTCTTATCATTCGACATTAGCAAGTCTAGTTTGTCTTTTAGAATATTTATCAATGGCTCTGTTTGTTCATCTGAAAAATTGATGTTGAAATCGCCGCTCATTATCATTGGGATTTCATGAAAACTTTCACCGAGAAGTGAGGAAGCTTCTCTGGTATAAATTAATAAATTTTGGTGTATAAACTTTATGATTTGGCTCACAGTTTCACCAGGAGAGATGTATTGCGCCACAACTACGAATGCTCGACCAGTTTGTGGAACGCATTTACTAATACAAATTTCTCCAATAGCAGACCGTGCTGCAACAAGAGATTCTGATGCCCTTGAATGTGAGAAGTGACTATATTATTATGGTCACTTTCATTGTGATAAATTGCTATTCCCCCCGCAGCAACATTTTCTCGTTTATACTTTGCTATGCAATGAAAATTAGGAATGGCGATGTTTTGCCCATCTCTCACATGTGTTTCCGATAACATAAGCATTGTACATTTTTTGAATACGCTGTCATTGAGATCGAGTGCATGTGCAACGAGACCTTGACTATTTATTGAATAAAAACTTATTCCTATCCTATTAGAAATAGATCTTTCCAAAGACTCAATAATTGTTGGTAGTCTATTGAGTGATAATCTTTGAAATTCTCTCTGTATATCTGTTGTACATATAGAATTTCTTCTGCCACGGTGGAAAATGTTGCTGTCATCTTTTGTAGTGATATATAGACCATTAATACTCTCGATAAGGCATCATACACTGATTCCATGGAGTGGCTTTTGTCGTATTCATAAACAATCTCATCGAAAGTCCCACCCTGCGATGTATGCATCTTGATACAACATGATGATACCAATGGGAAATTATTTCTCCGAATGTTAATTGTTTTATTATTATTCATTGGTATTACGGATGACCTTCGTAAAATAGGTATAAAATGCCACATTTTTCACTTTTCTTTGTATAAGTTCGTTCTTTCCTTCGGTCACAAAACATGTTTACCACAACGTCTTTAGAACTACTTCATTTATATGCTCTACACAGCGGTGCCATTGTACATGGATGATGTTATTTCGGACTCCTCTTTAAAACATGACATTTGGATCGTCTATGATTACTACTCCCGGCATCAAAATTGTACTTTTGAACAACATTTTGTGCCAACAAACGCTAAAAGAGAATATTTTCCTTCCTATTTCCATTTCGCCTGATATATGAAAGAAACGGAAAAATGAATAAGGTTTTTTAAAATTCAGCAACATTTTCTAGCTGCATTCTTGCTCTTGATAGCCTCTCTGGTTTTCTGATAGGCAGATGACAACGTCGTTTGAGGAATCTATGGAACCAATCTTGGCCAGCCATCTTTGCTTCTTGGCTAAAATTGTGAGCGGTTCCAATGCGTTCTCAATAATCAAAGGCATATTTCCTTACATTTTTCGAGTCAGCCCAAATCCTCGTTTTGACAGATGTAATTTTCTATCTCTAAATCTGTTCAGATTCGAGATTCATTACAGTTTTAGCCCCCATAACTATACCAGTGAGAGAAAAAACTCTTCTTTGAAGCGTTTAAGTGAAGGCAGTGTCCCGCAGCTTGGCGCGGAGTTATAGCTCTAGATTTTACTTTCTGCACAGCATCTTCCATGGCTATTTCTATGCCACGTATTCTTTCGAACATATGTGCGTACCATCTACAATAAGAATACTTAATTAATGCAAAAGATAAAAACATGAGTAACATTGAAGGTTATGATCCGTTTATCCCCATTCTTTGTGATCCGTTTAACCCCGCATAGCAAATTTCAATTACAAAAATCGTAAAAAAATACTTAATATTTGGACACTATTTAGTATATCATTGTTCAACAGCTACTACTTCAATATATTGCAAAAGAATTAGAAACATAACGCACCTTGAGCAGAAAAATCCTTGGATGTTGTTCACGAAAATTAAATTGACGAAAAAAACACGGTTCGGTGACTCTTCCCGGATTGGCCGCCGACGTGACCTTCAGCCACTTGTCTATGTAGTTTATAAACGCAACGATTGATGCCTTTCTCAAAATTAAACCCAGCAATACGAAAGATACATATTTTTGGATTGCAGAAGCGACTGACCTTGAATCCGTTCAGCCTCGGTCTACGTCTACCCTATGTCGTGCAGATTTTGGCTTTCGAAGGAGTCGAGTGGGCTAAAATGAAAGCAATATTGACTGAAACTGGATTAGACTGGAAGATTGGTGCAGAATTTGTATCTGAATCAAACAGTCCGCTTAAAGATAGCTGATGGAGAATCGGATCGAGTTGAGTTTAGAAGGGGGATAAGACCGACACTTATATACATATGCAGGGGAAATGGTGAATGAAGAAGTCTTGATAAAGGTATCAGAAAACGATTGGTAAAATCCTACGTTAAATTTTTACTTCTAATTCAAAACCTTTCCTTAAATATATTACCAAAGGCATTCGAAAGATCTTTCTCCAGAAGATCCTCAATATGAAATTCAATGGCCTCTAAAATATTTAATATTTACCCGTACTGCCGTTCTTACGTGCACACAATGATGTATGTTTTTGCGGCGACATCCAAGAGAAGAAAGGGGTTCTTTCTTATTTAGTTCGTTTTTGCGAATCACTTGTGGCTCAAAATAATGCGATGCAAAGCGCATCGCCGTACGACGAGGAGTAGGTTGCTGTTTTATTCTAATACAAACTTTACTCTTAGTGCGAGAATTTGTTAAACAAATTGAATGAAATTCATCCAACGGTATAAATCAACCGGCGGTCTATAGACGAGACGTGGCATATTTGGGATTGCAACGTAACTTGATATTTGTCACAAACCAATGTTCCGAATTATTTCGTTTGCTCATCTCGGAATCGAAGCCAAGAGAAATAGAATGGGAAATATTCTTTCCGTCGCAGCGTTGCTATCTCCCTCTAGCGCTCAAAAGTGAAGTCAAAAAAAGGACAGATAGCCATACTGGTGTGAATTTTTCGTATCTCCCCATTCCTATACATTGTTTTGTCGTGATTTTGCGGCTTTGATACAGAGTTATCAAGGTTTGTTCACGCAAGTCGAACGTTTTGGAACATAAAATGTAGTTTGAGCTATGTGTAACATGAAGCAATTTTGTTATTTTCGCGTTTCTAAACGTTTTATAGGTAAATAAGCAAGTGGCTGTTTCTGCCTGCAGCATGGTCAATTGCTGTGCATCAGAACAGCTGCCTCCACAAAATATTCCCAAACTAGAATGTATGCAACTTCCTTAATTTCATTATTTCATTAATTATCTGAACTCAGAATGATCAGTGTATGAATGGTATAAAAGTTCTCGTATTCGTCATTTTGACAACTTCTACTGCATTGAACCCTAATCTATATATATAAAGCAGAAATTCTGTGGGTTTGTGTGTTTGTGGGTTTGTGGGTTTGTTTGTTTGTCTTGGATTGGAGTCCACACCGTTTGCCCGATTTGTCTCAAACTTTGCATGCGTGTCCTCTGACATCAGGAAGGAAGTACTGTCGCATTTTTATTCAAGAATTTTGCTGGATTCGAACCAGGATCGCTCAGATAAATTTTCATAAGGAATACACGTAAGCTTCACTTTTATCGGTTGCAGACTTTATTTCTTTTGAAGAATTAAATTAGAAGGAATAGTCGTACAGAGTAGAGACAAACACCAAAAGAAAGAAAATTGAATAAAAATTCTTATTTTAGTCGTGGAATCTTACTTTCGATTAGAATTTACGAGAATATTGGTAAAATATACAGAAATTGTGTGAAAATTCGAGGCTATAAACAACTCATCCCCATGACGACCGATCCCATTGTTGAATCCGAGCTCATGCTTTAACCCGTAAAAATACTCGTGGACTTTAGGCCCATAAAGCTAATGATTGAAGAGGACGATATATTACATGGATAACGAGAAATTTTCTGTAAGAAGGTAACCAGCAATTGCAGGTACGTAACTGCAGTCAGGAGATAACCAGCTCATGGATAAGGGAAGTTATATGTCTTTTATGATATAAAGCAAGTATTCTGTGGGTTTGTACGTTTGTTTTTATGTTGTGTGTCGTCGATTTTAGTACAAACCATTTGCCAGATTCTCGTCAAACTTTGCGTACGCGTTTTCTTGGACCAGGAAGGACGTACTTTCTCAATTTTATTCGATAATTTTTCTGGGTTTGAACCAATATCGCTCAGATGGGTTTCCATAAAGAATAAATCTAATCTTCACTTTTATCAGTAGCAGACTATTTTTCTTTTGAAGAATTAAAACAGAAGAATAGTCGTGCGGAGTCGAAACAAGAAGCAAAAGAACGGAAATTAAATGAATATTCTTATTTTGATCGTGGAATATTGTTTCCGAATCGAAATTTTGAGAATTTCGAAAAAAATACGCGTGAATTTTCCAAAATTGTTGAGATTGTAAACAACCAATCCTCCTGACGACCAATAAGATTTTTAAGCCGAGCTCATGAATTATTTTTCCTGTATAGCAAGAATAGCTTGGGATTTTAGACTATATTCTAAAGTAAATAGGAAATAAATAAATAAATAGGAAATAAAATAACTGTCTGCGTCCTGCCAGAAAGCATCAACTATATTCTAAAGGTAATTTACGCATTGCACGACCGGCAACTTGAATTTAATCTACTTCTATATTCCCCGTTGAGAATCAACGGGCGCTTCAGCTAGTTATGAATAAAAACAAAAATTTGCACACGCGGAAAATCTCTAATTACCCTGGAAAGCTATTATAATGCATTATAGAGTAGCTTCATGTCATTGCGGTAAACGATTATTAAGGAATTTTTATGCCATACTTGGTATTGATCGATTAAAAACTGATACGAATGAATGCATTACAATATAACTAAAATTAACATTATAATAATCAACGAGGTTTTAATAGAGTTTGCGGGAGGTTGGCAGATGTTTCGTTCTCTGTATCGCTGTAGCAGACGACACCGGCATCCGAGCAGTTTACATTGCTGGCATGTTTTACTTTCCATGATGAAAGGAATCAAGAGGACTTTGAGAAAAAGATCGAACGTGATCGTTACGTAAAAGGTTCATTTAAACTATCTGAGTCCATGTCATAGGTTAGACAAGCTCCTGAGTCCCGTATGAGAGGAAAATAAAACCACAAAAATACATGTAGTTAAAGGGGAGGTGGCAAATGTTCACTCCAGAGCGCTGCGGGTTGCCGAATATTGGCTTCACTTTTCTGTCTCCTTTCGCTTCACTCAGCGAGTTTTGTTGTATCCGAATTTGTTGGACCCTATCTCAAGCCATTTGGGTGTCGGAATACGAGACGCGGCCTAATTGATGTATTTAGCGACCGATCAGCATGCGATGCGCACCCAACGAGTAGAAGAAAAGCGAATAAATACATAAATATAAATACGAAAGATGTAGAGGAAAGAATTCCCTCTCATCAGAAAGTCACTTTTTTGCACACTTCCGAAACTTTATTTTTATCATTTTTAGTATCGCATTGAGAATCTCTCAATTTTTAAGCGTTTGGGATAAAAAAACAGAAAACATTTTTGACTCTTTTGTTGTTTCTCGAGCGACAAACTGAACAAAGGCCGAGCTGCGCTTTTTGAATATTTCGAAAAGAGGAAAAAGCGACGATTCCGAGCAGAATTATGCAGAAACTTTGACGAAAATAAAATTCAATCAATCGATTCGAAAAATCGATCTAAAATTAGCGAATGTTGAGCAAATTTAATAGAGCATTGCTTTGAAAATTCCCATACATGCGCGGAACAAAACGGGTAAAACTTAAAATAAATTCTCTTGAGTGTGGTGTCGAAGCGTTTGAACAAAGTATTCCCGATGGTAAAATACAGCAGCGATGTGAAACGGAGATTTAAAGAACTCCGGAGAATTTGTAGAAAATATAAAATACGCGGAACTTTTGGAATTAAAATAAATCTAACCGATCTTGTTTCAGATTTATTAAAACTCACTGGAATATATTGCTATCGTCGGGATGATTAAAAAACCATAGAAAAATAGGAAATTAAAGACAAAGTGCCATCCGAAGAAAAACGCACCAGAAAAATGCCGATGCGAAATCTTCCGAATTCAGGGAGTTATAAATTACCACGCAATTTGATTCTCATGCAAAATCAGAGTACTCCAGAATTAAGCTGAAATTAATGAGGAATAAGGGTTGTCCACCGATCGAAAAAACTTATAAATGAACGAAATTGAAATAAGTTGATTATTTCGAAGGCTAATGATATCTTCGCAATTAAATTTCATCAAACGAAGAACGAGCCGCTGAAGATAATTTCCCATCCTTTATCTGTTTATTTTAAAATTCCCGTTCATTGAATTATTTCTAATGCTAATTATTTTTGTTTTTCTGAGTTTTATGTTTAGAAAACAAACGAATGAAATCAGATTAAGAGCGATAATTGAGAGTGGAAAGTGAAAAAACGGATTCATTGCGGAATATCGAGTAATTAACGAAAGAACTCCCTCCATAGACTCATTTAGAGTAGTGGTACTGTGCGCTACGACAGCGTAGGTCATTTCGCACATTGGCTCCAACCGGAAATCGAACCAAGGACCGCTTTCAACAAAGGCAAACGCGCTGTTCCGGGAGTTGAGGGGATATTTACATATCCATTACGATTTACACACTTTAGCCTACTAGAGGATACATTAATTAGGCAAATTATCGAATAATTAATAAGGAAAGATTAAAATAGCGAAAGATTGACGTGAGCATACCCTGAAAGGATTGTCAGACTCACTCTAATGTACAGTAGATGAAAAAATAGAGTCAAATGAGAAACGAAGTACGCATTAGAAGACATTGTCATTTCCAATGGTTTTTCAAAATGATTCACGAAAATCAATTCTAGCACTTTTTATCGCAACTCTCAATTTCAACTGTCCATTCGTAAGTTATTTTAGTGACAATTGTGATGTCCGCCAAATGATAATCGCTCGGACAACGGAGGGGAAATAAGGCCAAAAACATCGAGTTAACTTATTATTAATTTGCGCCGTGGGACGCTATTAATCTGGAGACTTAATCCTTCCTTAATCCAGGCAATTTGAGCAGAAAAATAATGACTACGTAATTGGGGTCCACCTGAGCTCCGTACGATTATGACATCGGCTTTTAGAAATTACGTTCCCTATTTAAGTAGATGAGAAACTCAAATCTTAATTTAAAGTTTGTTTTGTCAGTATCATTCATCATCCGATGTCAAAATTTTATGAATAATGCTTATGGATGCGTTGGAATGATTACTACTGAACTAAAATACTTCAGAATTCTGAAACAATTGCTTCAAAGTTTTTGACGGGTATTTGAAGCAGATGTCTCCATCAGCACCATATCAAGATTAAGAAATATATTTATTAGCTTTAGGTTCGAGTTAAAGGAAAATGTATTTTCCATTTATATCGATTTTAGTCTAAGCTTAAATAATACGTAATATAATATTTCCCTCGGTGGTCCAGTGAGTTCCATGTTCATTTTATGTCTTGGTAAGTGATGGTTGAGGTAAGCATTTGGGTTGATGAATTACAAACACTCTTTGAAAAGGACAGCTTTGAATCAGAATCTCAGCTGCACTCCAACGAATTTTCGAATATCAATTTAAATTAATTTTTCACGAGACATTTTGTTGAGGGTTTTCCTGTCAAATCGACTGACACCAAACAAAGGTTTGTTTAATGCAAACTTTAGCATTATCATTGACGTGCTATTTTCACAGATTTTAAAATGCGACGAACTATTTTCGTAGTAATTTAGCGAAAATTTCCAAAGCCTAGAGCACACAATCTCATTATACTGAGCAAACGACATTTCAAGGTGGGTCACAGCGGGTCTTACGAGTTATGTCCCAAGGAGCAACATTATAAGACTAAAAGAAGAATTCTCTCGATGGAATTACTTTCGGAATATTTATTATATAAACCATAAAGCTATTGATGGTATATCTCAATTTTATTAGCAAAAGCTTCTGAAATACCTCTCTACGTATTTAGTCCTTCGGATGTATCTTCACCGAAAATTATCTCTTAGAAATATGTATAGAGGTTTTTTAAAAGGTTTTTAATTGTTTTTGGTGATAATTAAATAATTTCAGAAATTGTAAATAAAATGAGGTCTATAAGGTCTTTATTAAGGCGAGATTGAGACTAAATGTCTCTTCTTCCATCTAACTTTTCGTCAATGGTATTATATACATAAAAGCTTGTGTATATGTGAATAGAAATAGAGGGGAAAACTATAGAAAGAGTGTATGAAAAAAACACCTAAGGTGATATCTTAGGATCCACTGCAGGAAAACACCCGCAACGAAGGGGGTGCGAAAAACCCGCGCAAACCTACTGACAGACAAGCTAAAAGATGTAAAAGAAAGCTGTCTATAACATGGAAATAACAAAAACTGTAACATAACGAAATTTAAAAAAATTACAATAAAATAAAATCAGAAACAAGGAAATGTAATAGTAAAGAATGAGTAATTAGTAAATGTACGAAGATCTAATAAAGAAGCTTTAAGTTAAGGTAGCTACTTAACGTATGTATGTAATATAATTGCATTTATGCATAAAATTATTGAAATGCATCGATTAAATCGTGTCATAGAGGAGAGTTTCCTATATTGGAACGGCGCCTAATTTGTACCACCTCCGTAAAACGGAAGAGCTTCGTTTCTAGCGAGATTGGTCGTGCGTAACTGCAACTATACGGTTAATAAACGCCGAAGTTCCAGTTGTATTTATCTTTGTGGGTTCAAAAACGGTCTGTTGGTGAGAGATTTACTTTTTTTGCAGTTTCAAAGCAATATTTTCTGCTCATAGGGAATAACTGTAATAGGTTATGTGGAAACAAACTGCATAACTTATCAGACGAATATACATAAATTTGCCTATTTTTTCATATGGATATGATTACGTAACTCAAACGGTTAGTTTGTTGTAAGGAAGCGACAAATAAAAAAGTCCAGAGTTGCCTATATTGCACCGTTTGCAGTTCCCTTTATTGTACCGGTACAATTTAGGAAACCGTGGTGCTTTTAAATTATAATTTAGCTTTTTTAAATCAATTACGATATTCTCAGTAGATGTGATGTATTTTTAATGTGTTGTTTAACGTGAATAATTAATCAAATTTGCATCGTAGTATTGGTCCCTAACGATAGTACCCTAAGGTCCCAAATATGTAGGGTGGAGCGTAGATGAACATCATTTATCTGTGGCAGCATATTTAAATGGGGATTACCTTTTAAATGAATGAGTCCGAATTTATAAGGTAGAGACAACTATAAAAATACACGCTGAAAATGAGAACAAAAGCGCAATTGGGGGAGTAAAAATGTTTGGTCGCAGTAAAGTGTTTTCGGAAGAAATTAAAGTGGAATCGGAGCATCGCGATATGAAATATGAAGAGACGATGTCTAATCTCATCCGATGTTAGGAATCTCGCGTTTGACAGAAAGGAACGGAACAGCTCATAACTTTTCAATGGCAGTTCAGGCAAAAGACGGTTATGTGAAGAGACGTCCTAAATTGTCATGCAGACAGCTTCATCCATGGCTGGGGCCTAACGATTCAACAAACAAAAGGTCTGCAAGTACAGTTTAATATATAAATTACATTAATCTGAACTGTAATCGATTTATTTAGCTTCAATTGATAAGAGTAAATGTGTAGTCCAGTTTAGGAAATATTTATAAATTCATTGATATTTTCCTATTAACGGAGTGATTTTGAACATTTAACTATCAAATTCTGTGCAATACATCACAATTAACAAAATAAAATAATTTCAACCACTGTAACTAACTATTTGAGCTATACAAAATGAAATTTAAAAAGTGGTACAATACTCTCCCCTATAAGCAATTTATTTATTTAATCTAAACGCTGCAAGTAACACCAGGTGGGAACGGTTGAGGGGGTTATGAAAGTGTATTCCGGCGTTCGCCCGAGGACGGGAGGGAAACCCAATCCAAATACCTCCAGTGGACAGTACACATTTTAGCAATAGGCCCAATTAGTACAATAAGTCAAACAATTCAGATAACAACGACACCGAATCAGGCGTAACTTTGTGGTTATTATTAATTCTAGCAAAATGCATATTGAGGAATCTTTTACTAAACCACAGAAAAAGTACAAAAGAAGTAAATTTAAAGTTCTTTGTATCCTGGGACTTGAATTCCTTCCTTTGTCTCCTCCCCCACCTCACCTTCTTCCTCCCTCCCTACCATTACTGTTTTCTGATTCGCCACTCGGTTTGTCTCCTTTTTGTATATATTCTGCGTCGTTTCCTATCCTTTTACCTCATGCTGCGAAACCATGGCCGTTTCTGTACCTTTTTTGTGGTTTAGTAAAACTTTCCTCAATATGGATTTTGTAAGTCAAATAACATTTTATTTTCAGATTCTATGTACTACTTTACACTGAACAAAATAAAATAGCTTCAATCGCTATGTAACCAACAATTGGAGCTATATAAAATAGAACGTAAAATATTTCATTAATCCATTCTATGTTTTTGCTAATTCATTATTTGTACACGCCTATGTGTCGATATACTTTATTTCAGTGAGCACTAGAAGAGGCTGCCTCCAATTCCTACGGAGACTGAGATCACGTAAATGCTACAAACTGTTTCTTATTACTGATAATCCACAGTTCGGTGGTGATTTTTGAAAAACCACGTCCCCCGAACGGGTCAATGCACCGTGCATTGTGACAGCATCTGCTTTAAAGCCCAAGTCTCGAGGGAAATAAGCGCAAGAAACTCCGCACTTAGATTTCTCAAAAAATGCTTCAACCCGTCGTGTCCAATGCGTCCTCCGTCCACATTGATGGATCGATGAAATTCGTTTCACGCTGCGAAAGATTCACTTCCCGAATGACCAGAGACTACTTTCTCCCGATAATTTCTCATTTGTTTCGAATACTCTTTTCTGCGACCGCCATTACTGCGATCGATTTCAGATGAACGGTGCTTTTAAAGCAAACGAAATTTAAGAGTTTAAGACTTATATTAAGTAAATTTTACGGTAATTCTGAAAGGTTTTCGGTATTCATGACCTGAATCTTACTTCCTCCGTTACTTCTTTCGGTTTCATCAAAAACTCAATAATATCCACACAAAATCCACACAGGTGGGTGATGACGGCTGCGCAGCCGAAACCGGTGTACTAAACAAACACTGGATATTATTTACTTTTACTCCACTCTTCTATATTTCTTTCCACGAAGTCCAGCCACATAATATAGATTTAATAAAATAATTCTAAATTATCTTAACATGTATTTCACAAAAATCTGAACGTTTCATATATTTAAAATACAATTTAAATACTTGTTAAGGAAATTTTAAAATTGTATTTAAAGAATGTATATCCATAATATACAGACGTTTCTCCGGATATACCTTATATATATATATATATATATATTCACTGGGATCATAATTCTAACCATGTTCCACAAGTGTCACTGACTTGAAAATTTACGACGTGCTGGCCATAGCGTGTAACCGCCAGGAGGAATACGACTTTGAACCCAGGAGTCATAAGTTCGATGCCAGAAGACCCCGAAGTCCCGATTTTTTCCACAAGGAGGGGATTTTCGAAAATATGTTTGATGCACTTCCCGGAAAATAAGAGAGTTTCAGCTCGAGGGATCCGAGAGATATCCGACGAAAACCACAAAGAAACCTTCGAAGATTATCCTTGGTTCGACGCTAGGCCAGGGCAAATATTTTCATATTTAAAATGCATTGCGAATTTTATTAAGAATTTTTTTAACACCTTCCCGATAATGTGGAAACTTAAAACCTAGCATGCGAATATAGATCATAAATAGGTTTTATATGCTCTGTTTAACGTTTTCTTGATGGTCCTTGGTTCGATGCCGAATATGTGTTCACATCACCCGAAAGCTCCTTGGTTCGACACCAGGCAGCTCTGCCATTTGAAAGGTATGCCGGGAAAGCAAGAAGGTAGAAATTGTATGACCATGCAAGTAAATAGGATAACTGGCCGAAGGGGGTAACCAACAGAAAAATGCGACTTTGAACCTCAGCATCATGGGTTCGATTCCAGAAGGCCCCGAAGTCCAGAATTATCCCCCTAAAGATACATGGTGGGGATTTTCGGAAATTTTTTGAGGAACTTTCCTGCAAATTAGAGAGTTGAAATTCGAGAGATCGCAGTAAGCAAGGCATATCCGAGGAAAACCACAACGATGTCTTCGTAGATCATCTTCGGCTCGACGCTAGGTCAGGGCAAATATTCTTCCATTTAGAATGCATTGCGACGATTTTTAAGATTTTTTTAAATCCCTTCCCGATAACATGGAAACGAAAGACCAAGTATGTCAACAGAAATCATAAATACATCCATATAATACATTTCTTTTCCCTGAGGATGCTTGGTTCGATTCCAGAGAGCCTTTTACATTCCTCTATGCATTGCAAATGGGGATAATGGAATATTATTTTAGTACCCTCCCGGTATGTTATCGTCTTCTAACTTTGCATTATATAAGTTTTATTTCTACCAGGGATTTGTTTTCACATCATCCAAAAGAACCTGGGTTAGCCACCAGGCGTCTCTACTATTTGAAACATATGGCGGGAATTTCAAATTATTTACGATTCAGTTTCGAAAATATTTTAAGCTAAGTCCCGGTAGGATAGGGAAATTGAAATCATAGGCGTCACGGAAAACACGCTCTTCTATATAAATATCTATGAAGCTGTCACCAAATGTGCGGGAATTTGACACCAGGTAGGTGCATAATTTTCCTATTTTAAATAAATTGCGGCGATATTTAAGAATTTTTAAATCCCTTTCCCGATACTATGCCATCGTAAAATCCGGCATATGAATAGAGATCATAAATAAATTTCATATAAGAATGTTATGGTTTCTTTAAGGATCCTTGGTTCGATGGCGCCATTTATATTCTTCAATGAATCTGAAAGCGAATGGGGAGAATCGATGCTTATTTTAGGTTGTTCCCGGAATGATATCGACTTCAAACTTAGGATTCAATACGTTTTATTCCTACTAAGTCGTTGTATATGTTCACAAATTTCAAAGGTCTCTGGATTTGACACCAGGTATCACCACTATTTGAACTGTGTGCATGGCGGGAATTTCAAATTTTGTACGATTGATTTACCGAGAATGAGGAAATTCTATGACCATGAATGTGAACAGATGTAATGAATGTTTCATAAACACAGTGAATCTTTCAACTTATGGTCATCGGTTAGACGCCTGGGCACGATTTGCATTCAATTGAATGCGGATTTTCGTTCCCAGACATTCCCGATAATTGAGTTGGAACTTTAGAAACGGTCATATAATCCCAAAGAAAATAGTTTACTGCAATTTAAAAAAAACCTGGCGTTAAGTTCAGTACATAAAACACACACACACACACACACACACACACACACACACACACACACACACACACACACACACACACACACACACACATATATATATATATATATATATATATATATATATACGAGTAAAATGTTGCTTGCATACTGCAAGCAGATCGACAACTCTAATTTCATATCGGGATCATATCGGGACGGACCTTATAAGGAAGAATAAAGGATTAAAAATATTCTTAAAATTCACTTTTATTTAATCATCTGGCATCGAACCCGGGACTTCCTGGTGAACTTACTATACTGCACAATAGAACATCACCATCTCTAACTATGTGTGAAAATTCAAGCAGAAATATGGGCTACAACTGCCTCAAAAGACGTTTTAATTTTCACGAATTTAAATGGCACTCTGGATTCGAACCAAGGACGATCTTGGAAATCTAAAAAATGTTTCTGAAAGTTATTTATGATCTCCATCTATATGACGATTTTGAAGTTTCTATATTATTGGCAAAGGTTTCAAAATAATTCCTAAAAATCGGATCAACTTCTGATTGCAGAGACACCTGGTGTCGAACCCAGGACACATTGATAGCTGTGAATGCACTGTTTGATTTGTATGGACTTGATCTTTCTATATGCAAAGTTTGAAGTCGATATCGTGCCGGAAAGTACCTAATATTTGTTTCCGTTATCTCCGTAAGAAATGCATTGAGGAATTCAAATGTCCCTCTGGGATCGAACCAAGGACCATCAGCGAATATATAAAATTCGATTATGATATATTTTTATGGTATCTAACCTCATACCGAAATTTAAGTTTCTATACCATCGGAAATGGGTCCAAAAAAAATCTTAAAAATCGCCACAATGCATTTTAAACGGCCGATTTTTGCCCCGACCTAGCATCGAACCAAGGATCATATTCGTAGATGTCTTTATGGTTTACTTTAGATATGCACGGCATCTAGCGATCTCTTGAATTTCAAATCTCACCTTTTCCGGGAAGTGCCTCAAAAAAATTTTCGAAAATCCCCGCCATGTAATCTTATGGGGAAAATCGAGACTTCCTCTCGGGGGGGCCTTCTGCAATCGAACCCATGACACCGAGGTTCAAAGTCGGCTTTTTCCTGGAGCTTACACGTCATGGCCATAACGTCGTAAAAATTTCAAGTCGGTGGCGCTTGTGGAACATGGTTAGAATTTTGATCCCCTATATATATCTATTATACGAGTAAAATTTTGCTTGCATACTGCAAGCACATCGATAACACTAATTTTAAGTCGGCATCATATCGGGAAGGCCGTCAAAAGAAAAAAAAATGGATTGAAAATATTCTGATTATTCGCTGCAATTTATTCGTCCGGCATCGAACCCTGGTCTTCCTAGTGATACATACTATGCAGCACAACAGAAGATCACCGTCTCGAACTATCTGTGAAAATTCAAGCAGAAATATTATCTGAAACTGCATCAAACGACGTCCTACTTTTCCCTTATATTTCTTATGAGAGAAATGTTAATGTGGTCTGGCATGGAACTCAGGAATATTACGATCTTCTGAAAACTGTTTTCTTAAACCATTTTAACCATAAATCTTACAGCCAAGCACGAACTTCCTATCATTTCAATAAGTGCATCAAAAAAATAATGAAATACAAACCCTATGTATTTTAAACGGGAGACATATTTACCGCCCGACATCGAACCCGGGACTTTCTGGTGAAACTTCCTATGCAACATAATAGAAGATATTATTCTTTAACTATGTGCGAAAATTGAAGCAGAAATATTGGCTGCAACTGCCTCAATCGAAGACTTACTTTTCCCTTATATTCCTTATGAGAGAAATGTTAATGTGCTCTGGCATCGAACCCAGGAATAGTACGGTCTTATGAAAATTTTTTACTTAAACTAATTCTTACCTTACACTTTCCGGCTAAGCACGAACTTCCTATTTTTTCGAGAAGTGCATCAAAAAATATTGAAAAACAGCTCCCATGTATTTTAAAGGGCAGATCTTTGCATCGTCCTAGCATCGAACCCAGGATATTTTTTGTGAAAGTCATTGATGTTTTCGAAAGTCTAAGACCATAAATATAAGCACCTTGAGTTTTATTTCTCTACCTTTCCGGAAACTATTTTTTTTTAATTCCCGAAAATCACGGCAATGCATTTAAACGGGAAAAATCGGGGCTTTGGGGCCCTCTGGAATCGAACCTATGGCACTGAGGATCAAAGTCGCTTTTTTTCCTGGGGGTTATACGTTATGGCCAATATATCATAAAAATTTCAAGTCAATGACGCTTGTGGTTTAGCCTGTGAATTTGTATCCTATCTATATAGCTATATATATGAATGAATCCGGAGAAGCATCTATATATCTATTATATATAGACGCTTCTCCGGATATACTTATATATATTCGAGTAAAATGTAGCTTGCATACTGCAAGCAGATCGGCAATACTAATTTCATATCGGCATCATATCGGGAATGTCCTAAAAGAAAAAAAAGGATTGAAATTTTTCTTAAAATTCGCAGAAATTTCATCGTCTGGCATCGAAACCGGATCTTACTGGTGAACTTACTATGTAGCACAATAGAAGATCACCATCTCTAACTATGTGTGAAAATTCAAGCAGAAATATTGGCTACAACTGCCTCAAAAGACGCTCTAATGGTCACGAATGTAAATGGCTCTCGGGACTCGAACCAAGGACGATCTTGGAAATTAAAAAAAATGTTTCTGAAAGTTATTAATGATATCAATCCATATGCCAAATTTCAAGTTTCTATATTATTGGGAAAGGTTTCAAAATAATTCATAAAAATCGGATCAACTTCTGATTGCAGAGACACCTGGTGTCGAACCCAGGACACATTGATAGCTATGAATGCATAGTTTGATTTGCTAAGACTGGTTCTTCTATCACACTATGTTTTAAGTCGATAGCATGCCGGGATGTACCTAAAATATGTTTTCGTTATCTCCATAAGAAATACATTGAGAAATGTAAATGGCGCCCTGGGATCGAACCAAGGACCATCAGCGAAAATTTAAAATTTGATTATGAAATATATTTATAATCTCCAACTCCATGCCGAATTTCAAGTTTCCATGCCATCAGGAAGGGGTCCAAAAAAAATCTTACAAATCGCCACAATACATTTTAAACGGCCGATTTTTGCCTCGACCTAACATCGAACCCAGGATATTTTCCGTAAAACTCATTTATGTTTTCGATAGATCGTGACCATATATAAAGGCTCCTAGATTTTCGATTCTCTACCTATCCCGGAAGTATTTTTTAAAAATTCCCGAAAATCAAAGCAATGCATTTAAACGGGAAAAAACGAGACTTTGGGGCCCTCTGGAATCGAACCCATGACACTGAGGTGCAAAATCGCAATTTTTCTGGCGGTTACACTCTATGGCCAATATGTCCTAAAAATTTCAAGTCAATGACGCTTGTGGTTTGGCCTGTGAGTTTGTATCCTCTCTCTCTATATATATCTATTATATACGAGTAAAATGTTGCTTGCATACTGCAAGCAGATCGACAACACTATTTTCATGTCGGCATCATATCCGGACGGCCATCAAAAGAAAAAAAAAGATTGAAATTTTTCTTAAAATTTGCCTAAATTCCATCGTCCGGCATCGAACCCGGGTCTTTACTGTGAACTTACTATGCAGCACAATAGACCATCACCATCTCTAACGATGTGTGAAAATTCAAGCAGAAATATTGGCTACAACTGCCTCAAAAGACGTTCTAATTTTTACGAATTTAAATGGCTCTCTGGATTCGAACCAAGGACGATCTTGGAAATCAAAAAAATGTTTCTGAAAGTTATTCATGATCTCTATCTATGTGCCGAATTTAAAGTTTCTATATTATTGGCAAAGGTTTCAAAATAATTCCTAAAAATCGGATTAACTTCTGATTGCAGAGACACCTGGTGTCGAACCCAGGACTCTTTGATAGCTGTGAATGCACTGTTTGATTTGTATGGACTTGATCTTTGTACATGCAAAGTTTGAAGTTGATATCGTGCCGGGAAGTACCTAAAATTTGTTTCCGTTATCTCCGTAAGAAAAGCATTGGGAAGTGCAAATGGTCCTCTGGGATCGAACCAAGGACCATAAGCTAATATGTAAAATTCGATTATGAAATAAATTCATGATATCTATCGACGTGCCGAGTTTCAATAATCCAGGTTATCGGGAAAGGATCCAAAAAAAATCTTAAAAATCGCCGCAATGCATTTTAAACGGCCGATTTTTGCCTCGGCCTAGCATCGAACCAAGGACAATATTCGAAGATGTCTTTCCGATTTTCGTTGGCTATGCACGGCATTTAGCGGTCCCTAGAGTTTCAACTCCCTGCTTTTCCGGGAAGTGCCTCAAAAAAATTTTCGAAAATCCCCGCCATGTAATCTTATGGGGAAAATCGCGACTTTGGGGCCCTCTGGAATCGAACCAATGACACTGAGGTTCAAAATCGCAATTTTTCTGGAGGTTATACGTTATGGCCAATATGTCGTAAAAATTTCAGATCAATGACGCTTGTAGTTCAGGCTGTGAATTTGTATCCTATCTATCTATATAGGTATACGAGTAAAATGTAGCTTGCATACTGCAAGCAGATCGACAACACTAATTTCATATCGGCATTATATCGGGACGGTCCTCAAAAGAAAAAAAAAAGATTTAATTTTTTCTTAAAATTCGCTAAAATGTCATCGTCTGGCATCGAACCCGGGTCTTACTGAAAACGTACTATGAAAAAAAATAGAAGATCACCATCTCTAACTATGTGTGAAAATTCAAGCAGAAATATTGGCTACAACAGCCTCAAAAGACGCTCTAATGTTGACGATTGTAAATGGCTCTCGGGACTCGAACCAAGGACGATCTTGGAAATTTAAAAAATGTTTCTAAAAGTTATTATTGATCTCAATCTATATGCCAAATTTCAAGTTTCTATATTATTGGGAAAGGTTTCAAAATAATTCCTAAAATTCGGATCAACTTCTGATTGCAGAGACACCTGGTGTCGAACCCAGGACACATTGATAGCTATGAATGCATAGTTTGATTTGTTTAGACTGGTTCTTCCATCATGCTAAGTTTTAAGTCGATAGCATGCTGGGAAGTACCTTAAACTTGTTTCCGTTATCTCCATAAGAAATGCATTGAGGAATGTAAATGGCCCTCTGGGATCGAACCAAGGAACATCAGGGGAAACATAAAAATCGATTATGAAATATATTTATGATATCTAACCCCATACCGAATTTCAAGTTTCCATGCCATCGGGAAAGGGTCCAAATAAAATCGTAAAAATCGCCGCAATACATTTTAAACGGCAGATTTTTGCATCGACCTAGGATCGAACCCAGGTTATTTTCCGTAAAACTCATTTATGTTTTCGATAGATCATGACCATATATAAAGGCTCCTAGAGTTTCGATTCTCTACCTATCCGGGAAGTATTTTTTTTTAATTCCCGAAAATCAAAGCAATGCATTTAAACGGGAAAAATCGGGACTTTGGAGCCCCCTGGAATCGAACCCATGACACTGAGGATCAAAATCGCAATTTTTCTGGAGGTCATACGTTATGGCCAATATGTCGTAAAAATTTCAGCTCAATCACTCTTGTGGTTTAGGCTGTGAGTTTGTATCCTCTCTATATATCTATTATATATAGATGCTTCTCCGGATTCATTCATGTATCATATATTCATATATATACGAGTAAAATGTAGCTTGCATACTGCAAGCAGATCGACAACACTATTATCATGTGGGCATCATATCGGGACGGCCATCAAAAGAAAAAAATGGATTGAAATTTTTCTTAAAATTCGCTGAAATTCCATCGTCTGGCATCGAACCCGGGTCTTTACTGAGAACTTACTATGCAGCACAATAGAACATCACCATTTCTAACTATGTGTGAAAATTCAAGCAGAAATATGGGCTGCAACTGCCTCAAAAGACGTTATAATTTTCACGAATTTAAATGGCTCTCTGGATTGGAACCAAGGACGATCTTGAAAATCTAAAAAATGTTTCTGAAAGTTATTTATGATCTCTATCTATATGCCGAACTTGAAGTTTCTATATTATTGGTAAAGGTTTCAAAATAATTCCTAAAAATCGGATCAACTTCTGATTGCAGAAACACCTGGTGTCGAAGCGAGGACACATTGATAGCTGTGAAAGCACTGTTTGATTTGTATGGACTTGATCTTTCTATATGCAAAGTTTGAAGTCGATATCGTCCCGGGAAGTACCTAAAATTTGTTTCCGTTATCTCCGTAAGAAATGCATTGAGGAAATTAATGTCCCTCTGGGATCGAACCAAGGACCATCAGCGAATATGTAAAATTCGATTATGGTATATTTTTATGATATCTAACCTCATACCGAATTTCAAGTTTCTATGCCATCGGAAAAGGGTCCAAAAACAATCTTAAAAATCGCCACAATGCATTTTAAACGACCGATTTTTGCCGTGACCTAGCATCGAACCAAGGATAATATACGTAGATGTCTTTATGGTTTCCTTTAGATATGCACGGCATCTAGCGATCCCTTGAATTTCAACCGTCTCCTTTACC
This sequence comes from Sympetrum striolatum, assembly GCA_947579665.1. Classification (NCBI taxonomy): domain Eukaryota; kingdom Metazoa; phylum Arthropoda; class Insecta; order Odonata; family Libellulidae; genus Sympetrum; species Sympetrum striolatum. Next base: position 90,308,717 of record OX388350.1, read on the forward strand.
GGGAAGTGCCTCAAAAAAATTTTCGAAAATCCCTGCCAGGTATTCTTATGGAGAAAATCGCGACTTTGGGGCCTTCTGGAATCGAACCCATGACCCCGAGGTTCAATGTCGGCTTTTTCCTGGAGGTTACACGTTATGGCCAATATGTCGTAAAAATTTCAAGTCAATGACGCTTGTGGTTTAGCCTGTGAATTTGTATCCTATCTATATACCTATATAGCTATATAGCTATATATATGAATGAATCCGGAGAAGCATCTATATATAATAGATATATATATAGAGAGAGGATACAAAGTCACAGGCTAAACCACTAGCGTCAATGGCTTGAAATTTTTACGACATATTGGCCATAACGTATAACCTCCAGAAAAATTGCGCTTTCGAACCTCGATGTCATGGGTTCGATTCCAGAGGGCCTCAAAGTCCTGATTTTTCCCGTTTAAATGCATTGCTTTGATTTTCGGGAATTAAAAAAAAATACTTTCCGGATAGGTAGAGAATCGAAACTCAAGGAGCCTATATATATGGTCGGGATCTATCGAAAACATATATGAGTTTCACGGAAAATATCCTGGGTTCGATGCTAGGTCGAGGCAAAATTCGGCCGTTTAAAATGCATTGTGACGATTTTTAAGATTTTTTTTGGACCCTTTCCCGATGGCATGGAAACTTGAAATTCGGCATGGAGTTGGAGATCAATAATTAATTTTAGGATCAAATTTTACATATTCGCAGATGGTCCTTGGTTCGATCCCAGAGGACCATTTAAATTCCTCAATGCATTTCTTACGGAGATAACGGAAACAAATTATAGGTACTTCCCGGCACGATAAAGACTTCAAACTTTGTATTAAGAGAGATTAAGTGTATACAAATCAAACTGTGCATTCCCAGCTGTCAATGTGTCCTTGGTTCGACACCAGGCGTTTCTACAATCAGTAACTGATCCGATTTTCAATAATTATTTTGAACCCTTTCCCAGCAATATAGAAACTTGAAATTCGGCATGTAGATAGAGATTATAAATAACTCTCAGAAACATATTTTAGGTTTCCATGATCGTCCTTGGTTCGAATCCAGAGAGCCATTTAAATTCGTGAAAATTAGAACGTCTTTTGAGGCAGTTGTAGCCCATATTTCTTCTTGAATTTTCACACATAGTTAGAGATGGCGATGTTCTATTGTGCTGCATAGTAAGTTCAACAGTAAAGACCCGGGTTCGTTGCCAGACGATGGAATTTCAGCGAATTTTAAGAAAAATTTCAATCCATTTTTTCTTTTGATGGCCGTCCCGAAATGATGCCGACATGAAAATAGTGTTGTCGATCTGCTTGCAGTATGCAAGCAACATTTTACTCGTATATATATATATATGGATACATGAATGAATCCGGAGAAGCATCTATATATAATAGATATATGAATGAATCCGGAGAAGCATCTATATATAATAGATAGATGCTTCTCCGGATTCATTCATATATATACCTATATAGATAGATAGGATACAAATTCACAGCCTAAACTACAAGCGTCATTGATCTGAAATTTTTATGACATATTGGCCATAACGTGAAACCCCCAGGAAAAAAGAGACTTTGATCCTCAGTTTCATAGGTTCGATTCCAGAGGGCCCCAAAGTCCCGATTTTTCCCGTTTGAATGCATTGCCGTGATTTTCGGGAATTAAAAAAAAATACTTTCCGGATAGGTAGGGAAGTAAAACTCAAGGTGCCTATATTTATGGTCTTGGACTTTCGAAAACATCAATGACTTTTACAAAAGTTATCCTGGGTTCGATGCTAGGACGATGCAAAGATCTGCCCTTTAAAATACATGGGAGCCGTTTTTCATTATTTTTTTAGATGCACTTATCGAAATGATAGGATGTTCGTGCTTGGCTGGAAGATGTATGGTACGAATAAGTTTTAGAAAAAAATTTTCATAAGACCGTACTGTTCCTGGGTTCGAAGCCAGAGCACAATAACGTTTCTCTCATAAGGAATATAAAGGAAAAGTAGGACGTCATTTGAGGCAGTTGTAACCAATATTTCTGCTTGAATTTGCATACGCGGTTAGAGATGGTGTTTTTCTTTTGTGCTGCATAGAAAGTATTGCCTGAAAGACCCGGGTTCGATGCCGGGCAGTAAAAATATCACCCATATATAATACTATGGGGTATCTTTTCATAATTTTTTTATGCATTTATCGATATGTAAGGGAGCTCTTGCTTAGATGGAAGATGTATATTAACACTTTGTTTAAGAAAAAAAATAGATAAGACCATGCTGTTCCTGGGTTCGATGCCAGAGCACATTATAATTTCTCAAATAAGGAGTGTATGTGAATAGTAGGACGTCGTTTGAGGTAGTTGCACCTAATAGTTTTGCTTGAATTTTCACACATAGTTTGATATAGTAATTTTCTATTTTGCTGCATAGTAAGTACACCAGGAAGACCGGGGTTCGCTGCCAGGTGATTAAATTGCAGCGAATTCTACGAATATTTTGAATTTTTTTTTTCTTTTGATGTCCGTCCCGGTATATGATGCCGATATGAAATTAGTGTTGTCGATCTGCTTGCAGTATGCAAGCTACATTTTACTCGTATATATATAGACGTTTCTCCGGATATACCTATATATATACGAGTAAAATGTAGCTTGCATACTGCAAGCAGATCGACAACACTAATTTCATGTCGGCATCATATCGGGAAGGCCGTCAAAAGAAAAAAAAATGGATTGAAAATATTCTGATTATTCGCTGCAATTTATTCGTCCGGCATCGAACCCGGGTCTTCCTGGTGATACTTACTATGCAGCACAATAGAAGATCACCATCTCTAACTATCTGTGAAAATTCAAGCAGAAATATTAACTGCAACTGCCTCAAACAACGTCTTACTTTTCCCTTATATTTCTTATGAGAGAAATGTTAATGTGCTCCGGCATCGAACCCAGGAATAGTTGGGTCTTCTGAAAACTGTTTTCTAAAACCAGTTTTAACCATACATCTTCCAGCCAAGCACGAACTTCCTATCATTTCGATAAGTGCATCAAAAAAATAATGAAATACTAACCCTATGTATTTTAAACGGGAGACATATTTACTGCCCGGCATCGAACCTGGGTCTTTCTGGTGAAAATTCCTATGCAACATAATAGAAGATATTAATCTTTAACTATGTGTGAAAATTCATGCAGAAATATTGGCTACAACTGCCTCAATCGACGTCCTACTTTTCCCTTATATTCCTTATGAGAGAAATGTTAATGTGCTCTGGCATCGAACCCAGGAATAGTACGGTCTTATAATAATTTTTTTCTTAAAGCAATTCTTACCATACATCTTCTATCCTATTACGAACTTCGTAACATTTCGATAAGTGCATCAAAAAAAGAATGAAATAATAACCCAATGTATTTTAAACGGGAGACATATTTACCACCCGGCATCGAACCTGGGTCTTTCTAGTAATACTTTCTATGCAACATAAAAGAAGATCAACATCTTTAATTAAGTATGAAAATTCAAGCAAAAATATGGGCTGCAACTGCCTCAAACGACGTCTTACTTTTCCCTTATATTCCTTATGAGAGAAAAGTTAATGTGCTCTGGCATCGAACACAGGGTTAGTACGGTCTTATGAAATTTTTTCCCTTAAACAAATTCTTAATATATATCATCTAGCTGAGCGAGAAAATACTTACATTCCGATAAGTGCATCAAAAAAATTAATGAAAAACCATCCCCATGCATTTTAAATGTGGGATTTTTGCATCGTCCTAGCATCGAACCCAGGACGTTCTCATTAGTAGTCATTAACGTTTTTAATAGTTCTCGACCATATCTGTAAGGTCCTTGAATTTTGATTATCCACATATCCGGGAAGTATTATTTAAAAATTTCTGAAAATCGCCACCATGTATCCTTATGGAGAAAATCGGGACTTTGGGGCCTTCTGGAATCGAACCCATGACACAGAGGTTCAAAGTTGGATTTTTTCTTGAGGTTACACGTGATGGCCAATATGTCGTAAAAATTTCAAGCCTGTGGCACTTGTGGAACATGGTTAGAATTTTGATCCCCTATATATAACTTATATATATATAGGTACGAGTAAAATGTTGCTTGCATACTGCAAGCAGATCGACAACACTAATTTCATATCGGCATCATATCGGGACGGACATCAAAAGAAAAAAAAAATTCAAAATATTCGTAGAATTCGCTGCAATTTAATCGCCTGGCAGCGAACCCCGGTCTTCCTGGTGTACTTACTATGCAGCAAAATAGAAGATTACCATATCAAACTATGTGTGAAAATTCAAGCAAAACTATTTGGTGCAACTACCTCAAACGACGTCCTACTATTCACATACACTCCTTATGTGAGAAATTATAATGTGCTCTGGCATCGAACCCAGGAACAGCATGGTCTTATCTATTTTTTTTCTTAAACAAAGTGTTAATATACATCTTCCATCTAAGCAAGAGCTCCCTTACATATCAATAAATGCATAAAAAAATTATGAAAAGATACACCATAGTATTATATATGGGGGATATTTTAACCGCCCGGCATCGAACCCGGGTCTTTCAGGCAATACTTTCTATGCAGCACAACAGAAAAACACCATCTCTAACCGCGTATGCAAATTCAAGCAGAAATATTGGTTACAACTGCCTCAAATGACGTCCTACTTTTCCTTTATATTCCTTATGAGAGAAACGTTATTGTGCTCTGGCTTCGAACCCAGGAACAGCACGGTCTTATGAAAATTTTTTTCTAAAACTTATTCGTACCATACATCTTCCAGCCAAGCACGAACATCCTATCATTTCGATAAGTGCATCTAAAAAAATAATGAAAAACGGCTCCCATGTATTTTAAAGGGCAGATCTTTGCATCGTCCTAGCATCGAACCCAGGATAACTTTTGTAAAAGTCATTGATGTTTTTGAAAGTTCAAGACCATAAATATAGGCACCTAGAGTTTTACTTCTCTACCTATCCGGAAAGTATTTTTTTTAAATTACCGAAAATCACGGCAATGCATTTAAACGGGAAAAATCGGGACTTTGGGGCCCTCTGGAATCGAACCTATGACACTGAGGATCAAAGTCTCTTTTTTCCTGGGGGTTTCACGTTATGGCCAATATGTCATAAAAATTTCAGATCAATGACGCTTGTAGTTTAGGCTGTGAATTTGTATCCTATCTATCTATATAGGTATATATATGAATGAATCCGGAGAAGCATCTATATATAACGAGTAAAATGTAGCTTGCATACTGCAAGCAGATCGACAACACTAATTTCATAACGGCATTATATCGGGACGGTCCCGGAAAGGAAAAAAAGGATTCAAAATATACTTAAAATTCGCTTCAATTTAATCGTCTGGCATCGAACCCGTGTCTTTTTGGTGAAATTACTATGCAGCACATTAGAAGATCATCTTCTCTAAATACGTGTGAAAATTCAAGCAGAAATATTGCCTGCAACTGCCTCAAAAGACGCTCTAATGTTCACGAATGTAAATGGCTCTCGGGACTCGAACCAAGGACGATCATGGAAATTTACAAAATGTTTCTGAAATTTATTAATGATCTCAATCCATATGCCAAATTTCAAGTTTCTATATTATTGGGAAAGGTTTCAAAATAATTCCTAAAAATCGGATCAACTTCTGATTGCAGAGACACCTGGTGTCAAACCCAGGACACATTGATAGCTATGAATGCATAGTTTGATTTGCTAAGACTGGTTCTTCTATCACGCTAAGTTTTAAGTCGATAGCATGCCGGGAAGTACCTAAAATTTGTTTCCGTTATCTCCATAAGAAATGCATTGAGAAATGTAAATGGCGCCCTGGGATCGAACCAAGGACCATCAGCGAATATGTTAAATTTGATTATGAAATATATTTATAATCTCCAACTCCATTCCGAATTTCAAGTTTCCATGCCATCGGGAAGGGGTCCAAAAAAAATCTTAAAAATCGCCACAATACATTTTAAACGGCCGATTTTTGCCTCGACCTAGCATCGAACCCAGGATATTTTCCGTAAAACTCATTTCTTCTTTCGATAGATCATGATAATATATAAAGGCTCCTTGAGTTTCGAGTCTCTACCTATACGGGAAGTATTTTTTAAAAATTCCGGAAAATCAAAGCAATGCATTTAAACGGGAAAAATCGGGACTTTGGGGCCCTCTGGAATCGAACCCATGACACTGAGGATCAAAGTCGCTTTTTTCCTGGGAGTTTCACGTTATGGCCAATATGTCATAAAAATTTCAGATCAATGACGCTTGTAGTTTAGGCTGTGAATTTGTATCCTATCTATCTATATAGGTATATATATGAATGAATCCGGAGAAGCATCTATATATAATAGATATCCGGAGAAGCGTCTATATATAATAGATATCCGGAGAAGCGTCTATATATAATAGATATATATATATAATTTGAACATCATACAGACTAGTAAAAAGAGGTGACTACAAATAGGCGGTCTTTCTGCTACATATAAAGGAAGGCCCGCGGTGCTTTCTGCATAAACTTAGGTAAACCAAAACGAGAAATAACTTAAAAATGCACCGTTCTTCTATGAAATAACTGCACCAGCGGAATGCGGATAGGGTTGGTTAAGTCAACGACGGAGCAATCGATCCCAAAGGGTCAACTGGTTAAATATTCACGGGTCGTCTGAACGTATTACTTTCCGATATTTTCACGGTTTTGGAAATTGAAAAAAGATCCCTTTCGATCGATAAAAGTTAGCTCGGGATAATTGGGAAAATAGCGAAGGCAAACGAAATCGGAAAAAGACGAAAAATTTTGAGGAATATGCTGTGGAGGAATTGATTGTCAACGGAGATTGCCCAAAATGTTATCAACAAACCATACACAATCCAAACGAGAGTATTCCATTTAAAGGTTATGAATTCGCACGATTAGTACCGAATTATGCAAATAAATAATGAAACCTGGAATACATATATATTTAAGTAATAGAAATGTAAGAGATAAAGAAGAAGTAATAATAACTTCTCTAATGGAAAAAGGAAATAAGATCCCAATTACATCCATTTCAATAACTATATACAAACACACACGACCATTCCCTAAACAGAAATACCTGATTAGTCAGGATTCGAACCCGGGACCCTTTGGGCGCTAGCCACTGCAGCCAATGTTCAATTTAAAAATCAAATCACTTATAGGGGAACTCGGGGCAGAACGGGATAGCGGGGTAAGACGGGATAGGGCCCTTATCTCGAATAGTGAGAAACAAAGAATGGTGGAGAGACGTTGAACTATTACTACATACTGTCGAGAAGAAGCGGCAGCCATTTTGACCACTTTGGACAGTCCCTTCTGAGTGTACAGACTACACGTAGTGTTCAGGTGTGGTGTTTTGTAATTTTTCGCAGATTTCTGTACGAGGTAAGCTTTTAACCGTTACTTTAACGTTGTTGTGTGTTATCTACAGTCATAGTGCATGTAATTAACTACAAGACACGCGTGTAATACTATAAATATGTCAGCTTTTTAGCTCGGTGTACTCTCATTATCTAAAACGTGCTCTCGGGGCGGAACGGGACGGGGCAGAACGGGATACTATGCCCCGTCATATCTTGACGAGAAAAGGTTTGTAAGCAATGATTCTTTTAAATTTCAGACGGTTCTAACGTACGTTAGGAAGACTGATGGGCAAACATGGGATATCGGAGCGATGGAATTGGCTGTTGAAGCAGTTCTATCGTCTAAAATGGGGTATTTGAAGGCTTCTAGACAATTCAACGTGCCAAAGACAACTATCGAAATATGCGTGAAGAAAGCCAATAACAATTCACAGTATAAAGTTAATACACCGGGTGGAAAATATAAAAATGTGTTCACGCCAGAACAAGAAGAAGAACTGGTATCATATCTGAAGAATATGGAGAGCAGTCTTTTTGGACTAACTATAAAAGATCTTAGATCATTAGCGCATGAGTTGGCCGAAGAAAATGGGCTAACGCACAGATTCAGTAAAGAAACATGTCTAGCAGGAGAAGACTTGATTAAAGGATACTTTACTAAAAACCTGAAGCTGCTTGAAATGGCAAGAGAAAATGTTGTAATTCTTCTTTGTTTACCTCCACACACTTCCCACAAGTTGCAGCCCTTAGATGTAACGTTTTCCAAGCCTCTCAGTCTCTACTACGGTGAGGAGGTTAGAAAGTGGCTAAGAAGCCATCCAGGAAAAGTCATCACTCTTTTCCAGATATCGACAGTCTTTGGTGCGGTATTTTTACATGCTGCCACAATGCCAACCGCCATAAACGGTTTTAGGAAAACGGGGATATGGCCATCAGATCTAAACGTTTTTTCAGACGTAGACTTCCTGCCTTCTGCGACCACTGCCATTCAGGAATACAATGAATGCTCCGCAGAAAATCCGATGGTAACGATCTTGATTCAACAACTGACTCACTAGGGTGCACTGAGCAACAGAACAAGAAGGCGAAAATCCAAGGTGACTCCAGCAACGAACCACAACCTGTATGTTCATGGGAGTAAGATTCTCCGAGCATTTGCTCAAATTCCCAGGCAAAGTCAGCTTTTCGGACATCACCTGAAGCTCTGATATCAATTCCAGTAATCAAGAGAAATACAAGGCGGACTTCAAGGAAAAACCGTCATATTAACAGATTCTCCTTACAAGAATGAGTTGCAGGCTTCTATTGCCAAGAAAAACAAAAAAGAAAAAGCGAAAGAGAGCAAAATCAGTGAAAAGTTATCGAAAACTGCTACTAAAAATAAGTCAGTTAAGGAAAACTTATTCAAGAAGTCAAAGTGCTCAAATAAATCAAAGAAGATGAGCGTGGAGGCTAGTGAAACACACATAGAAGATGATGAGTGTATTTACTGTAGGGAATGTTACTCCATTTCAAATGAAGGTTGGGTTGCCAGTCAAAAATGTTTTAACTGGAAGCACAACTCATGTGCTGGTATAGAGAGCGAAGACGACGAGGAAATTTTAATTTGTGAACTTTTCCAGGACAAGTAGTTTACTTTTTTATGAATATACTAAAAAATAAATTTTCTACTTCAAACATGGCAATGGGTTTTATTCCTAATAATTTTACCAATGATTTTTTATATTTTTCTATTAACTATCGAAGAAAAGATGAAGTTATGTTTTATGCCTTCATTAGGTGTTTATTTTAATTACCTGCTCTTTTAAAAATGGTTAAACAAAAAATATCCCGCTCCGCCCCGCCTTCCCCTAATTGTGTGTATGTCCGGTGTATTACGACAACACTGACTTCCTGCAGTTTTTCCAACTCTAATCATAAAATTCTGATTTACAATAATAAAAACAATATTTTACATAAACTGCCTGGATTTAATTTATATTTGAAGGCACCTCAGCCGAGGGGCCCACACAACGCAGAACAATTAGTAATATCCTTATTTAATAAATTGAAGGACAAAAGAAACAATCATAAGTAACCAATAATTAGTATTTTTGGTGCTTAGTTTTACAATTGACGAGTCCATCTTGAAGTAAATCGCAAATAAACACAAAAAGTATATCAGACATTTTGGGAAATGAATTCTGAATTATTTATTGGTTAAAAAGAATAATGAATATGACTTACAAGTAACTGGATAAAATTACGAATTATACTCACAGTATTCTCTGAAAACACGAAGTCCGAAGTTGATCCTTCGATTCGGTGACCTGAAGTGTAAAGAAAAGAGGTCAAAGTTCACTTTCATCACTTTTGCGCTAAATTAAGTTATGAAACTCATTCATTCACTTGAAAAGAAGGAAATGGCAGACAGAGTTAACACAGAAAAGGAAACTAAAGCAATCAGATTGAGTACAAAAGTTGGAGTACCAAAAGCATTCTAAAGAAGTACCAAAGGCAAATGATCAGTACTTGCATCGAAAATGAGTCAAATCAAGAATCCATTAATCAGTGAGTAGATTGTTCCTCTTTATCATCAATGTTCTCAAAAATAGGGAATCATAATTTGCACTATTATTAAACTTCGCAAATCATTAAATGTCTCTGCGTAACTGATCACGCGTTTTAGACCCGGGCTCGACTTCAGCCCGTAATGTATTTTCCCCTGAGATTATAATCGGTCTCTCAAGGTGCAAAGTTTTATTTTTCAAAATATCAAATTAACATTACATGACCGATAAATTTTACATGATTTTGTATAAAAACATAATTTTGTTAAAATAAAATAAACTTTTGCTGAATTTGGCGGTTCTGCAAAACTACTATTGCTGAAGGGGAACCAATAGGAGAATTTCAACATTCAATGACAAAAGGATACATTTAAATGTGATATCCATACGCTTTCTCTAATCGCATTTCTTTTTATTTGCCATCACTTGACATTTACTAACTGCCCCCTTTTCACTTAGGAAACGCAGTTTTCGACTCGCTTTGATGTGCTCGACAGTCTAACAAAAAAAATGACGTTCTAATTAACCAACACTCCGTATTCAATTAGAAATATGCTACGAGATAGTTGCACTGCGTTTTTATTGTTAAATACGGTTAAATGCCATCGAATATCACGTGTAATTTTAAAGTTTAATTTGTAAAATGTCGTTATTCCCTATTTTTATACTTAATTTCATAGAAAAAGATGGACGGTATAGAACCAAACTGAGGCGCTGAACAAAGACCTATTTAAGTAGCAAATGTAAATAGAGGAAGGATACCTAATTTAGACCATTTTTATTTTATTTCAATAACATATTATTCAATCTCAAACTTTAATGATGTATAATATACTATACAGTTTTCCCTTTCATCTGTTGGTTTTATATTTGCTATATATTACTCTTGTGATAAATTAAGTGGGAAAACCGAACTATTGCAAATGTCCCAAATTGGGAAACCGGTTGCCTAATTTGGACTCACTGCCCCTAATTATTAGGGAAGCGTCAGCGGTGAGGTGGGTTACATCGTGCGAGTCCAATCTTACGAAAAACAGTGTAACTCAGCACTATTCCCAGTAAGGAGAAGATGCATTGCACTGACCCTCATACCACCAGCCCCGCCATACCACAACCCTTCCCTAATCCTTTCTAATCACCTTTCCTACATCCAGCCTCCCCCCTTATTTCAAGTATAAATAATACTGAAAATGAATTCCAAATTTTGTACCTGATGATGACGCCTATGCCTCGAAACTAGTCGTACCATTAAATATTCTGTGCACTAAAACAACGTTAATTTATTCTTACACTCTATACACGAGGTCACAGCCATCTGAAATTTTTTTCCATAATGAAAACCTGTACAGATATTCACCAAAATATATTAGATATTTATTTTGCGAGTAAAATTATTATTATTAAAAAGTAATTTATTTCCTATTAACATCATTCAATTGTCTCCTAAAATGAACACGCGGTGGTCCAACTTAGGCAACCTGTTCCCGTCAAAATAATACGAACGCATGTTGCTTCACACACTCATACGCAGTATGCCGTCAGTAGCTGACATAATTTGGAGTAAAAGTGATCCACAGAAAGGGTGATTGCTTACCTTTGATTGAGACAGCAGCTTAAGTACTGAGGGTTAATAATTATATCACAAGCAATCAAATCGCGCTAACGACCATCCACACCGGAAAAATGACTCTCTCTGACCGTCTATTTACGTGTCTTGGAATCACCAACTCTAATGCTTGATATACTCGTAGGGGGGGAAATACAAATGCGGTCCAATTCAGGCAACGGTCCAATATCGGCAACCTTTCCCTAATCAATATTGGCACAAAATCTGGGACTATAAAGATGGACAATCCAAATAAATCCTATGATAAAATCAATCTCTGTTCAAAGTTTTTGTGAATAATTTACCCTGTAATAGTGAAGTGAGAGTGCATATGTTTACCACAATGCCGAGGGAATTCATTTCTGAAAGGTAAATAGAGGGAAATCAAAATATTCGAGTTTGTTCTTAGCATTAGGCGTTCCACACAGAAAATGGCGTCATGAGTAAATGATAGAGATTTTCCAAGCAAAAGATTGAATGTAGAAAATACATTAAAAGTAGGATTTAGAGTCACATGTCTGTATGCAGACCCCGGTTTATACACTTTCCCTCAGACACTCGGGTAATTCCACTCATGCTATGCCGAAGAAACATTTCTTGGAATTTCCGAAAATATTATTTCAGAAAGGAATTTATTCCGCTGAGAACTTGCAATTCTTAAACGAAGCTCAATTGTTAACGCTATCGTACGTAATACAACTCAAAGCATATTTCCTACCTTCCCGAATGTCCGAAATAGAGTTTCAGAGCATTTCTACAAGACTCCCTGATAGGGTAGGGTTACAAAACAAAAAAATCTGATGTGGCCAACACATGACTTTCTCCATATTTATTGAAAACAGAAGCTTATGCCGGTAATATATAAATAACTCCAAAACAATTAGAGTTAGAGAAAAATGTTTCAGACAAAAGCTGTAGTAAAATAAATTATCTGCAACTTTTGAACGTAATTGTATATACCTACATTGTATTTTGACAGAGATATGCACGAAAAACTTATATTTCTGGATAAACAACAACTACCGGTTAACCATTATTCAAGAATAACACCTAAACAATGAGTGTTACGAAAAAAATGTTTCATACAAAGGTTGCAGTAAATTAAATTATCCATAACTTTTGTATGTAATTGTATATACCTACATTGCATTCTGACAGAGATATTTAAGAAACAAACGTTTGTTCCGGATAAATTCCGGTTAAGCGATATTCACCAAAAACTAATCAACTCTTGGCATTTTTAGGAAAATACTAAATATGAATTTTGGAAATGATCGGATAATCACTTTTTAAGATAGAGCGCCAAAAAACATTTTACCACAGACAGACACACACACATACAGATACACACACAGACAGACATGTTCGGGAAAATAGCGAGAACGAGCTCTATGTGCCCAATAAAATATATTTCCGTCGAAATCTGGAGGAATCTGGATAAATTATCAGCCCTGATGCTGGTCGTAACCTTTTGGGTATCCAAAAATAGAAAATTGACAAGACGAGATGTTATCCTTTCGATACTTCGAGAAATTAAAGTGATTGTATTAGTAATTAAAATGATTGGAAAATTTGGTCGGGGATCCGTTGTCTGGACTCGAACGAGGACAAATAACTGGAATTTTTGTTCTTTTTTTGGCCTATTTTGCTGTGGAATTCTAAACACAGGTGAGTATGAAAACGAACAGCATTAGACCCTGAAATTTCGCTTCCTTCTCTACTGAAGCCCTGGTAAAAGGAGCTAGAAGTTCACATGGACCGTCTGGCACTCACAATGCAATACACAATAAGCAGTGAAATTCCTTAATGTGATTAAATCCTAGCAAAACTGGCAATGATTGCCAGTTTTGGATTTCCATACTCATAATTCGTGATATTTACGAAAATTTCGTTGAATGGGATGTTGCAAAATATGGTTTCATTCCATTTAGAAAGAGATGAATTAAGTACGCGAAGAAAACCTTACTCCTTGACTGAGAACGCCTGACAAACGAAAGATACAGGAATACCGTTTATACGAATCTAAAGCTGTAAAATTTTCAAATCTCTTTTCAATGGTCAAATTCGTCAATATTGTTCAGCGTTGTTATGTTACAATTAGTTTCTACCCTATTTCTGCTCAAGTATACTTGGCTTATTCAAGGAAGGTGATGACAGTGAACCGCATGGTTTCTGAATGATAAGGCAGAGTGGCAATATTATGCCGCCATCGTTGTGATACATAGTTGTCATATTTATGTAAGCAATAGCTCGAAGCGCAGGTCTTCGGTGCGGCTTCCACCGGAAACCAGAAGACCGCAGGAAAAGACATCCTCTCCTCCCGATCAATAGACGCCGGGAACGTTCCATTCCACTGTCTATCGGACTCAGGGAACGGACCGAAATACGCACCGATTAGTTTCTCTTCTTCGCCATTAGTTTCCGCATAACCTCAACTCGAATCTTTTTCCCTCTGCGGGTTTGAGTCTTTACTTAGCGACTTTCTCCTAACTTCACTCTCCTCGGTGTTTCCTCAGATATTTTGCATTCTTCTCTTTTGTTTTTCAGTCGAACAACTGACTGTATTCATTCTAAGCAGCAAAGCCGCTTCTATTCTTTCTTCCCTAAGCACTCCAACACACTCCAGACTAAGGATCTTCGATATCTTGCTCCTCATCAGTTCCTTACGCTAAATAATCGGCTCCAGATCTAGCAATTTACGAAACGCAGCTTCCAAAAAAGAACGCTTCTCAAACGGGAGTTGATCCACCAAGTCTAGTTTTTCGCACAAACCCAACTTAATTTTCTATTCTATAAAACTCCTATTCAAAAGAAAATATTATGAGTTCATTTCTAGTAGTTTATTAATAGTGAGTGACAAGTTAAAAATGCTTAAAATATTATTCAAATAAAAATAATTTGAAAATAAACGAACAATATGAAACCACTGCAATGAGACAGAATGGGTAATACTTTAAACAGAAGTACAAAAGGTTTCGTTTTTATTCTAATCGTAGGCAAGGTACACTCACAGGTCGCGTAGAACTAACATAGTTGCGTAGAAAGAGGACATTAATCAATATTATCTGAGATTCGTTTCTCTTTCATCGCAAAGGATTCACGCATTTCTGTCCCCAAGTTTCCGATTCCACCACATTGTCATTGAACACATCCGCTATTACTACGGGTCAATCGTCACTAGGGACACGATAGCTCTTGAGTGCTCTAAATTTGCCAGGTGATTACTTCGTCTAAACGTTTAACTTACCATATCACTCGATATTAATTCGCACAGCGTTCTTGGATACAAGCGAATCAATCATCGGATGCAATAGTGAAGAAAGGCAAATTTATACGAAAGAATTCGACCCATAACACCTAATCCGCCAACTTTCGACCAGTGGCGGGATCCACACATATTCTCCTTGCTAGAGATTATCTTCTAAACGGAAAAAGAAATTCTCTTTTGATGAGAACAATATGGACCTCGTGAAGATGTTCTTTGAGAAGAATCGGCTCTCATTAAAAACGCCTTCCTTTGTATAACAGAATTAAAATTACTAATTACCGAATATACATTGGTGTAATAACATCAGTATCCCTACCTGACCTGCCTTGTTAGCTTCCTTAATTAACTGCGGAAAGAACCAGCAGAAGTAGTCCGTCTTTGCGATATCTTCCTTGTGTCGATGCTTTTCAACATAAGCATTTCGCCGTTGTAGCAAGCACGCGATTGGAAATAAAACGAGGCGAAAACCAGCAGGACAAGCGAAGGCAACTGTGGTATTCTTACAGCGACCTTCTTCGGAAACAGTTTGAAGCCTCGATAAGGACAATAAAACTACTTAAATATAAGTGTCGTTGTTTGCTCTGTTATGGTGTACTTTTGCAGGATGATATTGCATGGCAACGGACGATCGATCTCGAGTTCTTTCCCGGATTTGCATGATAACATGCTAAAGGAGGCACATTCTTTTCCCACGGAGTTCTCTTGCGAAGGGGACGAAACCTATAATGGTGCTTCGTTAATAAAAAGATCTAAGGTTACTTTCAGATTCACCCTTGTACACCAAGCAGTTACAAACATCTAATAAACTATAACTAATAAACTAATATAACTAACTAACTAACTAAATAACTAATAAACAATCTCCTAAAGCTTATGCGAGTAACAAGATATTTAAAAATTAGCCTTTTAAGAGCGAGAATAAGCTTACAGGTTCTTTTGTACCTACGTTTGTATTTATGTGCATGATAGCATGTTTATAACCCTAAATGTAAGGAGTACTGTACTACGTAGTCACACGCCGTTTTTTACTGCATTTTTAATGAAGCCCTTTTGTGAAAAAGGTTTCCCTACCTTAACTATTGCAGCTAAGAAGGGAGATTTCGCATTAGGTCACCTTTTATACAAGTATATTTAAGACCTAAAATTAAAACCTAATTTAAAATTAACGATATAAGAATTTAGAGCAAGATGACGATTCAAACTCGTAACTATATCAAACTAAGTGAATTATCAGGGAAGACGGTAGCGACTACAAACATTTTATTTTTATTCGCGTACACGCTATTTGCACGTTCTTTGCGGTAGAAAGGAAGTGAATTGTTTTTAACTGAGATATTTAGTTAGTAATATTCTTAAATAAAATTACGATTCTTATTAGAAACGCAAGAGTGCAACATTGTTTCTCACTTTGTATTCCCCAAATTTAAATAACAAAAAACTCATACGCCGGACAGTATACGAAGATTTAGAGATGACGCCTTGAGTGAATTTCATCAGGAAGAGTAACCACCTCATTTAGATTCCATAATGTTCGAAACGAGCGACAAAAACGCAAATGTCGCCTGTGTTCGAATGAGTGTGGAGACGAACGTATTCCCTTATTCATCGTTAATATGTTGAGAATTTTCGACAATCGATGAATCGATACACAATCGATATTGGAGGTAAAAGAGGATAAATATAGCCTAACACAGAATCTGCAGACCTTGAATATTATGAGGGGTAATAAGATGAAGTCGATCACCGACGTTCCGACCAATCGCATCAAACCGGTGCAGCAAAACACGAAAACCCGCATTTCAGTTTCGGTTGCCGAAACAGCGGAGGTTCCTTATTTAGACTTCCCTCAATTTGAATAAATTCATTTTAAAATTAGCTAAATTACGAAGAAATTTGTAATGATTTTTTCCGTGTTATGTTTTAACTTCTCGTCCTCTGAAACTTATTTACCAGCCGCACATGGTTTTGGGACGATTGTCGGAGCAACAGTCGATTGTTTTATCGATTTATTTCCTCGAATCGCACTTCGTGTGTATTCAAGGTGCAAACTAATCGTTCAATTCGGTGGAATGTCATTTGTTAAGTTATGCTTCACCATTGAATATCTGAAGCAATATCGCTCGATTTAATAGTCTTCTGCGCTAAAACTCGATTTATTTTCGAGAATTTTGTTCACAATGACGATTGCTAAACCACGGTAATTGTATGACAGTAATTATTTTTATTCTGTGGTTTAAATGATACCGAATAAATATATGAAGTAATTTTTAATTCATAATCCAGATGAAAGACAGAACTCGTGGATAATTATAAAATAAATTATCACAAAGCCTTTGTATATTTACATTTTCGAAATAAATTAAGTGAGGAAGAAACCATTAATTCTATCCATATAGTTTAAGAGTTCCTAAAGCGGAATTCGCGTGAGTTCCTCTTCAGCATTCATTTTGGTCCTTGAAACCCTTTTGCAGTATTTCTGCATATTTTATAAAAATGTCTCAAAATTTCCGAAATACAGAAAAATATTTCATGACCAAAATAAAAACCATGATTCAATATTCCTTAGATTTCTAGACGGATGTCGATATACATATTGCAAACCGTCCTTCGGAGAGTAACTTCACTTATCACTTTCGCGTATCGAAAAATAACACCTTAAGTAGAAGTCGACACAAGCACCATACGAATACTGCGGCATTGCACTGAATAACTGTGTCGATTTCTCAGAACTATAATTTATAGTTTAATTATGGTTTTAAACAACAAAAAGCCGAAGACTCCATATTCTGGAGTCAACCCCATCATCCAGAGAGGCCAATAGCGCAAAATGGGTTTGTGTTAAATGAGGAAAGAGAAAACCCCAAAACTATAATTCCAACTCAAGCGCTTGCTTTCGAAGGCTTCGACTTTTTTAAAGAAGGAAATGGGGAAAAGGTCAGCGGAACGGAAGAATTGGCAGCCGTACGAGATGTGATGAAAGCGGAATTGTTCAGAAGGAATTAGCACACACACATCCGTCGGCGGTCGAAATTATTTTCCCCCCTCCAAGATAAAGCGACGGCGAAATGAGCCTATTTTCCGGAGGAATATAAGCGAGTCTTAAAGTCGGATATCGAATGAGTAATCCGGATCTAAAAAAAACATCTCAATCGAGAGCAAATCACCTGGGAACGTTAAATTTATCGGACTATCGAGAAATAGATCTTTTAATTCGAATGGCTCAATTGATTCTGAGAATATATACAAAAGGCGTTTATTTAGACTGCGGAAAATTTTAGCCCAGTTAAGTTTAACAAATGCAGAAAACATGAATAATAGGAAGTACAAAAACTCACAATTTTTCATCTGAATACAAGAGAATAAGTCCCGCCAATGCTAATTCCAAACAAAATCTCTAATTTAGAAATTGTTACTGACAACTCTAACAGAAAGTAATCGTTCAAAACTGAATATTGTAACTGCTTTCTGTAAAAAGGGAATCCAAAATACTCTCAAAAGCCCTCTACGAAATGCTTTTTAAAATTGGATAAATTTGTATGAAATTTACGAAACTCGAAACATCACAACAGAGCAATTAACATCAGGAATTCGTACATCAGTTAATTTAACCAGAGGAATAATATTTTAAATATAAGACGCCATTTAATTAGCGAAATACTTGGGTAGAAAGGGTGTAAGTTTGAATCGAATTTATGGCAAAATGGACTGCAGATGTATGTACTTGGGCTAAAGTGATTTCTTAAAAGTAATTAAATTGGAATCAGAATAAAAATATGGTTGCAACAAATTCTGCGACAGTCACTAATCAAACTGTTTATGAAGCTATTTGTAAAGGGCCTAAGACGAATTTATTTCTATTTTGATTTCCTTAAAAACGTAGTGATTTATGAATTTAACATCATTGTCATCACTACCGACGACGAAACAGACTTGATTTTGCTCCAAACGCAACTCGACGACTCTAATCAAACGTTGGTTGTACGAAATCCACAAGAAAATTTACCGGTTTCGGCACAAAAGGAAACCAAAATGTCAGAGGTTGAGACAACGAAAATGTGGAAAGATTAACAAGGGAACCTTACGCTCTGTGGGAAACGGATCTTAATGATACTTTAAGGATAGGTTCTTTGGCCAATTTTAATAACTATTCTATTACAGTTTAAACCAACGCTTCCTAGTTTCTTTGTAAAAAGAGTTTAAAAATCAGCGTAAATTTCTAATTTCATTCAATTGCATAATATCAGTCATTTTTATAGTAGTTGCCTTGGTGTAGGTAATGGTTAGCCTGTCTAGCTATAAGCGGAAGGTCTACGAGGTTCGAGACCATGTTGATCCAACTTCTTTCAACTCCTTTTTCGATCGCAAAATTACTTTGTTTTTTAGCAAACATTTTATCAATTTCAATGCCACAGTCAGGAACAACTATTTGCTATTTACTTTTAAGGCCGATAAATAAATATTAATTTTACTCAAATAGCGGATTACGTTGTTGGTTTACTTAGATCCTCGGTATTTGTATTCATTCGTGTTACTTATTTTTAGGATATGAGGACATACATACATGCATATTTATAAACATAAAAATATTTTCATAAAATCTTTATTCTCCACAGTTTTTAGGATGATACTTAAGTAAAAACGATCGAAGTTAATACATTTCCGGCACCAAGCACAACGCAAAAAACTGTTTGAATTGCATTTACATTCAACTTTATTAATGTCCAAAAACCAAAGAGAAGATGCAACTTGAATTTCGATACTTACTACTACTGGTTATCGTTTCCCAGAAATAGTCGAGAAATCGGAAAATATTCCTAAAAGTCGACAATAAGAGCTCTCGAACAAGATAAGAGTATAAGATTAGTCGAGTATAAAACCTCTCCTATCCTAGACAACACCTGTATTTCTTTAATTTAATTGTAAGGACTACAAGTAGGCTCTAGGCCAGGTGGTAGGCATCTTTTCTCAGGGGAAGAAAATACATTGCTCTGCCTCACCCTAGTTGAGAGGAAAACCCCCAAAAACCTCCCAAAGGCAGTGATGTTATTTGCACAATAGAATACCAATACGATAGATTTTACTTGAGAATATTTCAATACATCAAACAGCAGAAAGAATTGACGATAGAGATACCATATCAATCGCTTTAATAAGAAAAATCGGATGAAAATTAGCCTTGCCTTCGGGCAGAAGCAATGCAAAACAACTTTTTTTTCATTTGCTTGAGGTAATGATGCGAGGTTGCCAAATCGAGAATTTCATTTTCCGCCGTATAGTAGTTGTCTACGTAATAACCGCTAGTTACACGCTAGTTGAAATCTATGAATACCACATTTTAGTTAGTCGTTAATCACTCGAAATAGAATCACTACGTAGCAACCTCTAGTTAAACCACAACCACACACCAGTTCCATATAATTGTAAAATCTACCTTATGTTTTTTTCTCTATATTTTATGTCAATTTTCAATTATTTATGTTTATTAATTTACTATATGTATATTTTTATATTTCACTTTAAATTGGCATTGTTATGCTGATTGTGAGATTTGAATAAATAAATAAATGCTAAATAAACAATCTATGAATACGGCCGAGTAAGTCGAAGATTCTCAGTTTTAGCGGACGAGTCATTAATTGAACACCTTAATATCACCAATCTGAGTTAGAATGAGGTGTTGCTTCGTTTGTTAAAATTGAGAATCTTCGACTTACTATGTTTAAATTATAATTTTTAGTATATTTCCGTAAAGAGAGCTCAGTAAAAACTTCGTGGTAAATAGCTTATGATTTGGACAAGTTTTTAGAGTGGTCTTCAAAAAAATTTTTATGTGAAGTTTTTATTTTTTTTAATTGGCCTCAGAGATCTTGATCAACTTAATGACGTAACAGTTTTTGAAATTTGAAGTGTCATACTGACCGAATGAAAGCAGCTGTGAGAAAAAATATTTTTGCGTCAGTTGAAGCAACTATTGAGTTGTTTTAGGGAAATAATTAACTTTTTATCTTAATTATTTACGTTTACATGGGGGAAAATGTCTCGAAATGTATGGCTTTTTCGAAACATACGAATGTATTCTTAACTCGAAAACGAATAGAAAGCGGACATCCTAAAAGTGGGATGACCAAGATGAGCTCTATCCGATTACCACTACTTTTTGGGACACTCTGTATATAAAAGGAATCGAGAAAATACGCAAAAATTTTAAACAATATGATAAACAATAAAAGATAAAACGAAATATTTAAGCACATGCGTGCATCTAGTAATAAATGATATGTATAGCGTGGAGACGAAAAATATTGCAGGTACCCAAGAGAAATATGAAAACGTACATCCAAGTTAATTTCCCGAATCATAAATTAAGAAAGGGGGCGAATAAAGCTCTTAACTGCGAGTACGATGTGGAATGTTAATGATTCTCACACGATAATTTGGATGGGGCAGAGCAAACGTGATGATTTTTCCGATGATCATTCCTTTCTCTCCGATTTAGCATAAAAAAGTGATAAGAAAAATCCTTTTTCACGAACCAGCTGAATAAGTGTTTCTTTTACCTCCAACTCCCTTACAGTTTCCTTCTTCTGTTTTAATTTATAAAATGTTGCGTAAGAGAAAGGTCGTTTTGTCATCCGCTGAAATGTTCTAGTTGAAAATAACCGGTTCAGTGTGCTATGCAAATTTCATCGATACATATTCCTTATTTAATTAATTTATGTCGCTGTTAACTTTCTGCAGAAATTTATTTTTTCTTGTTTTTGTTTCATCATCAATGATAAATGGCGAGGGATAATATTTGTGTATACAGAAAAACGTTTGGCGGATCAGAAGTTAAAAAGTAGGAAGAGGCCTAATAAATTAACGTTAATTTAATGCATTCGAAGCGAAACAGTAATTATAATATAGACGTATAATTGCACAATCACACTTAAATGCAAATACACGTCTATCGTATGATTAATAAAAGCTGATGATGAAATAGACATAAGAAAATCATACAGAGCGTTGTATTTTGTTAAATAATGAAACTTAATACTGCAGTAACCAGTGATCCAATTGTGGAGAGTTAAATATTAACATTTCACCCACTAAACAATATTTTATTCTCTGGCCTTTATTTAATCGGAGAAATGATTGGGGCGTATTGTATTTAATATCTAGGTTTATTAAGCGATTACTTTTTCTTTTTACAGGCTTAAATCATTTGAATGTATGTAATGCGCGAGTGATGGCATATAATAGGAATGGCTTGACCAGAAAAGGGTTCCCAACCGACTTTTCCGTGTATTTACAACACAATAGCTATAACGGAAGAGATTATAATATTAAAATGTACAGATTACGATCGAAAGAAGTGACTTCAATGCGAAGGATCAATTACTCAGTTGAGATGGAAAAAAAGTCATCAAATATGAGATGAGGAGGATTTGAGGTTCGGCGGACCACTTGAAAGAGCATTAGAATCGAAAGAGAGGATAAGAGGATTTGGAAACAGGACGACTCCAAGCAGGGAAATTTCGAAAAATATCACAGCGCACGTTTCTCCACTTTCTCGGGAATTCGATGAGGATTTTTGGGATGGAGATAATTAAAGTTGTTAAAAGTTGATCAGAGCGATGCAACTCTCAGTCCAATATAAACGAAAAGATCATTATATTTGAACTGCTTTCTGTCAATGCGGACTTATGCGAATGTTATCAGCACCAATCGTAGCTATTGGTAAGGAAGTTCTTAGGATTAATTTCAGTCGATGGAATTTCGTAGCACAAGTCTCACTTCTCATTTTGCTCATTTTAACCCTGAATTAGTCACATGGGGCAAGTGTGACTCCAGCCGATGCATTTCCTCTAATAAAACAAACACTATCCAAGTTATTTCTTCAGTTCTTATTCGTATTTATTCATTTATTATTCGTATTTCTTCAGTTCTTATTCGTATTTCTTATGTTCAGTACCTGAACAACCTTGTTATGGATATTTGAGAACCTCGTATAATTTATTGAAATCGATGCAAGTTATCAAAGCAGTTTTACAATTCATGAAATAATTTTTAATGTTTGCTCAAAGAAAATTTCTATAGCTTTTAGCACTTTGCTATGCAAAGCGACTCAATTTGTTACCAGTAGGACGATGAACACCATGACAGGCACACGAAGAACAATAACCTTTTGATAAGTAAAAACAAACGTCATATTATCTGTTTAAATGGATCATAAAGAGCCAATTGAATTAATGAGCTTTTTGACTCAAATAACTAAGGAATACGTTGCAGAAAATTTGGATCTGATGTAATATTGTGATGTGGAGTGCAAAAGGTGACTCGCAAATATACTGTTAATGTTCAGACAAATGTATGGACAAATTCAAGGGAAGCGACTTCGGTTTTCGCTAAGTGAGACATAATCAAGGGTCCCCACCTTAATGGTATTCTTCCGCTTGGCTAGGCGATCGATGGGATGTGATTAAGAGGACTTGTGCTTCTGACAAATGACAAACTGCAACGGGAGGAAAAAAAGGAGACCGAATTTAATCCCGTCGAATGTAGCCGTTGATTCCCTCCGAGCGAATTGAAGAGTATCGAACCGCCCCCCTCGAAGATCCTGGGAAACACTTTTTATTTCGATGGAGCAGTATTATGTTAAAGTGTAATGATAAAGTTAGTAACTGAAATAAATGCGATAATTTGTGAGTCGCCATTGAAAAATAAAACCAATTATAAGGGAAGAGGAGACGTATCAATGAAGACGTTATTATTGACAACCACTTAACAATAAATTAGAATATGAACCGAAAATGCGAGCAAAATAAATATCCAAAACTATCAGTTAAAAATTTTAAGTTTTATTTTTCGTTCCTGCAGATGTGAGTTCGGCCTTCAGTTTGTTGGTGTCCCGTTTATAGAAACCAAGGATATGTTATGAAGTGCTGTCAAAACGATCAGAAATGAGTTTCCTGAGATGAAAATTAATCACAATTCAAATCTTCCTTTTGATCAAATATCTCGAAGGGTAGTCTCCGAATTGGACTCTGAGAGAGAATGCAATTTGCGACAGAACTTCCAGTAAATAATCGCTGAACGTTTTAGCGTTATTTACATCATAAGAGCGTCGCACACATATATTTATTTTAAATCGAAATATTTCCTACATGCTAATTGACTTATTTACATTTATTTTCGGTAAACACGAAAGTATTTAGATATACATCTGTTATAAATTCCCGTTCAATTCAAGTACTCATTTGCATTCATTGCAAACGTTTCCTTTCTTCAAATTTAACTAGTAAAAATGAGCGTAGGAAGTGCTATCATCAGAACTCAGTGTCAACATAAACTATTTTTTTCGCAATCGAACGTTGTTTTCCAACGATACAGCGAGATTTTCGATAAAAATTATCGATTTATCGTCTGATTTTGTACTATTGATAAATTTTCACAAAGCTGACGGTCGTCGTATACCGTTACTATTTGAGCATTCGAGCTGTAACTAAAAGTATTAATAAACAACGGAAAATTACTAAAAAGTAAACACGTACTTAAAAAACGGAAATAATTTAGGTCGCTAGATTTATAATAATAATAAAGGACTTTATTCAGGGCGTGATTGAGACTATCAAGTCTCTTCTAACCCTTTGTCATGTTGGAACAGAAAGAAATAGAAGCAGAGAGAAGAAAACTACTATGTGGGTTTAAAAACTTAAGCTAAGAGCAAAGGGAAAAATTTCCACTGCATGAAAACACCCTCAAAAGAAGGGGGTGTGATAAACCTGCGAAACCTACATATAGAAAACTAAATTTAAATATGGTAGTAGTTAAAAGAGCAATATAAGACAAGAGAAGAGGAAGTCATTAGAATGTACAAAGAAAGAGGAAGTTATAACATATTAACATAAAATTCTGACACAAAAGTAATAACATGTAAGTAATAATGTATAACTAATTTAGGATTGAGTTATAGACTTCAGACTATCTTAAACTTTTGTCAATTACATGTTGAATTATATGAACATAATAGACGCACTGAACAAAATAAATTATAAACATGATTTCGCTTGGTAAAAGCTCGTTAAATATTTAGAATACAAATAAGTGAAAACGGTTCAAAACACTGAAAAAAGGCAAAGAAGAAAATACAATGAGAGTTATGGAGTAATGAATAAAAGAACATATTGCAATAAAAAACATTCGTTTGGACGGTGGATAAGATAAGGAAGAGAGATGTTCTGAAATTGAGGTAGGAAGGCCAAGAAATTTTGTGATCTCAATGAGTTGACGGAGTTGTGTGTTTCCGTGCGATTTAAGTTCTGCTTTGTATGATTAAGAGATGATTGTGGCATTTACTCTTGAAGACGGAAGATAGGTTTTTTTATCTCTTGGTGAAGTGTGTTCCAGAGGTATACGTAACTATATTAGTCTCTGAGCTAAACAAGAAATTGGTTAAAAACAGCTGTTAATCGTAATAAATCGTGAAAGTAAAGTAGAGCTAAATCTATTATAGATGATTCTCCGGATTCATTCATATAGATAGATAGGATACTAATTCACAGGCTAAACTACAAGCGTCACCGACTTGAAATTTTTACGATGTATTGACCATAACGTGTAACCGCCAGAAAAATTGCGATTTTGAACCTCAGTGTCATGGGTTCGGTTCCAGAGGGCCCCAAAGTCCCGATTTTTCCCCTTTAAATGCATTGCTTTGATTTTCGGGACTTAAAAAAAATACTTCCCGGATAGGTAGAGAATTAAAACTCAAGGAGCCTTTATATATGGTCATGATCTATCGAAAACATAAATGAGTTTTGCTAAAAATATCCTGGGTTCGATGCTAGGTCGAGGCAAAAATCGGCCGTTTAAAATGCATTGTGGCGATTTTTAAGATTTTGTTTGGACCCTTTCCCGGTGGCATGGAAACTTGAAATTCTTGAACTTGACTTGAAAAAATTGAAAGGAGCTTATATATATGGTAATGATCTATCGAAAACATTAATGACTTTCACCCAATATATCCTAGGTTCAATGCTAGGACGATTCAAAAATCCGCCCTTTTAAATACATAGAGGTAATTTTTCATTATTTTTTTTGATGCACTTATCCAAATGATAGAAATTTCTTGCTTATATGGAAGATGTATATTAAGCCTAGGGTTTTGAAAAAATATTATATAAGACCGTACTGTTCCTGGGTTCGATGCCGGGGCATATTTAAAATTCTCTCATAAGGAATGTATGGGAAAAGTAGGACGTCGTTTGAGGCAGTTGCAACCAATATTTCTGACTGAATTTTCACATATAGTTAGAGATGGTGATCTTCTGTTTTGCTGCATAGAAAGTCTTACCAGAAAGACCCGGGTTCGAAGCCAGGTGGTAAATATATCTCACATTTAAAACACATTGAGGTAGTTTTCATTATTTTCTTTGATGCACTCATCGAAATAATAGAAAGATCTTGCTTTGCTAGAAGATGTATATTGAGACTCGGTTCAAGAAAAAAAATAGATAAGTCCATGCTATTCCTGGGTTCGATGCCAGAGCGCATTAACATTTCTTACGTAAGGAATATATGTGAAAAGAAGGACGTCGTTTGAGGCAGTTGCAGCCAATATTTCTGCTTGAAGTTTCACACATAGTTTGATATGGTAATCTTCTATTTTGCTGCATAGTAAGTACACCAGGAAGACCGGGGTTCGACCGGTCGAGCAGAATCCGTTAAAGAGACTCTTTCATAAAAATTGTTTTTCGAATAAAAACTGCGCTCTAAAGAAGAAAGTGTGCAACATTATGGTTTTTTCTCTCGAGATTTCCTTTTCCCCCTCTTTATTCAGTTATCCAGCAAGAACATAATAATGGACTCCTCACGTTACATTTGAAATGACATTTCTATTAAACCCTTTTATGAAGAGCCTCTTACTTCCACGTCAGGTCTTACGTGCTACATTATGAATGAAAGAACAAGGTCATTGACGGTGGAAAAGAAAAGGCAAATTTAGCAAGATAACCGCTTGTCATGGGGAGAAAAATAAACAAGCAAAACTTTAAAAATTAAAGCGTAGGAAATAAATTAAAACTCTATCGTAACTACGAACAAATAGGACAATTCCCACCCACCGAGACGATGTGTGCAGTCAGTCCCGTTTTCGCTAAAATGGCGAAACATTCACTTAACATCGATAATGGAAAAACATTTCAGATGAAGTTAACTTCGGGATATCAGAGAATTAAAAAGGTTAATTAAACACACGCTGATTAATTAAATTAAAACACGCACACTGATTGTTCCTTAGAAAGTTGAGTGATTGGCTATTTTAAAAGAAGTTTTTATGAAGAATTTTGAACCTATTTATTTTCCAACTCCCCATTTGCATTACTGAATCCGCAATTCTTCCTGTAAAATTCTTAATGAATTACCAAATAGCGTACGCCAAACGTTGAGATTTATCATCTCGTGATCCAACCAATTTTATAGGAATCCTGAAATTCTCAGGCAGTCGTCTACATTAAACATACAGCAAGTGATATGTCTTTTCTTCCAAAAAAAAGGAATCCACCAAATAGATTGACCTTAATTGGCGTATCACGTTTATTAGTTCAACATCGATTGCACGTCAATTCGAGGAGGTGGAGTGAAGTATCCCGTATATAATTTACACAGATAGTAATAGAGTGCAATGCAGATCAATACCTCTAAATCGAAGAAAGCAAACTGAAGTATTTACGATCCATAATTTTTGTTAAGAATTTATAAGTTTTTGGAAAATCTTATACGGGTTGTATGAAGTTCTTTCTGTTCCGCATTCATTTTTTTGTTTCGGTTCCATACGTAGATTGAAGAATAGATAAAAAATGGCCGTACAATTCCAGAGAAAACGAAAGATTGCCAAAAAAATAGAAAGAACTGTGGTTGTTAAAAAAGGGAGAAGCAAATAATGAAATAAGAAAGAGAAGCACGAATTGTGAAGTCGGTAACATGGTAGGAAGTGCGTTTCTTACGCTAGCTTTATTGTCTTTCCATCCATTTATTTCGAACATGCAGTTTACTTATTAAATTAACGCTCTATTTTGTGTGACAACATCGTGGAAAAATAAAAAAAATATTCAGTAATATTCCGATAATCAGTTTAACCCTTGTGTAGGCACCCAACTTTACCTACGTTGTTGGGCACCCGGGGTACCCGGGTACCCACCTCTTTAGATCTCATTTTTGAACACATTTGTAAAGGAATTCGTTCTCGAAACATTTAATTTAATAAGTAGATATTTTATGAAGGTATTAAAGTCATTTTTATATCATTTGACCGGTTAGAACTTCTACAATTAACAACATTAGAAAGGTATGTTTATTATTCGGTTCTTGACGCCTGAATTCCTTTTTTTTCATTAAAAATCCAAATTTGAAGTCTTGTAAAAATTAAAGTAGAAATTGCAAAAAACAACAAGTGACATCAACGTTTAGTACGTTCTATTGCGCTTGTAACCATATAAGCTAATTATTTCTGTTTTCATAACATTTGGTATTTATTATAGATGGAACGGAAAAGTGCCCATTTTTATGAGATGTTTCACGGAGTGCTCTTTTTGAACGTTTGTTTTTCAAACGCTATTACTTCAATCACAAATATATTTTATTAAAATATTAATACGCTTATAAGTAATTAAAATACGAAGTTTCAGAATATTTGTATGAAAAGATAAAAAGTTGTTGTCGAATTTGTAAAACAACTTTTTCTCGGAAGTGGATTGTCGTAGAAATACAAAATTGAGCTCGTTAGAAAGATTTCGAAATGAGTTTTCACGGTAAATAATTATTTTTCACTACAAGTTAGCGGATTTTTTTATACGAATTTATATTTAACGCCGGGATTCGCAATTGTGCAGCAGCGTTGCCGAATTATTGTTCTTGCATCTCGAGCTTTTGAACACTCCGTCCCTCAGAGAGGCTTTCTTTCTATTGGCATGGACTGCGAAGCTACGCCTAATCATATCAATTACGTTTCGTATTTTTCCTAATTATCTTATTGATCATCTTTCTTACCCTTATGTTTCGTAGAAACTGAATATCTGTGCTTCAGTGCTACTCCTGGCTTTCTTCTGGTATTTACATTACTGAGTGAGCCGAACGCTTCACAGGTTTATGTAGAATACATAAAACAAAGTGTCACTTTCTTTTTTCTTAGAGTTTTTTCGTGCAAAGGCTATTTGAAGAACAATAATTAATTTCCACTAAAGAGTAATTATCTGCTCTTATGTCCCAAAGAAGGGGAAAGCAGTTATTTTAATTTCAACGATGCATTCTGCTATAAATATTTGTGTAATAGTAAGAAGCCCCACATAATTTTGTATTACAATAAGTTTAAATCTGGAGGTGATACAATGGACCTGATGATTATTAGGTATACAACAAAATGCCGCACTTTGATATGGCCGCTAGCTATGTTTTTCAATAGAATCGACGTAGCTACTTTTCAATCCTATCGGATATACTATGAAAACAACGAAATAATGACGTCAAAAACCAACCAACGAGTAGATTTATGCGAAAATTAAGTGAAGAACTGGCGAAGCCAGTAATTTAGCAAAGATCACAAAATTTGCAAGTTATGCGCAATATTACAACAAAGATAGCGATTGAAAGTGTTATCGGGCAGTCAGTTATTGCGGAGGATTCTACTCTTGGTGCATCTACATCGGACAGCTCCGGGAGAAAGATCACTGGGAGCTGTCACCTGTGCTATAAGCAATTGATAAGAAGGAGAAAAAAAACTAGAAAAGTGTGCGAAAACCTGTCTGTAATTAACATTCGAATACGTATGTCAAATGTAACGATTGTTGTGAATAAAAATTGTCCGTGAACATTATCATTGATGCACATATTATGCAGCATATATTGCCCTATAGAAGCTAACGAAAAACTACCACACAGTCAGTACAGCAATATTACTATAGCTTAACTGAAGGCGCTTGGGTGAATTTGAGGTGTTAGTACTTTAAATTTGCTTTTCTCAGATAAAACGATATTATCGTAGCTGAAAAATGAGACAAAGAAAGAGCAGGGCGAGATAGAGAGGTTAGGAACTCCCGAAGACATCAACAAGGCAACACTGCTCAACAGTTGAAAATCTCGGCGTTAAATATAAATTCGTGTAAAAAAATCCGCTAACTTGTAGTGAAAAATAATTATTTACTGTGAAAACTCATTTCGAAATCTTTCTAACGAGCTCAATTTTGTATTTCTACGACAATCCACTTCCGAGAAAAAGTTGTTTTACAAAATCGACAACAACTTTTTATCTTTTCATACAAATATTCTGAAACTTCGTATTTTAATTACTTATAAGCGTATTAATATTTTAATAAAATATATTTGTGATTGAAGTAATAGCGTTTGAAAAACAAACGTTCAAAAAGAGCACTCCGTGAAACATCTCATAAAAATGGGCACTTTTCCGTTCCATCTATAATAAATACCAAATGTTATGAAAACAGAAATAATTAGCTTATATGGTTACAAGCGCAATAGAACGTACTAAACGTTGATGTCACTTGTTTTTTGTGCAATTTCTACTTTAATTTTTTCTACGACTCCAAAGTTGAGCCTCCTTAACAAAAAAGCCGATATTTCGCGTGACTGACGCTGGCCGTTTTACGGAAATAAGAAACATACCTTTCTATTTTTATTCATAGTAAAAGTTCTAACCGTTCAATTGATATAGAAATGGCTTTGATATCTTCAGAAAATTTCTATTTCTTGAATAATTTTTTCAAGGAACGAATTCCAACGCATATTTGTCAGAAAATGAGAAGGAAAGTTAAGGTGGGTACCCGGGTACCCCGGCTGCCGCCAAGACGTATGTGAACTTTTAATGCTTTTATTCAACCTTAAAATATAGTTAACGTATTTATAATGGTAGTATTTACTAGGGATTCAGGTAGATAACGACGATCTGAATCATCAAAGCGATATCTTTCTTTATAATGAACGTACAAGCAAAAATATACCTTAGTGGGTACCCGGGTGCCTACACAAGGGTTAAGGAAATTGAACATCGAATAAACATTTTCATACGACTACAACTTATAAGGTAGGGGAGAGTAGGGTAATTGTGCGCGGCGGGTAATCGTGCGCATCGAATATTTCGTATTTAGTATGTAGTTAGTAGGCTCAGGTAGGCTCCTACTAAGATGTAGTAGGCTCAGGAACTACTTCGAGACCACTTTGCGCCCGGAAGTGTAATTTTGAGGTTATGTGAGACAAAACATTGAAAGCGCGTCAGCCGATCTTATTTCTGCTGTCACCAAAAACTGAAGGTAAGGGTTATTTTATTGATTCCTGAAGAACTTATACATATATTTATTAATGTTAGTCCTTGCTCTAATATTTGGTACAATCGGTTTTGCATTACCGTTTTTAATTACATAGTTATAAGGCAAAACAACGGTCAGAGCACAAACGGGTAATGGTGCGCAGCGGTGCGCACAATTCCCCCTCATGCAGTTATATGGTAAGGCTCCCCAATTATTCGTTTTTTTCGTTATTGTTCACAGATGCCGAAGAAGTACATGAGAAAAACTGAGAGACTTTCCTACAATGTAGACACGTTGAAAAAGGCTTTCGTAGCCATCGAGATGGATAAAAGAAAGATTAGAGAAGTGGGAAGGAGTTTCGGTATACCCGAATTTACTCTACGGTAACAATTGTCCCTAACCCAAAATAGGCCTAATCTTAGTCCTAATAATCCTCGGTTAGGGAATAAACCTGTATTTTTAGAAGAAGTTGAACAAGATTTGGAGGAATACATCCTTATACTTTCTAAACTGTTTTATGGCGTGTCCCAGAAGCTATTACGTCGCTTGGTTTTTAATTATGCACACAAAAATAACATTCTTAACACATTTAATGTTGAACAAGGTCCAGCCGATAAAGACTAGCTCTACGGTTTTTTTAAAAGACACCCCAGTATAAGTCTTCGTCAACCTCAAGCCACTAGTCTTAACAGATTTGCTGGTTTTAATCAAGATGAAGTACAGCATTTTTATAAAAACCTTGAAACAGTTATGCAGAAGCATATTTTTCCTGCCCATAGATTTATAACCAGGATGCAAGTGGAATAAGCACCGTCCAGAAGAAATGTCCTAAGGTTTATGGGCCCAAGGGGGTATAACAGATAGGAGCTGCGACATCTGGGGAGCGTGGAAGAACGATCACAGTTATTTTTGCAATGAGCGCGTCTGGACAGTTCACCCCGCCATTGTTTGTTTATCCTCGCGCCAGAATGACAACCCTTCTTGAAAGAAATGGACCGATCGGTGCTGCTTATACCATCTCTCCTAACTGTTGGAACAATAGCGGTATTTTTCTGCAGTGTCTTAATCACTTTAAAGTCATGTACACCCAACTAAGAGTTATCCTATGCTGCTAGTCCTAGACAATCATGGTAGCCACGTTTCGATGGAAGCTTACGAGTTTTGTAAAGAAAACTTCATTCATATGGTCTCACTTCCACCGCACACCTCTCATAGGCTCCAACCTCTGGACCTGACATTTTTAGTCCGCTTAAGATTGCATTCTACAGAGAGTGTGACTTTTACCTTACATCGACAGGACACACAAAGATCACGGAATATGATGTAGCAGAGCTTTTGAATAAAGCTTTTGTGAAAGTGGCCAAAATAAGCACTTCTGTGTCAGGATTCAGAACATCAGGAATTTTTCCATTCAATCCTGACAAATTTTCTGAGGACGATTTTGCAGCTGCAAGAGAAATAATTGGCCAGCCATTTGATGTTGAGATTACGGATGTTTCTGCTAATCTAGACTCTGGTCAGACCAAAGCGTCCTCCGAAGGAAACGGAAGTAGGGCTAATTAAAGTCAACAAATTGAACCTTCCGAACACTCTGAAAGCTATGATCAAAGTTTGTATGATAACCCAACTCCATCAACATCTAAAGACAATTAATTTTTTAATTTTGTGCCGATCCCTAAACCAAGTACAAAAACAGCAAAAAAAGTAAAGCCGCGTGCAAAGCAACACTCAGAGATATTGACCAGTACACCTGTAAAAGTAAAGTTGGAAAAGGCTATGAAAAACAAAATTATCAATGAGGAAAAAAAGAAAGAGAGGGAAATGAAGAAAGCTGCACGTCCCCTGGGTTATGAAAAAGCACCTAGCAAAAAACATCGTGATAACAAAGAAATCCCTAAAATTAAGAAGGAACCAATAAAATATAAAAAAATAGATAAAATAGAGTTTAAGTCATCTGAAGAATCAGACGTTGATCCAAAAGTGTTGTGTCAAGACGACGAATTCGACGACTTAGCCACAAACCCCTTGCCATCTGCAGTCAACAAGGATTCTACTGACATTTGCAATATTTGTTGTGACATTGGAAAAGATCGTGAACTATGGTACAGGTGCATTACCTCTTCTTCCTGGAGCCATGCTAACTGCTCTGAGGCAGACACAGCTGAAGGTTATCTATGTTACTTTTGTTTAAATCCTAACTAGGTCTAACCATAAAAATTATGTTTTAATTTTTTTTTTAATTACAAGTTTTCATTGTGGATTTTCTTATAATTTTGAATAAGTACTATTATCTTTTTTGTACCAATAAAAATAATTTGTATGTGAATAAAGTCGTATCTCTCTTTATTTTAACCTGTTCGCCCCTGAGGACCATTACTCAACCACACGCGCACCATTACCCTACCATGCGGGTAATCATGCGCAAATGCATCTTCTTAGTTTATGCAATATATTTAGTTAACCTTAAGGAATATCAATGTGATAATTTTTACTATTGTACACAGATATATTTAGAAGAGTTACACATAAGTATCGTCCTTGTAATAGCCACAGTTAGGGTAAAATAATTTTTTTCGCTTAGGTGCGCACCATTCCCCCACTTTACCCTACGCTTTAAATCATTCTAATAAACTATTATAAAAATGAACATCGTATTGGTATAAAAAGATTCTACTTTCTAATAACTTTACTTTAAAAATAATATTAATTATTGATACTCCGAATGAAAGCGGGAATCGCCAGACAAGTGTTGTCACAATGAATCCGACGACGCTCGAATAACTCAGAAACAGCTTCAATATGCTTCAATAAAGTCACGTTAGTCACGAATAAAGCGCAAAGGGCGAGTTCTTTTAAAGCTAAAAAGCACAAAACACGTTCGCGTGGCGTATATCGCCTGGCGATAATCACGAGAAATCTGACAATGCATAGATATGGAACGCCGATATCGGAATCCCAAACTGCCGATGTATTTTTCTCTTGTATCGATTCCGTCTCCTGCATTGATTTCACAGCCTTCAATCGATTTCACTTCCTTCGCTTACATTTCTCTTTTTCGATTACATATTATTCTCCGACGAATACTCCCGCCAATGCAACAAAAGCAATCCCCTTCCCTTCGCTTGTTTTCTGCTCACCGCCACAAAACGAATCCTTACTCAGAGACGCGAGTCTCCGTCGTCGAATTACACTAGACTGCGCTGCAAAATTAGGGAAGTTAAAAAACTCAACGTGCATCATAACAGCGAGATTAAAAGTTCGTATATTTACATTGCAATAAACATAAAACTCTAGGAAAATAATATTTCGACGAGTCGCCAAGAAAACAAACTCAAATTCTGTTTTTCTTTCGTGATGATGGATTCCTTTCGCTGGCAAAGAAGCAGTCGCAAATATACCAAATGTGAAAGCGATTCGGATGAAACAAGACAGAGGATAAAAATGTAAAATTAAGCTGCATTTATAATGACAAATAAATATAAGGGAATCAAACCAGAATACATCTTTATCTAAAACAAACAGATTTAGCATACAATAATAATTTTCATATATAGTTACAATTAATGCAACTACGTAAAAAATGCAAAATTCTTTACCCGTCATCAACTCTCGAGAAGTATATGCAACGAATCGCTTCGTAACAATCCAGAAAAGGACTCCGATACTATTGATTTAATTGATACTTAAAAGTCCATATAAACAAAACTTGTACAATTCATCTCTGCTAAGAAGCAGTAAAGAGATGTTGTGACTCACTTTGCGCTCTTCGTTGAGCGTGGATCTGTATTACTGAAAGTTCCTGCAGCAAAAGACATTCAACAGAAGTATAATTTCAAGCTTCGCGGCACACAAGACCACATTTCCGATGGAGACCCCGATAGCGATACCGCAATAATGGAATGAAATATATTATAGCTTCATCGCAAAATATCATTGAATTATTTTTTTGCAAAAATTAGCATATACGAGCAGCAAAAAATCAAATAAAATGGTACAACCCGTTATTACGCGGCACACCGCTCACGGCACACTTATGGGGATGCGATCCGATATTCTTGTGACGTGCATTTTACGAACGAGAGAAAAGATTGACACACTTTGCGAGATCTATTGGCGAAGTCGCTCGTAGATTAGGAAGAGCCTCTCGGAGGGTGCCTTCGAAGATCAATGGAGACCACTTCTCGGGTTTGCTTCGACGCGATTTTTCGCAAAACTCAAAGAACCAGTTTCCCGTAATTAATTAGAATTTCCCGCATTTCATTCGCAGTCAGTAATTGTTGATATGGTGACAATGATATTTGGAAATGAATGAAGGGATTAACATGAATGGAACGAGAATGGCAAGAGGATAATCCCGATTGAATAAAAAGAGATGCTAACAGAGAGAAAGGAATGTTTGAGCGAAAGATAGAGGAAGGTAAGGGACAAATCACGGAAGGAATTGTGAAGAAGAAGAGAGACATCTGATATTTAGTGTACGCAATACATTTTGGGAATAACCGAAGTTCCTAATGGGGAAGGAATTATCAAAGCTATTTTCACTTTACTAAGCATTTGCTTTCTTTTATCTTTCTTGCATGAGAGAGTACTTCCCGAAAGATAACCATGATCAATCGTTCGAAATGCACTTTTTCCATTTACATTTAATTGCCAAACGGGGATTCGAAGTGAGCACTAATGAATATTTCCATATCAACGAGAGTTTTCCGAAACATGAAATAAGGAGTCCTTTGAATGATTTTCCGCATCGATTCTGTAGAAATGGTCGCGAGGAAATACCATTGTCGTCAGAGAATGAACAGTTTTGACTAAATGATTTCATCATCCATATTATACGTAATACTTTATTGTATTTATGCATATTTCATTATCCTTATAATAATTATATTATCCTTATTAATTCCCGATGCAAGGAATAAGGATATATATATATATATAATAGACACGCGATTTTAGTGAATCCCTTATGAAATCGAAGTTAGTCCATGAAGTATTGAGACTTGGTTTTTCGAATCGAATCACTTATATTCCATGTAAATGCAGTAGAAATAGAGCATTCTTTGCTAAATATACGCCGCTGTATCTTTATATGCATAAAATCTTCAGGAAATATCGAGGAAAAATGATGTGTAATAATGACGCAAGATGTTGGCACAATAAAACACAAAGCAAGTAAGCAAGATCCAAGTGTCGCTTCCATAGGTCACATTCATTGGCTTCAATACTGTTGGCATTCCAGAATATGTGTATTCCTTCCGAGTATCTTCTCTCCTGTTGATACCACTTGTATGTTTATTTGAAGTTTAATTGAAGCGGTATCTCTCGAAATGGTACTCGTTTTGCCAATACATTACGAACTATCTTTGTTTTTATTTATTTGGTTTACACAGCGTTTTCCAATGCTGGATTGCAACATTTCACCAACACTGCCGTTGGCTTCTTCAGGCGAAGTGTGGTCTTCCTCATCCATGAGTATGTTGTTCATCTTGACTGTTGTCAACC
Source organism: Sympetrum striolatum (assembly GCA_947579665.1). NCBI lineage: Eukaryota > Metazoa > Arthropoda > Insecta > Odonata > Libellulidae > Sympetrum > Sympetrum striolatum. Next base: position 90,345,381 of record OX388350.1, read on the forward strand.
GCCGAATAATAAGCTGTTTTGCAATAATCCGAATGAAATATCTCAGTCGATTTGAAATAAACTACGGCAGTAAAATGAAGGGAAAATAAATTAATTGAAAGTCGACGGTTACAAAAATTGCATAATACACACCTGGCCAAAATTAACGCACCACCGGTCGTTAGGAGCGCTAGGGAGTTGCTGCGTTAATTTTGGCAAGGACTGTACATACATGGCAATTCCAATTGTTAACAACAAATCAAAATAAATACTATGGCAAATACATATTTTAAGGAGAACACTATTATCACCATATGATATCTATAATTTAACCCTCGTTTAGTCATATTTAAGAAAAAGGAATTCCCAGGAGTACTGGGTAGCCATGTGGGCGGCGTAGGCGAAGAAGTACCGGGTTATATTCCCGGTGGTTGCCCATGTGCTTTCGACTGTTTAACTGATAATCCTACAACTACGAGGAACTCCAATTAATTGTAAGAGGCATGATCAGAGAGTGATTTTCACGGGCTATGGTTTTATGTTTTTTGAGGATTGGCAGAGAGAACTCCTGATGTAATCGCAGGAACACGGTAGCATGTGAACTCGAGTGTCGCGTGAAAGATGTGATTGAGAATTCCCGCCGCGTCCACGTTTCTTGAGCGTCGTGAATTGGATGCTGAGGAATTTCTAAGCTCTCTATTGTGCCTGGAGATGAAGCGTGGGTGGCTCACGACTGATGCAAAAAGACAGTCAACACAGCGGCGTTACACCAATTTGGCTATGGCTTCAGTATTTCAGGACCGAAATTGTATCATTTTGATCAAATCATCTGCCATCATCGACATTGTGAGAGCCTAGAAAAAGGGTGAACTTAAAGGAGGGGATGAACGCCCTCACTTGTTTTGAACCAGCCCCCGCGGTCTCCTTCAGATTATTATCTTTTCACCTCCCTGAAGGCACACATGGGTGGTATTAAATTTTCAACAGACGATCAGGTGCAGAAAGAGGTTCTAAAGTGGGGGGAAAGTTCTCCAAAGAGGGCATAAAGAAGCTTGGCTCACCTCATGCATTGAACGGGAAATATGTGGGAAAAATGGTCAACAATATACTGTAATTATTTCTAAGCGTACATTAAAAAATATAAAATCTAGTACACTTACTTTCTGAACATGCCTCGTAGTATAACACAATACAATATTTATTTTTCATATTACTTGTTTCGATTTGTAGTCATCAATGGCAATAGGTTGTCATCATGGACGATTTTTGTAATTCTTAAACAGAAAGAGAAATGCAGTAAATCGAAGTGAAATTCGATACATTAATTTTGCAGATGATAAGATACAATTGGCTTAAACAAAAATGAAATATACTTAATATTGACGAGTAGAAAACAAGTCCGTTATTGACAATTACATAATTGGTTTTCGTAACAACGGAACGTCTAGAATAAATAACGAGGAAACTAAAAAAACTGAATGATGAAAATGAAAGATTCAACTTTACAGCTCCATGAGCTATAAAAAGGGCAAAGGGTGGGATGTTACTGAGTAATTCAAGAAAAAATATCGAGTGAATGAAATGCCAAAGATCATGAAATGATGCGAAGGGATAAATGAATGAAAAGATTAAGCGAATGATCGAAGTTGAGCGTCGATGGCATTGAGCGACACTCGTTAATCACTTCATCGTGACTCTCATCCACTCCCACAGTCAGCTTTTGACTTCATCAGTAACTAAACAATTCTGCTCCTAGTTCCATCCCTTTAAATTTATCATTGTCCTTCAAACGGTGTGATGACGAAAGGAAAACCGAATGTCGTTTCTTCTTATGCACTCTTTCGGTTTTGTTGTCTCTCAGTTTGGAGATCAATACTTTGAAATTATCATTTCCAGACTTATTCAAGATCTACGAGTTACACTGGAATCTTATCTATGAGCATATTCTTGGCGTAGATACATAAATATATTAATAGATAAAAACATTTTAAAGAAAAGACATCTAAAGTTGATAAGAAAACCGTACCAGCTATGATAACACTGGAGAACAATGCTTAACTTATTATCAGTTGAGTTAGATTTTCAACCTTGGATAGGTGTGTTTATTTTAATAATACTGTTAGTTTTCTTCTATCAGGTTCTTTTCTCCACAGCTTGTCTTAATGTGTCCACTCCACGATCCTGGATCATAGAAAGCACTCTCCTAATGGCTGAAGTAAATTTAGACGAAGGAAACAGATGATAAATTTCGTCAGCCTATAACTTGGGGAGAGCTCAGTGAATTACTTTTGTGAAGCGTAAACGTAAACAAAAAAATCTGATGTGACCAGCACATGACTTTCTCCATATATAAGATGTAAATATTTATCTACGACAGTAATTTCGAACTCTATATTCCATCTAAACTTTGAAGATGAGTGATTAATTTATATCATATTATCTTTATTATAAATACTGTTTTTCGGGACATTTTCGATGAAAAACGATGAAATTGGCCTTTCGCCCACAGCGCCAAGAGCGTACACTAAGTACATAATCAGCAACTTCCGGTTTATCAGTATTTCATGAATAACTCCTAAACAATCAGTTATACGAAAATATTTTTCATAAAAAGTTATAGTAAATTACATTTTCTAAAACGTTTATAAATAATAGTATATACCTAAATATCATATTTAAAGAGATATTTTGAAAACCGGAAATGAGCTTTGAAGAATGAAGCTCGACTTCCGGTTAACTGATTTACTCCAAAAACTAATAAACTGTAACGACATAACCCAAAGTACTATATATGAAATTTGGTGTTGATACAACGAATGATTTCAATGTTAGAGCGACCACAAAGTACATAACAGCTACTTCCGGTTTATCGGTATTGCACGAATAACTCCTAATCAACCGGTGATACAAAAATATGTTAAATACAAAAGTTTTAGTAAATTACATTATCTAAAACTTGTATAAGGTATACAATATACCTATATATCATATTTATGGAGATATTTTGAAAACCGGTAATGAGCTTTGATGAATGAAGCTCGACTTCCGGTTAACCGATTTACTCCAAAAACTAATCAACTCTGACAGCACACACCACAGTACTATATATGAAGTTTGGTATTGATACGACAAATAGTTTTCACGTTAGAGCGCCCACAAACACACACACACATACAGACACACACACACACACACACACACACACACACACACACACACACACACACACACATACACACGGACATCATTCCGAAAATGGTCAAAACGTGTTTTAGGGACCCCAAAACATGCATTTCCGTTGAAATCTCGAAGTCGAATTTTTTCATGAAAACAATACTTTCTCTATACTTCGTATATGGAGAAAGTAAAAACAGCAAACGTAAAACGGAGTATAATAGTTAACTCTGCGCCCAGAGCCTCATTTGGCTGGAATCCTAGAGCCAGTTCCCAAATTACCTCCTTCGAAATAGAGGGATACGGTGAAGTTAAATGGAAGATGACTCTCTTCGTAAGGGATTTGATCAGCCTGAGTTGAACGATTTGGCACAAGATTTGGAACTGTACAAAAAGGCTTCAGAACTCCTAGTTTTACATTTACATTTACATTTACATTTAAACCCTGCAATCCGCCAGTGGCGCGTGGCAGGGGGTGTAAGACACCAAAATACCTATCTAATCTGGAGAGCTATTTGCTTCTCTAATACTTCGCGGAAAAAATGACCAAAAGTAGCTATCTGTCCTGGCAACTACTTCCCTGTATCGCTTTTTTGTTTTCTCTCGAAGGTCGCGTAGGAATATAACTGGGATGACCATATCTGTTATCTCCTCCCCGAAATCGGTAGAGATAAATTTATCAAAAAGCTTCCGTCGATATTCACGTCTTCTATCACTAAGAGAGTTCCAACCGAGGGATTCTATCATAGCCGAAACACTGCTGTCGAATCTGAAATCTCCCTTGACGAACCTCGCTGCTCTACGTTGAACCATCTCGAGATCGGAAATTAATCCTACTTCGTGAGGATCCCAAACCGCACAGCAATACTCAAGTAGAGGTCGAATTAGGGAAAAGTACGCTATTTCTTTTACTCTCGATGAACATCCCCTAAGAATTCTGCTGGCTAACCTTTGCATTCTATTCGCCTTTCCTACTACGCCTCGAATATGCTCTTTGAAGGAAATATTACTGCTGAGCGTAATTCCTAGATATTTATGATGCATCACGAACATCAGTTCGAGACTGCATGCGAAAAACTTGCTTGAAAAACGAGCTTACTTTCGATCGAGAGAAAATCTGCAGTACTTTCGAATTGACGAAGTGTTTCGTATTACTGTTTAATAGGTGATTCTATAACACCAGCGAATGGCGATTGTTCGTCGATATCTTAAAGTGGAGCTTAAAGCATACGATGGAAATTTATTTGGTGCGGCCCCTATACTCAGTTCGATTAATTTCAAGGATATGAAGTGATTAATTGCAATATCATTAGATTATTTGTGTCGACGCCCAACATCGCGAATGCCTGTTTATGTGAGGCAGCGCAGTGCCCCAGGGAGTCCCAGTACCTGGGAATCCAAACTTCCCAATTAAAGATTTGCCAATCTCTGCATAGAAAACTAGGCCTCATTCAAACAGACTTCCTGGGAAATCATTATTATTATTATAAAATAGAATTGATTAATTCTATAAAGCATAGTAATATAGCCTTCCATAAAGATTAAACTGAAACAATTTGTAGATTTACCAATTATAAAAATATCGAGTTGGAGTTTTTGCAGAAATCGCTAGTTGAAGTTTATATTTTAAAATAAAAATTATCAATAGAGTAAAATGAATTTTATGCCAGTGTTTATTTTTCTTTAACCTTGGAAAGATGCATATTCATATCATATAAGATAAGATTGATATTTGGTTGGAAAACCTCCGCTTAGTGGCTTTAACTCTCAAAATATGGCCAAATTCAATATTGTGAATTTTGATATGTTTGCAGTCACTTAACCGCTCAATGGACTTCATTGAGACGATTGGATACTTATTGGCTTAATTTTGCGTAAGATTTTAACAATACCGTCTGTCGTAAAACTTATATTTGGCATGGAATCCAGTATATTAACCTTAGGGAGGATCTCTATGTTACAATCTGATGTGAATACGCTTTGGTAAAATTCGTTAAGGATGTTCGCTTTCCTCTTCGAATCGCAAGTTATGTTACCTTCGATATCCCTTATTGAGCTCACTGTTTGTACCTTTCCCTGTACCTCTCTAACGTAGGACCAGAAGGCTTTAGGGTCTTCCTCTAAACATTCCCAAGAAATTTCTTTTTAAAGTTGCTGTGGGCGTTACGCATAGCTCGCTTGGTGTCGCATTTTGCTCTCTTTTTACTTTCTCCATATACGTAGTATAGAGAAAGTATTGTTTTCATGAAAAAAATCGACTTCGAGATTTCAACGGAAATACATGTTTTAGGGTACCTAGAACATGTTTTCACCATTTTCGGAATGATGTCTGTGTGTATGTGTTTGTGGGCGCTCTAACTTAAAAATTATTAGTTGTATCATAACCAAACTTCATATGTAGCACTGTAGTTGGTGCTGTCAGAGTTGATTAGTTTTTGGAGTAAATCGGTTCACCGGAAGTTGAGCTTTATTCGTCGAAGCAAATTTCCGGTTTTCAAAATATCTCCATAAATATGATATATAGGTATATTGTATACCTTATACAAGTTTTAGATAATGTAATTTACTAAAACTTTTGCATTTAGCATATTTTTGTATCACTGATTGTTTAGGAGTTATTCATGAAATACTGATAAACCGGAAGTAGCTGATTATGTACTTTGTGGGCGCTCTGGGCGAAAGGCCAATTTCATCGTTTTTCATCGAACATGTCCCGAAAAACATTATTTATAATGTTTGTGACGTAAAAGATAATATGATATAAATTAATCACTTATCTTCCAAGTTTAGATTGAATATAGAGTTCGAAAATACTGTCGTAGATAAATATTTACATCTTATATATGGAGAAAGTCATGTGCTGGCCACATCAGATTTTATTTTTCTAGCATTGGTGATCGTGATGGATTGGGAACAGGCCGATCTATTCCCGTAAAGACAGTAGAAACAGTTTCTTGACTTTTATTTGTGACATAATTAATTTACTATTAATCCATCGAGTTTTCTTTCTTTTTAGCATCTATTCAATTATAAAATGTTCTCAAATAATGCAATCCATGCCCTCAACTCTCTCTTCAACGACGGAATCGCCCAGGAAACGCCGTGGGACACCTTTGCCATAACATTGGTATAAAAGACGCTCACTCATAAAGTAAACAGCTTTGTTAGTAAAACTAAATTGATTAACGAAAATAAAAACAGCGCTAATACGAGGATGACGAAGATCAAAGCAGCAAATGACGTACGAACCTCATGCAAGTGGTACACAGATGTTCAACCAAAAATGAACCAACTCCGATAAAACAACTCAATTTCCATCCTCGCGATATATTTATTTAAACCGAAATTCACTTCATAGAGGGTTTCATCATCTTCATATTGATTCGCTTAAATGTTACTTCTTACGTAATGCATATCATAAATTGGGATTTAATGTTGCTTCACCCCTATAAGTTGGCAGATCCCTCTAGAAGACCGCCAGATGCGACCCTTTAATAGAACATCCGGTAAAGATCTGAACATTTGGCATTCGAAAAAGCAAACTTCCATTGACGTATGAGCGAAATATCCATAAATACCGAACCCTCGAAAATGTCATCAACAGCGGAGAGGGATTTAGAAAACTCTGACGCATTAGATCGAAAATTAATTGAGTGAGGAAAGGGAGAGATTCAATGAAGAGACCCTTAAAAGTCCCTAATTGACGGTGGACTTGGCTCACGAGTGTCCGACGTCAAACGAAAGACTGTTTACCTAATACATGAACCTTAATAATTTAATTGCTGCATCCACTTTGCGAAACAATTGCGGCGGAAGGAAATTAAGAGCAGGGGATTTACTTATCGGGACGTCGGTAATTCACTAAATATGAGAGGCGAATAGAGACAGGTGGAAAATGACACACACTCACATATGTTCGATGCTTCATTTAGAAGAAGTGATACACTAACATCGGGAAAGTCTTCGTCCTCTAAATTTATCAAATAATTTACCGAATAGTTATTCATCTTTCTAAATCGCGGCGTTTGCTTTCCATGCTTATCTGCATTACTGTATTTCGCATCTTTCTATCTACTGCACTGCGAATGTCATAAGATTTATCTGTGCTAAAATGGTTTGCTTTGTAATGTAACGAGAATGTTCTTATCACATAGGAAAAATAAATATCGAGGGTTTTGAACTTGAATATTTTTCCTTGCATGGCTGCTGTCATTCTTGCCGAGTCCACATCTTCTGAACTTATCAGGCTCCACGAAGGCACAACGAATACACGCAGCCATTCCCTGATCAGAAAAATGCGATCAGCCGGGATTGGTAGAACGTGGCCGGTTAAATAAAGGAACGCGTCTCACGATATAGAGAGACAAATGCATTTATATATATTTATCAGTGGCTTCAGAAGTATTGAGATTAGAACTCGATTCTAACTCATGATTTAAAAATATCGATTCGCAAAATACACAGACGTCCACTAGAACGGCTCAAAAGAAAAAGATGTACTTCCATGACATTTTAACGAACCCAAACAAACTCTAATTCTATCTAATGTTATTTTTAGTATTAATTATTATCACTAACAAATAATTAATCATTATTAATTAATATTGATGAAGCTAACCACCCTTTGCATGCACATTCTATTATATATAGACGCTTCTCCGGATTCTGTCATATATATAGATAGATAGATAGATAGGATGCTAATGCTAAACCACAAGCGTCATTGAGTTGAAATTTTACGACGTATCGACCATAAAGTGCAACCGCCAGAAAAATTGCGATTTTGATCCTCAGTGTCATGGGTTCGATTCCAGAGGGCCCCAAAGTCCCGATTTTTCCTATTTAATAGCATTGCTTTGATTTTCGGGAATTTTTAAAAAATACTTCCCGGATGGTTAGAGAATCAAAACTCAAGGAGCCTATATATATGGTCATGATCTATTGAAAACATAAATCACAGAAAATATCCTGGGTTCGATGCAAGGATGATACAAACATCTGCCTTTAAAATACATTGAGGTAGTTTTTCCTTATTTTTTGATGCACTTATCGAAATGGTAGGAAGTTCATGCTTTGTTAGAAGATGTATATTAAGACTCGGTTTAAGAAAAACATTTACATAAGACCATGCTGTTCCTGGGTTAGATGCCAGAGCACATTAATATTTCTCACATAAAGAATATAAGGGAAAAGAAGGACGTTGTTTGAGGCAGTTGTAGCAAATATTTCTACTTGAGTTTTCACACATAGTAAGACATGGTGGTCTTTTATTTTTTAGTGAAAGAGTATAAGGTAAAATACTTGGATGTTACTTTCAGTAGAGATTTAAAATGGACCGTGCACATAGAAAATATCATAGACAAAGCCAATAAAACGTTAAATTTTGTGATACGTACTCTTTAGAAATCCAACAGGAAAATAAAAGAAACCGCGTACCTAGCGTTAGTTAGGCCTTTACAAGAATACGGTGAATGTTAATGGGACCCTTATCAAGTAGGAGTTAAAATGGAATTGGAAAAGGTGCAACGAAGGGCGGCTAGTTTCGTGATAGGGAAATATAAAAAACGTAGCAGCGTTACTCAGATGATAAAAGAATTAGGTTGGGACAGTCTAGAAGACAGCACAAGAGACTATCGGTTTTCTATAAGACATTCATGGGATTTTAAGGAATTGAGTAAAAGAGGCAGATTAGTTGGGTAGGCGCGATCATAAATACAAAGTAAGTTGTATAAATCAAAAAGCACATAACCGGAAATACTCTTTTTTAAATAGAACTGTTAAGGAATGGGACCGTCTACCTGCAGAAGTCTTCGAACCTTTCCCAAAAAATAATGTTTTAGTAAGGGTACGAGTAAAATTAAAAGTTTGACGAATGAACCTGCCGATATCGAAATGTGAGGCAATTAGTGGATCGCCTGGTGATGGACGCTGGGGACTTGGTGGGCCGCTACGTGAAGGCCTATCAGGAATCCCAAAAATCTTACATGAGACTTTTGTATTTATTTAATTAGTTATTGCTTTTTATTTATACATGCTTATTTGTATTAAGTTGGGTTTATTGTAAGTATGCGTAGCAACATTTATTTTACTTTTGTAAGATTTGTTGTGTAAGTTGCCACAAGTCCTTGCGACTAACTGCGACGGTTTCGCACAATGAATAAAAAAATAAAAGCAAATTCGTTTCCCATTTATTTGTTGAAAGGGGTCCCGTGCCATTTTTAGATAATTTTACGGTGATTTTTTGTACCATACTATCTTAAATAACTAGCGGATGCCCGAAAAGTAATCGGCATGAAGATGGGTCACTATCCTCATCACCATTCGCTGCGGAAAAATTAAAAACTCTAAGATAGATGAGGAGAGAGTATCACCGCCATGAAAATTTCTGTTCTGTACCGAAATAAGATTTAAACATACTCCAATATTCATCATGTTATTGCACAGATATTTCACCGAGTAAAACGTTGGAATGTAAAGACTGGTTATGATTAAACATTGCCATTACACATTGCCTTAGAAAAACAAGAAAGCAATTAGATGTACTTCCGACCACCATTGAAGATTGCAGAAGAGGACAAAAAGAAACCATTCTACTCATCATCATGATCTTTAAAGAGTTCCAAATCATTTTCGTATCCACTTCACAGTTTGCTCGATTCATTTTCCTAAAATCCGTAGAATAATCTCGAGCGGCTTTTGTTGATCGATGTAAATGCCGTTGATCGATGTTTAGGAGCGCCCTCTTTACCAAGGGGAGCGTATTCTCCGAGAGCAGCGCAGTGTGTGTTTTTTAATGGAGGGAAAGTCCATCGCTGCGTGGAAGGTTTATGCCGAGCGGAAAAAGGTATTTCCTCCCATCTTTCTATCGATTTCGACATTGTCCTTCGTAACCAAATCATAAACACATGCACGAATCCTCATTCAAACAGCAGCAAGAAAGAACGCCGCCATTTTCGAAAACGTTTTAGTTATTATTCCGATTGTGTGCATTCGTAATATTCGATATCAATTTTTCAGTGATCGAATGTCTACTTTGCGGATAAGAAGTTTCAGGGTAAAGTGATTAAAATTAAATGGCCAAATAAAGATTAACAGTACAGAAATGTGTTAATGTTACGCAATCATTATGAACAATTCTCATTAACATGCACGCACCGCTGCCATATAAAGACGAAAAGAATGTCTTTGGGAAATTCATATCCCTTCAACTGTATGTGTTTATGAAGGTATGATTGACGCCATCAAATGAGGTCTCACTCCCCTTTCACCATTCACAGCCATAGCGACAGTTCTTCTTTCAAACGCGGATATCCAGAATGCAATGCGGTTTCTAAAATTTCCTCAAAACAGTCACTATTTCTCGAAGTCTCAGTTCTAATATATTTCGATAATTTTCTCCTCGAAGTGGGTCCCATCTCTAATACGCAGATTTCGAGGCATTTCACAACAATTTTGCTCTTAACTTTTCACTTTTACTTCACGGTTGACCGTAAAGGCAGCCACTAAATTAAACACTTAAATGGGGGACTGTTTACTGATTGCTGCATAAATGCGTTTAGTCTGAACCAAGAGATCGGACTTACTCTTAAAGGTACAGACCACGGAAGTTAAAACTATATTTTCAAAACTTTTGCAAATGCCTTTTTGAAAGATTTTCCTCTTTTTTTTCCTGCATCTCTTTGTAGTACGCATTTTGTACGTGTTTTGATTTGAACTCAATTTTTACGCAACCCTATTGATGTGCATATCGGATGGCTCTGAAATTCCTTCAATATCCATTCTAACGTATCCATCCTTTTGATTAAAATGATTACTTCGTGTACATAAAAGTATAGCGTGAATTAACTTCGATACTTCATTTTTATGGCCCACGTACTTACAAGAATATCGTTGCTAATTTTTAAACGAAGCAATTACGTAAGCATTACTTGTAAACATACTCGCTAGTGGAATGAATAGAAACGTATTTAATCCAGTCGGATGCGTTGGGGTCACGGGCAGAAAACCTTTATTTTAAGCTCACTCGTTCGAAGTAACATCGGCAATTAAAAAGCTTTGTCTAAATTGCTTCACCCGCTCATTTCCAGAAAGTGCGTCTTGAGAAAGGTAAAATTTTAAACGTACGAATCCTCGGGTGTAACTCCGAGAAGTTGCAGCGCAAGGCTTTCTGCTTAGAACTTCCAAGATATGTTACGAAGTTATTTGAAGTTGGAATGAGCATATTAAATAGGAAATGAATTGGTATTCTACTTCTAAACTCGTTATTTCGCCCGATTTCATTATCAGAGAAAGACGGCAAGTCAAATTTTTAATTTCTAAACTCGTCTGATTAATGTTAACCCTACATGGGTCAAGCATTTGAGGGTTTCACTTTCCCGTAATCCGATAAATTGCTTGCACGGTATCTGGACATACAAAAGGCTGATGTGGACTCATCAGAAGTCCTTAAATGTATACAAGAAGAAGCCATCTGTCTCGAGAGGGGGCTAATTTCTCCATTAACATTCAAATCATTTCCCGTAATGTACGTTCTCATCATCATCAAGCCAAATTCTCCATCCGCACGTAAGGAAGTGTTTCTTTTCGAACAACGCTTTTTATTTCCTATTTAAATACCCACAAAACTTAAGCAAAATAATTTTTTTATGATTAAAATTTATAACTGACTAGAACAATAAGTCTCACAGAGACATTTAGTTGTAAATTGTAATTTATCTATAACATGTAATTGGGGAGAGTTGCTGTACCGGCGCCTAAATTGTACGACCGCTGTAAAGTGGAAGAGCTTCGTAGTTTGCGAGATGCGCAATTGCAGATAGAAACCGAAGTCGTCATCTTTGTGCGTACGAAAGTGGTCTGTCTTGAGAGAGTCAATTTTTGGAAGTTTTGAAGCATTTTTTTCTTCACGTGGCTAAGGGAATGACGGTAAGAGTAGGGTGTGTGTGTAAACAAACTATTATACTTATTTATTTAGGAAACCGTAGGGCTTTTAAATAATAATTTAACTTTTTTAAATAAATAACGATATCCATAGTTGATGTGATGCATTTTATAACGTGTTAATTACCGTGAATAATTAATTAAATAGTTAATTTGCATCACAGCTTGGGTCCCAATGGAAATACGGTTTAAATGAATGTGTACTTATCCTCTCATCGACAACTGTAAAATGAACGCTGAACATAACAACGTAAGTGTAAATGCGGAAATAAAAGTTTTAGTCGCAGTATTTTCGGAAGAAATTTAAGCAGAATTAGATCAACATATCCTAAAATATAAAGAGATAAAGTACTTTTTCATCAAGTAAGACAATTAATTGATTATCTTACTTTATTGATTTAATTAATTATTAAGATAATCAATATTAAAATTTAAAGGGTTGAAGCCATGGGGCAATTCAACAACGCCCAAAAATTAAGAGGGCATGCAGTTGTGCTGCTGTTAGACCCACTTCGTGCGGGTCCCAAAAGCTGGTTGCATATTCAACTATCGGCCTAACCAGGGATTTATACGCCCTTTCTCTGAGTCCACTCCGTTTTAGGTTTCTCATAACAAATTCGATATTTCTATACGCTTCATTAGTAATATCCTCGATGTGACTTCCCCATTTAAGGTTTTCGGCCAATTAAACGCCTAGATATTTACATTCGGGTACAGTGGGAATGATTTTGTTGTTCATTGAGTAGTTATTTATTACGGGCGACTTTCTTCTGGAAAAGTTAATATGTTCACATTAGCTTACATTAACAGGAATAGCAATGGCCGGAGAACGCTACCCTGGTGGATGCCCGAGGTGACTTCCGTCTCTTTTCAGTACATTTCGCCTATTCTCTCTTTCTAATAATTTTCTATCCAGCGTACTACCCGATGGTCAACGTTTAACTCACGAGCCTTCGCTAAAAGTAGATTATGTGTTACCTTAACGAAGGCCTATGCAAAATCAATTACCACCGCGTCAACTTCCTCCCGTATATCCATAGATTCTGCTATATCTTGAACTAGTCCGAGGAGCTGCATTTGCACTTACATATACATTAACATAAGTACCACGCGAGCCGCACTAAGTCGTATGGCAGGGGTTATGAAACACTAAAATGCCTAAATAATTTTCAAATTAGTAGTCCCATACTATCCGGAAAATGGGACCAATCCCCAAGATCACCAGATCTTAAAAGAACCTCTCCTTGGACCCGAGGCGTCGTTAGTGCACCACCACTCGCAACACGGAACAGTCCGAAGGCGATACCGACGTTCTCAGTTCCTCCGTCACCTTCGGGACCGTACCTCCTGGTAAACACCTGGAGAACACCCGCTCTCACACTCCCTCCCGGCGGGCCCTTGCACGTAATGGATCCATTATCCACCGGACACTAGAACTTCCTGTCACTAAAAAATCTTCCTGTGGAAACCAATGGGCGGAGTATGAATTTGCCATCTCTTCTGTTCTTACATAAACACTCATTGAAAACTCGTTTATCAAAGCAGAATTTAAATCAAGTGTTGAAGAGCGTTACTTAGCCGTTTAAAACCGCTTTCTCTCGGGATCGAATTTTAGGGCTTCTTACCGGGGAAGCATTTAGTGAAAAGGCTAATTTATTTTCAATGTTTATGTTGAAATCGTCTAAAGCGAATGATTTCGTCCAAAGAATACAATTTTTAGAACTTCTCCACGATGGTTTTCTGGTCGACCACTTTCCCATTGAATCCCCATTACGTCAATTCTCAGGTTTATTTCCAGAATATTGGTTCAAAGCAAACATTGAACATCTTCACACAAATATGGAAATTCGGGTAGTATTTCATAACCGCTTAGGAAGAAATTGCCATAGTAATTACGGTCAATCGATAAGCGAATACGAATTTAGTGCGTTATCTTCAAAAGTAACACTGACAAAATTGTTGACACGAAGTGATCGAATTTTCACATACAGCTGTGTGCGAGAGTATATCAATTTATTAAATGGAAGGTAATTACAATGGTGTAATGTCTTTATTATTATTCATTTTTGTCTTTAGTTTTCCATTTTTCAAAACGTTTCTCAAAGTATCGATCACTTTGTTTCCCTCGAAGACAGATGAAATGTAAAAACGTGTAATTCTGCGATTTCAGCGAAACGTTTATAGAAAAATACATATTTTAAGCATAAGTTTTCTTTCAAACCCTAAATGAAATGAGATTCAGTGAGAAGAAAACCGTAGGAGCCGGACAGCTCCTCTGGGGAGGGGAAGTCGTGCAGGGAGGGTGTCCATTAATGACGTCACAGACTCGATGTTCCGGAAGGGAACGAGGATATTTATAAAATCCGGTTCTTTATGGGCCGAACGAACGCTTCTGCGCCTCCCTTTGCGAGGAAGGAACTAAATACTGCACGGTTCGGAACATTTCCAGATTTATCAGGTGATACTGACTCTTTGAGAGGTTTTCAAGGAATTCATGAACGTCGTTTTTAAATAGTTAACCGCCAATTAAATAAAAAACGGGTGCAAAAAGCATACGTTCATCGATTTAGCCACGGATACTCTCCTCGGACGAACAAAGTCCGTAATAACTGCTGGATTTATATGCGAAAATACACCATTTCGCTCGAAAAGATTAACGAAGAAATAAATAAAAAATAAACGTAAGAGTAAAAGGAGATGCAGAGGAACAGTTAATAGTAGTTTATAATGCGCTACAGATGCAAGCAATAAGAAGATGAAATGGGCGACAAATATACGAGTAAAAGAGGCGTATAAATAGATAGAGAACCGAGAAATGAATAATGGAGAGCGAAATGACGCGCGGTTTACATATTTACTAGCTGAAGCGCCCGTTGAAATGGGGAATGTATTCAAGTTGTCCGTCGTGCAACGAACAAATACTCTTAAGTATACACAACTGAAATCCCATTCTTACTATACAGGAAAATGCGTGGATTAAGCAATCGCATTAGTCCTCTGGAGGACTGGCTTTTTACATGTTTGGGAAATTGTAGCGTATTTTGCTGAAATTCTCAAAATTTCGATTTGAAAACAGTACCCCACGGCAAAAATAAGAGTCTTTATTCAATTTCCGTTCTTTTGTATCGACTCTTCACGACTTATCCTTGGTTCGAACTCAGGAAAATTATCGCTGAAATATGCAACAATATTTCTTTCCTGATCCCATGGAATACGTACGCAACATTTGAAGCAAATCGGGCAGACGGTGTGCACTTCAATCGAACGTACACAAACCCACACAATTTCTGCTTTATATAAGGTAATTCCCGGAGAGATGCCTCGCCTACGGAATTGATTTCATAACAATGAAATAAGTGATAATAAGAATTTGAAACTGCGTGATAGAATGTAACATTTATTGATTATGAATAGAATATAAACAAATTTTGGTTAAAAAGAGTTCACCCAAAATATTAAAATTTTTCGGGATCCATGAATTTGGCCATCTCTCCGACGCCATTCCTCATTACCTTAAACTGCATTTAATCTGGAAAGCGCTTGTTATATGACAAAATTGTTAAATTGAACTTCAAATTATTTACTATTTGTAAATCTTTATTCTTAACATCCTTCAAATTTGGATCTAACTAAACGTTTAAGTTAACTTTAAAACATATTTTTAAGTTTCATTTGCAAAATATTATGAGGCCTCTCAGCCTCCTCTAGAGGTATACAAATATCATATTTTGGCTGGGTCATCAGTTTTTTTTAGCGAGTGACATCTTTTTACGCAACAGTATTGTCATTTTAACCGAAAAAATTATGACAATTTTGATGTTTTTGTCGAAATTTCGAAACTTCGTGACAAAAATTCTCACAGAAGATATTTTTTTATGTAAAAAGAAATTATGTTTGTAATGTCCATGTGAGTGGTTCACTTTTGCCGGGTATTACATTTCGATCAGAAAAATGTGGCAAAACGCTCCACCCTAGTGCTTACTAAACAATACCTCATTTTCTGATCGTGTATAAAATGCATTCGACCGTGGATTTAAATTTAAATTAGATTATAAACATTTTCTTGAATAAAGCCTTTATCAGTATCACCTTAAAGTTAAATTGATACTAAAAGGGCACATATACCTAAAGATAGGTTATTTTATACTAAAGATAAGATTTATCCCGAGGTGAGGTCTATCCTTTCAGTACGGGAGAGATGCCCTTACAGCCAGTGGGGCTACACTTTGTCCAAGATGGACAGTCACTGGATATTAGATGAACCTATAGCTACAAGTTTTGGCCTTTTAATTCAAAATATTCAAACATTTAAACTGATGCCGAACAGGAACATTATACTCTATCTTACAACAGGGCGGAAAAAAACGGTGTCTATTTGAAATGATGTTATAAAGCTGTGTAAAAAGAATTAATCGCCGTGAAACTTTTACAGATAGCCTTCCAACTGACTGACGCACACCGTCAATAGAGCAATCTTGCGGTTTCCCTTAAAAATACTACGACTGGGGCATCTCTCCCGGTGGGGCATCTCACACGGAATTACCTCAATTAGATTTTGCTTATAAATAATGTATTTCTGATGATACAAAATACCCATTAAAAAGTGACTCGATTCAAATAAAACGCGTTAGTGTATTAAGAATAAATCCTTTGTGGCAGTAATATAATAAATAATAATAATAATAATAACTTTATAATGCTCATGGAAATTCCCATAAGAGCAGAAAAAAATAATACCAATATTATCTGCTCACATAAGATAATAATACAAATAATAGACATAAGGTAATGATACAACATATAGACTGCTTAAATAAAGATGATACAAAAAAGAAAAAAGAAATAAGCCAGAATTATGGTTTTAGAATCATTCCGTGGCAACAATAAGATAATAAAACAATTTTTCTTTAAAAGATTGTGCAGAAGTGGAATTTTTAATATGTTCAGGCAGGTTGTTCCAGAAATTAGATGCGGTAATTAAGAGGGATTTAAAGTAAGTATTACTCCGAGGAAGTGGACATAAAAGATAGTTAGGAATAATTAAAGATTTCAAGAATTAACGGCTCAAGCACAGGAATAGCTTTTAGAATGAAACCACCCAGAATATCATCAACACTGGGAGACAGAGATTTGGAATGCGATAAATATTTGAACATTAGTTCAGGAGTCACGTGTTGAAAGTAAAAATTGTTGGAATTAAAAGGAATGTGGGCGTCAAAAGGGATGGAAACATTGGAAGAAAGGCCATTAGAATAACGAGTTAAAGTGGGCATTCAATTCTTCAAGAGGGAGAGTATTGCTTCTTTGACAAATAAGACTTGCCTTAACTCACACCAAACCAAATTGGGATCATGTATGGAAGAGAATTTCATAGCGTAGTAATGGCGCTTAGCATCAGACATATGTGATTTGACAAGATTTCTAATTTCTTTAAATACGCTATGCGATTTCGAGGTTCTCGTTCGAATGAAAACATTACGCAGTTCCTTTGCCTAATCAATCCCTTGATGTCATCCAAGGAGCGTTAGATCGTTTAGTAGTACATAGTTGTAGAGGAGCTATCCGGTTTAAGCAATTTAATAAATTAACATTAAAACAATGTAGTTTTGAATCAATGCTTCCAGATTATCATTACGGAAGATTACGATTACGGAACAGAAATAGCGATGGTGGAGAAAAAGGAGTTTTAAATCGATAATTGACTTGAATTAAATCATGGGCAGACAAAAAGCAAGATAACTGGGAATATGAGATGAATTTCTCAGGGTCATCATCGATACATAAATCAAGGAATGTGTCAGTAGAATTAGTAAGATGGAACGGTGACAGCAATCAGAAAATGGGACGTTTTCATGTAGTTTACGATTAATAAGGATTGCAATATTTTGTGATTATTTTTACTTTCTCCCTATACGTAGTATAGAGAAAGTATTGTATTCGCAAAATAAATTCGACCTCAAGATTTCAACGGAAATAGATGTTTTGGGGTCCATAGAGCACGTTTTCGCTATTTTTCCGAACATGTCTGTCTTTGTGTGTGTCTGTCTGTCTGTGGTTAAAAAGTTTGTGGGCGCTCTGTCTTAAAAAGTATTTATCCGATCATTTCCAAAATTCATATTTAGTATTTTCCTAAAAATGCAATGCAATCAACAATAGTTGATTAGTTTTTGATGAATATCGCTTAACTGGAAGTTGTGGTTTATCCGGAACAAAATTTTGTTTCTTAAATATCTCTGTCAGAATGTAATGTAGGTATATAAAATTATATACAAAAGTTATAGATAATGTAATTTACTTCAACTTTTGTTTGAAACATTTTTCGTAACACTGATTGTTTAGGAGTTATACTTAAATAATTGTTAACCGGAAGTTGTTGTTTATCCATAAATGGAAGTTTTTCATACATATCTCTGTCAGAATGCAATATAGGTAAATACTATTACTTAAAAAAGTTATAGATAATGTACATTGCAACAACTTTTGTTTGAAACATTTTTTCGTAACACTGATTGTTTAGGAGTTATTAGTGAATACTCGCTAACCGTAAGTTGATTTTTATCCAAAACTTGTAGTTTTTCTTAAATATCTCTAACAGAATGTGATGCATTTATATACAATTTGTACCAAAGTTATAGATGATGTATTTTACTGCAACGTTTGTTTGAAACATTTTTCTGTAACTCTCATTGTTTTGGAGTTATTTATATATTACCGGCATAGGCTTCTGTTTTCAATAAATATGGAGAAATTCATGTGTTGGCCACATCAGATTTTTTCAGATTGAAATCCCTTTTGTCTCTCCCCCATTCAATATATTCAAGACCTCTTCTACAATTGTCATTTTGCTCAGCCTGAATATGAACGGGGAAGTCAAGGTCAAACAGGAGGGTCGATGGAGGTACAGCAGCAACGCACTGTGTGCATTGGCATGCAACAACGATCCAGGTCACTTCATCCAACGCCACATCACTACAAATCACGCACTGAAGAGACTCGCGAAAAAAAGAAGGAAAATATTGACCGATAAACCAGACGAAACGAGGGTCTTTCGTAGAAATCACTTAAACACAGAAGTTGCGAGAGGCATTAATGAAGCCGCTCAACCTAATTACGCAAATTAAACAGAATATGGCGATGAGAGCGAAAAATAAACACGAATTAAGGCAAAACACACGTTTAAAGCGTAATTAGTCCTTTTGCGCGAATCTATTTGTCTTTGGGAAGAAGACAATGCGAACTTTTGAGAGCAGCAGCGGCAGTCCTTGGAGAACAAAAGACAAACCTCCTTCTCAAATAAAGAGGCTGTTCAAATGAACGCCGCCGAGTTGTAAGTAGATAGTGGCGTCACTGGGGAACACATCGAAGCTTCTACAATTTTTGCAACACAAACTATACTTCGGCAAGCACGGTATTCGTCTGGTCCATTCACGTTGTTCCTTCTCTCACATACATCATTCTGCTTTTGTTATTTCCATTTTTTCTTTAAACTACGTAAATCACATTCGTCTCTTTTGTGTGTTTTCCATTTAGGATACTCTCATTTAGTCATTCGGTCCGTGATTAATCTATTTGACCTTTTCATGCATTCAATTCCATACATTCCACATGCTTTATCGCTCAGGACTTTACAACTTTGAAAACTTATATTGATATATTCATTGAAATTATAGACATAGTTTTTGCATTATTTTTTCGCAAATGCATCATGTTTTTCCCTTAAACCCGAATGGGTTCAATGAGAGTTCCATTTGTTATGCAACACAAATCCCATCTGAAGTCGAAATCTTGCCAAACTCACTCCAGCAGGTCCGACTTAATCAATTGCTATGTTAATTCTAGCTCTGGAAGAGAAGCTGATAAGGGTGGAGTAAACACAGTATCCTTGATGAATCCCCAATAGAACAAGTCAAGAGATCAAAGATTCAAGTAAAGAGTTTCAAAGGAGTAAAGTCCATTTTGTTACTGTACATACACCCTTTTAAGATGAAAATGCACATTACTATTTGAGCAACTCTGACCGTTTCTAAAATTTAAAGGCGGTCCTCAAACTAAATTCTCCCCATGAAAACTTGAAATGCAAATGGAGGATCGATGATTTCCCTCTACTTGAAAGGTAGCACGCAGATCGTGCCCTGGCGTCGAACCTAGGACCATCAGGGAAACGATCAACTGCCTGTATAAAACGCATTTGTGTTCACATTTTTACGTTTCCATGTCATCGGAAAGGGATTTTAAAAAATCTTAAAAACCGCCGCGATATATTTTGATTCACACTTGGTGTCGAACTCATATTTGGTAACATTTCTATGATTATTAATAAATACGTCTTCTGTGATTTTGAATTCTCTATCGGGATCTACAGTTGTAATTTTATAAAAATCACCTTCGAGTGAGCTATCCATTAGTAACGGTCGTGCATACCGATAAAGCTGGAATTTAAACAACTCATTTGATCGATTTACCCTCATTACATAGGGCCTTTTCAAATTAAGATTTAAAGTAATAAATGCGTACTTTAATACTTCGGGAATTTAGATTGAATGTTTGTCTTCGCCGAGAATAGTCAAAAATAACTCCTTTGCCGCAAGCAAATCTCGTTTAGAACGTTGTTGAACATTACCGTATTTTCTATTCCACATTCCTAAAACTGAATTAAAGCTAACCGATAATATAAATGCGCTTAATTGGAGAGTGTTTGACTATAAACATCTCCATAATATTTTATTAATCGTTAACTAACGAGAAATGTTGAAAAATGGATATTTTCATCGAGGGAATGTTCTTCGTAAAATTAATAATACGAATTAAGAGTAACTTTAACATTGATTTCTATGTTTGCGGTTAGAGATTTTTGAATTCTTCGATAGCATGCGTTGCATTCTTCCAAAACCAATTTCATTTCCTTCAATGCTGCTTCGATACTCGTCGTCCCGCGGATTTTAAGCGTAATAAGAAAGCGTGTGTTGAGGTCCGAAATATTTGAGAGGAATTGGCGGCGAGCCCTCGGACTTGGGAAAGTGTGGAAATCCTGTTTTACGAGAGGACTAAGCCCCGTATTCCAGTTTATGCTGCGGTGTGTTATCTTTGCGGTGCAGAACGTTTTATGCAGACGATAACTCAGCCGCGGATGTCCGAATAATTACGGCACGCATACCAAAGTACTCTCTAAACACGGTTATCTCCAGCGGTCTGTTCGCCTTTATTCGATGCGCCTTCTCACGTTTATACACAAATACACATACAATAACGGCGTCACAATAATCTCTCATATTCCGGCACAATATAAGTACACATTATATCTCCATCATTTACTATATTTACTCACTGAATTTGCTCCAAACACATTCACAAATGCTTCCATATATTATTTTCATTCTTCGAACCACGCATTTTTTCAATGACATCCGTCAAATCCTCTTTAATTCTGCTCTCCCAATATTATTACACTCCATTTAATCCATTTCTTGGCTCACCGAACACTTCTTGCTCAACTTTCTATTCTTCTTCCTTTATATTTTCCCCAAGCAAACACACTACGCCATTTCAACCTTCTCACCTTTTATGCTCATGATAAATTCATTTCATTATTTTTTTTAATCCAGTCCAACAACAATTTATTTTCGATTATCGATCTATTATCCGCCTAAGATCACCTCTCTCTAAAATTATAGAAAACAAATGAAGATGTATTGTTGGATGCAATCGAAGAGAAAAGAGATGACAACTTGCGTAATAACTTAACTTCTCTGTAATTAAAACCCGACATTGGATGGTTTCTTCACAGATTTTAATAAAAGTTACTATCATCAATTAGCTTTTTTAATTTTCTGGTGTTCTCGGAGAAGAATTCCTTGTTTCGATGTTATTATCATCGAAAGATTCGTATTTTGCTCAATCTATGAATACCAAAATATACCCCCATAGAAACCACGGAATTGTACAATCAACTTCGAGAGAATCTCTTTAAGATAAATTCTTATTCACAGAACATCCGCACCAAGTGCTTAGATTCTGTTTTATAATCTGCTTAAAGTCGGATTCCCTCCTAATCCCCGATATTCCTTTTGTTCCCATACACACACACACACACAGTCCACACCTCTTGGCGTCACTCGCGCAGAGGATAGCATAAATTTGTTTTCACATTTCATTGCGATAGACGATCATGTATTTGCATTGCCACTTATTCTACGAGGAAATATGGAATCAACTAGTCTCCTGGTATTTGACAGAAGTGAAATTAGAAAACCTAACAGCCTTCAAACAACCTGAATGAAATTTCACAACCCTTGATTTAGATTACAGTTTCCGATCTGCCATTTCTGCTTGCTGCGACTATCCGAATCATTCGCGAGATTCACTACAGCGCAGTGTATGCAAGTAGCAGAAGTCGTTCATTCGATGCTTCATTTCTGGGAAGTCGAAGGATATCCACGTATTCCTTCACTATCTTACCGATAAGGAATTTTAGCTGCTTTAGAAGGTCTGATACTTTCGGTCAAACTGAAGCATAATCGAAAGCTAGACAATGGGGAATAATGACGATGCTGAAAATGCATGCGCTATCCACATTCATCAGAATGGTATTTGAAACAGGAGGACTAGGATATTGATTTTACAAGATACGTTGAGGATTCCATCTCATTGATTGAGCATAACTGGACGAAGTTTTGAAGTGATGACTTTAAAATAAATTGCCCAACGCTATCCGAGGCAATAAAAACGTACTATTCGGTAAACAACTGAACACATTTTTCCTAACTAAAACTTACTATAGTGCAAATGAATTTGTGAATGATGGTAACCTGTAAAAAGAGATGAAATGTTTTATTAAGAATAAAATCTATGCTGTATTATAATTCAATGTATGTTGTAATGTGTTTCTAATGTTAATTTCAGTGTGCTATGTCGATGTGATTATTGATGACTTGTCCTATACATCAATTTGTATGTCTTTCGATCAATAAAAATAGCCAATATTGTGCGAGATATTTCCACCTGACGTTCTAGCGGTTTCCTTCCCATAAAATGTGGAATTTCAAGAGTCCTCTTCATTTCGATCGAGATTCCCCTCCGTCTCCGTTATTTACATCCGCGTGCCATTTCTTCTAAACTTCAAAAGCGTTCTTTTAATTCGACTCCATGCCACCAGATGGCATTCTTTCCACCCAACGATCGCCTTCTCCTTATTCTCTTTTTTCTCGCACACATTTATTTTCGACGCTTTCCTCACCTTCTCTAAAAACCCCTTTGTCTACCATTAGATATCTTGAAATAAATGTTTCTTTTTCCTATCTACAATTCTTCCTTCGTCAAATTTGAAAATTATAAGAACTTTTAGATCTTTTTAACAGAATTCCTGTAACATTTTAACATATCCTTTTAGCATTACAAGTGTTACCGCCTATAAAGCCAGAAAAGACATTTAGGCAGAAATAAGAGAGTCCGACCAAACTCTAGCATAACAAGTAGCACTTTCGACGGAAGCGGTACCGGCTTCGATACCCGTAACAGCCCTTTTTTCGCAAAGAGTGCTGTGGCTTTTCCGGACTTCAAAATTAATGCCAAATACAAAATATCGTCATAATCATTATTCGATACCTTGAATGAGTCTACGGAGGAATATGAATTATTACTGTGGATGACATTTAAAAGTAGAGAGCAATGTGAATGCACGAAGATTAGCTTCCGTGATTATAGGTGAGGATGAGTCACTGCTGTGAAGAGTCCCCTTTTTACGCTGGAAATGCTGTTCTGTGGTGAAGCTGAATTCAGTCGACGCAAGAGGTGAATAAGAAAATGATTAATACGAGTGATAAAAGAGGAAAAGATGGATTTCGAATAGTATGCGTTCGTGATAGGATCAGTTCAAATACGCAATTAAGTAAGCGCGGGCATTTTATGTCGGCTGAACGGCCAACATGTAATTTAAAAAATCAGTTCATAATACGTGGATGGAACCCGAATTAATAAACGTGAGAAAATATGACAAATGGAGAAACTGGGACAGAATCGGGTTGTTTTGGGCGGCTGAGAATGAAATGTATTGGGGGCAGAAAAAGCGAATGAATGTGACGGATGGTTTAAGGGAATACATTTAAGCCATTTGAGTATTTCAAATAGTATATGGAACAAAAGACCTTGTCTTATTTGGAGCCGTTATATGAAAATGTCATAATTTCGTCGCTAAAATCAGAACATGGTCACAAAGGTGGCCGTTACCTCGATGTATTTCCTTAATGATTTCCATGGAGATATAATTAATCGATTTCACGTAATAAGGCTGATCAGCTTCCCCATCGTGCTAACATTAAAACGTCACCCACAATTTCACATGTCCGAAACACGCACCTTCGTTATCGTTTTGAAATTTTTCAACTATTACTTTTTCAAGATAGATTCAGTGATTGCTAAACAGAGGTTAAAAGAATCCTTCCTCTAACGTGTTTGATAAAATTGATTCTTAATTATTGCTTAAATATAGCGTTTCAAATATCTCATCATATGACTGAGATTTTACTGCTACTCGTAACAACTACGAAAACATTTTTGGGCGAAATGAACATGAATCTCCATCGGATTCAGTTCAACCAATTCCATGGCAAGCGATGGAACAATTGTGTTTCGGTCGACTCGAATATGCCTCAGAAGTACGATTCCTTTTGAATTTAAACATATCAGACTGGAAATGAGATTCGCCTGCTATGTATGTGACTCAAAATGCAAAAGTGCGCCGAGGGTTGCATAAGATCGCAGGCAAAAGAGCAGCCATTTTATTATTTAATAAGCAAGTTTTGGTGTTAGCAAAGCCATAAGTTATCAGAAGGCACTGCCTTCTTAGGAGAATCCTATCCATGAGGGGGATGAAACGGCTGTGCCACGTCAGTGCAGTGACCCGATGAATAACATTTGAGATAATGTTAAAATTAAGACGATGAATACAGCAAATAACGAAACAAATATACATATATAAAGATACTTTTTCCTCTATATTAAAGGATGTCACTGATAAAATACATTTTATGTTGCAGGAGGAATTAAGTTAGCAGTGTTAATCGCGTCCTCGCTGCAATCATCTGCAACAGCTTTTTGACTTAGTCAGAGACTCAAACATCAGAATATTTGAGTGCTTGTTGAAGAGAAATGGCCGAACGCGGAATTACTGAGAGCGCGGATATTATTGTCATTGCAACTCTGTTCCATCGCTTTAAATCATTCGCCTCTTCCCATCGTTTTCTTTCCCTTCTCTTTTTCGAAAGCGAAACCGGTATTCGTGGTTTTTTCCCCAACTTTCTCTTTCACCTGAAAATCTGCAGAATGGAATTAGAGACGGCCACATCGTCCGAACTAGGTGAGGAAAATAAAGTTGTTCGCAGTTGAAATTATTACACTCGCTTAAAATCTAGTTCGCAAAATTCGGAGGTTCTCATAAGAAAGGCTTAAACAAAATAGTCTATACGTATCGTTTAATGTTTATTCTTATTTTACTTATAAAACCAAGCTACAGCGTAACTTAGTTTAGATAACACTAACTTTGGCTCAACGCCCTTTTCCACTTTATTTTCAAGTATCTATTCTGTCACTTTCATGACATTATAGCAATTACATGCATACCTGAATATTAAATTTCACATACGACATACATAAATACATCAAAATTTTGATACATATAATTATGCAATAATTTTCACTCCCACGAGTCTTGTTCTTTTTTCTCTATTGTTTTCCTCTGATTGTTTCATAATCAAGATAATATTATAGAATAATTACATTAAAGACGAAAGTGGGAGTAGCTTTTTAATTTGAAGTATTATTTCGACCACTTTCCTACTATGAAATGACCATATAGCACAAATATTGTCGTCAATCGTACGGTCGAATTCAGAATTCGATAGTTATTTTATAAATACGGAGAGTGGATGTCAAACTATTATAAACCAAGGCTTTGATTAAACGGTTGTTCCGAAAAACGAAAATCAAATATACCGAGGAGAATACTCAGCGTACGAGATTTCAAAAGAATGACATTTCACAAAGTAGTTGATGCCCATTTGTGATTCAACTTCCAAATTTATCATTATCTATACAATTTATATAAAAGGGCTTGAAATAGATATTCATCACCACGAATATTCGCCATTCAATTCAGCCGTTCTCAACCGTCGCCTGTTTCTCATAATTCGCCTTTGAATTCCATATTCAGCAGACGGCTTTCTGTAAATATTATTTTATAAGAATTATTCTTCGTTAACACCTCGACGAAGTTCTCTATTAGTTTCTCCTTATTTATGTGCCACCGCATCTCACGACCTTATCTCCGATGACACACTTCATAGATTGCACCAAAAATACTCCATAAACTACATTCCATGTAAAGGGAGTACCCGAAGGGGTTTCGTTTTAAATACGGTCGATAAGGTTTAAAGTACCGTGATTGAACTTAGTATTATGAATTCCTTTTGGCTTCAATTTGCATTTAAAATGTCTTCGCCGAATAATTCTTCTCATCTAGAACCCCTTTAACGCTAGCTCAGTTGAAATTCCGCAAATTCAGAGGAACTTAACGTACAAAGGCTTAAACTGGAAACTCTCTAAAGCAAAGGCGCGCACAATACTTCTCTTTATTTTTCATTCCCCGAGGCGTTCAACGAAGGTAGAACCATTTCCTCCGACGTTTTATTGCTCGTCCTTTGCCCCCTTTATTATCTCATCTCTTCAAGGATTTGCGTCAACCGTCTTTTGTCTCTCAGACTCTTCATTTCCCACCATATAATGAAAGCATTATCATCGACTTTGAGGTTTTGTCATCGGATGAAAAGAGGGACAACGCCGCACTTTAAACCTCTCTTTAAAGAATGCCACACTCCGGCTTTGCAAAACCATAGAGGTCACTTTCGAATTAACTTTCCGTAATTAACGACTGAAAGTTATTAACAAAAGGATTCGGCACAGGATGAGGTGCACCTCGTTGGGAAAACAGTCGAAAAAGTGCGGCGACGCCGGGGATTGAAACCGGATCGCGGATGCAGCCTTCAAAAGCAGAACCTGAGGATGGCTCAAATGCGGCCTTTCTTCTTCCGAATGACTTCCGGAAAGTATCCCCTTGGAAGAGATCTTTTACCACGATTTTGGACAATTTGCACATTTTTGGAAACTCCACTCGAAGTGCTTTCGGATACCAAAGGCCATTGAGTTAAGACCCTTTAATTAGGCTTATTCTTCGGGTTTAATGTGTTTTGAAAAAAGATTTACGTGAAAATGTAAAATAGTAAATTACGACAACGATATAAGTTAAAGATAATACGCATTCCTTCCTGGAATGCAGGAAATTATTCGAAATAAATTGATTTCATAACAGCAGTGA
Source organism: Sympetrum striolatum (assembly GCA_947579665.1). Lineage (NCBI taxonomy): Eukaryota > Metazoa > Arthropoda > Insecta > Odonata > Libellulidae > Sympetrum > Sympetrum striolatum. The sequence continues at coordinate 90,372,838 of OX388350.1, forward strand.
GCGACAGTGCGCGTACAGAAACATGCAAGATAGACGCGTTAGAGGAATACAATTTTTATATAATGATTGTGGGCAGAGATAAAGCCTAATTCTTATACCCCACACCATTTTCTAGTCGAAATCGGGTGATTTGAAAAGCCATTCATGAAAAATGTGCTATGCCCTCTTCAGCAAGATAATAAAGCCTTCCGATACTTATTTAAAGTAAAAAATGAACTACAAGCATCGATATAAAAAAGAAGAACGCCATTTCATTAGTTGGAACATCAATAACTCACTGATGAAGCGATTCTAATTTGAGTAATGTAAATAGAAAATAAATCTGATATCAAAATAAATGAATGGAAACTAAACGAAGTAGTACGTCTAGCGTTAGAATCTATACTTATCAGCTTTCATGTCACGCGTTGTATTGTCTAAAGAAGACATTAAGTTGGGGACACTATTTTTTAGGGCTCCACTGTATTTGAATGCAAACATTTGAAAGAATGCCTCGCGATATTTACAACTTGACTATCTATTATTATTAACAGAATATGCTCTACCGCTCAAAGTTATTATATTAGAAACGAACTGAAAAGTCTTAAATTTGGTTCTAAATTGTCTGAGTTCGTGTCGGCGTCCACGCCATACCCACACTACAACTACGTTTGCAATCTTACACTGGGATCAAATTCTTTTCAGTCTATATTCCATAATTATCATCCTTAATCTCTCTTAAAAATGAATACTTGACGATCTTCGTTGTTTGCATTATTAATTTTGCAACTCTATATACTCTTCCTCAAAGACTTTTGATTTAATTGATCAAATTAAAGGGATCGACAGAATCAGTTCAGATCTGAAATAAAACTGCAAATACTTGAGATTTCAGGCAAACTGTTTCTGAATCGGCTTCATTTGTATTGAGCTGTAATTGTCTGACTACTTTTCGTATTTCTTCATCGCCAATGGCATTCGGATCCTACGTAGTCATCGTCTGTAAAATGACTGAGTTTAAAATTTAAAACATTGATAAAAGTGCTTCGACAGCTTAGATCATTTCGCTCGTGCGCCCCCACCGGGAATCGAACTCGGGATCACCGCAGCAAGATATGCTGTCCACTTGGCTACCCGGGAGCCTGTAATGTCTTTTCCCCTCTCCCGTAGCCTTATTATCGTTACTCTACGTATATGTGTTACTGCAGATCAGTAGTTTCTTATTCAATTATCCTCTGAGTGCATAAATGCGTTCCTCAATTGCTTCGCTCAGTTCTTAGGTAATCGTCATTATTAAACAAAAGCTGAAATAATATTGGATTCTGATACTAAATACTTGTGATGTGAAGAATCATTTCCGCAGATGATAAAAGCAGCTCTATTCACAGAGAACGCTTCTTCTGAAGAAGACGAAGTTGAAGAGTGAATGCATATTAGCGTTATTTGCAACTAAATGTTGCAGATTAGGCTTCGCATAACTGCAACTAAATATAAATAAATAAATTCCTAGAGTTAGAAAACGTTCCAATAGCAGTCGAACCTTTGCGCTTGATTCCATTGTTGATATTTACATTCCTAGCAACTGTGTTGACTTTTATAATTTAGTTAGTTTTTGTCGGATCCATTTTAATCTGCTACACGTAATTGGATTTGTACGTTTGTGCTCACTAGATACAAACAGACGCCATAACATAAAATGTTTGAAATAGAGTAGGATTTACGAGTTCAAATTCAACTCAACGAAGTTGGGAGATTTCCAACTAAAAACTTTCTTGGATATTTCAAAACAAAATAATCACATTGGAAGATAAATGAAGAGAGAATTTAAATATTAAAAACTGTTTTTCAAGCTAAATGTTTTAAATGAAGGAGGTTCCCGCATAGACCAGCCCCCTTTAATTTATAAAAACACAGATATAACTTGTGAATTAAGGTTTGCGGAGTTGAACACGATATTAACTGAAGTTGTGTACAATTCTATTAAAACTACCTCGACGTTCGTTTGACACATTGAGTGTGAAAATGTGAGCTTCGACGGTTTTTATAAAATTAATAACTAATGCTTCTGAGAGAGTGTTGCGCGAGCTAAAAAGCGCTGCCCGAGGACCGATTCTTTCCGGACGATTATAAGTGACGAGAGAGATTGCCGAAGGGGGCCCGATTTTAAAATGTCCATCGAAGGGGCCCCGGGGCCCGGCAATCGGATTCCAGAGAAACAAGCGCTTTCATTCGGGGACAAGAGCCATCCATGTCCCTTATATTTCCCGGGGGCCTACATCGCAAGGACAATGCTCTCCCCTTAAATGAACCCATCGCCTTCAACGTACGTCTCCCATTGCTAATAAAGCAGCTGTTTTAACTTACAAACTGGACTACGCGTCGATAGATATTTGCATCGAGTGCAGATTTTTAAGGAGATTTCGAAATAGCGGCTTAAATAAAGCCGCCTGAAGAAGGAAGAGCTATTCACATGTATCACACATTTATTGAAATTCTAAAGGAACGCTCCTATACTACTATTATCTATTATATAATACACTCTCTTAAATTTAATATAGTCAGACAACGCTATTTTTTGAGGGTGATTCTCAAAAGAAGTTCAAAAACAATGACTGTATAAATAATAGAACGTTTAAACGAATATAAATGAAGCAGTATAAATCGGTTCCTTTTCACATCACAACGTGGACTATTGAATCACTACAGTTTCTCTTCCATCATGAATGAACTTGCTTAACGACATAACCTACCCTCTGTACTTTTCTGGGGATGATTCGACAGGCACTAAGCATCGATTAATAGATTTATCGGCCGATAATAGCAATTAAGGCCAAGAGGTTGATTTATACATAAATGGGATAATTTCGATTTGCCTTTCTTTTAAAAACCCCATAAATAATCGGTAAATAGTGGATCAAATTTTACAGTACGCACTGAAATTTAGGTGTACAAGAATTTTAAGGTTATTTCTTAACTCCGACTAACGCTGTCGTTATTAACTGGGGGAAGACAAATTCTTATTAACATTTAACGTGGCATAATAGAAGAATGTTTGAAGAGATGAAGGCTAATTATTAGGCCAATAAAGAAGAGCAATAACATTGTATGCCAGAAGACCTTTATATAGACTGTAATGCATGATTAAGTAAATTATTTATAATTTTCTTATGTTAAATATGTAATTTGACGTCATCTACTTTCCAAAAAAGGCGACTAATACGTATATGACAATGCAGTTACGCTAACGTAAGTTTTGTGGAAAATGCTAATTAAAGTTACATAATTTAAATTTCAAATGAGAGAAGAGTAATATTGCTATTAAAATTAACAATGAATGCCTTTTTACTTTCTCCATATACGAAGTATAGAGAAAGTATTGTTTTTATGAAAAAAATCGACTTCGAGATTTCAACAGAAATACATGTTTTGGGGTTCCTAGAACACGTTTTGACCATTTTCGGAATGATGTCTGTGTGTATGTGTGTGTGTCTGTATGTGTGACTGTGCTTGTGGGCGCTCTAACGTGAAAACTATTGGTCGTATCAATACCAAACTTCATATATAGTACTGTGGTGTGTGCTGTCAGAGTTGATTAGTTTTTAGTGTAAATCGGTCAACCGGAAGTCGAGCTTCATTCATCAAAGCTCATTTCCGGTTTTTACAATATCTCCGTAAATATGATATTTAGGTATATACTATTATTTACAAAACTTTTAGATAATGTAATTTACTATAACTTTTGTAAGAAATATATTTTTGTATCACTGATTGTGTAGGATTTATTCATGAAGTACTGATAAACCGGAAATTGCTGATTATGTACGTTGTGGGCGCTCTGGGCGCTGCGGCGAAAGGCCAATTCATCTTTTTTCATCGAGCATGTCCCGAAAAACATTATTTATAATGTTTGTGACGTAAAAGATAATATGATATAAATTAATCACTTATCTTCCAAGTTTAGATTGAATATAGAGTTCGAAAATACTGTCGTACATAAATATTTACATCTTATATATGGAGAAAGTCATGTGCTGGCAACATCAGATTTTTGAAGAATGTATAAATTCAATAGGTAACTTAAGATATATAGATTTTCGAATGTGTATTATATATTTAAAAAGGTTTTTCACAGTTTTATTATTGGAATAAATTGGTTAATTGTCTATATAATCATTAAAGATTGTACCGGCGTCTACTATTTTTAGAATATTTGCGTTGATTGATGCAACTATCTGCAATCTGTGTGATGCGCCAAAGGAAAGAGAATCATCCAATATGATGATTCATCTTAGAATAGAAATTCCATTTGCAAGTAACATCGAAGGACGAATGCAATTGAAAATACGGATGCACAAAGAAACTCTCAAGAACCGGAAGCGCCAGATCAATAATAGCGCAAAGGTTAAATTAGCCGATCAGCAGCTTTTGTTCATTGCATTGGAATCTTAAATTTAGAAGTTCTTCCTAAATTTCCATCATAAATGATATTCAATATTAAACTCGGTATATTTCAAAATCTAAAAATAAAACTTAAAATAGCTCTTGAAAATCAACGGATTATTAATTAACCACAGATATTTGGGCAGCTGCATATTCTGATTCCAATTTCCATTTCAGTGATTCTATCAGTATAATAGGGATTTAATTGATACTCCCTCACAGATATCCAAACCAAAGGCTCTTGTTGATTGAGAAATGGGAAAAAAAAGAATTGCGAACGGCTAAAGTAAGGGATTAGGGAAACCATTCACTTTCTGCCGAAAAGCAGCTTGTAGAGTTAGTATGAAGATCTTCTTTTTGCGTTTGTTTATCAATCAGGCTGCTTTAATTATTAAAATTACGAGTAAAATGTAGCTTGCATAATGAAAGCATATCGATAGCATACATTTCGACAAAGTCGACATTATAACGAGCGGGTCCCCAAAACCACCAGAAAAAATCTGATGTGGCCAGCACATGACTTTCTCCATATATAAGATGTAAATATTTATCTACGACAGTAATTTCGAACTCTATATTCCATCTAAACTTGAGATGAGTGATTAATTTATATATTATTATCTTTCACGTCAAAAAACATTATAAATAATGTTTTTCGGGACATGCTTGATGAAAAAAGATGAATTTGGCCTTTCGCCCATAGAGCCCAGAGCGACCACAACGTACATAATCAGCAACATCCGGTTTGTCAGTATTTCATGAATAACTCCTAAACAATCAGTGATAAAAAAATATGTTTCATACAAAAGTTATAGTAAATTAAATTTTCTAAAACATTTATAAATAATAGTATATACCTAAATATCATATTTATGGAGATATTTTGAAAACCAGAAATGAGCTTTGAAGAATGAAGCTCGACTTCCGGTCAGCCGATTTACTCCAAAAACTAATCAACTAAACGACTGTAATAAAAGTGCTATATATGAAATTTGGTGTTGATCCAAAAAATAGTTTTCATGTTAGAGCGCCCACAATGTACATAATCATCTTCTTTCGGTTTATCAGTATTTCACGAATAACTCCTAATCAACCGGTGATACAAAAATATGTTAAATACAAAAGTTATAGTAAATTATATTATCTAAAACTTTTATAAGTAATACAATAGACGTATATATAATATTTATGGAGATATTTTGAAAACCGGAAATGAGCTTTGATGAATAAAGCTCGACTTCCGGTTAACGGATTTACTCCAAAAACTAATCAACTCTGACAGCACACACCACAGTACTATATATGAAGTTTGGTATTGATACGACTTTTCGTTTTCACGTTAGAGCGCCCACTATCACACACACACACACACACACACACACACACACACATACACACAGATATCATTCCGAAAATGGCCAAAACGTGTTCTAGGGACCCCAAAACGTGTATTTCTATTGAAATCTCGAAGTCGAATTTTTTTCATGAAAACAATACTTTCTCTATACTTCGTATATGGAGAAAGTAAAAAGGATTGAAAATATCCTTAAAATTTGCTGCAATTTATTCGTCTGGCATCGAACCCGGGTCTTCCTAGTGATACTTACTATGCAGCACAAACGAAAGTCACCATCTCTAGCTATGTGTGAAAATTCAAGCAGATATATTTGCTGCAACGGCCTCAAAAGATGTCCTACTTTTCCCATATATTCCTTGCGTGAGAAATTTTTATGAGATCTGGCAATGAACCCAGGAACAGCATGGTATTATATAATTTTTTTCTTAAACCGAGTGTTAATATACATCTTCTATCTTAGCAAGAACACCCTATTGTTTCGATAAGTACATGAAATAAATAATGAAAAGCTTACCCGATATGTTTTATGTGGAAGATATATTAACCGCCCGTCATCGAACCCGAGTCTACCTGGTGAAACCTCCTATGCAGCAAAACAGAAGATAATCATTTCTAACTACATGTGAAAATTCAGGCAGAAATATTGGCTGCAACTGCCTCAAACGACGTCCTACTTTTCCCTTATATTCCTTACGAGGAAATGTTAATGTGCTCTGGCATCGAATCCAGGTACAGTATTTTCTTATCTAAATTTTTTCCATAAACGGAGTCTTAATATACATATACTGGCGCAGCAAGAACTTCCAATCATTTCGATAAGTGCATAAAAAAAATTAAAAACTACCTCAATGTATTTTAAAGGGCAGATTATTGCACCGTCCTAGCATCGAACCCAGGATATTCTTTGTGAAAGTCATTAGTGTTTTCCATAGATCTTGACCATATCTATAGGCTCCTTGAGTTTTAATCTTCTACTTATCCGGAAAGTATTTTTTTTATTTCCGAAAATCAATGCAATGCTTTTAAATGGAAAAATTGGGACTTTGGAGCCCTCTGGAATCGAACTCATGACACTGAGGTTCAAAATCGCAATTTTTCTGGCGGTTACACAATGTGGCCAATATGTCGTAAAAATTTCAAGTCAATGACGGTTGTGGTTTAGCCTGTGCATTTGTATCCTCTCTATCTATCTATCTATCTATATGAGTGAATCCGGAGAAGCATCTATATTTAATAGATAAAAGATTAAGTATTTAGGAATGGCCACTAATGGGGATTCGACTTTATTATTTCATATATTGGTGTATACTTTATAAAATTACAACATCTAATAAGTCAAATGGAGAAAATTAAGTTGCTAGTAGAGAATGAAAAAGTAATTACATCGATGGCAGAATTGAACGATGAGAATCTTAACTGAGATTGAATGGAGGCGAAAAAAAAATAATCAGATTTAATGACGAGTTTAATCGGCAGAAAACGCAAACGAGGTACCGTTTAATCGGTGCTTTACTTGTCCACGTTTTCCTTTGCTTTCCAGAGAAATTAATAAACTTACATAGTAATTGTTTTAAATGTGTATTAGCATACAACTATTGCAATTAATCATGGTTACATACTCATCTTTAGTTTCCAATCCCAGATAAAACTGTCTTAAAAAAGAATTCAAATAATTGCTGATTTAACGAATTGCCGAACTGATGAAGGCTATAAATGTTGTAATTTTAATTAAAAGAAGCATTAATCGATCTTATTTTTATTTTTCGTTTAATATTAAGTCAAAGGTGCTATTTTACGTTGATCCTATAGCCTAAATGATTTGTTGATGGCTTCTGAAATGAACCCATAGGACATCTAAATACGATTATTTGGAATTTCTCGAAGAGAGACGCAGATAGTGGGGGTGGACAACGAAGGAAATATCACTTTCGTTGAATCAATCCGTCGGAATTAGTTTAAAAAGACACATTTCGATTTCATTAAACCTTCCAAGAATATTGAATGAGTCTACAACATTTCACTTGCGGCGGAAATAACAGGAAATTCAAGACATGAGATGTTGAGATAAAATTCTTACATTTTGGGCAAAAGCTACAACAGTCGTGAAATGTAAATCCTTTGTCTCAATTTCCTCAAGTGGAAAATAACGCATTCCTCGATGGAATTGATAATGCCTGTGAGACGTTAGTAAACATTGAGGCAATTGATTGAAAAATTGCTCGGCTGCAAATCGTGAATTTGTATTAACATCAATTCTCTGTGTTAAAATTTAAGAGTTAAAGCGTTAAAAATGTAATAATGTCTCCTACGAAACGGTTAAATTTACACTCTGCATTTCCGATTTGATGCTATTGTTTCTCTTCTAGCATCCGTTCTTTCTTTGCGTACAATTCTTCAGCTTTCTCTTTAAGTGCGTGTTTAATTTAATTTAGTGTGTTCGTTAAAAATGTATTACTACGGTATTACTACATTTTGAGGCAATAAAATACAAAAATTTATATGAACTCAAACTCAGTAACAAGATAAATAACAGCTTTAGATTTCCTCCGAAGAACTGGAAAATTTCGGCTCGGAATTGTCTCCGGCAAAAATGGAAGTTTCTTTTCGTTTGGTTCGAATCCACGCCACGACCACAGGTTGCACTCGACGTCTCTTTATTAGGATTCCATATTTTGCTACAAATATTCTCTCAATAAGTCACAGTCATTGAATTATAAATGATTACTCACTCATGAGTGAGGAATTTAAGCTGAGGGTCACATCTTTTGAAATACAACCAAAATAATAAATAATTAGAGCTTGAGAAATTATATCAGTGGTGAGCAATCAACTGTCTACAGTTAATACGTGCGCTTTAAGATAAACCGTTTTCTTCTTTTCCTAAGCAAGACATGATATATATGATTTCCCAGCTTAGCTAAATATATAAATTTAAATAAATTCTGCGTGAACATAAATGAACTAGTTTCGGAAATGTGAAAAATCCGTCTGCAGATGAAAAATAATCGATCATAATCACATATCTGTAATAGGTTAAGAGAATCATAGAAATAAACGAATTAATTACGAATATCTCGTTACAAAATATTTATTTATAGACTAGCTCTTCACTTTCTATCTATGATAACCTCAAACTACGGAAAACATACATTTCCATGCCAAAAACATCTTCTTCAACGCCCCTATTAAAGTAAAAATTTTTATTATTGATTGGTTAATAACATCGATTAAGGCCCGAATAGGTCTTCTGATATCATGAGCGTTGCTTCAAACACATGGATAATTAATTCCAATTGTTTGAAGTATTGCAGAAATTACACAATAGCCATTTTGTTAGCCGAGATTTAATACATTACATTCCATATTGTAATAATACATTACATTTTCTAATTGGATACATCAGTACGTATATAAAAGTACGAGCCTAAGGAATATTTGAATGTGTGCTGCGTTAATATTATTGTTGAAAAATTGTGCATATCTCCTTATTACTAATAGATGCCATTCATTCAAGCACTTTGTTGTACGAATTGTTCAACTCAATCTTGTTTCTACCCTCGTTGTATCAATTGATAAACCATCTTTCTTCACCAAACCGGCTGCGGTCGCGGAGTGGTTAGCGTGCTAGAACTTTAACGTGAAGTTCCCGGGTTCGAATCCCGGCTAGTTGGATTTTTCCGGCTAGGGAATGGTTGTGTCTTTGTAAATAGTAATAATTATTGAAATGGATATAATCGGGGTCTTCCTGTTTTCATTAGAGAAGTTATTATTATTATACTCTGAGATGCAATCACTATTCCTCACTTGTCCTGAAGCATGTCACATGCAGTACATGTATATGAGTGATTTCAACATTAATGTTATTCTTCACTTCAGCAATGCTACTTGATCTATGACCGTTGAATTATCTTTTTATTTTCTCCATATACGAAGTATAGAGAAAGTATTGTTTTCATGAAAAGATTCGACTTCGAGATTTCAACGGAAATACATGTTTTGGGGTCCCTATAACACGTTTTGACCATGTTCGGAATGATGTCTGTGTGTATGTGTGTGTGTGTGTGTGTGTGTGTATGTATGTGTGTCTGTGCTTGTTGGCGTTCTAACGTGAAAACTATTAATAGTATCAATACCAAAATTCATATATAGTACTGTGGTGTATGCTGTCAGAGTGGATTAGTTTTTGAAGTAAATCGGTTAACCGGAAGTCGAGCTTCATTCATCAAAGCTCATTTCCGGTTTTCACAATATCTTCGTAAATATGATATATAGGTGTATTGTATACCTTATACAAGTTTTAGATAATATAATTTACTATAACTTTTGAATTTAATATATTTTTGTATCACCGGTTGATTAGGAGTTATTCGTGAAATACCGATGAACCGGAAGTAGCTGTTTACTACTTTGTGGGCGCTCTAACATGTAAAATAATTGTTGGATCAACACCAAATTTCATATAAAATACTTTTATTACAGTCGTTAGAGTTGATTAGTTTTTGGAGTAAATCGGCTGACCGGAAGTTGAGCTTCATTCTTCAAAGCTCATTTCCGGTTTTCAAAATATCTCCATAAATATGATATTTAGGTATATACTATTATTTATAAACGTTTTAGAAAAAGTAATTTACTATAACTTTTGTATGAAACATATTTTTGTATCACTGATTGTGTAGGAGTTATTCATGAATTACTGATAAACCGGAAGTTGCTGATTATGTACTTTGTGAGCGCTCTGGACTCTATGGGCGAAAGGCCAATTTCATCGTTTTTCATCGAAAATGTCCCGAAAAACATTATTTATAATGTTTGTGACGTAAAAGATAATAATATATATATTAATCACTCATCTTCAAAGTTTAGATGGAATATAGAGTTCGAAAATACTGTCGTAGATAAATATTTACATCTTATATATGGAGAAAGTCATGTGCTGGCCACATCAGATTTTTATGAATTGGGCGATAACAGTTATCCTATTTTCAATCTGATGTAATGTGGGACTATTCAGCCTTTACTTCGTGGAGCCTTCTAACATGGCGAATGAAAAAACTAAATGATTTTATAATCAAACTTCGCGGAAACTGAAATATTTAGATCTTTTTATTCACCTTTGAATAAAGAATATTAATATATCTTACACGTCGGATTGTCTGAAAGAGTAATTTTGGATAAATCGCCAATAAGAATGCTTGTAATGTAATGTCAGCATAAATGTCTGATAATATAAATATAACAGCAAATCGTTGGAGGGAAGATGTACTTCCATCGCCTCCATTTTTCAAAATGTCCCAACGATGTCTCGGTAAAAAATTAGCACACTTTGTTTCGTGCAATTTCTTTTCATTGTAATTGGATTCATCCCGGAATTTCAAATGGCAATCTTCCAGTTTACAGTGCGATGGAATCCTTTGCCATTCCACCCTCTGTCACGTGTCTTTTTACGAATACGAAAGAAGGAGTTTGTGATTCGCTGAAATCAAATCCCTTTGCTTCCTGCGACCGACGGTTCATCAGTGTATACACGTTTGTCATTTGTTTTAGTCTCGGATGATCGAAAGCCAATATAGAATCGGACATAAACAGCGCCTTCGATAAAGCAACCGCAAAATAAAAACAACAGCGAGGGACAAAAAGCGATCAATAAAAACAAACCCAAACATAAATGGTTTCGGGACAAATAAAAATGATTTCGGGACAAACAAATAATTTTCAATGTTTGTTTGGGGCGAAAGTGAGAGAATTAAGCAATATGAAATACCATATGAGATAATCTATTTAAAAATTCAATTTACCTAAGGTATATTTAACTTTAAAGAATATCGAATAAAAGTGTGGAAAGTCGTTTGCGTCTAGTTATAAAAATTGCAATTAATCAAAGTTCAAGTCAAATTTGTAATTTATAACATAATTTCTTTACGTTTTCCAGTTTATTGAAAATTAAATGTGATAGAAACATCGTAAAGGGGGTGAAATTTGATTTGACCACAAAAAATCAAATCACCGAATTCTCCATTTGTGTGAGAAAATTCTAAAATTGAAAGCAACGGAAGATCAGTTTTCAGTGTAATTTTGAAGTTCTTTGGTCCGGCCAACGAGTCTTCGGAGATGAAAAGATTTGTTGTTTTTCCGCAATTTCAATACAAAATTTATAATATTTTTATTTTTAGCAATTTAGTATTGTCTAGAAGTCTTTTTTCGATACTTATAAATTTACATGAAATAGTTTAACACATTTTCCTTGATGAAATATCTCGCGGCATGGAAATGAACACCCGCGAGTGCCTTTTCACCCGACTGAATATTCTGACTTTATAGAATTTTTGGCTGCACCGAGTATCATTTAAGGCAAGAAAAAAATAAAAAAATATAGGAGTAGCTATGGTAAATTTTTAAAGTAAATTTGGTAAAGAAAAACATTCCGAGCAATTGCTACATTCTAGCCATCTGTTGAATCAACACAAAGTTTTGTAAAGTTCCAAATTTTCACCTCTCTCTCGTGATAAGCCTACACACGACGGTGTATAAAAATAAGAGATGGAATCAAAATGTTCTCGTGTCTAATCATCTAGCAAAAAAGGTTACAATGAAAAGAAGCAATTTCTGTAAAGCTGTCAGTCTCACTGTCAGGCATTACCGTTTAGGCCCACTTTAAATCGTTCCTATTCACCCACTGGTCCATCCTCATGTCAGATATCATTTCAGCTCTTCAGATCAAATGCTCTCATTAACTTCCATTAAATCCATTTTTCATCGATTCGACAAAAGAAAGCAATGAGATTAAAACTGATATTCGAAGAGGATTACATAATGAATCGGTAGGAGGCGCCATAATCCGTATCGAATCGTAGAAATTATGACGTTCAATCTTGCAGTTTGCAGTTTTTCAGAACGTTTTCTTCCTCTATGACGGTTAGATTTTAAACTGCTAATATATATTTCCTTTCATCGCTGTTTTAATCCTTTTAATTGGCAAATAAATGCCTTATTTCGCCGCTCTGCTGTTAGGAAGCTCCCTCGTGGAGGAAATAGAAGCAAATCAAGGTACCCATTTCACGTTCATTCTCGCAGTTTGTGAATACATACAAAATTGTGATCTGTTCGTTCACAAATATACGAGACGAATCACTAATCTAGCACCTGCTTCACGCATAAACGCAGTCAGAATTCACTCGCGCTTCATGCCTTTTATCCTCTTCCACACTTCCACCCTAATATATTCAAGTACTTGAGGACACATTTGACCAAATTCAACCCTATTTCATATGATTTATTTCGTATAAAACTTGAAGCTCTCAAGATTAATGCATGTTGTCATAGAAATGGAGGAACACATGGAAGAAATATATTCTATCTGTTGAATCGTCATGATTCTCCTTGTTTTAAATCTTCTTTTTCGCGGTGAACATTTACTCGAAATTAAGATGTAAAATAGTTTTACTGCTCTTTTAAGTAGAAATAAAGATCGATGAGACTTGTTCATTCTCCTAATTTATATAAATTAATAAGAATTTTCCCTATCGATGAATTCCTTTCTATAAGAAAGAGAATATAGCGGGATTTTAATTCTCTATATATAAATTATTTAGAAATTGGAATATATTTTCATTAATATACTATCAGTAATATATTATATGCAAATATTCTCAATCCTCATTCTGATGCTAAATTTGGCGAATATTTTAGAGGAGTGAGAATATGTCACTTTGACAGCGAAACTAAGTCAAAGAAGACGCTTAATAAGCACTTTTCCAGTTACAAATGACCAAGCAAAAAAATTTTCACTATCTTTAAAACGATTTCGAAGGTGCGTTAAGTGTTTTCACAGAGAAGTTTTATTTCTAAAAGAATAAAATATTTGGTTTTCCACTTGCTGCAGTGAACTGACTTTGGAATGCACATTGATGCGAATAAATTAAAATGCTTAATTACTTACATTAATGCGCCAAAGTCTTAGGTGGAGTCATTAATACTTACACTCGCTTTCACAGGCATCTTCGTTTTCTTATGGGAAAATGCTCGGATTCAACAATCGCCTTTGTCATCAAGAAAACTTCAAAACTTGAATTGCATCCATCTTTTCTCTCGTCCACTATTGAATTTAGTTAACCACCGCAACATTTTTATAATATTTATTTTCATTTTCTCAAAGTCCTATCAATTTCGATTCGAAATTTCATGACCAAATCTTTGATTAATTTCCGTTCTATTGGTGCTAGTCTCAACTCCTTCTAATGCAATTCTTCAAAATGTATACAGCTTGTAAGCAATAAAGAAGTTTATATTAATTCCTTACGGCAATGTATCTGAGCTATCCTGGTTCAAATCTAGCAAACAGTTTGTATAAAAATGCGATATTACCTTACTTTTGGTATTTCTGCAGTCATATCAAATCAACGGATTTAAATAATAAATTACAAATATATAATCCCAGGGAATTTCTGCTTTTTATATAAAGATATACTCAACATATATCCAATTTCATACACATTTGTTGTCGCATAAACATTTAATATAATTTGTTTGGATAAGCATTGCTTAATTATTGCTTCATTAAATTCCAATATGCGCGTGTGTCAATGTGCTGCAGAACAGCGGGTCGAGGGAAATTAAACGGCTAATCGGAATCTGAAAAATGGACTGAGTTGGTAAGAGTGTCACCGTCAATTTTCAATGTCGTATATGCCGAGAAAATGGTTAAAGAAGCCTGGAAAGACAAGGGACTAAAGTTTGGTGGGGTATAAGGTGTACAGACTATTGTGCGTGATTGCGAAAAGGGTTTGAAAATTCTAGTAAATGCTCTTAACGATAAAGCAAGGGAGTTTGGAATGAAAATTAACGTTAGTAAATCTAAAGTTTTGAGGTTCACTAAGGGAAAGAAAGCCAAGCTAACTATTAGGGTGGATGGGGAAAAACTAGAGCAGGTGGATAAATTTTCTTATTTGGGAAGTACTCTCTCTTGGGACGGAAGATGTAAAGATGAGGTTCCTAAAAGAATATTCTAGGCTAAGGAAGCCTTTATGAAGCGAAGAGAATTGTGACCAAAGGTCTTGACAAAGGAATCAGGAAAAGATTGGTGAAATCCCTGGTCTGGAGTGTGTTGCTCTATGGGTGCGAAACGTGGACTTTAAGAAAGGAGGAAGTCAAGCGATTGCAGGCCTTCGAGATGTGGGTGTGGCGTAGAATTGAAAAAATAAGTTGGGTTGATAGGAAAACAAACACGGAGGTGCTGGAGATGGTTGGGGAGGGCTTTAATTGAAGTGAATCGACAGAGGGTGTTGAGAGGGGAGTGGTTTCTAAAGCATGCAATTGAGGGATTTTGAAGGCGTACCAAAAGGTAGAACACTCACGATGATTTCAGTCGGCATTCAGTCTTTATGGTCTATAATCCAAGACCGGGAACGAATTACAGGTTTTCCGACAAATACCAATGAATTTCGTTGCTTAGAAGCAAAATATAATAAAAATAAAGATTGAATGGAATTTTCTATTCCCATTAGACACTAGTATAATGAACCAAATACATATTGACGCATAAAAGACTCGGAAGTAGTGATTTAATACAGAATTTGACTTTTCAATTTCGGAAAGCTGTATTACCAATATTCAGTATTTGTTACTTTAATCTCTTGAGGTGGACGAGACTGCATATTTGAGTTTTGAGTGTTTGGAATGATCTTTCCTCGATCGCATGCAGATGAAGTGTGCCTCGAGAGTTAATGGAGTCTTTCAGAATTGGCCACCGTAGAGAAAGGGCGCCACCGTCGAGCAGAGGTCGGCGATGCGGGAAATAGTCTTCAGTGTGTTGGACAGCCGAGGAATTTGTATCCTTATTCTTTCGGCCTCTTTTTCATCTCCCCTTTTATTCCCTCCGTTCTCATTTCTCGGGACAAAGGAAATATATTTTTAATTTGGGTAGTGGTATGCTTCAGGAAGCCTCGTTATAACGTGGGGGAACTGCGTAAAGGTTGCGAGGCTTCTTACTCGAGTCTCCTATTGTCTGAGGAAAACGATTTCAAATCAATCAAACTTGTCAAAAGTCTCGAGTCATAAGTTCTGTCACTTTAGTTTTTCTACCTTGAAATATCTGACAGTACATAACGAGTTTCATGTTAGGTCATCGAATTAGATATATTTTTATAATTCTAACGGAAAATGCAAATTAAAAAAATGCTATACTATAATTAAGGAATTATATACTAAAGAAAGTAAAACTCACTTAGTTGAGTCCACAAAGAGAATTATTAAGGGCCTAGATTTCGCTGTCTTCAGATTAAAACTGACCTGGAAAAATTCTTTTTGTAGATTCAACAAAGTGAGTTTCACTTTCTTTATGATTACGGAGGAGTTCCACTGTGCAACACCTCAAATGATAAATTTCTTGCAAGATCGGCTCTAAAAGAAATGCTGTCATTTCTCACAACGAACGAACACTGAGTTTGGTTCCTTTGTTTGGGACATTACACATTTTTATGGAATCCGCGCATTTGAGGAGAACAGATTCAATAAGCAGAACACTTAGTTAAAGGATTCCTGGTTGGTTCCACGCACACATATACTGAATTTAAAAAATGAGAAATTCTTTTATGGCAATATTATATATTTCATTTTTTAATTTTGAAGAGAAAATTTTCTTTCGCTAACACTAAATCATTATTTTTCACTTTTGTTTATCCTTGGGGTTACATATCACCAACATATTTTTCCATTCTTAAAATGAATTAGTGAATATAGCAATGGTATGTTCCAATTCGTACAGAATAGAACTTCAAATAATTAAGACTTGCATTTTGGCTGTACATTACTCATTGCAATAATATCTGACGACGCAAGTAAAAGACTGTGCAAGACCAGAATTCCCCCAAATGTTGAGGCGAATGTTGTGTTCGTCGTGGCGATGATTTAATTAACTACTTTCATTTTACGTTTGTTCTCGGAAAGCACCGCACACTTTCCTTCCACGGGTCCTTCGTTATATTCTCCATTTTCTTTTAAATTAGATCCCCTATCCTCTTCTTACCCCCGCATCCTCCCGCATCCACCGCTCCTATTTCCAGATTGACCATTGTCAAGGTCACTTCCGCCCGAAGATGCATCTTAATTAAACTCGACGCCTTCTCAGTGAAAACAGCATTTTCCTCGGATTCATTTTATGTGACGATGTCCCAACTTCTGAATCTCCCGCAGCAAATTGCTTTACAAGAGTTGTTCAACAACCTTCGCTCTCTTTTTGCTTTTTACCAATGTCTCTTCGCTTATTCGAGTGCCGAGGCATCGGGCGTATTCCACAGAAAATACTGGAATTAAAGTTTTTGATAGGAGGCATACACGCTATTGATTAAAAAGAAGGCAGAGTGGAGTATTGGAAGGAAGGGATTCGATAAAAAGTATTGGATAAACAATCAGAAAGAAAATAATTCGTGAGAAGTATTCGACATGAAAATATTGGATAGCAATAGTGGGAAGTGCGTCATAGGAGTTAAAAGGGACATTGGATGGGGAGATGTTGGATGGAAACAGTTGGATGGAAACAGTTGGATATAAACAGTTGGATGGAAACAGTTGGATGGAGACTTTTAAAAGAGATTAGATTGGAGAAAAGGGATTCGGCAAAAATGATTGGGCAAATAGTATTTGAGTTAATATCGGATGGAAACGAATTTCATAGGTAACAGTTTGTGCAGTTTGATGAACATTCTCTTCAGAAAAAGTAACTGGAATACCTTCCATTACAAGTCGATTAATCAAAATCATCTCTGTTATAAACAGAGGCAGCAGAGAAGCTGATACTGTAAGTTGAATGTATATTAATACGATCGTAAGAATAAAGTTACAAGTACTCTTTTCCACACCTGTACTAGAAAACGACCTGTTTCGGCAACCATCGGAGTATCACTTATAAGGACTCACAAAATTACTATCGTTTTTTCGCAAATAATTCTTCTCGTCGGTGACTCGTCAACCTGATGACGGCCGATCTGTCTTTTTCAAATACATATTTGGAAAAGAGTACTTCTGATTTTATTCTTACAATCCCTTGATATGGATTCAAGTAGAGCCAATCGATTTATTCGAATTATGAGTGTATACGAGGTTATACTTCTACACTTATTTCAACACAAGCATATTCTTGCAATGGTTTCCGGAATGTACTCTTCGTTATGGAAGTGAATGCTGTCCTGGAAGGGGGGATGAAGCGAATGACGCTCCAAAGTCCCGGGTTCCAATCCCGGCTGACCGGATTTTTCCTGTTAGGGAATGGCAGTTTGTGTGTGTCAATTGTTGTGTGGTTTTCCCCATGTTGAAGTTGTTACGATTCACTGTAACTGTTCAATATTGGCTGTTTATGAATCTAATGTGAATAAATAAATAAGTACATGTTTACAAGGATGTCATTTACTGAAGCGTAATGGTTTGAATGTGTATTTTATGCGATACAATAAGTAATTATATCATCACGCTTTAGAACAATATTCCGATTTACAACTTAACAACTGAGGTCGAGGAAGCAAGTACTCCTATTAAAAAGCTTGAAATCAAGACGAATAGAATCATGATTTTTGAGCTCATTAACAACTTCTATAAATCACTCAGAAGAGAACAAAGAACTTCGGCCAGAGAAGTCTCTATTTGAATAGCCCTCGACTGCACCTTCGTTCTGTTCCGACAGTAACCAAGGTGCACATAAATTGCATATTCCGTAAGAATGGCTGTTGATTCCAGAAGGCTTTTCGGTGTCTTGCGCCCGCATCCTTTCCTCGCCAATCTCTTCGTTTCTTTTTTCACCTGTTCTCGACGTCTGGGCTCTTTTCATCTCGCACACAAAATCCTCTCCTTTTTATCATTTAATCTTGTCGGCCGCTGAGGGTCATGGCGACGAGCAATTACTTTGATCTCAGACGTTAAACCATCGAGTACTTCGCTACGTACATTTTTCATACTTATTAGCGTCGTGAGGAACGTCTGATGAGGTGCTCTCCATTAGAATGTGGACACAAACTGACTTTAAAAACAACGCTTTCTTAAAAAGACTCCATTACTCATTGCTCGGCCATACATAAATGGCAAGGGAACGCATTTTGTTGTCCATCGCCAGATGAAGGGAAAATGCGTCATCATAGACATAATTGTGCCTGAAAAATCCCATGTTTTCGTGCAGGTCATTTTCCTATTTTTAACACCAAAGAGCATACAAATTTACAAATAAAATAATCCTTAATGATAATAAATTCTCTAATGGAAACAGGGAGATCCCAATTACACCCATTTCAATAATTATTATTTACAATGACACGCAACCATTCCCTAGCCAGAAAAATCCGTCTAGCCGAGATTCGAACCCGCGACCTAGGCGTTAGAGTTCTAACCACTGCGCCACCGCAGTCGGCTTAAAACCGGGCACTTTCTTCTCTACGTTGGGTACATAATTCGTAAAAATTATCAAAAAACTAATTTTCTTAAAGATTCATTGATCTTTGGTGTATAATTACGACGTTTAATAAAGAATGGAATCGTTTGAGTAAGAAAATTACCAACCCGCTATAACGCAAATTTCAGGTGAATGACGATCATATTATTAAAATCTAAAGCAATTCTCCTTTTATTTGTCTCTTCTGAAAAATAATTAGTTTATTAGAATCCCAACTTCCTTTTAATTCATACAAATTCAAAACTGTCTCTCTCAAAGTGGAGGCATTCAATTAACTTACGAGTTAATAACAATTTAGGGTCGAAAGACCTAGTTTTACATATTAAACATACACTTATGAATTGTTTGATCTACGGCACATTCTTGTGCTTGAAGATGTACACGGAACTATGACAATATTTTTGCAAGCTTCAGATTCTTGGAAGTAGGGCAGATTCGATTTTTCGCTCGTAAGTAATAGAGACTTTCTGGCGTGCAATCCTAGACTAGAATACTCCCACGGGAAGTTCGTATGTATACGCCAAACTATGCAAGAGAACATAATTGCCGTGGTTACAATACAGAACATGAAATAGTTCAGATATAGAAAAAAAGGAAATGGAAAAAGGACAAAAGTTGACGTTGCAACATTGTAGAATGTTAAGGGAAGCAAAGAGTGAACACCAGATTATCTCCGTTTTCTGTCGACCAGTGTAATATTCAAATAATTTGTCACTATTTCCGTTTAACATAAAACTCCATTCGAATGATATTTTGCCACGAATCGCAATCAGCACAAATGGGAACACAGTCTTTGACGAACCCTTTCTAATTACGTAAATGGACGCCATGGAGGGAAGAAACAAATGAAGGTGCGCCTGCGCTGCCGGTCAATGTCTTTTGGTACAGACGAAATGCACTTGTTTTAGTCATTGCTGTGATATTGACGCAATAGTGAGTCATTTGGATGACATGGAAAGCCTGATTTTTTTTAATTTGCTCATTTCCACGGCGCAATGTTACTCACTTCTCGTCGCATTCTCTCTAAATATTTAAATGGCGGGAGGTTTATATAGTCTTTATGCTCATCATTTCACAGATATTCACACTAAGTTCACAATTCCACCATCGTATCCTGAAATGGAATACTTGTCTGCGCTATTTTTCAGATGGGTGAAAAGTGATGGGTGATTAGTGAAAATAACAGCTAGATATGGGTTAACCTTATCCAGATGTATATAGTCAGGAGAAATGTAAGCCTGATGGAGAGGACATGCGAATGGACTGGGGAGACAATGAAAGAAGCACACTCTTTCGTTCACACCCCATGCCATACGTCGAGTGGTACATTTCTGATGTAAATTAGAGAGATGTTTATTCAGTAGGAACTGTTCCTTACGGAAGTAACGCAATCCATTCTAGCGGCATCGAAAAACTACGTCATCTAATGCTTTGAATTTATCGGCTGAGGTGTTGAGCCCAACACGCGCCTTGGGGAATGTAACTCCTCGGTAAGCCCTCACATATATCCCATACATCCCCTGAACATATATTCCTCACCTAAGACGAGAATATCTCCGATAAGACCCAACCGGAATCCGAGAGGCGGGCCTTAAAGGGGAGAGTGCGTTTCCAGATTTCTTTAATCTATTATTTGTTAGCCAACGGAAGACGGAAATAGAAGCAATCACGATCGACATCTGATACTCGTACTTACATAAATCACTTAAAAACCCTTTCGGAGTATTTTACTATAAAAACGCTATATCTGTTGACAGAAATAATGATATTCCTTTAACGGAAACAGGTTTTCCCCAAAATACATCCGTTTCAATACGTAAGAAAAATCCGGGACTCGAACGTTGGTGTTGGAGCGTTACCATGCAAGTGTGTTAACCACTCGGTCTATCGAAGATGCTTCGAAATTACTTCAGAAGTTATTATTACAACTTTGACGACAGTTTTTACTCTCGAAATTGTTCACCGCCGATACCTTAGATTTATTTATAATTCGAGCATCAAGCGATTTTTAGCAATGTTTTTCGCCATTTTGGTATGATCGGTATTTGTACTGGACCATGATGTACAAGAAGAAATGCTGCTTTATTTACTTTGGGTATGTACTTCTTCAATGTTTGCGGTCTCAGTTTTTTCTCGCTTAGTTTTTTCTAGCTCAGAATATTTTTTCAATAACTTCGTTTATATACTTACGAAGTATCGCTAAATTGCTGATTGATAACCTTTTATCTTTAACATAGATTTTGGTAGTTGAAAGATAAAAGATGTAGAGATAAGTCTAAGGACAGGGGTGTTATTAAGGGTTTTCTTGGTGAAATGTGTTTGCCCAGCGAGAGTGACACTTCTCAAAACCCAATAAAGTATCAATGACGTGATGATTTGTGGTTGGGCATCTGGTGCCGTCATCCGCAGACATGGTTTGAAATGCAACGGCCGTGAAAGTATTTTCCGACCCGCATTTTTCAGAGAATGAGATGGGCTTTTGCTGGTTAAGAACAGGAGAGAGTGGGAGGACATCAAAGACAGAGTTGGACATTTCTATTTAAAAAAAAATTCCCGTTCTAAAACATCTCGCTTGAATTATTCGTTCGCAAAGAGAAAAGCTTTGCGACCTATTTAGGATCATTTGATTGTAAACGAGCACCGAAAATCATTCATTACATAACATAGAAGTTGTGCTTCGTCGTGAGAGAGGTTTTAAAGTTTTGTGCGATGCACAAAATGATGCGCGGAATGATTATATCCCAAGTAGAATAGTTCGATCCAAACAAAGAATATTTTGCATTATAGCGATGAAATAGGTCTTACCTTCGGTATTAACCGCGAAAAAGCAGCATTTGAAATAGTTTATATAATATGATGAAGAGAAATAAGAACTACAAATTGTACATGCATTTTTACAAGAAAATATCTTTTTGTTGATATTTTAGAATGCAATTCACAGAGATGATCAGAAAATGTCTGTTCATTCGCTGATTCTCCCGTCTATCACTCTTCCATACTTTCTTACACCATCGAGTGCGAACACAACGAAGTGCATTCCATCTAATTAGCTCTGTTACATGACTGCCATTCCAATTATTAAACCTGCTCAATATGTAGCATTTCTCTTTTGTCACAGGATCAAGTAAAATATATTTTTATCAGCACGGCTGTGAAGCTAATGAAGAATGAGCGATTAAGGTCTTTCGGACTGAAAAGTGTTCCTCACTGCGCTTCACTGACATGCTCCGCTAATAGCATTCTGGCTCAGCGAAGAAAGCCAACTACCTCACTCCTAATCCTGACTATTAAACCTCATTCACTCCTACTAACTCTTGGTGGATAATTTTAGGGGGGATGAGGTATCAACAAGTTGATTCAACATGCATTCGGGCTAAATAGAGACACGAATTTTTATCTGACTATATTGTTTATGAGAACTCATTTTCCAGCCGTGTTATATTTGCAAACATTTATTTCTTGCGTGGCTTCCAAATATTGCGATATTCGAGAACATTCTCCTCTTTGATCGTGCACGTGCTTGGAGAAATCGAGAGAAAGAAATGGCGATTGGGGAAAATCTTCGCGTTGGATGTAATTAAATGTGAATTCACAGCCGCTGTGCATTTGAAGAAGTGAAGTCATTAAAATGATGTCGGCGAACTCTCGACGAGAGGTTTTCCCGGAAGTGCTCACAATAATAAAAATGCCTTAATCGATAAAAAGACAAGTTCTTCAACTGAGATTTACCACAGACTCACTCTGGTCCTTAAGAAGTCTTTGAATGAAAGTAGTCGTATGAGAAATCAATCCAGTCGGCTGAGCGAAATCCTTGCAGAGTTATGTATATTCAAATCATAGTTTCTTTTAATTACAACTGAAACGGGAGATAGCCGGGGAGTAACAAAAGTTAATGATGATGTTAAAACCAGCTTAATATTCCAAATATAAACTGATTCATTAATGGCTGATGATTCGTTAACGGGTGACCGCAAAATGTTCTGTAACACCTTTAGCTACTTTTGCCTCTTGGATTTTGCAATCCAGCTCTAGAAGTATAGTTATAATAGCAATATAGCTATTTTAATCCTCTCGATGATTAGCATGTGAGATTTGGTTTTTAAAGCATTTTGTTTTCATTTATCGGCAAGAATGAGGGAATATTTAAAGACGAACATTGGCAGTTACATACTGTGACATATTATTTCGATTTATTGTCTCGGATGTGATTTAAAGTGAATGTCGTTAGAGAAAGATTGAACACAAGCATCTCCATTGATCGTATGAGGAAATCCGATTATATATAAATAGTTTTAACGGAATTTTCAGATAATTCTCCAATAATTACTCTATTTTATACTGTAAATTTCTGACGATAAGAATGAAGAGAGCATCCAGTAAATGTTTCTTCGTCGCCCAAGCAAAGTAATTTCAAACATGTTCTTGTCAATGAATTTAAATCCTGCAAATATTTAACACAAACGTGAAAATGTTTTCTCTGAAACGCATATTTTCATCTGGTAATTTCGTCTCGTCATTCGAGGAATAGGAATCGTACTTTTGTAAGAAGCCATCCAAAGAATTTCGATAAATTATTTACCCCGATACAGTAAGCTACCAAAACAAGGAGAGGAGAATGAGGCAGTTAAGATGAGGATTGAGGTAGTCTTACTTTTCGTAGCATTCCATAATCACTCATGCCTCAGTATCCTCCACATCAACGCGGCCACGAGAAGAGCTCAGACAAGAGAAATATGCATTTGTCTTTTTCAAAATGATAAATAAACCGTTTAAATGACGCAGAAATAATAAGGAGTTCTAATAACGGAGTACAACAAATCAATTTTTTTTCTGCCCTCTGAATCAGATTAGGTGAGTTTAATTATATTTAATAAGGTGAATAAGAAACTATAAGTAAAATCCCTCCATCACGTACCATTTCACAGAACCAAGACATTCATTTTATTAATCAATAAACCCACTTTTTTTCTTTCAAGGTAGATTTTGTCACAAATCTGGATAGTTAAAATGTTTTCTTCGGTCATTTACAGTTGTAATCATTTTTGTTTCTCTCCTCGAAGAACAACCATATTCTGTAAGCACAGAACAACTCCACTTCCCGGAGAATTGTTTTTCCATGATGGTCTTGCCGAAACCTTTCACAATGTTCATCACTGGCTGACCTAGGTTTGCAGGAAAGAAGTGCCAATCAAGAAAGTGCAGTTTTACTGACATATTGCACTTCATTTACAGTTTATCTTATTCTTTACACTTTGTTGGTAGTTTCCTGGTTCCCAAGAAACGCAGTTCACACTGTTTTAAATGTCTTATATGCACGATAAAAACTCTTTGGCTTCTCTGGTTTTGGGCAATTTCTCTCTCAGAATGCAAAAGCTCTTTGTCCGAGGCTAAAAATCTTCAATAATTTTGATGTTCAAAAGAAAGAGATGCGCATCTTCAGATTTCACAACAGGACACATGTTTTCTCCAGGAGTGAAAGCATATTTCTGAAGCCTTACGAAGATACTTTTACTGCGACTATCCGACAAACACAGGAAACAGCAGTGTAGTCTCGCTGCATGCCAAGTAAATCTCCGAACATCTTCCACTTATATTTATCCATCACTGTCAAGCAACATAGGTTCATGAGTGTCTTTCTTGGGAGTATAGGAATAGATGGATACACATTAAATTGTGGCACTGCCTTTAAACTTAGTTTGAATGAAACGATATAAAGTCTCCACTTTTCTGGATTGTGATCGTGGCCCAATTCTTCCAAAAAAACAAGTAAAAATTCATCACAAAAAACAATGTAATTCTAAGAATTGAAGAACATTTTAAACATACTTTGCAATGAAATCACTTCAACTCCATCTTCTGGCAGATTCCATGGTTGTAGTCGTAAAGCCAGCAGTTTAAATTATACTGCTGAGTGATTTAGGTCTCTGGTTATTGAGTTGAGAAATGCGGTGAGGAAATTTTGATGTTGATGGCATCTAGATCATCATGTGTCCTGCTGGTTGAAGCTCCCTCATTCGACATTCTTCATCAATTCATTCGGTGGAATGCGAATATTATGATCGTGAAACCCGCTAATGTTCGGATACTCAATGGCACGCTTTGATTTCGCCAAAGAGTCTTTTACATTGGTCGAACAGAAAAGCTGTCTAAAGCAGGGCACCATTAAAAAAAGTGTTATACTAAGTTGAAAAATGGCAGAACTAAACGGTGCTGGAGGGATGAGTTTATTGTTTCTAGCAGCAGATAGCAGCACTTTTATGACGTGAACAATATATCAACAGTAAATTGACAGTATAAAATAAACCACAGGCAAAAATGATCTGTATCCCAAAATGATAAAATGTCTAATGTGAGAAATAATAAATCAAAATCCTGAACAAACGATACCTGACAGAGCCACATCAAAAGCAGATTAGTAAATAACTCTGAGTCCTAATCACCTGTTTTCATACAAAACATCTGTTGTGCAGTGTAATTTCCTTCTCTTATCGAAACGCCTTTTAAAGTAAAAGAATAGTTGGCATTAAAAGTAGTTGCTATAATTTCGTCCATGTATTATTTCTTCTCCTCGATATACGTATCAGGATCCGTGACCCACTTTTCAAGGTTTATTACTTTGGATATGTTGTGAAATCGATTCGTTTTTGTGCAGATTGGAATCCCCTCGGCGTTCTTGGAGATCTAGGTCGTATGTTGTCCAATTTAATATCTCCGTTTACTTTTACTACGGATTTTGCTGCAACTGAGGAATTTGGTAGATTAAAGTTACATTAGAAGATGTGATCGACTAAAGTTTCATTAGATTACAGATATCTGGGTAGTTATGATTTATACTTATCAGAAACAATTAATTCTTATTTTGAAGTGCTACGAGCAAATAAACAGCCAACAAATGATCAACGAAAAGATGAAGTTCACTCCATCAATCGAAGGATTTAATGAAATAAATGAGATCATTATATGCTGATCAACGTATTCATTCTGTTTTGATTGTCAATTTCTTTTGGCAGAGTGAGTGTGGGTATAACAGTAGTGCCAACGATGTGTTTTCAAGAAAATCGGTACTATTGTGTTACTATGGTAAACTTGTCGATATGAATTGAATTGCAGAAGCGACTTTGGCTTCTGAAGCTCCAAACAAGTTCGGATTGATAAATCTTGATTACGATAAACTCCATCCACAAGAACTCACGGAATTATAAGTAATTACTTGTTAGAAGCAACCTCTGAACACCGCATGATATTGAAAATGACGGTAAATATCTCCAAATATTTATGACTCACGCACCATAAATAAATAAATTCAGATATTAGAGAACAAAGAATGCAATGCAATTCGTTTACTTCCTCAGCGCAAATAGCAAGAAGAGCTCATTGATTTTCGTGCAGAAGTGGGGCGACAACGAGTGTCCAAGATTTATTGGTCGGTTCCAGCGAAGGCTGCGCGTAAAGGAATCCGTGGGGAGAATTAGAATCTGGGAGATATAGCTCTCATATCAATTGCTACCTGAATCATACAGGGCATTGGATGTTACTTCCCAGCCTTAGGATCACCTGATGATGATAGTTGGTGAGGATTTGCGTTTGACGACTGGAAGCTGCTGCACTTACGGCTGCCTCGAATTTGGCGCCTCAGTCATTAAAAGTATTTAACCGCATCTCATCGATCGTCTTTTATAATACCAACTAATGGATTAGTCTCTACCTTAGGTTTCAGAAAACGTAAAGATATGGAGTGATTAATGTCCATACCATTTCTGTTCAATATTATTTGAAAAAAGGGTATATACTGAATATCAAAAGGCATTCTTCGTTGGATGGAATTGGAACAATGAAGCGAATTAATTTCAGCGACAGAAAATGAGAAAACAGAGGTGCCATCGATAAGTTATTCCCTTGATGTATCTCCTCAAAGGTAAACGCAAATTGCATTCATAGCGGTTACATCCTCGTAAAGGACGCCATTTCCAGCTGTGCTGAGGCAAAGGAAGCGTTTTTCCCACCGTTTGAGCTCAAAGAGGGCAATTTAAGGATATCTCGTGAGACACAACAGATAAAGTAAATGGCGGTATTTCGGCTTTGGAATGGATCGAGTAGCTTCATTTCAGTTTTTAATTATAAGCGAAGATATGCGATAGTACACGAAAAAGAAGGAAAAATCTAATTACGGAAAACACTAGATTAAAGAATGTCTATCGTAAAAGAGTTCCGTGTTATTATTTACGGAGGGGCTTTCGAATGCTCACGAAAGCTATAAGAGTGAAACCGATGGAAAGTGGTGTTTGTAAATTTTTGGTGTGGACTAACGATTAATATACAAAATGCATTACTTCTAATCTTTAATTCGAATAAGAAAGTTAAGAACAGAATAGTTTTTTTTGTTTAACAGTAATTTTTTTTACTATCTTATGGTTTGCATAATGAGCTTTCGATGAAAAATAAATTTCATAGGTTTTCCGTTTAAAGTAGAACCTGAAATTATTTAAGTCATTGAATGTTGTTTTTAATTATTTACGGATCCAAATGATTCATATATCCTATCATTTCTATCGCAATTTCATTGTATTGCAAGTAACATTTGTAGCGTCCCGACTTACGGGACAAAGCGGAGGGAATACTGGATGCGGATGCCATACGTGGATGTAAAAGGATATTTTTTCAAGATGAGAGAGTTAGGAAAAAAAGACTCGTGCGAGTCCATTACCTGCAGAGGAAAACAAAGGAGATAATGGCGGTGTCTGCGTCGAAGAAAACAAAAGAAGACATGAAAGCGGCCTCAGGAATAAGTATGGCGGAACATTTTCGGGATGAAAATGACGAAAGGCGCTCTTATACGAGTGATTTGTGTTGGATATTAATGCAGTACGTAATAGTTTGACTAGATGTTATCAATTTTCGAGTTATTTTATATTTTATGGTTTATTTCCACAATCGCAAACGCTGAAATATCCATGGGCTGATTTCGATTTTGTAGAGAAAATAATTGTATGATCCCATCTGAGGCACTCACCAAAGGGGAGAGTAGAAGTAAGATGAAATATAGTAGTCCTTTTCCTCACACTTTACCGTAAAAATCTCAATATGTTACGCTCTCATAATTTGTTGCTGAAATCTATTAATTTGGTCAACTGATAATTAATTTTCATAGAATATTTCTATTAAACTTCTCTCATATTGATACAATGATTCTTCTTAATTATGTTTTTGCAACAGAAATTGAGTACTAAGGATTCAACTGAAAAATTAAGCTCATGCAAATTATTTTTATGATAATCGAAGAATTTTTAAATAAAACAAAGTTTCAAAAAACAAATAAGTAACTTCTACTTTCCACATATAGTGGAAAAACCTCTATATGAGGAAAGTAAAAGTTACTTTGTTGTTTTTAAAACTTTGCTTTATTTAACAATTCTTCGATTGTGTATATCTTCTGTATATATATATAGTATATATGTATAATATCACAAAATTTTGGCCTCTTCCGTGAATTTTAGTATTATGATGTCTTAAGTGAGTGTAAAACAACTTACGTTTCTAAATTATTGCAATATTTGTGTAAACTACTTAATATTGTTCGAGTAAATAGGCTTCAACATAACTGACAGAACTGTTCATTTTTTCTCTGCAGGTAAATGAGCTTACATGAAACATACATCTATATTAATACCCTACAAGCCGCCTTTCGGCGTGGAGCATGGGGTGTAAACACCAGATGAATCTAAACTACTTCCTTATTCGGTTATTGCCGCGTATCGTACGCGGAATATTAAATTCTATACTACGTTCGTAGTTATATTTAGTTCGTAGTGTATATAAACTACGAACGTAAAATTACACAAAAATCTTTCCTCTTTTCGTACATTCTGTCATTACATCAGACGGGTTCTCGCGTGGTCGAGCACAGGACTAACTAACATGACTTCATTCATGCACTCGACCAAGTGTGAGCCGCGCTCAAGCTACGGCCAGTCGTGATCCTCAAAAAGACGCGCTCTGCGACACGTCTCAATCTTCTTCCAAATTAACAGGAGACTACTCTAAAATAAAATTTAGCAATTTACTTAATATTCGAAGCAGATATCATGCGTATCATGCCATCTTTACTAGATAACATTTCATGTCTTGTATAATCTAGCATGTATTATTTAAAATCGAACACAACTTATGTTGGTTTAGCACAAATAGAGATACTAATACTGCGAGGCGTCATTCATTTAATAACCAATTTATATCCTTGTAGGTGGTGCCTATGATTGCGGCTAACGATTACGAATTGAAAAAGATAATTTGTATATCTTTGCAACATCTTGGCACACTCACACTCTTGATACATCTGACCAAAGTTAGTATCGCCGTTATCACTGACATCTGATGGCAATTTCCGTTTTGGGAAGTTTATAAATTCAGTCGCTCTCGGAAAGAGCGGCAAATCGGCAAAAATCGAGGAATAATTCAAATTTCGGTCCCCAGGATTCGAACTGCGAACGGCTGCGATTTCTCTATCTGCTGAGATTCTGAGCTAATAAAATGCGACCATATGACGCGATATCCCAGTTTTTAGACGAGCCGTTTGAAAATTTGCCAGTTTTGGGAAAATTCAGCGAATAAAAGATATTTGATGGACTGCATTTAAGCTTTTTTACTTTAAGTGTGAATTTACTCTTTAAAGACACAGTTAGATGACAAATTTTATTATAATTTCCTTTTCTATAAGAGTATGAGTTATTTCACCTTATAACTTGACGATGTCCAAATGATTTCAAATTAAACTTGCGCGAAAACCGTATTGTTATAGATATTTATAAATAATTATGTTGAGATCAGTCGTGATTATTCTTATGTAGAATGTAACCTATATCGTATGGTATCCCAAAGGAAAATTACTTATATTTAATTTAAAGGTAATTATTATTATTATTATTAAATTAAAGGTAATTAATTTAATTAAGAGGAAACAAAATACGAGCATTACTTTATGCTACAATGTTGTTGTCTTTTGTTGGACACAAGTTAAATAAGACATTGGCTACATACAATGTCCGTAACAAAAAATTTGCTACGAAAAACATTGGCTACGTGAAACGTTTGTGGAGGATTTTGCTTCGAAAAAATGATTTATTATTATAACAAATTAGCTGCGGTTAGAAGTAAGTCTGGTGGTAACACAAATACAATCAATACAAATCTCTAAAGATACAAACTCAGCACAACAGCTTCTCCCACTTTTCTACACATCTTATTGATTTTTGAATAACAGCAATCTTATTACAAAAAGTTTTAGAAATTTTAAAACAAACAGCGCAATAAAGTCACAGTTTACAAGGATGCATTTCAAACCACATGTCACTTCATCATTTAACATTAAATGACATTAAAAAAAAGATAATACAAAAAATACAACTCTATTTACCTTTACACCACCCAATGACAGAGTATCGTTTATTATATATTCACTATCTATATTAAGATTATAGTGTGCGTGGGTATGAATATATTCCCTTATTCGAGCTGAGAATACACTATGACGTTGGGGGAAAGAGAACCTCCTCTGGTAAGTTGTTCCAACCATGCACTGTCCTGTTGAGAAAGGAGAACTTCCGTCCTTTGCTGTGCTTATGATCCCTCCTTGATATATGATCAGGTTAGTGTAGCCTACTTCCAGAAGTGACGGTCAGAATATGAAAATATTACTCAGCCGTTTTATCTTAAGTCTATCTCGCAGTTTCTCCCATCCTAGCTCTCTAATCATTTCTGTAACCCTGATTCTCCTCCTATCGTACCTTCTCAAAAAGCGACTTTTCTTTGTATGCTCTCTAGCTTTATAATTAAGCCCTTTTCGTGAGAAAGGCTTTCTGCGTATTCTAGAATAGGCCTTACTAATGTTAAGTACGCTTTCTCCCTGGTATTCTTACTGCATTTCTGTAGGTTTCTCATAACAAAGGTCTTATTGGCCCTACAAGCAATAAAATCGATGTGATTGACCAACTTCAAATTACTGCTGAATGAAACTCCCGAGTAACGGGTACTTTTATCTCTGGATGAATCTCCTAGCCTATAATCAAGCTGAGTTCTGTTCCGATTGAAGTTTATTTTTTTACTTTTCGATGCGTTACATTTTAGCTTATTCTTCTTCAGCCAAGCGTCTAATTCTTCTAAATCGCTTTGTAGTTTAGCACAGTCTTGGATGGCTCTAATAGTCCTATTCTTGCAGCATATATTGAGGGACTTCGGTCAGATACGTCTTCACGAGCCGTCCATTCCGTAACTTTATTGGAAATGGGAGATTAACACGGTTCATCTATTTTCTCGTCAAATGGTGTCGTCTTAAGGGACCGCAGTACTGAGTGATAACGTGGATTTTGGAGTTAAGGTAAAGAATTGGTTAATTCACTATCGGCCCTGGAAATAATCATTATTCAATCACGACCAATACAAATAGTTTACTGTACTATTCTGTGGAATTGTGTTTAGACGAGATGTTAAACCTGGACCTGATTTTGTACCTGCTTTTACTTTGCATTGTAAATTTTAACTTTTACTTTTCGCAAAAAGGGTTAAGGTACTTTGCACATAAGGGCGGTGCACCCATGAAATGTGGACATCGCGTTTGCCTTAGGTGAAAGTGGTCCCGGGTTCGATTCTCAGTGGGAGCCAATGTGCGAAATGACCTAAGCTGTCGAAGCACTTTTAATGCTGCGAAAGTATCGCCTTTCTGCTATACAGATGCATTTACGTTTCGATGGTGAAATTTGCCACGCAGTAAATAATTTTATCCCATTTTTGTTACATATAACTTATTTTTTCGTAATTAAATTTCATATCATCTAATGATTTCTATACGTCAAAATGTGCCAGAACACTCGTCTAATTAGCGATAGACTAGACGGTGTGGCAGCTCGTCTAAGCATTTTCACCGAACTTTAGCAGAAAATGAAGTTTTGAACGGAATCTCAATATAACGAACAAAACAATTTTCATCTGCTCTCCATCGAGCATATTTAATGTACATATCAATGTGACATCGGAATCATCTAAGCTAACGGATTTATTGAAGCCATTCTTAAGGAACATCATGGCGATTTCTAACGTTATTTCTGGAATGTCTTGAGTGCATATACGGTTGTTTGAACTTCTAAACCTTTCTGCAACAACTAATTGGCGATTGGAATATTTTGCAGTGGGTGCATTTGCACTTGCAGTGCAGGAGCCTTTCATTTAATTTTGGTTCGTGGAGGAAATAACTACAAAGCCACTAAAGTGATCTTCTTACAGTTATTATGCATTCGCTTCATCTCTCATTTAAAACAAACAAAGACGGAGGCGTTGATTTTTAAACCTTTATTTAATACTTTAAAGAGGGCAGGAGAGCTTCCGCTCCGTTGTAAATGCTGATTCGGATAACGGTCTCAGAGTGGGAGACCGTTCCCCTGATGAATGTTAAGGAACACTGAGAACGGGCTTCTTTGCGGCATTCGGAGACTCTGCCCATGAATTATGCAACCGCCAACAAATACAATTCGTAGCTTTTGCGGGCAAACTGCAGAAAGAGTCAGCATTTTCCGGTCCTTCTGTGAACCTTTAAACGCACACATTTTGCTCATTTGAATCGAATATGCAGTCGCTGTTTCTAAGGATCAAATTATGCGGAATGAATTTAAAGTTCAAATTCTACGGAAATACCGAAAACAATATAACTTTATGCTTCTTGCCAATGACGGAGAGTTCCTATGATCGAATGTACCAAAGATTCAAATCTTCATCCAGTGATATTCATCGTTAGCAAAAGCATCCCGGTAAATCACTAGAACTAAAAACTTCCAACAAATTTTCCTATCCATTTTCATATATTTATTATTATAAATAATATCGAATAAATCGCTTTTCCGTCATCTCTTATACTGGATCGTGACAATACTATTCCAAAAAATGAGCAAATTTTGATAAATTTCCGGGTCTATCACATCAGATAACTCTTACAATTCAATATTATAGAAATCTTAAAGAGCTAATTCGAGCTTGACCCGGCTCAATTCAAAATAAATTTAATGTTTAAATAAATCGATTGCAATAAGTTTTTAAATTTAGAATTTGTGTTCTCGTTGTGTGGAGATGACGCCACTCCGTAACTCGCTTCAATAAATCGATGCGATACACAACAGTTTGAAATGTAAAATGTATATCGTGTGAATTTACCATTACGTAGCACATGTGAGTGCGGCAAAAATGTAGTTTTAGATTTTTGGCATGTTTCTCGATTAATGATTAATAAGTAACTATTCAGTCCGTTAGGATTTATACAGAGGATTAATGTAGGAATAGCGCTACATTAATGTATACGATTTTACGCACATGCACGTCGTTTGTCGATTGTTTGGACAATATTTGTTTGTCGCAACAAAAGAAGAGCGTTGCCGTTTACATAGCTTTCTATCGTTTCGTGGTAGAGATCAAGTGTTTTGATTTCATCTACACTTCAAAAACATGACATCCATGGAAATTGCCTTTCACGACCCCAAACATTGACATGGCGATAAAAATAAAATGTCTATAATATTTCGTGCCGTAATTTTAAAGGCTTTTATGACTTTTTAATGGAATGAGGTCGTGCGTTAGGTCCTCCACTTTTGTGGCAGCGGATGCACGCATCCACAATTCCCAAATATGCTCACATTTTCCCATTATGACATTCCATTACTACGTCCTTATCGAGTCGACCGCGAATTACATTCGTCGTGAAATAATCGACGGCAAAAGGCCTTTTCAGTGCTATTGGCTGAGAGTGATTGATACAAGAGGGGCACCAACATGGAGTCCCTCGATCAACACTCTATGGGGATTGGTTCCCAATTAATTTTATTGCCATTAACGATCGTACTAAATGCGGTGAATTGATGCTCAAGCGAAGCGATATAAACAAATATGCGATCTGAAAATAAGTGTTAACCAGTTCACTTCTTTATATACAATTGCGTCTTCTATGATTTGAATGACGTCATCGCTGTCGCTTCTTTCTAAATAACGATTTTTCAGATTCTTTTTCTGCTGGTGTTACAAACTAATGAAACAGGGTACAATGTTAATGACGTGGGATTTAAGATTACTGAATTGGTAGGAAAAGCGAATATAATCATACAACTCTACCAGGAAGGCTTTACTTTAGGCGATGGACGCACGAGCGGATTCTCTTTGCGTGTTGATTCAAAGATGGAACCAATCGAGTTATCGGTGGATGGAATAGGAAAGCTGTTGCGACAAATAGAAAGCGGCAGGACCAGAAGGTATACCATCACTCGTCATTCAAACACTGGCCAATGAGCCTTCTTTTCGTATTCCATAGGAAAACCTTGGACGAAGGCATTGTACCAATGTCGTGGAGAAAAACGTATATCACTCCGATTCCTAAGAAAGGACGTTCCTCGAAAACGGAAGACTACCGTCCAATAACTTTAACGTCAAGTTTTTGACATTTCAGAAAAACTCGATGTCAACACGGTTTCCGTAAAGGTAGGTCATGTGATACCCAGTTAGCATTTTTTGATGTAGTTAGAGCAGCTGATAAGAGTATAAGAACAGACGCCGTATTTCTAGATTTCAGAAAAGCTTTCGATCGAGTATCGCATGTAAAATTAGTTCATACGTTGATGGATTACGTGATTATAGGAAAAGTTGTTGAAAGGATAAAGTCATTTCTCGGAAACAGATCGTAACGAGTTGCGTTGGACGGAATTCTATCTGATGAGGTTTGCGTCACATCCGGTGTTCCACAGGGAAGTGTATTACGACCAATTTTGTTCCTGATTTATATTTACGATGTTGTGGATAATGTTAAATGCAAGGTTAGGCTATTTGCTGATGATACTGTTGTGTATAGAAAGATCGTAACTCAAGATGACACTGTTTGCTTGCAGAAAGATCTGAATATTATTTCGGGTTGTTGCAGTGATTGACAGCTCGAGCTGAATGTAAAGAAGTGCGTAACTATGACACTCACGCGGTCCACCAATATTACCTGCATACCTTATAGAATTTCAGGAAATCCCTTGGAGCTCGTGATGCATCATATCATAGGAATTATAGTAGTGATTTTTCCTTGAAAGAGAATATTCGATTCGAATTTCTTCATATTAATAGTAAAGACGAGTGGAATACAAAGGATAGCCAGTACAATTCTGAGGGGATGTTCATCGAGAGTGAAAGATATAGCCTACTAAGCCTACTTTTCTCTGATACGACCTCTACTTGAGTATTGCTGTGCGATTTGGGAACCTCACGAAGTAGGATTAATTTCCGATCTTGAGATGGTTCAACGTAGAGCAGCAAGGTTCGTCAAGGGTGACTTCAGATTTGACGACAGTGTTTCGACTATGATAGAATGCCTCGGATGGTACTCTCTTGTTAGTGATAGAAGACTTGAATATCGACGGAAGCTTTTCGATAAATTTATCACTACCGATTTCGGGGAGGAATCCCAGTTATAAACTTACGCGATCTTCGGGAGAAAACAAAAAAGCGATGCAGGGAAGTAGTTGCCAGGACAGATAGTTACTTTTGGTCGTTTTTCCCGCAAAGTATTAGAGAAGCTCTTCAGGTTAGTTAGGGATGTCGGTGTTTTACTCCTCCTGCCACGCGCCACTGGCGGATTGCAGGGTTTAAATATAAATGTACAAACTGGCAATTACAATTAACGTGTTTTTAATATTTAACACGCGTATATTGAAGTGAACACAAAATAACTCACACATCGTGCAAAACAAAATAGCACCATAATTCTTTAGTCAAAGGAAAGGGTACCCCGAAAGGCGGCTTGCAGGGTTCTTACATATACATACACACGTTCATCGCTACCTGATCAGTAGATCAAGTAGCGATGATCAATAGTTTGCGTTAGTTTGTAGTCAAGCCTGACAACATTTTTTCTTTTACGAGAGCTAAAGTGTCATCTTTATATAAGATATTATTAGATTATACATTAGAAGGAAGATTATTTACATAGACTACGTATGGTGGTCCAATAATAGATCCCTGAGGAATTCCTACTGTTAAAGTTTCCCAGACAGACGTAGAATTTTTTTTGTCATTACTAAATCTTTCTTTTCGAGCAGGAAGATAAGATTTAAACCAAATTAGGATTGTGCTGGATATGCCATAGTAATTCAATTTTTGAAGTAGAATTTCATGGTTGACACAATCAAATGCTTTTGAAATATCACACACTAATCCTAAGGTTAGATACTAATTGAGTTAGACTGATCTATGGAGTGTGAAATATTGTTTACTACATAAATCAAAGCTGTTACTGTGGAGTGTTATTTTCTAAACCCATGCTGGCCATTTACCAGGAGGTGATTGGCTTCTAAATATGAGTATGTCAGACGCTCATGATCAGCTGATTCAAAGATAATTTAATATTAATGATATTGGGCAGTAATTTTTTAGTTAGTTGGTTGGTCCACTCTTATGTAAAGGTTAGAATAAAAGGAAGGATTCTACCAATCTTTCCCATCGCCTTAAGGAGCCGTACACAAATTACGTAACGTAATTTGGGGGGGTCCGGCCAGGCGTTAAGGTCCTGGTACGGGGGGATCAAGGTTTGCGTTAAGTCACGGTTTTAGAATCGCAATTTTAAATATCTCAAGAGGTATACTGGTAAGAAGAAGTCAACTGGTATACAGGTATGCTGGCTCAAGAAGAGTCTTCTTCCAATCCCCATCTTATTGCTAGTATGAGCAAACAAAACAAGGGTAAGTATCCTGCCTTCTTCTTTTCAAACGCTTATTATTTTTCCCCATGAGGCTGTAGGATGGCAATTCTTTATCTGACCACATGTTCGCACAAGGCAGAAAAATACGTAGTTGGTGAATCTATCTAATGGGAATTCAGATACCTCATTCGTCTATAACGTGTCGTTGAGGCGGGATTTGAGATTCTGTGAGCCGTAGCAAGTGAATCTGACATTTGAAATGATTGTAAGTAAAGTCGTGTTGGGAATTTTCAAATAGTATTATGCGCTGTTGAACGTGAGGCAAATTACACATAAAATCATACGTACGTAATTCGCTTTATTCAGAGACTATCTGAAGTATTCTTGAAGCAACTCGTTTTAAAATCCCTCTGATGAACAGAAAGCGAATCCGCCAAAGAAATTGATTTTGATGAAATAATGAATAAAAATGCAGCTTTAAAAACTAGAAAAAGAATAATATATTGAGTTATTAATTTAAATTCATTTCCATTCTTACATGTACGCACTGTGTTTGTATCTTTGTATGTACTAATTTGAAAGTTATATAAACCATAATTCAAATGAAAATTAAAACGAATTAATTTTATTATGCACAGTAAATGTATGAAATTGAGGTGGTGACACCATACGCACCGGGTGACACCAATACGCCACTGGTAGGCTGATCGAGCATTCCCCTGTGTTCTGTGCGATGCTAATTATCAACAGACCATGGCATATGAATGGCCTTTAAAATTGAAATTGCTTATTAAAAAGCGAATTATTATTGGGAACTAAAAATCTGTCTTTCCTGAATATAAGCCCAAAACTTTTCACAAAGCACTCGTTACGTAACGGAGTGGGGTCCTGCCTGTAGTTACGCTCCTGTTACATTGGGCGGGTTGAAAATTGGGAATTTTGCGTTACGTAATTTTTGTACGACTGCTAAAGATAATACTTAACCAAATGACGGACTGCAAACAACCTGTAGACGGCTTTGAAGGCCTCTGCTGAGAGCGTCTTTTGCGACCGTGGGAGCGGTGCAAATCGAAAGAGAATCCCTTTGAGACAGAATTCCGCAAGTGTAGCAAAACAATGACGCAACGAAAAATGGAGGGTTTGAAAGGAGCGACGGCAAGTAAACGTGAGAAACAAAAGGAGCATTTTCCAGATGCTGCATCAATTGAGAAAGGATTACGAGACGCACCTTTTGTCTGCCGAAGATCGGTTTAAGTCGTATCACAGAAATCACACAAATGCAAGGATGGTTCGAAATGTGGATGCCTCTCTCTTAGTCGCAGGTTTGCTCACAGGCGTATATGCTCACTTGCAGCTAACAGGCGTATATGTATATATGGAGGCGTAGTGAGGGCGGTAAGATTTATTTCGCAGATGTACCCCACCTCAAATCAACTCTTCTGTTCAGGAAAATTGAATTGAAAATTTACAAAACACTGTTAAGACATAGAATCAAAAACTTCGGCCTTAACTTGGTGGTATCGCTCCATAATAACAGGGTGAAGAAAAACTATTCATTCATTCTGTGGTATTTGTAAAAGATAGTTTTTCTTCACCCTGTTATTACTGTTAAGACAAGCTGGAGCTGAGACATGGGTCATAATCAAACAAGAAACACTTAGAAAGAATCGAAAGGAAAATAATTAAAAGAATCTATGGCCCGGAGGGGGAAAGACGGATAATCAGACTGAACTGGGAATTAAATGAAATACTGGAAGAGAAGGATATAATAAGTTCCTTTAAGTCAATGCAAATGTCGTAGTTGGGCCATTTAGAAATGACGAAAGAGTGCGCTCAAATTGTTAATCATAAAAGAGAAGACCATTTAAAAGATTGCTGCAAGATGTAGAAGAGGTCCTGAAGACAATGGGGATTGGGGTAGAAAGCAAAATGGAGACCACACTGAATTGCGGATGAATCAGACTCGATACAAAGCACCGAATCGAAATCCAAAAATATTTGTTCGTAAGTGAAAGTCCGTAGGATCTATTAACTTCTTATCCGTAAATCACGTTTTGTTTAATATGAAAGAGGGGTAAGACATTCATGCCGTTGTAAAATTCACCGCTGCACAGAAAAAGCGCCGAGAATAGAGGGAAACTCCGCTTAAGAGTACTTTACGACATAAGGGAGACATTTAAAAATGATGTCTTCCTTTGGGTACGTACACTCCTAAAACTAAGTATACGTTTCATTTTCCAAAAATCCATCTTCGCCGCAAATCCGGAACCAGTAATGCCTAAGAACGTCGGACGAATTGCTTTTTTGTTCTCTTCATGTTTTTCTTTGTTTCTTCATGATCATGCGATTCTTCCAACTCTAATCGGAGAGACAATGGAAGCAATGCTCGGATGGACTCTTAAGATGGGGGGCTAACGACACCCTTCATCTCGAGCAACGGAAATGTTTTCCCGAATAATTACGCAAGAATCGATAAGTTAGTTAAACCCGACTGCAATGGATTTACATATATATACATTGCAGTGCAGTATGTATATCTATTATATATAGACGCTTCTCCTGATATACCTATAAGTTATATATATATACGAGTAAAATGTAGCTTGCATACTACAAGCAGATCGGCAATACTACTTTCATATCGGCATCATATCGGGACGGTCCTCAACAGAAAAAAATAAGGATTTAATTTTTTCTTAAAATTCGCTGAAATTTCATCGTCTGGCATCGAACCCGGGTCTTATCCGTGAACTTACTATGCAGCACAATAGAATATCACCATCTCTAACTATGTGTGAAAATTCCAGCAGAAATATTGGCTACAACTGCCTCAAAAGACGTTCTAATTTTCACGAATGTAAATGGCTCTCTGGATTCGAACCAAGGACGATCTTGGAAATCTAAAAGATGTTTCTGAAAGTTATTTATGATCTCTATCTACATGCATAATTTCAAGTTTCTATATTATTGGGAAAGGTTTCAAAATAATTCCTAAAAATCGGATCAACTTCTGATTGCAGAGACACCTGGTGTCGAACCCAGGAAATATTGTATGCTGTGAATGCAAAGTTTGATTTGTAAGGACAGGCTCCTCTATCATCCAAAGTTTGAAGTCGATAGCATGCCAGGAAGTACCTTAATTTTGTTTCCGTTATCTCCGTAAGAAATGCATTGAGAAGTGCAAATGGTCCTCTGGGATCAAACCAAGGACCATCAGCGAACATGTGAAATTTGATTATGAAATATAGTCATGATATCTATCGACGTGCCGAGTTTCAAGTATCCATTTTATCGGGAAAGGATCAAAAAAAAATCTTCAAAATCGCCGCAATGCATTTTAAACGGCCGATTTTTGCCCCGACCTAGAATCGAACCATGGACCATATTCGGCGATGCCTTTTTGATTTTCCTTGGATATGCACGGCTTCTAGCGATCCCAGGAATTTCAACTCTCTCCTTTTCCGGGAAGTGCCTCAAAAAACTTTCGAAAATCCCCGCCATGTAATCTTATGGGGAAAATCGCGAATTTGGGGCCTTCTGGAATCGAACCCATGACACCGAGGTTCAAAGTCGGATGTTTTCTGGAGGTTGCACGTTATGGCCATTATGTCGTAAAAATTTCAAGGCAGTGGCACTTGTGGAACATGGTTAGAATTTTGATGCCCTATGAATGAATGAGTGAGTGTGTATATAGGTACGAGTAATATGTTGCTTGCATACTGCAAGCAGATCGACAATACTATTTTCATGTCGGCATCATATCGGGACGGCCATCAAAAGAAAAAAATGGATTGAAATTTTTCTTAAAATTCGCTGAAATTCCAACGTCTGGCATCGAACCCGGGTCTTATCCGTGAACTTACTATGCAGCACAATAGAATATCACCATCTCAAACTATCTGTGAAAATTCAAGCAGAAATATGGGCTACAACTCCCTCAAAAGACGTTCTAATTTTCACGAATTTAAATGGCTCTCTGGATTCGAACCAAGGACGATCTTGGAAATCTAAAAAATGTTTCTGAAAGTTATTTATGATCTCTATCTATACGCCGAATTTGAAGTTTCTATATTATTGGGAAAGGGTTCAAAATAGTTCCTAAAAATGGAATCAATTAAGCAACATTTTACTCGTACCTATCTATTATATATAGACGCTTCTCCGGATATACCTATATATTCATTCATAGGGGATCAAAATTCTAACCATGTTCCACAAGTGCCAATGCCTTGAAATTTTTACGACATATTGGCCATAACGTGCAACCTCCAGGAAAAAGCCTACTTTGAACCTCAGTGTCATGGGTTCGATTCCAGAAGGCCCCAAAGTCGCAATTTTCCCCATAAGATTACATGGCGGGGATATTCGAAAATTTTTTTGAGGCACTTTCCGGAATAGGAGAGAGTTGAAACTCGAGAGATCGCTAGATGCCGCGCATATCTAAAGGAAACCATAAAGACATCTACGAATATTATCCTTGGTTCGATGCTAGGTCGGGGCAAAAATCTGCGGTTTAAAATGCACTGTGGCAATTTTTAAGATTTTTTTTGGATCCTTTTCCGATGGCATAGAAACTTGAAATTCGGTATGAGGTTAGACACCATAAAAACATATCTTAATCGAATTTTACATATTCGCTGATGGTCCTTGGTTCGATCCCAGAGGGACATTTGAATTCCTCAATGCATTTCTTACGGAGATAACGGAAACAAATTTTAGGTACTTTCCGGCACGATATCGATTTCAAACTTTGCATATAGAAAGATCAAGTCCATACATATCATACAGTGCATTCACAGCTATCAATGTGTCCTGGGTTCGACACCAGGTGTCTCTGCAATCAAAAGTTGATCCGATTTTTAGGAATTATTTTGAAACCTTTGCAATAATATAGAAACTGCAAATTCGGCATATAGATAGAGATCATAAATAACTTTCAGAAACATA
The DNA here is from genome assembly GCA_947579665.1 of Sympetrum striolatum. Classification (NCBI taxonomy): domain Eukaryota; kingdom Metazoa; phylum Arthropoda; class Insecta; order Odonata; family Libellulidae; genus Sympetrum; species Sympetrum striolatum. The sequence goes on from OX388350.1 coordinate 90,414,691, forward strand.
TTTTAGATTTCCAAGATCGTCCTTGGTTCGAATCCAGAGAGCCATTTAAATTCCTGAAAAGTAGAACGTCTTTTGAGGCAGTTGTAGCCAACATTTCTGCTTGAATTTTCACACACAGTCAGAGATAATGATCTTCTATAGTGCTGCATAGTAGTTTTACCAGTAAGACCTGGGATCGTTTCCAGACGATGAAATTGCAGCGAATTTTAAAAATATTTACAACCCTTTTATTTTCTTTTGAGGGCCCTCCTAAAATGATGCCGATATGAGTTTAATATGCCGATCTGCTTGCAGTATGCAAGCTACATTTCACTCGTATAATAGATATCTATTATATATAGACGCTTCTCCGGATATACCTATATATATACGAGTAAAATGTTGCTTGCATACTGCAAGCAGATCGACAACACTAATTTCATGTCGGCATCACATAGAGTGAGTCCTCAAAAGAAAAAAAATGGATGGAAAATTTTCTTTATTTCCGCTGCAATTTATTCGTCTGGCATCGAACTCAGGTCTTCCCGGTCATACTTACTATGCAGTACCATTGAAGATCACCATCTGTAACTATCTGTGAAAATTCAAGCAGAAATATTATCTGCAACTGTCTCAAACGACATCCTACTTTTCCCTTATATTTCTTATGAGAGAAATGTTAATGTGCTCTGGCATCGAACCCAGGAATAGTACCGTCTTCTGAAAACTGTTTTCTTAAACCAGTTTTAACCATACATCTTCCAGCCAAGCACGAACTTCCTATCATTTCGATAAGTGCATCAAAAAAATAATGAAATACTAACCCTATGTATTTTAAACGGGAGACATATTTACCGCCCGGCATCGAACCCGGGTCTTTCTGGTGAAACTTCCTATGCAACATAATAGAAGATATTATTCTTTAACTATGTGCGAAAATTCAAGCAGAAATATTGGCTGCAACTGCCTCAATCGAAGTCTTACTTTTCCCTTATATTCCTTATCAGAGAAATGATAATGTGCTCTGGCATCGAACCCAGGAATAGTACGATCTTATGAAAATTTTTTTCATAAAACAAATTGTTACCTTACACTTTCCGGCTAAGCACGAACTTCCTATTATTTCGAGAAATGCATCAAAAATAATAATAAAAAACCACTCCCATGTATTTTAAAGGGCAGATCTTTGCATCGTCCTAGCATCGAACCCAGGATATTGTTTGTAAAAGTCATTGATGTTTTCAAAAGTCCAAGACCAGAAATATAGGCTCCTTGAGTTTTATTTCTCTACCTATCCGGAAAGTATTTTTTTTAAATTCCCGAAAATCACGGCAATGCATTTAAACGGGAAAAATCGGGAATTTAGGGCCCTCTGGAATCGAACCTATGACACTGAGGATCAAAGTCGCTTTTTTCCTGGGGGTTTTACGTTATGGCCAATATGTCATAAAAATTTCAAGTCAATGACGCTTGTGGTTTAGCCTGTGAATTTGTATCCTATCTATATAGCTATATAGCTATCTATTATATATAGATGCTTCTCCGGATTCATTCATATATCATATATCTATCTATTATATATAGATGCTTCTCCGGATTCATTCATATATCATATATATATATATATATACGAGTAAAATGTAGCTTGCATACTGCAAGCAGATCGAATACACTAATTTCATATCGGCATTATATCGGGACGGTCCTCAAAAGAAAAAAAAAGGATTAAATTTTTTCTTAAAATTCGCTGAAATGTCATCGTCCGGCATCGAACCCGGGTCTTACTGAAAACCTACTATGAAAAACAATAGAAGATCACCATCTCTAACTATGTGTGAAAATTCAAGCAGAAATATTGGCTACAACTGCCTCAAAAGACGCTCTAAGGCCGGTCTTCCTTTGGAAGCGACTACGAGCGACCGAGCGACCAGCGTATTCGGGCGACGTCAGTTTGGGCGACCTACAGGCGATGGGGGTCTTCCACTGCGAGCGACTACCCGCTCCTCGGTCGCTCTAACGGTATTCTAGCTCCAGTGCTTGATTTCGGGACGATTTCCGCAACGACAAATATTAATTCGCATTAAAAAAATCGCTGAGTTGTAGATATCGTTGAGGATACCATTTGAAAACTTTTTTCGAGAGCTTTGTAACAAGACCAATTTTACACTTTTACGTCCACCAATAACTGAAAAAAAGTTGTTTTATAATATCGATAACAACTTTTTATCTAACAACAAGAAGACACTGACAATTTTTATTTTAGTTTATAATATGTTTCTTAATGTCATCTAAAAGTTTTATTATGATTGAAGTGATACTTTATGAGAAAAAAAGCACAAAGTAAGCAATCCGTGAAAGAGAGCGAAAAAACAGGCACATTTTTCGTCCATCCTTCAATTAGTAACAAAAGCAATAGTAATAAAAATGTTTGGACCATGTAGAACAACGCAAAATAAAACACGCAAAATTTTGGTGTAATTAGTTTTCCTGTGGGATCTCTACTTTAGTTTTTATTCAACTCCAAACTCGGGTATCCATAATAGAAAATCCGAGTATTGTATAGTAAACTAGCAGAAGCGCCCGATGATTCTCAACAAGGTGAAACTAGAGGTTTAAACGCAATAATTTCATAGCAATTTAAAATAGTAGGCAACGTCACGTGTATTATTTTTATTTACGTAAGTGAAATATAATCGAAGTAATCGAATAGGAAATTGGATTAGCTGGAAATGCACCCCCTGCTATACGCCAACAGATACTCTGTAGAATACATATAATGCAGGTATACTCAGCAAAATGAAAATCAAGTATTTCCTGTAATTTGGTCCATCGGAGACCATTTTCAACATGGTAGGTCATACAGTTGCTTAAATCTTTGGTTAGGAATTTCTCAATTTTCTCCGAGTTGTGAGAGAGAGAACAATGATAGGAAAGAGTGCAGCAGAACATCAGAGATACTTCGGGGTGGGAAATTCCACCTCGGCCTTCGTTAATCACCTCATGGACGAGGAGGATTTTAGCCCTTCGCAGCAAGACTCCGCAAGGGGTCCAAATGAAGAAAGGTGGAACTCGTGGAGACAATGGGGTTTCCTTTAACCCCAGGGCTAACCAAGGAGATCACACAATTTTTGCGGGAACGCTTAGGAAACGAAAACGTTTTAAGAAGAAGAAATTCCAACACTCAATTCAATAGCAAACCTTCTACTAATAGCACTTTGCACGCAGTGTCGTGGATCTCCTCTATTGCTTCCCTTCAAACAAGTTTCTTTTTCCTAGAAACTGAACCCTTGCTTTCACCTGGATTTCCCAGTCTATTCATATGGTTCTTACTAAAGACATCCCTTCTCTTGAACCTCGAAATTGGGAGAACTTCTAGGACGAAAATAACGAAGGGTTTTGGAATGGCAAAAGAAAGAAACAATTTTATCAAGATTTAAATATAAGATAAATATCTAAGATACAACATTTATAAATGAGTTAAGTTTTCATTTCTTTTTACGATTATATTCATATCGACGGTTAATTTTCATACGAGTTCAGTCTTGATTAATTGATAAAAAAACAGTTCTACTTATATTCTCGCCCAATCTAGCCGTTGTATCAATGTGATTACTGTCCTCCTACCATTACTATAAAATTGCAATAGGTGGGGAAGTAATATTGTTTATTTTCCTGTTTCAACAAATTTCTTAATTTTACAAAGTCATTGATAACGTTATCGATAGAGCATTACGAAAGTTCGGTTACTTGTAGCCCTCAAAAGATACTTTATATTTTCTTCTAATGCTCCGTTAATGCTCATAATTGTCCTTCGTTTATTTTAAAATGTTTCGTAAACCTTAGGTTTCAATATATTTCTTTTTCCGTTCAAATCTATTCATATTTCAATCAGTGCCAAAAGTATAACTTTTTGACAGTGATGTATGCAGTAGATATTTGAAATGACTGTAATTTGTCAATGAAACACTCAAAATAAGAGTTATGCATACTTAAAATACAATTTGTGAAATATTTTGTACTGTTTAAAATTTTCAGTGAGCATATCCTTCCTAGCCATTCACTACGCAACTCTGCTTACGAGCGACTGATTCCAATTCTGTATCAAAGTAATTAAATCTTTGAGGAATTTGTCTATAATATTCTCAAGAGAAGAGAATTGAATACTCATAACACATTTGGAATGTTATTTTGTTCTTGAAATACTCCTCAGTGCGTATATATCATTTCAAGTCATGCACTGCGTAGCGGCGACTACGAGCGACGGATCACATTTCTGTATCAAAGTAATTAAATATTTGAGGAATTTGTCTAAAATATCCTCGAAATAAGAGAATTGAATACTCATAACACATTTGGCATATTATTTTTTTCTTGAAATACTCCTCAGTGCGTATATATCATTTTAAGTCATGCACTGCATAGCGGCGACTACGAGCGACGGATCCCATTTCAATGGGATCAGTCGCCGGTCGCCGGTGTACGCTCGAATCAAGTCGCCCATACTCGCCTGCAGTGGACGACGCTCCGTTACTTTCTGTGTATTGGGATTAGTCGCCCGTATACGGCCGTATACGCGTCGCTCGTAGTCGCTTCCAAAGGAAGACCGGCCTAATGTTCACGATTGTAAATGGCTCTCGGGACTCGAACCAAGGACGATCTTGGAAATTTAAAAATTTTTCTGAAAGTTATTATTGATCTCAATCTATATGCCAAATTTCAAGTTTCTATATTATTGGGAAAGGTTTCAAAATAATTCCTAAACTTCGGATCAACTTCTGATTGCAGAGACACCTGGTGTCGAACCCAGGACACATTGATAGCTATGAATGCATAGTTTGATTTGTTTAGACTGGTTCTTCCATCATGCTAAGTTTTAAGTCGATAGCATGCAGGGAAGTACCTTAAACTTGTTTCCGTTATCTCCATAAGAAATGCATTGAGGAATGTAAATGGCCCTCTGGGATCGAACCAAGGAACATCAGGGAAAACATAAAAATCGATTATGAAATATATTTATGATATCTAACCCCATACCGAATTTCAAGTTTCCATGCCATCGGGAAAGGGTCCAAAAAAAATCTTAAAAATCGCCACAATACATTTTAAACGGCAAATTTTTGCATCGACCTAGCATCGAACCCAGGTTATTTTCCGTAAAACTCATTTATGTTTTCGATAGATCATGACTATATATAAAGGTTCCTAGAGTTTCGATTCTCTACCTATCCGGGAAGTATTTTTTAAAAATTCCCGAAAATCTAAGCAATGCATTTAAACGGGAAAAATCTGGACTTTGGGGCCCTCTGGAATCGAACCCCTGACACTGAGAATCAAAATCACAATTTTTCTGGCGGTTAATTGTTATGGCCAATACGCAGTTAAAATTTGAACTCAATCACGCTTGTGGTTTAGGCTGTGAATTTGTATCCTATATATCTATCTATCTATCTATCTATCTATCTATATAGGTACGAGTAAAATGTAGCTTGCATACTGCAAGCAGAACGACAACACTAATTTCATGTCGGCATCATATTGGGAAGGCCGTAAAAAGAAAAAAAAATGGATTGAAAATATTCTGATTATTCGCTGCAATTTATTCGTCCGACATCGAACCCGGGTCTTCCAGGCGATACTTACTATGAGGTACAATAGAAAATCAGCATCTCAAACTATCTGTGAAAATTCAAGCAGAAATATTATCTGCAACTGCATCAAACGACGTCCTACTTTTCCCTTATATTTCTTATGAGAGAAATGTTAATGTGGTCTGGCATCGAACCCAGGAATATTATGGTCTTCTGAAAACTGTTTTCTTAAACCAGTTTTAACCATACATCTTCCAGCCAAGCACGAACTTCCTATCATTTCGATAAGTGTAACAAAAAAATAATGAAATACTAACCCTATGTATTTTAAACGGGAGACATATTTACCGCCCGACATCGAACCCAGGTCTTTCTGGTAAAACTTTCTATGCAACATAATAGAAGATATTAATCTTTAAATAAGTGCGAAAATTCAAGCAGATATATTGGCTGCAACTGCCTCAATCGAAGTCTTACTTTTCCCTTATATTCCTTATGAGAGAAATGTTAATGTGCTCTGGCATCGAACCTAGGAATAGTACGGTCTTATGAAAATTTTTTTCTTAAATCATTTCTTGCCTTACACTTTCCGGCTAAGCACGAACTTCCTATTATTTCGAGAAGTGCATCAAAAAAAATAATGAAAAACAGCTCCCATGTATTTTAAAGGGCAGATCTTTGCATCGTCCTAGCATCGAACCCAGTATATTTTTTGTAAAGGTCATTGATGTTTTCGAAAGTCCAAGACCATAAATATAGGCACCTTGAGTTTTATTTCTCTACCTATCCGGAAAGTATTTTTTAAAAATTCCTGAAAATCACGCCAATTCATTTAAACGGGAAAAATTGGGACTTTGGGGCCCTCTGGAATCGAACCTATGACACTGAGGATCAAAGTCGCTTTTTTCCTGGGGGTTTCACGTTATGGCCAATACGTCATAAAAATTTCAAGGCAATGACCCTTGTAGTTTAGCCTGTGAATTTGTATCCTATCTATATAGCTATATATATGAATGAATCCGGAGAAGCATCTATATACGAGTAAAATGTAGCTTGCATACTGCAAGCAGATCGACAACACTAATTTCATATCGGCATCATATCGGGACGGACATCAAAAGAAAAAAAAAATTCAAAATATTCGTAGAATTCGCTGCAATTTAATCACCTGGCAGCGAACCCCGGTCTTCCTGGTGTACTTACTATGCAGCAAAATAGAAAATTACCATATCAAACTATGTGTGAAAATTCAAGCAAAACTATTAGGTGCAACTACCTCAAACGACGTCCTACTATTCACATACACTCCTTATTTGAGAAATTATAATGTGCTCTGGCATCGAACCCTGGAACAGCATGGTCTTATCTATTTTTTTTCTTAAACAAAGTGTTAATATACATCTTCCATCTAAGCAAGAGCTCCCTTACATATCGATAAATGCATAAAAAAAATTATGAAAAGATACCCCATAGTATTATATATGGGTGATATTTTTACCGCCCGGCATCGAACCCGGGTCTTTCAGGCAATACTTTCTATGCAGCACAAAAGAAAAACACCATCTCTAACCGCGTATGCAAATTCAAGCAGAAATATTGGTTACAACTGCCTCAAATGACGTCCTACTTTTCCTTTATATTCCTTATGAGAGAAACGTTATTGTGCTCTGGCTTCGAACCCAGGAACAGTACGGTCTTATGAAAATTTTTTTCTAAAACTTATTCGTACCATACATCTTCCAGCCAAGCACGAACATCCTATCATTTCGATAAGTGCATCTAAAAAAATAATGAAAAACGGCTCCCATGTATTTTAAAGGGCAGATCTTTGCATCGTCCTAGCATCGAACCCAGGATAACTTTTGTAAAAGTCATTGATGTTTTCGAAAGTCCAAGACCATAAATATAGGCACCTTGAGTTTTACTTCTCTACCTATCCGGAAAGTATTTTTTTTTATTTCCCGAAAATCACGGCAATGCATTCAAACGGGAAAAATCGGGACTTTGGGGCCCTCTGGAATCGAACCTATGACACAGAGGATCAAAGTCTCTTTTTTCCTGGGGGTTTCACGTTATGGCCAATATGTCATAAAAATTTCAGATCAATGACGCTTGTAGTTTAGGCTGTGAATTTGTATCCTATCTATCTATCTATCTATATAGGTATATATATGAATGAATCCGGAGAAGCATCTATATATAATAGATAACGAGTAAAATGTAGCTTGCATACTGCAAGCAGATTGACAACACTAATTTCATATCGGCATCATATCGGGACGGACATCAAAAGAAAAAAAAATTCAAAATATTCGTAGAATTCGCTGCAATTTAATCACCTGGCAGCGAACCCCGGTCTTCCTGGTGTACTTACTATGCAGCAAAATAGAAAATTACCATATCAAACTATGTGTGAAAATTCAAGCAAAACTATTAGGTGCAACTACCTCAAACGACGTCCTACTATTCACATACACTCCTTATTTGAGAAATTATAATGTGCTCTGGCATCGAACCCAGGAACAGCATGGTCTTATCTATTTTTTTTCTTAAACAAAGTGTTAATATACATCTTCCATCTAAGCAAGAGCTCCCTTACATATCGATAAATGCATAAAAAAATTATGAAAAGATACCCCATAGTATTATATATGGGTGATATTTTTACCGCCCGGCATCGAACCCGGGTCTTTCAGGCAATACTTTCTATGCAGCACAAAAGAAAAACACCATCTCTAACCGCGTATGCAAATTCAAGCAGAAATATTGGTTACAACTGCCTCAAATGACGTCCTACTTTTCCTTTATATTCCTTATGAGAGAAACGTTATTGTGCTCTGGCTTCGAACCCAGGAACAGTACGGTCTTATGAAAATTTTTTTCTAAAACTTATTCGTACCATACATCTTCCAGCCAAGCACGAACATCCTATCATTTCGATAAGTGCATCTAAAAAAATAATGAAAAACGGCTCCCATGTATTTTAAAGGGCAGATCTTTGCATCGTCCTAGCATCGAACCCAGGATAACTTTTGTAAAAGTCATTGATGTTTTCGAAAGTCCAAGACCATAAATATAGGCACCTTGAGTTTTACTTCTCTACCTATCCGGAAAGTATTTTTTTTTAATTCCCGAAAATCACGGCAATGCATTCAAACGGGAAAAATCGGGACTTTGGGGCCCTCTGGAATCGAACCTATGACACTGAGGATCAAAGTCTCTTTTTTCCTGGGGGTTTCACGTTATGGCCAATATGTCATAAAAATTTCAGATCAATGACGCTTGTAGTTTAGGCTGTGAATTTGTATCCTATCTATCTATATAGGTATATATATGAATGAATCCGGAGAAGCATCTATATCTATTACGAGTAAAATGTTGCTTGCATACTGCAAGCAGATCGACAACATTATTTTCATGTCGGCATCATATCGGGACGGCCATCAAAAGAAAAAAATGGATTGAAATATTTCTTAAAATTCGCTGAAATTCCATCGTCTGGCATCGAACCCGGGTCGTTACTGTGAACTTTTTATGCAGCACAATAGAACATCACCATCTCTAACTATGTGTGAAAATTCAAGCAGATATATGGGCTACAACTGCCTCAAAAGTCGATCTAATTTTCACGAATTTAAATGGCTCTCTGGATTCGAACCAAGGACGATTTTGGAAATCTAAAAAAGGTTTCTGAAAGTTATTTATGATTTCTATCTATATGCCGAATTTGAAGTTTCTTTATTATTGGCAAAGGTTTCAAAATAATTCCTAAAAATCGGATCAACTTCTGATTGCTGAGACACCTGGTGTCGTACCCAGGACATATTTTTAGCTGTGAATGCACAGTATGATTTCTTAGGACTTCATCTTATTTCATACAAAGTTTGAAGTTGATATCCTGCCGGGAAGTACCTAAAACTTTTTTCTTTTATCTCCATAAAAAATGCATTGAGGAATGTAAATGGCTCTCTGGGATCGAACCAAGGACCATCAGCGAATTTATAAAATTTGATTATTAAATATATTTATAATATCAAAACCCATGCCGAATTTCAAGTTTCCATGCCATCGGGAAATGGTCCAAAAAAAATCTTAAAAATCGCCACAATGCATTTTAAACGGCCGATTTTTGCCTCGACCTAGCTTCGAACCCAGGATGTTTTCCGTAAAACTCATTTATGTTTTCGATAGATCATGTTCATATGTATAGGCTCCTTGAGTTTTGATTCTCTACCTATCCGGGAAGTATTTTGTTTTCATTCCCGAAAATCAAAGCAATGCATTTAAACGGAAAAAATCGGGACTTTGGGGCCCTCTGGAGTCGAACCCATGACACTGAGGTTCAAATTCTCAATTTTTCTGGGGGTTTCACGTTATGGCCAATATGTCATATAAATTTCAAGTCAATCACGCTTGTGGTTTAGCCTGTGAATTTGTATCCTATCTATATACCTATATAGCTATATAGCTATATATATGAATGAATCCGGAGAAGCATCTATATATAATAGATATATAGATGCTTCTCCGGATTCATTCATATATATAGCTATATAGCTATATAGGTATATAAATAGGATACAAATTCACAGGCTAAACCACAAGCGTCATTGACTTGAAATTTTTATGACATATTGGCCATAACGTGAAACCCCCAGGAAAAAAGAGACTTTGATCCTCAGTGTCATAGGTTCAATTCCAGAAGGCCCCAAAGTCCCGATTTTTCCCGTTTGAATGCATTGCCGTGATTTTCGGGAATTTTTAAAAAATACTTTCCGGATAGGTAGAGAAGTAAAACTCAAGGTGCCTATATTTATGGTCTTGGACTTTTGAAAACATCAATGACTTTCACAAAAGTTATCCTGGGTTCGATGCTAGGACGATGCAAAGATCTGCCCTTTAAAATACATGGGAGCCGTTTTTCATTATTTTTTTAGATGCACTTATCGAAATGATAGGATGTTCGTGCTTGGCTGGAAGATGTATAGTACGAATAAGTTTCAGAAAAAAATTTTCATAAGACCGTACTGTTCCTGGGTTCGAAGCCAGAGCACAATAACGTTTCTCTCATAAGGAATATAAAGGAAAAGTAGGACATCATTTGAGGCAGTTGTAACCAATATTTCTGCTTGAATTTGCATACACGGTTAGAGATGGCGTTTTTCTGTTGTGCTGCATAGAAAGTATTGCCTGAAAGACCCGGGTTCGATGCCGGGCGATAAAAATATCCCCCATATATAATACTATGGGGTATCTCTTCATAATTTTTTATGCATTTATCGATTTTCACAGTAAAGACCCGGGTTCAATGCCAGGCGATTAAACTGCAGCGAATTCTACGAATATTTTGAATTTTTTTTTTCTTTTGATGTCCGTCCGGATATGATGCCGATATGAAATTATTGTTGTCGATCTGCTTGCAGTATGCAAGCTACATTTTACTCGTATATATAATAGATATCCATGAATGAATCCGGAGAAGCATCTATATATAATAGATATATATAGAGAGGATACAAACTCACAGCCTAAACCACAAGAGTGATTGAGTTGAAATTTTTACGACATATTGGCCATAACGTGTAACCTCCAGAAAAATTGCGATTTTGAACCTCAGTGTCATGGGTTCGATTCCGGAGGGCCCCAAAGTCCCGATTTTTCCCGTTTAAATGTATTGCTTTGATTTTCGGGAATTAAAAAAAAATACTTCCCGGATAGGTTGAGAATCAAAACTCAAGGAGCTTACATATATGGTCATGATCTATCGAAAACATAAATGAGTTTTACGGAAAATATCCTGGGTTCGATGCTAGGTCGGGGTAAAAATCGGCCGTTTAAAATGCATTGTGGCGATTTTTAAGATTTTTTTTGGACCATTTCCCGATGGCATGGAAGCCTGAAATTCGGCATGGAGTTGGAGATCATATATATATTTAATAATTAAATTTTACATATTCGCTGATGGTCCTTGGTTCGATCCCAGAGGGCCATTTGCACTCCACAGTGCATTTCTTATGGGGATAACGGAAACACATTTTAGGTACTTCCCGGTATGATATCGACTTCAGACTTTGTATGAAATTATATCAAGTCCTAGCAAGTCATTTTTTGCATTTACAGTTTCCAATACGTCCAGGGTTCGACACCAGGTGTCTCTACAATCAGTAAATTATCCGATTTTTAAGAATTAATTTAAATCCCTTACAAATAATATTAAAACTTGAAATTCGGCATATATATATATAGAACTTATAGATACATTTCGAAAACATATTTTATATGTCCTAGATCGTCCTTGGTTCGATTCCAGAGAGCTATTAACATTCGTGAAAAGTAGGTCTTCGTTTGAGGCAGTTGCAGCCAATATTTCTGCTTGAATTTTCACACGTATTTAGAGAAGATCATCTTCTGATGCGCTGCATAGAAATTTCACCAAAAAGACCCGGGATCGATGCCAGACGATTAAATTGAAGCGAATTTTAAGAATATTTTTAATCCTTTTTTTCCTTTCCGGGACGTCCCGATATAATGCCGTTATGAAATTAGTGTTGTCGATCTGCTTGCAGTATGCAAGCTACATTTTACTCGTATGATATATGAATGAATCCGGAGAAGCATCTATCTATTATATATAGATGCTTCTCCGGATTCATTCATATATATACCTATATAGATAGATAGGATACAAATTCACAGCCTAAACTACAAGCGTCATTGATCTGAAATTTTTATGACATATTGGCCATAACGTGAAACCCCCAGGAAAAAAGAGACTTTGATCCTCAGTGTCATAGGTTCGATTCCAGAGGGCCCCAAAGTCCCGATTTTTCCCGTTTAAATGCATTGCTTTGATTTTCGGGAATTAAAAAAAAATATTTCCCGGATAGGTAGAGAATCGAAACTCTAGGAGCCTTTATATATGGTCATGATCTATCGAAAACATAAATGAGTTTTACGGAAAATAACCTGGGTTCGATGCTAGGTCGATGCAAAAATCTGCCGTTTAAAATGTATTGCGGCGATTTTTAAGATTTTTTTTGGACCCTTTCCCGATGGCATGGAAACTTGAAATTCGGTATGGGGTTAGATATCGTAAATATATTTCATAATCGATTTTTATGTTTTCCCTGATGTTCCTTGGTTCGATCCCAGAGGGCCATTTACATTCCTCAATGCATTTCTTATGGAGATAACGGAAACAAGTTTAAGGTACTTCCCAGCATGCTATCGACTTAAAACTTAGCATGATGGAAGAACCAGTCTAAACAAATCAAACTATGCATTCATAGCTATCAATGTGTCCTGGGTTCGACACCAGGTGTCTGTGCAATCAGAAGTTGATCCGAATTTTAGGAATTATTTTGAAACCTTTCCCAATAATATAGAAACTTGAAATTTGGCGTATAGATTGAGATCAATAATAACTTTCAGAAACATTTTTTAAATTTCCAAGATCGTCCTTGGTTCGAGTCCCGAGAGCCATTTACAATCGTGAACATTAGAGCGTCTGTTGAGGCAGTTGTAGCCAATATTTCTGCTTGAATTTTCACACATAGTTAGAGATGGTGATCTTCTATTGTTTTTCATAGTAGGTTTTCAGTAAGACCCGGGTTCGATGCCAGACGATGACATTTCAGCGAATTTTAAGAAAAAATTAAATCTTTCCTTTTTCTTTTGAGGACCGTCCCGATATAATGCCGATATGATATTAGTGTTGTCGATCTGCTTGCAGTATGCAAGCTACATTTTACTCGTATCTATTATATATAGATGCTTCTCAGGATTCATTCATATATTCATATAGATAGATAGATAGATAGGATACTAATTCACAGCCTAAACCACAAGCGTCATTGACTTGAAATTTTTACGACGTATTGGCCATAACGTATAACCACCAGAAAAATTGCGATTTTGAACCTCAGTGTCATGGGTTCGATTCCAGAGGGCCCCAAAGTCGCAATTTTCCTCATAAGAATACATGGCGGGGATTTTTGAAAATTTTTTTGAGGCACTTCCCGGAAAAGGAGAGAGTTGAAATTCGAGGTATCTCTAGAAGCCGTGCATATCCAACGAAAATCAAAAAGACATCGCCGAATATGGACCATAGTTCGATGCTAGGTCGGGGCAAAAATCGGCCGTTTAAAATGCATTGCGGCGAATTTGAAGATTTTTTTAGGATCCTTTCCCGATAACTTGGATACTTGAAACTCGGCACGTGGATATATATGTTGAATATATTTCATAATTAAATTTTAAATGTCCGCTGATGGTCCTTGGTTCGATCCCAGAGGGCCATTTGCACTTCTCAATGCATTTCTTACGGAGATAACGGAAACAAAATTTAGGTACTTCCCGGCAGGCTATCGACTTCAAACTTTGCATGAAAGAAGAACATGTCTTTAAAAATCAAACTGTGCATTCTAAGCTTACAATATTTCCTGGGTTCGACACCAGGTGTCTCTGCAATCAGAAGTTGATCCGATTTTTAGGAATTATTTTGAAACCTTTTCCTATAATATAGATACTTGAAATTCGGCTTATAGATAGAGATCATAAATAACTTTCAGAAACATGTTTTAGATTTCCATGATTATCCTTGGTTCGAATCCAGAGAGCCATTTACATTCGTGAAAATTAGAATGTCTTTTGGGACAGTTGTAAAAGGATAGAAAATATTCTTAAAATTCGCTGCAATTTAATCGTCTGGCATCGAACCCGGGTCTTTACTGTGAACTTACTATGCAGCACAATAGAGGATCACCATCTCTAACGATGTGTGAAAATTCAAGCAGAAATATGGGCTACAACTGCCTCAAAAGACGTTCTAATTTTTACGAATTTAAATGGCTCTCTGGATTCGAACCAAGGACGATCTTGGAAATCTAAAAAATGTTTCTGAAAGTTATTTATGATCTCTATCTATATGCCGAATTTGAAGTTTCTATATTATTGGCAAAGGTTTCAAAATAATTCCTAAAAATCGGATTAACTTCTGATTGCAGAGACACCTGGTGTCGAACCCAGGACTCTTTGATAGCTGTGAATGCACTGTTTTATTTGTATGGACTTGATCTTTGTACATGCAAAGTTTGAAGTTGATATCGTGCCGGGAAGCACCTAAAATTTGTTTCCGTTATCTCCGTAAGAAAAGCATTGGGAAGTGCAAATGGTCCTCTGGGATCGAACCAAGGACCATAAGCTAATATGTAAAATTCGATTATGAAATAAATTCATGATATCTATCGACGTGCCGAGTTTCAATAATCCATGTTATCGGGAAAGGATCCAAAAAAAATCTTAAAAATCGCCGCAATGCATTTTAAACGGCCGATTTTTGCCCCGGCCTAGCATCGAACCAAGGCCAATATTCGAAGATGTCTTTCCGATTTTCGTTGGCTATGCACGGCATTTAGCGGTCCCTCGAGTTTCAACTCTCTGCTTTTCCGGGAAGTGCCTCAAAAAAATTTTCGAAAATCCCCGCCATGTAATCTTATGGGGAAAATCGCGACTTTTGGGCCCTCTGGAATCGAACCCATGACACTGAGGTTCAAAATCGCAATTTTTCTGGAGGTTATACGTTATGGCCAATATGTCGTAAAAATTTCAAGCCATTGACGCTAGTGGTTTAGCCTGTGACTTTGTATCCTCTCTCTATATCTATTATATACGAGTAAAATGTTGCTTGCATACTGCAAGCAGATCGACAACACTAATTTCATATCTGCATCATATCGGGACGGACATCAAAAGAAAAAAAATTCAAAATATTCGTAGAATTCGCTGCAATTTAATCGCCTGGCAGCGAACCCCGGTCTTCCTGGTGTACTTACTATGCAGCAAAATGGAAGATTACCATATCAAACTATGTGTGAAAATTCAAGCAAAACTATTAGGTGCAACTACCTCAAACGACGTCCTACTATTCACATACACTCCTTATTTGAGAAATTATAATGTGCTCTGGCATCGAACCCAGGAACAGCATGGTCTTATCTATTTTTTTTCTTAAACAAAGTGTTAATATACATCTTCCATCTAAGCAAGAGCTCCCTTACATATCGATAAATGCATAAAAAAATTATGAAAAGATACCCCATAGTATTATATATGGGGGATATTTTTACCGCCCGGCATCGAACCCGGGTCTTTCCGGCAATACTTTCTATGCAGCACAACAGAAAAACACCATCTCTAACCGCGTATGCAATTTCAAGCAGAAATATTGGTTACAACTGCCTCAAATGACGTCCTACTTTTCCTTTATATTCCTTATGAGAGAAACGTTATTGTGCTCTGGCTTCGAACCCAGGAACAGTACGGTCTTATGAAAATTTTTTTCTAAAACTTATTCGTACCATACATCTTCCAGCCAAGCACGAACATCCTATCATTTCGATAAGTGCATCTAAAAAAATAATGAAAAACGGCTCCCATGTATTTTAAAGGGCAGATCTTTGCATCGTCCTAGCATCGAACCCAGGATAACTTTTGTAAAAGTCATTGATGTTTTCGAAAGTCCAAGACCATAAATATAGGCACCTTGAGTTTTACTTCTCTACTTATCCGGAAAGTATTTTTTTTAAATTCCCGAAAATCACGGCAATGCATTCAAACGGGAAAAATCGGGACTTTGGGGCCCTCTGGAATCGAACCTATGACACTGAGGATCAAAGTCTCTTTTTTCCTGGGGGTTTCACGCTATGGCCAATATGTCATAAAAATTTCAGATCAATGACGCTTGTAGTTTAGGCTGTGAATTTGTATCCTATCTATCTATATAGGTATATATATGAATGAATCCGGAGAAGCATCTATATATAATAGATATACGAGTAAAATGTTGCTTGCATACTGCAAGCAGATCGACAACACTAATTTCATATCGGCATCATATCGGGACGGACATCAAAAGAAAAAAAAATTCAAAATATTCGTAGAATTCGCTGCAATTTAATCGCCTGGCAGCGAACCCCGGTCTTCCTGTTGTACTTACTATGCAGCAAAATAGAAGATTACCATATCAAACTATGTGTGAAAATTCAAGCAAAACTATTTGGTGCAACTACCTCAAACGACGTCCTACTATTCACATACACTCCTTATTTGAGAAATTATAATGTGCTCTGGCATCGAACCCAGGAACAGCATGGTCTTATCTATTTTTTTTCTTAAACAAAGTGTTAATATACATCTTCCATCTAAGCAAGAGCTCCCTTACATATCAATAAATGCATAAAAAAATTATGAAAAGATACCCCATAGTATTATATATGGGGGATATTTTTACCGCCCGGCATCGAACCCGGGTCTTTCAGGCAATACTTTCTATGCAGCACAACAGAAAAACACCATCTCTAACCGCGTATGCAAATTCAAGCAGAAATATTGGTTACAACCGCCTCAAATGACGTCCTACTTTTCCTTTATATTCCTTATGAGAGAAACGTTATTGTGCTCTGGCTTCGAACCCAGGAACAGCACGGTCTTATGAAAATTTTTTTCTAAAACTTATTCGTACCATACATCTTCCAGCCAAGCACGAACATCCTATCATTTCGATAAGTGCATCTAAAAAAATAATGAAAAACGGCTCCCATGTATTTTAAAGGGCAGATCTTTGCATCGTCCTAGCATCGAACCCAGGATAACTTTTGTAAAAGTCATTGATGTTTTCGAAAGTCCAAGACCATAAATATAGGCACCTTGAGTTTTACTTCTCTACCTATCCGGAAAGTATTTTTTTTAAATTCCCGAAAATCACGGCAATGCATTTAAACGGGAAAAATCGGGACTTTGGGGCCCTCTGGAATCGAACCTATGACACTGAGGATCAAAGTCTCTTTTTTCCTGGGGGTTTCACGTTATGGCCAATATGTCATAAAAATTTCAGATCAATGACGCTTGTAGTTTAGGCTGTGAATTTGTATCCTATCTATCTATATAGGTATACGAGTAAAATGTTGCTTGCATACTGCAAGCAGATCGACAACACTATTTCATGTCGGCATCATATCGGGACGGACATCAAAAGAAAAAAATAGATTGAAATTTTTCTTAAAATTCGCTGTAATTCCATCGTCTGGCATCGAACCCGTCTCTTTACTGTGTACTTACTATGCAGCACAATAGAACATCACCATCTCTAACTATGTGTGAAAATTAAAGTAGAAATATGGGCTAAAACTTCCTCAAAAAACGTTCTAATTTTCACGAATTTAAATGGCTCTCTGGATTCGAACCAAGGACGATCTTGGAAATCTAAAAAATGTTTCTGAAAATTATTTATGATCTCTATCTATATGCTAAATTTAAAGTTTCTATATTATTGGCAAAGGTTTCAAAATAATTCCTAAAAATCGGATCAACTTCTGATTGCAGAGACACCTGGTGTCGAACCCAGGACACTTTGATAGCTGTGAATGCACTGTTTGATTTTATGGACTTGATCTTTCTACATGCAAAGTTTGAAGTCGATATCGTGCCGGGAAGTACCTAAAATTTGTTTCCGTTATCTCCGTAAGAAATTCATTGGGAAGTGCAAATGGTCCTCTGGGATCGAACCAAGGACCATAAGCTAATATGTAAAATTCGATTATGAAATAAATTCATGATATCTATTGACGTGCCAAGTTTCAAGTATCCATTATATCGGGAAAGGATCCAAAAAAAATCTTAAAAATCGTCGTAATGCATTTTAAACGGCCGATTTTTGCCACGGCCTAGCATCGAACCAAGGACAATATTCGAAGATGTCTTTCCGATTTTCGTTGGCTATGCACGGCATTTAGCGGTCCCTCGAGTTTCAACTCTCTGCTTTTCCGGGAAGTGCCTCAAAAAAATTTTCGAAAATCCCCGCCATGTAATCTTACGGGGAAAATCGCGACTTTGGGGCCTTCTGGAATCGAACCCATGGCACCAAGGTTCAATGTCGGCTTTTTCCTGGGGGTTTCACGTTATGGCCAATATGTCATAAAAATTTCAGATCAATGACGCTTGTAGTTTAGGCTGTGAATTAGTATCCTATCTATCTATATAGGTATATATATGAATGAATCCGGAGAAGCATCTATATATAATAGATATATGAATGAATCCGGAGAAGCATCTATATCTATTATATATAGATGCTTCTCCGGATTCATTCATATCTATTATATATAGATGCTTCTCCGGATTCATTCATGTATCCATATATATATTCATATATATATATAGAGAGGATACAAACTCACAGGCCAAACCACAAGCGTCATTGACTTGAAATTTTTACGACATATTGGCCATAGAGTGTAACCGCCAGAAAAATTGCGATTTTGATTCTCAGTGTCATGGGTTCGATTCCAGAGGGCCCCAAAGTCTCGATTTTTCCCGTTTAAATGCATTGCTTTGATTTTCGGGAATTTTTAAAAAATACTTCCGGGATAGGTAGAGAATCGAAAATCTAGGAGCCTTTATATATGGTCATGATCTATCGAAAACATAAATGAGTTTTACGGAAAATATCCTGGGTTCGATGCTAGGTCGAGGCAAAAATCGGCCGTTTAAAATGTATTGTGGCGATTTTTAAGATTTTTTTTGGACCCGTTCCCGATGGCATGGAATCTTGAAATTCGGCATGGAGTTGGAGATTATAAATATATTTCATAATCAAATTTTACATGTTCGCTGATGGTACTTGGTTCGATCCCAGGGCGCCATTTACATTTCTCAATGCATTTCTTATGGAGATAACGGAAACAAATTTTAGGTACTTCCCGGAATGCTATCGACTTAAAACTTAGCGTGATAGAAGAACCAGTCTTAACAAATCAAACTATGCATTCATAGCTATCAATGTGTCCTGGGTTCGACACCAGGTGTCTCTGCAATCAGAAGTTGATCCGATTTTTAGGAATTATTTTGAAACCTTTCCCAATAATATAGAAACTTGAAATTTGGCATATGGATTGAGATCATTTATAAATTTCAGAAACATTTTTTAAATTTCCAAGATCGTCCTTGGTTCGAGTCCCGAGAGCCATTTACATTCGTGAACATTAGAGCGTCTTTTGAGGCAGTTGTAGCCAATATTTCTGCTTGAATTTTCACACATAGTTAGAGATGGTGATCTTCTATTGTGCTACATAGTAAGTTAACCAGTAAGGTCCGGGTTCGATGCCAGACGATGAAATTTCAGCGAATTTTAAGAAAAATTTCAATCCTTTTTTTTTTCTTTTGAGGACATTCCCGATATGATGCCGATATGAAATTAGTATTGCCGATCTGCTTGCAGTATGCAAGCTACATTTTCCTCGTATCTATTATATATAGATGCTTCTCCGGATTCATTCATATATATACCTATATAGATAGATAGGATACAAATTCACAGCCTAAACTACAAGCGTCATTGATCTGAAATTTTTATGACATATTGGCCATAACGTGAAACCCCCAGGAAAAAAGAGACTTTGATCCTCAGTGTCATAGGTTCGATTCCAGAGGGCCCCAAAGTCCCGATTTTTCCCGTTTGAATGCATTGCCGTGATTTTCGGGAATTAAAAAAAAATACTTTCCGGATAGGTAGAGAAGTAAAACTCAAGGTGCCTATATTTATGGTCTTGGACTTTCGAAAACATCAATGACTTTTACAAAAGTTATCCTGGGTTCGATGCTAGGACGATGCAAAGATCTGCCCTTTAAAATACATGGGAGCCGTTTTTCATTATTTTTTTAGATGCACTTATCGAAATGATAGGATGTTCGTGCTTGGCTGGAAGATGTATGGTACGAATAAGTTTTAGAAAAAAATTTTCATAAGACCGTACTGTTCCTGGGTTCGAAGCCAGAGCACAATAACGTTTCTCTCATAAGGAATATAAAGGAAAAGTAGGACGTCATTTGAGGCAGTTGTAACCAATATTTCTGCTTGAATTTGCATACGCGGTTAGAGATGGTGTTTTTCGTTTGTGCTGCATAGAAAGTATTGCCTGAAAGACCCGGGTTCGATGCCGGGCGGTAAAAATATCACCCATATATAATACTATGGGATATCTTTTCATAATTTTTTTATGCATTTATCGATATGTAAGGGAGCTCTTGCTTAGATGGAAGATGTATATTAACACTTTGTTTAAGAAAAAAAATAGATAAGACCATGCTGTTCCTGGGTTCGATGCCAGAGCACATTATAATTTCTCAAATAAGGAGTGTATGTGAATAGTAGGACGTCGTTTGAGGTAGTTGCACCTAATAGTTTTGCTTGAATTTTCACACATAGTTTGATATGGTAATTTTCTATTTTGCTGCATAGTAAGTACACCAGGAAGACCGGGGTTCGCTGCCAGGTGATTAAATTGCAGCGAATTCTACGAATATTTTGAATTTTTTTTTTCTTTTGATGTCCGTCCCGATATGATGCCGATATGAAATTAGTGTTGTCGATCTGCTTGCAGTATGCAAGCTACATTTTACTCGTATAATAGATAGATGCTTCTCCGGATTCATTCATGTATATACCTATATAGATAGATAGATAGGATACTAATTCACAGCCTAAATCACAAGCGTGATTGACTTGAAATTTTTACGACGTTTTGGCCATAACGTGTAACCGCCAGAAAAAATGTGATTTTGAACCTCGGTGCCATGGGTTCGATTCCATAAGGCCCCAAAGTCGCGATTTTCCCCATAAGAATACATGGCGAGGATTTTCCAAAATTTTTTTGAGGCCCTTTCCGGAGAAGGAAAGAATTGAAATTCGAGGGACCGCTAGAAGCCGTGCATATCCAACGAAAATCAAAAAGACATCTTCGAATTTTGTCCATGGTTCGATGCTAGGTCGGTGCAAAAATCGGCCGTTTAAAATGCATTGCGGCGATATTTAAGATTTTTTTTGTATCCTTTCCCAATATCATGGATACTTGAAACTCGGCACGTCGATAGATATCATGAATATATATCATAATCAAATTTTAGATGTTCGCTGATGGTCCTTGGTTCGATCCCAGAGGGCCATTTGCACTTCTCAATGCATTTCTTACGGAGATAACGGAAACAA
Source organism: Sympetrum striolatum (assembly GCA_947579665.1). Lineage (NCBI taxonomy): Eukaryota > Metazoa > Arthropoda > Insecta > Odonata > Libellulidae > Sympetrum > Sympetrum striolatum. The sequence continues at coordinate 90,436,300 of OX388350.1, forward strand.
AATTAAGGTACTTCCCGGCATGCTATCTACATCAAACTTTGCATGATAGAAAAGCCAGTCCTTACAAATCAAACTTTGCATTCACAGCTTACAGTATTTCCTGGCTTCGACACCAGGTGTCTCTGCATTCAGAAATTGATCCGATTTTCAGGAATTATTTTCAAACCTTTCCCAACAATATAGAAACTTGAAATTTAGCATATAGATAGAGATCATAAATAACTTTTAGAAACATGTTTTAGATTTCCAAGATCGTCCTTGGTTCGAATCCAGAGAGCCATTTACATTCGTGAAAATTAAAACGTCTTTTGAGGCAGTTGTAGCCAAATATATCTGCTTAAATTTTCACACATAGTTAGAATCGGTGATCTTCTATTGTGCTGCATAGTAAGTTCACCAGAGAGACCCGGGTTCATTGCCAGACGATGAAATTTTAGCGAATTTGAAGAAATATTTCAATCCTTTTTTTTTTTCTATTAAGGACCGACCCGATATGATGCCGATATAAAATTAGTGTTGTCGATCTGCTTGCAGTATGCAAGCTACATTTTACTCGTATATATATATGAATATCTATTATATATAGATGCTTCTCCAGATTCATTCATGATATACCCAGATACCCAGATACCCAGATAGGATACTAATTCACAGGCTAAACTACCGGCGTCATTGACTCGAAATTTTTACCACGTATTAGCCATAACGTGAAACCCCCAGGAAAAAAGAGACTTTGATCCTCAGTGTCATAGGTTCGATTCCAGAGAGCCCCAAATTCCCGATTTTTCCCGTTTAAATGCATTGCTTTGATTTTCGGGAATTAAAAAAAAATACTTTCCGGATAGGTAGAGAATCGAAACTCAAGGAGCCTATATATATGGTCATCATCTATCGAAAACATAAATGAGTTTTACGGAAAATATCCTGGGTTCGATGCTAGGTTGGGGCAAAAATCGGCCGTTTAAAAAGCATTGTGGCGATTTTTAAGATTTTTTTTGGACCCCTTCCCGATGGCATGGAAACTTGAAATTTGGCATGGGGTTAGAAATCATAAATATATTTCATAATAACATTTTTTGTATTCGCTTATGGTCCTTGGTTCGATCCCAGAGGGCCATTTGCACTCCACAATGCATTTCTTATGGGGATAACGGAAACAAATTTTAGGTACTTCCCGGCATGCTATCGACTTAAAACTTAGCATGATAGAAGAACCAGTCTTAAAAAATCAAACTATGCATTCATAGCTATCAATGTGTCCTGAGTTCGACACCAGGTGTCTCTGCAATCAGAAGTTGATCCGATATTTAGGAATTATTTTGAAACCTTTCCTAATAATATAGAAACTTGAAATTTGGCATATAGATTGAGATCATAAATAACTTTCAGAAACATCTTTTAGATTTACAAGATCGTCCTTGGTTCGAATCCAGAGAGCCATTTACATTCGTGAAAATTAGAACGTCTTTTGAGGCAGTAGTAGCCAATATTTCTGCTTGAATTTTGACACATAGTTAGAGATGGTGATCTTCTATTGTGCTGCATAGTAAGTTCACCAGTAAGACCCGGGTTCGATGCCGGACGATGAAATTTCAGCGAATTTTAAGAAAAATTTCAATCCTTTATTTTTTTCTTATGAGGACCGTCCCGATATGATGCCGATACGAAATTAGTGTTGTCGATCTGCTTGCAGTATGCAAGCTACATTTTACTCGTATATATATATATATATATATATATATATATATATATATATATATATATATATATATATATATATACTAGTAAATTGGTGCTTGCTAAGTGCAAGCAAGGAAAATTATCAAGGTATAATACCCCGAGTTATGGGTCTATATGCTATATTTATGTTCCTTTTTAATTATGCCATTGTCTTTGGCATACATAATTTTCAAATCTAAGATCGAGATTCATCAAATAATATAATAATAGAATAATTACTTCGAAGGCCTTTCATGTTACGGGAGTTTTGGAGTTGAGTTCTTCGTGATTACACATTCGTAAAATTAAATTAAGGAAATACGCCATAGTAAAGTTAGAATAAAAATCTGCATAAAATTAAAATGCGAGAAATTGATAGACGATTCGTTACCTGTGGTATATACTCGGTTTAGTGCAAGACATACTTCAATTGAATCCTATGGCCGCGACGCCTGCTTCCGGGCAGATCACCATATGATGATGAGGACAATATTGACGGCGTACGGAATATTATCAAATATCCTTTCCAGTGAAAGTAAAACCCTGATATTTTCTGAGGAACGTACTCTTCCTAGCGCGACATAAAGCTGGCAATGTGAAAACACGTCGCTTCTCAAATCAATTCTTACCTTACTTAGTTTTGGATTTCATTCCTCAATGAATATATAAGGTCGAAGGTTTCCGCGGCGAACGGCTGATTCCGTGGTATCTCTTTCGGGATCCCACCGCGATGAATCTAGCAGCGGCGACGACGAAGTTTTAATATGCATTCGTAAAATTAATTTAAAGAAATAAGCTTAAGAATGTTAAGTTAGAATAAATATCTGCATAAAATAAAAAGGCGAGAATTCGATAGACGATTCGTTACCTGAAGTACTCGGTTCAGTGTAAAACATACTGCAATTGAATCCTATGTTCATTAAATGGCGTCTACCACGACAATGAGCTCCGTTTCTAATTAAGTAAACAAATAGACAATAGGCAACGTAATTATGTAAATAGTTTTAAAGAACGTAGAAAAAGAACTTTATTCTAAAGCCCGTTTGGAGAAGATGGGAAAATAATACTCATACAATGATACATGCAAAGATTGTTTTTACTAACCAAGAATTGTCCAGCGTAGAACAGCGTAATCAGAAGGTCGTTCAAGGAAATCAGTTTATATTATGTGCAGATTTTTGTTTTTCATTTCGATTAAAGTTGAAATACGTAATATACTACGTATAATTAAAGAAACGTAGAAAAATAACTTATTATTTCTATTATTTCTAAAGATTGCCGTTAAAACTATTAATTTGCATTAATATTCTGATAGTAATATTTTACGATCATGCAAATTTTAGTTGTACTTACTTTTACTCAGGTAGACTTGATCCGGTATAATACGTCCTTCATCAGTAATTAATGAGTATTTTTCATCCAAATTGCTTTCCTATCCCTCTTATATAGATTAAGTGTAGACTTTTCAATTAATTCCTCGAATAATCTCACTACTTACATGACTTTTCCGATTATCTTCGTTGATAAATAGTCTCGAATTCTCTACATAAACTTATGTTATCACAGCATGCATTCACGATTGATTCATTGACTGTGCAGATATCTACTGCCTATTTTAATGAAATTTACATTTTTCAGCATTCAGTAATAACATATATCGAAAGAAACATTTAAAATAATTAAAAATGCATCAAACCTTTATCATGGCGTATGAAATTAGGATCGTAAACAAACTTGTTTTCGATTCAAACAATGGTTGTTGCCATAGATTTAATTTTCGAAATGAGGAGAAAATAACGCAATATATTGGCGTTCAAACTAAAATTTTGCAAATTTCCTGCCGGAATGTTAAAATCGGTCGCAAGAAAAGTAAATTTTAATCTTTTAGACGTAATACAGACCAAGTCCCACTGTTTTACGATTACTATTTCAAATTTTAATTAACGAAAGAAATTTGCTTTGCATGGCCATTTTTCGTTTCCCCCGTTTAAATACATTGAAAAATATAATCTTCTCTAGGCTCAAACCTAGGACAAAATCTGGGAATTTTCGATTTTTTTCCTGACTCGACTGTCAATTATGAATCTCCCATGAAAATTTCAGCCTTCTAGGGCGATTAGAAATGCCCAGGAATTTGTATGAATGAGTCGGATTTGCAGCTTTATATATAGTAACTAGTAAATGGGTGCTTGCAAACTGCAAGCAAAGAAAATTATTCAGTTATACTACCCCAAGTTATGGGTCTATACGCTATATTTATGTTCATATTTAATTATTCCATTGTCTTTAGTATACATAATTTTAAATCTAAGATAGAGATTCATCAAATAATATAATAATAGAATAAGTACTTCGAAGGCCTTTCACGTTCATTTGATACGGGAGTTTTGGAGTTGAGTCCTTAATGAATACACATTCGTAATGTTAAATTTAGGGAATACGCCAAAGTATAGTTAGAATAAAAATCTGCATAAAATAAAAATGCGAGAAATCGATAGACGATTCGTTACCTGTGGTATGTACTCGGTATAGTGCAAGACATACTCCAATTGAATCCTATGGCCGCGGCGCCTGCTTCTGGGCAGATCACCATATGATGATGAGGACCATATTGACGGCGTGCGGAATATTATCAAATATCCTTTCCGTTGAAACTAACACCCTGATATTTTCTGAGGAACGTACTCTTCCTAGCGCGACATAAAGCTGGCAATGTGAAAACACGTCGCTTCTCAAATCAATTCCTACCTTACTTAGTTTTTGATTTCAGTCCTCAATGAATATATAAGGTCGAAGGTTTCCGCGGCGATCGGCTGATTCCGTGGTATCTCTTTCGGGATTCAACCCCGATAAATGTAGCAGCGGCGACGACGACGTTTTAAATGTCCATTCGTTAAAGTAAATTAAAGAAATAAGCTTAAGAATGTTAAGTTAGAATAAATATCTGAATAAGATAAAAATGCGGAAAATAAATAGATCATTACCTGTGTAGTATTCGGTTCATTGCAATACATACTGCAAAATAATTCTATATTCATTAAATGGCGTCTAACACGACAATGAGCTCCGTTTCTAATTAAATAAACAAATAGACAATAGGCAACGTAATTATGTAAACAGTTTTAATGAACGTAGGAAAAGAACTTTATTCTAAAGCGCGTTTGGAGAAGATGGGAACATAATATTCATACAATGATACATGCAAAAATTGGTTTTACTTGCGAAGAATTATCCAGCGAACACGAAGAACGACCTAATCAGAAGGTCGTTCAAGGAAATCAGTGTATATTATGTGTAGATTTTTGTTTTTTATTTTGATTAAAGTTGAATTACGTAATATACTACGTACTAATTGTGTACTACGTATTAATTAAAAATACGTAGAAAAAGGAACTTAATTTTCAATTATCTTTGGAGAGGATGAAAGAATAATTATATTTAATTAAAATAGAAAAGAAGAAACATAATAGGCATATAATAAAAAGCACATAAACTCACTCACGAAAAGCAATCCACCATATACGTAGAACAACGATATCCTAACACCGTTCAATGATACATGTAATTCCTGAGTAGATATTTATTGTTCAATTAGATGAAAGTTACAATTTCTTAATATTCAATGATAACATGGTCCTTCAAGAAAGACGGGCAGCAATGGGTTTAGTTGCCGTTATGAGCTTTTCGATGACAATATATCACAATGTATATAGTACTAAAGTGAAACATACATGGAACTATTTAGTCTGAGTTCAGCATATGATAAATATATTTGGTTAATTAAGCTATGAAATGAAATATTACTAAACTATAGTGTTCGCGAAACTAATGATTCGTAATGCTTACAGTTATGTTATTTCTAAAGATTGTCGTTAAACCTTTTAATTTACATTAATATCCCTATTTATTAATTTATATTAATATCTATGTACTTCATTCTCGAATAATCTCACTACTTACATGACTTTTCCGATTATCTTCGTTGATAAATGGTCTCGTATCCTTTACATAAACTTATGTTATCACAGCATGCATTCACGAATGATTCATTGACTGTGCAGATATCTACTATCTATTTTGATGAAATTTACATTTTCCAGCATTCAGTAATAACATATATCGAAAGAAACATTTAAAATAATTAAAAATGCATCAAACCTTTATCATGGTGTATGAAATTAGGATCGTAAACAAACTTGTTTTCGATTCAAACAATGGTTGTTGCCATAGATTTAATTTTCAAAATGAGGAGAAAATAACGCAATAAATTGGCGTTCAAACTAAAATTTTGCAAATTTCCTGCCGGAATGTTAAAATCGGTCGCAAGAAAAGAAAACTTTGATCGTTTAGACATAATATAGACCAAGTCCTACTGCTTTACGATTATATTTTCATATTTTTATAAACGAAAGAAGTTTGCTCTGCATGGCCATTTTTCGATTTTCCCGTTTAAATACATTGAAAAATATAATCGTTTCTGGGATCAAACCTAGGACAAAATCTGTAGATTTTCGATTTTTTCCCAACTCGACTGTCAATTATAAATCTCTCTTGAAAATTTCAGCCTACCAGCTCGGTTAGAAATGCCCAGGAATTTGTATGAATGAGTCGGATTTGCAGCTTTATATATAGTAATCTATTATATATAGATGCTTCTCCGGATTCATTCATGTATCCATATATCTATTATATATAGATGCTTCTCCGGATTCATTCATATATATAGCTAAATAGGTATATAGATAGGATACAAATTCACAGACTAAACCACAGGCGTCATTGACTTGAAATTTTTATGACATATTGGCCATAACGTGAAACCCCCAGGAAAAAAGCGACTGTGATCCTCAGTGTCATAGGTTCGATTCCAGAGGGCCCCAAAGTCCCGATTTTTCCCGTTTAAATGCATTGCCGTGATTTTCGGGAATAAAAAAAAAATACTTTCCGGAGAGATAGAAAAATAAAACTCAAGGAGCCTATATTTATGGTCTTGGACTTTCGAAAACATTAATGACTTTTACAATAAATATCCTGGGTTCGATGCTAGGACGATGCAAAGATCTGCCCTTTAAAATACATGGGAACTGTTTTTCATTATTTTTTTGATGCACTTATCGAAATGATAGGAAGTTTGTTCTTTGCTGGAAGATGTATGGTAAAAATAGGTTTAAGAAAAAAATATTGTAAGGACGGAACTGTTCCTGGGTTCGATGCCGGGGCACATTAAAATTTCTCTCATAAGGAATATAAGAGAAAAGTAGGACGTCGTTTGAGGCAGTTGGAACCAATATTTCTGCTTGAATTTTTACACACGGTTAAAAGTGGTGATCTTCTTTAATGCAGCATAGAAAGTATTACCAGAAAGACCCGGGTTCGAAGTCAGACGGTATGTATATCCCCCATTTGTAATATATTGAGTTAGTTTTCATTATTTATTTTGTAGTACTTATCGAAATAATAGGAATTTCGTGCTTAGCCGGAAAGTGTAAGGTAAGAATTGGTTTAAGAAAAAAATTTTCATAAGACCGTACTATTCCTGGGTTCGATGCCAGATCACATTAACATTTCTCTCGTAAGAAATATAACGGAAAAGTAAGACTTCGATTGAGGCAGTTGCAGCCAATATTTCTGCTTGAATTTTCGCATATAGTTAAAGATTAATATCTTCTATTATATTGCATAGGAAGTTTCACCAGAAAGACCCGGGTTCGATGCCGGGCGGTAAATATGACCCCCGTTTAAAATACATAGGGTTCGTATTTCATTATTTTTTTGATGCACTTATCGAAATGATAGGAAGTTCGTGCTTGGCCGGAAGATGTATGGTTAAAACTGGTTTAAGAAAACAGTTTTCAGAAGACCGTACTATTCCTGGGTTCGATGCCAGAGCACATTAACATTTCTCTCATAAGAAAAAAAGGGAAAATTAGGACGTCGTTTGAGGCAGTTGCAGCTAATATTTCTGCTTGAATTTTCACACATAGTTAGATTAGTGATCTTCTATTGTGCTGCATAGTAAGTATCACCAGGAAGACCCGGGTTCAATGCCGACGAATAAATTGCAGCGAATATTCAGAAAATTTTCAATCCATTTTTTTTTCTTTTGACGGCCTTCCCGATATGATGCCGACATGAAATTAGTGTTGCCGATCTGCTTGCAGTATGCAAGCTACATTTTACTCGTATATATATATATATATATACCCCTCCTCATCACCGCCACAGTTCATTGCCTCATCGGGGCGGAGGGGTGTTAACGGAGGTTGGAGGCGATGCATAGCCCAGGTTCAACCATGCTAAGAAGGCTTCAGCAATATCTCCGGCCAAATAATGAAAGTGGCATTCACCAACCGGCAGTAGGACAGCCTGGTGAATTATATTCCTAACCCCCCCAAATACAAGTACAATTTTCATGATGAGCTTCTTTAATGGAAATTTATCCGGACGTAAAAGCACCACCCATTCGGATGTCCGGGAGGTGGTGGCATTGAAGAGGTCCATCATGAAGAAAATAATTACTACCCTGAAATTCGCAACCTACAACTGCCGCAGCTTGAAGAGTGAAGAACGACTGCTGGAACTACTCAATGAAGCAGAGAAGATAAAATGGGATATCATCGGTCTAAGCGAAGTCAGAAGAAAATCAGAGGAGCTACTTACACTGAAGGAAGGACACTTATTCTTTTACAGGGGTACCAAGGATGGAAGAAATGGAGGCGTTGGATTTTTGATCAACAAGAGATGGAAGGATAATGTGGTGAAAATCGAAGGTGTATCAGATAGAATTTGTAAACTCATACTGAAGATCAATGAGCGTTACTCAGTACAGGTCATCCAAGTCTACGCACCAACAGCGGCAAGCAGCGAAGAGGAAATTGAAAACTTCTACCAAACTCTCGGCACTGAACATGACAAGGAGGCCCACTACTATAAAGTCATTATGGGAGATTTTAATGCTCGTGTAGGGCAGCGGGAAACTGATGACACTGTCGCAGGACAATATGGACTGGGCCAGAGAAATGAGCGAGGTCACCGCTTAGTAGAGTTTGCAGAATGCACCAATATGTATATAACAAATACATACTTTAAGAAAAATCCTACAAGGAAATGGACGTGGAGAGGTCCCAATGGAACAAAAAATGAAATAGACTACATATTGGTAAACAGACTCTACACTGTAACTAACTGTGAAGTTTTGAATAATTTCAACACTGGAAGTGACCACAGAATTGTTAGATGCAGAATCAATATTAACCCCCGAATGGAACGAAAGAAGTTGGTTTCTTGCAAGAAGGAGGAGATAAATATTGATACACTATCAAATAACGAGAAAAAGTTTCAGCTGAAACTTAGAAATAGATTCTCAGCACTTCAGGAGGAAGAACTCGAAACCAAAGTTATGGAAATTGTAAAGAAAGCGGCAGAGGAAGTAGCAAGCATGCCAAGAAAACCTAAGGATAAGAAATTTAGTGATAGAACCCAGAAAATGATGAAACGACGGAAGGAACTGAAGAATTTAAACACTCCAAGAGATAATATCGAATATGCCGAGCTTTGCAAAGCCATCAGAGTAGCAACCAAGGAAGACGTGAGGAATTTTAATGAAAATATTGTGCAAGAGGCCATAGAAAATAACAAAAGCATAAAGAGGGCTAGAAGACGCCTAGCAATTGGTAAGAAACAGATTTTAGCCTTACAGAAAGGAGATGGCACCACAACATATAACAGACCAGCAATATTGAGGATTGTAGCAGAATACTTTGGCAACCTATACAAGAAGATAGGAAACGCCGAAGAGGAGAACCAAGATGAAAGCCAAAGCTCACAAAATCTCCCCTCAATCCTCCCAGAAGAAGTAATGGCGGCGATTAAGCAGATGAAGAATGGGAAAGCAGGAGGAGCAGATGGGGTGTTGGCGGAATATCTGAAAGCTGGTGGAACAGAGATTGCTAATGTTTTAGCACAATTATTCAGTAATTGTCTAAAACAAGGAATGATTCCCAAGGAATGGAACCACGCAAGGATTGCCCTTCTGCACAAGAAAGGAAGCAAAGAAGATTTGAACTACTATCGCCCCATTAGCCTCCTTCCAGTTGTCTACAAAACATTCATGAGGATAATAGCGGAACGTCTTAAGATGACCCTGTCTTCAGCCCAGCCTAGAGAACAAGCGGGATTCCGGAAAGGCTTCAGCACTATGGACCACATCCACACATTACAGGAAATTATAAACAGAACGAATGAATACGAGATGCCACTTGTCCTTTGCTTTGTAGATTATGAACAGGCCTTCGACTCGGTAAGTACCTCCTCCACTCTGAAAGCTCTGAAGAATCAAGGGATAGATTCTGAGTACATCCGCCTCTTGCGCAGTGTCTACGAGAATGCCACAGCTTCTGTAATGCTTCATGAAGAGACCGATGAATTCAAGATTGAGAAGGGAGTTCGACAAGGTGACGGTCTATCTCCCATCTTGTTCACAGCCATTTTAGAAGAAGTTTTTAAAACCCTTGATTGGGAAGAGAAGGGGTTAAGAGTAAATGGGGAGTACATCAGTCACCTCCGTTTTGCAGATGATATAGTTCTCTTTGCAGCTAACGCAGAAGATCTAACTTCAAGACTTGAAGAGCTAAACACAGCAGGACAGAAGATAGGACTCAGGATAAACCTAACAAAAACAAAGGTAATGTATAATTCCTTTACAGTGCAAGAGCCAGTCAAACTTCAAGGAAAACCTCTGGATGTTTGCTTGGAATACACATACCTGGGACAACTTGTAACAACAGGAGAGAAAAACATGATTAATGAAGTAAACAGAAGAATGAAACTTGGCTGGAGCTCATTTGGAAGGAACTCACACATCCTGAAGTCAAGAATGCCAATGGTTTTGAAGAGGAAGGTCTTCAACCAATGCATTTTACCTGTCTTGACCTATGGAACTGAAACTTGGGTGTTAAATGCTGCAATGACCCAGAGACTTCAGACAACGCAAAGGAGCATGGAGCGCTGCATGCTGGGAATCACAAGAGGAGACAGGAAACGAAACACTTGGGTGAGAATGATGACTGGAGTTACAGACATAATAGATAAGGTAAGATCACTGAAATGGAGGTGGGCCGGCCATATTGTAAGAAGAAACGACAACCGTTGGACATCTGCAGTTCTCAACTGGATACCAAGAGATGTGAAGAGACCAAGAAGACGACCTATGGACAGGTGGAACAGAGACATCATCAAGTACTTAGGTGTAACGTGGCAACGAGAAGCTCAGGACAGAGAAAATTGGAAAGTACTTGGGGAGGCCTACATCCGACGTCGGATTGAAAATGGCTGATGATGATGATGATGATGATATATATATATATATATATATATATATACAGTAAAACCTCGATAACACGTACTCGTTTAACACGAACCTCTCGATAACGCGAACAGTATCACGGTCCCGGCAGGAATGTATAGTGACTTACGGGGTTTTGTTCGTTTAACACGAATTTCGGTTAAGACGAATTTCGAACAGTTTCCTCCATCCATTGAATCATATAGTTCGCTTAAGGCGAACTGCCTGGCAGAATAAGAACCATGACTTTGAGGATAATACGTTGCCTTGGTCCCTCGTTTTGAAACGATAACCCAAGACAATGTAGGGCATCCAATATAATGTAAGACACCCAAGAAAATGCAAGGGGCCCAATGAGATAGTGAGACTGCTAGGCAAGGAGTGAGTCAGGGAGTGAGTTTGGATGAATTTTCTTAGTCTCCTCGTGTCGACGACTGTGAGTGAGTCTTTACTGAACATCTGTAGCTACAGGAACAAAATATCTTTTGGCAATGAGCAAACGAAAGCAAATGAGTATTTATCTTCAAACGAAGCTTAAAGTATTAAGTGAGGTGGAACGCGGAGCACGGAAGAAAACTCAGCTTGCCCACGATTTTGGTATTCCAAAATCTCCTCATTGGTTTGTCAACGATAATCAAAAATCACGAAAAAAATTGACGAAGCGGCTGCATCAGGAGGTGTTGAGCTGATAGGAAAGCGCATGCTTGGATCACATCTTAAGGACGTCGAAGATGAATTAATGGAATGGTTTAATCACGTCCGAGCAGCAGACGTGCCTGTAAGTGGACCCGTTATACAGCAAAAGGCATTGTCAATTGCATCCAGCTTGGGAATGTACGACTTTAAGTGCTCCAGCGGCTGGCTGTGGCGATTCCAAAAACGCCATGGAATCTCTTCGCAAGTGATATGTGGGGAAGCAAATAAAGTGAACGAAGGAAGTGTCAATGAGTAGCTGGCTGATTTTAAACTTCTTTGAGAAAAGTACTCTCCTCGAGACGTTTTTAAGATGGACGAAACGGGTGTATTTTATAAACTTTTGCCAAGCCGCACTCTGAGCATCAAGGGAGAGAAATTCCATGGAGGCAGTCACAGTAAGCAGCGATTGACCGTTGTTCTCACTTGCAATTCGGACGGAAGCGAGAAGTTACGATGGTGGGTGATTGGAAAATCGAAGAACCCCCTGATGCTTCAACCTCATCGATCTTTCAAAGCTGCCCTGCGATTACAACCACCACAAGAAGGCATGGATCCATGCACTGCATTTTGTGAATGTTTCGTGCAATTAATTAGACGTATGGCTGCTCAGAATCGTCTTGTATTGCTCACGATGGACAACTGCACTGCCCACAACCTAAGAAAAATGGAGTTGACTAACATCAAGGTTTGGTTTTTTCCGCCAAACACAACCAGTCGTTTGCAGCCAATGGAACAGGGAATCATCGCTCTACTGAAGAGATATTATCGGACTCATCTGGTACGAGCAGCGATCCTCGCAGCTTAAGGAAGGGTTAAATTAAGATGTAATCTTTTGGATGCTGTAAAAGCGATTGGAGCAGCTCGGGAATCTGTTTCTGCAAAGCATATTAAAAGTTGCTTCGATAAGGCTTGGACCCATAGTGATGTCGATTCTGCTGTTGGACAAGGAGTGGCTACTGAAAAGGACACACCTGAGGAATGGGAGCTTTTGCAAACACTTTCGTTGGCAATGGTAAGTATCGTGAGAATATCTCCGCAGTTTGAGCGTTGATTGTATCTTCTTTAAAACATCTTTAAATTGAGTTTTTGCTTAAAATTACCAGGTTGAGTTAACGTTTGAAGAATATTTGGAGTTTGACAATGTTCTGGCCGTATGTTCCTATCCTGAAGAGAAAGCAAACACGAATAGCGAAGAATCATCCTCGGATGAAAGTGAGGAGTAGTCTTGAGTCTCCCACCCGTGGAGAAGTCGCAACGGCTCTAAATGTGCTCCAACGATATGCAGCAACGGCAAATGTTTCCAGGATCTTTTCCGATAACTTAGATCGGATTAGACTTGACTGAATAAACCATTAGCGCCCTACTCTTCTGCAAAAGAATTTACATGATTTCGTTAAACCTAATAAGAGCTAATATGTTGACTTTGAAGACTGGTTATTTTTTTAAATTTATGTAATGCCTGACTGTGATGTAAAATATAAAAAAAATTACCCATTTATTTTAAGTTTATCGGAAAAATTAAACGACGGAATTTATTTACCTACCAATTGGTAAAGGAATATTTAATAGAGATTTTTGTGATCGTAACTTATACGTCAACATCATAATAGACGTCAGTATATCAGCAAGTATAATCGCACTTTTTTGCCGCGATACGGTTAACACGAATTTTTTCATAACGCGAACACTTTGCCCGGTCCCTTGAGATTCGTGTTAGCGAGGGTTTACTGTATATATATATATATATATATATATATATATATATATATATATATATATATATATATATACGAGTAAAAGTTGCTTGCATACTGCAAGTGTATGTTTAAAGCACTATACTTTGTAAAGACTCATTAAAAATCCTAAAATATTTAGCATGTATTACTTCTATTCACATTCCTGGCCGTTGAATTTCCACCTTCTCGGTATATGAATCATAAATAATTTGAAATTCCCGCCATAACCTAAAAATTATAGGGCTGTCTTCTGTCAAACGCAGGACCTCATGCAAAATGTGAAATCATACTCGTATAACGCCATGGTAGAAATAAAACATATCTAATTCAACTTTTGAAATCGATGCAAAACCGGGAAGATCCTAAAAATAAAATTTCGTTATCCCTTTTTGAAATGCATAGAGTAATGTAAATGGCTCCCTGTGGTATAGAAGCAAGGACCATCAGGGAAACGTTAAACAACGTATATAGAATGTATTTATGATCTCTATTCACATGCCGAGTTTTAATTTTCTATGTTATTGGGAAAAGGTTCAAAAAATCTTAAAAATCGTAGCGATATCAAACTTTAGAGACGCCTGGAGTCGAACCCAGGACCTATTGGCAGATGTGAATACACATTATAACTTGGTAGGACTTACGTACGTATTTTCAAAATCGCCTGGAATACCATACCTTCTATTTTCGCATAATTTCAATGTTTCTTTCCAGCATCGGATTAAATTTCGTTTAAGCGAGATCCATAAGAATCGATATTCTTATGTAATTCAGTTCTTCTTCGATCATATCGTGATAAATTAAATGTTGCTATTGCCATGATATTCAAAGGTACGAAAAATGAGAATGGGTTGGAAAAGAATGTATTCTAAAAAGAGAACTACTAATTTTTAACGATAGAAATGCTGAAAAAATAGATCTTCGTCATCTCTTTTCGCCTTCAGTTGAGTGAAAAGAAAGCTTTGGTTGAGGACTATTGTGAGCTATGGGATTCGGCCGTCAGTAGCGAAGGTTTTCTTAATGCATGATGAAAAAGTATCGAATGGACGCAAAGAAAGCACAGAACTCTCGATCCAAAAATGAATTATGTATAACAGACTACGCGGAGTGTGCGACTACTCTACTCCGCCGAGTGACTCTGGAGATGCTGCGAAAGTAGCGAAAATGTTTTTTATCCCAGAATGTGTAAATGCAGCAGTCCGAAGATTGCTTCGATCTTCTACGATTAGCTACGAAGAGCTTCGGCGAGAATCAACTGATGATGAGTTTATTGGCTCCTGCTTGCATTCAGAAATACTTTTATGGAATCGCTCGTGGTATGCAAAGAGGCCATTTCAGAAAACGTATTTCTCATTCCAACAACATCGCGTATTCAAGAGCTACGGAGAAAGTGAAACTGGGATCCCATCGAGTTTGCGAATTAATGAAGAAATGTTAGAGTTAGAGCGCATTATATAATTCATATTAGCAATAACATTATGAGTTGAAATAATTTGCCTAAGATTAACTCTGGAAACGAATGTTAGGCCTTTGCAGATTTTTTCGCTGATTTTCAGACTAGGTTCGCGAAGTAGGCGCATGTCCGCTACATTCAGATAGACTCGGAAAGCGATATCGACCACCGCCTTCTCCACGCAAACATTTTCAGTGAGAAATTCGCCCGAAATACAAAATTTGTGAATCCAAAATGATAACCACTGAAAATCCTTCAGTGAGATCTTTTCAGGAAAGGCATTTTCGATCTTGGAAAACATAATCGACTCAAGCAACGCACGCAAGTGTGCTTCAGAAATCAAAAGAACGCTTTTCGCGGATTCTTAACCAGAGGATATCGCCCCTCGAGGGCATGCTCGCTTAATTGACAGAATGTAAGTACACCGACGGGTATATTATCTCAGCAAGAGCACAATTTTTCGACGCAAATTATCTCAAATTTGAAGGTAAAGAATTATGGAAACAATTCTTCGAGAAGTTGGAGAAAGGGATAAAGAGTCACAAATCTATTTACTAAAACTAAATTTCTATGAGAGATGTTTGCATGTTTTCATTACCATAACCTTTTAGATTTTATTGCATGTGATATATTTAATAATGACTGCGTTTTTTGGAAAAGTAAGAAATATTTCGTATCCATAGAAATGTATAGCAAAAATTCTAATCAAATGTTATTTTTAAAATTAAGTTATGTATTACTTAAAACAGAATCGTGCTGCAAAATTTCCAAAAACTTTATGGAAAATCTTGACGAAGCAATCCAAAGAAAGTATATGGGAATATTTTATTTAGAATAAAACTTCTGATAATTAATAAAGAGTCACTTTTTATGCAGCGTAAACAGTTGTAGTTTCGTGAAACATCCGTTACGAAATTTTCAGCGAATTAAATTGGCTCAAACACAGAGAATTGCATTCGCGTCACCACAAATGCCATTTATTCTTTTCTAATGTAAATTACGTAACGAATGCTTTATCACGATATTACCAATGTTAACCCTTCGTGTGCACAATAACAAAATATTAAGGTTTTTATTGAGCGAATTTTTAAATTATTTTCAT
The DNA here is from genome assembly GCA_947579665.1 of Sympetrum striolatum. NCBI lineage: Eukaryota > Metazoa > Arthropoda > Insecta > Odonata > Libellulidae > Sympetrum > Sympetrum striolatum. Next base: position 90,452,346 of record OX388350.1, read on the forward strand.
AAATTCTGTAATACTATTTTAATCACATGCTTCGCTTTTACCAAAATGACTTTCCTCAAAAATTTTAAGCCCAAATAGCTCAGAAATTAAAAAATAGTTATCTTTAAGTATTCAAGGAAATATACATGGATAGAATTGACTCTAAGCGACTAATTAAGACTCCATTAACGTCAAACATCTTAGCAATGGTTTTAAATAGAGTCGCGTTTCTCACAGAATATTATTCATATCGAACGAATGAATATACGACGGATATAATTACAGTAAATTTAGCGAATTTCTAATTAGGGCTTCAAATGTCAGCGAATCGCTGACTAGAGCACTTCGAAGTGAATTTATTTAAGCGGAGATTCGTCGGTCACGATTGAAATCTCCATTCCTCTCTCGAGAACATATTTACGTATATAAATATTAATACGCTCCGTCAATTCGAAAGAGAATCGCCCGCCTTTGCAGCGACCTCTGTGAAAAGGAATTAAATTTGGCTCTTTGGTGCGGATGATGTTGGAGGACAACTTCTTGTCATCTGACGTGGAATTCTGCGCAACTCAGTCATCACCGACGTCATACTAATTAAACCGGAGCTACCTTTCGCGAATATTTCCGCGGCCAAAAATTTAAAAAGGAAGATCGAAGCCAGAGTAAGTATCCAGACTTCGATCTTAAAGAGAATTCCTGTAGGACACTCACTGTATTACACGAAAGATCTTCATCTCACTGTCATGATCCTGAATTGTTTCGTGTTCCATCCACGAAGCTGCATTCAAAGGAACGCCAGGACACGTTGGCCCTTGGAAAAGCACTTTTAACGCTACTGAACAAAAGCGTTTCCAAAAATGTTGCAGTTTTGATACCTTCAAAATTGTTTGAATTCCTTTTCACCGAAGAAATTCCGATTTCTACAATTTATTCCTTCTCTAAAACCTCACTTCAGTTTTATTCTTCAACATCCCCAAAGTACTTTTACCTCATCAGTTCTTCTCCCAGGTTGACATCATTTCACAGCATTTGCATTTCGTAAAGGTTTGGACTTGTTTTCTAAATTTGGACAAGATCTTATGCATGTGTTGAGCTGATATGTCCACTTATGAACAACTTTGCAAGCCAACAATTTTGCTAAGTGACTGTCGACAAGGTTGGTGTTCCAAATTTTCTTCTGCTGGTTTATATAATAGTTTATGTTGACCCCTTGAGAGTTATTCTACTTGCTACTAAGGAAGGAAATTGCAAGATGGCTATTAATAAAACAGAGGTATAAGAATCGACAAAAAGCAGTGTTTGTACCTACGATGTTCACGAAGCAACGTCTGGTTTGACAATCTTTTAAGAAGTACCTAATTTACATTTTAATAGCAATCTTCAGGGATGAAGGGATGGAGGAAGACTGAAAAGTTAGTTAGTTAGTTAGTTAGTTTGACCCTTTATTGGCGATGCTCAGGTGGGCCTCTCTTCCACCTAACCTCGTATGTCGATTACATTTAAACTTATTAAAAACTCAACTTATTAAAAAAATAAAAAAAAAGAGTAGGGTGTGGGAAAAAATCTTTGCAACTGAAGGTTGGCTAAGAAAAAACCCACGTTGCGGGAAAACATCCACAAAGAAGGGAGCTGAAAAAAAAACCGCGAAAACACAATAATAGAAATAAATACAGTAATATACAAACATAGATATATGAAAAGTGAAAAAGATTAGATATGAACAATTATTTTAGAAAGTAAATTTAACAAAAGGTATAGAAAACCTAATTGATTTAGTTATAATAAAAGTTAAAAGCTATAATAAACTAAATAATCTAATATTCTATAAGCTATAATATAGTATAATAAAAATTTTATAAAATTTCTTAAGCCGGAGGCATTTGTCAACAGATGTTTTCATGGACTGTCTTGAAGTCCTTGTCATTATATAGGTAATTCCTGTTAAACGGAGGTGCCTGTAAAAAATAAAAGGAAAGAAGATACGGTAGATGAGAAGTATTCAAAGATTAACAAAGTAATAAGTGAATCAAGTAACATCCATGCTCTAGTGTAAGAAGTTTACCGGTAGGTGTTGGAATGATGGCAAGTGCTAAAAGGATAGTTGATGCTCAGAATTGAATAGTCTATCAGTGATATCACGCTTGAAAGTGGGGAAAGATGATTGCGCTGATTTAGAATGGGTATGTGCATTCCAGTATTTTGCTCCAAGTACTAGAAACGTTTTACTGCATAAATCTGTTTTATGAACTGGTATCGAGAGTTTGCCGGAGGGACGAGTTCCTGGTAGTTTTGAATTGTTAAGATTAGTAAAATAGTTAATAAAGTAACTGGAACAACTTTTATTAAGAACTTTGTGAACGAGGTTGAGGGTGTGCAGTTTTCTGTGAAGACGTAGCCATTTCAATTCTTTGAATAGTGGGGTCACGTGATCCGATTTTTTGGCATTGAAGATGAACTTGATAGCATGATTAAATGCTCTGCCCAACTAAGAGGTTACTGCTTTGTTTGCTTCATTCATAAGTGTGTCAGAATAGTCAAAAATAGGAAAAACTAATGCTTGAACGAGTAATTTCTTTAGCTGAAGTGGTAGTATATGCCTCAATCGTTTCATACTATGGATAGTTGAGTAAGACTTCTTGCAGACAGCTGATGCTTGAGGAATCCAAGTAAAGGATTGATCAAGTTTTACAACTAGGTTATTTACAGATGAGCTGTAATCGATTTCAGTATTTTCAATTTTTATTCTAGGTAGCGTGGTTATGCTGATGTTACTAAGTGTCTTGGGATAACCAAAAATTATGGCTTGAGATTTGCTGGGATTAATTTTGAGTGCCAAAGAGTAAAGCCATGAATGTAGGAGGGAGATGTCATTATTCATAAGTTGAATAGCTTCTAAGGAATCGTTTGGTTCTGTTGATAGATATATTTGCAGGTCGTCAGCGTATAAATGATAAGAAGTGTGATTCAAGTGCGAGGATAGGTCTTGAAGGTAGAGGGAGAATAACAAAGGACCGATAATAGATCCCTGAGGAACGCCATGATTGTTAACCAATATTGAGGAATAAATGTCATTGGTGAAGCAAGTTTGGGATCTGTTCACAAGGTATGAGGAAAACCATGATAAGGTGGAATGGGAAAGATTAAATCTCTTCAGTTTGGCTAAGAGTAAATCAATCTCTACTGAATCGAATGCTTTACTAAGGTCAATTAGAGCAAGAAAAGTTATTTTCTTATTATCCATGGCTATTTTGATGTCATCTGTGACTTTAGTAAGTGCAGTGGAGGTGCTGTGGTGACGCCTAAAGCCAGACTGGAAAGGATCGAAGAGATTGTTCTCAGATAAAAATTTAGTAAGCTGCTGATGCACTAGGCGTTCGAGACCCTTGGATAGTGATGGAAGAATACTTATCGGGCGGAAATCATTAGCATTGTGTGGAGTACTTACTTTAGGAATAGGGTACATGACTGAGGTTTTCCATCGGGATGGAAAGATACCTTGGGAAAGGGAGGAATTAAATATATGTGTGATATAAGGAAGGAAGGCATAAAGGATTTTATGGATGAATTGAATCGGGATACCATCGATTCCTGTGGCAGTGGATATTATAGCTAAGAGGGAACTTTTTACTTCACTGATGGATAACGACTTAAATTTGAATTCTGACTTGGTAAGTGGAGTTAGTCTGGATATCGACAAAAGTGACTCGTGTAATTCATTTGGTGTTATTTTTGTGTAGTTGTTAACGAAATGTTCGTTCAAATTGTCGGGCGTTAAATTATGATATAAGGAGTCTTTAGATTTACCTATACCTAGTTTCGACAATCCTTTCCATAGAGATTTACCGGAAGAAATCTTAAGGAGTTCTTTTGCAAATTTGGCTTTAGCGTTTCTGATTGCTCTTTTGACTTTGTTTCGGAGTGATTTGAATTCTTCAAAATCCGATAATAGTTTAGATTGTTTATAATAACTTAGAGCTTTATCTCTTCGTCTCATAAGAAATAAAAAAGGTCAGTTTTGGTAAGTACAACAAAATTATAAATCGTAAAAATTATGAGGAGTTGTCACAGTATCTCTCACAATTTTATCTTAAGTTCCTCCAGTGCAAAAGGAAGATTCATTTTGAGAAGTTCTTGGAAAGCCTTTACGATTAGCCCAGGAATGGAACACTTCCTTAAATCACGTTGGTAGCCAAACCAATTTCAAAGCTCACTGCGTACAGCTTGTATTACATTTGCCATTATGGTGCATTGATCAGAGGTATTGCTTACGAAGGAAGAGAAGTAACCGTGATGACTTTTAAAAGCCGTGATTTTTACGATCCCCGAGGAGGAACACATTGTCTTCGAAACGTACACTCCTGACCAAAATTAACGCAGCACCTCCCTAGCGATCCTTACGGCCGGTGCTGCGTTAATTTTGGCCAGGACTGTAAGTTGGGAATCATAAATTACATCATTCCTTTCTTGCTTTCTCGGACTACCGGGGAGTAAGACTTGGAGAGCCGACGGCTTTTGGAGATTTCAAACCTCTAAAACTAGTCTAACTATGACTTCCTTTTATCTGAACTCTGGGGAGAAGGACGTGAAAGGTTCGCAGGTTGTGATCATTTCTATGGTAAATATTTGTGCTTTAATGTCATAATATACATGACGAGGATCCAAATATTTGAAAATAATAAATGAGTATTTTTATATTTATTATCAGATACATTTTGCGAGGAAATACCAAAGATATTTCTCCGAAAACAAATAATGAAAAGCGAACATATTCAGGGTCGTAAAATCAATTTAAATTTTGATTCCAAGTGATGATAGCCGGAAAGTATTCTTCCAATCTCTAGAAATGGGATAAAAGATGGAGGACAAGAGCCTCTTGTTGAATTAAAAAAATTGAATGTATGTACAAGCAATAAAATATTTAATATTTCATAATGGAAACAAACGCGCATAATTTTATCATGAAAGCACATCAAGGGAATGCAAACTATCATATTCTAGATCCTTTAGTTCTGAATATTTCTGAAATTTATTTATCAATCCAATGAAAAAGTGATCAACTAATTCTCATTTTCATTCAGGAATGTTCACCAAATTGAGAAAGCCTTGAAAGCGGTTTTTTCATACGATATTCATTTCATGCACCCAATGAGTTGTATAGATAAAAAGAAATTGTTCCCTAAGACATAAGTAACTACGAATTCTGAGTGAAATCATTCTCATTGGTAAACGAAGCTTCACTAATAAACTGTATGGTGTTGCGTTGAACCACTTAAACTGCAACACATGTACCTCACTCATTCCATCGTCTTTCAAACAATAAGATTAGGTTTTGCGCAATACGATTGATTAATTTAATTAAAACCCATTCAAAAGGTGAGTTAACAGTGCCCAACGACCATAAACGTTGGATTAATTTGGATGATAACAGTGTTTGAAAATGTGGAATAAGAAAGCAGGGACAATGCAATTGTTTCATGAGATGGTGTAAGTCTTATTGATGGCAAAATGAATGTGGAATAAGAAGTAAATATGTTTGAAGCGATACATGTGCATAATGTAGAGTTTGAATAAAGTTAACAGTATTATTATATTATAATTAATACTTCATATTGATATGAATAGTTCGAGCAGTTTGCGTTGTTTTCCTAATCCTAGAATTCATTCTCGAATTTTACTAATTTAAAAAAGAAATATTACATTTTAGAGGATACGAAAACTTTTCTGACCAACAAATAACAGTTGGAATTCTCATTTTTCTTTTTCTCACTACCTTTAACGTTTATTACTCTACAAGAGAAATTATAATTTGGATTTTCACGAAAATTAGAAATATCCCCGAATAAACGTTACTCATAGAGTTTGTCATAATCCCTAATCCGAGCGGTTAAATGCAACACGAATATCTTGCGATTTGGATTGGCGCCAGTTGACGGGGATCGATTCTTTTCCTTTTTGTGTCGTCTGGAAAGAGTACAGGTGGCGTCGAGCTTTCTGCGGCCACAGAGCGTCCTTCCTGCGTCCTCCGACGGCGGCGCTGCAGGAATGCGAGAAGGCGCAACAGAAAATCGGAAGCGCCAAATCTATATAAATATGTGCATCGAATAATCTCGATAAATATAGAGGACAAAGAAGATATATACTCATGGCTGAGAATATTAACACGAAGTACTTTTGCTATTAATATATATCCGATCCGTTGTTCACAAATCAGTGGTTTTCAACTGTTGATTTTAGATAGTTGATAGATATTTTAGATAGATTTGATTTAAATAGCCCAGTGACATTATAGCTTATTACATAAAGTATATAAGGAAATATTTTAAAATTTGGTAAGTTTATAGATCGGTCACATTCTGATTCTCCCAAATCACTTCTATTCTACATTTACTGTACGCATATATAAAAGTCGAAACCAACCAGTAGAAAGAAAACTGAGTATCTTCCCCAATATTGTTAATAAATATTCCTCAAATTCTAATATTCAATTCTCCGTCGCCTTCTTCCTCTCCAACATAAGACATCGTCCCTTTCACGATCTTAAACTACTAGTAGAAAATATCGCATATATCTCAACCATTTCTCCCTGAACCCTCAATAATCTCAATTTCTTTCAGAAAATTGTTAAGAGTGAAAAAATGGACCAATGATTTAATCTCTGTTTTCCCCTCCATGTGCTTTCCAGTCTAACCAGATTTAACTCTTCATTTCATTGTCCTTCAACTCAACTTTCCTTCGATAAACGGTCCTCCATTTACAGCTCGCCTCATACGGACGATTATTATGTATTACATTCTCCGTCAAAAATGACGGAATTGAAATCACAGAAACCTAAAATATGTATAATACAGATACAATATTGGATTGTTCCTTAAAAACATGTTAATTTAAATTCTATTCCATTTAAATTTGTATTTGTTTAAAATATACCAAATTTAGAACCTACATTATAGAAGGTGATATTATTTGTGTATATATATATATGCATTTCGATTTCCAAAGTTTACTAATGGTTTTATTTCCATAAAATGTCTTTTCCCATACATTTCTCATTAGTCTATCTTTCCCATATATTCATATGGGAGTTGAGTTAAAGCTTTGTCGTTACGGAATTGTTTATGACAACAAATTTACAAAGATTATTGGTCAATTTTGCTTGAATTCTCTCCTCGTTCTGGCTCATACACGATATTCTACGACCAAAATATGAATCCTCTTTCAATTTCCTTTCTTTAAAAAGGTAAATAAACCTACTTCCCCTTCTGATTTCCGACCAATTTCCATTCTCTGTTCCCTTTCTGAAACCCTTGAAAGAATAGCTTTTAATCAAGTTTCCGATTATTTAAAAAAAAAACAAAGAAAATTGACCAATTCCAATCAGGTTTCCGCCGTGGTTTTAGTACCCAATCTGCTCTTTTAAAAGTAACAGATGATATTCGTTTTGCCACTGATAATAATTTATTCACCGTTCTGGTCCTGTTCGACTTTAGTAAAGCCTTTGATCGTGTCAACCACTTACTTTTACTAAGTAGATTGAAAGAACTAAATTTTTCTACCAATGTTTTAAATTGGTTCTGGTCCTACTTAGATGGTAGGAGCCAGGCAGTTATGGGAATCGGCAATGACTTGTCATCGTGGCTACCTATTTCTAGTGGAGTACCACAGGGATCAGTTTTGGGACCTCTTTTGTTTTCGATATACATTCTTAATATTTCAGACAGTATTAAGCACTGTAAATATATGCTCTACGCGGATGACTTACAAATCTATCTTCATTCGACCCTGGATGACTTGCCTGCCGCAATAGCTGCCATCAACTTAGACATCCAATCATTATGTGCCTGGGCAAACAACAACAACCTGCTATTAAATCCCAGTAAGACGCAAACCATAATCTTCGAAAACTCTAGGTCTCTAAGAAATATTGATTTCGCTAATATCCCCAATATTATTGTAGGTGGTTCTGTTATCCCTTTTAGAAATTCTGTCCGAAATCTTGGCCTCACTCTTACCAACACTCTCTCGTGGAATTTTTTAGTCTCTGAAATTTCAAATAAAGTAAATAAAACCTTGTATCAGTTAAAACTACAAGAATAATCTACCTGTAGCAACGCGTAAAATGCTAGTCTGCACCCTTATCCTACCGGCATTTGACTACTGCTCTCTTGTATATGACGACCTGACCGCAGAGCAAGACCTTAAGTTTACATACAAACAATCTGTATCCTCTAAATCTACCCGGTCTGGCCCAAACCATCTTGTTTGCCCAATTCCTCGCACCAACGTCTATCTAAAATCCTTCCTGCTCGTTGCCTCTAAATTTTGGAACACATTACCTGTACAAATTAAAAACTCCAACTCGTTGTTTTCTTTTAAAGAAAAATTATATAATTATCTTTTGGTTACGTCCGATTAATTGTTTGTTAAATTATAGCCTTGGTTAATTTTCTTATTTGTAATTTTTTTTGTTATTAATTAATTTTTGTACTATTCATGAAATACTGTATGAGCAGATATTCTTTTTGTACTTTCTTTCTGCTCTTATGGGAATTATTTATCCCAGAGCATAATAAAATTATTATTCTATTCTATACTTTAGGTATTAATCTCGATATCGTAAGACCATTATTTTTGATTTAATTCAGCAAAAGAAAAAAAGTCTGCAATCGATCAAACTGAACGTGCATTTCTTATGAGAGACAACTCGAGACGTCCAGAGTCGAACCAAGGATACTTTGGATAAATAAATATTTATATGTTACACTGCTATGGACCTTCAACGACTCCCAAAAATATATAATTCTATCACGTCGGGAAGAATTAAAGCCGGAAAATATCTCCCATTTATTTATTACGAGAGTTACAGACATCGGATGGGTAAATATATACACAACGTAATTATTATATGAGATTATTTATGTATACCCTCATATCAGAGACTTTTAAGTCTCAATCTCGCCCAAAGAAAATACGATTTATTATTATTATTTTCAGAACCATTTATAAAATAGGACTCATTTGTTACCTATTTTCCAACTGAGCTGATAGTAAACCCGCTAAAAATAAAATACGAGCTAATTTTCCTTGAATCAAGTCATAGTCATTTGGGGCATGGGTTCCCACTGGGAATCGAACCCGGGACCGCTTTCACGAAGGCCAGTTGGTGATACGGGGAACAATTTACGAGAACGAATCATCTCGCGGATGCGCAATTGCAATGAAAACAAAGGACTCTTATGGTGGATTCAGGATGACGGGAGATGGTCGTGAATGACATTTGCCAAAAGGTTATACAAAATACTTATTTTTGGCACTGAATTCTCTTGGATAATTTGTTGGAGAAGAAATCAAGTATGATTTGCAGGCAGTAAACGGGATCTCGCAGAATATTGTCGTATTAAAGAAAAGACACTCCAAAAGGTGACACGAATTCGAAACACTCCTTATCGTAGTGATAAAAGGTACAGTAAAGATAATAAATAAGGAATACTTTTTGAAAATACCTTTTATTGCCTATTTTATTTCTTTAAAGTTGTATTTCGGAAATATTCACAAAATCTATGACCTCTCAGCAGTGGTACCACAATGAAAATTTATAGAATAATTAAATATTTTTTAAGCTTTTAAGTAAATGTTAGATGTCTGCCTTATTCCATATTAGGGCAATAGAGGTCCTAAATTGAAACGTTTTAGACCTAATCAGAGATATCCTTTGATACAAGAAAAGAAAAAAACATTTAGCCTTCTATACTCCAAATATGGAATGTTCCATATTAGGAACACGTAAGTATTCCATAATAGGAACACTACGCCATATTGGAACAATTTAAATTTTTTACGAGTTGGGCTGGTTTTAGAAACTGAAATTTCTGTGATAAAACACAGGACGACTCACTCTTATTAACGGGTCATTGTACTTTACATCAAAATCACCGTCTTTGATGTGGGGTAATAGGCCGAAAATTTCTTGCCAAAAACTCATTAAGACCCAAAAACTTGAGAGCGTCACCAAAGCACGTGTTCTGGACGAGCGACAACTCACATGAAGACTGCCATTTGTATCAAGTTAATCACAGAAAGCAGCTGATCAGATACTGTGGTATTCCACATTAGGAGCACCCACCCCATGGGGGATAAGAAGTCACCGCTCACACAACACATCTCCTGGATACTCCAGTAAATGGTGCGGATAAGGAAGGGTCTTTCTTTGGACCAGACGCGAATATCGCAGAAATTGAACACGCGTTGCCACTATTGGTAAGGGGCTAGGATACGAACCACTGATAGAATTAACCTTTTTAAGAGAATCCGAATTGAATGCCAACTTATTTAAATCCAGATAGAAAAACAAGAACGCAGCAATCTAAGTTATATGCTAGAAACTGCGTTTACTTCGCTACAGATAAATAAATATCTCACATATGAAACTCAGCAATGCGCGGAGCAATTCTTTCTCCGAAGTTTTTCTACTTCATTCTCTCCACTCTTAGTTCAGCAGCATATTTTCAATCGACAACTTAAGATGTATTTCTAACAGATAGCTTCTGAATATTTCTGAATCTTGAAATTTAGGATTTTAATTGATTTTCATGGCTTCACATAGTTTTCATAAGGCATATTTGGCTGTTCTTTACATCCCATGCGTCTCCTTCATATTTGTCTAATGCCTTCAACGCTATTTGAGATCTGACCAATGCCTCGTCAATCATCGGAAAAAGCCTTCGGAAGTTAACCAATAAGTGAAACGGTTTCAGTTAACGCCACTGCGGTTGAGGCAAAAGTCAATAGTCGTTTCGGGCCAATTCGGTCTACGGAACAGCGAATTCCAATACGTTTCTCTAAAATGCATTCGATAAAAAAGATTTCTTGTTTTATCAGTCATTTGAAATGGGCTCAACGGAATGCAGTTCAAGAATTGTTACGATCAATTGGCTTCAAAATTAAAGGATAGAGAAGTTGCTGTTGGTAGAAAGATCATTCGTAAAAAGGATAAAAGGTTTGGTAAGCATCTTTCAGGTGACTCACGAACAAGTTTATCCATAATGTTTTACATTTGCGTTCATCCCGGTCACCGACGATTTTCTCACACGATTTGCAAGTGAAGAAGAGCGAATTTGCTTGAAAATTTATGCAGATTATAAATCCAATGCGTTGAAGGAAATAACTAAAATAGAATATTTTTACTGAATGTTATTTTTTATTACGTAAACAAAAAGAACAATATCAGCGGATATTTTGTCTCAGGTCTCAATAGAATGCTATCGCACTCAATGAAATTTCAGGTTTTATCCAAAGTTTCTGAAATTAGGAGGAAATGGTAATTATGCACAAAACTAGATTCGTATTTTTCGGGGGAAAATAAGGGACACGGATACTGAGGCTGCTCTGCGAATCCAAAGTACACGAAACGAAGATCAACTGAGTGAACAGACCGAAAGGATAATCACCCGAACAGCGTTTCTTTGGAAGAAGTCGACAGCACATCAACGGGACATATATAAGACTGCGATGAAAATTCGCTTTTAAATTCATTCCTCCCTCATTCTTTGATTCGAAACAAAAGAAACGAGAATGCCGCACGTCGATACGAAGCCGTAAATTAGCAGAGCTTACCTACGTGACGAGTGCGCGTAGTCAAGTGAGAGATAACCGAAAGCGTTGTGTTTGGAAAGAATTTTAGTTTCGGATTCAAGAACAGCGAAGACGTGAATCATTCTTACGGAATTGGATTTAGAAATCATTTCGAAAGAGCCGTTTCTGTTTCACGAGATTATAGAAGGAAAAAGGAATATAGGAGGACATGCAGTCCATAAATCCTGATATTTCGGAGCTGAATTGTATTTAAAAATGTATTATTTCTGACTATACTCCATTTCCTGGAGTGTGTCAACGACGCTTGTGTTTATGAAGAGTGCTGGATGGACAGGGCTGCCGATTTTCAGTTGCAAACTCAACAAAAGCAAAGACGTAGTGACACCAATTGTATTTATTACTTTTGAACAGACCCCGAAAGTCTAAAGCGGATCCGTGATAAGAAAACCCTTTGTTAAGGATTAACAGATAATTATGGAGTTAAATATTACTAAGAAATATAAATACATGGACAGGAAGGCAATATATCCTATTTATAAGACAAATGGAACTCAACGGTTTAGCGAGAATTCACTTAATGGAATTATCATGAGAAGCATAGGATTTTTAATTTATATTGATTTTCCTGCTAAACTACTATTACCACTATCTGGTGAAGTCCTCCTGAACACTGCAGAACTTGTCAGGAGGAGCTTCACAAAGGCAAGACTTGTCGGGGTACCTTAGTTACTTATAAAATAAAACTTTTAGCTAAAAGTTAATTATTATTACACATGTATTAATTATATATATATATATATATATATATATATATATATATATATATATATATATATATATATAATACGCACGAGTTAAAGTAGCATGCATACTCCAAGCATATTTTTAAAGTACTGTACTTTGCAAAGTTCTATTTGGTTTGACAATTTGTTACATCGAAACCCAAGTCTCTCAACGCAAAAATCGATTCTGTATCCTAGTGATCGAGCCTAGAATTTTCTTAAGAGAAGATAAACTAATTGCTTTGGGATAATCTAATCATTTCAAAAATTGATAGTCGATTATCGGGAATATCTTCAAACGAAATTACTTATATGCGTTTAATTGAATTGTAGAATGAAAATGACGCCACGGCGTCGAACCAATGGTCATAAGGTAAAAGATAAATTATAAAATATTCATTACTTTTGTTCACATGAATGGTCATCGAATTTAGCATTCTCGGTAAATCTATCATAACAAATTTGAAATTCCCATTTCAAATGGTAAAGCTGAATGGTGCCGAACCTAGGAACTTTTAGAAGATATGAATACATATAACGCACGGAATAAAACTTATTTGATTCAAATTTTGAAGTCGATATCATACCGGGAAGGTCCTAAAATAAGACTTCCTTATCCTCTTATGATTCCATAGGATTATGTAAATTGCTCTCTGGGATCGAACCAAGGACCATCAGGGAAACCTTAAACAGCTTGTATGAAATGTATTTATAATCTCTATTCACATGTCAAGTTTGAAGTTTCCATGTCATCGGAAAAGGAATAATTAAAAATCTAAAAAATCACCACAATGCGTTTTAAATAGGAGAATATTAGCCCTGACCTAGCATCGAACCAAGGATAGCCTTCTAAGATGTCTTTTTCATTTTCGTCGGATATGCAAGGTTTCCAGCGATCCCTAGAATTTCAACTCTCTAATTTGCCGGGATGTGCCTAAAAAGATCGAATGTTTAATAACCGCGAGCGAAAACATTGTGCATAGACAATTGGATAGGACGCGGAGGCGACTAAATCGGCACTTGGGCGCACAGATATTGCAATGGGCAAAGAAGCACTTATTTCTGGCAATGTTTCCAACGAACAACCAGTGAAATATTCTCAGAGGACTTATCTGGGTCGACGTATTCGTTTAGGCGAAAAAACTAACTCGATAAGATCTGCTGAACGAGTCCTTCGTTAATAACGTACGTTATTTGGATTCGGGAAAAACAAAAGACTCGCTATTTGCGCAAAAAATGATGAGGGTGCCGAGTAGCAAAGTATGACAGTATAACTGTGTTTTTTATTCGTCTAAATGTGCATTCGCCTCGATTTAGGTCACTGCGATAACTTCTCTTTCAATGGCGAAGAAAAGTACCTCAAGACTACTGCAAGCGAGAGCTCGTTTAATTAGAGGGGAAGAAAACTCGTGAAAATGAACTCTCTAAATGTGGGCCCATCTCGAAGGGCCCCATTCGGGATTCCTTTTCGCTACTTCTCGGTGTCACTCTTTCTACTTCATTTTAGAAATGCAAAATGCGAAAAGGATTTCGCCGTTCAGTATTCATCTGTTTCATTCTTCAAGGACACTGCGATTTCGATAATATCGTTGTTATTGTTAACTGGGTTCACGAAAGCAGTAAGTCACTTGTACGAGATCCCGCTAACACTGCAATTTGGAAACAACAATTCTTAGACAAAAAATTAAAAACGTAATTATTATTTATACGATTCATCGATGACTGAATCTCTTAGCAGCGTGTTTATCTGCGATTGGTGAGTTTGAGACTTGCGGTTGCTGCAACTGTTATAATTCAACATCTTGAATAATGTCCTATGAATACAAGATAGTAAGGAGACGTAAAAGCCAATATCCACAGTCTTCAGCACACCACTGTACCATAGTGCTCTCCGTCAATTACTTTCTTCCTCTTTATTATTGACCCATTCCTCTTTATTTCGAAGCACATCTCCGTTCCTATCGTAATTCACAGACACGTTTCACAGACAAACCAAAGGACACTATATTCGTACGTTTTTGTAAACTGTTCCCAAACAAGCTTTTGTTGTATACCATCGGTAAATGTATTTTCCGATATCCCTCTTCTTGGGCCGTTCTTCAGCACAGATCACTGGTCAAACACAGCCTCCGTTTCTATGTCTCATTTGGCTATACTTTTTCATTCGTCAAAACCTCGGGAAGGCCTAAAGTTAAAGGACATGGTGGGAAATGTGAAAACCGAGGGAGAACCTCAAAAGTAAGTTAGTGGAAAGATTTTCATCTGTGAAGTGTCGTCAAACATCGCAGCCGATTCGAAATAAAAAATATCCGTGAAAACTTTCTACTTTTTCCAAATCATTCTTTCCCTTTCGCACGGAGTAATATCCACGATACGTATCGGTTAACAGCGACATATAAATCCCGAAGGAAAAAATGAAAACCCCTTCTGGATGCGAGAGAGGGAAAAAAGAGGGTTGGATTGGCGAACAAAAGAAGTCGGCTGCCGCGATTGGAAGTCGATGATAAAGAAGATGGAATGACAATGGCAGACGGTGACGTCAGACTCGAAATGCTTAGGGAAACTGAGACACGTGGCAAAGAGACCAGTATTCGAGGGAACGCTTTTATCTTAGCTTTAATTTTCGTTATACCACCAACAGAGTTCATTTGTCGAATACTGTTCGAAGATTTTTCGCAGTGGAGGTCCAGCAAAACAAATGACATACTCACTTGGGCTTGAACCGAATAAATTATCATTAGCCCGATTTTACACGTCGTCAACCGCTTCCGGGATTTGCCAAAAGGCAACGTAAAATGTAAATGAAAATAAGTGGAATATGTAAACGGAGAAGTCAAACTAATATTTTAAAACAAAGACACAGAATTTGTTACGTGAATATGTAAAAAATGAAGACAACGACTTTGCGACAAATTCCTCATTCTCAGGTTACTTTTCTGCCGACGCTCAACGACTTTTCCATTGCAGTCCTAAACAACTGCACCAATTAGAAACTATCTGAGAATGCATATCATACTCAAATGATGAAATTAAGTTGTGTTTTCTTATGAAAGAGGGTTCTCTTGATATGATTGGAAACTTCTCTAAACTGATACATAGATCACCACGGGATTTTCCTATTAAAGTTAATGTAAACCCTATTTTCACGTTTGCAAAACCATTTTGTTGCTATTCTTCAATATTCAAGGAAATTTTACAGCCTATAAAATAATTAATTTAAAGAAAATGAATCTTTCTATTACTGAACAGAGCAACATTCTGCAAAACCAAGAACAGTTAGCTTGTTTCTTACATTGCAAAGGAATAATTCGTAAAAACCCAAAATTGTCAAGGAATTTATAATTTAAAACAGTTCGTTACTTTCCTAGAGTTTTAATTCATTTCCAATTCAATTTAAGCCAATAAAACTAAATTTAAAATCACTGATTCACAAGACGAGAGGCTTGTGTTCCCTTAGAGAATTATTGCGTCCACTTATTGCATTATATTTTTGTTATGGTACTTCTGCATTGCTTTCCATTTTAACTGACTCTATCAGTGGGTTAGTCAATCAAATTAGATAATCGAAGTCAAACCCGGAGAAAAACGATACCTATTAGTTTGTTCTTCTTTGTGGGAGTCTCATGCCTTCATAAATATAGATTAATACCCACATATTTCCATCATGCTTGCTTTACAGGGTCCAATTAAACAAGTATGATGGAAAACGTAAAATAACAAAACCAAAGTACCATCACCTAATTTGACATTTGAGACTAGAGCACGGTTAAAAGTTTGGAATACTTCAATTCTCTGTTTCACTGCGGCACGTTTTTTGGTACTTTTAGGAGACTTCTTTCTGGACAGTTCTCAAAGAAAGATGGGTTATCGCCAACAGCGTCTGCGGAAGAGGGTTAACTGGATCGAACCAGTTGTTGTAATTATATCTGAGGACGAAAATTTAAGTGACGCAAGACGTCCCCTAGCGTGATTGTACCTCAAGTTTTCCTAAATTCACATCAATTGCTATAGAAACGACATTATAAACTGGTTCTTGAGTCAATCAAACTTGAACAATAATATTATTATCATTATAATGAACTACGCGATATTAGTTAGCACACTAATAGTCGCGTCAAGTATAAATCAGCTTCGATAAGAGAAAACGGAAAAAGTATAGTTAGGCACATTATACAGCCCATATTTGAAATGTACATTTAAGCAATACAAATAAAGATAAACTAAATATTCCTCTTACCGCAACCTACTTGCTTCGAGTGGAGCAACACTTTGCAAAATTTGGAAAATTTCGCAAACATCGGCGTAAAAATGAATCGAGATATCATTTGGCCCATATTTCTTTCTCGCAGTGCAACAACTATCGGATTCGAGTGAAGTCCCGAGAGAATTGATGTCGGCCATTAACGAGATAACGGAGCGCCACTTACCACGGACTGCAACCAAGATGCACCCTGATAGGCCGCCGACGGGGGTCCTGAGGATAAGAAATGAATGGAATTGCAGATTCGCTTTTTACAATTTATGAGAACAGAGAAAAATCACCGTAGGAAATCATTCCAGAGAGGCGCAAACAGTTTCTTCCAAACAAATGAAAGGCATAAGCAAATACTGATGAGCGCCAATACTGCGGTGGCGACCTCTGTCCAACAGCTGTGTGAATTAAAAGGGATTTCAGAAAGACGAAGTGTTGTATCCGCAGCAATTTACAATTAATCTACTTAAATTTGATACGAGCGAAAAAGAACCAAGCTAGGGAAAGGGCATTGTAGCTGGTACACTCCTGGCCAAAATTAGCGCAGCACCTCCCTAGCGATCCTTACGGCCGGTGCTGCGTTAATTTTGGTAAGGACTGTACATAGCCTTCCTCCAAAGCATTAAGTTTAAAGGATTAAATATATTCGGACAAAGTTCAGATCGTGATGTGAAACCAACGTTGCTTATCTTTTGTTTCAATCCAACTTCCTGCAATTTCAATTAATTATAACTTTATTTCCTCTTAACCCTTATCAACCTCTCTATTGCTTAAATTTGTAAATCCGAAATATACAGCCAGCCAAAAATTTATACCAACTGAAGTTAACCTGAGAGCTAATTTGATAAAAATGTACTGAGATTTGATGAGAATGATCAGATGGTGAGATTAGAGTCCAAGAATAGACTAATTTAGCGGATAATAACATCGAGACAATTCAACAGAAACAACGTAAGTTATTACAGTACACTATACACTTCGGTGATACCATTTCTGAAGCCACCGCTTATCACTTTGTAGGAAGATTATCGTTCTATCAATCTCATTATTTATGCCAATAAAGTCAGAATATAAACATTAATACAAGTGTAGCTTTTAACGCAACATTTAAATATTTTTGATTGAATATGTACCTTTAATTCAAACGAAGTAATTTATTTATTTAAATTTATGTTGCAAGTTAGCTTCTTGCTACGTTTAAGGGGAACATAAAAAATATTTTAAGCATAAAAACGGAAACCCCTCCAAAAACCTCCCGTGGGCAGTAAAAGTAAATTACACTAAGCATAAGATATAATAACATGAAGACATAAATAAGATATATCATAATTTAAAAACACAAATAAAATCTATCATTTGAGTAAAAGAATACAGTACATCGTAGAATATTCAATAAAATTGAAGAGTTGAATTTTGCACAATCGAGTGCACTAGAGTGAATACTCGGAATGGCATCATTGTGATTGTGAACCAAATCGTCACCAATTTACAAATAAGATTAGTGAGCAAAAAACCACATCTTATTTAACGTCAATGACTTTGTATTCTCGATGTGGTATTGTTACTTGCTTCAAAATATCCGAACATGGAATATTCATCAATTTTTTTATTTTAATTTCACTTTATCTTGCGAATATTTTCAAATCTGAATAATACATTTGCTGTTCCAAATTAACAGAAAGTAAATCAACCGCGGTGGATTATGTTCGATGCATGCCGTGGGTTGAACTTTCACATGTTAGTGGATACGGCATCGAAAGCTAATTGGAATATACGAAACGAGTACTGAAATAGTTTATATTATTGCAGCCGTCCTGAAAACAAATAATCGACGAATGTTTAATAATCACAGCAAAACGGGCGAAATTCAAATCGCAAACTGTGAGGAAGACGATCGAGCAGACGTCGAAAACAATGGACGGACGGTGGAGTGGCAATATGAAACGAGTAATGAATTCCGAACGCATGTTCTCTGCTTAAGCGGCTTATCATCGAGAGCAGATATCAAACAAGGGTCGAAGAGTTGATGAAATATTTAACCGATCAATAAATGGAATCTTACGTCGAGATTTCGACCGACGGATTCCTACCAATGGGGAGGACCGACAGACATAAAATTACTTAGAAATGCACGAGATGCGTTCGAAAAGTACACTGAATTTGCACAATAGAAGGTCACGAAAATCTGTTATTTCAATGAGGTAAGATAGTTGAGGATCGTTCGCAGCAGTGCTCGGTGAAAATGGCGGCTCCACACCTGGGAACTCGTGCGCACGCGAGAGCGCGACTATAAAAATCCTAGATAGAAATGCTCTGCGTGAGGGAAGAGGGAACGGCGACTGACAGACGGAAGATTTTTATCTGAAGGACACCTCCTTTATCTTCCCAAAATACAGCGCCCTTTTCAATTTTTTAACCGAAATGAGAATTCTATCATCGCATTATTTATTTCTCTTCCATGTTCACAATGCGCCCATCGATGTATTGCTCCCAGTCACCAAGTTACTGCATTCTTGCGTATGTGTCAAATAAAGGTTCAACAGCAAATCAAGAACGGAAATATAACTATTGGGGCGATTTAAAACTGTCCTTCCCTCATGTCTTCTTTGTACTCCAGTTCTTTGGTGCGTTCTTATTTTGTCGGAATAAATGCTGCAACCGCGTGAAAACTATTCGTTGAGCCTTTAGTGTGTTCCATAAACGGGAATCCGCTGCTATCCGTCCTCGGCAATACGAACTTCGTTTCGACGTGTCTCTTACGCTGTAATATTCCGACAGGTCTGTTAGCTAAATATAGTTGAATACTTTTAGCGTGACCGAAGACATATATAAATAACAGTAAGCGTAACCACAAAGATGTTTACTTTGTATCCATGGTAAATGGTGTAAAACTTTTCACTTAAAAATGTAAATGAATGTATGGAGATAGCGTACTTGTGATAGGTATCTTTATTCCCAAGGAAGGAAAAATGGACATGGAAAAAGTCTGACAAGAACTGGACTCAAACCCGGGCCTTCCGATTGCAGGTCAGAACCCTTCGCTTGATAAGTACTTTTGCTGGTTAAAATGAAGATATTGCTCCTGATATTGACAGCTCAACTTAATCGACCCGAATCAAAGCATATCTCAGCATATGACGACAAATTACAGACATATGTATTTATGTTTGCGTTACCGTCCAATCGATGAAAAATAATAATGTAACAGATACGGTCACAACACAGCCATTTTCATTCTTTTTTTCAGTTTTACATATTTTAAATTTAAAATGCTAACAAAAGTGAGTTACTCAATCTTGAGGATGGAAAATTCCTCTCGAATGCATGGATCGATAGCGCCGATTCATTTTTATCAAATGCATGTTGAATACATTTTTGATTTAAATCAACTTTCCTTTCTCTTTGAATGATTCAATTACCTTAATAAAAACCGAATCCGTTTCATATTTACACGTGAATTCTTTCTAAACATAACCTCCTTTCGTAGCAGCAATGATTCAGACCAATTTTTAGGAACGTGCGGTCCGTTTCCGAAGCTCCTTCCTTTCAGGAAACGAATCAAAATATTTTTTCCACTGCCTCCATTATCGAGACAAGCGAATATAAAATAGAAAGTATTTCACATCTCAGAGACGTCCTCTTCTGATCGCCTTCATCCTTAACATACCAATGGAGGCCATGGTTTCGATCCACTGAACAGAACATCACAGCAAACGAAAGCACAATTCTCGAATCACATGTGCCTATCGATATATCGAACGCGTGCCGCAGGCGACATCCGTGATTTGCGGCGAAGGAAACACGCTAACGAAACACGCTCCAGCGTTCTTTTGTTTCGACAGAAAACAGTTGATGAGAAATAGTCAGCACTGGAATCGGTCAATAGTAACGTCCATTATGCCGATATCCAGTGATCCAGAATACACATTTTAGTAAGTTATTCATTTATGGGAATGCACGACCGTCCAAAACACAAAGGGTCTAAACAACTTAGAAGATCGTGCAGTGGCTAATCATATTGTCCACACTTCTCTCATTGTGTGTATTTTTCTGTTACAGATGCATTGTGGAGGTGAAATTAATTAAACTGTCTGCACATAAAAAACACGGAATTAGTGCGTGTGGATAGCCTCCAGTGGGAACAAACTTAATGCAAGTAATTTGCCTTTTGGGGTTCAGATGGCGGTTCGCTCTGTCGCTTGCGCTGAAGAAAGTATATAATATCCGCATCAATAAATAATTTACAATATTTCACAGAAAAATGAGGTGTAAGGGGTCGAGAAAGTGGTTTTAAATCGCACAAATAATGAGAGCAATTGAAGACAAAAAAGGGGACAAAGTCCGGGAAGATGCGTAAATGGAATCTCAGAAACTCGAGAGAACTATTGCAGGGTTTCAGATCAGAGAAGCGCAAAATAAAAGAATGATACAGTAATAATTTGAATATCAATCGTATTTTTATAATCCTATAATTTTCAACATTTATTATTTTTATATTAAATTAAAACAAGAACCGTCCTTCTTCGTACTTTGATCGATGGCGAATGCATTAAATGAATTCACTGATTAGTGATTGACAATGCAGAGAAATACATTGCCCTCAACGCGCATGCGCGAGACTTGGCCTTGTTTATTCTCCGACACGTCGGTCGTTGAAGACGTACGCCTTAGCGAAACTACCTTACAACAGATAAACATGTATAAACTTAAATTAATCGTAAGCAATGAGAAGCAGCAGCAAGGAATGTGAGATGAATTCACGAAATGTAATTCCTACCCCCATATTTCATTGATTACACGTTTATTATACTAATCAATTTTCATAATTACGCTAAACTAATGCAAATCAAATATTGAGTAATTTGGAAGGCATTCGATACAAATATAGTTATCATCCATTTTAGTGATTTAGCGTTGAAGTGTTGAAATGCAAAGCAATTATAAAATTACTTAGGTGAAAGCACAGCGTTCTCAGCTTCCCAGTGGATGACGTCATTATCCTACCAATAAAGAAATTTTATTCACCGAAGCGAATCCGTGGGTTCGTAAAAGTTGAGCGTTTTCTGCGTTGAGGATGGCGTCTCCGAACGCACTCATCCCAAGATGTTTAAGGAATTCTGCATTTAATAGAAACGCACATTTCAACTTGGATGAAATAATATCTCTGATAACGCATTTCATAGATCTACGTGTAACTTTGCGCGATTCAAAAAACTTATTTTTTCCGAGAAGACCGCGGAGGGATGTTTGCCTCTATCCCTCGTGTCTGCGAATGCATTCTGCTGGTATTGAATCGGATGACAAATGACGCATGTCCACTTATAAAGAATATTCTAGCGAATTCCGAAAAAATATAAGAAAACGGAGGAGGTTTCCATTTATGAATTTTTTCCACTTTTTTGCCATCTCTTTCCTCATCTCGCTGTAATAATGGTATCTGGCGGTCCATTGTGCTCCCGCCGTCTTTTGTCTGCATTGTGTTCTTCCACACGACTCAACGGCCACCAACTGTCTTATTGCATCTACTCACCGTCCTCGGCATGTGTATTCTTTCGTACCTTTTTCTTTAGTTACTTTTACGTAAATTAAACCCGCCAAGTGTGACCTCCATCATCTGAAGACAACGGAATTCGTGAAGCCAAGAGAGGCTCATCTATTAGCTACGGACATAACTATTTATGTAACAACAATCACGATTTTTCTATAAATTAATAAGGGTCCTTTCCTTGTGCAATGGCTTTCGGAGAAAGAATATACTCTTCTGACCGACGTATGAACGAACCAAAACCCAAGTAGAAGGAAACTACGGATCCTATGAGTAACTACCTCGAATATTTCTTATAAAATTGCTTAGATAATTTTCGGTACTTTTCTACGATTTGTTTTTGATAAGTAGACGACATTTTCACCACTTTCGACACATTGAAAACAAATACTTATTAGAGAAGTATAATTTAAACCAAGCCCCAATTTAATACAACAATATGGTTTAAAGGAGAATATTCCTAAATAAATGCAGTCCTTATCATCCAAGCGCACAACTGAAGTCAAAACACCATGGATTTAGTTATAGCGTTCAGTCAGTTTGATGTAGTCAGATGTACTTAACAATGCTGAAATGTCTCGTAATAGTTTCTAGGATACATCAGCTCTTCACTCCTACTTACGCTTGGCAATACTCTGGATCAGTTTGGAGGGATGTACAGTGCGAGCAGAGTCAAAATGGAGTAAATTGAGAGAATCAATAACAGATTCTCATAAAATTTGAACCGTATCGTTGATGTTTAAAAGAAAACCTTTGGATTTTATCAAAGTATAGTGCATCCGATCAAGGATTTATTCACAGTACCAAAATGGAGAAAATTGGGTCAAATTTGAGCGAGGATAAGCAATAAAACGTTGAATTTGAAGAGGGGACTGATTGCAGGAGGAATCACTTTTAAGGAACCTAAATTCAAGTGCACTCACTCCCTCCGCTAAGAATAACGCAGACATCAAGGACAAACTATTTGTGCCTTCCACTCGCTCACAAGTGCCGATAAGTATTTCGAATTCACATCCACATCTACGAAGAAAAAACTGATAACTTGATTTTCGGATGTTAATACTTGTTTCAGAAACTCATAGTTGGCATAAAAAAGAAATTATGCAAATATATATATATATATATATATATATATATATATATATATATATATATATATATATATATATATATATATACAATATATGCAAAGTAAAACACACCCATGTCTATGATAGTGCATCAAATATTCACCTTTTCTTCCTATGCTGTCACATAAACTTGTCATCGTTTGATTTGTTGTGTTTATACTTGAATTACTTATTAGACCATGTAGTAACATAGGCTTTCATTATTTATTCATTTGGTAAAGAACATGTATTATCTTGTCAAAGTAACTTCCTGATCCTAAAAGTCTTGTTTGCTTCCCTGTTTAAGATTTTATGTATTTGAAAATCAAATCCAGAAAGTGGGATAGCGTACCCGGAAATGAGGCCTTCAAAATTTAAACAGAACGTCGATTGAAAATCATGTGCGCCTTCGCGTTCTTCAGTTATGTCGCAGAATTTTCGGGCAGCAAAAATTCACGTAAAACAATAAAATCTCTCTCGACATATTCGCAGATCGATAGTATAAACCTCTTATGGAAATCACGTCGATGTACGCGTTTATCACAGTATTCATTTCCAAAATTAAAATTCCCGAGTAATATTTTTCCGAGACTTTTTTAATCGCTCATCTATTTGAACCGTCAGTTAATGTCTCAATAAATAGATTGGATTTTATGATATGTCTTGAATCCGTAAGCTTATACTGGAATGCATTCCAGCCAAAAGCAGATAAGCACAGCAGCAGCGTGACTGTGGATGACAGATGTAAATCATCAGTGAGCGAAACTTTGGCCACTATGGAAACGGACTCCAAAAGCAATTGATTATCGAAATAATTTCTGATAAAGTTAGAAATGCCTCAAATTCTACAATCCAAAATAATATTACAGAGGGAAATCAGACATCCGTTGTTTTTGAGACTACGCATTGCATTCAGTAAGAATGCGATGCTCTTTTATTTAAACAATTAGGCAAAGGCGCCACTGTATGTAACTGCCAATCGAAGTCGCCATAGATTCAGATTGAGTGCTGCGAGGTGTTCTTTGAATATTTCTGTAGTTAGACATTACACAGTGCGCAAATCAAGCGATCGCAGGGCGAATATTTACTCTTT
The DNA here is from genome assembly GCA_947579665.1 of Sympetrum striolatum. Lineage (NCBI taxonomy): Eukaryota > Metazoa > Arthropoda > Insecta > Odonata > Libellulidae > Sympetrum > Sympetrum striolatum. The sequence continues at coordinate 90,476,695 of OX388350.1, forward strand.
TAGTACAGGACGGAAAAAAGGTTTACCTTAGTATGGTTGCTACCTGTTAAGCAGTAATGTTGACCTCATGCTTGACCACATCCAATTGATAAACACGATATTACGATGATTACTGACAGCTGCGTAAATCGCGATGCACTTTAGCGAAGGAAGTCTTGTCGCTGACGACTTTAAAAACGCAAATTTATTCCACCATTCGACATTTCATTTTCAGCGTCATTTATTAATCTATATATATAATAAATCTGTAGAGGGGGTCGTGTCTGTACATTGATCCGATTTCAAAAAAAGTTGTATTGCTGGATACTAGGGTTGTTCCTGAGTTCGAAACACGTTTTAGAAATTTTCATGTCTGTCTGTCTGTCTGTCTGTCTGTCTGTCTGTCTGTCTGTCTGTCTGTCTGGATGTCTGTCTGTTACAGCATCACTCAAAAACTATCCAACCGATTTTGATGAAATTTGGTATGATGGTCATTTGTCATCCGGGGAGTGACATAGGCTACCTTTTATCCACCTAGCTGTCCCCAGTTCGTCCCCAGTTGGGGTCAAAAATCTATTTCACGCTATAACTCTAAAGTTAATTATTTATAAAATTTCAAAATTTGTACAATATTAAAAGTCTCCCTAGCGCAAATGATAGGCTAATTTTTGTTGACCCAACTGTACTCGGTTCGACTCCAGAGGGTCGAATAGTTTCCATAAGAAATACATGGGAAGACTTTTTTATAATTTGCACGAAACTTTTCTTTAACAAAATTAAATTAGAAATAAAGGTCCTTTGAAACTAAAACTAACACCAAAGCAAAGGAAATAGAATAAAGTTTTTTATTTTGGTCGTAGAATATTGCTTTCACTTCGAAGTTGTGAGAATTAGTAAGTTAAATACGAAAATTTTATGAGAATCTGATATTCTAAACAACCCGTCGTCAAGGCCAATCTCGATATCTTTAAATTCAAATTCGTTAGCACTAGCGCATCATCAACAACCAAGCTTTGTTTATAGCAACACCAGTGTTTGTTGATTCTTTACGTGAAATTGATTTTTATCGACGTATTAAATGAATCAAAAGGAAAAGGTGCATATCGTCGTATTAAATGAATCAAAAGGAAAAGGTGCACCTTCGTAATTACTACTACTACTTAAATTAATCTTCTTTCCTCATATAAAGTATTATATCTTCTTAGCTCGGTAAGTTGATAACTTTCTCATTCTTATTTTCTGCTCTAAATAATAATCGTTTTATTTAGCGTCCCGCTGTGAATTTAATCTTTAACGCTGAAGAATAAATCAATCAAGATATTTGAAATATCCCTGAATTCAGTGATTGCTTCCACTGAAGTGTCAATAATTGGGCTTAATAAGCAGCAAGGACTGACAAGCCTTTTATAGCTGACTTGAAAGGTAAACGAATTTTGTACTTTTATAAATAGAATGGGAAATTAAACCAAGAAATGTTTTATTGGATCATCTATTGGTGTGTTTAAGTATAGTTACTGTCCACCTACATCCACCTACTTGATATCTTTAAATTTGAATTCAAATTCGTTAGCATACGCGCGACTGCAACAATCAAGCTTTGTTTACAGCAACGCCAATATGTATTGATTATTTACGTGAAATTAATGTGTATCGTCGTATTAAATGAATCTTCTTTTCTCATATAAAGTAATTATATCTTCTTAGCTTGGTAAGTTGATAACTTTCTCATTCTTAATTTCCGATCTAAATACTAATTGTTTCATATAGCGTCCCGCCGTGCATTTAATGAATCAATCAAGATCGTTGAAATACCCCTGAATTCAGTGATTGCTTTCTTTGAAGTGTAAAGAATTGGAATTTAAGCAGCCAGGAATCTCAATCCTTTTATGCCGGACTGGAAAGGTAAACGGATTTTGTGATTTTAGATATAGAATTGGAAATTAAACCAAGAAATGTTTTAGTGGATCATATATTGGTGTGTTTAAGTATAGGTACTATCCACCTATATCTTTTCTTGATAGTGATAATCATACATATTGGTATTTTGTTATATCTTAAATAATATGTTTAAATGTTCGTGTTAAGCGATTGCCGATACGTTATTAAGTTTTTTAGACTATAAAATATGGAACACCTCTCTCAGATTATGGGCAGCTGTCCTTTATTTTTATGCTTCGGTTCTATGCTGGCTGCTCAAATATTATCATTAGAAATACGCCTCAATATGTATGTTGTATGTTGCAGGGTTTAATTATTCCAAATAATCAAAGTAGTATTCATTTTACGGACTATAGACAAGTATCGAAGGAGATAAAATATACATGTATTATTTTCATTGCTGTAACTAATAGATTCTATGTCTAGGCAAGGACAAATTGGATAAACTGAATAAGAATTTAGTCGAATAAGCATCATTTCGAAGTATGACCTCTAACAAGATATTTAACTTTCGAAGTCTTTTTCGTTAATTTACTTCTCATTTTCAGTTACATATACTATAGAAATTCCCTCTAGAATGAAGTATTGCTGGTAAATGGTTTTCCTTCGGTCCAATATTAAACTCGGGAACTTTTTTCAGATATATTACTCTATACATGAAAATATCATCTTTGAATAAGGAAAGGGTTAAGGTGACTTTTCACATAAGGGTGTGCACCCAGGAAAATTCCCAAGGAAAAACGGACTTGAAAATTCTACCTCCTCCTCATCCCACGTTTATAAAAATATCGGAAGACAGTATTTTTCGTCAACGGTATCCCAAAACATAGAAATTAAATTAAATCCTATTCAAGAGAAGAGGTAAGAGTTCACTCTGATTTTGCAACATAAAGGTCAAATTATTATTGCGATATAATTAAACAGATGCGCCGCTTACATTATCAATAGGATAAAAATTTTCTTCACAATTCTAACAGTCAATTTAACAGCAGAGGGTTATTTATTAAGAGTCAAGTAATTAAATTAAAGAACAGCCGACGCCATCTTAAGGATAAATTAGGTGTTAATTCATAAAGGACGAGTTCTAATTAGATTAACTACTATATATAGTCATTAATTTGCGGCGTTTATTTGTTAATTCGTTTATTTGATAGTTGCGATGATTTCACTGACTCGCTGTGTAACGGACATATTGGACGTGCTAAGCGACTGGTTCATTAGTTTTCGTTTGCGGTTTACAAGATTTGTGTGGTTATTTTTTGGATTTCGTCTCCATTCACGGTACTCGGTTGTTTCCTCTATTTGTTGTAGAGACTGGTGCATCATTAGTTTAGTCTGTGATTTAAATTTGTTTAGCTGTTTTTGCGATTTCGTAAGTCACATAGGATGAAGAGAAGTATTGTTTTTTTCATAAATTTAAGACTTTTCATATCCAATTTTTTTTTCAAATCAAAATTTCATTACTTTCGATTTACATTCATTTTTCCGTTGAGAATCAACGGGCACTCCGCTAGTTGTGAATAAATTGTCTTGTTTACGATAATTACTAACGATACATTTTGAACAATTTTGCGAAATGAACTTCTTCAAGTTCCAGCAACTTCAGAATGCATTTAAATGTAGATACAATTAAGTAATTTTACCAATAACTGTCCTTCATCCACAGCTTCACGGAGTCCGAACAAATCACAGCGAAGACAGGACTCAAAGGGCGAGGGGATATTGATAGGGAAACAAAGGGCGCGGTACATCGTAGATTCAGTGCCAATACGCACGCGTAGTTGCCAAATCTGGCTCTCAATCACAAATGAATTCCGCAGTCCAAGTGTTGTTTCGGACGGAGAATTGGCAACGCGAGGATGAGTCGCCACCCGACTATGCTCCCGTTTTAGATCGAAGTAGGAGCACATCCACTCCACAAAATGCGACAAAGTAATATACGGAGAAATAACAGTTGAAGTTCACAATCAACGATTTGATGCTGTTTCGCTGTGTGGATCCACTCGAAGTTTTAAAGGCTCCGATATTTAGCTCCTCGGATAAGAATACTACGCCAAGATTAACCGTAGATAATAAATCAGTGAATTCGGTTGAATATCTCCGGATCATCTATTATGAGTGATTCCAGCGATCGACACCAGATGCAAATCAATAAGATGCGTATTGTTAAAACGTTTGCTGCGATAAAATAGTGTCAAAGGTTTGGAATCCCAAGGGGGGGAGGAAAATAGAAGTCCGTATTGCTATATAAATACAGAGTTTGTGGCAAAGTACGCAATTGGGCAAAAAAGAAATTATAAAATTGGAATATCTGGATGGAAATTCATTTTTCGCGAAGGAATCGCGATAATAATCAACAAATTAGTAGTCAATACATAACAAAATATAATCATTGCAATTGGAGTAACAACAACTATTAAACGGGACACTTTCCGCTCAAGGTGAGATAATAACGGGAGCGTCGAATGCGGAGCAGCATGTCCATTAACCAACTTCGGAATAAATGTCGGACGATTATCGACCCAAAAAGTAGTGTTTCCACTTGAGGAGGATATGAAACGGCGGATGATCGACGGGTCAAGTAATTTCGAAAGAGATCAAAGAGCCTTAATTGGAACTGAGATTGCCTTTCGTGATTATCTCCGAGAGCACTCGAACTATGGCGGTAATTGCAAAAAATTCGATAAATTGGAATATTTTTCCGATGGCGGTTTAAAGGAAGGCTGAATCGAGGCTTCCGGATTTACCGTTTTACGGAAAGGCGGAGTTTTATGTTGCAGTCTCGTGGATTTCTTAATTCGAAGGAAAAGCATATCAGCGATAAAAAAACTTTGGAATTTAGATGAATAGTTCTCCTAATTAAAATAAATTCGTAATTCCCAATCACAGGCAACGTATTATGGAATCTATCAAGCGTATTACGGAATCTGCAGGAATTAATAATTATTCTACTTTTTACCACAACAAATAATTATGCATTTAATGATAAAAAACTTCCAACGAAAAATCTGGTCGTTTTCAATCTTCCGATACATAATTATGTATTTCGGAAAAATAGAATAATTATTAAAATCTACTTTTAAGTAAGTTCACTTAATTGATGGATACTTTTAATCAAAAGACATTTTAAAGACGGTTTTCGATGTTGCAAAAATAAGATCTCATTGGTATTAATTTTTATCCAATAATTGAGTTTGCTTGGAAAGTTGTCTAACATAAGGGCAATATCATTTAACGTATATTTGGAAGAAATTATAAAATAATATTACTCAAGGCAAAACGGAAAAAGTCTGACGGGTCCGTGAGACGAACCTTTCTCTATCGAGGAGACTTCTTTATCCAACTAGGCAACCAGAAGATTATAACAAGTCGTTTCGGGAAACTTTCTACATCTACATTGATACCGAGCAAGCTGACTTTCGGTATGTGGCAGGATAAACTACTTCTTTACTCTGTTATTGTCGCAGAATGAATTATTAAAACGATTCGTCCTAGCATCTATTTCTTTTAACTTACTTTCATTATCGGATCGACCGAGGTAGCAGGGGGTTGCATGATACCGGTTTTATCTTCCGAAAATGTAATTTTCCTGGATTTATTAAGCAATCGCAGCAAATTTGTGTGCAAGCAGATTCTATTTTCTAAGTGCGTTTCCTTGGGATTTTTCCAGGGAGCGAAGATTCCTCCAAAAGAATATTATGATGGCGGAAGGTTTAGAACTGCGTAAGATACGCCAATGACTTTGTATTTTAGCTGAAAATTTATAACTGGAGTCACACATATTTATAAAAAATAATGGAACAACATTATGACAATTTTATTCCATTATTAAACTTTATAATGATCATTTCTTATGGTTTTAATATCAAAAATGGTATGTAAATGCGTTCTTTAATTTATTATCCAGTGATCCCACAAACTCCCATTCATGAGGTGTTCACAGGAGAGACGCAGACAACAGCATAAGATGAAAACATTACTCTCTGTATTTAGGATTACAATTTATAAAGGAAATGAATTTCACGCATAATACAAGTATGGAACTCATTCACTCTCTCGGTCTTATCTAAATGTCAATCATTAGTCTCGTGCATATATGAGTTGAATAGATTTCGCATTGTTCCTAAGAAGAAAAAGGAAATCAATCGTATACAATTGAATTCACACTCTACGGTAATCATCGTACACACGATGTATGAATTACAAAGTTATATTTATTTAGTTGGAAACGGCAGTATAAACGAGAATCAAGCAACGTTTTCTCTAATAATTCGTGGGCGGCATCTCCTTGGTTTTAACACCCGTTTCGACTTTATTTTCATACATCGTTCCCGTTGTACATAAGATAGTTTTTACGTCAAAATATGATCGCAAAAAAGAGGCATTTGTTCGTGAGGGATAAGCGCGTTTGGGGTGCAGCCAATTGACCCTTTGGTTATTTGGGCCATCGCAGGATTAGGGAGCGCTTCGCTCTCCACCTAAACGACAATAATTTCGGAGCCATTTGCCTCGATGCCCAACGGTTGGCAGAAAAATAGAATTGATCCCAATTGCGCTATTTTGGACGGATTTATATCCTACATATATGCATTCGGCGACATTTACTACATAAAGCCTTCGATTTAACTGTTGTCCGGTGCGACAAGTAGCGATCGAAAGCGTTAGCCTCCATGAATACGCAAAAGTACTGTGAAAAACGATTGGTTTTATAAAGGAAAAACAGTGAAATATTGAGATTACGGAAATGACAGGTACTAAATAGTGAAAACAATTTTCAAATGAAAATAAATATAAAATAGCAAACATTTCTATTATATGCTCACATCAGTAAAGGATCAACGATCCTACGCATAAGAAATTAAGTAAAATCATATGACACATATTATAAGGTGATATGAGTCGTATGCGGTGACAATCACTACACCGGAACTCTTTTAACAAATTGAATATTTGGCTTACTTAAGTTAGCACCAAATAAAAACTTTGAATAGTCTATTCTCAACGTTTTATCTTGAGTTGTAAATATATATCATTGACTCCGCCACGAAAAAATACGTCGGAAAATGAACGCATAATCAATTGCCGGAGATTTACTTTCGGAAATATTAATTACAAAAAATATGTTTTCCACACTTTTAACATTCGCTAAATTCGATAAAAAACTAAATAGAAGCTTTAATTTAGCAATAGCGTCCATCAAACAAAATTTTGAAGATAATTTACCGAATTTATCGATATAAATGTAAACTATGCGAAAGCCCAAAATAATTATCAAAATATAAATATTGTTATTTCAATGATAATAATTATTCTTTTTATAAATATTTCAACCACGATTCAAATAAATTAGAGGTCTAAAAGGAACTAAAAATAGCGGGTCTGCATTTATCGGTGAAAGTTCTAATCGCCAGTAGAGAATGAAAGATCCTACATTCAAAATTCAATTTGGAAATTTTGCCTTGTATTAGCTCTCACCCGCAGTAAGACTAATAATAAGATAAGGTCCATTTAGTTTCGTTTTAGAATCGTTCTTCTAAAACGTCGTGGAAAGCAAATAGAGCCGATATCTTTATAATTTGCATTTGCTTTCGATTCACTTTAATAATTACGGTTTGTCAGTAAAACTTCTTTCGAGGAATACATGGCGCAAGGACTTTTTAAAAGATAGCATGGTTTGGATGCTTCCGCTTTAAATTTTTATCAGCGAAAGTAAATAAGGAGGCAGGTTGGTTGAGTAAAAGGTAGAAAAAGATGAGGAACCAGAATAAAAAGCCATTTTGAGTCAATTCTTACGCACAGAATTTGTACTTTTATGATTGGAAAGAATTTAGCGAAGCGCAGTGCAGAGATGAGATGTTTTGCTAAGAGAGCCTTGATTGCACCTTTGAATGAGAGCTTTGAGTTTTACATAAAGACAATATATAGCAATAATATTATACGAAGCAAAGCTATCATATACATATTAATTGATAAACCATTTTGAGGATTTATTTTTTTTTAATCTTCCGAAACTAGAATTTTGGCAAGAAACTCAACCCAGACACCGATTAATTCATTCTAAAGGTCCGAATTTTTATTTCTTACACATTTCATATGATTTCCATTGAAAATTTGCTTTCAAAAGTCGACCAATGCGTACTATTGTATATCTTATGCGAAGGATAGTGGAGACTACGTAAAGCAGATTTGGAAGAAAAGAGAGACATTTGGGGAAACCACTTTTATGAGGCATTTCTCGGTTAGCAGCAATTCTCCATAAACTAGTATCACGACGGCGTCACAGTACCTTCAATAGAGACTGGATTCAGAGGTTATGTGATGGAAGGATGACTTCAACGAAACCAAATTGACGACAATCCCAGTATCAATAAAAATAAGAAATATTAAATTGATTATAAAATAATCTTACTAAGGTGAAGAGGGGCGGATACGTTCGTGTTAGGGAAATATAAAAAAGTAGCAGCGTTACTCAGATGACCGGTTTTCTATAAGACATTCATGGGATTTTAAGGAATTGAGTAAAAGAGGCAGATTAGTTGGGTAGGCGCGATCATAAATACAAAGTAAGTTGTATAAATCAAAAAGCACATAACCGGAAATACTCTTTTTTAAATAGAACTATTAAGGAATGGGACCGTCTACCTGCAGAAGTCTTCGAACCTTTCCCAAAAAATATTAAATGTTTTAGTAAGGGTACGAGTAAAATTAAAAGTTTGACGAATGAACCTGCCGATATCGAAATGTGAGGCAATTAGTGGATCGCCTGGTGATGGACGCTGGGGACTTGGTGGGCCGCTACGTGAAGGCCTATCAGGAATCCCAAAAATCTTACATGATACTTTTGTAATTGTAATATTTGTTAGGTAAGTTAACGTTGCACCAGTCCTTGCGACTAACAGCGACGGTTTTGAGCAATAAATAAATAAACAAATATATATGGGACCATTATGTCATCCTTGAAAATGGCAGAAGAGAGCGATTCCGCATCCACGAGGGAAGCCAAAATATAATTATATTAAAATTTGCCATTTTTCAGAGAAAATTTGAATTACGTTTGAATGAAAGTTAGAAGGAAGTCTACGCATAGAATTCGAATTCACAAACTGAAAACAATAAAAGTATGAATTATGTAAAAATTGGCGGAAATTCTGCTCCAAGGAGTTTCTTCAAGATTGAGCAAACTTTAGGACTTAATTGAGACACATTCTGACGCCCTGTTTACTCGAGCGAAACTTGACGAACTTTCGAGAGAAATTCCGCTTCAGCTGAGGGCAATTACGGAGCGCTCCATTTTTGCTCCCTTGTTTGGTTGCATTATATCGCGTCTGTTGCCTTTCTTAGGCGTCGCATCTGCTGAGGTGACCAGATTTCATATTTCGATTAACCAAGTTCCTTCGACCACTTTTTACAGCTCCAATGAAGGCGATACACAACGCGAATTTAGATAGTTTTCCAATAAGTTCTATGGTATTAGGCCGGACTTGGTGGAAAGCCATAATAAGAAATGAGTAAAGCACTTCGCAATTTCCACACAATATTATTTATTTAAAAAACGACCGGTTTCGGCTAACGCCATCCTCAGGTTGAGAGGATGGCCTGAGGATGTGTGGAAATTACGAAGTGCTTTACTCATTTCTTATAGTTTTCCAAGTTACTGTCGCCGCGATTTCTATGAAAAGCAAACAACCTTCCCTCTATTACTTGTTGGACGATACTAATATTTTACACAGTGAAAGCACTCACTCAGTAACCCTATTTTTTTCCTTGGATGCTTTTCCTGAGATCGTTATTATAGAACAAATGACGATCGTGTCCTTAGTTGTAACGTAGTAAATAGTTCCAATCTACCGCCGAAACGCCGTCCCTCGGTAGATAAAAGAACTAATTAGCGTTGTCACCTGTTCTCCTACGACCATCGTTCGGTGGTGCATTCACTCCGAAACATTAATGACTTTTTATGCACGCAAATTGAGCGGTATTAGTGAAAAATGTGTACACACTCAACGCACAGGATACACCAAATGATCACGTTTGCAAGTAACGCTGATGTTTAGCAAATGTAATTTAAGACGACATTTCTTACTACGCACTGAATTCGGATCTTTCCTTTTGGGTCACAAATACATTTTGCGTCACTTTTGACTTTTTATTGTCACGACCCTCTCTTGTGAAGGACCAGAATTCTGTTCTCCTGTAAACAATGCTTGACCAAAGATGACGACATATCCTCATCTTATTCAACTAATTTGAAAGTACAACTCGTTTGTTTGTCTCATCTTCCCTTCGAAATCCCTCAAAAGAAAATTTTGTTTTCGATGTTATTCGATGCTTTTACAATAAAACGACCACATACGTTATGAATACGCAAAAAACGACAATTTCGCGAAAATTGTCTACAAATGTCGGCATTTTAAATATAAACACATAAAAACCTCCTACCGCAATATAAACAAAAGATCAAGAGTCAGGTACGATATTCCTATATACTACAATAGCTATGGTAAACAAAATTTAGAAGTTAATGCTCCCATCCTTTTTAATGATATACCAAATGACTTACAATCATTAGAAAAAAATCAACAGTAAAACTAAAATGGTTACTGAAACTACGTTGATATAAATTAAGTTATTCATTTTTTTTTTAATCAGGCACCTGCTGACAAGTCCTAGGGATGGTCTGTCTGTATGTATACGTTTATACTACTTAATGCAATTTTGTGCAGTAAAATATTTCAATATTTATATCATATAAATACATATGATGAATTTGTCATTCAAAGATATATATATATATAGGAGTAAAATGTTGCTTGCATACTGCAAGCAGATCGAAAACACTAATTTCATATCGGCATTATATCGGGACGGTCCTCAAAAGAAAAAATAAACGATTGAAATATTCTTAGAATTCGCTTCAATTTCATCGTCTGGCATCGAACCCGAGTCTTCCTGGTGAACTCACTATGCAGCACAACAGAAGATCACCATCTCTAGCTATGTGAGAAAATTCAAGGAGAAATATTGGCTGCAACTGCCTCGAACGACGTCCTACTTTTCAATAATGTAAAAGGCTCTCTGAACTCGAATAAGGACGATCATTGTAATCTAAAACATGTATTCGAAATTTATCTATTGTTTCTATCTATGTACCGAATTTCAAGTTTTAATATTAAAGGGAAGAGGTTCAAAATAATTCTTAAAAATCGGATCAGTTACTGATTGTAGAGACGCCTGGTGTCGAACCCAGGACACATTGGTAGCTGTGAATGCACAGTTTGATTTGTAAGGACTTGATCTTATTTTCTGTAAAGTTTGAACTGGATATCATGCCGGGAAGTACCTAAAATTTTTTTCCGTTTTTTCCATAAGAAATGCATTGAGGAATGTAAATGGCCCTCTGGGATCGAACCAAGGACAATCATTGAATATAAAAAATTTGTATATGAAATATACTTATGATCTCTAACCGCATGCCGAATTTCAAGTTTCCATGGCATCGGAAAAGGTTCCAAAAGAAATCATAAAAATCCACACAATGCATTTTAAACGGCCGATTTTTGCCCCGACCTAGCTTCAAACCATGGAAAATATTCGAGAATGTCTTTTTGATTTTCGAAGGAAATGCACGGCTTCTTGCGATCCCTTGAATTTCAACTCTCTACTGTACCGGTATGTGCCTCAAAAACATTTTCGAAAATCCCCACCATGTATTCTTATGGCGAAAATCGCGAATTTGGGGCCTTCTGGAGTCGAACCCACAACACCGAGGTTCAAAGTCGGCTTTTTTCTGGTGGTTACACGTTATGGTCAATACGTCGTAAAAATTTCAAATCAGTGGCACTTGTGGAACATGGTTAGAATTTTGATCCCCAGTGAGTGAGTGAGTGTATATCTAGGTACGAGTAAAATGTAGGTTGCATACTGCAAGCAGATCGGCAATACTAATTTCATATCGGCATAATTTTGGGACGGTCCTCAAAAGATAAAAAAAGGATTGAATATATTCTTAAAATTCGCTGCAATTTTATTGTTTGGCATCAAATCCGGGTCTTTCTGGTGAACTTACTATGCGGCACAATAGAAGATCACCATCTCTAACTATGTGTGAAAATTCAAGCAGAAATATTTGCAAAAACTGCCTAAAACGACTTTCTACTTTTCACGACTGTAAATGGCTCTCAAGATTCGAACCAAGGACGATCATTGAAATCTAAAACATGTTTTCGAAATGTATCTATGATTTCTATCTACTTACCGAATTTCAAGTTTTAATATTAAATATATAATATTAAAGGGAAGTTGTTCAAATTAATTCTTAAAAATCGGATAAGTTACTGATTGTAGAGACGCCTGGTGTCGAACCCAGGACATATTGGCAGCTGCGAATGCACATAATAACTTGTTAGGATGTGATTTTATTTTATGCAATGTTTGAAGTCGATATCATGCCAGAAAGTACCAAAAATTTGTTTCCGCTATCTCCATAAGAAATGCATTGAAGAATGTAAATGGCCCTCTGGGATCGAACCAAGGACCATCAGCGAATAGATAAAATTATATTATAACATTTATTGATGTTTTGTGTCCACGTGCCGAGGTTAGGGTTTCCATGTCATAGGAAAAGGATCCAAAAAAAGTTTTAAAAATCGCCACAATGCATTTCAATCGGCCGATTTTTGCCCCGACCTAGCATTGAACCATGGACAATATTCGAAGATGTTTTTTCATTTTCGTTAGAAATACACGGTTTCTAGCGATCCCTTGAATTTTAATTCTCTTATTTTCCGGGAAGTGCCACAAAAAAATTTCGAAAATCCCCACCATGTATTCTTATGGAGAAAATCGCGACTTTGGGGCCTTCTGGAATCGAACCCATGACACCGAGGTTCAAAGTCGGCTTTTTCCTGGAGGTTACACGTCATGGCCATAACGTCGTAAAAATTTCAAGGCTGTGGCACTTGTGGAACATGGTTAGAATTTTGGTCCCCAGTGAGTGAGTGAGTGAGTGAGTGAGTGAGTGAGTGAGTGAGTTTATATATATCTAGGTATATCCGGAGAAGCGTCTACATATAATAGATATCTATTATATATAGATGCTTCTCCGGATTCATTCATATACAGTGAAAACTGCCTTAAGCGGAACCTGAGTAAAACGGAAACCTGTCTTATCCGGAAAATAATTTTGGTCCCGGCGGTCGTAATAGGGTTTTGCATGCATTGTTACCCTGTGTTGAACGGAAACTGTCAAACGCGGAAACGGAATCGATTCCCGGCCACGTGAACCTGAGCTAAGCGGAATTGCAAAGAGTAATTCCAATTGCGATCTGAATTACTTGAGGTGACTATGAAGATGCAAAGCTTTTCCATCGTAGATGTTATCCTAAATGATGAGCGTCCTAGCGTAAATATCATTTCAAGAGCTTCTTACTGGACATGGGTTCCTTTGTCTCTATGTTTATGAAAGCCGAGACACCAACACACTAATGCAATTGGGATTCTTGACCACTCCTTTTGCAGACCGAGGCATTCCTTATCCATCTCAATTTGCAGATGAATTGCTCTTTATAAACATATCAGAACAAAGGAATCATTTTCAGCTAATACGTAGGTGGGCATTTGAATTTTGCCTCTTATATTAGTGAGGATTAAATCTCGGACAGTTTACGGCGGAAAGCGATAAACATTATTATGTAGCCTTGCTCGTCTCTGAAGAAGGCGGAATCATTTTCCTACGTGCTGCTGACAGGGTAAGACCACACCAGAGTACCTTAGGTGAACTGCTGATTGGTTTCTGCAATGCCACGTAACGTATTAACGCTGAAAAATAAACTGGAATTGATCGAGTGCTTTGAACGAAAAGCTTTCCTTAAAGCAGGTAGAAGAGAGGTGTAAGTGTGGAAAGACGTAAGTTTATGAAGCAATTATTTTTTTATTTTATTTTTTTATCAATCCATCACATACAGCGAAACACCAATTTACAGTGAGGTAATAACAGTAACAATAGACGAACACGTATGACTATTCCCTTGCCAGAAATATCTGGATAGCCGGGATTGGAATCCTGGACCTTGGCGTTGGAGTATTAACATGTAGGCATGCTAACCGCGGCCGGTCCAAGAAGGAAGAGAAAATTTAGATTTTAGATTTAGATTTAGATAAATACCCCGCGAGCCGCCAGAGGCGTAAGGCAGGGGGTGTAATACACCACCATTATTCATTCCTACCTATTAGCATCTCTAATAGCTTGGGGAAAAAACGACCAAAAGTAATTTTCTCTCCTTGCGATTACTTCCCTATAACGCTTCGTCGATGCCTCTCTCGTTCGCTCCTTACTGGCACTAACATTTCACTTACTTCGTCTTTAAATTCTGAACGAATGAACTTTTCGAAAAGTTTCCGACGATATTCAGATCTTCTCATCTGTAGTGAATTCCAACTGAGGGACTCTATCATTGCCGTAACGCTGCTATCAAACCTGAAATCCCCGCAAACGAATCGGGCTGCTCTACGCTGGACCATCTCTAAATCTGAGACTAAACCTACTTCGTGTGGGTCCCAAACCGCACAGCAGTATTCAAGACTCGGGCGAATAAGAGAAAAGTAAGCTATTTCTTTGACTCTCGATGAGCATCCTCTCAACGTTCTACCAGTTAATCTTTGCATTCTATTCGCTTTTCCTATCGCATCTCGAATATGTTCTTTAAAAGATAAGTTACTGCTAAACGTGACTCCTAGGTATTTGTTGTCGTGCACTAACTCTAATGGATGACCTGAGATTTGGTACTACGCGGGAATTATGTTTGTGGAGCGCGTAAAACTCATGGCAACGCATTTGTTTTTATTTAAATCTAGCTGCCAATCTTTACACCATCCTGATATTACGTCCAGGTCGATTAAGAAAGAGTTTGAAGGAGGTTGGTCTTAAGAAACGTATTTCTTCATATCCAATACAACAATAGTTTGCAAACCAACACACCATAAAATAATTGTCATTTCTGTCTATTAATTTAGGCCTACATTTACATTCAAACTCCTCTCTGCGAATATGAAGAATTAAACAAATTAGTTTGGGACTGATTTTTGCGAGCAAGATCGAGGAATATTCCTTCATCAGGTCCAATGATGCAAGAAAAGGCATAGGAGTTTGCAGTTTCTTCAGGAAAACTTGATTTTAATGCCGCGAATGGTTGGCTGGAGAACTTCAGAGCAAGGCACAATGTTATATGAGACATAGGTATCGGCAATTCGAACGACGTGGATGTGGTAGCCGTAGAGGACTGGAAAGGCAAGGTTCAAGAATAAATTAAGACTATTAACAAATTTGATATCTACATCTGGGACGAAACTGGAATGTTTTATAGGGCATTGCTGTCTAAAATATTTTGTGTTAAAGGAGAAAACTGCTAGGGTTTTTTCTTTTCCAAGTTCTGTTTCTTGAAATTAGTGCAGAAATGGAAACAATTATCTTACATTTACGCTTATTCTTTAGAAAGGAAGCACTCGAACGAGCGTTCATCATTTTTATTAGTGGCAATATGGCTGGGGAGCTCCTAAGGCATCCTGTCATCCGGAAATCAGCTCGATCACCATGTTTCAAAAACGTTGCAATCACATAGAGAAATAATAAAGAGCATGGAACACGGCTTCAATCATAGAAGAGTAGCTGAAAAGTTTCAACCCCGAAACGTAGAGGAAAGATAGGAATGTCATACTTTTCCTCGATAACGGAACCTGTCACCCTAAAATTCGCCTTTCGAATATTTCGTGGTTGCCGGCAAACACAACTAGCATCACACAGCCAATGGATGAGGAGGTACTTAGAACGCTGAAGGCACAATATAGAAATTACATGATACGATCGTTATTGGCTGCTACAGATACTGCGAATACAGTGTCGGAGGTGATAAAAAATATCAGCGCAGGATGTCATAAATCGGATTAATTTGGCAGTAAAAGATAATAAAACATCGACTGCTCAGCAATGTTTCGCTGAAGCTGGATTTCTGTCAGCACTGGTCCCCGAGACCGGTAAAAAAAACAAATTCTATCCAATCATATCACCGATCATCACCGATCTTCTGACGAGCGATGAAGATGGCTCCATGACAGACACTATAATGGAATCTGTGAACCCTGTGAATCTGACGAAGAAGTATATGTATAACTGTAATATGTGAGGAAACAAAAAGTCCTAAAGAGAAATGTTCGTTTTTTAAAAGAATTAGCAGAATGTAGTCTTAACCAAAGTAACGCCGATTTATTTAATATTTAATATATATAATTTAATAATATAATAATAATGAGGCTATCGGCAGCGTAGAAATTGCATTATATAGGAAAAACAGACAAAATAACGGATTATATGCGCATTTTATAAATAATTTTTTATGTTACTTCAAATAAATAAATTTAACCGCAATGTGATACTGTTGTTTCATTATTCCATAATAATTTCGTCTACATAGAATATTCATAGAAAATTCATCTATGTAGAATTTTAGTAAAACCAGCCTTTTAGGCCACGCATTTTATGGGTGCAATACGCCTTTCAACGGTTTTTTGAAATGTCAGACCCTGGGTTAAGCGGAAAACTGTCTTATCCGGAAAAAAATTACGGTCCCGAGAGATTCCGCTTAACACAGGTTTCACTGTATATAGCTATATAGCTATATAGGTATATAGATAGGATACAAATTCACAGGCTAAACCACAAGCGTCATTGACTTGAAATTTTTATGACATATTGGCCATAACGAGAAACCCCCAGGAAAAAAGCGACTTTGATCCTCAGTGTCATAGGTTCGATTCCAGAGGGCCCCAAAGTCCCGATTTTTCCCGTTTGAATGCATTGCCGTGATTTTCGGGAATTTAAAAAAAATACTTTCCGGATAGGTAGAGAAGTAAAACTCAAGGTGCCTATATTTATGGTCTTGGACTTTCGAAAACATCAATGACTTTCTCAAAAATTATCCTGGGTTCGATGCTAGGACGATGCAAAGATCTGCCCTTTAAAATACATGGAAGCCGTTTTTCATTATTTTTTTAGATGCACTTATCGAAATGATAGGATTTTCTCGCTCAGCTAGATGATATATATTAACAATTTGTTTAAGAAAAAAAATTTCATAAGACCGTACTATACCTGGGTTCGATGCCAGAGCACATTAACTTTTCTCTCATAAGGAATATAAGGGAAAAGTAAGACGTTCTTTGAGGCAGTTGAAGCCAATATTTTTGCTTGAATTTTCACACATAATTAAAGATGGTAATCCTCTATTATGTTGCAGAGGAAGAATTTATAGAAAGACCCAGGTTCGATGCCGGGCGGTAAATATGTCTCCCGTTTAAAATACATTGGGTTTATATTTCATTGTTTTTTTGATGCACTTATTGAAATGTTACGAAGTTCGTAATAGGATAGAAGATGCATGGTAAGAATTGCTTTAAGAAAAAAATTTTCATAAGACCTTACTATTACTGGGTTCGATGCCAGAGCACATTAACATTTCTCTCATAAGGAATATAAGGGAAAAGTAGGACGTCGATTGAGGCAGTTGCAGCCAATATTTTTGCTTGAATTTTCACACATAGCTAGAGAGGGTGATCTTCTATTGTGCTACATAGTATGTTCACAAGTAAGAGTCGGGTTCGATCCCAGACGATGAAATTTCAGCGAATTTTAAGAAAAATTTCAATCCTTTTTTTTTCTTTTGAGGACCGTCCCGATATGATGCGGATATGAAATCAGTATTGCCGATCTGCTTGCAGTATGCAAGCAACATTTTACTCGTATATATATATATCTATTATATATAGATGCTTCTCCGGATTCATTCATATATCTATTATATATAGATGCTTCTCCGGATTCATTCATGTATCCATATATATATTCATATATATATATAGAGAGGATACAAACTCACAGGCCAAACCACAAGCGTCATTGACTTGAAATTTTTACGACATATTGGCCATAGAGTGTAACCGCCAGAAAAATTGCGATTTTGATTCTCAGTGTCATGGGTTCGATTCCAGAGGGCCCCAAAGTCTCGATTTTTCCCGTTTAAATGCATTGCTTTGATTTTCGTGAATTTTTAAAAAATACTTCCCGGATAGGTAGAGAATCGAAACTCTAGGAGCCTTTATATATGGTCATGATCTATCGAAAACATAAATTAGTTTTACGATAAATATCCTGGGTTCGATGCTAGGTCGAGGTAAAAATCGGCCGTTTAAAATGTATTGTGGCGATTTTTAAGATTTTTTTTGGACCCCTTCCCGATGACATGGAAACTTGAAATTCGGCATGGAGTTGGAGATTATAAATATATTTCATAATCAAATTTTAGATGTTCCATGATGGTCCTTGGTTCGATCCCAGGGCGCCATTTACATTTCTCAATGCATTTCTTATGGAGATAACGGAAACAAATTTTAGGTTCTTCCCGACATGCTATCGACTTAAAACTTAGCGTGATAGAAGAACCAGTCTTAACAAATCAAACTATGCATTTATAACTATCAATGTGTCCTGGGTTCGACACCAGGTGTCTCTGCAATCAGAAGTTGATCCGATTTTTAGGAATTATTTTGAAACCTTTCCCAATAATATAGAAACTTGAAATTTGGCATATGGATTGAGATCATTAATAACTTTCAGAAACATTTTTTAAATTTCCACGATCGTCCTTGGTTCGAGTCCCGAGAGCCATTTACATTCGTGAACATTAGAGCGTCTTTTGAGGCAGCTGCGCCCAATATATTTGCTTGAATTTTCACACATAGTTAGAGATGGAGAAATTCTATTGTGCTGCATAGTGTGTATCACCAAAAAGACCCGGGTTCGATGCCGGACGAATAACTTGCAGCGAATTTAAAGAATATTTTCAATCCCCTTTTTTTTCTTTTGAAGACGGTCCCGATATGATGCCGAGATGAAATTCGTGTTGTCGATCTGCTTGCAGTATGCAAGCTACATTTTACTCGTATACCTATATAGATAGATAGATAGATAGATAGGATACTTATTCACAGCCTAAACTACAAGCGTCATTGATCTGAAATTTTTATGACATATTGGCCATAACGTGAAACCCCCAGGAAAAAGCCGACATTGAACCTTGGTGCCATGGGTTCGATTCCAGAAGGCCCCAAAGTCGCGATTTTCCCCGTAAGATTACATGGCGGGGATTTTCGAAAATTTTTTTGAGGCACTTCCCGGAAAAGCAGAGAGTTGAAACTCGAGGGACCGCTAAATGCCGTGCATAGCCAACGAAAATCGGAAATACATCTTCGAATTTTGTCTTTGGTTCGATGCTAGGCCGTGGCAAAAATCGGCCGTTTAAAATGCATTACGGCGATTTTGAAGATTTTTTTTGGATCCTTTCCCGATATAATGGATACTTGAAACTTGGCACGTCAATAGATATCATGAATTTATTTCATAATCGAATTTTACATATTAGCTTATGGTCCTTGGTTCGATCCCAGAGGACCATTTGCACTTCCCAATGCTTTTCTTACGGAGATAACGGAAACAAATTTTAGGTACTTCCCGGCACGATATCGACTTCAAACTTTGCATGTAGAAAGATCAAGTCCATACAAATCAAACAGTGCATTCACAGCTATCAAAGTGTCCTGGGTTCGACACCAGGTGTCTCTGCAATCAGAAGTTGATCCGATTTTTAGGAATTATTTTGAAACCTTTGCCAATAATATAGAAACTTCAAATTTAGCATATAGATAGAGATCATAAATAATTTTCAGAAACATTTTTTAGATTTCCAAGATCGTCCTTGGTTCGAATCCAGAGAGCCATTTAAATTCGTGAAAATTAGAACGTTTTTTGAGGAAGTTTTAGCCCATATTTCTACTTTAATTTTCACACATAGTTAGAGATGGTGATGTTCTATTGTGCTGCATAGTAGGTACACAGTAAAGAGACGGGTTCGATGCCAGACGATGGAATTACAGCGAATTTTAAGAAAATTTTCAATCTATTTTTTTCTTTTGATTTCCGTCCCGATATGAGGCCGACATGAAATAGTGTTGTCGATCTGCTTGCAGTATGCAAGCAACATTTTACTCGTATCTATTATATATAGATGCTTCTCCGGATTCATTCATATATCATATATTATCATATATATATATATATATATAGAGAGAGGATACAAAGTCACAGGCCAAACCACTAGCGTCAATGGCTTGAAATTTTTACGACATATTGGCCATAACGTATAACCTCCAGAAAAATTGCGATTTTGAACCTCAGTGTCATGGGTTCGATTCCAGAGGGCCCCAAAGTCCCGATTTTTCCCGTTTAAATGCATTGCTTAGATTTTCGGGAATTTTTAAAAAATACTTTCCGGATAGGTAGAGAAGTAAAACTCAAGGTGCCTATATTTATGGTCTTGGACTTTCGAAAACATCAATGACTTTTACAAAAGTTATCCTGGGTTCGATGCTAGGACGATGCAAAGATCTGCCCTTTAAAATACATGGGAGCCGTTTTTCATTATTTTTTTAGATGCACTTATCGAAATGATAGGATGTTCGTGCTTGGCTGGAAGATGTATGGTACGAATAAGTTTCAGAAAAAAATTTTCATAAGACCGTACTGTTTCTGGGTTCGAAGCCAGAGCACAATAACGTTTCTCTCATAAGGAATATAAAGGAAAAGTAGGACGTCATTTGAGGCAGTTGTAACCAATATTTCTGCTTGAATTTGCATACGCGGTTAGAGATGGTGTTTTTCTGTTGTGCTGCATAGAAAGTATTGCCTGAAAGACCCGGGTTCGATGCCGGGCGGTAAAAATATCCCCCATATATAATACTATGGGGTATCCTTTCATAATTTTTTTATGCATTTATCGATATGTAAGAGAGCTCTTGCTTAGATGGAAGATGTATATTAACACTTTGCTTAAGAAAAAAAATAGATAAGACCATGCTGTTCCTGGGTTCGATGCCAGAGCACATTATAATTTCTCAAATAAGGAGTGTATGTGAATAGTAGGACGTCGTTTGAGGTAGTTGCACCTAATAGTTTTGCTTGAATTTTCACACATAGTTTGATATGGTAATCTTCTATTTTGCTGCATAGTAAGTACACCAGGAAGACCGGGGTTCGCTGCCGGGCGATTAAATTGCAGCGAATTCTACGAATATTTTGAATTTTTTTTTTTCTTTTGATGTCCGTCCCGATATGATGCCGATATGAAATTAGTGTTGTCGATCTGCTTGCAGTATGCAAGCTACATTTTACTCGTATATATATATATCTATGATATATAGATGCTTCTCCGGATTCATTCATATATATAGCTATATAGCTATATAGATAGGATACAAATTCACAGGTTAAACCACAAGCGTAATTGACTTGAAATTTTTATGACATATTGGCCATAACGTGAAACCCCCAGGAAAAAAGCGACTTTGATCCTCAGTGTCATAGGTTCGATTCCAGAGGGCCCCAAAGTCCCGATTTTTCCCGTTTAAATGCATTGCCGTGATTTTCGGGAATTTTTAAAAAATACTTCACGGATAGGTAGAGAAATAAAACTCAAGGAGCCTATATTTATGGTCTTGGACTTTTGAAAACATCAATGACTTTCACAAAAAGTATCCTGGGTTCGATGCTAGGACGATGCAAAGATCTGCCCTTTAAAATACATGGGAGCTGTTTTTCATTATTTTTTTTGATGCATTTCTCGAAATAATAGGAAGTTCGTGCTTAGCCGGAAAGTGTAAGGTAAGAATTGGTTTAAGAAAAAAATTTTCATAAGACCGTAATATTCCTGGGTTCGATGCCAGAGCACATTAACATTTCTCTCATAAGGAATATAAGGGAAAAGTAAGACTTCGATTGAGGCAGTTGCAGCCTATATTTCTGCTTGAATTTTCGCACATAGTTAAAGAATAATATCTTCTATTATGTTGCATAGGAAGTTTCACCAGAAAGACCCGGGTTCGATGCCGGGCGGTAAATATGTCTCCCGTTTAAAATACATAGGGTTAGTATTTCATTATTTTTTTTTGATGCATTTCTCGAAATAATAGGAAGTTCGTGCTTGGCTGGAAGATGTATTGTTAAAACTGGTTTAAGAAAACAGTTTTCAGAAGACCGTAATATTCCTGGGTTCGATGCCAGACCACATTAACATTTCTCTCATAAGAAATATAAGGGAAAAGTAGGACGTCGTTTTATGCAGTTGCAGTTGATATTTCTGCTTGAATTATCACAGATAGTTAGAGATGGTGATTTTCTATTGTGCTCTATAGTAAGTATCACCAAGAAGACCCGGGTTCGATGCCGGACGAATAAATTGCAGCGAATAATCAGAATATTTTCAATCCATTTTTTTTCTTATGACGGCCTTCCCGATATGATGCCGACATGAAATTAGTGTTGTCCATCTGCTTGCAGTATGCAAGCTACATTTTACTCGTATATATATATATATATATATATATATATATATATATATATATATATATATATAGTCTTTTTAATAAATATGTAATTGTTTTGACGTGTATGATTTTGATTTCTTTGTTAATTATTCCTTCTTCGTTTAAAAGGCACCAGCTGACAAGCCATTTTAGGCTTAGCAGTACCAATACTTTCTATTTATTTTAATTTTTATTTAACTATAGTGTAATTTTAAAAATACTATATGCAATACGTTTATCATATAAATTGTTGATTATAAAGTGAAAGATATATTTTTTTATCTGAAGGTTAATCATTATGTATATACAGTATTGTAAAGTTTATTCATTTAATTAATGTAAACTTTGAATTTGAGATTATTATTATTGGTAAAGTGTAAATGGAGTCAGGTGACAGCCAAAAACATTCTTAATTTACAAACCTTTTAACACTTAAAGTATTACATTTAAATGTCCTAAATAACATCATTATATTGACAAATAGGGTAAGGACACGCTTTTTAAAACGAACATCTTCTAGATTTAACATTATCTTAAACAACACATCCAAAACCCCTTTCATACAATACATTTTTATAATATTCTAAAACATCTAAGTTTAAAATCTTTAATCGATTAAGGTAAGGGCTTGAAGGCCTCTTCAGGTAACGTGTTCCATTCCCTTACTCCCCTATTAAGAAAATAGTATTTAGCCGCATCCGTCTTTTGTTTTCCTGATTTTAACTTCTGATCATGATCGCCGCGCGCAGAATAATTTTGCTTTTCTAATCTGTAACTTTATTCCCTCGATGCTTCGCCAGCCTTTTTACGTGAAAGATCCCTGCTATTCTGTTCAGCTTCCTCCTCTTTTCTCAAGTTTTCCACCCAAGAAATTCTAACATTTGCGTTACGCTTTCTCCCCTATTGTGTTTATTTAAACATACCTAGCTGCTTTTCTCATCACGTAATGGAGATTTAAACGCTTTAGAGACTACCTTATCAATATGATTACACCAATCTAATTATTTTGTAAATGTAACCCCTCTTTCCCTCCTCCTATTCGTGAATGTAATGTGTTTGCTCTTTTTTGCATTTATTTTCATTCCATTTTCCGTTGCCCACTTCTCAACTGCTTCATTGTCCTTCTGCAATATTCTAACATCATCCTCACCATTAATTTCCAATAAATTATACAGTCATCAGCATAGATACGGAATTTGGGCGTTATGAGCTATGGTAAGTCGTTTATATAAATAAAAAACAGTAATAGGCCGATCACCCGCAGATCAGACACAGTTCTCCTAGATTTCAGGAAAGCTTTCGACACAGTTTATCACAAAAAGCTTATCCAAAAGCTGAGTGCCTACGCGATCGACGAAAAAGTTATCACATGGACCAAATCTTTTCTAGAAAACAGATCTCAGCGAGTTGCGTTAGACGGAATTTTATCCGACGAAATATGTTTCTCATCAGGAGTTCCACAAGGAAGTGTTCTTGGTCCGAGTTTATTTCTAATTTACATTAACGACCTCGTAGATAACGTAAAGAGTAATATTAGATTATTTGCCGATGATACCCTGATATACAGTGAGATTTCGTCAGAAAACGATTGTAATATACCTCAAAACAACCTGGACGTAATATCAGGATGGTGTAAAGATTGGCAGCTTGATTTAAATATAAATAAATGCGTTGCCGTGAGTTTTACGCGCTCCACAAACAGAATTCCCGCACAGTACCAAATCTCAGGGCATCCATTAGAGCTAGTGCACGACAACAAATACCTAGGAGTCACGTTTAGCAGTAACTTATCTTTTAAAGAACATATTGGAGATGCGATAGGAAAAGCAAATAGATTGCAAAGATTAACTGGTAGAACGTTGAGAGGATGCTCATCGAGAGTCAAATAAATAGATTACTTTTCTCTTATTCGTCCGAGTCTAGAATACTGCTGTGCGGTTTGGGACCCACACGAAGTAGGTTTAGTCTCAGATTTAGAGATGGTCCAGCGTAGAGCAGCCCGATTCATCTGCGGGGATTTCAGGTTTGATAGCAGCGTTACGGCAATGATAGAGTCCCTCGGTTGGAATTCACTACAGATGAGAAGATCTGAATATCGTCTTAAACCTTTCGAAAAGTTTATTCGTTCAGAATTTATAGACGAAGTAAGTGAAATATTAGTACCAGTAAGGAGCGAACGCGATCTCCGAGAGGCATCGACGAAGCGTTATAGGGAAGTAATCGCAAGGACGGATAATTACTTTTGGTCGTTTTTTCCCTAGGCTATTAGAGATGCTAATAGGGAGGAATGAATAATGGTGGTGTATTACACCCCCTGCCATACGCCCCTGGCGGCTCGCAAGGTATATATCTATATCTAAAATCTAAAAAATTCCATTTTAAGAATCAGTAATTAATGACGGTTAAGATTCTATGGCTCCGAATTCGGAACAAAAAAACTCTTAAATCAACTTCGTGGGGGAAAAGTTGTTGAAAAAAGAGAATGTTGCGGATTGGAAGAATAACCGCAGTTATGGAGCATAGTCGATTTTGGAAGAACATAATATTTACTTCGATCCATATAAGTTCTTGTTTATTTGGACCGGAAAAATTTATTGGGAGCAATCCTCTTCCATCATTCGTCCATTCCCGATGTGCCACTCCTCAGAACATTGTTAAACGCCGACAGGTACGTTCAAGCAGATATCAGAATTTAAATAGTTATCAGTGACAGTTATTTCGTACTAGAACTAAAGGAATTTAGTTAGAAATTTCCGAAACAGACGATAGAAATGTTTTTGTTGTCTTTGAATAATTGGCATTTAAACCACGGGGATCAAATGTCTATATTTCAAAAGACAGATCTTTTATTTCAAAACCCCTTAATATTTAGGAAAGGGTTAAAGGTACTTTGCACGTAAGGGCGCGCACCCAGGAAAAAATCCCAAGGAAAAACGGACTTGAAAAAAGTCAGACGAGGCCGGGGTCAGACTCTTTTCATTTCCGTTTTTTCTTGCCCTTAATATTTATTCATTTTCACATTTTTTCTATGCAATCCGACTTTTCAACAGCAGCTTCCCTTTAAAGCGGTTATAATATTAATTAAAAGCCTACCTAATGGAAAAATAATTAATCTAACTCGCAATAAAACAAATTCCTAATAAAATTAAATCTTTAAATCATTTCAATATATCCTCTAAGAGACATTTGACTTCATTCATGTGATATTTTGCACTTTATTTACGGTTTAGTATAATTTAAATATTAATAAATTGTTAGAAGAGAAGCGTATTCATTATCGTTACTAATATTTTTCTTTTATAGTCATTAAATGTTTTAGATATCTTAAAAACAATATTTGTGAGAACAAAAGGGCTGGACGAATCTTACAGCTGAACTTAATGAATACTGCGTAGATAATTTTCTAATTTTTGATGATTTAATTTATACTCATACGCATTTTAAGAAGTTGATGTCATGGTATTGAGATGAGTAAATCATTCTTAAGGACTCTCAGTTAATGACAGACATTCTAAACAATCGGGCGTTATTCAAATCATGGGAGCCAGGAGATATCAGTAGAAGATTTGCAATAAGATTACTGAATTAAATTACTGCTACATCATTTACCCTCCATTTTTGCTGGGAAACACGGTGACCATGACCAGTTAGTCCATTGGTACAATACATTTGAATGGCTTCGCTCCAAAATAGTGCCTCCAAACAAAATCAATATCATCGCTCTACTCCATCAAAATTCGCCAGTGTTTGCTTTTTTCCCCCGAATATTCCTTCATTACCACTGCATTTTCAGACGGGAGAAATTATCGCCGCAAGCAAATAATGCGCGCACGAATTAAGAAACATGAATTGCAATGAGAGCCGTTTTGCATTGATTGGAAACGTCGACTGTTCTAGAAGGACAACAAGATGGAGATCCATTTGATAATGGAAAAAATGAAACGGATAAACAATGAGAATTCCTTCTAAAGGCGGATTAAGAAAGTGAAAAATACTCATACAAATAAGAAGTATTTCAACAGTACGTACACTGAGGCGCGAATATAGGGCATGAAAAGAGAACGCATAGGAAGGGTATTTGAAGTACGAGGGGATGAAAATGGAAGAGAAATGTAACTTTTTCGGATTCGACACACTCAAAGTTGATTAATTTATAGAAAATCGTAGAAAAGCGATATAGTTAAGGATTACAGCAAGAAAAGGAAGTACTTTTATCGAAACGAGCACAGATAAATGACAAAAAATACTAACAAAAAACATTCTTCAAATGACAGTTGTTGAAAAGATGAATCGATTTCAGTCGAAATTAAGATCAATTCTCTAAACGTGACCGAACGGATAAAATTCAACGGCTCATTAGTCTCGTTCCGCACTTTTGATATCGTTCATTTATTTAGCCAACTATAAATGGCAAAATTAGCCGACAAGATGACTATATAGACTGTTTGTACACTTTGATAAAACTGAAATTTGTGGCAACAAACACGTTGAACATTTCCGATTGGATGGAATGAGAGCTTAATAAACTCAAGCTAAGACGACTAAAGCACCGGCAATTGTTTAGCGATATTCCGTGGCAATATTTGTAGAAATTGATTGCTATGGCTTTATTTGAGGTACTGATGGACAAGTGCTATTAAAACAACACAACACAATGCGATGATATAACAATTAGTTCCACAGAGAGGCTATAAAAGGCCGTATTTATAGAAAGCAATACATTTAATATAATCCGCACCGAAATCTATTTAAAAAATGATTGGAAAATAAAAGCGAGGCATGATCGTGAGATTCAGTCCAAATGATAGGATAAAAGTTTATTCTTCTAAACTGTGATGAATGGAAAGCCTACATGCAATTTAGTTGATTCGAGTTTTAAGGAAAGATAAACGAAAAATAGAAATATCGCCCGTTTCTGTGGACAAGTTCCCTTCACCCACCATTCCCATCCATTTTTGCCTTTTAATACTCCTCGCAAGATGGCTGTCACTAGCCGAAACTACGTAGTTGCCAACGAAACCTTATGTTGATAGTAAAAGTTACTTGCGTAATTTGTTTAACCTTTGTTTAATTAAAAATATTTTAGTTAAGTCGGAATTCCACAAAATGATGGCCATCTCCGTGAATTTTAGTAGAAAAAAGCCTAATTTCATACGTTTTGAGAATTCACTTTCCACTGAATTCCGCTTTCTTGCATCTCCAGTAATGAAGACCTCAATTGCTTCAACCCGCTGTTCAAATTCAAATCTGACTTATTTCTTTTATGTTGATACATAACGCTGCGGATTATTTTAAGAATGGGCATTCTAGTTCTAAACGGCATTTAATAACAATTCCCCATTCGTGGTTATCCATTGGGAGCGCCACAGTACGTGAATGCGGCCGTGGGGCCCTGAAAGGTCCTCTGCCACGGAGGGCCTTCTTCAGCTGCTGATTATCAATCGATTTGGAAAAGGCAAAGTGATCTCAATTCATCACTGGAATTAGCGTTTGAATTGATCCATTACTTGTGCGGATAATAAACGAGATGAAGTTGAGCAAACAAAAATTCGCTACAGTTATTGAAAGGCCTAAATGGTGACCGCCGAGATAAAGATTCTAATACAAAATAAGTTAAATCCATCATTTGTTTATTTACATCTGCAAGTTGGCCTTCCGTTGGCATAACATATTAATTAAGAGATTGGTTGGCATTCGCCCAAAGACGGGAATACACCGAAATTCTCCCGAAGGCAAAAACGTAGCAAATCAATTTCTTATTTAAAATGAAGAGCATTAACGAATATCACCACCGAATAAATTCTGCTAAGACTTAACGCATTGGAAAGATTTAAATAATACGAGTAAAATGTAGCTTGCATTCTGCAAGCAGATCGACAGCACTAATTTCATGTCGACATCATATCAGGACGGTCATCAAATGAAAAAAAAAAGGATTGAAAATATTCTTAAAATTCGTTGTAATTGAATCGTCTGGCATCGAACCCGGGTCTTCCTGGTGAACTTACTATGCAGCATAACAGAAGATCTTCATCTCAAACTATGTGTGAAAATTCAAGCAGAAATATTGGCTACAACTGCTTCAAACGACGTCCTACTTTTCCCTTATATTGCTTATGAGAGAAATTTTAATGTGCTCTGGCATCGAACCCAGGAACAGTACGGTCTTATCTAATTTTTTTTCTAAAACCGATTCTTAATATACATCTTCTTGCAAAGCGTGAACTTCCTATCATTTTGATAAGTGCATAAAAGAAATAATGAAAAACTACCTCAATGTATTTTAAATGACAGATTTTTGCATCGTCCTAGCATCGAACCCAGGATATTTTTTGTAAAAGTCATTAATGTTATCGATAGATCCTGACCATATCTATTGGCTCCTTGAGTTTTCATTCCCTATCTATATATCATTCCTATCCGGGAAGTATTTTCTTTAAATTCTCGAAAATAAAAGCAACGCATTTAAATGGAAAAAATCGGGACTTTGGAGCCCTCTGGAATCGAACCCATGACACTAAGGTTCAAAATCGCAATTTTTCTGGCGGGTACACGTTATGGCCAATACGTCGTAAAAATTTAAAATCAATGACGCTTCTGGTTTAGCCTGTGAATTAGTATCCTATCTATCTATCTATCTATATGAATGCGAGTAAAATGTTGCTTGCATACTGCAAGCATTTGAAATGTATTATTAATCTTTATTCACATGCCAAGTTTTGTGTTTCAATGTTACCGGTAAGAGTTTAAAATAATTTTAAAAGTCGTAGCATATTCTTATTTTTGTAAACGCCTGGTGTCGAACCAAGGAACTATTGGCAGATGCGAATAAACAAAATAACTTGCTAGAAACCGGTCTTAATTAATGCAAAGTTTGAAGTCCATGTCGTACCGGGAAGGTCTGAAATAAGACTCCATTATCCCCATCTGAAATGCATTGGGTAGTGTAAATGGCTTTCTGGGATCGACCAAGGACGATCAAGGAATCTTAAAACAAAGTATTTGAAATATATCAATTATCTCTATCTATATGCCGAATTTAAAATTTCTATATTATTGGGAAGGGGTTCAAAATAATTCTTGAAAATCGGATCAGTTACTGATTGTAGAGACGCCTGGTGTCGAACCCAGGACATATTGGCAGCTAAGAATGTACAGTATGATTAGTTAAGATCTGATCTTATTTAATGCAAAGTTTGAAGTCGATATCATACCGGGAAGTACCCAAAATGTGTTACCGTTATCCCCATAAGAAATGCATCGTGGAGTGCAAATGGCCCTCTGGGATCGAACCAAGGACCATCAGCGAATACAAAAAATTTGATTATGAAATATATTTATGATTTCTAACCCCATGCCAAATTTCAAGTTTCCATGCATTCGGAAATGGGTCCAAAAAAATCTTTCAAATCGCCACAATACATTTTAAAGGGAATATATTTGCCATGACCTAGCGTCGAACCAAGGATACTCTACGAAGATGTCTTTTTAATTTTCGTTGGATATGCACGGCTTATTCCTCGAATTTCAACTCTCTAATTTTCCGGGAAGTGCTACAAAAAAAAATTCGAAAATCTCCACCTCTATCTATATGGGGAAAATCGGGACTTTGGGGCCCTCTGGAATCGAACCCATGGCACTGAGGTTCAAAATCGCATTTTTCTGCCGGTTGCACGTTATAGCCATTACGTGGTAAAAATTTCAAGTCAATGACGTATGTGGTTTAGCCTGTCAATTAGTATCCTATCTGGCTATATATATGAATCCGGAGAAGAGTCTATATATAATAGATATGAATGAATCCGGAGAAGCATCTATATATAATAGACTATAGGCATTTAAAAATATTATTCCATAAGCAGATATTCATGTGAGTAACTAAATAAAAACCTCATCATAGCATTCAATGCACTCTCAGACTATGAGTCATCGGTCCGAAAATGATTACGTTACTCTGATGAACATCGAGGACTGCTTCAAAACATCACTAAAATGGGTGAGGCAAACATACGATCGCCGTTGAAGTGAACGGGAGTTAACGCCTGCTAATGTGAAGAGGTCCCTTCCTTTATTTATAGACCGACCTCCTTGTGCTCAGTTGTCAAGTACATTTACAAAGAGAGAGATAAGGAAATTGCGAAGAAGAAGCGGGCTTATGTCCAACCTGCAATCGGTGAATAAACGAAGGTTCGAGGGAAAATAGTCAAAAGTAGAACACGAAGAAAGGGAAATGCCAAAGGAAAAGAAAATAGAGCGAAATACACGTATGAGTGAAGGCACAAAGAATTCCTTTTTGAGAATTTTAATTAAACGACCGTAAGGGGGGTTTGTAAGGCACGAAAATGGGAGAAACTGTTTGATCCCGAAAAATTATCTCCGTCCTCCCTCGACAGAATTATTTTCCCTCTAAACGACCGATTTAAAAGAAAGACATCGAATTAAACAGTCAGGATTGATTCCCTACACCCACGCGCAGTTAAACTAATGTAAGAAGGAAATCTGTCTGAGACCAAGGAGGAAGTATCTTTTATCTCCAGTTGGTCACATTTGGTAAACATATTCGACCTTCCGAATGCGCTCGCTCGGGTCTATCGCAATCCAATTAAGACTAATTCTAAGAGAAACTTCGATTCAAACCTTTACAAATAAGACAATAAGTGATTCCGAAGAAGAACAAGCGTTATTTTCTGTTATAAATTCTTTATCTAGGGAGTAGACGACTCTTTGTGTTTACATTTTGTGTTTAATGGAGCGAAATAGCTTTCGCTATTAACAGATTTGCCCGAATTTCCTGAGACCGATTTTCGAGTTGAACATTTCCAGAAATTCTATACACGCTATTTTACCAATTCCTTCTAATTTCATCATCTGAGTTAATAACTATTCCAATGCCGACTATTCAGATATCAATAACAACGCACGCATAATTTAATTCTTACACCATTTTATCATCTAACAATATTAAAAATACATATGTAAATATTTAAACTCTCATTCGTGAGCTCAGAAACAGGAAATAGTTTGGAAACGAAAGTTTTGGCAGTAATTAAATCCCGTTTAAATCAGCGGTTCGTGAAATATTTTTCTTAATTTAAAATCAGAATATAAATTTTTATACATTAAACTATTTTCTTTTGTACGAACTTATCCGTGAAAAGAAAACTCTAGCTAATTTCCATCTTCGCAATATTTTTACGTTTCCAAATAATCGATATATACTTGAATACGATGAATGAGGTATCGATGCAGGTAAATTTCACTTCTAGAGTTAAAATAGACTTGATTAATGCAATAAGTAGGCTGTCTCGATATCTGAAATGAGGGAGCGCATTCATCAATAAGAGGAGCGGTGAGGAGCTCATCTTCCCTTTGATATTTTGGCTGCGCGGAAATAAAGGTTTGTCTGCGCCGATGAAAGCCCTCAAGATCCTTTAATCCTGTGAGGGAATTACTCGGTGGTTGCATCAAAGCGCTTTAATTAATCGGAAGCTATTAGGTTGTTCGTAAAAATAGCGAAAGATGGCTCTGAAAGGTAACGAATCAATCGAAGTCCATGGTGTGTGTGTTCCACTTGTTAATGAATTAGTCCTTCATTCCTGTATGCATTTGTCCTTTTCTCTGCGAGAACAGAAGTCTCCCTTTTCTCATCCATCCAAAATGGACATTGCATGCGCTATTCGGGCCAATGAAACCATCATTTTATTTCCCTGAAATCGAATCGCGCATTGGGAAAATTTTTCCTCCGTTTGCGGAAGACGTAATGTCCGACCGATCAGACAATGGGCGTAAAATGTGAGAAATCTAAGGCGTTTTAAGAAAACCTTTTGTCCCTTCAAGCGAACGACAAATCAACAAAAAGAAGCCATTCACACCCCCTGCCGAAAGAGGATATGCTCTGTAAAGGTGACTTCTGCTGCCCCATTGGTGACTCCTATAACAGAAGGAAAAAGATTAGCTATCCGCATTTCCTTGGGAATTCTTCAAGAGGAGTCTAGAAATGTAAACAGTACGACCCTTGATCGAAGCTCTTCACAAAACGAGCAAACCGGACAAACCTGTTTGTTGTAAACAGCAATAACACCTTGAGTAGTGCCTATGCTGAATAGACCTCATGCTGTTTGTTGAAAGTGTGAAGGATGAGATATTTGGGAAAAGAAAAAACTTATCTAGAGTGGAGAAAAGGTAGGAAGAGTGCAGTTGTGTGGAGATGTGAATATGCTACAGTCAATATCTTATTTATAGTAAGATTTAATTTAAAAAATAACAAAAATATATGAAATACTGGATTTACTAAATATATCACTATTTCCATTGTATTATCTTCCTTCAGCAAATCGATTACAACGTCTGCAACGATGCTCTTTCTTTGAATCAAAAGAGCCTTGAGTCTTAGAGAATATAAATGAACCACAAGTGTCCTCAATCCCTGCTCTACGTAGCGCGAATTCTTCTTCAATATGAATGTATGTGCTAGAGGAAGCTGAGTTTTTCACTAAACTGTGCCTTCAGGGTATTAATGTAAATTTACGTCAAGTAAAATAATAAGAAAGACTTTCTCTTTAATTTAACATTTCGATCCGGAAATATTTCATTCTTCGATGATACGCAGCTTCGGCTGGTTTCCGAAGAAAAAGGTTTATCATTGTCAGACGCAGCCGTTAAACAAAACAAAACATTAGTTCTAAATCTTTACTAGACAATCGGTATACATTATACTCCACAGTTTATAAGATGATTTTTCATTGTATTTAATAATTATATTCCGAAACTCCTGGAAGCCTTTCATTTCAAAATATTTAGAAAGGGACACAAATTATAAAAATTAATTTTATTCAAATCTTCATAAAGATCCTGGGTCCGACACCAGGCATCTCTACTATTTAAAAAGTATGGCGGAAATTTCAAATTATTTATGATATAGTTTTGAAAACATTTTCAGCTACATCCCTGTAAGATAGGAATCCAAAATCATATTTCTCAGAAAAAACGTTAATTTCTCATTTTTAAAATAAATTGCAGCGATTCCTAAGAATATTATCAATTTCTAAATTTTTTAGGGACCTTATCGATATGACATCGACTTGAAAATTGTGTCATTGGTATGCAGAATGTGATGCAATTTGTGTGATTTAGTGTGTGTACACAATTCCCTAACAACAACGGTGATTGTTGAAATAAACTCTCTTACGAATACACTGAAAAGATAGCCTCTTAGGGAATGTACAGGGAAGAAGAGCCGACATTTAATGGACATAAAACCATTACAGTCAAATTAGAACCGGAAAAGGGCACGACCTTGCAAAAGGTCATATATGGCTGATTTTTAAAAAATGTTTTTAGGACCAGTGGTATGAAACCGACCTTCGGACGACCTGTGCGGGATGAGCAATGTCCGACAACCATCGTAATTTAAACTTAAACGGGCAAATAGTATATGATGACCAAGGAAAAGCCTTTAATAGTTGGTTTGTGAACCAATATATAGATGCCGATGAAGAGAGACAATTAGGAACGGTTTCGCGTATATTAGGATAAGTGATTGCGAGAACTATAAGAGCATAATAAGTATTCGAAATCATAAGGGCCGGATGGAGGCGAGGCTAGGAGGAGAGGCCGATTCACGATGCCACTAAATAATGGAAAGACTTCAGACTGGAAGTGCGCAGTACCGATTCACAAAAGGTGTACAAACATAAATAATTACAGGCAGATTAGTTTAACAAGTGTGGTCCCTAAACAGATGGAAAAGTTAGCGGCTAACTGCATTCGCAAATTTTGGGATTCAAAAAATTTCCTAAGTAATGCCCAGCACAGCTTTCGTAAAAATTATTCACGTGATACGAAACTAACGGCATTTAAGCAGGATGTCGCCGAGGAAATATTATATAGCGAAATAGCGAGATATATATATATAAGCGAAAAATAAAAAAGGTACAGAGAAAGACAGCAAGATTCGTCTTAGGCAGATATGCAAGGCTTGATAGCGTTACTCAGATGTTAAAAGAATTAGGTTGGGAAAGTTTAAAGGAGCGGAGATTAAAGAAAAGGCTAGCTATATTTTTTAAAGTATACACAGGAGTTAAATCGTTAGAGGAATTATCAAAGAAAGTCACTATGGCAAAATTTCATGGCAGAAAAGACCATAGACATAAAGTTAAATTGATAAAACAGAGAACAAACATTAGTAAATTCTCTCTTCTAAATTGTGCTGTTACGAATTGGAATGATTTGCCTGCAGGAGTCTTGGAGCCCTTCCCAAAACATCACAGGGAGTTTGTAAAAAGATTCGCGCGGCTGATGCGGAGGGCCGAGCCGAGCCAGAAAGAGTTCCTTGATTTAGGTAACCCTTATATCAACGAAATTAAAGGAAAAAACCTTCGTACTTCTTCTACCGTTTAGAAGGAGATATAATACAATATTTATTCACGACATAACCCAAATACAAATGAGCACGGCAAAATAATCTTTATTTTCCAAACAAAAGGACAAAATTTTAATGTGGATTTGAATGCCTGTTATGCGACGCACGAATGGGCTTCGAGGGTTAGACTTGATATAACAAGGTCTTCCACCAATCTCCAATTGAATTATTTCAATACGTTTTTGAGGTAAAAGAATATTAAGAAAAATGAAACATAATAAGTGTCAACCGATACCAAAATGGAGTGAATATAATACAAGAGAACGACATCTCTGTACTGTTTCAAGAGTCATAAACAAAACTACAAGATTATTAAAATGAAATACTTACAATTAGTACTATGCACAGAAAATTTAATGTACGACCAGTTCCACAAGTTAACTCAGGTGATCTTCCTATATAGTACTACGTATTTCATTTTAACAATGTCTTTCCACCAATGGACGCCTTCAACCATCGATTTCATTTCACAACTACAAGAGTCAAACGAAGCGTTATGCAGTCGCAATATTTTTTAAAAATTAGCAGTTTGAAGATCGATGTTTAATATTAAAATAGAAAATATTATTAAAATAGAAAATAATTAATTAAAATAGAAAATTTATTCTGAGTCCGTCCTCAGGAAAAAATAGTATCTTTCCCTCCGAGTTTCAAATTTATCTTCGATTAACTCTCGTTTATCATTATCATGATATAGAACCATAATCTTCCATTTGCATCGAAAACGGTTCAACTTCAAATGGATGTTGATTCCAGGGCTACCAAACCAACGGAATTTTTCGGTGTTTTGATATACTTCTCACATCTACGTGAGAACTTACATTGTCAACGGCCCAAGAAAAGTCAGCGGCGTTCACTCCACGCATGCGAATCAAGAATAGCTTTATTTGCTAGCAAATTGGCTGCTGGACAGCGATCAATTCCTCACTTGCTCTCCTAGGCGGAGAATGCAACAACTTAGTCCATCCGAGTCCATTCTTCAACAAAATTTTCTTTTTTCCGTCGATTGCGATAGTTTCTCATTGAACAGTTTACCCTACTGATGGAATTGGTGATGATGTCCTGATTAAATGCAAGCGCTCTGAATGTATCCAAAATATTCTCTTACATAATTTACTTCTTCTGGATGGAAAACAAACTCAACACGACAACATTCTCTCCATAAATAACCTGTTTCTTTCGATGATTTCCTTTGATTCTTCGTTTGAGGAAATCCACTCATAATAATACGCTCCGTCCAATGGGTTCATATAAAGTCGCTGTGGCCAAAGTGAGCGTTCGTGCAAATGAGAATAAATGAATGGAGCACTCGACCAATGTGAATAAAGGCTGAATTGATGATTTCATCGAACTTATGGAAGTATTGTTAAAAGTGCTTCCACAGCTTAGGTCATTTCGCACATTGGCTCCCACCGGGATTCGAACCCTCTTCCACCAAAGGCGCTGTCCGCATGACTATCCGGGAACTACCTGAGCTTATAAAAAGATGCGAATGATTGATGTGAAGGTCAATGATTCGAAAGAAAGAAAAAGATAGGCGGTCGATGAGTGAATACAGCTTCGAAAAGGCATGAAGATGTTTTAAATCGCGAAGTAAATCCTCTCTGTTAAAGGCTTAGCTTAAATTTCCGCTGGGATGTCCATTTACTGATATCAATATACCATTTTCCTCACTCCCTCTAGTCTTCATCAATACGAAAAGCACATTTTGGGCGTTTTCCCTTCATCAGAGGGCTTATCGATTGGGCGTCCTAGAGGCTGCTGCATTCTCTGGACCATACGTCACGGCCATTTTTACCATTTCCGTCCCACGCTTTATCGTAAATCTTAAAGGGGAACTATTACCGCGCAATCGCTAAACATTTCCAGAAAACTAACGCTGTTTTTATTATTAGTTCTTGCAGACATGTCAAGATAAATTAAATGTTTACTGATAGATTTTTCACACAGGATAGGGAAAGTATATCCTTCATTCACCTAAGTCGCTACCATGCCAACGGCTGTGATATTGTTGGAGTGAATTATGCCGTTCGAACGAAGCAACGCCCCATCGAATGCACTGAATCGTATGCACTCGCTCAAATACACTGTCCATTTCTTAGCCATTGCTAGCTTCGAGGTTCCTTCCTTCTGATATTATTACAGAGAGTTTTCTGATATGGTGTTCAGCTTATGAAATAGCTTATGCGTGCACCAATTGTCTCAGTTTTCCATTGCTAATTAAAGAAGTATTTTCACTAAGGATGCATTTTTAAATCAGTTACATATAACTGGATAAAGATCTGTAATTTTTAGATACGATAAGCGGAGCAACTACCAATGTGATTGAATAAATTAATGGCGGAATATTCAAATAGATTACACAGAGGAATTGGGAAGATTTGTACAATTAAATTTACATTTAAACCCTGCAATCCGCCAGTGGCCCGTGGCAGGGGTTGTACAACACCGACATCCCTATCTAGCCTAGAGAGCTATTAGCTTCCCTACTACTTCGCGGGAAAAACGACCAAAAGTAACCATCTGTCCTGGGCAACTACTTCCCTGTATCGCCGTTTTGTTTTCTCCCGAAGATCGCGTAAGTTTATAACTGGGATAACAATATCAGTTATCTCCTCCCCGCAATCGGTAGTGATAAATTTATCAAAATGCTTCCGTCGATATTCTAGTCTTCTATCACTAAGAGAGTTCCATCCGAGGGATTCTATCATAGCCGAAACACTACTGTCGAATCTGAAATCACCCTTGACGAACCTTGCTGCTCTATGTTGAACCATCTCGAGATCGGAAATTAATCCTACTTCGTTAGTATCCCAAATCGCACAGCAATATTTAAGTAGAGGTCGACTTAGGGAAAAGTACGCTATTTATTTTACTTTAGATCAACATCCACTCAGAATTCTATTGGCTAACATTTACATTCTATTCGCCTTTCTTATTACGCTTTGAATATGCTCTTTGAAGGAAAAAATACTACTGAGCATAATTCCTAGGTATTTATACCACCACGAGCTCCAAGGGATTTCCTGACATTCTATAAGGTACGCAGGTAATGTTGTTGGACCGCGTGAAAGTCACGGCAACACACTTCTTTACATTCAGCTCGAGCTGCCAATCACTACACCAACCCGAAATAATATTCAGATCGTTCTGCAAAAAACTAGTCATCTTGAGTTAGAATCTCTCTATACACAACAGTATCATCAGCAAATAGCCTAACCTTGCATTTAACATTATCCACGACATCGCTAATGTATATAAGGAACAAAATTGGTCGTAATACACTTCCCTGTGGAACACCGGATGTGATGTTAACCTCATTAGATAAAATTCCGTTTAATGCAACTCGTTGAGATCTATTTCCGAGAAATGATTTTATCCATTCAACAAATTTTCCGTCAATCCCATTAGCCATCAACGTATGAATTAATTTTACATGCGATACTCGATCGAAAGCTTATCTGAAATCTAGGAATATGGCGTCTGTTCTTATACTCTTATCAGCTGCTCTAACTACATCAAAAAGGGCCAACTGGGTATCACATGACCTACCTTTACGGAAACCGTGTTGATATCGACTAATTAGCCACTTGTCACTTAGGAAACGCAATATTGAACTCGCCATGATGTGCTCGTTAGTCTTACATCTTTTCGTATCTTTATATTTACAGATTCCGGGATGCTACCAAAGAAATCGCTATTTTTAATTGATGCTTTGGATACGATTGCATCCATAATCACCAAATATTTACAGGACTTAACACCTAATCCAAGGATATATATTTCAAAATAAAATTTAGAAAATAAAATATTCAACGAAAATGAATTCCACGCCCTTTTCTTTTAGAGGGTACTTTAGTTTGGAGTCGAACTGATTTTATCATTGGGATGTAAATATGGCGTCCAGCGAAAGATGCAGCCAAAGGAGAGCGAAACGGGAGAAATGCTGTAGACGCCGAATGTACGGTGTCAAAGAGACAAATGATACAGATAAGTAGAATTACTTGAAATAACAGCGACTTAATTTTTTAAAAATATGTTTTCTCACGATGAATCAGTAGTCTCTAATTCAGAATCCTAAATGTAGCTTTTTTAACAAAAGCTACATTTAGGATTCAGTTATACAGTTGTGTTGCAGATTGCCTTCAAACAAATACATTTAAATGTAAATATTTCATATGCATTAATACCCTAAAAGACGCCTTTCGGCTTGGTGTTGTAATCAACAATTATTTGAATATCTTCTGCTCTTTCGGCAAATCTGAAGAACTGAATCTAGTTGCATCGACACGGCCTCCCCGCAGCTGCATTTCCCCTTTTTTGTTTACAGTTAATTATATACACAAAAATTACTCATAAATAATATAACTATTGCTGAAATATATACATTCCTAATATGCTAAACTCATAAAGATTATCATAATTCCTTCATGGTAATGTGAGAGTCATCTTTCTGAATAAAATACAGTAGAACCTCGATCTATCGTTTTTGAAGGGACCGAGAGAAAAAGACGATGAATGCGGGAAAACGATCAAAACGGGAAATGTAGACTCAGCTCACGCTATTAAAATGAATACATAACGAAAGTTTATCCAAAGAAAACCCCTAATGATTTCGAAAAAGAACGTACTGAACTCCTAGAGACGGTATGTGCAAACAGGGTGAAATATGCCAGTAAACTGAGATAGACAAACAGGGCTCGTACGCGCACCCATGTGAAAGCTCTCCAATAGGATACGATGTATTAAAACAGCCCCGGATGTGCTAAAAAAATCGGCCGTTTTGAGCAAGTGCTACTACAGCCTTAAAAAAAAGTTCCTGCCAAGCTCTCAAAGAAAATTTTTGTCGCAATTCCTTATACATTGTCTTTCTTCCTCGATTGGGCCAAAAATCTGAATGATGGATGCGGGAAAATAATATTTCGATGAACGATAGATGCGGTATTACTTTACATGTCTCCTTATGGGCCTAAGTCGGGACTATAGAAAATAAACGATAAATCCGGGAAAACGACAAATGCGGGAACGATTGATCGGGGTTCTACTGTAATTATAAAATTTTGTCATTTCCATAGGTTATAAAACTTTGTTCGCAAAGGGGCGTTGCGTAGGAAACAACTATTAATGAACATGTAAGGAAGAAAGAGGTTGGGCATGCGGTTGACCGTTCATGAAAATTTTGTTTGTGAAGAAAATTTATATTTAAGTACACTAGGGGTTGGATTGTTCTTTACTATGACTTTAAATTATAAAAACGCAATATCAGCGAGTAACTGATTAGGCGTAACTCTGGCGTATTAGGGGTAGAGAAAAGGAGAGTCGTGGGCTATTTAAACTGCACTATTTGATTGGTAACCGAAACTGGATCTAAAATATCGGCTGGATATTTCTATCAGTTCATCGAACCATGTATTCACAAATTCACTTTGGTTTAATTAACAAGATCAGGAACATCATCGATGCTATAAACTGTAGCTTCTTAAATCAGAGCGATTACGAGACCGATTGTGAAACATTAGGATAGCTGTTTCCCATAATCGTATTAAGCTCTGGACAACGGCATATAAAAGGAAACATAAATCCATTAAAACCACGGAAAGATATTAGCAGAAAGTGTCTTCCTACATTTCTGAAAAAAAAAGATTTCGAA
The DNA here is from genome assembly GCA_947579665.1 of Sympetrum striolatum. Classification (NCBI taxonomy): domain Eukaryota; kingdom Metazoa; phylum Arthropoda; class Insecta; order Odonata; family Libellulidae; genus Sympetrum; species Sympetrum striolatum. Next base: position 90,517,146 of record OX388350.1, read on the forward strand.
AGGGATTGCCTTCAAAAATATACATCTCATTAACTCCACCCAATAATGGTACTCTTTCTTCCTGAGCTTGATCGGCTCAGTGGATTAATTCGAAATGCGTGCAACTCATTAGAGCGAAATCAGGCCCATTTTATTTCCGCCGTCAATCAAAGAGATCGCCAGAGGAGATATTGGAGCAAACAGGTTGTCGTCATCGATCTCCGTTTGTTCTTTTGTCGCTTCTTGAAGATGCACACCCGGGGAGAGGGCACTCGAGAGCGAAAAACATTTAAAAGGACTTCCTGTCTCTCTCTCAACAGGTCCCTTCCTTGTTTTGATTCATTTTTCAGACTGTACGGGCTCTACTTGGACGAATCACTGCTAGATTAGCCAATTATTTTTTATCGAAAACAGAAGAGCGTTGAAAATAAAGTTCATTGTAGAAGCCGTTACTTTGTAAAACTGCATTAGGGTGGCATAACTAATCTTAAGATTCACAAGTTCGTTTAAAAATATTGTGAAGTCTGAGGGAAATTTTGAAAAGTGAGTAGAAAACCTTTTGGGTGTACTATAAGGCACGATTATGGAAGCAAAGTTAAATATCCAGTCTATCTTAGGGTGCTTTGATTCTGAGAAATCCACGTAAAGAGTTTCGGGTAATTTTGGTTTGCGTTGCGTTTATTGGATATAATTGCTCTGGTATCTTATAAATTCAGATATTTTGTTTGAGCGATTTAGAAAACAAATAGAATAAATACTTATAGTATTGGTTGTAGCGACTATATTAATATTACTTGTGTTCACTGGCATTCACGGGCAATAATCAAAGTTTACTAATTTAGTAAAGTAAACCAAAAAATAGACATTAAGGAAAAGAGGGATTTTCGTAACCTACCAGATAGTTGATAAAAAGAGTTTTTCAAATAAATTTAGCTGATTGCCCACGATGTGGGTATGATTATTAGAGGGATAGACTCCAAATGAAATTGTAAGGATTGTATGAGGAATGGAAATATTAGAATTGAACTTGGAAAACGTTGGCAGGAAATAGGGACTGTAGAGGACAAATTCACGAATCAATTGAATGTAGAGAGATTGTTTGAAGATAGTAAAAGCGAGAAAGATATTTCGACTGCTGGAAAAGTAAACGAAGTTGAAATGGTATAGAATGAAAACGTAGAAAGACAGACAATTAGAAATTGGATGTTTAAAACTAGAGTATTTGACATTGGATGGAAATTCCCAAAATTAAAAGAGAAACAGAATTTGGAAACCCATATATTTTCAAGTATTTTTCCAAAGATCTTTCAATAACTTTTTTTCTTCTCAAGTTTCTCTCTTATTTATTCGAAAAATTATTTAAATAATTTGTAATTTAAGTGTGGAAAACGATGCCAAACCAGCAACGTACCTTCGCCTCTTGCCTCAATTGTATAAGATTAGCACAAATGCACTTCAACAAAAGCGATAGAAAAGCCAACAGAAGGTTCTTCGGCTAAGTTAACTGCAATTTTGTCTCCTTTTATAGAATTTCTAAGGCCTCCGATATCGAATTATAAGCCTTTCTGCCACCGCGATGGAAATTACGATTTGTAACGATTAATGGACAACGCAGAAGGATTACCGGTTCACAATTATTTGTACGATGTTTAGTGCGCTTTATACCTTGTAAAGAAAGTAACAACTATCAGAGTTAAGACGGGCATTTGTCTATTTCAGAATGTTTCTTTATTTCATAAAAACAAAGACGCGTTCTTCTCTCCCCTTGTAGAGATAACGCGCTCCACTGAAACTGGCTCATTTAATGTTCGAATCGAAGGAACAATATAAATATCTCTTAATATGTTTTTCTACATAAAAAAATTTACAATTTTAAAGCCGTCTTATTGTTTACACTCTAAGTCTGCCACTGAGTTTCTTTTAATCCTTTATTTTCTTTAATTGGGAGTAATATGGAAATAATTGAGTTACTCCTCCAGTATGCACTGCTTCCGATGTGTCCAAAGTGTAGTGTCAGAAAAGAGCTGTGTGTTCTCATGCAACGGAGACATACTGCTTAAGTTTCTTAACGCATCGTTTGTTCAATCGCTTCGACACTTCTGTTGGCCTTGTTTTTATTACGCTTGACTTCATTTATCTTTCGAATACACTGACTCCAGGTGATAGGTTGATCACCGGGTTTTTCTCGATGTAGTATAGTTAATAATATAATTATTTTTGGTTTTAAAAAAACACGCGTATCTTAATGTTTGAACGATTAGTTCGTTGAGTGTTGTTATTGGTGGTTGTCTACGACTTGTTGATAAATAATGATATTTTAATATTTTGAGTCGTTTGTATCAGAATAAAAAGAAGTCAATGCGAAGTGATATTTTAAATTTCATTTGGCGCTTAATTATTTAATTTTATTTCTCACACTACGGGATTTCAATCTCTAGACACATAAACCATCGGAAACACTTAGCAGTGCATACGAGAGAAGTGACGAATACTCAATTTAGTATTCATCGTAGCCTCACACTATTATCAATAAAAATCAATGCTTAACAGCGATTTTTTTCAGATCTATGAGCGCCAACTTAGAAATTGTTTTATGCTCGATAATTATTGAGGATAAACTATATCAACCAACTGTAATTATAATTAGAGATAATCATGGTTGGGCCATTTAGCGAACATACAAGGTTATCCTTGAGAGTATGCAGCACACACTTCGTCGTTGTCATTCGGGTCTCGTATATTTCAGGGTAGAGTTCAGGTGAAGCCTGAAGTCAAGTAAAGTTCAAGTAAATATCTCAAATTACGAAAGAGCCCATACAAATAGTTGCAATTAACGATTCGGTCTGGCGAGTTTCAATTGAAGGACATTTGGTGGCACTTGCTCTTTGGACGGATGCTGTTAACCCATTTGAACTTTCTTCGGATTTAACAAAATTTTCAAGCTTTCGTCTAATAATAAGCTCAGGTATAACTTCGGAAAATGGAGATAAAGTACACTTTCTAAGTAGTTGCGTAATTGGTACGCATATTTTTCGACGTCCTATTTGTAAATCCCGAATCATTGGCTAAACTATTGACGAGCATTTTTTTCATTCACTAGCATCATTGACGGATTCTCTCCTGGAGAACTTCTTTTGTCGCGGATTTTTAGAAGAACGGCGAAATCCGTGAAATTCCTTCGAACGTCCGTCTCAGATTCGCATTTGCTTTGGTGTAACGAGAAAAAGGCGCCATCTTATAAGCAAAACGGGGTGGAGCATTCCTTTGCTGCGATTTTCAGGGGACAGGCCTAAAACACGCGCAAAAATAAGGTTGTTCTGACTAGAGAAGATTGGATGAAGAAGGATTAGGAGAAAAAGTAAATATAACATCCCTAATTGGGCTATTGGGTCGACAAATAAGTTTGGAAGAATAGTAGCGGTATTTAAAATGAAGTGAAGGCAGCTGATAACGAAGGAAATTAATAAGGCCATCAGAAATATATCATTAAATCCTTGTTTAGAATTGTTCCCTGTAATTAAGAGAAACTAGGAATGAAGGATAACATCAATGGGCTGGAAGTTTGTGTATTTTATTGAATGTCGAGTCGTCATTAATAAATATATATATATATATATATATATATATATATATATATATATATATATATATATATATATATATATATATATATATATATATATGGAAAAACCAACAATGAACGACGGCAGAGTAAATGGTTACAAATCCAAAGGGATGGAATAGCTAATGAAAGTAATTAAACATATAATTAAGACGAAAATACAGAAGAGAAGATTAAAGAAAGATTTTAAGGTGGTATAAAGGAAATGATATGGGAATACGTGAGATAAGGTAATAGAGAAGGAATTCTAGGGCTTGTTAAGACTGCATCAATAAGCAGTTATCGCCCTTGAAGCGGAATTCCTTCAAAAACAGAATTTGAGACTATATGTTCATGTACAACAAGAACTTTGATTGAAATAACAAGGAAAGGTGACTGCAGGAAAACTGCACCTAGGAGAATTCCCGATCACTTGCTTCTCCGATTGAGGCCAGCGGACGATTAATCGTAGAAACCATTGCTATGCCTAAAAACTCATCCGAAAGGCAAGTCAGAACTAAAGTAATCTTTTTTTTATTTTCTACGCACTTAAAATGTGATTTTTGCAATCTCGAAAATTGTTGCATAAATACGAAATCTATCACGGTGTGAAAATTACTTTTCGTGCAGATAAAGCAATCTAAAATAGATCAACAGTGTCTTATAAAAGTCGAGTATTTCATCAAGGTCTTTCGAGTCCATATTTCGCTCTATATTTTGGTATTTCGTAATTGAACAACTCAATGGCCCACAGATGCTTTCACGTGTGAATCGGTTTCCTATAAAATGCCTCCCCTCTACAAGTACTCGAAGGCATTAAATAAACGACTTCTCCGCCATCCAAGACGACTTTGGTGCATCGCCATCCGCAGAGGATGCATAATAAATGCAGTCGGGAAGACTGAATGAAACCCATCTTCGGAGGGTAAACAAAATGAAATACGGTCGCTGCTCTTCGCTTGTTTATCTGCCTTCAGTAGGTGGCGCTGCAATTCCCACTTGGAATTTATCGAAACTTAGTGTTCGCGTTAAGAAGAGAACATATTACATTCGGGACATTCGATATTTATAATCCTTCACTTATTAGATTCAAACACAAGACTCGAGATTCGGTATGAAGACCCCTTTTTCGTTTAAAATAAAATTCAAGCTTAAGTCTTCTTTTCCTGATGATTTCAATTGTGATTTCAGATTCCGTCGAAAAATAATATTAGATTTCCATGTATTTAAAGAAACCTTGATATTGGTTGTTTACCATGGAAAGGAAAGTAAAATTGTATGCACATTCTGCTTTTTACTTATAAGAGGTCGACTTTTTACGAAAAAACGAGACGATAACTCTATTCTTGATGGAGTTATTATTATAGCGGAGTAGAGCCCCAAAATAAAATATAATAAAACCATAGATACACATTTATTCACGGATGAAAATAATTCTACTTATAGACAGAAAACAGTGTCCAGGTGAACTCGAAATGGATTCCACAAGATGACTTCTTTATTTATGTCGCAAGATCATCAGCGTTTTGTGAAAGTGAAAAATAATAGATCTTCCAAAGGTAAAGGCGTCATTAAAACGACAGCTAAAATCAGAAGATTATGTAAATTGTTCATAATTACTTATTTGTGAAGTGCTGTCTTGTAAGACCTACTAGATAGTGTATCTTGTATAGTAGGTTGTTCCTTAAGCAAAGAAGGAAATATAACACTCAATGAAATTATGGAGCAAAGAGATGAAAATAAATCGGCGGGATGATTAATAAAATGTAACTCGAATAGCGTTTTAAGAAAAAAAGTCTGATGAAAACATAAAGAGAGAGAAAATACACTTTGAGATGTTTGGCGAAAGAGATTATGAGTTCTGCAGGGAGGCCTTTACCGCTGCCACCAGAGGCCTGATGGCCTAATCGCAGCGTAATTTTGAATAAATAAACAACAATGTCTTATACATTTTATAATTTTAGGATCAATCAAATTCACTATATATATATCTTGGCTACCTACAAATTCCAAGACTAAGCTCGAGTTATTCGAGATCCTACTTCTTACAATGGGTAGAGATAGCATTGCAATTATTTATAAATTATCATTTTCCCCACAAAATATTCTATACTTGCGTTTTAATGAATGATTGACTCCCTCTTGGTTCTTCGACAGCTGAAACTTTCTTTTCGAAACCTAAGATTTCATATTAATTGAGTCATTAATTCTTTCCTTCGACCTTTCGACGAAAATTCCATAAACTCTGTAAAAACTATGAATGGTTTACTTTTTGGTGTTTATATATTACTTTCACTCATCTTGTGTCTTCATCATCGACTCAGCTTTATGGAGAGAACACACGAGAGCGCCTAACAGAATAATAAAACGCATTTGTTTTTAGCGGTCATTTATCTCTGAAATGCGCCAACCGATTTCGATTGATTGATGATTATAATCATTCCCTTTTTAAGGAAGTATTTCCATCAAAATATGCTTTATTCCAGAGATTGGGAGCGATCGGAAAGTTGAATGTTCTCACTCTTGAAGTGCTTCTCAGGCTGATACGACCAAGTGGTTAGCGGTATCGAGTTTGAATCCCAGTGGGGAACATCAACTACCGAAGTGCCTACTGAAGTTACGTTTTTGAAGTATTTCTTAGATAGAATCCTTGGATTAAATATAGATTCGATTTAATATAGACTTCTGGAATTTGAAAAATTTTTAAAAACATGCATTAAAGAGATATAATTTAATTAATAATAAGAGTACTACTTTCAATCTCATCGGTCAAAACTATTTGAGTAAAAAGATACAATAAATCGAATTTGAGTCGCCATGGATCACTTCTATTCTTTCATTTTCCGATTTATCCCTCGCACTTAGGATTTTCTTTTTCCATTTAAAGCTCGACATAAACGCAAGTATTCTTCTAAATGAAAGCTGCATAAAATTGATAAGAATAATAAAATAATGATTACAATAACTGATCATGTGAAACGGGATTAATCCCAATTCCACAATCCATAAAATATAAGATTCAAAACAACAGATATAGTAGTTTCCAATCATAAGTCTTTTTAACGACTTAAAGCGGTAGGGGACTTATTCAGATAATTTAAATTGTATTATTTGTTAAGATTTCTCGTTTTTCATATGATGACATTCATTTGAGACTCAAAGCTCACATTTTGTATAAAAAAGCATTCGGAAAGGAGGTCACGAAGAGATAAACTGGACACAAGACGATTTGAGAAATGAATGTTGGCAGCTAAACCATCACTTTCAGAGAGTATTATGTTATTTCTTAAAATTTTTGTTATTTATAATCTCAGATTTTCATTCGAATGAATTCACTCGCTTTTTTGGGCTGGACAAAACGAAAATGCTGGTTAGAGGCAGGAACAGTAACACTGGCAGGATAATGCATATTATGCATTATAAGACAAGACAAAAGCTGAATAAATTCTGTAAAACCAATTCTACCTTTACTTCAGTTTCTAATTTCAAGCATGAATTCAATTTAATACTGTTTATGATAGGAATGCACCAATTATCATTTTCATCACAAATTGATATATTCCACAGCTGGACGAAATAGTGAACAATGGAAGAGCTCTACTGGAAGTTATAAAGCAAAAGATCAAAGGTGAAATAAAATATGAAAAATGAAGTCTAAGTAACAGAGATAGTAACTGATTCCAAAGACATTGGCATCCTTCCTAACTCAGAGCCAGTTTCATTTGGTTAGGTCTTCTGCTATCTTGACACCTGGAAAATTATTTTCTTTCAAAGGATCCCAAAATAAAAATATATTAAATATACAAGGAACGTGCTAAGACAGCATCACAATGCTTAATTTAATTGTACAATTGCTGTACAAACAACGTTGTACTTGTACAACGCAGAACCATCAGGAATCATGTGACACCATTTTCATGTCTTCCCTCTTCCCCCTTCTTCATTCCTGTTGTATACATATTTAATTGATTTTTGTAACCTTTGTCCGAAGATGACGACTCTCCGTTAAAACCAGTAGCACATTAAAAATACAGTGGAAAAAGTACTTCATTTTACTTGTCGAATTCTCACCACATCTCGCCATTCTGTGAATTTTCACGTAAAACTTCCTTATGTGCTACGTGATGGATTGAAGTTCGTTGAGATGAATATTTCGATTCATAGCGCTTTGGTATTTTAATGGAAATATGAAAAATTATATAAGATGTTGCAGTCTGTCGATTTGTTAATTATAGCTATTGAAACTTTACACGCATCAATACATCGCAATAATCACGATAAATAGCTTGTCTTAATAAAACCAATTATCTGATGTGGATTTTGCTAATTCGGCAGGAGTGCTTATAAGAAGGGGAAGCCTTCACACAGAACGAGGATTCATTAGAAGCTCCAATTCTTTCAAATGGCCTCATTTAAATTATATCTTTTCTGAATATCTCTGGTGATACCAAAAACATGAAAAGAAAACATCATAATTTACCTCGCTTAGCGAATGAAATACTTCTATAATAGAAAACTTAAACTTTATAGATCTAGAAACTATGTCTTAAACTATATATATCGACGGGATTCAAGTTCATTTCGAATGGATCGAAAAAGGGTTTTCTGGAAAACGTTTTCCACCGAAATTCAAGCCAAAGTCAACGAATTCATTGCAATTACGTCGTTTAAACAGGGGTCGTTCAAATAAGGGGCGAATCCAGGAAATTCACATCTTTGCTAGAGCTGAGAATAACACTTTTTGTGGCTAAATAAGGGTTTCTAACGGATGGTCTAAATAATGGGCCCCTGCCACACGCCTCGAATGAAAACAAATGTGAAATCATCAGCGAAGAGATTTGAAATCCTGTCGACAGGCACCTGTCTCATTTTGCCGCATTACGGAGATGGAAAAGATGATTGTGAGGGAGAAATTGCGGCGAAGAGCAGTTGCGTCAGCGAAATGCTGTGGAAAAGCGTCGCGGGGAAGCGCTGTAAATGGAATGGGTTTGTGTCATTTCATGTTTACGACATTTTCAGATAAAATAGCGTCAAAAATAGTGCCCTTTGGAGTTGCTTACGTATTAAGTTGCTAAAATAGCGTTCTTAGACGTACCGTCGCTCTCTGGAAACTAATAAAAACCCAAAATATGCACCAATTTTCAAGTAAATATGATTCGAGTACATAAATACAGCTACCGGTTAGTTAATGCTTTCTTAAATTCCCCACTTAACGCTATTTCATTCACTTCTTGATTCCACCTTAAGATTGCCAAAAATACATAGCCTCCCTTTAAATACATTCAATAGTATCTTCAGCCTTTCTCTCCTCTTTATTTCATCTCTTCAATAAAAATCCACTCCAGCTAATTCACACATCTCCGTGTTTATGCATAATAAACATTGCAAGTAAGGTATTTCAAGGTAAGTACGAACTTATGAAAACTACAAGACTCAATTCAGAACGTCCATATTTACCTCTAATATAATTCGTCTTTTCCTTGTTTCTTTATAGAAAATACTGTTATACTGCCGTTTGTGACGTAGTTCAACGAAGCAGCACATTGATTACACTTTTCCTACATTGACTAACTTAATTAACCATCTTAACTGTTCTCCTTTTAGTTCCAACATAAAGCACATCTCAAATCTTCATTTTATAATCCCGTTAGAGTTTAGCTACGTTTCGCCACACGATTCAACTTCCATTCCTCAAGCATTTCCCACTTTCAGTCCCATTTGTTCGTTACTCTACCTATAATCTCATAATTTCAAGGAAGCGAATTACCGGGATTTGGCCAACTTACGATAGAAAATATGCCGATTTCTTTCTATGAATAGCCCAGAATCTACAAGCGATTCCCGAAGATTCAATTTTTAATGTTGTTACCCTTACCTACAAAAATCCATAATGGAGTTTCTGCGTTAACATTTGGAAATAGTTAACCGAAACGTATCGTAGATGATTGTGAGTATAGGGGATTCGATAAAGCATCCGTTAATTTACCCAATAATTTTAATTAAAAACATAAATTAATCAGAATCGTACGCAGAACTTCGTAATTGTGAGCGAGTCTTCATTTGTCACGTTTTCTCTGCTCGAGTCGGAAGGAGTTCGTTCAGGGACAACCCCTCGCTCTTCCAATCTCGCCCGTGCCTCGGGGCGAACCCCATTCGAGCCAAGGAAATACTATCTTCACGGCTGAAGGTCGTAATTAGCGTCTCGTGTCCTTTAATCTTGGAAATGCACGCGACCAAATTCGTTTTTTCTTTCTACGCCAGCGAGAGATGCTTCGTTCCTGACGAACAATACTCTTCATCGAAGAGTGGGATTTGCAGTTGTTTGCAAACGAGTCTCCGTTGAAATGCAAAATGTAATTAGATAGTTGTTCGGTGCACAACGCGTTCTTCATTAGTTCCACAGTATCGATTTGCTAATCACGAAATGAGATGTTGTTAGATAACATAATCGAAGGGGAAACAAACCTGAAGATGAAACGAAATAAAGTGGATGAAAGTAATTGATATAATGCTTCTAGTTTGTAACAGCTAGGATATAAAAGTGAGGATTTTGTGTTCTCGGCAAGAGCGAATGGAATGGGGTCGGGAGTGACGGATCTTAAATTTTGTCGTCTAGGTAACGCTTATCTCATATTTCTGGGCTGCCCTCGATTTCTGGAATTTTATAGAATTACATCTGAAACTTAAACATCAATAAATTCAAAGCTGCATTTCCCCAACAAGGAGAGTTTTGGATATCTTCAAGTACACTTGCGCCCTTCATTCCTACGATTGAATTATTATTCAAACTTTTGTTCGCAAAATTAAATTACGCACATACATTTATGCAATACAGAAATTATCCACGAAATGTGTACACGATTACGTAGATGAACAAAACCTTTTGGAGCAGACATTTTCCCCGGATGTTGGGATTCGTGGATAATTCTTGGGCACGGTGATTTTATTTGCTGTAACTACTCTCTTAATGCTTTTGAGAACCTATTTTTGTAATAACCGCGAGGTAATCATTTTATTTAATTGGATAATTAACGAAAATGATTACAAGGAAGTCAAATATGGTATTCCTCATCGAAATGCGTGGAAAACGGAATGAAATTTATAAAATAAACGAATGTGGAATGAGTGACGAATGACAGTAGTAATGGGATCGGCGCTTACTTATCCGCATTGTACAAGTACTTTTTCTCCCCGAACCAGGGATTTTCCCTCACACCTTGCCACAGCTTACTTACATTATATCAAATGGATAAAATAAATACTACGTTTGGTGCGCTTATTTCGTTCTCCTTGTTGACTTCAAACCGCTTAACTCAAACCAAAAAGAAATAAAAGGCGACCGCGGAATCCCTTTACAGTGAGACCGCCACAGGACACAAAAGGACATCCAAAGGAATTTCGTGGCTTCTCCACGATCCATATGACGAAAACTCGCAGAGCAGTTTTCGTCTTACTCAGTTAAATTATTCTACATTGCGACTTTATAAGCTCGTTATTGAAGCCGAAATGTTACCTATTAAATCCAACCATCGCCATTTAATTTTCGAAATGTACGAATAGAATAAGTTAAGAAGATAAAAGAAAAGTTGGAGGACATTTCTTTATGTAGTTTAAATTTGAACAATACGTTGCACGGAAGGATACAACCGCTAATATTGGAGGGAAATTCAGCAATGGCGTTTGGGTGATGCCAATGTACATTTTTAGTCGCATTTTGCTGAGAGTTTTTAACTCGTAATTTAGGAATAAACTAGGCTTAAAAGCTGAGAGCAAGCGCAAACGAGTTCAGCTGTCTTCTTCGAGCGACATGCTCTGTGTACCGAGAAAAGCAGCCGCTAAACTGTTAAGGACTTCCGAAGGGTCTGAAGTGCTATTCTCCAACACATTGTTCATTCCGAGATATTTAAATAATATTCTACGTCATAATTTGCAAATCAATGCAAAATAGAGACCAATTTATTACCTCAATTGAAGAAATGTTAACTGGAATATTACTAATAGAGCGGATATTTCTCTGTGATAGAAATTACCACAGCTTTTTCTCCACATTCTTTATCTTTTTATTTCCTCTTTGCTGTACTTTTAAAATATATGGGTATACTATAACACGCATTCTTCTTTGAAAGCTTCATTCGTTTAGTTTATTTAGCAAAAACAGGGTTTTGTAGAATATTGGACTTCATAGTCCCAATCCCCCAATTTTGAGTCATTTGCGTCACATCGCATTAATTAAACTATTTTGAAGGGACTGTCTGCTGATCCTCATGGGAGATACCTACATTTTTTTGGAAAAAAGCTCAGAATCCCCTGGTTCTTGACAATCTATCCACAAATCAAACGTAATTTCATCGAGACATACTTTACATTTAAATTCCGACCTTTGATTTACTGTGAACTCTAATTCCTCAGTCGACGTCGAAAGAACAACATTTCTAAAAGGAGCGAAAAGTAACGCAAACTATAAGTACTCCTATTATCGCTCGTATGGCGAATTCTAAACCTCTCAATGCGAAATTGACGAAAGGATTTCGGATTAAATTCGCATAAAAGAGTTTGCTTTTCGCGAATGAGAACGTAGTCGAAAGGAAAAAACAAAAACGAAGCTAAAATTAGATTAATGCGCGTGATAACCGATAGAGGAGTTGTTGCCGCGACACGAGATATTGGCCACATTCCTGAGCAAACGAGGTTTTTAATTAAAATGTACATCTTAAGCGTTATGTGCTCGGGGGAGAGAAAAAAAGGCTCCGACGGCCTTTGTGGCGATGTTAAAAGAGGATGCAGATAAAGAAAGGATAAAAAAAAGAAAGCTGGAACCCGCTTGGACAGTCGGGAGACGAGCGCTACATTGAAAAGCGTGTTCTGAGGAAGAAGAAAGGACTATTGTGGTTTCTGCTACTTTGACCCGGGTTCGTTCTTCTTCCGCCATGAAAAGAAGTCTATTTCCATGACCTTTCGGTGACGTGTATCGTAGAGCGACGCTAACGAACCCTGAAGGAAGCGGCGGCAATTACGTGGCGTCGAAGACTCGCGATCGGAAATTTGCTTCGGCAATAGAATGGAGGATTGAATCGCCACTTAATTAACCATCGGATTGACTTCAGGAAAAGAAGATAAATAGCCAAAAATCGAGACGAAGGACATTTCGAAAGCACGTCGTTGAAATCGAGCGAAAAATACATGACGAAGAGAGTTGAATTGTGTGTCTGTGGCAAATAATATACCAAGAGATGAGTAAGTGCAACAAGCTACGACTGCAAAGTAATTACTAATGTTTACTTTCTGTAGTTGTATTTTAAGTTAGGTGAAACATATACACGGCATTTTAATAAATAAATAAAATTTATACTTTAACACAATTTGATGTTGCGAAAATAAATGTAGTTACAGCATAGGTGTCAGCCTAATTATTAAACTGCCGTGTATACGCTTCACCGAACGTAAGATATAATTACAGAAAGTAAAGTAAACGGAAATTAACAGATAAATTTAATTCGAAAAAAGATAAGTCATTTGAATAAAGATTGAGGGATACAATCAGTTATATAATACATAAAAATTAAAACCACTTATAGGAAACGACACCTCCTTTAAACCATTTCCACTTAGAACTTTTATATTTAACACTTTTGTATACGCAATATCACGTCTCAAAAATCTACATAAAACAAAAAAATTAACGAAAATAAACAGGAAATATAGACGAAAAACATTTTAAATGAAATTTTCTTACGAAATCATTAGTTTGTCTTACTTATTAAGGTATTGCTTAATTGGAAGCTGTTTAGTAAAAAAATAGGCAGTTTTAATTCTGAAACAATATATGCAAATTTGAAAAGGAATATTAATTATTACATACTCTTTATGGACCTTTAAAATTTCAATAAAATCCAGTCAACCCAAGTATTTACTAGTTCAGATCACATTTACCAATGCACATACTCTACAGCGTATGAATCTGTAAGCAATTGACACAGTGCAATATGTAAGACATTAGTCTATAAATTTATAAATTTTACTTAACATAATTCACTATACATTCATAAATCTGAAATGTGAGGATTGTATGAAAATAACCAAGTCCAAAATAGTAAATTGTTAATGCGTTTGAATCACCTTTGCGAATGGAGATATTATCTCAATAATAAACATATTGAACGAATTCTTCTATTGAGTAGTTTTTGCTGAGTTTTTACTTGAGTGTCGTCGTATTCATCTCATGATTTTGTCAAATCTGCTTTAGAAATGGCAATTTTGATCTCCCTCTAGTTGCATTTTCTTACCTCTATCATATTTTATATTCTACATTTTAATTTCTCCAAGGCTTTTATTTTGCTAATAATTGTATTGGAATAACTGTGATTAAAAATGATCATGATTAAAAAGAATAGAATGAGGGAAGGAAGGCACCCGAATAAAATCAAAGATAAGCAGAAGTGAAAAATAGTGACATGACAGGGATTCGAACTTGGGTCTCCGGGCAGGTATTAATTACCACTAATGCGGTAAGGTATTATGAAGGAGGAGACTAGTGTTCGAGTCCCAGTCAAGTCGTTCTTCTTTACTTCTGTATATCTTTGGGTTTGAAAAAATAATCACTCATAAAAATTAAAACAGCATTAAAAGTATACATGAAATGTACGAATATTTCACCTGATAACGATTGAGAATATTTATTCTTTAAATAGATCGATGCGATTTCAATTTGTACCGAATGGTTTGTCGATACAAAAGCGAGAAAGATTCAAAATTTCGATGAAATCCCTTTAAAGCGGCGACTCCTCGTTCGCATCCTGACCCACTTTGAAACGCACTCTTTCGGGAAAAAGAGGAATCTTTTCCAAACTGCGCGATCGTCCGATCTCCTGTTTCTCGCAAATCGCTCCTCTTTTGTCGACTCTGTAAGCAGCCAATCAGAGATCCAATTTCGAGACTCCATTCAGCGTCTCACCGCAAATCCCGTCTCACACTTGACCAATGTTTTCCCGTACTCGTTGCTATGGCGATTCTGGAGAATTTACATCGCTAATGGCTCATTGAATTTTTCTTCAATACATAAAGCATTTTCTCATTTAATAAGAATATGAGTAGCTTTAAATATATCTTTGAAATATAGGGGCCGCAATAATTTCGGCGAAGTAAAATGTATACATTTTAAAAATACGAGAGAGTGAGCCAAACTCAATTATTCGCTCAAAGACAATCGGTATATTTCACTTCATCGGTCGCGCATCAGTTCTAAAGGCGATTGTAACATTCCCCCGCACGTCATGGCTCTAGATTTTTATGTTTACGTTTGATATTTGAAACTATATGCAACTTTTTAATGTACCAGTGTTTTGTAGCGAAGTGATCTTATTCATTTTCGCTATTATTTGAAATGGCTTAGCTTCGCGTTCGAGGACAATTGATGTTCCCAACGACAGAAGTGCTCTTTCTCGTCTTTAACAGAATAAACACACTACTGAAACTTAATTATATTCAATGATGAAAATAGAGGGGAAAATAAAAGTGTTTAAGAAAACAATTATGATAATCCTACATAATATTTGATACGAGGAAAGGGTTGAGGTGACTTTGCACATATTGGCGTGCACCCAGGAAAATTCCCAAAGAAAAACGGACTTGAAGAAAGTCTGACAGGGCTGCTTTAATCATAGTTGAATTCGGGTTCGATTTCAGGTCCTGTCAGACTTTTTTCAAGTCCGTTTTCCTTGGGAATATATTTGATATTATGGGATTTATATTTTTCACACGTTAGGAGAGGATTATTGTGACTTAGCTCCAAAGCAAACGGAATCTTCTCAGGTTTTTTTATCTCTGTTTATAGATCTCGATGGTAGGTTTAATGTTCTATGGGAGAGTACCATGAAATCACTTAAGATCATCGTAACTGCAGGCGACAAAAATCCGCTGAAATAGATAAACATTTTAAACGCGATCACATGTGACACTAAAAAGCAATTCTAAAATGGAAGCGAATCGTTAGACCTTTTTCTCCGCCTACGAATCGTGTTTGGATTCACTCTCATTTCGTAATATTTGAATCTCAAATCCAGGAGTGAGCGACGGCAACAAAGGAGACGTGAGATGAGGTCTGCACGAATTTCTGCCTTCGAGAAGAATTCCATTATATTTCGCATTTTTGAGAAACGAAAGAAAGCGATGCTTTGTTCGTTTGTTTTTCTTTCTTGTGTTGATCTCAAGACCCCGCCAGACGGAGCTGCAAACCGAAAAGACAAAAATGGAAAGGCTGTTTTGCGACGTACCGTTTTGAGATGAACATCTGCCTTTCGATACAACATGGCTGATATATATATCCATACATTTTCCAAAGTGATACAATAGATTTTAAATCATATTCAATTGAATCTCAAATCTCGTCCTTAGTTTTTCAAATGAATTCAGCAACACTGTGTATAGATCTGCAGATAGTACCGAACATTAGAAACGAGAAAGTTATTCGCTGGTTCAGGGGAAAGTGGAAGAAGGATTTTCAAGGAGTTCACTTCCTAAATGAACGCGACCTGACGATGTAATGGATCATTCATAAAATACATCGAGAATGAATGGATTCCAGAAGCTAAACATAAGTAAATCAATAGAAGACAGATAAATATACAGACTAAGTACTAGATAGTAACATAGGAATGACTATCAATATAATGAGAAAGTAAAGAGGCTAATTCAGTTTGAAAGTGTAAACAAAAGTTCGACATTTAATCAGCTTGAGAATCTTCCAAGTTCTGAAATCTTACGAAAAGAGTGGATTCTTCATCCCATTAACTTCGAACGATGGTCAATTCAAATAAGTTGTTTTTGTGGTGGAAACCCAACGAGTCAATTATTTACTGTGCCTGAGATCTGATTTAATCAGCATCTCAAGAGATGAGCTAAAATGTATGTATGGAAGATCTTCGTGAAATGGAATCATAATCACAATTGAATGTCATTAACAATTCGTTATAAGCTACTGATATTTCACGCTCAGTAGTCGAGCCTCGGGGGCAGAAAATATTTTAGAAATTTATCCTCGCAAAATAATGCATCCATCTTCTTCCTTTGGCTTGACTCAGACTTAGCTGACGGCTCTCTTATTCCTGTCACTGTGGGATAATTTTTTATGCGCTAAACACTAGATTTACAACGAAAAGAGTAAGATGATTACCTGAAGTGTAAATAATAGAATTTAGTTTTCACTTTATATCGAAAATACATGCATAAAAGATATAATTTTACGACAAAATCTACGTCGTATTTTTCCCGGAATTCGGTGAAAACTTTTGGCAGCCGGGTTAAATCCGGATACATATTGTACTAGGGGTAGTATCGACCACAGTAATAGTTAAAATAACAGTTGAATATTTTGATACATAACAGTTTAAAGTTAAAAAAATCAATCTCACCCATTAGAAAAATTATCTTACAGCTGTATCTTCTATATGCATCGATTCTAAACATTTAAACGTGTTTAACTCTACGTCAAAGTAATCGAATTTGAATAAAAAAGAATTAAAGATTCGTGAAAAAGGGAAACGCTTTTTTGAACGGCCAACAGGAGTTTATTCCCTCATTTGCTCTGTTTAAGTGGAAAATAGTGTTTATTTCGGATTCCATGACAACTCGGAACAGAAGTGGGTCATTTATCCGATAGAAAATCGAGTGAAGTTGCGAAATGAAAAAAACGGATTTTCGTCGCTCATTTACTGTTCGCGGCTTTTGTTCTCAATTCTTCCCGTCGGCCATTTCCTTCTTCGAGACGCACGCTCCGCCATCTCAGTTTTTTCCAGTCGCCTTCGGGATGAAAGTTCGCCAGCCATGAATGCTCGCACGGAGTCTTTGTTCAATCGGTAGACTCGGTTATACGCTCAGACAGGGCTCAAGGAAAGATAACACGTCAAGATTAAAGCGTAAAGAAAACGCAAAATTATAACTAATAATCAATTATTGAAAATGATTTCGTAAAGTAAAAGCTAATCTCATACGTGTTAACGAGCTTTAAGTACTGACAAACGCAATTTAATGCACCGAGTGGGCTTCGAAGTGCTTCGCTAAATAATTTTTCGTTGAATATTTTACTTCGGTGAACTTCTCTAAAAGATCAAATTGCATCCAAAGTTCCAACGAAAAAGTAGCGATGCTTTTTTTCTTTCGCTTCATTTGCTTTCGGCATTTATTCCTGACCTGACTTTGGGTGGCGGCCACGAATTGTGAAATTTAGAAGGCATCCCGTGATGCGATCAAATGCAGATATTCCCCATTGCCATTTTCTATTTTAAAGACAATAAAAAAATTGCTATTCATAGAAATTTGTGAACAGAAATTAAATCTCGATCTATTTCTAAGATTAAACGTAAGAAGAATAAACATTAAATTCCCCGTCGGAAATATATTTATTTCTCCTTTGTTAATATCTACTTAATAACAAAAGGTTAAATTAAACTTAATTAATATAAAGCCTTAATTGATATTAATCGAATTTGGTTATTAGGAAATCTGTATTTCAAAAGCATTGAGTGTGAGAGAAAAACGGCTATTTTTTCTACGAAAAACAGCAAATATGTAATTATAATACGTAAGACCTGACGATTTCAATAAGACGTCGACTTCAATTTAATTCACATTTCAAATTCTTTGAGTTAAAAATCTAAGAATAATAAATAAATAGAAAAAACATCGATGCTCGCAGGAAAAGGAGAATAATTGATAATACCTTAAAAGTAGTAATGGTATTCTAAGCTCAACATTAGAGCAAATAACAGGAAAGTAATGGACTGTTTCTGATATACAGAAGCTAACCTTCTTGTTAACTTAAGCTGTCTGTTTAGGTGCTATAGTGCTATTTAAGTAACACAATCTGGAGCAATGGCAACAGAAAGCATTTGGCAGACAAAGAATTCCTATTCTACCAAGGATTTTACCTTCTATTCTACCTTCTCTTTCACCGAAAAAAACATATGTCAATTATAAATAATAATACATTGCATACGACAAAACTCTTTCTAAAATTAATACGCAAACGCCATTGGCTGTTAAAAATGGATCAGCTGAAGAACGCATAGGATTGAGATGTTGTTCTGCAGAGAGATGAAGAAAAAAGAGGGTATACCGAGTTATTAATGAAGAGTTGCCTCAAATAGTGCATTAAGACAAAGGTTTGAGCAAAACTTTGGTGATTCGGTCTAAGTATTTTGAAGATGGAAGCAAATATATAGTGCGAGGAAGTGGTGTAGAAGAATGCGAAGCGAACTTTCAAAGATTACTCCAAAAATCAGTTTCTTTTGAGAAATCCCATTTCCACACCTTAATCGTCGATTTTCCCTCAAAATTTTCGTTTTGCTAAGTAATTTTGTTCCAAATATAATATATACGGGTCGATTACATTTTAAGTTCCAAAAATGCAATTTTGTTACCGAAAATTATATTGTTTTTTTAAGCATCCAGATTATTCATTCAATGTTAACGGTTGAATCACCACCGAATCCGATTTCATCATATTTTCCTAATTAAAGTTTAATAAACTGATTTTGCAAATCAAAATTTCATGAAAGTATCGTAATGAAAGTTAATACAGCATTAATTCAGTAATTTAGGAAATCGTTACTAATTCCGTTCCAATTCCCCCGAAAACATGTTTTTCTTTAATGTTGAGGACGTTCGAGCAGATGTGCTGACCTCTCGGACAAATGATGTTCTCAGAGAACTGTATTCATCTGGCGGACATGTTACTCAGGTTACAAAGAGGCACTCCTTCGGCCCCTAAACCATTTGTAGAGATTAATCTCAAAGACATTTGCGTCGTGGAGGAAAGTTCTCGTGCCTGAGGTCAATTGAACAGTGCACTCCAGAAGGGAAGCGACTGAATGGGAAAGAGGAAATTGTTATCCGCCATTAAGTTATATTATAAAAATAAATCGTGGAAGGGGGTGCTTCCCGAGCAGAAAACGATTTCTCTGTCATCATTGAGACAATCAGAAAGTTCAAATGTTATCAATTTGAAAAGAAGGAGAGGAATATTAACGGGACGTTCCTGACTATGAAACGATTCCGTACTTACGGAGATATTGAATCAAATTAAATTAATCGGAAATTGATTGAATAAGTCGTTTTTTCACGCTAACTTTTCTTTTTGTCCGTGTAAAACCCCTCGAAAAACGACAATTTATGGCTCCGTCAAATGTTAATAATTAACAAATTCAATGCATACTCGTAATTTTGCAATTATTTGATCCTAAATTAATTCATCCCGAATATTTCTTGAAGGTTTTAAAGAATTGAAAGGAATACCCTATTTTCCAATGTTTTGAACGGATTTTTTTGACATTCTATTGGACTTATACCATATAAACCACGCGAATTTAAAATACTTTAATTTTTTGGAATAGGAGAGCTTTTTTTAAGAATCCAGGGGTTTGACTGAAGACGGTATTGCGCATGCGCCGTGGGTAGGGGGGGAATGAATATCGAAGCCGCGAAGAAACTTTTGTATTGAGGGTACAATCGAAAGGGTTCGTTAAAAGAGGCCCTAAGGGGACGACTGCGAACTCCGTACTTTGAGGCGACTTCATACCATCGCTATTGCTTTTTTAAAAACTATTCATTTGCAAGCAGTCGCGATCAATATAACAAAGATTAGTTGAATTCAATTGTTTATTTCATCTACTACAGATATCGGTGGAAACATCTGCGTGCACTACGTTGAGTAGCTGATTACCACAAATTATGAATTAATTAATGCCTTACCAACTGTGACTTCGTGAATCAAACTGATAGTCAACGTCGCAATTCATGGAGACAACAGCTTAGTCAAGAACGGGGTTAAAAAATGGAAAGACCAATTGGACAGCGAAGATAACAGTACAGTTTAGATAGTCAACGTAGAATAGGAGATGCAGAAATAAGGTTTCGGTCCACGACAAGCTCATTCCATAATTATTTGTGCTTATTAATTTACTGTTTTATGCAGCTATATTTGAGTCCAGAGTAACTTTCCTTGGGCATATTTCCACCGAAATTAATTTACTTTCGATATCCACCATTAAGCATTAGTACTCACAGACACATACATGTATATACTTATTAGGAGAGGAGTTACGGCATCAAAGTGAACACAAATTCGACAAAACACATTCGCGCTTAGTCGTTAAATTGAAGCATGCTTTGTTGGTGCGTAGTTCTATTGAAGTTTCGGTGAAAATATTTGCTTAAATAAAACCAAACTTTTTTGCATCCATTTTTAGAAACTGAAAGAACCTTTCAGGATAATTCCTTAGCTATTGATACAGATTATGGTGATCCCCAAAAACCTTACATTCTTGATTCATAGGATGGACATGGGACTCAACATGAACATGGCTTGCAATTGTTTCAATACAAACCTATTTTTAGCAGAATTACAAAGAATGACGAGCTATTCATCGCTAGAATTGGGCATCTTAAGCGCCTGCAAGCGACCAACAGAGCGTCATTGTGTGTGTGGGTGTGTACGGCTTGTTGCTAAGCAACCAGTGTGTATGCGACCTGCTGCAACGTGTCCTTAGAAATGCATCGAATTTGTCGGAGTTGCGTCACTGAGACCTCATCCATCTCCGATATTCAGAATCCTCAGAAAAGATTCATCGAGCAAAAAATACATCTGTTATATTTCCCGATTTCATTCGCCCTCTAGATAAGAGGGACGACGGAAATTAGCGGATATCTGTTTCCAATTTGGACGAGGATATGATGAAGAAGATCTTTGTCTTCGCCGTCTAAAATAACAGAGAATAATCTTGAGGAGGACCGCAACCAAGCTGCTCAATCGCTCATATATATCGTAATAACTATCGCTCGGACGGGTAACGCACGTCACGATGAAAGAGAGGATGCAAAATTGAAGCGACTCTGCAATAATAAAGGGGCTTCCCATAATAAAGGGGCTTCCAATAATAAAGGGGGCTTCCAATAATAAAGGGGGCTTTGCAATAAATCACGGAAAATTGAAAATGAAGGAGAAAACACAACTTCGCCTTCGCAAAGATAATAAGGATAAAAAAATGAGAGGGATTAGAATTCAAAGTTTTTATCATACATTACGCATTTTCTGCTACTTGAAATCAATACAACATTCGGCATCGTAAATGTAGTATTATGAAACGGACTATTTTGTTAAATTTAAGCGTGGTAAATTACTATAACAGTGTCCTCTCTCCTGGAGATAGACGCAATCGGAATGAAATTAGGAATCTGCCAAAATGAATTTCACTATCCGAGTTTGATATAATTTATAATGAAAAAGTTTCATATTTAACATGCCGAGGAACGGAATATCGGATATATAATAACGGATCTCTCCATCTGAATGAAAATGCATCTTTCAGTTTATTTGATTTGTTCGTGACTGAGATGATATGAATGACATTCTTGATGGGTACTTCCTAAAAATGTAATTCATCCTTTTTACATCGAATGCTAAGAAAAGCACTAAATATGTGGTCAGTTTTTTTTTTCATTTCCTATACAGAACAGTTCCGCTTTACTCTCTGTGGAGACCTCATATTAGCACATTAAAATGCAATACGTTAGAGGGCTTAAAGACCTAATCAGACTTTGGGCTGATTCAGAGAGGAACTTTAATTAATACAATATATTCGAAATCTATTTTGAATCTCCTTTCATTTTTCGAACTGCCATTTCAACATAAACGAGCAGCTCTCGCTCAATGATTCGATCGATCCAAATCTAAGCAATCGCAGTTCGCAAATGCAGCAGAAGTGGCGGAATGAGAGACTTTTGAATGGAGGACAATATCATTTCATTCGTTAAAGAATAAAAAACATCCGATTCCCGGATCTAGGAATAGAGAAAAAATTGGGTGGAAAACTGTATGTCGCGATAATCATTCAATTCCGAAGCGTGGAATCAATGAACAAAACCAAAATCTCGTACTGCGAAAATTAGAACTTACATTGATCATAATCTATGTCAAATTATTTCCTTCGTTAACAGGGATGATTGATGACAGTTAATGTCATCATTTAAATCTCCATTCAAATTTTATCAAGTGTTGCATTTACATAAAAAAACATAAAACCAGAAACCATAAAAATCTGTAAATAATAACGTATCTATGAATTCCCTAAATGATCGTTTCCAAGGATTCAAAATGGAAAGACAAGAGAATGGGGGACGGCGTAACACAGAGAGCGTATCAGCACTAAAATAAAAATAATTCTTTTTCAAAGTAACGATGATTTTTTGTATTCGGGAACGTACTGCAAAGTATTGCTGAACATTGCCATTTCTCTTTGATTCAAAATTACTTTCACATTTGATTCAAATCTTTAATTTCATGTAATTCCCACTTAGAATGTTTTTCATTCATTTCAAGATTCATAATGCAAGAATTTCCTAAAACAAATGACGAAAATCAAGAAATGAATTAGTGAAATTACTTATAACGGAATGTATTCATTTAATAACAGCGGGAATCCGAAAGTTTCGATATGAATGTCAACGCACGAAAAGTGGCCGTTGCTGACAGGTTCAAGGAACAGTTCACAGATGGAGCTAGAATCGTACAAATAGCAGATATTTAAGATATTTCCAAGCGAAAAGAAAAGCTGGTGAAAAAGAAAATATATTCTTGAAGAGATTTCAGTAGCGGAAAAGAAATTAATGAATGGTAAAAAAAGTTAAACACAAATTTGTACAAGTTTTAGGTGGAATTGAAGAATTGATTCCATAAAGGTTATTATTCTTACCGTCCTACAGTAGAAGTTCTCGTATAGACGTTTTCATAGAATAATTCTGAAAAAAGACGAATCATTATTAGCACACAAACGGAAAGCATGAGTACATGGATGAAGCAATAAGTAATTAGTAAATAATAAGTTTGAAGTTGAAGTGAAATAAAAGTTTGAAGAAAGTTGCTGCGAAAAGTTTGCATAACTATCGTACGCTTCCATCTTTCAAAAGGCCACATTTAAAATTTGAAACCTAAGATAGTTTGGATTCAGTTTATTTATTCATTACACCGCCGCAAAACGAGAACACGTTAACTTATAAAACAAGTAGCTGAAGCGCCCGTTGATTATCAACGGAAAAATTGAAAGAGATTAAATATATTTGCAAAGTTATCTCCCATATTTGCTTAGATCGATTGGACTGGTTTTCGGAAACGAAACTTTTCAGGGAAAAATCTTAAGCTCTCATAATGTGTTGCAGAAATATATCCATTTGATCATGTGAATCTCCATTGAATTTTCTACCAAAATTGTCTCAGGTTATTACAATGATTCTTCTTAGTTTGATTGAGATAGAGCCTGAAAACGATTACCTTTACTTCCTGAGGGAATCATTTGACTCAGCCAATAGGGGAGACCGGGGCTGGTTGGCCCGGTTTTTTTATTTTTTTTATATTATTTTTTTACATATTTAAACTTATGAAATTATTGCTAAATTTTAGATGCATTCTTACTGAATCTGGATGGTATTATTAAACTTGAAAATATGAGTTAAAAATTAAAAAATATAATAATTACTGGATGCATGTCGAGTGGGCCAATCAGCCCCTACATCGGGGTAGGTTGGCCCAGAGGCTGGAGCACGTTGACCCATACAATCTTTTGATAAGTTAAACTAGTATAACTTTAGGAAATCGAAATGAAACTAATGGTTATCAGTAAAGACCTTAAAAGGCTACAGGATTAGGCAAGCAAAAGTGGAAGCAAACAATAAATATATTGTCACATCTAATAATAAATCAAAAGCTTTATGGAAAGTAATCAAGGCTGAGACTCAACTTAAGTCTGAAAGCTGCTTAACAAATATGTCATCTGATGTCTTTAATGATTACTTCACCAATGTAATTGAAAAGTTAATTGAAGGCTCTAACATAAAACAGCACAATGTATTATAGTATAATATATCTAACAGTTTAATTAATATAGCTCAAAGTCATTTTACTTAGCACCTGTAACTGAAAAAGAAATCTATATATATATAATAAATCTGTAGAGGGGGTCGTGTCTGTACATTGATCCGATTTCAAAAAAAGTTGTATTGCTGGAAACTGGGGTAGTTCCCGAGTCCGAAACACCTTTTAGAAATTTTCATGTCTGTCTGTCTGGATGTTATAGCATCACTCAAAAACTATCCGACCGATTTTGATGAAATTTGGCATGATGGTCATTTGTCAACCGGGGAGTGACATAGGCTACCTTTTATCCACCTAGCTGTCTCCAGTTCATCCCCAGTCGGGGTCAAATATTTGTTTCACGCTATAACTTTATAGCTAAATATTTTCAAAATTTCAAAATTCGTACAATATTAAAAGTCTCCCCTGCGCAAATGATAGGCTACTTTTTGTTGACCCAACTGTACTCGGTTCGACTCCAGATAGTCGAATAGTTTCCATAAGAAATACATGGGAAGACATTTTTATCATTTGCATAGTACCTTTCTTTAATAAAATTAAATTAGAAATGATGGTCCTTTGAAACAATAACTAACACCAAAACAGAGGAAATGGAATGAAGTTTCTTATTTTGGTCGTAGAGTATTGCTTTCACTTCGAAGTTGTGATAATTAGGAAGTAAAATACGAAACTTTTATGAAAATCTGACATTGTAAACAACCCGTCGTCAAGGCCAATCTCTATATCTTTAAATTCAAATTCGTTAGCATTAGCGCGTCATCAACAACCAAGCTTTGTTTATAGCATACCAATGTTTGTTGATTCTTTACGTGAAATGAATGGTCATCGTCGTACTAAATGAATTTTCTTTTCTCATATAAAGTAATTATAGCTTCTTAGCTTGGTAAGTTGATAACTTTTTCATTCTTATATTCCGATCTAAGTACTAATCGTTTCATTTAGCGTCCCACCGTGCATTTAATGAATCGATGAAGATCGTAGAAATATCCCTGAAATCAGTGATTGCTTTCTATGAAGTGTCAAGAATTGGATTTAAAGCAGCACGGAATGACAATCCTTTTATACGTGACTGGAAAAAGGTAAACGAATTTTGTGCTTTTACATATAGAATTGGAAATTAAACCAAGAAATGTTTTAGTGGATCGTCTATTGATGTGTTTAAGTATAAGTACTATCCACCTATATATTTACTTTCTACCTATACGTAGTATAGAGAAAGTATTGTATTCGCAAAAAAATTCGACCTCCAGATTTCGACGGAAATATATGTTTTTGGGCCCATAGAGCATGTTTTAGCTATTTTCCCGACCATGTCTGTCTGTGTGTGTCTGTCTGTCAGTCTGTCTGTCTGTCTGTGGTTAAAAAGTTTGTGTGCGCTCTATCTTAAAAATTAATTATCCGATCATTTTCAAAATTTATATATAGAATTTTCCTAACAATGCCAAAAGTTGATTAGTTTTTGGTGAATATCGCTTAACCGGAAGTTGCGGTTTATCCAGAACAAAATTTTATTTCTTAAATATCTCTGTAAGAAGGCAATATAGGTATATACATTTACACACAAAAAATGTAGATAATGTACTTTACTACAACTTTTGTAAAAAACATTTTTTCAGAACACTGATTGTTTAGGAGTTATTCCCCAATAATGGTTAACCGGAAGTTGTTGTTAATCCAGAAATGGAAGTTTTTCATACATATCTCTGTCAAAATGCAATTTAGGTATATGCATTTACCTACAAAGGTTATAGATAATGTACTTGACAACAACTTTTGTAGAAAACATTTTTTCGTAACACTGATTGTTTGAGAGTTATTAGTGAATACCTGCTAACCGTAAGTTGCTTTTTATCCAAAACTTAATCCAAAAATAATGATATTTTTGGAGAAAATCGGGATTTTGGGGCCTTCTGGAATCGAACCCATGACACCGAGGTTCAAGGTCGGCTTTTTTCTGGAGGTTACACGTCATGGCCATAACGTCGTAAAAATTTCAAGTCGGTGGTACTTGTGGAACATGGCTAGAATTTTAATCCCCCTTATTTATCTATTATATATAGACGTTTCTCCGGATATACCTATATATCTATTACGAGTAAAATGTTGCTTGCATACTGCAAGCAGATCGGCAATACTAATTTTATATCGGCATCACATCGGGACGGTCCTCATAAGAAAAAAAAAAGGATTTAATTTTTTCTTAAATTTGCTGAAATTTCATCGTCTGGCATCGAACCTGGGTCTTACTGGTAAAACTACAATGAAACACAATAAAAGATCACCATCTCTAACTATGTGTGAAAATTCAAGCAGAAATATTGGCAACAACTGCCTCAAAAGACGCTCTAATGTTCACGAATGTAAATGGCTATCGGGACTCGAACCAAGGACGATCTTGGAAATTAAAAATATGTTTCTGAAAGGTATTAATCATCTCAATCTATATGTCAAATTTCAAGTTTCTATATTATTGGGAAAGGTTTCAAAATAATTTCTAAAAATCGGATCAACTTCTGATTGCAGAGACACCTGGTGTCGAACCCAGGACACATTGATAGCTGTGAATGCATAGTTTGATTTGGTAAGTCTTGCCCCTCTATCATGCAAAGTTTGAAGTTGATAGCATGCCGGGAAGTACCTAAAATTTGTGTCCGTCATCTCCGTAAGAAATGCATTGAGGAATTTAAATGTCCCTCTGGGATCGAACCAAGGACCATCAGCGAATATAAAAAATTCGATTATGATATATTCTTATGGTATCTAATCTCATACCGAATTTCAAGTTTCTATGCCATCGGAAAAGGGTTCAAAAAAAATCTTAAAAATCGCCGCAATGCATTTTAAACGGCCGATTTTTGCCCCGATCTAGCATCGAACCATGGATATTTTCCGTAAAACTCATTTATGTTTTCGATAGATCATGACCATATATAAAGGCTACTTGAGTTTCGATTCTCTAACTATACGGGAAGTATTTTTTTAAATTCCCGAAAATCAAAGCAATACATTTAAACGGGAAAAATCGGGACTTTGGGGCCCTCTGGAATCGAACCCATGACACTGAGGATCAAAGTCACTTTTTTCCTGGGGATTTCAACTTATGGCCAAAATGTCATAAAAATTTCAGATCAATGACGCTTGTAGTTTAGGCTGTGAATTAGTATCCTATCTATCTATCTATCTATATAGGTATACGAGTAAAATGTAGCTTGCATACTGCAAGCAGATCAGCAATACTAATTTCATATCGGCATTATATAGGGACGGCACTCGAAAGAAAAGAAAAAAGGATTGAAAATATTCTTAAAATTCGCTGCAATTTAACCGTCTGGCATCGAACCTAGGCCTTCCTGGTGAACCTACTATGCAGCACAACAGAAAATCACCATATCTTACTATATGTGAAAATTCAAGCAGAAATATTGGCTCCAACTGCCTCAAACGACGTCCTTCTTTTCAATAATGTAAATGGCTCTTTGGATTCGAACCAAGGACGATCTAGGAAATCTAAAACATGTTTTTGAAATGTATTTATATTCTCTATCCGTATGCGTAATTTCATGTTTTAATACTATTGGCAAGGAGTTTAAATAAATTCTTAAAAATCGGATAATTTACTGATTGTAGAGACGCCTGGTGTCAAACCCAGGAAATATTGGTAGCAGTGAATGCACAGTATGACTTATTAAGACTTCATCTTAATTCGTACAAAGTTTGAAGTCAATATCATGCCGGGAAGTACCTAAAACTTTGTTCTGTTATCTCCATAAGAAATGCATTGAGGAATGTAAATGGCTCTCTGCGATCGAACCAAGGACGATCTTGGAAATTTAAAAAATGTTTCTGAAATCTATTAATGATCTCAATCCATATGCCAAATTTCAATTTTCTATATTATTGGGAAAGGTTTCAAAATAATTCCTAAAAATCGGATCAACTTCTGATTGCAGAGACACCTGGTGTCGAACCAAGGACACATTGATAGCTATGAATGCATAGTTTGATTTTTTAGGACTGGTTCTTCTATCACGCTAAGTTTTAAGTCGATAGCATGCCGGGAAGTACCTAAAATTTGTTTCCGTTATCTCCATAAGAAATGCATTGAGAAATGTAAATGGCGCCCTGGGATCGAACCAAGGACCATCAGCGAATATGTAAAATTAGATTATGAAATCTATTTATAATCTCCAACTCCATGCCGAATTTCAAGTTTCCATGCCATCGGGAAGGGGTCCAAAAAAAATCTTAAAAATCGCCACAATACATTTTAAACGGCCGATTTTTGCCTCGACCTAGCATCGAACCCAGGATATTTTCCGTAAAACTCATTTATGTTTTCGATAGATAATGACCGTATATAAAGGCTCCTAGATTTTCGATTCACTAACTATCTCGGAAGTATTTTTTAAAAATTCCCGAAAATCAAAGCAATGCATTTAAACGGGAAAAATCGGGACTTTTGGGCCCTCTGGAATCGAACCCATGACACTGAGGTTCAAAATCGCAATTTTTCTGGTGGTTACACCTTATGGCCAATATGTCGTAAAAATTTCAAGTCAATGACGCTGGTGGTTTGGCCTGTGAGTTTGTATCCTCTCTATATATATATCTATTATATATAGATGCTTCTCCGGATTCATTCATATATCATACGAGTAAAATGTAGCTTGCATACTGCAAGCAGATCGGCAATACTAATTTCATATCGGCATCACATCGGGACGGTCCTCATAAGAAAAAAAAAGGATTTAATTTTTTCTTAAAATTCGCTGAAATTTCATCGTCTGGAATCGATCTCGGGTATTCCTGGAAAACCTACTATGAAACACAATAGAAGATCACCATCTCTAACTATGTGTAAAAATTCAAGCAGAAATATTGGCTACAACTGCCTCAAAAGACGCTCTAATGTTCACGAATGTAAATGGCTCTCGGGACTCGAACCAAGGACAATCTTGGAAATTTAAAAAATGTTTCTGAAAGTTATTATTGATCTCAATCTATATGCCAAATTTCAGCTTTCTATATTATGGGGAAAGGTTTCAAAATAATTCCTAAAAATCGGATCAACTTCTGATTGCAGAGACACCTGGTGTCGAACCCAGGACACATTGATAGCTATGAATGCATAGTTTGATTTGTTAAGACTGCTTCTTCTATCATGCTAAGTTTTAAGTCGATAGCATGCCGGGAAGTACCTTAAACTTGTTTCCGTTATCTCCATAAGAAATGCATTGAGGAATGTAAATGGCCCTCTGGGATCGAACCAAGGAACATCAGGGAAAACATAAAAATTTATTATGAAATATATTTATGATATCTAACCCCATGCCGAATTTCAAGTTTCCATGCCATCGGGAAAGGGTCCAAAAAAAATCTTAAAAATCGCCACAATGCATTTTAAACGGCCGATTTTTGCATCGACCTAGCATCGAACCCAGGTTATTTTCCGTAAAACTCATTTATGTTTTCGATAGATCAAGACCATATATAAAGGCTCCTTGAGTTTCGATTCTCTACCTATCCGGGAAGTATTTTTTTTTAATTCCCGAAAATCAAAGCAATGCATTTAAACGGGAAAAATCGGGACTTTGGAGCCCCCTGGCATCGAACCCATGACACTGAGGATCAAAATTGCAATTTTTCTGGTGGTTGCACGTTATGGCCAATTCGCCGTAAAAATTTCAGCTCAATCACTCTTGTGGTTTAGGCTGTGAGTTTGTATCCTCTCTATATATCTATTATATATAGATGCTTCTCCGGATTCATTCATGTATCCATATATATATCTATATCTATTATACGAGTAAAATGTAGCTTGCATACTGCAAGCAGATCGGCAATACTTATTTCATATCGGCATCATATCGGGAATGTCCTAAAAGAAAAAAAAGGATTGAAATTTTTCTTAATATTCGCAGAAATTTCATCGTCTGGCATCGAACCCGGATCTTACTGGTGAACTTACTATGTAGCACAATAGAAGATCACCATCTCTAACTATGTGTGAAAATTCAAGCAGAAATATTGGCTACAACTGCCTCAAAAGACGCTCTAATGTTCACGAATGTAAATGGCTCACGGGACTCGAACCAAGGACGATCGTGGAAATTTAAAAAATGTTTCTGAAAGTTATTAATGATCTCAATCCATATGCCAAATTTCAAGTTTCTATATTATTGGGAAAGGTTTCAAAATAATTCCTAAAAATCGGATCAACTTCTGATTGCAGAGACACCTGGTGTCGAACCCAGAACACATTGATAGCTATGAACGCATAGTTTGATTTGTTAAGACTGGTTCTTCTATCACGCTAAGTTTTAAGTCGATAGCATGCCGGGAAGAACCTAAAATTGGTTTCCGTTATCTCCATAAGAAATGCATTGAGAAATGTAAATGGCGCCCTGGGATCGAACCAAGGACCATCAGCGAATATGTAAAATTTGATTATGAAATATATTTATAATCTCCAACTCCATGCCGAATGTCAAGTTTCCATGACATCGGGAAGGGGTCCAAAAAAAATCTTAAATATCGCCACAATACATTTTAAACGGCCGATTTTTGCCTCGACCTAGCATCGAACCCAGGATATTTTCCGTAAAACTCATTTATGTTTTCGATAGAACATGACCATATATAAAGGCTCCTAGAGTTTCGATTCTCTACCTATCCGGGAAGTATTTTTTAAAAATTCCCGAAAATCTAAGCAATGCATTTAAACGGGAAAAATCGGGACTTTGGAGCCCCCTGGCATCGAACCCATGTCACTGAGGTTCAAAATCGCAATTTTTCTGGAGGTAATACGTTATGGCCAATATGTCGTAAAAAATTCAAGCCATTGACGCTAGTGGTTTGGCCTGTGAGTTTGTATCCTCTCTATATATATATATATATGATATATGAATGAATCCGGAGAAGCATCTATATCTATTATGATATATGAATGAATCCGGAGAAGCATCTATATCTATTATATATACGAGTAAAATGTTGCTTGCATACTGCAAGCAGATCGACAAAACTATTTTCATGTCAGCATCATATCGGGAAGGCCGTCAAAAGAGAAAAAAAAGGATTGAAAATATTCTTAAAATTCGCTGCAATTTAATCGTCTGGCTTTGAACCCGGGTCTTACTGGTAAATTACTATGCAGCACAATAGAAGATCACCATCTCTTACTATGTGTGAAAATTCAAGCAGATATATTGGCTCCAACTGCCTCAAACGACGTCCTACTTTTCAGTAAAGTAAATGGCTCTCTGGATTCGAACCAAGGACGATCTAGGATATTTAAAACACATTTTTGAAATGTATCTATGTTCTCTATCTTTATGCCTAATTTCATGTTTTAATATTATTGCGAAGGGGTTTAAATTAATTCTTAAAAATCGGATAATTTACTGATTGTAGAGACGCCTGGTGTCGAACCCAGGAAATATTGGTAGCAGTGAATGCACATTATGACTTATTAGGACTTCATCTTATATCATACAAATTTTGAAGTCGATATCATGCCGGAAAGTACCAAAAACCTTGTACTGTTATCTCCATAAGAAATGCATGGAGGAATGTAAATGGCCCTCTGGGATCGAACCAAGGACCATCAGCGAATATAAAAAATTTGATTATGAAATATATGTATGATCCCCAACCTCATGCCGAATTTCAAGTTTCCTCGCCATCGGGAAAGGATCCAAAAAAAATCTTAAAAATCGCCACAATGCATTTTAAACGGCCGATTTTTGCCTCGACCTAACATCGAACCCAGGATATTTTCCGTGAAACTCATTTATGTTTTCGATAGATCATGACCATATATATAGGCTCCATGAGTTTTGATTCTCTACCTATCCGGGAAGTATTTTTTAAAAATTCCCTAAAATCACGGCAATGCATTTAAACGGGAAAAATCGGGACTTTGGGGCTCTCTGGAATCGAACCAATGACACTGAGGTTCAAAATCGCAATTTTTCTGGCGGTTACACGTTATGGCCAATGCGTCGTAAAAATTTCAAGTCAATGCCTCTTATGGTTTAGGCTGTGAATTAGTATCCTATCTATCTATCTATCTATCTATCTATCTATCTATCTATATAGGTATATCCATGAATGAATCCGGAGAAGCATCTATATCTATTACGAGTAAAATGTAGCTTGCATACTGCAAGCAGATCGACAACACTAATTTCATATCGGAATTATATCGGGACGGTCCTCAAAAGAAAAAAAAAGGATTTAATTTTTTCTTAAAATTCGCTGAAATGTCATCGTCTGGCATCGAACCCGGGTCTTACTGAAAACATACTATGAAAAACAATAGAAGATCACCATCTCTAACTATGTGTGAAAATTCAAGCAGAAATATTGGCTACAACTGCCTCAAAAGACGCTCTAATGTTCACGATTGTAAATGGCTCTCGGGACTCGAACCAAGGACGATCTTGGAAATTTAAAAAATGTTTCTGAAAGTTATCATTGATCTCAATCTATATGCCAAATTTCAAGTTTCTATATTATTGCAAAAGGTTTCAAAATAATTCCTAAAATTCGGATCAACTTCTGATTGCAGAGACACCTGGTGTCGAACCCAGGACACCTTGATAGCTATGAATGCATATTTTGATTTGTTTAGACTGGTTCTTCCATCATGCTAAGTTTAAAGTCGATAGCATGCAGGGAAGTACCTTAAACTTGTTTCCGTTATCTCCATAAGAAATGCATTGAGGAATGTAAATGGCCCTCTGGGATCGAACCAAGGAACATCAGGGAAAACATAAAAATCGATTATGAAATATATTTATGATATCTAACCCCATACCGAATTTCAAGTTTCCATGCCATCGGGAAAGGGTCCAAAAAAAATCTTAAAAATCGCCACAATACATTTTAAACGGCAGATTTTTGCATCGACCTAGCATCGAACCCAGGTTATTTTCCGTAAAACTCATTTATGTTTTTGATAGATCATGACCATATATAAAGGCTCCCTGAGTTTTGATTCTCTACCTATCCGGGAAGTATTTTTTTTTAATTCCCGAAAATCAAAGCAATGCATTTAAACGGGAAAAATCGGGACTTTGGAGCCCCCTGGAATCGAACCCATGACACTGAGGATCAAAATCGCAATTTTTCTGGAGGTTATACGTTATGGCCAATATGTCGTAAAAATTTCAGCTCAATCACTCTTGTGGTTTAGGCTGTGAGTTTGTATCCTCTCTCTATATATATATATATATATATATGGATACATGAATGAATCCGGAGAAGCATCTATATCTATTATATACGAGTAAAATGTAGCTTGCATACTGCAAGCAGATCGGCAATACTAATTTCATGTCGGCATCATATTGGGACGGTCCTCAAAAGAAAAAAAATGGATTGAAATTTTTCTTAAAATTCTCAGACATTTCACCGTCTGGCATCGAACCCGGGTCTTAACTGTGAACTTACTGTGCAGCACAAATGATGATCACCATCTCTAACTATGTGAGAAAATTCAAGCAGAAATATTGGCTACAACTGCCTCAAAAGCCGTTCTAATTTTCATTAATGTAAATGGCTCTCTGGATTCGGACCAAGGACGGTCTTGAAAATCTAAAACATGTTTCTGAAAGTTATTAATGATCTCTATCTAGATGCCGAATTTCAAGTTTCTATATTATTGGCAAAGGTTTCAAAATAATTCCTAAAAATCGGATCAACTTCTGATTGCAGAGACACCTGGTGTCGAACCCAGAACACATTGATAGTTGTGAATGCACATTTTGATTTGTAAAGATATGCTCTTCTATCATGCAAAGTTTGAAGTCGATAACCTGCCGGGAAGTACCCAAATTTTGTTTCCGTTATCTCCGTAAGAAATGCATTGAGAAGTGCAAATGGCCCTCTAGGATCGAACCAAGGACCATCAGCGAACATCTAAAATTTAATTATGAAATATATTCAACATATATATCCACGTGCCGAGTTTCAAGTATCCATGTTAACGGGAAAGGATCCAAAAAAAATCTTCAAATTCGCCACAATGCATTTTAAACGGCCGATTTTTGCCCCGACTTAGCATCGAACCATGGACCATATTCGGCGATGTCTTTTTGATTTTCGTTGGATATGCACGGCTTCTAACGATCCCTCGAATTTCATTTCTCTCCTTTTCCGGGAAGTGCCTCAAAAAAATTTTCGAAAATCCCCGCCATGTATTCTTATGGGGAAAATCGCGACTTTGGGGCCCTCTGGAATCGAACCCATGACACTGAGGTTCAAAATCGCAATTTTTGTGGCGGTTATACGTTATGGCCAATACGCCGTAAAAATTTCAAGTCGATGACGCTTCTAGTTTAGGCTGTGAATTAGTATCCTATCTATCTATCTATCTATCTATATCCTTGAATGAATCCGGAGAAGCATCTATATTTAATAGATATATAGATGCTTCTCCGGATTCATTCATATATATACCTATATAGATAGATAGATAGATAGGATACAAATTCACAGCCTAAACTACAAGCGTCATTGATCTGAAATTTTTATGACATATTGGCCATAACGTGAAACCCACAGGAAAAAAGAGACTTTGATCCTCTGTGTCATAGGTTCGATTCCAGAGGGCCCCAAAGTCCCGATTTTTCCCGTTTGAATGCATTGCCGTGATTTTCGGGAATTAAAAAAAAATACTTTCCGGATAGGTAGAGAAGTAAAACTCAAGGTGCCTATATTTATGGTCTTGGACTTTCGAAAACATCAATCACTTTTACAAAAGTTATCCTGGGTTCGATGCTAGGACGATGCAAAGATCTGCCCTTTAAAATACATGGGAGCCGTTTTTCATTATTTTTTTAGATGCACTTATCGAAATGATAGGATGTTCGTGCTTGGCTGGAAGATATATAGTAAGTATTGGTTTAAGAAAAAAATTTTCATAAGACCGTACTATTCCTGGGTTCGAAGCCAGAGCACAATAACGTTTCTCTCATAAGGAATATAAAGGAAAAGTAGGACGCCATTTGAGGCAGTTGTAACCAATATTTCTGCTTGAATTTGCATACGCGGTTAGAGATGGTGTTTTTCTGTTGTGCTGCATAGAAAGTATTGCCTGAAAGACCCGGGTTCGATGCCGGGCGGTAAAAATATCCCCCATATATAATACTATGGGGTATCTTTTCATAATTTTTTTATGCATTTATCGATATGTAAGGGAGCTCTTGCTTAGATGGAAGATGTATATTAACACTTTGTTTAAGAAAAAAAATAGATACGACCATGCTGTTCCTGGGTTCGATGCCAGAGCACATTATAATTTCTCAAATAAGGAGTGTATGTGAATAGTAGGACGTCGTTTGAGGTAGTTGCACCTAATAGTTTTGCTTGAATTTACACACATAGTTTGATATGGTAATCTTCTATTTTGCTGCATAGTAAGTACACCAGGAAGACCGGGGTTCGCTGCCAGGCGATTAAATTGCAGCGAATTCTACGAATATTTTGAATTTTTTTTTCTTTTGATGTCCGTCCCGATATGAAATTAGTGTTGTCGATCTGCTTGCAGTATGCAAGCAACATTTTACTCGTATAATAGATAGATGCTTCTCCGGATTCATTCATGTATATACCTATATAGATAGATAGATAGATAGGATACTAATTCACAGCCTAAACCACCAGCGTGATTGACTTGAAATTTTTACGACGTATTGGCCATAACGTGTAACCGCCAGAAAAATTGCGATTTTGATCCTCAGGGTCATGGGTTCGATTCCAGAGGGCCCCAAAGTCGCGATTTTCTCCATAAGAATACATGGCGGGGATTTTCGAAAATTTTTTTGAGGTACTTCCCGGGGAGAGAAAGAGTTGAAACTCGAGGGATCGCTAGAAGCCGTGCGTATCCAACGAAAATCAGAAAAACATCTTTGAATATAGTCCATGGTTCGATGCTTGGTCGGGGCAAAAATCGGCCGTTTAAAATGCATTACGGCGATTTTGAAGATTTTTTTTGGATCCTTTCCCGATAACATGGATATTCGAAACTCGGCACGTGGATAGATATCATGAATATACTTCATAATCAAATTTTACATGTTCGCTGATGGTCCTTGGTTCGATCCCAGAGGGCCATTTGCACTTCTCAATGCATTTCTTACGGAGACAACGGAAACAAAATTTAGGTACTTTCCGACATGCTATCAACTTCAAACTTTGCTTGATACAAGAGTAAGTCTTTACACATCAAACTCTGCATTTACAGCTTGCAATACGTCCTGGGTTCGACACCAGGTGTCTCTGAAATCAGAATTTGATCCGATTTTTAGGAATTATTTTGAAACCTTTCCCACTAAAATAGAAACTTGAAATTCGGCATATAGATAGAGATCATAAATATCTATCAGAAACATATTTTAGAATTCCACGATCGTCCTTGGTTCGAGTCCCGAGAGGCATTAACATTAGTGAAAATTAGAACGTTTTTTGAGGCAGTTATAGCCAATATTTCTGCTTGAATTTTCACACATAGTTAGAGATGGTGATCTTCTATTGTGTTTCATAGTAGGTTTACCAGTAAGACCCGGGTTCGATGCCAGACGATGAAATTTCAGCGAATTTTAAGAAAAAATTAAATCCTTTTTTTTTCTTTTAAAGACCGTCCCGATATGATGCCGATATGAAATTAGTATTGCCGATCTGCTTGCAGTATGCAAGCTACATTTTACTCGTATAATAGATAGATGCTTCTCCGGATTCATTCATGTATCCATATATATATACGAGTTAAATGTTGCTTGCATACTGCAAGCAGATCGACAACACTATTTTCATGTCGGCATCATATCGGGACGGCCATCAAAAGAAAAAAATGGATTGAAATTTTTCTTAAAATTCGCTGCAATTCCATTGTCTGGCATCGAACCCGGGTCTTTACTGTTGAACTTACTATGCAGCACAATAGAATATCGCCATCTCTAACTATGTGTGAAAATATAAGCAGAAATATGGGCTACAACTGCGTCAAAAGACGTTGTAATTTTCACGAATTTAAATTGCTCTCTGGATTCGAGCCAAGGACGAACTTGCAAATCTAAAACATGATTTTGAAAGTTATTTATGATCTCTATCTACATGCCGAATTTCAAGTATCTATATTGTTGGGAAAGGGTTCAAAATAATTATTGAAAATCGGATCAGTTACTGATTGTAGAGACACCTGGTGTCGAACCCAGGACACATTGACAGCTGGGAATGCACAGTTTGATTTGTATACACTAAATCTTTCATAGTGCAAAGTTTGAAGTCTTTATCGTGCTGGGAAGTACCTATAATATGTTTCCGTTATCTCCGTAAGAAATGCATTGAGGAATTTAAATGGCCCTCTGGGATCGAACCAAGGACCATCAGCGAATATATAAAATTTGATCCTGAAATTTATCATTGATCTCCAACTCCATGCCGAATTTCAAGTTTCCATGCCATCGGGAAAGGGTCCAAAATAAATCTTAAAAATCGCCACAATGCAATTTAAACGGCCGATTTTTACCCCGACCTAGCATCGAACCAAGGATATTTTCCGTAAAACTCATTTATGTTTTAGATAGATCATGACCATATATATAGGCTCCTTTAATTTTGATTCGCTACCTATCCGGAAAGTATTATTTTTAATTTCCCGAAAATCAACGCAATACATTTAAACGGGAAAAATCGGGACTTTGGGGCCCTCTGGAATCGAACCCATGACACTGAGGTTCAAAATCACAATTTTTCTGATGGTTACACGATATGGCCAATACGTCGTAAAAATTTCAAGCCGATGACACTTGTGGTTTAGGCTGTGAATTAGTATCCTATCTATATACCTATCTATCTATTATATATAGATGCTTCTCCGGATTCATTCATGTATCCATATATATATATAGCGAGGATACAAATTCACAGGCTAAACCACAATCGTCATTGACCTGAAATTTTTACGACATATTGGCCATAACGTGTAACCTCCAGAAAAATTGCGATTTTGAACCTCAGTGTCATTGGTTCGATTCCAGAGGGCCCCAAAGTCCCGATTTTTCCCGTTTAAATGCATTGCCGTGATTTTCGGGAATTTTTAAAAAATACTTCCCGGATAGGTAGAGAATCAAAACTCATGGAGCCTATATATATGGTCATGATCTATCGAAAACATAAATGAGTTTCACGGAAAATATCCTGGGTTCGATGCTAGGTCGAGGCAAAAATCGGCCGTTTAAAATGTATTGTGGCGATTTTTAAGATTTTTTTTGGACCCTTTCCCGATGACAAGGAAACTTGAAATTCGGCATGAGGTTGGAGATCATACATATATTTCATAATCAAATTTTACATATTCGCTGATGGTCCTTGGTTCGATCCCAGAGGGCCATTTACATTCCTCCATGCATTTCTTATGGAGATAACAGTAAAACGTTTTAGGTACTTCCCGGCATGATATCGACTTCAAAATTTGTATGAAATAATATGAAGTCCTAATAAGTCATACTGTGCATTCACAGCTACCAATAGTTCCTGGGTTCGACACCAGGCGTCTCTACAATCAGTAAATTATCTGATACTTAAGAATTAATTTAAACCCCTTCACAATAATATTAAAACATGAAATTAGGCATTTAAATAGAGAACATAGATACATTTCAAAAACGTGTTCTAAATTTCCTAGATCGTCCTTGGTTCGAATCCAGAGAGCCATTTACATTATTGAAAAGTAGGACGCCGTTTGAGGCAGTTGGAGCCAAAATATCTGCTTGAATTTTCACACATAGTAAGAGATGGTGATTTTCTGTTGTGCTGCATAGTAAGTTCACCATTACGACCCAGGTTCGATGCCAGACGATTAAATTGCAGCGAATTATAAGAATATTTTCAATCCTTTTTTTTCTCTTTTGACGGCCTTCCCGATATGATGCCGACATGAAATTAGTGTTTTCGATCTGCTTGCAGTATGCAAGCTACATTTTACTCGTATATATATATGAATGAATCCGGAGAAGCATCTATATATAATAGATATATACAGAGGATACAAATTCACAGCCTAAACTACAAGCGTCATTGATCTGAAATTTTTATGACATATTGACCATAACGTGAAACCCCCAGGAAAAAAGAGACTTTGATCCTCAGTGTCATAGGTTCGATTCCAGAGGGCCCCAAAGTCCCGATTTTTCCCGTTTGAATGCATTGCCGTGATTTTCGGGAATTAAAAAAAAATACTTTCTGGATAGGTGGAGAAGTAAAACTCAAGGTGCCTATATTTATGGTCTTGGACTTTCGAAAACATCAATGACTTTTACAAAAGTTATCCTGGGTTCGATGCTAGGACGATGCAAAGATCTGCCCTTTAAAATACATGGGAGCCGTTTTTCATTATTTTTTTAGATGCACTTATCGAAATGATAGGATGTTCGTGCTTGGCTGGAAGATGTATGGTACGAATAAGTTTTAGAAAAAAATTTTCATAAGACCGTACTGTTCCTGGGTTCGAAGCCAGAGCACAATAACGTTTCTCTCATAAGGAATATAAAGGAAAAGTAGGACGTCATTTGAGGCAGTTGTAACCAATATTTCTGCTTGAATTTGCATACGCGGTTAGAGATGGTGTTTTTCTTTTGTGCTACATAGAAAGTATTGCCTGAAAGACCCGGGTTCGATGCCGGGCGGTAAAAATATCACCCATATATAATACTATGGGGTATCTTTTCATAATTTTTTTATGCATTTATCGATATGTAAGGGAGCTCTTACTTAGATGGAAGATGTATATTAACACTTTGTTTAAGAAAAAAAATAGATCGACAACACTATTTTCATGTCGGCATCATATTGGGACGGCCATCAAAAGAAAAAAATGGATTGAAATTTTTCTTAAAATTCGCTGAAATTCCATCGTCTGGCATCGAACCCGGGTCTTTACTGTGAACTTACTATGCAGCACAATAGAACATCACCATCTCTAACTATGTGTGAAAATTCAAGCAGAAATATGGGCTACAACTGCCTCAAAAGACGTTCTAATTTTCACGAATGTAAATGGCTTTCAGGATTCGAACCAAGGACGATCTAGGAAATCAAAAAAATTTTTTTGAATATTATCTTTGATCTCTATCTATATGCCTTATTTCAAGCTTTAATATTATTGGGAAGGGGTTTAAATTAATTCATAAAAATCGGATAATTTACTGATTGTAGAGACGCCTGGTGTCGAACCCAGGAAATATTGGTAGCTGTGAATGCACAATATGACTTATTAGGACTTCATCCTATTTCATACAAAGTTTGAAGTCGATATCATGCCGGGAAGTACCTAAAACCTTTTTCTGTTATCTCCATAAGAAATGCATTGAGGAATGTAAATGGCTCTCTGGGATCGAACCAAGGAACATCAGGGAAAACATAAAAATTGATTATGAAATATATTCATGATATCTATCCACGTGCCGAGTTTCAAGTATCCATGATATCGGAAAAGGGTCCAAAAAAAATCTTAAAAATCGCCACAATGCATTTTAAACGGCAGATTTTTGCCTCGACCTAGCATCGAACCCAGGATATTTTCCGTAAAACTCATTTATGTTTTCGATAGATCATGACCATATATATAGGCTCCTTGAGTTTTGATTCTCTACCTATCCGGCAAGTATTTTTTAAAAATTCTCGAAAATCAAAGCAATGCATTTAAACGGGAAAAATCGGGATTTTGGAGCCCCCTGGAATCGAACCCATGACACTGAGGATCAAAATCGCAATTTTTCTGGTGGCTGCACGTTAAGGCCAATACGCCGTAAAAATTTCAGCTCAATCACTCTAGTGGTTTAGGCTGTGAGTTTGTATCCTCTCTATATATATATATATATATATGGATACATGAATGAATCCGGAGAAGCATCTATATATAATAGATACATGAATGAATCCGGAGAAGCATCTATATATAATAGATATCTATTATATATAGATGCTTCTCCGGATTCATTCATATATATACCTATATAGATAGATAGGATACAAATTCACAGCCTAAACTACAAGCGTCATTGATCTGAAATTTTTATGACATATTGGCCATAACGTGAAACCCCCAGGAAAAAAGAGACTTTGATCCTCAGTGTCATAGGTTCGATTCCAGAGAGCCCCAAAGTCCCGATTTTTCCCGTTTGAATGCATTGCCGTGATTTTCGGGAATTAAAAAAAAATACTTTCCGGATAGGTAGAGAAGTAAAACTCAAGGTGCCTATATTTATGGTCTTGGACTTTCGAAAACATCAATGACTTTTACAAAAGTTATCCTGGGTTCGATGCTATGACGATGCAAAGATCTGCCCTT
Organism: Sympetrum striolatum; assembly: GCA_947579665.1. Classification (NCBI taxonomy): domain Eukaryota; kingdom Metazoa; phylum Arthropoda; class Insecta; order Odonata; family Libellulidae; genus Sympetrum; species Sympetrum striolatum. The sequence goes on from OX388350.1 coordinate 90,558,999, forward strand.
TAAAATACATGGGAGCCGTTTTTCATTATTTTTTTAGATGCACTTATCGAAATGATAGGATGTTCGTGCTTGGCTGGAAGATGTATGGTACGAATAAGTTTTAGAAAAAAATTTTCATAAGACCGTACTGTTCCTGGGTTCGAAGCCAGAGCACAATAACGTTTCTCTCATAAGGAATATAAAGGAAAAGTAGGACGTCATTTGAGGCAGTTGTAACCAATATTTCTGCTTGAATTTGCATACGCGGTTAGAGATGGTGTTTTTCTGTTGTGCTGCATAGAAAGTATTGCCTGAATGACCCGGGTTCGATGCCGGGCGGTAAAAATATCCCCCATATATAACACTATGGGGTATCTTTTCATAATTTTTTTATGCATTTATCGATATGTAAGGGAGCTCTTGCTTAGATGGAAGTAGTATATTAACACTTTGTTTATGAAAAAAATAGATAAGACCATGCTGTTCCTGGGTTCGATGCCAGAGCACATTATAATTTCTCAAATAAGGAGTGTATGTGAATAGTAGGACGTCGTTTGAGGTAGTTGCACCTAATAGTTTTGCTTGAATTTTCACACATAGTTTGATATGGTAATCTTCTATTTTGCTGCATAGTAAGTACACCAGGAAGACCGGGGTTCGCTGCCAGGCGATTAAATTGCAGCGAATTCTACGAATATTTTGAATTTTTTTTTCTTTTGATGTCCGTCCCGATATGATGCCAATATGAAATTAGTGTTGTCGATCTGCTTGCAGTATGCAAGCAACATTTTACTCGTATATATATACGAGTAAAATGTAGCTTGCATACTGCAAGCAGATCGGCAATACTTATTTCATATCGGCATCATATCGCGACGGTCCTCAAAAGAAAAAAAAAAGGATTGTAATATTTCTTACACTTCGCTGAACTTTCATCGTCTGGCATCGAACCCGGGTCTTTCCGGTGATACTTACTATGCCGCACAATAAAAGATCACCATCTCTAACTATTTGTGAAAATTCAAGCAGAAATATTGGCTACAACTGCCCCAAAAGACGTTCTAATTTTCACGAAAGTAAATGGCTCTCTGGATTCGAACCAAGGATAATCTTGGAAATCTAAAAGATGTTTCTGAAAGTTATTTATGATCTCTATCTATAAGCCGAATTTCAAGTTTCTATATTATAGGAAAAGGTTTCAAAATAATTCCTAAAAATCAGATCAACTTCTGATTGCAGAGACACCTGGTGTCGAACGCAGGAAATATTGTAAGCTGAGAATGCACAGTTTGATTTTTAAAGACATGTTCTTCTATCATGCAAAGTTTGAAGTCGATAGCTTGCCGGGAAGTACCTAAATTTTGTTTTCGTTATCTCCGTAAGAAATGCATTGAGAAGTGTAAATGGTCCTCTGGGATCGAACCAAGGACCATCAGCGGACATGTAAAATTTAATTATGAAATATATTCAACATATATATTCACGTGCCGAGTTTCAAGTATCCAAGTTATCGGGAAAGGATCCAAAAAAAATCTTCAAATTCGCCGCAATGCATTTTAAACGGCCGATTTTTGCCCCAACCTAGCATCGAGCTATGGTCCATATTCGGCGATGTCTTTTTGATTTTCGTTGGATATGCACGGCTTCTAGAGATACCTCGAATTTCAACTCTCTCCTTTTCCGGGAAGTGCCTCAAAAAAATTTTCGAAAATCCCCGCCATGTTTTCTTATGGGGAAAATCGCGACTTTGGGGCCCTCTGGAATCGAACCCATGACACTGAGGTTCAAAATCGCAATTTTTCTTGTGGTTATACGTTATGGCCAATACGTCGTAAAAATTTCAAGTCAATGACGCTTGTGCTTTAGGCTGTGAATTAGTATCCTATCTATCTATCTATCTATATGAATATATGAATGAATCCGGAGAAGCATCTATATATAATAGATATGGATACATGAATGAATCCGGAGAAGCATCTATATATAATAGATATATACGAGTAAGATGTTGCTTGCATACTGCAAGCAGATCGGCAATACTAATTTCATATCGGCATCACTTCGGGACGGTCCTCATAAGAAAAAAAAAGTATTTAATTTTTTCTTAAAATTCGCTGAAATTTCATCGTCTGGCATCGAACCCGGGTCATACTGGTAAAACTACTATGAAACACAATAGAAGATCACCATCTCTTACTATGTGTGAAAATTCAAGCAGAAATATTGGCTACAACTGCCTCAAAAGACGCTCTAATGTTCACGAATGTAAATGGCTCTCGGGACTCGAACCAAGGACGATCTTGGAAATCTCAAATATGTTTCTGAAAGTTATTAATCATCTCAATCTATATGCAAAATTTCAAGTTTCTATATTATTGGGAAAGCTTTCAAAATAATTACTAAAAATCGGATCAACTTCTGATTGCAGAGACACCTGGTGTCGAACCCAGGACACATTGATAGCTGTGAATTAATAGTTTGATTTGTTAAGTCTTGCTTTTGTATCATGCAAAGTTTGAGGTCGATAGCATGCCGGGAAGTACCTAAAATTTGTTTCCGTTATCTCCGTAAGAAATGCATTGAGGAATTTAAATGTCCCTCTGGGATCGAACCAAGGACCATCAGCGAATATGTAAAATTTTATTATTATAATTTTTTATAATATCTAACCTCATACCGAATTTCAAGTTTCTATGCCATCGCAAAAGGGTCCAAAAAAATCTTAAAAATCGCAACAATGCATTTTAAACGGCCGATTTTTGCCCCGACCTAGCATCGAACCAAGGATAATATTCGTAGATGCCTTTATTGTTTCCTTTAGATATGCACGGCATCTAGTGGTCCCTTGAATTTCAAATCTCAAAAACATTTTCGAAAATCCCCGCCATGTATTCTTACGGAGAAAAGTTCCTTAATTTCCTCCGATCTAGCATCGAACCAAGGATAATATTCGTAGATGTCTTTATGGTTTCCTTTTGATATGCGCGGCATCTAGCGATCCCTCGAGTTTCAACTTTCTCCTATTCCGGGGGGTGCCTCAAATAAATGTTCGAAAATCTTCACCATGTATCCTTATGGAGAAAATCGGGATTTTGGGGCCTTCTGGAATCGAACCCATGACACCGAGGTACAATGTCGGCTTTTTTCTGGAGGTTACACGTTATGGCCAATATGTCGTAAAAATTTCAAGGCATTGGCACTTGTGGAACATGGTTAGAATTTTGATCCCCTATGAATGTATATCTATTATATATAGACGCTTCTCCGGATATACCTATATACCTACGAGTAAAATGTAGCTTGCATACTGCAAGCAGATCGACAACACTAATTTCATAACGGCATTATATCGGGACGGTCCCGGAAAGGAAAAAAAGGATTGAAAATATTCTTAAAATTCGCTTCAATTTAATCGTCTGGCATCGAACCCGGGTCTTTTTGGTGAAATTTCTATGCAGCACATCAGAAGATCATCTTTTCTAAATACGTGTGAAAATTCAAGAAGAAATATTGGCTGCAACTGCCTCAAACGAAGACCTACTTTTCACGAATGTTAATAGCTCTCTGGATTCGAACCAAGGACGATCTAGGAAATATAAAATATGTTTTCGAAATGTATCTATAAGTTCTATATATATGCCGAATTTCAAGTTTTAATATTATTGGGTTGGGGTTCAAAATAATTCTTAAAAATCGGATCAGTGAGTGATTGTAGAGACGCCTGGTGTCGAACCCTGGACGTATTGGAAGCTGTAAATGCACAAAATGACTTGCTAGGACTTGATCTAATTTCATACAAAGTTTGAAGTCGATATCATACCGGGAAGTACCTAAAATGTGTTTCCGTAATCCCTATAAGAAATGCATTGTGGAGTGCAAATGGCCCTCTGGGATCGAACCAAGGACCATCAGCGAATATGTAAAATTTTATTATTAAATATATTTATGATTTCTAACCCCATGCCAAATTTCAAGTTTCCATGCATTCGGAAAGGGGTCCAAAAAAAATCTTAAAAATCGCCACAATGCATTTTAAACGGCCGTTTTTTGCCCCGACCTAGCATCGAACCCAGGATATGTTTCGTAAAACTAATTTATGTTTCCGATAGATTATGACCATATATATAGGCTCCTTGAGTTTTGATTCTCTACCTATCCGGAAAGTATTATTTTTTAATTCCCGAAAATCAAAGCAATGCATTTAAACGGGAAAAATCGGGACTTTGGGGCCCTCTGGAATCGAACCTATGACACTGAGGTTCAAAATCGCATTTTTTCTGGTGGTTACACGTTATGGCCAATACGCCGTAAAAATTTCAAGTCAATCACGCTTGTGGTTTAGGCTGTGAATTTGTATCCTATCTATTTATATATATGAATGAATCCGGAGAAGCATCTATATATAATAGATATCCGGAGAAGCGTCTTTATATATATACGAGTAAAATGTTGCTTGCTTACTGCAAGCAGATCGACAACAATAAATTTATATCGGCATTATATCGGGACGGTCCTAAAAAGAAAAAAAAAGGTTAGGAAATAATAATAAAATCCGCTGCAAATTAATCGTCTGGCAACGAACCCGGGTCTTCCTGGTTAACATACTATGCAGCAAAACAGAAGATCACCATCTCTAACTATGTGTGGAAATTCAATTAGAAATATTGGCTGCAACTGCCTAAAACGACGACTTACTTTTCCCTTATATTCCTTATGGGAGAAATTTTAACGTGCTCTGGCATCGAACCCAGGAACAGCATTGTCGTATCTATTTTTTTTCTTAAGCCAAGTATTAATCTACCTCTTCCAGCAAAGCAAGAGTTTCCTTTTATTTTGATAAGTACAACAAAATAAATAATGAATACTAACTCAATATATTATAAAAGGGGGATATATATACCGTCTGGCTTCGAACCCAGGTCTTTCTGGTAATACTTTCCATGCAACATTAAAGAAGATCACCACCTTTAACCATGTGTGAAAATTCAAGCAGAAATATTGGTTACAACTGCCTCAAATGACGTCCTACTTTTCCCTTATATTCCTTATGAGAGAAAAGTAATTGTGCTCTGGAATCGAACCCAGGAATAGTACGGTCTTATAAAAATTTTTTTCTAAAACCAATTCGTACCATACATCTTCCAGCAAAGCACGAACATCCTATTATTTCAATAATTTCATCAAAAAAAATAATGAAAAACTACTCCCATGTATTTTAAACGGCGGATTTTTGCATCGTCCTAGCATCGAACCTAATATATTTTTCATCAAAGTCATTAATGTTTTCAATAGATCATGACCATGTATAACGGCTCCTAGAGTTTTGATTATCTTTATATACGGGAAGTATTTTTTTTTAATTCCTGAAAATCAAAGCAATGCATTTAAACGGGAAAAATCGGGACTTTGGGGCCCTCTGGAATCGAACCAATGACAGTGAAGTTCAAAATCGCAATTTTTCTGGCGGTTACACGTTATGGCCAATGTGTCGTAAAAATTTCAAGTCAATGCTGCTTATGGTTTAGGCTGTGAATCAGTATCCTATCTATCTATCTATCTATCTATATAGGTATATCCATGAATGAATCCGGAGAAGCATCTATATATAATACAGTAGAACCCCGGTAATCCGGACGAATTAAGGCACATAGGCGTCCGGATTAGCGGGGTTTCCGGATTAGCGAGGTTTTCAAAAAATACCGTAAAAATATATTTTTTCTAAAAATTATATTGTATAGATTATGCATTTATATATTACAAAGGTATTACAACATATAAAGTGAATAAATATTATCAGCGAGCAAAAACGTCAGTTATTTTCTTTTGCGTGACCGTTCTTATTTTTAAATCAAGTGCGCGGTCTCTAAAACGTATAAAGAGCATAATTTCATGTGCTTCAAAATTTTGCTCCTCGGCCAACTTAAATGATGTATTGAGTGACAGGATGGTGGTCGTCGTCGTCATCATCATCTTCTGTCGTTACTGTTCTGATAATTTCGTCATCTGTTAAAGCATCGTTTCGAGCCAAACTGTCGTCAGCCTCAGCAGCCCACCGGAGAGCTTCAGGGTTAGATATTGGGTTCGAATTTTGTAACTGATTAATGAGTGGCGCAGGCTGAATTTCTTCAGTTTGCACATTTTCTACAACTTCCAAACGAGCAAAATTTGGCAGTAAATTTTTCCACGACTTGCTGATCAATAATTTAGACACAGATGCCCAACAGTTAGCTAGATTGAACACGACATCTTTTAAATTTACCTTTTTTAGTGCATTTTCCAAATTTTCATTGTGCACAGGATCATTAAGAATATTTGTAAGAAGCAACTTAAGATATCTTAACTTAATGCTTTGAATTACATTCTGATCCATGGGTTGGATCAGCGCAGTCGTGTTAGGGGATAAAAACATTGCGGATATTTCATCGTCATCAGTGCACAATTCTTCTGCAGAAGGATGGCCAGGACAATTATCAAGCAACAATAGAGCACGTTGTGGTAAATTGACGGATTTCATATGTTGTCGAACTGCTAGAACGAATTCTGTTTTAAACCAATCCAGAAATGATTCTCGTGTGACCCAAGCGTTTTTTTGCCCTCGATAGCACACAGGTAGCGTGACTGACTTGAATGCACGGGGTTTCTTGGCTGTTCTGACAACAAACAAAGGAAGCTTATGTTTGCCAGTCACATTTGCACACGGCATGAATGTAATCCTCACTTTAATTACTTTCTTTCCTGGTGCCACTTTTTCATTACGATCGGCTATAGTTTTTCTGGTAACATTCGCCAGAACAACCCTTATTCGTCGGTATTGTAAATCTGTTCAGAACTCAGATTTTTCTCATAGATTGCACGCATTAACTCGGTTCTAAATGGCTCTACTGCACTTTCATTGCTAGATAGTTTTTCCCCGGTCACTTTAAGACGCCTGATCCCATGACTATATTTTAAATCTGTCCAGCCACCCTTTGGTGGCAACAAAACCCACGTCACTTTCAGTCATTTGTTTGTGAAAATATCGAGCTATTTCGCAAATCATTTCGCCACCTAGTGGTACGTGAAGCCGCTTTTGCTGAATAAACCATAAGTAAACTGTATTTTCTAGCGCAACGTTATCTGCCATTTTCATAGTTTTACGCATCTTCGAACCACTTTCTGTAGTGCTCACAAACTTCATTATGCTGTCCTTATTCTTCTTGATGTCACCAACTGTTGACTTTCCGATGCCAAACGTCCTGGAAATCGCATCGTACCTCTGACCACTGTTTATCAATTTAATGATTTTCACTTTGTCCTCTAATGTGAGGGTTTTACATTTGCGAGACGCCATAAATCACAGGACAGTACCGGGAAAAAAGGACGTCACTTTAGGTTTTAAAAACCGGTGAAAAGTAAACGGAGACACAGAGAATCCGAAGAACCAAGTTTTACTGAGGTAATGGATCGTAGTGCATATTTTTAAGTGACCAGCCGTCTCTCTCAGCAAAATTGTTATAGCACTGGAAAAATGGATCTAATTTATGTCCTACCCACTTGAGGTTTTAACTTGAGCTTAGCTCGCCACTCTCTCACGGCCATTTAAGCTTAAAATTGTTTAGCTATGCATGTTTAGCCCATGGATGGTCATCTTCATTGGACGTCTATCAAAGAGAAGGATTGTTTTTTACACCTCTTCTCTCATAGCATTTTCATGAACGTGATGTTTTGAGAAGTGATACCCTGCTGCAACTGAAAATTTATTGTCATTCGAAATTGTTTAGTCTCGCACATATTAAGCATTCCTCTAATGGAAAAATGTTGTCTCAGAAAAGTATCACAATAAACGAAATACTTCGCCCTCCATCACATAATTGCAGCCAATGGAGAAATGTTTCAAATAGTCTGTACACCTCTCGTTTCTTGTTACTAATATGCGTTTTTATAAGTTCACAAGAAGAAGTTGCGGGTTTGCATAACTCCCAATGGACCGTCCGGATTACCGAGGGTTCCGGATTAGCGAGTGTCCGGATTAGCGGGGTTCTACTGTAGATAAGATATAGATATGGCATGAATTCAAAGCTGTTGAAAGGCAGAGCACATGCTATAGCATATCCTCAAACCAAAGTTATTAATCAGAAATTTTAATCTCGTAATTATCCAGAACAATTAAAATCACAAAAGTTATCCCAATACACAAAAAAGGTGAGAAAAATGACCCTTCAAGCTACATGCCCGTATCAATAATTCCTGTCTTTTCTAAAATAATAGAGAAAGCATTATTATTTTCAAGAAAATGTAATTAATTTGAAAAGAACAATCTAATAAGTCCCATACAATTTGGTTTCCTGAAAGACAGAGGTGCCATAGAATGTGTCATGTCAATGATCAGTGATATTCATTGTTTCATAGCAAGCAAAAAACTACTCTATTTTCCTTCAGTGACAGTGTTTCCCATAAAAAACTTCTTTCACAATTATACTCCTATGGCATAAGGACTAGTAATGGAGACTCTTAGAAAGTTATTTGAGAAGCAGATATCAGTGTGTGTCTATAAACAACAAGCTATGTAGTAAAAAACTAGTAAAATATGGAAATTAATATAATGCACAAAATGGAAATAATATAACAATGACTCAAAGCAACTAACCGTGGAAGACTGCCCTTCGTTGGCAGTTTAGGTCGATTGTCGATCGATTATGACATTGATGCAACCTCGGCCTATCGAAAACGGTTAAGAACATTTTTTTTGCTGTATCATTACTCTAATGTATGTTATAATGTGATTATAATGTAAAGTTTGACTGTGTTGTGTTGATCTGATTGATTGTATATTATTGACATGTGTTATACATGCAGATGTATGTCGTTGGATAAATTAAAATTATTGTTATTATTTAAGATTATAACAAATTTTTCATGTTCGTGTTTTCTTTCGAAATGCTTTTAATCTCGTGATTATGGCGATCTTTTGACCTCTTTAACGTATCAAAATATGTTTAAATTCGAAAATTATATTAATAATTGAATAAACTGGACGAATTATATACATTATTATCATTAAAATTAACCTTTCATCGAGTTTAAAAAATATATAGGACGGGGCAGGTTGGCCCGGGTGGCCATCATGCCCCGTCGTTTCTGGGCCAACCTGCACCATCGCCATGTTTACAATAAATTCTATTAGTGACAAAAACCACTGAAGCTATTTCGAATGTATGCCATACATTAATAATCCTTAAACTATGACCTTTAATTATACTACTCACCTGTTGCGCCTAAAGTAAGCAAAAGTTAAATAAAACACATTTAACCGACGAGTAGAATTTTACTGAAGCACTCACAAAAACAATTAATCACTACAACTTGTCCAAAACCTCTCCGCCGGCAATATTGGTCCTGTAGATGGAGGGGGACAGTACTAACAACCTACTGATTGATTCCTAGCACGATCTAGCGTTTACTGTATTAAATAACTCGACTGGGCCAACCAGCCCCTATGGCCAACCAGCCCCGGTCTCCCCTATATACTTTGAAATAATTCTTATTTTTATGGGAGTAGTCTCTTAAAACAAGTTTGCAAGTTATGCATGCTCTCGAATTCTAAGCGAATATTCCTAAATATTACACCATTCTCAACTTCCTTCTGATTTTCAACAAGGATATGAATAACAGCCATACTGAATGCCATTGAGATGGTGGTTAGACGCGTTTGCGTGGGATAATTACACTCTCAACGAATTCCTTTACATAGTATAAAAAAATATTTCCCGCGGTGTATTCATCTTACTTTTCCTGCATTCTTTTGGCTAAACTGTGACACATAAAGTAGAGATTCTCTATTCTTACTGATACCCTAAATTCAATGAATACTTTTGAGTAGAAATGCTATTTAATCGCGCACTCATTTTATTAGGCTGATTCGTCCAAGCATTACTCTGTGAAAAGAATGAGCACACATTTTTAAAAGGAACTGTGAATCTTACAAAAAGCGTAGCTTAATTAATTTTAACCAACTGAAAAAGAGTTTACACAGAATATTTGTTAATATGATTGAAGTTAAAGTTGTTAAATGTCTAAATTACTGCAACATTTGTGGTAAAAATCAATTCGTAGGAGTAAATAGGCTTATCCATTAGTAACTGAACTGCCCGTTTATCCTATGCGGAAAAATGACTTCCACAATTTTAAAATTGTGGAAGTTACTAAGTGTTTGATTAGGATGGTTTTTTCATATTTCCCAAACTCGAACCCTTCGTTGCATCTTTTCCAATTCCATTTTAACTCCTACTTGATAAGGGTCCCATTAACATTCACCGTATTCTTGTATAGGCCTAACTAATGATAGGTACGCGTGTGATGATTCTCAACAAGACACGAGTACAGAAAGAAAATCAACCTTGATTTACTCTCCAGTTTTTGATAAAAGTAAGGAAATCGTAAATCGTAGAAATGCTGAGACACTTTGGATAGAAATTTTAACGATGTCGATTTTTTTGCTCTCGAAAAAGTTTTGAAATTTTGTTTGAAAATTATTCGAAGAAGCGAAAGAAAAATGAGCAACTATGACTCCTCATCAATCAATCAATTAGCGAATCAATCATGAAGGAGGGCATCTGCAGATGACGATCGCCATAAATCAGCCCTCCAAAGGGACCCTCCAAGTGTCGCCTTTTCGAATGCAACTGATAATTACAATTACTCTCCTGAAATTACATCTGTTGCCGTTGAAGAATGGACGGACAAGTTTATTTCTTAGAAAGCGTGTCCACATTCGCTACAAAATATTAAATTTGAGGGGAGTTTTCTCTACCCATACGTTTCTTAATTAATCAATCCTCCAAATAGTCGAATATGGGAATACCGAATAACGGACAAGTTCTCCAAGAGAAATCACATCACTCGGATGAGCGCTACAGTGAGAGGGCCTTCGGTTCTGAAATTAAATTAGCAAAAACGATAATTCGAGATCTGAAAAGGCTATGATGCCAATAAGGATGAATTTAACATTAAAGTTATTACAATTTTTATATTATGTACTACATCGGGATATTTCTGTTTTCCTTTACCATAAGTCATTATCATTATAAATCAAACTTGTTCGTAGATTAGGCGAAAGGTTGAAATCGAGACGTTAATTTTTAACGAAAACTAAAACAGACCGTCCCGCCAATGGTCGGCTCTCTCCTTACATTTGTTGCAGAAATTGTAACTATTACGAGATTCTTTCCATTCTGTTTTGCCATTTATTGCAACATCACAATAATCATATTGACGGAGTGAACAACATCAAAACACTAACCACGTCTCTCGGCGTCCTGGTGGAATGAGGAGTGCGAACTTGCAATAACAACACGGGAAATTTTTAAAAATACCCAACTGAGAGGAATCATTTCGGCGTTTACGTGCTAAGACAGTAATGGAAGCAAAAGGTAATAGAAGCAAAAAGTAATAGAAGCAAAAAAGGCCTCCTGGAGAGAACCCCTATCATACATGTCTGGAGAAAAGCATCTCCGGAAGCAACTGCCAACAAGGTATGCCTTAAAGTAGAAGGGTGAGTGAAGTTTTTAAAAACCAATGAAAATATTTGCAGCAATTAAAATTTCGATGCTGAGTTTTTAATATATAAAGAACAAACAGAATCAATAATAGTGAATGTTTTTAAACAGCCGCCGTATATAATACACCCTACCCTCCATGGGAACTGTCGTCTGCTATAGAAAATTCCAGAGACACTGCGACTTGTCTACATAAATTACACAGTGCCTTCTTTCGAAACATCCAGAACCTTCCAGAAATTTTGAAAACCTTAAATCAAATATGGGCGGAGGTTACCTTCCCTAACTCCTGGAAGGAATATGCTGTCCCTCCCATCTCTGAGCCCGGAAAAGATGAATCAGAGCCAAATTACTACAGGCCTATATCCCTTACCAGCTGCTTATGCAAAATAATGGAGAGAAAGGTTAACCGGCGCCGAGTTTGGTGGCTAGAAGAACCAGCTTTCTTACGCACAGTGCGGATTCTGGAAAGGTCGCTCAACAATGGACCACCTTTTACGGGCCGAAAGTACATTTAGGAAGCCTTCCTTAGGCGTCAGCATGTCGTGGGAGTTCTTTTCGATATAGAAAAGGCGTATGGCAGGGTCTGGCGGCACGAAATTCTTAAGACACTACATGAATGGGGATTTTCAGGAAATTTACCCATTTTTATGCAGAATTTTTTTATGCAACAGAGTTTTTAAAATAAAAATGGGAAATTTTATTTCAAAACCGCACAGACAAGAAAATGTTGTCCCCCAGGCAGCGTTACCCTTTCTGCGATAACGATAAACGCTACATCTGAATGCCATTCCTCGCAAACAATGGGATCGCTCTTTGTGGACGATTTTCTGCTCATGATCCCACGGAAACTGCTAAATATGTCCAACCTGTTATAAATAAACAGGAACAGAAAAATGGTTTCCGTTTTTCATCGGACAAATTTAAATGTGTCCATTTTCATAGGAAACGGAAAACCATTGACCCCCCAATTCTGAAACTAGAAGATAAAGAGCAACCAGAGAGAGGAAGTGGTTAATAGGGCACTGCGCTCTAACTCATGCGTATCTGGAGAGAGAATACCACCTGAATGTGGCCTATCACAGTGAAACACCTCCTACTTGAATGTACAGGCCGCCCGAAACACTTAAGAGGAGGGATGGGGGTAATCCATTTCAAGAGCCCTGACTTTCATAAGAAAAACAGATCTATTTTCAAAGATTTAAAAAGGAAAAACATGTCTATTCCTTACATCTCTCCCACTCATCTATGTTTTAATGTAACGTATTTATTCATATACCTATTTATTTATAAGACAATATTTTAAATAATGGTGCTAAATGACCATAGACGTCGACGCACCACAAAAACAAACACATTTATTGTAACAGCTGCTACAACAGTGAATTTATTTATCAGACATTTAAATGTCTCTGTCATTAAAGATTATTGCTATATCATTATTAGGTCTAATAAAATATTAGAACCTCGGAAACGTAAATCCCTCTAGCCTCAATTGATGACAATTATGTTTATTATATCAAGTTTGAAATGTATTTTCTAAGCGCCACGTAAGAACATTTTTATCCCTTTAACGCTGATAACAATCACAACTTAATACACTTGTTCTCAAACACATTCATTCACAACTTATGGAATCGATTTTATTCCTAGACAGGTCTCACACCAACTCCTTTCGATACATTAAATCAGCGTCTAAATGTTATCTTTAAAATAAAAATCCTAGTCTGTTATCAAATTGCAACTGATACGTCATTTAAATAACATTTTCATCGAATTTACTCTTCGAATTAAGTCAATTGGTGGAATAATTGGATTTTTCTTAGCTTATGTAAGTTCAGCCCTTTCCTTCGATCTTCGAAGGAAAATTTGAAAGCGTTGAGCGAATTTCATCCCCAATTCCGTCACTTAAATAATCGATTATTATTATGCTTTTAATGAAATTTATTTCGAAAAGTTGTCGATCCTGCTTTTATGAATTTCGCATCGCCGCCGATTCTGCTCGTCACCTATTTGCGGATTTAAATACGAATGTCTTCGAGAGGACCTTTTCCTATTACATTGGTCCTATATGATGCTGCTTACTGTTGGCTGCGCACAGATGAGATCAGGAGGGTCTCCAACGAACGTCAATGTTTTAATTGTCCATTTAAGGGTAAACTATCACCCTAGATTTAATTCTTTCCGATTTCCTCAGTACGTTTCTTATCATCTCAGCTACTAACAAATCAAATTAACCGAAAGATGTATTTTCCAAATCATTCACCAGAAGAAAGAAGAAAAGTATTCCTCGGGGTGTTGCAGTGGAAACATTTCTCTTATAAATTATATTAAACTTGACTACTGGAATCCATTTTGGCAGAATATGCTTTTCTTTAGCGTCAATGATTTAATTCATATTCAAAATTCTTATACTCACCAACGAGTGTTTTATAAATTACTTATAATTCGACTTCTGATTAAAATGGAAAGTGTTTTTAAGGACGATAACTTATTTATCATTATCTTTCGAGTAATTTAATTTGCACGTGTTATTTGAATACATCATCACGCATACACAAATATCTTTATTCTTGAACTACAGCGAAGGAGTAAACAATTGACTGAAGCCAATCCGTTATAAATCGTTATGGGCCGTAACTAGAACCCAAGATTTCGACGTCAGAAACCTAAAATAGTAACCATAGGCCAAGTTTGCCAGCAAAATGTTATAGACATCTTTGCTTATAGTTAGATGTCGTTATTATTTATTAACTTCTGAATCATTGCTGATTGTCAACTTGTTTTCGGCAATAAATGACATAAACAGGATTCCCCCGAAATAAGGGCTGAGGACATTAATCAAAAAGGAGCGACGTTGTCTTCGAAATTGCGTCGAAGGAGTGAACATTAAATCACTTATTTCGTTTGAGGACTGTGTGGGGCAAAACTGAATCATTACTTTATTTTCAGAGTGAAAATAAAAAGCCATAAGAATAAAATTTGATGTATCGTAGGCTCCGGATGAAAATATTTTCTTCTAATAAAATGTAAACGCATATTTTATTTAGAAATTAATCTGTTCCCGAATGATAAAGCTGAATACAGTGGTCTTATATTATGTGAGGAGTGTGTCTAACAGAAAAGGAAAGAAATAGTATATGAATAGTGAATGAATGTGCGTTGAAAAGGCAGTTTATCGTTGTCGTAGGAAAATTAATAATTGTGCATACCTCAAAAAGGGAGTGCTTATGGTTGGCGCAAAACTCATTGCATGACTGATGAATACGCCTCGAGAACGTAAGGAAAAAGGCTGTTTGGGAAGATGAGCATTAAAAACCGGGAAGAGCACCAATTACCTCTCTGATACTCAAATTAATATAAATCCGCGGAAATGATCGCCGAAAACCCAAAAATTATTCTTTTAATTTATTGTTATAAATAGAAATTTAACATAGGGAGAAATTTTGAGCGATCTTCACGCATCTAGGAATTTTTTTTCAAAGAATTGATTGATTAACGCGGAAAGAACTATAACAATGTAAATGGATTTATTTATGGATAGGAAAGTCATAATTTCTCATTAAAAAATCGCAAAAGCACAAGCGGGCGCTTCGACGGAGGGTAAGTATCGGAGGAAGTTCCAAAGGCGGAGAATGAAATATCGATCAAAAGGAAGGGCACAGCTGTTTCGAAATGAAATGAATTATCAAACCAAGGACGACAATGACCAATGGCAGATTATGGAGTTTTGGAGGAGAAAATCCAATAACATGGGAATAATTTGGGCTCGGCTTAATCCCAGAGGATAACCTTTTTAAAAGGAAAACCTTCTTACCAAAAAAGAAAGTGTCTCCGAAGGAAAACCCACTCGAAACACATTAATCCAGAAGAACGCAGATGCGCCGAATCGATCGTTTAAGACATCGCTCATTAAAAACGCTCGTTTGTGGGAATCGAACCGAAGGGCACTAATTTTACGGGGAATATGACGTCACGAGAGGAAAAACGAATAAAAATTCTGAATACCCACAGCAATCAGTGCTAAATTCACGTATCTTTATAACAAAAGATAAAATTAAACAATAAGAGAAATTGAAGAAGAATACGACAAAAATAACAATAATTTTCCTGTTCTTGGAGAGTTTCGTTCTACGGCAATGTACGAAAAATATACCATACAAACATATTTAAAAAATACTATTCGGTAAACTTTCAAAAAGTTAGTTCACAAAGATGTCCAAGATATTCTTTCTTCGTAACAGACACAAATATAGCCAATTAAGGGAAAATAATGATAAATAAAAATATTATATCAATAATTCGTAATACTTGGCATACATATAATACAAAAAGTAGACAATTAAATGATTTTTTACAGAAATATAAGAATGGTGAAACGAACATCACACTATTAAACTCAATACGGAAATATGACATCTCGTGGAAGACAATTATTATAAAAAGCGCATTAAAAGATTCGCTAGAGAGGTATGATCTCGCTCTAATTTCCATCACTCTGTTAGCCCTGAAAGCTTTCAGTAAAATGTCCTATAAGCTAACGAAGAGCTTTAGTTTTTGATCCCCGAAAGAGTTCCAGAATTGCAATGTTGAAGGAAATACTAATTTGAGTTGAATTTAAAAACATCTTATCTATCTCAAAGGCTTCTCCATAAATGAAAAAAAATCTGATGTGGCAAACACATGACTTTCTCCATATTTATTGAAAACAGAAGCCTATGCCGGTAATATAAAAATTATTCCAAAACAATGAGTGTTACAGGACAATGTTTCATACAAAAGTTGTAGTAAAAAACATTATCTATAACTTTGGTACATAATTGTATATACCTACATAGCATTCTGACAGAGATATGTATGAAAAACTTCCATTTTTGGATAAACAACTTCCGGTTAACCATTATTCAAGAATAACTCCTAAACAATCAGTGTTACGAAGAAATGTTTCATACAAAAGTTGTAGTAAAGTATATTATCTATAACTTTTGTATGTAATTGTATATACCTATATTGCATTTTGACAGAGATATTAAGAAACAAAATTTTTTCCGGTTAAACGGAACTTTCGGTTAAACGATATTCATCAAAAACTAATATAAATAACTAACTTTTGGCATTGTTATGAAAATACTAAATATGAAGTTTAGAAATTATCGGAAAATTACTTTTTAAGATAGAGCGCACACAAACATTTTTACCACAGACAGACACACAGACTCACAGACACACAGACAGACATGTTCGGGAAAATAGCTAAAACATGCTCTATCGGCCCCAAAACATATATTTCCGTCGAAATCTGGAGGTCGAATTTTTTTGCGAAAACAATACTTTCTCTATACTACGTATAGGGAGAAAGTAAAAATATGGAACAGAAAATGAAGGTCTTCAAGCATTCTTCTTGTTTTGGCAAACATCAATTAGCGACTTATACATAGTTCCCCTTTTTAAACAATACTTTTGTAAATTAATTAAGGATAAGATTAAGAACGCTCCGAAAAATTCATCCAGCAACTGTAGCCTTTCAGATGAAATGGATGAATCTTAATTTTCAAATTCCAACAACGAAAAGGATTACCTCTGCCCGTTAGAGGAAAACTCTCTCATCCTTCACTGCGTTCGTGACGAAATAAGAGAATAAATCCAAATGTGACATAATATAATTTGAATGGGAAAGGCCGACGAAATTGAATATCGTGAATGAAACTCTGAAGTTAAAAGAAGACTGTTAAAATAAGAAATTCAAACCAACAGACGCGTGGTCCTGTAAAATGTGGAAGGGTAGGAAAGTATTTCTACGAAAATAGTGAATGAAATAGGGAAATAAAACGGGTCATAGCTACATGTGTGTATTTATTACGCGCCATCAATGCGGTGATTAATTTCTACGTAATGCTCCTCAGTATTGCTCAAATTTTTCATTTCTTGCGGCTCTGATTGGCGGAAGAGCGATTGCGAAACTTTATCCATCGGCAGTGCACAAGGAAATTGTGAGAGTTTGAGCCCTTCGGCCTCCTTCAATCTGATTTACGCTCTCAATCGCAGTTCAGCATACAAAGTGAGATCGCCTGGCTTCTTTTTGACAGTAAGTCCCTTCCTACGATTGAAGACATTTGTGACTTGTACTCCTGAAAAAACATAATTTGAATATTAGAATGCACTAAGGGAGTGTTATTACACGCCTAAGTAAACGATGATGCTATAACTAGATTTATTGACTCATACTACTGCAAAATATTCTGTATTCGACTGTCGTTTATCATACATCGGTCAACTGGAAATTTAGACACATTATAAACTCCGAAAAAAAATTAAGTTATACATTTGGCTAGAAAGGCGTCAGAAGGCAGTCAAAGACGAAAATGTTGGAAAGTTTAAGGAAGTCCATAATAAAAGTAAATGACCAAAGTTTTATTCCGAATGAAACTA
The DNA here is from genome assembly GCA_947579665.1 of Sympetrum striolatum. Taxonomy (NCBI): domain Eukaryota; kingdom Metazoa; phylum Arthropoda; class Insecta; order Odonata; family Libellulidae; genus Sympetrum; species Sympetrum striolatum. Next base: position 90,576,941 of record OX388350.1, read on the forward strand.
GCAAGAGGACAGGAAACACTTCACGATAGTACTGGTGAAATAAATAGTAAATTTTGTTTCCTGAGGAATTATAGAAATCGAGAATAACTGAGTAGCTTGCTACTGATGCAACCAAGTGTAATCGATTTTGTATTTGTGAAGGTGCTGTACCGAAGATGCTGTACCAAAGATGCAAAATTTAAATCACATTCATCGCGACAGATCCAAAAATACGAATTAACCTCAGTTAAACCGAAAGCTCAAATCTATCGCACAGAATAAATAAAATGCCGATTCCAAGGTATTGTATCATTTTTAACATCGCGCACATCGTTAACATCTCATCGTTAACTTCATTTGCGTATATTTCAGCTTTGGTTTGATCAAGCGAACTGGTGTTTTGGAATAATTTCATCGCCAACTTCAGGGAAACACAGGGGTTTGTGGGATTCAAACGAAAATTTGAGGTCACAGAATAAATGCTAACTAAAAGGTAAAGAATGCTGGGAAAACAAAGAAGATGAAATTTAATCGCGAAAAGGTAAGTTGTCAGCAAAAAACGGAAGAACATAATTTACTAATCTCGAGATGTACATGGTAATGTTTGTGTGTGTCGGAGCTGCATAACTCCGATTTTCAGTCTCTTATTTTACATAAACCCATTGAGTTGAACGGTCGGACACGTGTCCATTATTTTTAAGCAAAGAAGTGCAAGTTGAACCCACAAACCTGGTGCTTCCCAAGTACTATACATTCGAATGTATCGGCACATTATAACGCCCCTTAAAATGTTGCCGAATCTCCCATTCGTCAATCTGTTCACCAATTTGTTGTAAAAAAATACTTCCACAGCATTTTATTCCCAATCGCCTCGGAATGGATTCAATCAAATTTCGGAGAGAATTTGATGCTCTGCAAACTGATTTTCATCGAGTATTTTCTTGATTACCTCTTTCTCTTTAATTATAATTGTCAATTTCCTTTGAAACTTCATCTCCATTTTAGTTTTAAGAAACATAACGACTACAATACACTTCAGTTTTCTTTTACTTTTATTAGCGACACACATTTGGCCATTGAATACCAAAATGGAAAGAATCGGAGCGTTTACGTTCAATTAAGCGAAATCTATATTTTGAATATTTTTTCAACGTTTGAAAGTTTTCTTAAAATTGCGACATTTTTGTAGCAGCGGCAGGTTTAAATCTCTGCTGAACGAGACTTACGTAAAAGCACCTCCATTTAGGATCCCTCTAATTAGCCACCTGCCGAAGTAACCCTTCTTCTCCATTATTTGCTGCTGCCAACACTATTCAGAGAAAACGAGTACAACGGCTGAAGAGGGAAACAGCTGATACACGTTTCCGATACAAATTGTCGCTTATTCTTTTTAAAAAGAACATTCATAGACGAGCAGTAACATTAAAAAATCACATATAGAGTCCTTTTCGTTATTCATGCTATTCCTTTCCTGGATGCTTTCTAAGTCTTTCTCACTAAGCGTAGCCTTATTACAGATATTTTCCGCAAATCTGGCGAGAAAAGTTTTTCATAATCGTTGCAATATATCCCTATATATAGCCAATATATCCCAATAGGCCAAGATACGACTTCCTGACACGCAGCTTAAGCAACAATATTGCTTCCTGATAGTCCTTTCAGATTATGGAAACCTCGGAAGTAATAAACTCACCGGATTTCGTAAGTTATCTGCTTCGTCTACGAACTTGATCCGAACACTTTAAGTACACGGGAGAAAAGTAACGAGTCCCGAAGTTACTCCCAAAGTTATACCGATATAATCTAAATTTCACTGAGCCTTTCCCTCCTGGAAAATCCTTCCCTCTGCGACGTAAGCTAAGAATAGACATCCTCCGATTGTGAGATCTCCGGTTTATGAGGGTCATTCCGTGAAGGCACCGGTGTACCACAGTAAACAAGATCTCAGTGCTTAGCGTAATTTGCGAAGATCCTTGTCTATTGTCTATGTCTATGTAAGAACCCTGCAAGCCGCCTTTCGGCCTGTGGCAGGGGGTGCAAGCACCTTCACTCTATTTTCCTAAACGGTTGCTTTCGCGTATACTTCGCGGAAAAAATGAATTTTTGAAACGATTCGTTCTAGCATCTATTTCCCTAATCTTTCTGGCAGCATCAGAACGGCCCATATAACAGGGGGGTCGCATTATATCGGTTACATCATCTGAGAACGTAATTTCTCTGAACTTATTTAATAAATTTATCCTTTGAATTGATCTTCTATCTTCTAATAATTCCCCATCCCGCTTCCTCTAACATCTGAGTAACACTCACTGTTTTATCGTAGCAATTCTTAAGAATCCTTCAAACGTATCGCATAAAAAATCGCATTTCGCGAAATAATCACGTATTTGAAAAATGCAATTGACCAAAATCATCGTCGCTGAGAGCTATAAAGAACTAAAAAGCTTACCCTTTCCCTGGCGCTCTTTTCTTTTTAAAAGTAGTTCCGACTGACTCAACAAATGCGTGATTGATGCGAAGCTTGTGTGCCGATCGACTCCAGAGGCTGGGAAGCACTGTCAGTGACCCTGTTCGTAAAGTTTTAACACTGATTTGTCCCAATCTCCCCGTTCCATAATATAGTTTTCGATGTACTTACAATTAACATGGTTCAGTTTTAATTAGCGGAAAACAGAATTCTTGAAATAAGAACAACATTGTAGGTTCCACAAAGATTTTAATGAGTACCGGTTTCGTCAACGAGTTGACATCTTCAGGTAAAGAATACGGGTCTTTAACAGTTGGTAAGATGGATGTTGAAGATGGATGTTGAAGAGGGGTGCTGAAGAGGGGTTGGAATAAAGAGGGCGCAGAGGAGGTGGGGAGAGGCAGGGAGGGAAGAGATAACTCGTCCGTAAGGAATTCCGTATTGCTTTGGTAATCTAAATAATTATGCTAATTACAAAGTCGTTCTTCTTGCGATATAGTTATCAGATAATAAACCTTCCCATCATTCAGTTCGCTCTAATAATTTCCCAACCTTTGAAAATACATCCTCACTCATGCCAAAGATTCAATTTGAATCATTCTGTACTTTCCTTTTCTGTGAAAGTAACATCTCCAAATATCCATTTAGTCGGATGGATTTCTTCGTAGCAGTTGTGTTTATTTCTTGCCCTGTTACATTCCTGACAAGGAATTGATGAATCTGAGGCGAATGACAAATGGCAAGTCACCGCAACAGGACGAAGCTGTCACTCGCTAATTGCGAGGGAAATCCCTCATTCGCATTCCACGAGAAATCATCAATTACCACACCCTGTTGAAAATGCTTTCTGATTAATCAACAGCAAAAGCCTTTTCCTACTGAAAACATTCAAATGGATGATTAATGCCTCACACTGAGTGTTTGAAATCGGGGGATCGAACCGGAGCGGAGCTTCCCGTATCGTAGTGCTCCGCTACGATACGGCAAGATGCGAAGCGGAGCGAATGACGCTCCGGTTCGGAGCGGAGTGGCGAGCTTTCAGGTTCGGAGCGTAGCGCTTGAAGGAATACTCCGGTTTGACGGAGGTGAAAAATTTTTAAAAGGTTTTGACTAACTTCATATCATCGAAGGTCTCTGATATAAAAATTGCGACCAAACTTTTCCGTTTCGGGGAATCCCAATCACTAAACTTAATTCATATAATACTCTTACTTAGTCTTAAATGGGGTACAAAAATACAAAGTTTTTGTATTTCGGGCATTACAATAGGAATTGGAAGCCTTTGCTTTGGCTATGCATGAATTCCATGAGAGTTTCCGGGTATCGCAGTCACGATATTTTTGCTAAATCAATTGCTACTAGATTTAGGGAAATTAGGCATTTGAAGAAAATTAGCCGTAGGCAAAAATTTCGTCAAAATGCATATTTAACAAGTTAGTGAACTAACTATATTGATCATTGCTGGGTATTAGTACGATTTTACCCAAGATTCTTAATTGAAACTCCAATTTCGTCTATAAATACTCCAAAGTGGAAGTTGCATGGGGCAAGGGTTCGGAGCGGAGAGCCTCAGCTCCGACGGCGATCCTAGAATCACTCCACACCGACCTTCGCTTCACTCCGAACCGGAGCGCTTTGCAGCTTTTCCCGCTCCGCTCCGAACCGCTGCGGAGGTTCGCAATTCAAACTGGTTCAGCAAACGAGCGGTTCGCTTTTTCACCGGTTCAGGGGCCATATTATGTAACATGTCGGTTTGGAAGCAGTTGGTTCGATTTCAAATCCAACCGACTGGAGAGGAAACCGTGATCTCTCACCGACTCCGCCTCTAAATCCTATTCTGTAGCATCGTCGGGCAGAAAACTGCCAAACCGACTGCCCCCACCCACTTTAAGGGGAAACATCCGAGCATTTCCAAAAGTGACGGTCACGTGCTTCATGTCAACCAATGAGAGGGCAAACGAGTAGACAAATGAAGAATGAAACAAGGTGTGTAAAAGCAGATGTAAATATCGATGATATGTATGAAATTTTAGGTAACTAGGATTTGATGTTGTCCTTTGTTGATTTCTTACTAGAGTTTTGAAAGAAATCTTATAGGGAAGATATTTTTAATTGCATTAGTTAGTTTGTATGGTCTTAAATGGTTGATGTTTGAATTTAACATACATTGCTTGCAGAAGATTTTCCAGTGCCCAAATTCGAGCACAAGGATACTTATGGTGATAAAATATCGATATCTAATATACTATTAGCCCTACAGTGAATCCCTAAATTTCGTAATTTTATTAACTGGAAGCCGGTGAGTGATTGTCAGAACTTAGTATCAGTAAAAGTAGTAGAAAATTAGTAGGTACATAGTACCTTTAATACACTCACTGACTGATTTCTTGGAGGTTAGATTTCCACGAATTCCTTAGGTGCTTCATAAAGTTAGTGTTGGAACTGTTGCTGGTTTCAAATCAGTTTACTATTGGTCAGCTAGTAAGACCTCGATTCGTATAAACGGATAGGTATCTTTTCTTTTTTTATATTTGCTATAAAAGCAAAATCTTCTCGTCTCCTTGTGAACCGAAGTACAGCAACTTTCGACTGTAGCACTTCCTTGTACGTAATTAATACTAGTAATTAGTTTCGTCTGGATTAACTACACTCTACAAATATTATTCAATTGTCTTCGCCTTTCATATAATGCTGAAATATATGATTTTAATGGAATCTAATAGTAAAATTGTGTTTTAAAATGAACAAAAATTATACCATCCACGTCAGTTAAAAGTTAATCATTATACGTTTAAAACTTAGAAAATTCGATCGCATGAAATACTATGACTAGGTTTAATCTATTTCTCTATTATTTATAGTTTTCTTCAAGCGGGGTCATTATTTTTCTATAGTCGAGTCTCGCACGGGGAAACAGTAACATATGTTACGGATGTTGAGCGTTCCCCAACACTTTACCCAATGAATTATTGATGGTTATTTACATTTATTATTAAAAGATTAAAACGTTTATTTTATTCCACGTCCTTGGACAGATGCACGCTCCAAGTAACGTAGTACATACGTGCATCCATATGTGCTATGGCGTACATCATTTTGTATCTAAAAGCGAGAATCGCATTCATTTTATGTGATCGCATGTCTTATTGCGGCTTTATTTTACATTCTGCTAATTACGGGCATTCAATTAACGCATTTGCCTTGATGACATTGTTAAATATGCACACACTTGCCACAGTTCGTCTGCTAACCGACTGACCCCTGTCGCTACCGACTCCTTTTCATTATCGGTAGAATTCTCCGGATTCTACCGATAATGAAATGACGATGGCTAGCCGTCGTACCGACGCAGGAGCTTCCAGAATAGCATCGAGAGCTCGCGGAGTCGGTTTGCGATCCCAACCGACTGCTTGGCTACCGTACCGACGGGAAATGAAATACAGAATATGGCCCCAGCTCCGGTTCGATTCCTCGTTTGAAGTCACCAATAATGAAAGTATTCTCTGAATTATACGTTCGAATAAAAAACAATCTAACTCCGCCCACAAACATATTATAATTTATTTTGACGACGGAGTCCGATAGTGTTTTATTTGAACGAATTGTGGATAAGTTCTACCAAGTATCGCCAGAATTGACTAATTAAATTCTGGATTACGGGAGACCGGGGCTGGTTGGCCCAGTCGAGTTTTTTAATACAATAAACGCTAGATCGTGGTAGGAATCAATCAGTAGGTTGTTAGTACTGTCCCCCTCCATCTACAGGACCAATATTGCCGGCGGAGCAGATTTGAACAAGTTGTAGTGATTAATTGTTTTTGTGAGTTCTTCAGTAAAATTCTACTCGTCGGTTAAATGTGTTTTATTTAACTTTTGCTTACTTTAGGCGCAACAGGTGAGTAGTATAATTAAAGGTCATAGTTTAAGGATTATTAATGTATGGCATACATTCGAAATAGCTTCATTGGTTTTTGTCACAAATAGAATTTATTGTAAACATGGCGATGGGGCAGGTTGGCCCAGAAACGACGGGGCATGATGGCCACCCGGGCCAACCAGCCCCGTCCTATATATTTTTTTAAACTCGATGAAAGGTTAATTTTAATGATAATGATATGTATAATTCGTCCAGTTTATTCAATTATTAATGTAATTTTCGAAGTTAAACATATTATGATACGTTACAGAGGTCAAAAGATCGTCATAATCACGAGATAAAAAGCATTTCAAAAGAAAACACGAACCTGTAAAATTTGTTATAATCTTAAATAATAATAATAATAATTACTATTATTATTATTTATCCAACGAAATATAGTATACAATCAATCAGATCAACACAACACAGTCAAACCTTACATTATAATCACATCATAACATACATTAGAGTAATGATACAGCAAAAAAATTGTTCTTCAATTAACTTTCTAAGAGTCTCCATTAGTAGTCCTTATGCCATAGGAGTATAATTTTGAAAGAAGTTTTTTTATGGGGAACACTGTCGAATGCCTTACACAAGTTACTGAAGGAAACTAGAGTAGATTCATTGCTTTCAAAGGAACAATGAATATCACTGATCATTGACATGACGCATTCTATGGCACATCTGCCTTTCAGGAAACCAAATTGTGTGGGACTTATTAGATTGTTCTCTTCAAAGTAATTACATATTCTTGAAAATAATGCTTTCTCTATTATTTTAGAAAAGACAGGAATTATTGATACGGGCATGTTGCTTGAAGGGTCATTTTTCTCACCTTTTTTGTGTATTGGGATAACTTTTGTGATTTTTAATTGTTCTGGATAATTACGAGATTCAAATATCTGATTAATAACTTTGGTTTGAGGATATGCTATAGCATGTGCTATGCCTTTTAACAGCTTTGAATCCATTCCATATATATATCACAGCAGTTACTGGTTTTTAACGAGGCAATTATATTGAATATTTCTTTTTCAGTTACAGGAGCTAAGTAAAATGACTTTGAGCTATATTAATTAAACTGTTAGATATATTATACTATAATACATTGTGCTGTTTTATGTTAGAGCCTTCAATTAACTTTTCAATTACATTGGTGAAGTAATCATTAAAGACATCAGATGACATATTTGTTAAGCAGCTTTCAGACTTAAGTTGAGTCTCAGCCTTGATTACTTTCCATAAAGCTTTTGATTTATAATTAGATGTGACAATATATTTATTGTTTGCTTCCACTTTCGCTTGCCTAATCCTGTAGCCTTTTAAGGTCTTTACTGATAACCATTAGTTTTATTTTGATTTCCTAAAGTTATACTAGTTTAACTTATCAAAAGATTGTATGGGTCAACGTGCTCCAGCCTCTGGGCCAACCTACCCCGGTGTAGGGGCTGATTGGCCCACTCGACATGCATCCAGTAATTATTATATTTTTTAATTTTTAAATCATATTTTCAAGTTTAATAATTGCCATCCAGATTCAGTAAGAATGCATCTAAAATTTAGCAATAATTTCATAAGTTTAAATATGTACAAAAAATAATATAAAATAAATAAAAAAACCGGGCCAACCAGCCCCGGTCTCCCCTACTAACAAAAAAGAATTCTATTTTTGGCTCTTCATAGCTCATTTTAGAAAGACAAAGGAATTACTACTAAGGTTAAGCTTTTTTCTTCAACAATTCATAATTAACGATTATAATTTTATAATAACATATCAAAAATTACATATACGCTTCCTACATCCTCGGAACACGCAATTAAGGATTCATATTAACTGATAGTTCGTAAAGAAGAATCGCCTTCTGCTTAGACAAATGCGAAAACGTTATTCAAAGTTCACAGTTGAGGAGTGTTATCGTGGACGAATATTCCATCGAAACAATTTGCGAATTCATAACGCTGAAGGAGATCAAGTCACGTAACAGCGGAGATACTTCAGGAATACAAAGGTGAAATGGGGGTTTCCCTAGAAACGGCCTCGTTGACCCCATTTGACCAGCCGTCGCTCTCTCAATTACGCCTCTGATTTACGCCTTTTATATTCCACAGCACCTCCGCTTAATTGATGGCTCTCCTTCCAGCTTAATAACGGAGTGTCCACAACTAAACAGGCGATGGACATTCAATGACAGTATTCGTTCTTCCATTCCAACATCGCACTCTTTCGCTGAAAAAATCATTTCCTCCGTTTAGGGAGAGAGAGTTCTTCTGAAAACAACCTATGTAACTTTGATACGAAATTCTAAGAATATTCGGCAGTTAAATCTAAAAATAAGGAAAGGGTTAAGGTGACTTTGCACATAAGGGCGTGCACCCAGGAAAATTCCCAAGGAAAAACGGACTTGAAAAAAGGCTGACAGGGCCGGGAAGTTCAGACAGTTCCCGGCCCTGTCAGACTTTTTTCAAGTCCTAAATCTAAAAAGTTTATTTTAGGATAAAAAAGATTTCGGAAATAGTTTCGAAATGAGTTATTCTTCCCTTAATATTTTAACCCGCTTCTCGTTACTTTGAACTGCTCTTTTTGATCGATAACCAAATAACAATAAATTTAGTAGATATATTTGCCTTTGGTACAGCTTTATCTCAAGAAGAATATCGTATACATCACACTTGGCTATCTACAGCTGTTTTCTATGAATGGATATTCCAAAACATTATTTGTTTTTAAATATTCTTCCTTAAACATGATTTAATTTTGATAGTGGCGTTTTCGAGACCATTTTCAATCTCTCGCAGAAAAGTCAACTGTTCAAATGTGACTTCTAACTATGAATTCAAATATGAAATGAAAAAAAGAGAATTTTTAAACATTATTTTTTTGATTTTGAATGATTTTTAACCCAAACTGAAGTTAAATGATCATTAATTAACATCGATTATGAGTTATCTAATACTACTTGTTCTTAACTCAAGTTTCGACAATTCGAAATTTATATTTTCTAAATAAATAAATCCAAAACGAAATGAATATTCATTTTAGGTGTATTGTTAACGGATGGCCACTGAAATGACTATGCGTCAAGAAGTTCTTCAAAGAAAATATTGACATATTGTCAGCATTAAACTTAAATTAATTCTAAACCCTACTCAGTTCTTGAGTTAAGAGAGTCAATCCAAATATAAGCGCACACAAATACGAAGAACAGAATACAACAAGATAAAGACCATAGTACAAGATAGTGAGATGTTGCTTATAACCTTAGTGAGTTAAATTTTATAAATATTTTAAAAAAATTAATTTTAGTCATCAAATGAGTTTGGGACGAATAAAGGTTGAATTAAAACAGCTCTCAATTAAAATACATTCTCTCTATTTACATGTAATATTCGTGAGGAAGGAATCCGAGAAGAAGATCAAGAGAAAAGTGATCAAAGAAGTCACCGTCGAAAGATGTCCGATCGCTCCCCCATTTTTAGCGGTTTTTTAAGCGTCTGCGTTGGCGGGCGATGATCAGAGAAAGGAGTGAGTAAACTTTAAATTACTGCCACGAGAAATAGAATGGAACGTTGCGACTGCGAGTGACCTCTAGATATTCTGGTTAAAACACGATATTCTAACAGCCTGATAAAGCAGTCATCTGGTGGCTTTGCCAGGTGAAATTCTCATGCCAATGCCTGAATATGTGAAAGTTTTCAAAAATAAGCTTAAGTTAAACCGTATGTAATTTATTATAGTGTAGTTCACGGCTATCTCCTCTGTATTATTATTTCGAGTTTTAATTGAGATATTCAATCAATTATTGATGTAAGTGACTATATAGATACTCTAATATGTACTATGTTATGTTAGTTAAAAGACAGATGTTATGTATATTTTATGTATGATAGATCTTATTTATGATATATAATCATATATCTTATGTACATATAATATTTCTACTGCAATTTAATTGTACAGCCTACAGAAGTCTTTGAGCGAATGCAAGGCATCATTTTTATGTTCCCTTAAACCTGGCCAGAAAGCCAACACGTAATGTAAACTTAAATATAAATATATAAATCTACAGTTAATGGTGCTACTCTTAGGATCCATGACTGCGATGGCTTTCTGATAATTATTCTACGTAGCTTTTGAACGCTCTTAAAAATTATGGCGTGTTTATATCATATGTTATCAAATTATCTTTTTCGAAATCAAAAATGTATAAGGTAATAAGTCACGAATACTTCAAACGAATAAAGAATAAAATAATATTATATTTTTCGAGTTTCTCTGTCGTTTTTCTCGATATAGATATTGCATTGTGAAATGTATTTCCGATTGTCTGACCAATGGTCGACAAGAGAACATTTTCTAAGGACGAGTGAATTAAGCAGAGATCGAAACAGCCGAAAACATTAATCCGAGTGGAATTGATGCAGCGAGTAGAGGTCGTATTTCTCAAAATTGGAAATCAAATATCTGGAAAATGAAGAAAATGAAGATATGATAATCGGGGCAATTTACTTGAGATTGAAGTTCATTGAAAGCAACTCGAGGGAACGTGCGCAGAATAGAAAGATAAGAAAGATGTATCGAAAGGGGGAGGAAGGGGGAGGATGGGGGAGGATGGGGGAGGAAAGGGGGAGGATGGGGGAGGATGGGGGAGGAAAGGGGGAGAAGCAGCAGCGGAGTTACGCACTGGCACGGGCGTTTTCATTGGAACTGACGGAATCAATGAAAGACGGCATCGAACCGGAAACGAAATAGAAGGACACCTAATTTTCATCTAAAAGAAAATCTAAAAGTTATAATTCTTGAGCTTAAAGGGAAGTATTCTCATCTCGATCGTCGCCTCTAATGAATTACAATTTAGCATTATAATAGTTTTGTTTAAAATTGACGAGTAACGAAGATTTGAAATCCGTCATTACCTTGATATTTGGAGTATTTTTTAAATGTAAAGCTTTTAATCGCACGCTCCCCTCTGATGTGAGAATTGGGGATTTTTAATTGAGGATGTTTAAACCAACAGGATTTCGAAAATATTCGGCAAAATCTTAAAAATATCCACCAAATCTTGTTACGAAAATAATTCTTTTTAGTGTGTATGCATAATTGATTGTTTTCTTCAATTGCTGCTTAATAATGGATAATTTTAGATAATACCGCTTCAAAACAATTAAAATTTTAATTAGATAATTATACAAATTTATTTTTGTTGATTTGTTAACAATTCAATAATAACATAATTTTTATTAATTGAAATTAACGAAATACTCAGATTATCATAAAATAGCAAAAATCTTTACAAAACAAAAATTTATTTAACTCATCTTTAATAGTAACTGTTTTATCGAAGGAAATGTTTTGCCTGGGGTCATATTGACCCCACGCGACTAATTAAGGGTTAATTAAGAGGATTTCGGACTCTCTGTTCTAAGGCTTCAGAAAATCACCTTCTGAAAAAGTGTCGTCTTTACGATCGATGCTTTTCTTATTGGCAGTGGTTATATTTCTCCCCTTGGCAAAGTCACGTAACGTTTGTGGAAATTATTTCGAATTGATATTTCAAGTAGAAGGTAGAATTTCAATAGATTCTACTAGAAAGTAGATACATTTAAATTTTACATCAATATCCCGAGAGCCTCCATAAAGCGTTCGACAAGGAACTCCAAACTAGCTAAATTATTTTTATATTAGCACACATAATGCTGTTCAGGAAAAGAGACCAATATAGGCCATATGTTCTCGCTATAATCTCACGGAATCTTTTAGCCGCCTGACTTAGAAAATAGCGTCTACGCGTGACAATGTTATACCCGTGGTTGATGTGTCATGTTTGGTGTGTCATGACGTGTCTCATGTTTCTGATGTGTCTCTACTGGTGAGTAGATATACTGTTATGTCCTCGCAAGCCGCCTTTCGACGCGTGGCAGGGGGTTCAAGGACCTTGATTTACTTCATCGATTGATTTTGCGTATCGTTCTAAAAATATATTCTTGAAACGATTCGTTCTAGCATCTATTTCCCTACTCTTTCTGGCAGTATCAGAACGGCCCATATAACAGGGGGGTCGCATTATATCTGTTACATCATCTGAGAACGTAATTTCTCTGAACTTATTTAATACATTTATCCTTTGAATTTTTCTTCTAACGAATCTTATCCTGCGTCCTGTATCATCTGTGTAACACTCACTGTTTTATCGTAACAATTCTTTACAAATCGTATCGCTGGGATCTGCTGATTCGGCCTCGACTTTGCGGTAGTTCTCCATAGTAAAACTTAAAAAAAAACACTTATTCCTTTACTACAATAATTTTATTAACTCACGACCATGGTTTCGATCTATAAGATCATCCCCATTTGTATGAATACCGGTGAAGGAAATGAGGAGCGCCGACAAAGAGATTTAAACCTCTGATTCAGTAATACCTGCGTTCCGAATTTTCTTTACTTGCAAGACTTAAGTTAATTCAAAATATGTATAAACTACTTAATTATACCTTCCAGCATTCATGAGACGGTAGGTGATCTTCACGGGTCAAGAACAGTCATACCTCGGTAGAGGCCCCCTTCAAGACTTCGTCTGGCACACTGGACTGACCTTCCACCCTTACTACAAATTCCAAGAGTTTTATCGTCCATTTTACAACTCAGCTGTCCTAGTAGGCTATTCTCATAAATTAGTAGCGGGACAACATCGAAGGCTTTCGAACAATTACTCTCGCCTTTGTACGTCCGCTGAATCTTGGAAGAGTTCTCTTCTCTCTAGCACCCCAACTCAGTTTTCAGTTTCTCTGTTTACATATTAATGACGCTAAACTGACAGACATGTAATTTTTAACATCAGTTTATTCCCTTATTTGTGAAAACAGGCTATTCCCGTTTTAAATTAATTAGATATCTTTATGTTGTTTAATGAGAGTAAAAGAGTCTTCGTGGATGGCTTCTCCCAGTTACAAAGCGAGTACATTCTCAAGTACTTTGGATTTGTGCCAGTTTAGTCTTATGATATTGTTAAGTATTGTAATTGGTTCTAAAAATCAGCAAAACAGACAGTCGTATCGGAGCAAAATACACTCGGATATTAATGGCTAAAATTCGTTTGCTAAATGCGTTTACAAGTCAACTCGAAAACTCCCTAGAAGAGATAGATGGACTTTGAAGTATGCAGAGCTTTGTTAGACAATCACCGTAATTACTGGTCATAATCGATTATATACCGCATCTACCTGTTAGTTTAAGACTGTGTGGCATCAATAGCCATCAGTCGTTACGTTACAGGTATTGGGGTCGTACTGTCTTTCGAAACATGAAAAGTTGTAAAATTGCATGATGGTGGGAGAAGATTGCATAGAAAAACTAACACAAAACAAGATTTTTGGACGGACAACGAGGAGTTAAAAAAGGAAACGAATCGCTTTGGAGCAGTTTTACCATTCAGCTCACGCTTCGGAGGGACTAGTGGCATATAAACGGCTCCTTTACATTGTCCACACTCTTAGAATTATAATGCGACGGCCAAATGAGAGGCGACATCATGAGAAGCTGTAATTCTATCGGAAGACATTCTTCCGAAGATAATCTCTGCAAATGCCACTTAGGACGGCTCATTGATTGGGGTTATCAAAGGCACTGCTTGATCGGCTTTTTAACTCACCGCTTAAAATCGAGGTTTATCACCGAATATCAAGTTAAATCTACTGTTAGTTCATTTTTTAATTTTAAGGAATCAAACGAAACTTTGTATAATCGATGTTTACTCCGATTAATTCAATATATCGATCTTTATGATGTATCGAACGCCTTTGAAGAGGTTTTATCGTTACTTCACTTGCAAACTTTTATTCGAAGACAATGATCGGAAAGAATCGAAAGAAGTAAGAATAAAATATAATGTAATAATTATATAATCGCATGTTGTTTCCAAAGCACGAAATTGAGTATTTTCATTAATAAAAATTATTCAAGGGGCAAATACATCCAATTCTTTAAAAAACCGTTTTCACGATAATCAGGAGATATCCTCATCAGCGAATATTAGGAAATAAGAAGAGATTTCGTCCAATAAATAGATTTTAGGCTGCCTATTCGCCAATAATACTTCATTTGATCGTAATTTACTACGCTGTCTAGAATTATTACATCGGTGACGAGATGCGTGCGAGTAAATTTTACACATATAATTGTTTATTTTATCAAAAATATTGATTCATGAATACAAATTATAACCTAGTATCACAAGTATAATTGACTTGAACTTTTTACGACGTACTGGCCATAGCGTGTAAGCACCAGAAAAAAATCAGACTTCAGTGTGTCATTATCATGAATTCGATGCCCGAAATCCCGATTTTTTTGTAAGAATGTATTGCTTCCGAGGCTTCATTGAAGGTATTTTCCGTGAAGGTGCATAATGCTGGACATACTACTTGACGCAAGTTACTTTTTATACTTACTTGTAGATGAATAGTATTGAAAATGTGGAAATACATCCAACGAAATAACTTATTAGAAAGATTTAGAGCAGAGCAGTGGCGCAGCGAGGGGGGGGTTTTAGGGGTTCAAACCCCCCCCCCCCAAGAGTCAAGTCCAATGACTAGCTCTGTCCTTTTTTTCTGCTGAAGAGTACAAAACCCCAATCAACATGCAATTCTTACAAACACACAGCTAGTGTTTGCTTGATAAATTCAGCGAAAGCTTCGCATACCCGTAAATATGGCTCCGATGTCAGCTAAGGAGATGTTTTCGGTAGCAGAGCAGAGGCCTAGTGCCGACATCGATATCAATGGGACGCTAATATACGAGTGTTTTGCAATTAACGTTCAACGCGTGCACTTCTTAAGCCTATCCCTTTGTTAGATGACTCACACCATAAGATAAGATTCCCATGAGAAAAATTCAAAAGTGCTGATTCGTTTACTCCTCGCAAAAACACTAAAGAACATTCGAGAAGTAATTCGAAACTTTCACCCTGAAAACAGATTTTAAGATTACGTTTGAGGGACAAACAGATTCATAAAAGCTCAGTTAGATCTTCTGCATGTAACTGCTTTAATGGTGTGAATGCAAAGCTTGGCTCGTGAGTAGCGCTTTAGAGAAATTCACAGTGTACAATTCGAAGTAGAGTTTAGTTTGGATTTCATAAGTTACAGATGGACATCCAAAAATTGTTTTAACAGTCCGCTAATAGCTCGAGACATTTATTGAAAAAACGTTAGTTAATGGTTATGTTGTTTTTTTGTGAAATGACCATTATTAGATGTATAAATTAGAATTGTCTTATGTTAGGGCAGTTATCGGAGGGCACATCTGAAGATGAGTTTAGCAACTATTCCAAAGGTACTGGTTCCTTTATGAAGCATTCTGGACGATTAAAAGTCTGTAAGGTAGACTCTTCATTATTCGTGATGATAGAAAAAATACTTATCATTATTTTATGATAACCTGTAAATTTCATGTATATTTACGTAAATAATTCAACACCCAAATGTCCGTAGAAATTTGAAAAAGTATTGAAGCAATACAAGATATCAGTAAAATTAATTTTCGATGATAATATTAATAATGTACCAATTTGGAAGCAAATCGGTCAGCTGAAAGGTATTGTACGCGTATGGTAAGCGCAGATTTATCGGAACTGTAACTTGGTGACTCGAAATAAATTTCATATACTGTTAAAACTATGACTTAAATTCCTCAGCTTTCTTGTCGTTGTAACCAATTTTTCTCTGGCGATAGAATCCAACGAATCTCATGACTTATCCTGTCAACCACGTGGTCATGCAATGCCCCTTTAAAATTTCAATTCATGGAAAACTTTTGATTTCTTTGAACATTCAGTACGTAATACTGGGTTTGCGTCAGCTATCTACTGGTTAAAACACCTAACTATTACTTAGTCTAAATAAAATTTAAGTTGACGTCTTCATATTTTTCACCTTTGTATGTAAATCTAATTCTGCAAATTCAATTATAATATCAACTATGATCAAGAGTCCATTGTATTTTTTAATGCAGCCGAATTTTTAATGTTCGGTATGAGACGAATTAGATTAAACACTTCGCTAATACATAAATAACGAAATCAGGCTTAATTGTAAGCTTATCAGAGAATTTCATCTGATATAAAGATTTTTGTTTCTTAGGGAGAGTAATTTTATAAACGAAGGTTGAGGTCACTCCTAAGAAAGCTCGAGTAGATGTTTCGATGCAGCTGACAAGTCACACTCGAGTCAGTCATCACGCTTGGATATTGGATTATTCATTTGATAATAGATAAAAATCCGAATTCTGAAACTATTCTTAGAAGTATATCGAAGGTCATGTGCACATTCTATTATTCCTGCAATAATTGTAAAAGAACGAAGAACGGGATGTAGTGGTTCTGTTGCCTGCTCCAGATGCCAAGAACCCAGAAAACAATCAAAACATAATTAGATTTGTTACCATTTTTCTTATCATTTTGATGGTTTATTCTATGGTTTCTGATAGTTTCAGGGTCGATTCGCGACCCACCTGTAACCGTTCCGCGACCCACCGGTTGGGAACCGCTGTTCTAGATTGACGACATAACTAAAATGGAGATTTTGAGCAATCCATAGAATGATTTTGTGATTTTCTTACTTAAAACTTTTGATTCTTGGTTTTGAAACAAAAATTATAGTTTTTGAGAACCCTTTTTTATTATTTTTCAGTTTAGATATTTACTAAATTTAAATATCCTCTTTTTATTAAAATATCTTAGTTATCAAATCTAATTAACTTTAGATTATAAGAAGCAAATTTACAAGGAATAGATTTATTTATACCACAGAAGAAATTGTTACAGACGACCCAGGGTTTCGATGCATAGCATCATCTTCAGGTGCACACATATAAGAACTAGAGTGAGTTCTTATAACTAGAATCCAAACAACACTTTATATAAGTAAACTATTGGAAACTTATCATAACTACTATCTTGGAAAGTTTAATAAGTTGACCACATAAGCGTTAAACTCCTCTTGTTTTCAATGCACTTTAAGTTTTGAAAGCATTTACATATATATTATAGTAGCGGGCATAAATATACTAGCCCCTGTAAGGTAGGCATTTTTTCGTTTTCTCGGACCCCCCCCATTGGAAAATCCTGGCTGCGCCACTGGAGCAGAGTGATATAAAACAAAAGCCACGACCAAACTATTTTGAACAATTCTGCCCAGAAGAATAAGTTGGAAAATAAATACTTTGGAAACGCGGTATTGCTGGGAGATTTGGACTATAAGCAGGAAAATTATCTCATGACACGAATTATGATCAATATCAGCAACTCTAAAATGAGACTCGCATAAAGACTAGAAATATAATAGAAAGTTTGTTTGGGGTATGGAAGCGACACTTTCCCATCCTGTAAAATAGTATTAATATTTGTTTAGATACAGTAATGGAAGTTGTAGTAGCATATGCAGTGCTGCACAATGTGGCAATTATCGCAAAGATATAACAGAACCAGCGGATATTTCTGTGACTTGATATAGGAAAACTTGTATCATTACACAGACAGAATGCAAGCATTGCAAAATGTTATGTCGTTATAAATTCTTAGGCTAGTGTAATTATCAGTTGTGTAACAGCTTAGCATAATTCTTAGTTATGCTTAATTTACATTTAAGTTTTTTTCAGTTCGTTTTATTTCAGTTCTTTAATTGAAGTGGAATATCACTAAGATTTAATGCAAGCCTGTATTTTTAAATGAAAAGTTAATTGGTTAACTTTTGATAATTCAAAGTAAATATTAAAATTCATCTAAATAAATTTATTTATTTCTTTTTCTTTCAATTTGATTTCAAGTAATAGTTTTTTTCTGCCTTGGCTATTCTTATACTGACTGACATGACTATTGCATTGACCTATTTCTTACAAATGTCTACAGATATTTTCGTTTTAATTAAATTTCTCTTTCATGTGATTATGGACAATAATAAATAATGTTTTACCACACGAAGCACTGTCCGGTTTTGAGTCTAATGAATAAATGAGGTAATAGTTAAATGTATTATAAAAATATGCATTTTTGATGCTTCAATATTTCCCATAAATTATTAGAAGCGCAGCCAGTGTTACGATAAAAAAAACAAATAAGACAAAATTATTTACCATTATGGCTTGAGTATTATGTAATGACTCATCTCTTAAACCTAAAGGAAAATCATTGTATCATCATTAAATCATACAATATACAGATAGACTGGAATTAATTGTTTTTGAAACATCACTTAAATAGTACAATGCAGAGCATATTTTAAGGAATTATCACTGGGCGACATTGGAACTGCTTGAACCCCCTTTACTACCCAATATCCCATTAAAATAACCAAAAAAAGTCTTTTTTTGCTCACTGGCTGTTAAGTTTTAACTTTACTGTTGCTGCGCGACAAAAAGGTGGACTTTTATAGAGCCATCGAGCAGAAGCATACTATACGCCTCTCGGTATGAAAAAAAAGAAATAAAGATGTAATATCTTTTAAAAAATTACCTTCTAATGGAAAAAATCTTCACTAAGAAAGGTTTGCTTAATTAATAATTGCCTTGCCACCAATTATTTTCTCCTTGTCCTCGCGCCAATCGTACTTTCGGATTCCTAGTCGATTTCCTAGGTATTTCACGGTGCACACACTATCACAGCCCTCGTACACAATCACACTATAGAAAATTATATGATTCGCACTAAAAAGATCTTCCACAACATCTACCGATTGGAAACCATCGCCTACCTGGCGAGTCACACACTGAACTTGAATGTGAATAAATGTGAATTCTTTCGAAAGGAATGTAGGGCCCACCACTCCACCACCTTCCCGAACTCTATCCCGGAAAAGAAACATTGTATCTAAACGCTTGAGTTTTTTTCTCTTTTTCGCCGGCACCAAGTACTGTCACTGGGCGACAAAATCTTTGCACTAGGAGACATTCGTGTCGCCTACTTTGTATGTTATTTTATGCATTGGTACAATGAAGATCCCTACACATAACTTTAGAATCATTATCCACTACGCTCTCTAAGCTCTTTCCATTCACACTAATTAAAGCCATGTACTTTTTGTAAACCGGGTTACGTCTAATATTGGATGGACCTCCACCGTTTAGCCTTAAACTTTGCTTCTCCTTAGCCATGTCCTTTATTGTCTCTTTCTTAATCGCGTCGTATTTTGATTTAAGCCTTCTCCACGGCCTAGTGCTACCCATCTGCGAGTCGAATTCACCACTGATCTTAATGCATGCTGCTTTCTGTATTTATTTAGTTCTCTCATGTAGAACTTTATTTAGATAGCAGACATGACATAACCACGTAACTTACCTACTGCTTCCATCTAGTTAAGTCACTAATTTTATTCTCAACTTCATTTATTTCCTCCTAAATTAAATTTAATAATATGGTCTGCCTTTTCTTTGTAAAGTTTCTGCTTATTTCGGCATCTATTTTTTATTCCTTGGAAATATATGAGGTATTCTATACAAAAATACGAGTATTTGTATTACGATTCGTTTTTGTTGAAACAAAACTCGCAGCAACGGATATGAAAATTATTCTCGGGCAACGCAATTCTTAGTTAATGTGATAAATAACTAACCATGAGTCGAAAAAGTTTTATAATATCGGCCATCCCGCTAACGGTTAGTTGAGCTTAACCTTCATGTTAGCTATTTATCAGATTTAACTATACATTATAATACCGGGCCTTAGTGTTTATTTTCTTTGGAAATTTTATATTCCAAATTTCTCTACACGAAAAAACTACGATTTCGAATGAAAGAAGAATAAATTAAATTGAGATTTAGAAGTTTACAGAATCAAATAAATATATTAATGTAATACACTGAGTACTCACCAGCAAGAGACGGCTTTTAAACAAAAGCATGTCAAGAGCCTGTTTCAAGCAGATATGAGGGAAATTTATGAATCAGTTTGGATTGAAAAAGATTGGACAGCGAAAGAGGCAGATATTAGAGAATTTATTCGCGGAGCATAAGGATGGCTTAGGAAGATTTCGGTTGAAATACAAGCACCAGAATGGTTACATGGTGTATCTCGGTTTGCGGGGCTATGAAGAGCGTAATCTACAGAACGGATGAGATCAAAATGACGCCGATCATTCTCCTCTTTTATGCAAAGATTTTATCGGATTCTTAGCAGGTCGTCGCCATTGTGTGCCTTCCTATTAAAGAAAATCCATTTGCGAGCTATCGAACAAAAGCGCATCAAGGCGGTGTCAGCGCCTTCTAATGGAACGACAAACACGGAGCAGAAAATCACGAGGGTCGTCATCCAAATTCCCTCCACGTCTTCGAAACATTCAATCGCTCGCTTTAATAAGAAGCAAACCCCCCTGGTGAAGAATACGTAAATCAAGCGCAACTGCGATAACGCGCACCTCCCGAAATTTACTGTGAGTTATTTTTAAGGGAGTTTCGGGATAACGGCGTTAATTCGATTAAATCGTGGCTTTGCAACCAAGGGCTAAAAGGAAGCTACGAGTGAATCTGCATAATTATGAATCTCGTGAGCACCCGATAATAAGTTATTTTAGCATCACTACATTGAAGATTCTCTCAGATGTAATGGATAATTTCTCTTAAAAGTAAGTTCACCATTATTTTCCGAATGTCAGTGACCGAAGTCAATTTCAGAAGTAACCGAGGCGATGCCATCAGTTTAAGAGCACATTTATGAAAATGTACGTTTCATCGGTATCATTCAAATGCTTTACACTATATTCTCTAGTTCTTTCGTCAATCCGGGGCATGAAAAACACGAGCAACAAGGCAGTTGCGGTCCAAAAGGGAGGAGGAATGGGGACCAGAAGGCTGTGTCTCTAAACATCGGGAACTTCACACTTCGAGATTTATATTTGGTGCTTTGGAAGACTGAATGTAATTAGGTAAGCAAATGACATGGAAATGGTAATAATATGAAAGATATGGCCGATGTTCCATAAAGTTGTAATTTGCCTTACTTCTAATTCTTTTGATAGATCAGTGAGTTTCAATGAGTGCCATCGAACAGATTATTTCTGAACCAGTCTCTGAAATGGCAAATGCGTGAATTTCAAGCTGTAATCCTCACAGGGAGAAAGCAATTTGGATACCACCTTTACTTAGTTTTTACGCTACACGTTGAACTGGAATCACATGAAACCAATCGCCGTGAATTAACAGAATTATAATGAAACGTACTTTTTATTATAATGTACATATGGAACGCATGGAGAATAAAATACGACTGAATCGTACGTGAATCAAAATAAAGTTTTTAAAATTATACTACGCAAAAAAGAAACATGATAAAAGTAAAGGAATTAAAATAAATAATAATAAAATAACTAAAAAGCAATAACTACACCGTATAGGCTTGTGATAAACAGTAAAATTTAATCCAAATTTGTCAAAGGAGTACTTTGAAGTGAGGAAGCAACGAAAGCAATCTGCAGCAATGATAATCACTCAGGAAGTCAAAGCAGAACAATCCCAATTACCATTTGGCGGCAAATTTAAAGTCTTCATTTAGGACGTTCCTCCGAGGGAATTCAATATCCGCAATAAAGACAGAGAAGACGGCGTTAATTGCCTTATGGAAGCAATCAATCTTCCCCTACAAGGAAATGAAGACCCAAGCAAATACATCAGGAGGATGCTTCTTTTCTAGCTAATGGCAAAAACTAAGAGCAACGATTTGCTGACTTCACGTCACACCATCAACGTCTTCACACTTCAATTGGATCAGGAAATGGTATTTCTAGAAATTCGCCAGAAATATGCTTTAAATACGCGAGAAGACATCCAAGGAAACTCAGCAAAAATACAGAGGAAACTGCTACATACATCTCTTTTATGAAAAAGGACTTTGGTTCCTTTACAAAACTTGACTTTAAAACCACATCCAACGTTAATTTAAGAAGTGGATTCTAGCAAAACATTAAATTTATAAAAAATATAAAATAAAAGCCTCGGCAAACCAATAAGTGGTAAGTAGTGCATTAATTTAATTTTGTTTTACTCTAAAATGAGCTTTATGTCCTCACAATAAAGGGCATATTTGTTCGTCTTTTAAATCACTTCGGAGTGAGAAAATAGTTTGCTCCGCGTTTCTCCGTGAATTAGCGTTCGCCTCCATAACACAAGCACTTTGACTTAAAAGAAGTCTACAAAACATCAGCAAAATAAGCTGTTAAAAGGAATGCGACGTCCATATTTAATTAGCAACAGAATAGTGTCGTTGATATTACGATATAGCACGCCCTCGGATTCAATCCACACGAACTCCTTTACTCAACGAGAAATCTACTCCTCCTTTCACACTCATTTACTGCGCTCAAAGCGACAGAAATCGACCCCTTAAAATATTTCCTTCGCAAAAAGACTTCGAAATTCGTAAGCAAATGGACAGCGAGTTTCTCACAATGGAAAGGTTTTATCCATTTGCGCTCTCATGTCTTCATTTTTTCCCCTTTGATCTTCCCCCTCCCATCATTTTATTCTCCCTCCCTCCCCTTTATCTACCCCTCCCATTTATCATCCCCTTCCCTCACTTTAAGTCCTCCCTCCCTTTTACCACTCTCTCCCTTTTATTCCCTTCCCTCCCCTTTATCGTCCCCCTCCCTCTATTTTAACCCTCCCTCCCCATTATCATCCCCCTCCTTCCCTTTTACCCCTCCATCCCTTTTACCCCCTCCCTACCTTTTACCCCTCCATCCCTTTTACCCCCTCCCTCCCTGCTTCGATAGAGAATCCTCTGAAATGATAATCACATATCGACTAAGCGACTTGATCAAATACAATTGAAAACAATTCCACAGAACATCAGATGCTGTATTCGTGCTGGAGATGTTGAGAATATTCCCTCCTTTAGCATCTATCTTCTTGCAGGATTTATTTTCCGCGAAAATTAAAAATGAATTAAATATGAAAAAACAAAAAGAAGAACTAGTAGGTTTATTATAGTTGAATCATTGGCGAATGTCATCGCAAATAATTGTTTAATATTGAAATAAATTAATTTCTACGCTTAGGAATTTAAGAGTTTTATGTAAGATATCGATCGTTAGATCTTTGAATCACACTTTTGAGTGCGGTTCACGAATGAAGCACGGAGCTTCTGTTGGATATGTTTACAGCAGGGCGTTCTCTCTCACTGACTCCGAGGAATTTCATTTCAGAGGAGCGAAAAAGGATAAAGGTGTTCTTAATGTCATCACCCACAGTTTACCTTGCAAATTGCGTTAAATACAAATTATAGTAACGATAGAGATAAATTGATAAAAATTATCGCACAAAAGTTTGGAAACGAAACATTTATTAGACCAAAGTGTGTATCACAAGGAATGGCCATGAATTGCCTTTCGGTTACAGATGTAGCTAGTTCTTAGGATTTGTTCCTAATTTCTTCGAACATTAAACTTTTTATACTCCACATAGCCACAAGCTATATGATAAATAGATACATAAATTATATCTTTTTACCGATGTATGATTACTTTGTTTTTGGTAAACCCAACGCATTTCTTAAAATTTTCCTGATGGTGCTGAGATGATGGATCATTAGAAGCGCAGCGACAGCCATTTCGCAAGTGGGCTGCCACCGAGTATCGAACCCGGAACATCGAGAGCGTTTCCCACTGGAGAGCCTTACTAATTCGTGGAGTATAAATCCGTTCCTTGAGTTTATGGGAATCGAATTCGTAACAATCGATTGCGAAATCCCTTTGGTCGTGCGTCTTCGTCTCCTTTTGTGCAAACGGTCATTTGGGGCACGTTCCAACGCAGGGACACCTCGAATGCGTTTGATGAATGCATTCCCCCGAAGCAATCGCAAAGAGAAGAATTCAGCCAGGAAGGAATCTCACTTCAAAGGACGTCCATCGGAAAGAAATAGCAAAAGTTATTCAAAAAGCATGAAAATGGGAAAAAATGACAACAGTCACGAAGTTGGGCAAATTCATCAGTAAAAGAAACTTTCTGAGTAACATTTTGGGAAAAGAAACGTTTTGTATTATAAGAATTACAACGGTATGCGTGTATTTCAGTTTCGTCTGCGAAAACGAAATCAACTAATCATATCAATATATTCATAAATGAATAAGCAAATAGTGAAATACAATACCTTAAAAGTTGGTCGATGTAAGATTCAGGACAATTAATTTAAGGAGAGATTGAGTAGAGAGCATGACAAAAGGAACTTGAGTTAATCCAGGACTTAAAACTGAGAGAAAAACCATTATGGAAGAAGCTTAGCGTTTCCAATTCTCAGATATTATATTAGTTTAGAGACACAAGGGACAAATGGGTGTAGTAATTAGATGATAAGCAGAGTAATTAATTGAGATTATAGAGCAAACACAAAGCTCAAATGCATTAAAGTACGTCAACAGCAGCTTAACTCTGAAGAAGCGAGAGAAAAACAAGAGTGCCCGATTGTGAATGTTACGAACTATAGGCACTCGCCGTCGCATGAATTAAATACAGTCGAGCATTAATGATGCCACTGCAAATACTCTGCGATCCTTCGCATATGAACAACTAGTATTCTAATCTGCGATAGGCGGAACTAAATTAATTACATTCAAAATCATTTATCATTGGTTGATTTTCCTCCGTTTCCGATGTTTCGATCTCCTTGTCGCTCGTATGCTTACTTATATTAATATTCGGTGCTTGTATTTATGGGGTCTTCCTTACTAATATCTATTTTCCTGTAAATGATATTGTTTCCGAATGAAACTGAGGCATTATCGCAAATCCACGCAATGTGAATGCACTTTGTGTTCACCTATCCGAGCCAGAACATTTACTTGGTCCCTCGACCGAGCAGATTTTATTAGACAGGTTTTACTACATTATAATGAATTTTATCAATAAATATGGACATTAATAGAATTTTCGGGATATATAAGCTCCTTTTGGTAATTCCATATGCATTTGGAAGTAAATTTATCTATTTTGAATTAGCAAAATTTAGGGTAGGTATAATCACCGCAATTTCCAATGGATAATAGATTTAAGATTCACTTTTTCGAAGAATTAAAATATAGCGAACGAAGATGAAGGAAAGGAAAGCAAGACGAAGAGTGAAACCCAAATGTTTGTTTCCTTTGATTTAATTCCTCTGAATACCGCCTTGTGGGTGCCTGAGATCACCACTCGCATCCGATTAACAGCAGTTGATACACCTCGGTAGTTTAGAGGTCCCTAACCGGTGAAGGGGAGACCTGAGTTTGATTCCCGGCCTCGTCGGACTTTTTTAACTCCATTTTTCACAGGAAGATTTCTAAACTGAAAGTGAAGGGGATGGAGATAAACTGTGAGAAGAAACACCGAATCTAAAGACTGAAGAGGACGTGGATAGTGAAAATAACATTGAGAAAAAAACGTTGGGACTCCAAATACTGGAAAAGTAAATTCTGGAATGAAAAGAACGCAGATTCGTTTCCATAATGATTTGGAGAGTTTTTCAATCCTGTCATTGGACCCATTCGACTATGTAATGGGATACTTTAGTCAAACGGAATGGAAAAAGGCGGCTGCTAAGTTTAGGGCAATATCTGTGAGGGGTTTCTCACTAAGGCGACTGAGATAACGAGAGATCGTTACTGCTGTAATTTATTCGATTGCAAATCAAGGACACTCCCAGTGACCGAATCTCGTCGAAATAAGTCACCTGAGATGAAAGCAATTCATGAAGGTACAACTAATTGTGATGATTAATGCACGAAAGAAGCAACAAGAATAGGAAATGATAAGCATTAAATCCTCTATATGCTATTGGTAACACCCGATTGCTTCGTTTGAAAAAAATCAGTCATATAAATATGAAATTGAACCAAATTGTGGAGGATGATCGAGATTCCATCATTTTGGTCCTCTCAATCATCCACGAGCTCAAAAATATTCATCTTGATTTGGCGGATCCTATGAAATAGAAAGGCAATGTTCTGCTATCTCAAGTGACGAATGACTGCTTGTGACTCTGCAAATCGAGTTGGGATGCAAACTATCACTTGTTCGAACTTTCCCTGCTCACTTTTCATAACAGTTAGCGCGCACACAAATGTGCACAAATTCCTGGTCAAAAATACATTAACGTTACTTCTCCGTATTCCTGGACTCCTGCGCGTAGAAACAAATCCGTTTGATACAAGGACTTGATCATTTCTTTTCCTTCTGAGACTCTCTTTTGCGCTTCATCTCAATCCAAATGAGAGAATGCCATCGAAAAATAATCAGATAACATCAGCACCATACAATCTTTTTCCACATTCAGTGCGTTCCCATGCCAACTTAATTCAAACAAACTGTTGACTTTTGGCTCCACCACGATTCTTCCGACCACTTTCGGATCAACTGTTCAATGCAAGATCTTAAAACATAACGCAACGTACATTTTAGCGAAAATACTCCTTTTATTTAGTGATGCCTATGGAGGGCGTCATATCCTCTACTCTGGACCGATCAAAATTCGCAGACCATTGAATCCATCTCATATAAATTGGCGCCATCAGATGATGGACCGGATTCCGCAAGTGTTCCCTACGGAATCTGAATTCCTATGCCATTGTTTCGCGAACATAGTCTGCGGGGAATCCGCGGAATGTTCAAGACATCCGTCTTCCGAAGCCTTACAAATGGTCAACATTCTATTCCATTGAAGATTCTCTTTATCGCCTCCGGAATTCTTCGTCGTGATTCCATATTCCCCGGTGATGGGTTGCAACAGCGCTTTTCAGTTGAGAAGGGTCAAAGCAGAGATGCACAAAAACAAATGCCCAAAGCTCAAAGAAAGCTCTTAACAGAACCAACATACTAAATTCTATTACTATTTTCTCATTGATATTCCTGAAAACACAATACAACAAACTTTGCAATTTACAATACAATACAAGCGTGTTTATTGGACGAGATTGGGACTAGGAAGTCTATATAATACACGTAAAAGCAAAGTAATACTTACACATTTTTATAAGGCATTGGGAAATATAGAAGGAAGGAATGGCTTCGTACAGCAAAATAAAAGTGTTAATTATATCAAAGAAAACCATTTCCACCGCACCCAAAATGAGAAGGGAACCGGCAAAATGTGTAGAAAAGGTTGAAAGAAAAAGCGCTCTTAGTTGTGTCCTTGCAATTTGTGTATCATAGTTTACAAATGTTATCATCACAGTAAATTGCCTCCTTTTAATAAATTCTGACATCAATCTTTACCATTGATAAGGAATAGGCTTAAAGGCCCTGTCAATTCAAATGAGAAAAATCTGATGTGGCCTGCACATGACTTTCTCCATAAATAAGATGTAAATATTTATCCACGACGGTATTGTCAAAGTCTATATTCAATCCAAATTTGGAAGATATATTAGTGATTAATTGATATAATATTCAGGAAGCTGAAGAATTTAAGTCACAGTTTTAACAGTTCATCAAATTTATTTCAACCCATCAAGTCACTGTTCTGATAAATCTGTGCGTACCATACGCGCACAATACCTTTCAGCTGACTGATTCGCTTCCAAAATTGTATATTATTAATAAAATCTTCAAAAATTATTTTTTAGTGATATCTTGTACTGCTCCAATACTTCTTCAAATTTCTACGGAAATTCGGTTATCGAATTATTTTCGTAAATATATAGCAAATTAACAGGTAATCATAAAATAAGGATCAGATATTTTATATCATCCCGAGTAATAAAAAGTCTATTGTACAGACTTTTAAGCGTCCGGAATGCTTAATAGAGGAACCAGTACCTTTGGAATTGTAGCTAAACTCATCTTCAGGTGTGCCCTCCGATGACAGCCCTAAAATAAGGCAATCCTAATTTATGCATCTAATAATGGTCATTTCAGAAAAAAACACATAGCCATTAACTTACTTTTTTCCGATAGAGGCCTTAAGCTATTCGCGGACTGTTAAAAAAAATCGGATGTCCATCTGTATCTTATGAAATTCAAACTAAAATCTCCTTTGAACTGTTCACTGTGAATTTCTCAAAAGCTCTGCTCATGAGCCTAGCTTTGCATTCACACCCTAAAAACAGTCACATGCAGAAGATCTAACTGATCTTAATCTCTGTTTTTAGGGTGTAAGGTTCGAATTACTTCTCGAATGTTCTTTAGTGTTTTTGCGAGGAGTAAACGAATCAGCACTTTTGAATTTTTCTCATGGGAATCTTATCTTATGGTGTGAGTCATCTAACAAAGGGATAGGCTTAAGAAGTGCACGCGTTGAACGTTAATTGCAAAACACTCGTATCATAGTCGGCTCTTGGTATGCTCTGCTACCGAATACATCGCCTTAGCTGAAATCGGAGCCATATTTATAGGTATGCGAAGCTTTCTCTGAATATATTAAGCAAACACGTGACTAGCAGTGCATCTGTAAGACTTGCGTGATGATTGGTGTTTTGTACTCTTCAGCAGAAAAAAAAGACAGAGCTAGTCATAGGACTGGACTCTTAGGGGGGAGTTTGAACCCCTAACCCCCCCCCCCCCCCTCGCACTCGCTGCGCCACTGGTGCGATGAATTGCAACAAATTATTCCCATCTGTGCCATCGAAAATACGTATTATTAATATCGATCCGCATAAGATTCACGGCCTATTGGGTCCAGCGGAAGTTCATGGAGAATATCTGCCCGAGAGAACGGAAGGAAACCTACATAAGAAATGCCGCCGGAAAGGGTTTCGATAAGGACTGCGAAGTTAGTTCTGATTCCAGAAGTGCCATCGCCAACTTTTATTATGAATAGAATTACTCGAATAGAAGATTGTGGAAAACTACTCCTAAGTTTCCCCAGCCTACGCTTTTAAGGTTTACAAAATTCCGTAGCAAAAATGAAAGACATATGAAATAAGCTTATATTCGTCTTTGGATGAATTCACTCTAATTCAAGCAAACAGGGGAATATTGACGCCCCATCGGATTCCGAATTTGAGTAGTGCCTCAAAAAATATTCGGAAATCCCCTCAATGTATCCTTATGGGAAAAAATCGGGACTTCGTGGCCTTCTGGAATCGAACCCATGACACTGAGGATCAAAGTCGCCTTTTTTCTGCCGGTTACACGATGTGGCTAGTACGTCGTAAAAATTTCAAGTCAGTAACACTTATGGAACAAGGCTAGAATTTTGATCCCCTATGAATGAGTCTGTATATATCTATTACACGAGTAAAAACATATTTTTTTTTCATGCCTAGCTACTGTTGCCCTTTACCGGTGAAGTCCTCCTAAGCTCTTATATGATTATAGTACTATACTTTACAAAGACCTAATAAAAAGTGCAAATGAAATTCCATGAATTACTTCTGTTCACATGCCTGTTTTTCACCTT
Organism: Sympetrum striolatum; assembly: GCA_947579665.1. NCBI lineage: Eukaryota > Metazoa > Arthropoda > Insecta > Odonata > Libellulidae > Sympetrum > Sympetrum striolatum. The sequence continues at coordinate 90,606,654 of OX388350.1, forward strand.
CTCGAAAAATGAATGATATATAATTTAAATTCCCGGTATAAGTTCAAAATAATAGGGCTACCTGGTATCAAACGCAGAACCTATAGAAAAATGTGAATATGTATAACTCCCTGGTGGAAATAAAACTTATTTGATTCAAATTTTGAAGTCAATATCATACCGTGTAGGTCCAAAATTAAGACTCCATTATACCAATATGAAATGCATAGGGTAATGTAAATGGCTCTCTGGGATCGAACCAAGGACGATCAGCGAAACCTAAAACAGCGTATATTAAATGTATCTATGATCTTTATTCACATGCCAAGTTTTAAGTTTCTATGTTGTCAGGAAGGGGTTCAAATAAATCTTAAAAACTTATAATTTTGAGACGCCTGGTGTCAAACCCAGGACCTATTGGCAAATGCGAAAAGACATAATAACATGCAAGGAGTTGAACTTATTTAATTCAAAGTTTGAAGTCGATATAATACCGGGAAAGTCCTGAAATAAGACTCTGTTATCCCCATATGAAATGCATACGGTAATGTAAACGGCTCCCTGGGATCGAACCAAGGACCGTCAGGGAAAGTTAAACAGCGTATATGAAATGTATTTATGATGTCTATTCACATGCCGAGTTTTTAGTTTCTATATTATCGGGAAACGGTTTAAAATAATCTTAAACATCGTAGCAATTTCTAATATTGGAGACCCCTGGTGTTGAACCCAGGACACATCAAAAATTGGTAGGACCTGATCTTATTTACTGCAAATTTTTAAAGTCGATATCATACCGGGAAAGACCTAAAATAGGAATCCGTTATCCCTATTAGAAATACATTGAGGAATTTAAATAACTCTTTGGGATCGAACCAAGGGCCATCAGCGAAACGGTAAACAGCGTATAAAAAATATCTTTATGATCTCTAACTACATTCCGAGTTCCAAGTTTCCATCTTATCGGGAAGTGATTTAAAAAATCGTAAAAATCGCCGCAATGCTTCTTTAATAGGGGAATATTTGCCCAGACCTAGCGTCGAATCAAGGATAATGCTCAAAGATGTCTTTATGGTTTACGTCGGATATGCACTGATTCTAGCGATCCCTAGAATTTTAACTCTTTACTTTGCCGGGAAGTGCTTCGAAGAAAATTTTAGAAAATCCACTCAATGTATCCTTATGGAAAAAATCGAGATTTCGGGGCCTTCTGGCATCGAACCCGTGACACTGAGGTTCAACATCGCCTTTTTTCCGGCGGATACACGTTATGGCCAGTTCGCCGTAAAAATGTCAAGTCAGTGACACTTGTGGGACATGGTTAGAATTTTGATTCCCTATGAATGAATGTGTATATCTATTAAGAGTAAAAGTTGCACGCATACTGCATAAATAATAGAAGAAATCACAATCACATGCAACTTACGAATAAATCAAAATATTGTGGTATCAGTTTTCACATAAATATACCTTACACTTCGTACATTTAGAGGAAAGCCTATTCGTCTGATACTTTAATATACATAGCACATCCACGAGAATAGATATATTCCATGTACATTTAGAAGGGAAGAAATACCACCATTGTGAAAAACACCATGAGCATCGCCAATAACTTCATTTTATATACATATATTTATATATTATTTAATCTTCGCGGTCTAAACCCGAAAGCGGAATACCAGAAGATAAGAATTAATAGAATATTCAATGTTGAAACACCTAACTCAGCACATGAAAACATCATTAACTATGAAATTGTACTGCAAACAACTCCAGCGATGTATATATGTGGAGCTATAAGTCTCACACAACTCAACTACGATCTCCGTCTGCAGATTGATACTTTCACACTTTTAACAGCTAAGCTTTAGAGGCAATCTGTAAAATTCTGTCACTACAAATAAAATAATAATACTACAGATAAGTTCCTAAGAATTCCATTAACAATTAAATTACGGAAAAAAGGCGTATATACTTAATGACTGGTACTTGTTCCAGTAATTTCGATACTTGATTTAAAAAGGATATATAAAAAAGTATTAAATTCACAGAGGAGGCGTAAGTTTTAAATTTATAAATCATGGAAAGAGTTCCGTCCTCGCTTCTTGGATAAATGGACGTGCTCCTGAACAAAGACCTTCCTGAATCAAAGCAGTTACTCTTTTATCCAAACTTATTTCTCGGACAGCGCTGAAGAAAGGTAATCATCATAATCCACAACACCCAATGACCATAATTTCTAATTGATATAAGATTTATCGAAAAGTAGGTATTGAATGCTGAGGCGCAATCTGTAATGCAGCGGTGAATTCGCACAGTCGCGATGGAATGGAAATTGCGCATTTGCAAGAAGCAAATTCAGATGGAACGTTGTTTTGTCTGAGACTAAAGACCTTTGAATTCAAGAGCCTTTTTCTCCTTCTATTTTAATCTGCAGAGGCAAAAAAAGATAGTAATAAATTTAAAATAAGATTGTTTTCTCCCATTGTTTTTCATTTGTCCGTTAATTTAAATATTCTCATTCATTTAAGAGATTAAATGTTGCGAAATCGATTGATAAGCAAAGTTTTCAGTTCTCATACCTAAGAAAGTCACAGCGAAAAAGAAATGTCACGAAATCTTTTTCTTAATAAAACACGTATTTTCGAGAGTCCCACACCGCTATTACGGTGACTACATAACTTATATAAAAGGAATCAATTTATTAAAAGTAATTAAACGAATATCAACGCCACAGTATACACGCATTGGCAGATACGCACGCCGCAGCGAATTTCATAATTTGCATTAATAAACTGTTTTAATGAAATTAGGCCTTTAATAGCAGTAATACGAAATTAACGGTATTTTAATGAATGGCATTACCAAGAATTCCAATTGTCTTCTAAAATGTCAAGAACACATTTTTAGCACAAAATAGGATGCGAAATAAATAAACATTGTAATCGATTTGATGAGGAAATTCTTTAATTGAAACACCTTCATTTAGTAATACGATATCTCTTCTGAGGTCAGTGGTGGCTCCCCCCTAATGGCAACCACACCTGAGACCACAAAAAGGACACTTTCGAATATTAATGGGAGAGAATCTAAATAATGCGCGCACTACGGCCACACGCCAGTGGCGCTACCAAATGGAAATGAACGCAAGTAAACAATTAGCAGACTATTTTAAGACTCGGATGCCATCGGTGCCTCAGGGCGATGGGATGGAAAACACTTTGGTATGAAGTCCGAATAAAAAACCACGGTTTCTCGGACATAACTGTCCTTGTTTCACCCGTCCAATGATCAGCACGACAGACTGCTTTTCCCGTAATCCTTGCACTAGGGTGGAGCGTTTTGCCTCTTTCTTTTCTGATCGAGATGTAATACCCGGAAAAAGTGGCCCATTCGCATAGACATTACTCTTATAATTTTTTTCGAAATCAATGTCTTCTGTGAGAATTTTTGTCTCGAAGTTTCGACAAATACATCAAAATTTTCATTATTTTTTTCGGTTAAAACAACCATATTTTTGCGTAAAAAGATGTCACTTGGAAATAAAACTGATGAACAAGCCTCAATATGGCATTTATATGCCTCTGAAGGTAGCTTAGATGCCTCCTATGGGACTAGAAAACGAGGCAAATTCAGTTAAATTTAGTTGTTCTACCTTCAATCCTCGTCAATTCTTTCACACGGTTGCTCGTAGCAGTAGCTAAGCATCGCTGTTTCGCATCTATTTATAACATTTAATATATTAATTGTTGTATAAAAATTGTTACTATATTTTTAGTACACAATGACCCAACTTAAAGGTTAAGATATTGATTTTCTTGGTAGGAAGGAAGGAGGGGACACCAATACTGGTTGGAATCAAATGCTCGAGGAATGAACTAGAATACACCGTATGGTAGCTTAATTTAAATGCAAAAAGCCCATTCCATACGTTTTCTTGTTTTGAATTTTGATATGTTTGTCGAAACTTCGAAGCAAAAATTCTCACAGAAGATGTGATGACGTCATCTAGATGGCCATGAAAACAATGTCATTAACAGTAAAACTAGGAATTGTAAATTTGGAATAAATAAGCCGACTAATGACAGCCAAATACAATGAGGATTTCAAATAAGAATGTCAATCCGATAGAGACGATTGCTAATGATTGCAATACTGAAGAGAGCGAGTTATGATTAGCTATAAAATGTTGACCGCCGCTGAAATATTTTTCATAAAGTGCGCGGCCTAATCTTAAATCCATTTATGAAAACATTTGCACTCACAAAAACGAACCCATTTGGTGGAATTTATGGAAACTTTCGATTGTTAGAATAGAAAATCAAGAGGAATCGGATATATGGAATTTAGAATTATTTTTCTCTCTACAAAATTGTTTTCTGACAATTATCTCAATTGAAGTCCGTTTCGGAACGGGTACGGAACTACATATGCTTTCCATCAAAACTCACTTGTAGAAACGTTTTCGTGCACTCTACCAAGTGAGTTTACGAGTGATCGTGAAGGTGTCTCATCCATCTGCTTTACTGAAAGAGCACATTCTTCGGAGATCACTTCAGGTGCACAATCAGGGCCTCTCAACAGACCCCTAAAAATATCCGTAAACTCTTGGATTTTGAGTCTTTGTCGCTGCTCTTTCCTCCTCTGAGGTGGATATCACAAATAATTTGCATAAAATGTACACTTACAGTGCTTTCAGCCGCGATCAATAAATTCGCCTTTGACGAGGGACCTTCTCATGAAAAGAGCAAATGCTCTTCTACAATTCGCGCGATTGCAATTTTCCCTCCCGCAGCAATTCCATAGGCTCTCTCTCTTTTCCGGATGTATTTATGTTTTAGTCAACTTCGTACGTTCACAACTTAACACAGACTTCTCTTATCCGAAATTAAGATGTAACTCATATTCTAACTGATTTTTCTGCCCGCCTAGTCAATCTATTTTTTCTTCTACCACACCAACATTTAATTCTTTCCAAGGCTGACCATAACATTCTTTCTTTGTTCATCTTAAAATAATATTTATGCTCAGAATATCGTTTTTTTAATTACGTTGGTCTTGCTCGATCGTCATTAATAGTAATATCATATTCAAATATGATATTACTATTAATCAATAGCAATATCATGTTACCACGCACTTTTCACATTCATTTTATTCCTGCCATCTCACGTGTAAACAATTAAACAGCACCGAGTTAAGCCCATGATAATGCCTTTCTTGAGATTCCGATTTACCAAAACTCTTCCAGAATTTATGCGTACATTCCGCTTTAATATACCTCTCTGTTATATATCTGGTCGTTCTGATATTACGCAGAAGATCAAGGAGATAGATGCAAAACGAGTATTTCAAGAATTCATTTTTCCGCGAATGTCAAGTGAAAGCAATCGATTTCGAAAATAGTGGCAAGGTACCCCCTGCCATACGCCGCTTGCAGGGACTTTACATCTCTTTCATTAATTTCAACATCGTTCCCTGTAAACGTCATCGAAAGCTATTCCTTTTCTCTCAAATCCTAAAAAAGGAGCTTCATCTTCCTCCATTCTCCTACTATCAACTGCTGGCTGCCGCATTCAGCGCCAATACAGCCACCGAAGTGCCAATTCAACTACTTTGGTCCATCCATCCTATTTACACAACCGATATGGTCTTCCAAAAATCAGCCATTAACATCTTTTCTCCATCCAATATATTGCCTGTATTGTAACAATCTTTGAAGTATGAAAGTTGAACGTTCGGTGTTCATTTTCTCAGAAATAGGGCGACAGTACATTCTCCGATCCCTACAGAGATTAATAGACGAAACAGAGAGTGATTTCAACAGTAAGCGAATGAAGAAGCACTTCGATGTCACTCGATAAATCACCGGATCCATTAAGTTAGCGGAAAATGGGAATGCGACAATTTGCAGAAGCGATGTCGATCAAAGCGATTTGCACGTTTAATTACTCCGCCGAAGAACAGACGAACGCTCTTAATTATTCATCTGGTGCACACCCCTGTGGAACCCCTGTGCGGATATCGAGAAAGAGCCGCATTCCAGGATAGGATATTACCCCCAAGAATTACACTCGCTCAGATGACGAGCGGCCCCTAAATTAATTTTGCAAGGGCCCCCCAAATAACACAGGGGAGTACTTCTGAAAATTCCCTCAAACAGAAATGCCTCCAACAGACGCCAATTACTACGTAATGGGATGGCGAGCAAATAAATCCTTTAAGCGAAAGCCTTTCGAGAATTGCATTTCGCTAAATTTGGCTGATCCACTGCGAGAGATTCGCACTACTTTAGTTTGAATTGGGGTACGAGGAGACATTCGGCTAACGGTCTTTCGGGGCCCAAGGACTGATTCGGCAATCGCTTCTCTAGGAAGTGAAGAAATGCATCGCCGTTCTTCGGAATTCTTACGGAATCGTAATATTCTCGAAAGGGATACTTGTTAAGCACTGCCATCGACGAGATTCACATTCATGTTTCCTGACAAAGGTTGGGAATAGATAAAAGGATTATATCCAAGTCCTGATATTTTCAGTTTTTCGACAGAAAGTTTTCCATAACTTACGTTGTTCCATATACAGTGGTACCTCGAGATACGATCAGCCTAACATACGAGTTTTTTGAGATACGAGCTCGGGCCATATTTTCGTTCAAGATACGAGCCCAAATCCGAGATACGAGCCGTGTTTCCAAGCCAAGTGCAGCCAAGAAGGCAAAAACAAGTGATAATTAAATTCACGTAAATGTTAAGCTTAGTTTAAGTTTAAAGTTAAGTGCATTGTTTTAAGTTTTTTCCTTCATTTGAAATAAGGAAAGTGTAGTTTTAGTTTTAAAGTTACGAAAATAGTTTTAAGTTCTAAAAAAGCGCCGTTTACGTACGTGTCTGCATCCCTTCCCCCTCCCTCCTCCTCGCCGTTCACCTTCGTTAGCCGCACTCGTCTGTCTCCAAAGTAAGACTATTAAGCTAAATAACTCTTTTATTTCATATTTTGTTATGTATTTGTTAATTATACATGTTTATTTGATATTTAAAAACATATCTTTATTCATAATTTACAATGGTTTGGGGATTTTTCACAGGTCCGGAACGGATTAAATCGAATTCAGTTATTTTAAATGGGAGAAATTCGTTTGAGATACGAGCCGATTGACTTACGAGCACGGTTCTGGAACGAATTAAACTCGTATCTCGAGGTACCACTGACAATAGGTTTCTCTGATTTTTTTAATATTAGTATATGCAATTTTTATGGTGCGGTAAAAGGTACAACTTCGTTGTATTTTTTAAAAATCATATACCTTCCAAAGATTCCGATCCAGCGTCCTAAGGAATCGGAGTCACGCCAACTGATTTGCCGCCTAAAATCTTTACATAGCGTGTGGCTTTTCGTCGTCCTTTTTCTAATTCATGAACACTTGTTGGTCCATACACTACACGCGTGCCAAGTAACATCAGCCTTATGCAAAATGAGGGAGATAATTGGTGCTTTTTCCACAAAATATTTTAATTGTACTACCGGTTTCAACGGAGGACCGTGATCTTCAGGTGAAGATGACGGTCCTCCGTTGAAACCGGTAGTACTATTAAAATATTTTGTGGAAAAAGCACCAATTATCTCCTTCATTTTGCATGATGGATTTCCACCATATCTCGCCCGATTCTGTGAATTTTATTTAACCTTATACTTTTAAATCGCCCGCGAAATTTCCATTTGAGAAATGTGCTCTTCTAGAGAATAAGCAGAAGACATTTTTCTCGGGTTTCCATTTGCTTCGTTAGTTTTCTTAGTAACACTTGTCTTAGCATTCCGTAATAATCTCGATGGTTGACCATTATAACTCATTTGCCGAACATTTTAATCATAAGCACGAGTTATATATTTTTATTTAATGATAAAAAATCAGAAGCCTTGTAATTATAAAAAGATAGAGAAAAAAATAGATCGTTTGAAACCAAAATCCTTATAAGAGAACCGTCGAATTAAAAGGGTAGTTTTGTTTGCGTGAGATGGCATCGTCCTTTCTGATTTGGTTAGGGCCCTTTAAAAGCAAATTAAACGATGTTAGCAAGATCTGATCACACGAGACAATTTCATAAGCAAACAAAAGCAGCAGAGGCAGAACTAATTAAAGCCGACGCACAGAATTGCGGGACATTCGTCACAAATCGCTTGCGCAGGGCGATTCTAAAGGACCCCCAAAATTACCTGCAAACGAGGGCTTATCCGAGAATATATCCCGAAACCGCAAAATCAAGATAGTGATTTTAATTTTGGATTCGAACTGTGTTTACTAGGCCCAAAACACGGTAGTGATGACTATGAATACCGCCTCGCCAAGAATATGATTCAGACGGAAAGGCAAACATCGAAAAGAGCATCAATTGAATTGAAAATTATTGGAATGATACCGATTCCTTTGGATGCTCACATCGAAGACGCACTAAAGAAAACTCGGAGTTGAGAAAACTATCAGTAGTTGCGATAGAAAGTTTAGGATCTATAAAAAGGCACGATTTTGCGTTCGGTCTTGATAACGTAAGGAAATGAAAAGACTACTGGAATAATTTATTCATCAGACCTAATGACGCGACGCGTCGAAACCTTGGTAACAAAATAAATAATTCCAGTGGTGCGGGTTAAAGTCTTACCTTTTCATTTGTTTACCGATCTGATTCTTTAAATATTTATGGCTAACTGCACTAATAATGCGGCTAATTATTATGGTTTTGCAGAGGAAAGGTATAGCAGTGGATGGAAGATTTTTTCTGCATTAAGTAATCAATAGAAAATTACTAACACGTCACTAGAAAAAAAGGGTATCGGTAATAAAAGAGCGACGCTTTTAAATGTGTCGTTCGAACGTCCGATGAAATCCCACGCCACTGAAATGCACACATCTTTACATAGAATGGGATGAATAAATTCAGGGAATGCAGGGGAGGTGAATCGTGATTTTCAAAAACACGGCCTAAATCCTAAACGGTAAAGTTAAAACAGACATGGCTCACTACTTCTTAGTAACATTTTTCTGCAGGGAGACTAGAACATTTTGACTCCAATTCTTATTTTGATACACGATCGTGTTTTCCACGAGAGAGATGTGAAAATTTGGAACTTTACAGAACTTTGTATTGATACGACAGATGGCTAGAACGTAGCAATTACTCGGAATGTTTTTCTTTATAGAAAGTGAAAGGAATACCATAGCTACTAATATTTGCTATTTTTCGTGCCTTTCATGGTATTCGGTGTTGCCAAATCGTTCCAGTGCTGTAAACGTCAAAGCCATCCGGCTGATAATTACAAACTGAGCAGGGCCCCTGTTATGTATCTCATCACTTTCCGCGTTAAGTCGGCCATGTTTATACCGCTATCGCCAAAAAACGGCTTAGAGCGATTATGTAAGCCAGTGATAGACGAAGTCACAGATTTTGCGCGATGTATCGCTTCGCCCCCGAAGAAGGTGGTGTTAGCCAAAATGTTTCAGTGAAGAAAGATGGCCGCTCCTTTTCAATGTGTTGCGCTCATCCAAGTTCGTTGGAGAAAAAGGGAGTTACGAGTTACGAGCAAGGAGAAGACAATTACGCCAATCCATTTGAGCTCTCCGATGGGGATTTAATAAGTTGTATCGAATTCCTTAAGAGGGAATTCAATATCTAATTGAATAAATCGGACCAATGCTCCCGCAAACCCGAAGAAGCACGGGAATACCTTCATTCATAAGAGTAAGTATAGTCTTTACATTATTTTTATTAAAATAGTTTTAGACATAACTTAACGAACTAAAACTAATTCTATATGTTCGACTACAAATATGTGAAAGTTAGTTGGGGAAGTATTCTCTCCAACGCCTTCGTGAGTTGCATCTTACCGTAGTATGATTAACTCAAGTCATTATAACTTCGATCTAGCTTCAAGTAATTGCCGAAACTTCCAACGAAGTTCTTTATGTGTTAACTGTGCACAATATAATAAGATACCGGTGGAATTGGTCTCTCGTTGGCTAAATTAAAGTTGATTTGTAGTGGTGTTTACGTTGTCACGTACTCACTTGTATTCGTTTTTATTCTGACATAAATAATGCGAACGGTTCTACCAGTTTCGAATGGAATAGTAGAATGTTACTTCCATGATGTTTTCCATATAGTAAAATAATTTCGAAGTATAAGAATTTAGTTAATATGCTAATGATATCTATAGGTGTTTACAGCAGTCAATTTCTTGGCTTGTGGAGGGTACCATTGTGCAGGATTTTCATCATGCCCTGTCCCAAGCAGCCGTGAGCATTTGCATTACGCAAGTGTGTGATGCAGTTAACGCACGGCTGCTGAATAGATGGGTAAAATTCCCTAGAACACCCGAAGAAGTTGAGAGGGTAAAAGTTAGGTATGTATAAAGTTAAAGCTGATTAGATTGGTTTCCTTATTATATCAAGCATTAAACTTTTCGAATGTTACCATCTGCCTTTTTATGTTAGTCAAAGGAAATCTGTCCATTTCATAAGTATTATTATTATTATTTTGTTTCAGATATTTGGAAAGAACTGTATGACGGGCCTCATAGGTGCAGTGGATGGGACCCATGTAACCATTGTTTCTCTCGACAAAGATAGGGAGCATAGATATGTGAATAGAAAATACTTTCACAGTATAAATGTCATGATAGTGAGTAAACTTATAATGTTAACATCTGCTTCCCAGTTGCTTCTTTCTTGTCCTTAAATAATTTCTCTTCCACTTTAGGTATGTGATTATGACCTTCGCATTACCACTATCAATGCAAGGCATGAAGGGAGGAAGCATGATGCAAATATTTGGCATCATACCTTATGCCGGGACTACCTCCAGAGGGAGTACAACGCTCATAGGTATGTATTTAATTTTAAAGACAAGGTTTCCTTCTGTACTGAATAAACAAAGCTATCCTCATTTTCAGGGGACTCTGGATACCAAATGAGCCATGGTTGCTCACACCATTCCACAACCCTGAGCCTAAATTCGCCTGAAACTAGGTTTAATAGCAGCAAGAAACTCAGTGGAGAGGTGCATTGGGGTCCTTAAAGGGTGGTTTCGGTGCCTGATGCGTGACTGAACTCTACATAACACCCCATGGAAATATGGTATGGTTCCCATACTTTAAATTGTGGTTATCTTACTATCATTATAAATGAAAATTCAATATCTGCAAGAAGTAGATGCGTTGCATGCCTTTTTACCAATGAAGTATTCTTTAAATGTTAATGAAAGAAGTACTTCTAGGAATCAACAGTTGCAACTATAATCAAACATCTTGTTCTTTCAGGAATCATGATGAACGCCTGCGCCATCCTCCACAATATGGCACTGCACTATAAGGTTCCCTTGCCACAAAACATCATCATCTTCAAATTCTTTGTTTCAAGTTTTTATTTAACTTCTTGCAATTTGTATTCATATTCTCATGTTTTTTTTAGATTCTTTTATTTATATGTTCTCTGCATAAAATTTTCTTTATCTTTCAGACAGTTGAGTTAATTTTTGGCTGTATTCAGAAATTGGAGTTCTGATTTCTAAATGCAGCCTTAAGTTAAACCTGGCACTTGGAAACAACAGATGCAGTTGATGGATACAGAGGAGCGACGAGCATCATCAAGAAATTTTCTAACTATAATAGCAACTCTGGAGAGTTTCTGGCCAGGTGAATACTCTCATAGCAAAAAGAGTGGCCAGGACAAGGCTGAAAGGATTTTCAATGTAAATTTGAACAGTTCAAGTTCGAAACTTTTTTATAAAATGCTGTAATAAAGTGTACACTTTAAGAATTTCAATAAAACGATTGAATCAGAGTGTTGTGAGTCTTCTTTTCTCCTCTCCACTAGTCTGTCTGGCGCTGAAGAAAAATTGGAGTGGAGCAGCAAAGATTCCTCCTTGTAGAAAAATCTACTCATGTAAATTTGGTCTTGCACATTGTCAAATAGGAGTACTTCCCTGAAAAATAGTTTGTTATTGTGCATGCACAGAAGTAAATATTGAGTGAAGTGGATTCAATGCTTGTAAAAATTTAACTATCAGAGATGTTAAGTTCTTGCAAAAAATTAAATGAGAACTGTTCTCTCAACTAAGTAATTTGAGCCACATTGAAAATTAAAATAAGACTTAGGAGTTGCATATGAAAAATTTAAGCCCAAATCATAACTTTTCAAATTAAATAAAAGTACTTAAAACTTGCAAATAGAAGTTAATTTGAAAATCACAAAATTTTGATTAAAGTAAGATTTTAAGTTGCAATTGATCAAGAAAGCATTCAAATTAATTAACAGAAAAGTTTCGGACCATGGCCGGCTAGTAGATATGTTGAAATATGCAGCTTATAAAATTATTCTGGTTAGATAAGTACTCTTTTACAATCTGTTTGAATAAATAAAGTACTACTCATTAACCTCTTGTAACATGAACCACCAACCATTTCCTTGACTTGTTCTCTTCACTTTTTGAGGAACATACTAATCTTGAGGCCCAGCAAACTGGAATGGCCATAGGTTCTCCTCTTTTACATCTTAAATAACCAGTAATATTTTCACAGTAGTGGAAACGAAGAAACTGATAATTTCAATTCCCAATGAATGGATATTATTGTAATATTTTTGTCTAAAACCAGCTGATTCCCCACTGTTAATTTCACAATCCACTCTCAATAGTATTATGAAGATGCAACAGAAAGGTAAGGCAGGATTTCCAAAAGAAAAATGATACCATTTTCATCTTTTTATTTGTCAAACTTGTTGAATAATCTAATCAACAAACAAATATATAAAAAATTAAATTTAAACATAAAAAAAAACATTTTGATAAATGAAATGAGATACTTAAACTGAGCAATTCAAATTAAAAGATAAATATGATTGAATAATTTCAGCTAAAATTGAAATAAAATCAATCGAGAACTCAGGTAAGTCTCCAAAAGGGAAAGCACCCGGGACTTGATCTCATTTTCAACTGGCGTTGCAATTTCATGGCTCCGTTCCATCAAGCCTATCCTCCTCTCTTCCTGTTGCAAACGCAAACTTCTCCATCTCAAGCATTTGTTCTTCCAGCTTGAGCCTCTTGCTCTCCGCAAGATCCGCAAATTCACTATGTTTTGCCAGAAAAGTGAATGTAGCACATTTATTGAGGAATTCCTTTACACTAAAACATGTACCATGTAATTACAAAGATTGCAAGACCAATCTACAATATAAAAGGTATCTCTAAGAACCCCATAACATCTAATTACACTATAATTTACAATATAACTTTAAAATATGCACTAGCGTAAATCTTACAACGAACACTACTTACTTCGACGTGCTTATCTTTCTAAATACACCGCTGATATGAATTCGATTCGCGCTTATTTGACGACTTCCGGTCAAAAATACAGTAGATTTGGCAACACGCTTCGCTTCGCATTCACCAGAAACGTCTCCGAACTCTTAAGTGATAAAAAGCTTCCATAATCGCTCTCATCGCGATCACTCATGTGATCGAGTTAGCGGGACGTCAATATCGCCAACTCCTTCATTTTCCGCGTTAGTTACATAATAGGAGCCCAGATATCAGATCCGGTGTTGGTTATAAATTTAGAATTTTCCAAATCAAACAGACGGAGAAATCTTCCATTTAGTGATCCGATTCACGTTTTCCTAAGAAATAATTCTGAGGAAACTTCTGACGATGAATGCACAATTAAAGAGGAAGTTTCATTTGCAGATTCGAGATAAACTAAGGGGGTTTGCACCGAAAAGCGCTGTACGCAGTCGAAAAGACCGTCTCCAGACTTCAATTCTCGAATATCGTAAATTAGCACGAACAGCTGCAAAATTATTAACAGAAGACAATAAAAAGCTGAACAGGACGGAATCGCAGAACAGGAATCGGGAGAAGTAAGCACTTAGGAGAATGCGTTGGTTTGAAGGAGAATTGGGGGTTTGAATAGTTTATAAGATGAGAAGAGCTTGTTTCGGATGGTTCAAGATCCGTCTCGTACGACTACATAAATAAAGAACTATTAACAGATTACATAATGAACTCGCCGCAAACCAAGGATAACATCGCGTATCATTTTCGGCGTGAATAGTATAGTATGAAGGAGAATGATGTACTTTCAGTTAACAGTTCAAATTTAACACACCGAGGAAAAGGCCCTTATAATCTTTTTATACATCTCTTTTTCAACAAACAGTTGCCGAAATATTCTACACGTCAATAGTACGTTGGAATTATTGGTTAATTCATTGGTCATGCTGGAAGACTTTCAGTCTCAATCTCGCCCGAGTAAAGAAGTTTAATTATTATTCCTGTAGTGTTTGAAGCCTTGTTGAATAGCTCATTGAATTGAAATTATTAGAAAAAGTACGAAGATATGCGATGTGAATAATTGCAGTGAGCGCCACTCAGGTTAAAAGAGAAAGAAAAATAGAGCCGAGAACGAATCGCTTCAAAAAATCTATCTTCGAAGAATGACGAGGTAAAGTAATGACGAACAGCTGAGTACATTTAGATACTTCTATAAAATTTTAATTTTTCAAGACTTTTTTCAAGTCAGTTTTTCCTTGAGAAACTCAAATATGTTTCAATCTATTTAAATATAAGATTTTAATATCTTCCTGGGTCTTAATATGATGTGGAAATATTTCATCTGTCTGTCATTATGTCCGTTCGCTTTTATAACCGACCTTATTAAATAGAGTTCGCATATGTAATCATTAATACCTTACGAACATTATATTTATCTATACTTGTGAACCATCAAATCAATATATCCGCCGAAGCTGAACATATTATACTGAGAATAATAACAAATTAAATTTGAATCGGTAATGAATGGAAAATATCCTCAAAATAAATTAGAATCGCAAAAAGCATTTTCTACTTTTCAAAGCACTCGGCGACACATTTAAGGTGCTTCGCTAAACGCAGTTTTATTTTATTCTTTCGTGGTTTGATTCTTAGGAATAATTCTCAAAACGTTTTTAGCAACCGCGAGGAGAGGCATACGGCCGCAATACGTTGGAGATTTTCAGTCATGTGGACAGCGCGTTTGCCTTTGGTGAAAGCGGTCCCGGGTTCGAATCCCGGTGGGAGCCAATGTGCGAAATGACCTAAGCTGTCGAAGCACTTTTAACAATACTACTACTACTAACAGCGATGCACATGAAAAGACCTTACGTAATTCTCATCAGAAACTCCAACGCTGGTTTTCATCTGGAATACACGAGTGAGACAACGAAAGCAACAAATGACGAACTAAAGACTTTCAAATCTTCCCAACTGCTAGTTGAAATACTACGTTGTCTGCATTTTATTTTAGCGAATTCAAATTGAGTTTCATTTCATAACATGCAATTAAAGACCGTCCGAATCACAACCATTAACAAGATAGAGACGGAAATAAATTAAAGTTACATTTTCCTCTATTCCAAATACCATAAGAAGAATGTTCTTCTTATTAAGATGCTGGAACTATAATGTTATCATACGCAACCAATATTTACAAAATTACACTTAGTATATGGATACTAGGATTCTTACAGATGAATCTATAATATAAAGAGAACGGACA
Organism: Sympetrum striolatum; assembly: GCA_947579665.1. Classification (NCBI taxonomy): domain Eukaryota; kingdom Metazoa; phylum Arthropoda; class Insecta; order Odonata; family Libellulidae; genus Sympetrum; species Sympetrum striolatum. Next base: position 90,622,218 of record OX388350.1, read on the forward strand.
GACATCCTTAACCTATATATTGAATCAGATTTAAGAGAAATTTCAAAAATGACGATCATAGTTCAACGTGAACTCAGGCCTAAGATATGCTAGTCATATAAAGAGCATCGATAAGAGCAACGTTTTCTAAATTCTTCGAAAGGAAATATTGTCATCAGGAAATCACCGAATAAAATTAGCGGGATTTCCGTAAAAGTTGTCCATTCGTTGGAATATATCGCAAATAACTAGAGTGCGCATATCTGAGCAATCAATTGAACGGCGGTTGGGCATTATACTTCTATTATTATAACCTAAAAGCGAATGTGATGGAATCCAGCAGTATACGCTTTCTTGAATGGGCCTATCTGACACAGGGATTGAACATCACTAGAGACTAGAAGCGAAGTTGCGATTACTAAATCTACACTTCAATTTTCAGATGAAATTTCATTATTTGGAATTACTGTGCAAAATACATAACCTGAAATTAATTAATTAAACTATTTAAATACTTTTGAGCACTTAAATGAGCTAGCGATTATACTAAATTCGTATGGAATGTCACCAGATTAAGAAATCTTGGGCCGTCATTTTGAACGAAAGCTTACTCACCAGCGCCACTGCAGATCCAATGCGAAGCTCCGCACCTGGAAAATATCCGAGTTGCTTGAGAAAGTTTTTAAAACGCCATTTCATACGTAAATATAACACGAATTTGCATTTCAATCTTACAAGATATTCGTTTAAAGATATGAGGTAACAAAGGAGAATATAAAACATCGTAAACTTTCGCATATATAAAAAAAAATCTAATGTGGCCAACACATACTTTCTCCATATTTATTGAAAACAGAAGTCTATGCCGGTAATATATAAATAACTCCAAAACAATGAGTGTTACAGAAAAATGTTTCAAACAAAAGTTGTAGTAATGTACATTATCTATAACTTTTGTATGTAATTGTATATACCTACATTGCATTCTGACAGAGATATTTAAGAAACAAACTTTTGTTCCGGATAAACCGCAACTTCCGGTGAAGCGGTATTCATAATAACTAATCAACTTTTGGCATTGTTAGGAAAATAATAAATATTAATTTTAGAAATGATCATATAATTACTTTTAAGATAGAGCGCCCACAAACGTTTTTACCACAGACACACAGACAGACTCGACAGTGAGAGCAGGGTACACAAAATCGCAAAACTAGATTTCGGTCGACTGATTTTTAAAGATGGCCGATTTCTCGACCGATAACCACTGTCGACAAATTACAAAATCGACCCCCTGTTGTCGATTGATGAATTTTAGCCCTCGTCTGGAGCCGAACCAAGGATACTTAGATATAAAATTTTCACTTTCTCCACTCCTTCCCCATATAAACAATAACTATACCAAATCTCACTCTTCCGTGTGCGCAATATGATTAAATAGCGGTAAAAAGTCCTTCGCCTATTAATACATGGACATAGTAAAAATTTCAATCCGACTCTCATTTTAAATGCGATGATTGCAGCAGAGCGAGGCTAAATTAAAAAAAAACGCGGTTAATTCTCCGTTTCCATGTTTTTAGAAAGACCTTATGTCGTACTTTTGTATACAAATTCTAGATCAGTTTCAACGCGGATTGCATCAATGAGATGTGTATTAGAGTAGGAATTGCAATATCTCAGAGCACCGATTTGTTCATTCAAAGCGCTGATGTCAAACAGCACCGCGGGATGTTTCCAACGTGTGCCGTGTGGAGGCGCTCAAAACACTCCTCGTGGACCAATACGGCCAAGTTACATCTTTTACGAGGGCACCTGCAACGTTGAGAGTCCCTTATCACTGAACGTCGTCTCACATTTCGCCTAATTATCTTCTACGAAAGCAGGGAATATACGTCCGATGATTTATTTTCCATAAGTAAAGCTTGCGCATGCGACACAATTTTTAAAACCTAATTCAAGTGAGATTTCGAGTATCACCAAAACGGCCGAAACACCATTTTTTCCTAAGAGTAATCTGTTTTTGATCTTAGACGATTTGGAAAATGTTTCCATGAGAGATACATTTCTTTTTTATCCTTTGTTGCATTTATTCCTTTTGCAAAATTCTCTTGTTTTCCTAAAGAGAGAGACTGGCTGGAACCTACGTCAGGAAGATCAACCACCCTTACACAAGGAAAGAAGAGAGAAGATGGAAACGAGGGTGGGGACATGGAATGTTAGGACAATACTCAGAAAAGGAAAGCTAGAAAACGTAAAGTTAGAAATGAAAAGGTCCAATATTAATGTACTAGGGTTATGAAAAGTGCGGTGGAAAGATGAGGGAGACTTCTGGAGAGACGATGTTAGAGTCATTTTCAGTGGGGGAAGCACTAGCCAGAGGGGAGAAGCTGTAGTGTTGGATAAGAAAGTGGGAGAATCCGTGATAGCCACCGAGCTAATAAGCGATCGGGTTATGTCGGTAGAAGTAAAGTCTGAACCAGTAAACACGGTTATAGTTCAGGTGTACTTGTCCACTAGTGATTACAGCGAATATGATGTAGCTATGATTTATGAACAAATAGAGGAGGTTATGGGAAGGGTTAAGGGCAATAAGAATCTCGTTGTTATGGGAGACTGGAATGTAGTAGGCAAGGCAAAGATGGGGAAGAGGTGGGAGAATTCGGTTTTATTTATTTGTCAATCAATGCCTCACATACAGCGAAATGCCAATTTATAGTGATCTTATAACATAAACAATAGATTAAATCCCGATTTTTCCGATTTAAATAAATAGAATAAGCTTAAGTTAAATTGTATATAATTTATTATGGTGTAGCTCACGGCTACCTCTGTATAATAATCATGAGTTGTATTTGTTATCTGCAATCGATCTATATTTATAAGGTCTTTATTAAGGCGAGATTTAGACTGAAAAGTCTCTTCTTCCATCTAACCTTTCGTCAATGGTATTAAATACATAAAATGTTTTGAGTAGCTGAATAGAAATAGAGAGGAAAACTTAAGCGGATGTAAGTAAAGTAGGAGTGGATGTAAAATCCCGATCTTTCCCATTTGAATGCATTGCTTCGATTTTTGAGAATTTATAAAAAATACTTCCCGGATAGATAATCAAAACTCAAGGAGCCTATAGATATGGCCGTGATCTATCGAAAACATTGAAGACCTTACAGAAAATTACTGTGTTCGATGCTAGGACGATGCAAAAATCTCCCACTTATACATTGGGGTAGTTTTTCATTATTTTTTCATGCTTTTAAAGAAATGATAGGAAGTTCTAGCTTTGCTAGAAGATGTACATTAAGAGCCATTTCACACTTGCCCGGCAGCCGGCTAAACGGCACCTTATAGACGAAACACGGTGCGAGCGGTTTCACATCTATCCGGCAGTCGTTTAAACGGCAAAGTCCCTTAATTTCATATCCACCCACCTGTTTCATATTCTACAATAAATTGTAAATATTTCAGAAGAAATGGAAAGGGAGCAGATTATAGCGTGTTTTATAGTTTATCGACGAGCGAAAAGGAGGAAGAAAAATAGAAATAATATTTAATACCGAAACCTACGTAGCTAATTAAATCTTATTATCGTAGACTGTACAACGTATTCCGATCCAATTATTTCTTAAAAGAAGGGCCAAATAATCACCTGGATTCACCTGGACATTACTGGGATTGAACAATCTTTTATATTTCCCGCCCTAAACGACCCGGCAGCCGTCCGAAGCAGTGGGAAGGCCGGGCTGCTATCCGGTGCCGTGCGCCGTTTGGACGGCGCACAGCACTTGCCGGGCAAGTGTGAAAGGCTCCATATGCCTTTCAATAAATGACCGTGTAAACGGTGCCGTTTAGCCGGCTGTCGGGCAAGTGTGAAAGGCTCCATATGCCTTTCAATAAATGACCGTGTAAACGGTGCCGTTTAGCCGGCTGTCGGGCAAGTGTGAAATGGCTCTAAGACTCGGTTCAAGAAAAAATTTAGATAAGACCATGCTGTTCCTGGGTTCGATGCCATAGTACATTAATATTTCTCACATAAAGAATATATGGGAAAACTAGGACGTCGTTTGAGGAAGTCGCAGCTATTATTTCTGCTTGAGTTTTCACACAGAGTTAGAGATGGTGATCTTCTGTTGTGCTGCATAGTAAGTATCACCAGGAAGTCCCGGGTTCGATGCCGGACGGATAAATTGCAGCGAATTTTAAGAATATTTTCAATCCTTTTTTTTCTTTTGAGAACCCTCTCGATATGATGTCGACTCGAAATCTGTGTTATCAATATGCTTGCAGTATGCAAGCAAAATGTTACTCGTATATAATAGATATCCGGAGAAACGTCTGTATATAATAGATGCAGAGGAAGTGGTGAAAGATGCCTGGGGAAAAATATACAAGGGAGTAATGGTTTGTGGGGAAGTAGTGAATTTTGTAAAGTATGCAGACAATAAAGCTCTGTGACTCTGAAAATGGTTTACTAATTTTAGTAAATGTTCTTAATGATTACGTGAGGCAGTCTGAAATGAAAATTAACTTAAGTGAAACCAAAGAAATGATGTTTGCTAAGGGAAAGAAAGCTAAGTAAACGAAAAGGGTGGATGGAGAAATACTAGAGCAGGTGGATACATTTTCTTACTCTGCGAGATTCGAAAAAGAATAGGCCAAGGAAGCCTTCGTGAAGTAAAGGGAATTGATGACCAAAGGTCTTGCTTTATGGTTGTGAAACTTGGACTAAAAGAAGGAGGAAGTTAAAGGCTTTCGAGATGTGGGTATGGCGTAGAATGGAAAAAGTAAGTTGGGTTGTAAGAAAAACGAGGGTGCTGGTTGTGGAGGAGAGGGCTTGAGGTAATTCGACGGAGGGGTGTGTCAAATATTGAGAGGGTAAAGAAAGTGAACAATCGGTAGTGAGTGGGAAAATAGTATGAACTAACTAATAAACAGTAAAAGGAGTGTTAAATGTGTTTGGATGAAAGAAAAAATAATAAGAGCGAGAGTTATAGATAAAATACCCATAATAATAAAAATAATTTTGAAGAAAATGTAAGTCGGAATCATGAAAGTGTCAAAAAAAGAATAAATCACATTTGCTTCAAGTGAAGACTTCAAGTGAGCACTGCAAGTGAAGGAAAGCGTGAAGATTTAAATAACGACTCTATGAATAGTAAAGAAGCGGTGGACGAGCCACTTCGCGCAACACCAACTTTTGTTCAATATTTTATCCAGAAAGAAATAAGCTCGGCGTTGCAATTCTCAGGGGAGAACCAGGGAATTTAAAGGGGCGCTGAATTATTTAAAGTCCACTTAAGAGAGTTCTTCGCAAGGTTAAAAAGGTCGAAGATGGCCCAAGAAAAGTTCATCTCTCATACCTCCACTCATAATGTGACGCTCAAATGAACACAAGCGACATCGGAGATTGAATCCATGTTCGGACGTCACGTTGCCATGAATGCACGTTATTCCGCGGTGTCGAAATAATAGTCGCCAAAAGCAGTCCCGGTGAAGGTGTAGTCTGAATGTGGAACGCAATCTAGAGAGAATGCAGAGAAACGAACTTTCGGCCGTAACCTCCACAATAAATGCGACTCTGAACCTTGGTGTCATGGGTTCGATGCCAGAAGGATCCAAAGTCCCGATATTTTCCATGAGAATGCATTGCAGGGATTTTCGGACATTTTTTGATGCACTTTCCGGCAAATAAGAGAGTTGAAATTCGAGGGATCGCTGGAAGCCGTGCATATCCGACGAAAGCCAGAAAGATAACTTCGATGATTCTCGCCGAGTCTTCTTCCCGAGCACTATCATCATCTAGTGTTGACCATTCATCGACATGCAGTTTAGATACCAGTTCACGCCGAGACAAGGCAATGAGAAAGGAAATCTCTCCGGGAACACACCTCCGACTTCAGCCAGTTGGTTAGTCCGACAGGTAGTGTTCGGGAAGAGGTGAGTGATTTGGAAATCGGTCGTATTTAAATAAAACTGTGTGGAAACTACGAAGTGCCTTCTTCATTTCTCATTATGGCTTTCCACGAAGTCCGGCCTAATACTATAGAATTCAGAACCAAATATGTTTCAGAAAAAATGGTTTTACCATACGTTGGATGATTTTGGTTTGGGCGAGGGTTAAATAGAAGGTTAGCGACCTACATAAAAATAACGCGTTTCACCAACTGAAAATTTAGCATCCAAATTTGTCACTCTAAATCATAATAGATAGTGAAAAATGTTATCTGCACCGAAGAACTTCAATGAAGTACGTACAAAGAAAACTTCCGCAGACGCGAAAATTAAACGCCCACAAATACACACACGAATACAAAAATTTTCTAAACTAAATCAGCGTCTATAGAAAGAAAGGCAGTGCGTGATGAGGGTTATCGCAGAGGTTCCGTGCTCTATCTCACTATCCTCCCTCGCTGTGAATGAACACACGCTGACGAAGGTCAAATCCCACTTAAAACAGACCACCTCAATAGTATGCCTTTTCCGTTGCAAATCCATACTCTAGAGCGCTTCCTACAGACGCATTCTTAGAATACGGAGATGACGAAATACTGCGGCTTCATCCTCTGCGACCATATTCACTAACAAAGTTAGTAACAATTTAAGAATAGAATGCTATAGTCAGAAATCGTATCTAAAAAGATGTATTAAGAAAATCTACCATCAGAGCAAGTAGAAGTAGCATCAATTTCCAATAACAACTATTTTTTACAGGTTATTTTCGTCTGGCACATTCCCCTCCTCCTGGAAATCCACAAATGACATTCCCAGTTTGAAAAATGGATCAAGTTGAAAACTATCGCCATATATCTACACTTCCTCTCCATTCTCTTCGAACGTATTGTCCATAATCGCCTTCTCTCCCACACACTCCCTTATATATCTCCTCATTAACATGGCTTTCTTCTTCTGTCTTACAAATCTCACTGTCCCTGCACATCATCCCAGCTTTTGAAAATGCATCTCAACTCGACGTTTGCTACCTTGACTTCTCTAAAGCTTTCGACTTCGTTAACCACTTCCTTCTAAAATACAAACTTGAACATAGATACAACATTCATGGACCTTTCCTTTCTCTACTTTCTGATTTTCTATCCCATCGTAGGCAACGCATCGTACTCGACTGCCGTGCATCTTCCTTCTCCACCGTTTCCTCCGGAGTTCCCCAGGGTAGCGTCCTTGGTCCACTATTGTTCGCACACTTTATTGACGACCTGGCGGAAACTGTTACTGCTAATGGTGCAAACATATTACTTAACGCCGATGACTGCAAAGTTTTAAAGAAAGTTGACTGCGCGGAAGAACTCGCTTCAAATCGCTCTCGATGGTCCTCAAGTTGGGCTTTCAAAATTAACCAATGCAAATCTGCAGTGGTGACCTTTTTCTTTAAAGAGAGTCGTTGCTCCAATTGTTTGCCGCCTCGTGATGGAACAATAAGTCCCGTCTCTAATCTCGGAGTGACATTTGAACCGAAATTAACATTCAGGGACCACATCAATTCTATTGCTTCTAGATGCATGTCCATCATCGGAACGCTTTTCCATTTCACGGAAGTCTCTGAACTCCTTGCGCTTAAGACAGTTTTCACTGGCTGCATTCTCCCCATAACAGATTACTGCATCCCTATTTGGCAATCTGCTGCCCCTCTTAACCTCCCTTAAATTTCTTTGCATCCATAGTTCGCTTTCGAGTCGCTTACTCCAATTTCACAACCACTCTCGTGAACACATCTTTTCATCCCCTGGTACTTCATCCCTCTCTAATCGCCAAAAATCCTTCGACATTAAATATCTTCATAAAATATTCAACAGCCGATGCATATCTAGTGACGTCCTTTCCTGTTTCTCGCCCCACACGTAATTCTAATCTCTTTCGCATTCCTCTTTCCCGAATTTCCATCTCACAAATATGCTATAGAATACCCAAACCTTTTAATTCCCTTCTGTCTCTCAACCCGTCTCTTGAACTGTTTTCCCCCATAAATTCACTTCTTTCCTCAATTAATTACATTTTTGATTTTTTCCTACTTGCCTCGCTTTGTTATTTGTATTTTTTTAAATTATGTTTCCCAATTAATGTAATTTTCGTGTTAAGGATCAATGTGATGGGTCAAATTGACTGCTTTTGAATCTATTGAAATAAATAAATTATAATAATAAAGCGTATTTTATTAGGGTGAGACTATTAAGTCTCTTATCTAACACTCCATCATATAATTTTTTGGAAAAAAATATCTTGAAAAAAGTGCACAGAAGAAAACGACCTTGCTGGTTTTCGGAAAAGCCTTCGGTCAGACATGAATCCCTCGTTCATAAACTGGCTGAATGACAGGTGATCTACTTTACTTATTTAACAGCTATTTCTCGGGTAGATCCAAGAAGGTGGTGCTCCTCCTACACCTAAGTCACTCTCGGAGTATCAATAAGCACGATTTTCTGCATGTTACTTTTCAACATTTACATTAATGATCTTCTATCTTGTTTAAGTTGTGGTTCCTCCCTCTAGTTGAGGGAGGTCTAAATAATTGATAGTGTAAATATTTCTCACCACATACTTGCAATAGCTAATTGTAATTACTTACAGAACGACATAAATAGCAAACTAGTTTGTTATCTGAACGAACGCCGATTTCTTTGTGACCCAATTTCGACGATCCGTTAGCAACTTGACATATCTTTTTACCCAACAACATTGTATTTCAGTTAATAACATTAATTTATTCCGTTCTCTCGGCCGTTCCCTACATTCATTTAGCCCTCTCCCTCATTTTGTGCTTCTTATCTATTTTTAAATTCATTTATTGTCTATTTTTCTATTTATTTATTGTACATCAAATATAACACATCTGAATGGGTATTTATCCTGTATGTGTTAAATAAATTATTATTATTAAACCTAGTTTGGGGAAAAATATACATTTCAGCACACGAAGAAGGGGATGTGAAAAACCGGCGAAAGCTATGAATAGTTAAGTAAATATTAATGGAGAAAACAGGTTAAGAAAGAATTGAAGGGTAAACGAAACAATATAGATTATATGCAATAATATAATGTATGTAATAAATATATTTTAGTCCAGCAAGTAAATACAGTTCAGAGGTAAACATTTTATAGTTTCATCTAACCATATCAAGGCTCGTCAATGAGTACGTACAATAATTGTACGTTCTTTTGAAATTATACACACATAGATAATGCACGGGACCAAAACCGGCCATGGAGGATGGGAAAGGGTCTGCAAGGAGTGTGCATTTAAAAGAGACGATTGTGGCCTTTGCTTTTAAAACGTGGAGGACAGGTTTTTCACGGAGGAAGTGAGTTCCCTGGCTGTGATTCTGAGTAATTTTAGGTACATTTCAGTTTATTACGATATTCTTACATTCTCTCATATTGCGGTTCTGAATGGCAGAGACACAAATGGGGAATGAATAAGGAAACCTCGTTGCTTCCAACACAATTCTAATTTTAGTAAAGATACCTTTGAGTAATAAACAGAAAGATGATCTCTTAGTTGAAAAGAAGCCTAACGGTGGTATTTTGCACGAGTTTGATGAAACGGGCAATTCCTGATGTCACAGTAGACGAAGTGCGGAGTTCGCAGAGGGAGAGAGGAAATTTCCTGCGCGTCTGAAAGAGCGAGGAAATTACGATTTTACATATTTTTAGGACATGATCAGTCCTTGTAAGCGTTTCGTTCATGTAGACACCGATATCTTTCACTGATTTGAAATATTAATTGACTTATCAAAAGCATTTGTTGTATTAGATCGCAATATCATCACGGAGACAACCTTTTCATAGATTCTCGCATAAATATTGATCCTATAACATTTAATTGGATACATTCTATCCAAGCAGGAAGTTTCTTAGGTTTCCGAGTATGCACTGCAACCTAAGAAAACGTGGAAGTTAAAGAAAACGTATAATTAACGCTTGTTGGAAAGCTTCTGGGATCCATATGAAAAAAGGCACCGAGGAGAGTAGCTAGGTTCGTTTTTGGAGGACAGACAGCGACACTACTATGATCAAAAAGTTACAAACAAGACGTAAAACAAAAAGGAATTCAAACGTATAATTAAAGACCAATATTATCTCGGAAGAAAGGATCGTAAATATAAAGTTTCCACACTTAAACATAAGACGGATATTTATAAATATTCATTTCTGAAACGGGGAAAATGGAAAGGAACAATTTACCAAAAGAAGTCTTAGAACCTTTTCTGCAGTGTTTTTTGAATGGGATTTAAAAACATTTGTAAATTGTCAAAATGGTTGTGAGAAAAATATGATATAGCATATTGTAAGTTAAGTTCATCAATATTTGTATCGTTCAAATATTTCTAATTATGTCATATGGAATAATAATTCATTCGTAATTTTAGATCAAAGTTGTAAATTTGGTAATATTTTTTAACATTGTATTATTTCTTTCATAACACTGTACGACCGTCGCGAGGTTTTTGGAACCTCCCGATTAAGGGACCGGAATCTTTATTTTTAATGACTTCCACTGCGGCCTGTTTTTGGTCATGACATAAATAAACAATTTTATTCCCAATAACGAAGGTCTGTAAGCGAAAACGATATCATTTATCACTTTTATTCGTATTTTCCGCTTAAGTAAATTATGAAAATGGACCTCCGTTTTCTTAGCATTCTCCTCGTAGTCTATGCGTCCCTTTTGTTGCCTACTATAAATAATAACATATTTATAAGAATATTTAGGAATTAATCTTAATGAAATCTTATGAATTATAATTAGGAACTTATTACGATGCTATACTGCCCAAGTTTTACACGATAGATAGAAAATGAAGGAGATTTCCATTTATTTGAACCACGGATTAAGTTCATCGTAATTTTAAAACTACTATGAACGTTGTTATGAGCATTTCAAACATTATTTATGAAAACAACTCTTTCAAAAAATGCATTTTGGGAATTTATTTTAGGCACTTCCCGGGAAATTGGAGAGTTAAAATTCGAGGGATCTCTGGAAGCCGTGCATATGCAACGAAAACCACAAAGGAGTACTCAGAGGAGTATCCTTGGTTCGACGCTAGGTGAGAGCAAATATTCTCCTGTTTAAAATGCATTGCGGCGATTTTTAAGATTTTTTTTAATCCCTCTCCGATAAAATAGAACCTTAAAACTCGGCATGCGGTTAGAGATTATAAATACGTTGTTTAAAGTTTCACTGAAGGTCCTTGGTTCGATTCCAGATAGTCATTTACTTTACATTCCTTGCATTTAAAATGTGAATAACCGAGTCTTATTTTAGGACCTTCCCGGTATGATATCGACTTAAAAATTTGAATTAAATAGGTTTTATTTCTACCAGGGCATTATATCTATTCAATCTTCCAAAAGGTCCTAGGTTTGACACCAGGCATTTCTACTATTTGAAATGCATGGCGGGAATTTCAAATTTTGTATGATTGATTTACCGAAAAGGTAGATATTCCATGACCATGCAAGTGAACAGAAGTAATGAATGTTTCATAATCACCGTTTATCTTTTATCTTAATGCCATTGGCTCGACGCTGGGGCACCATTTGCATTCTCGAATTCAATTAAAGGCAAACAAGGAATGTCGTTTGAAGATATTCCCGATAATCGAGTTGGAAATTTGGAAACGGTCATATTATCTCAAAGCAAATACTTTAATACAATCTCATCTTAAAACAGTCCCGAGTTCGACACCAGGTCACTTGGATAATCGATTTTTACTTAGATGAAATTGGGTTCCATTACCTATGCATTACCTATTCCATTACCTATAGCTACTTTTACTCGTATATAGATACACACATATAAACAGGAGAAAAGGAAACTCTACTCTAAGTAGGTCGAAAATGTTTTTTTTCCGCAAACTAAACAAACGGAATGCACACGAACTTTGGCAACATAACTCTAGGAAATCCTAATTACATCTGAGACTTTCAAACACAAATTCTGCTCCGTAAAATAATGAAAATAACAGGGCCTATGAATAATCAAAGGGAAAATGTAGGAGTCGATACTCGTTAAGGAGAAGCGTCGAGAAAAGCATTTTGAAAGGAGATGCAGTCGTCGGCTATTAAAAGCCCGGCGGAAGAATAATTAACGGCGAAAGCATCTTCGGAAAAAACGTTAATAAGTAAAACGAAGGGCAGAACAAAAACTACTAAGAGTGCATACAAATTCGAAGAAATCAAAAGAAAGAAAGACGACTTAGGAATAGGTCAAACACAGCAATTAATGCAAAAAACGATTTTTGGAATAAGGGTGTCTTATGAGGCACTATAAGACGTATTACTTCATTAATTTAAACGGTGGCTCAGAAATAACTTTTCATCTCTTTTATTTATGTAAGCGTAGCAGGGAACCGATAAAAATTAGTACTTCACCCTTCAAGAATTCTGAAACACATTAAGAAGTCTTTTAATTTTAAAATAAACGCAGCAAATTAATAAAGACGTACTATTTTCATTATTATTCTCCGGGCAGTCTGATGAAATCAGCCACATCTGGTGGTTGGGTTCGGCATTATAATTATTGTTGGGATTATCTTTACCCATAGTGTTCGGTCGATTGCTCTGATTTGCAAAGATCAACAAGTCTTGCCTTTATGATCGTTGGAACCCAGTAAACCAGACCTAACATTGGAAGCAGGGAAAACTAATATATATATCATCAGCCATTTTCAATCCGACGTCGGATGTAGGTCTCCCCAAGTACTTTCCAATTTTCTCTGTCTTGAGCTTCTCGTTGCCACGTTACACCTAAGTGCTTGATGATTTCTCTATTCCATCTGTCCATAGGTCTTCTACTTGGTCTCTTCACATCTCTTGGTATCCAGTTGAGAGCTGCAGATGTCCAACGGTTGTCGTTTCTTCTCGCAACATGGCCGGCCCACCTCCATTTTAGTGATCTTACCTTATCTATGATGTCTGTCACTCCATTCATCATGGAGCGCTGTATGCTGGGAATCACAAGAAGAGACAGAAAACGCAACACCTGGGTGAGGACGATGACCGGAGTGACGGAGATCATAGACAAGGTAAGAAGACTAAAATTGAGGTGGGCTGGCCTTGTGGAGATAGGAAAGAATAGAACAAGAAAGAAAAAGAGATTTAGATTTTTAAGATTTAGATATATACCCCGCGAGCCGCCAGAGGCGTATGGCAGGGGGTGTAATACACCACCATTATTCATTCCTACCTATTAGCATCTCTAATAGCTTGGGGAAAAAACGACCAAAAGTAATTATCCGTCCTTGCGATTACTTCCCTATAACGCTTCGTCGATGCCTCTCGGAGATCGCGTTCGCTCCTTACTGGCACTAACATTTCACTTACTTCGTCTATAAATTCTGAACGATTGAACTTTTCGAAAAGTTTCCGACGATATTCAGATCTTCTCATCTGTAGTGAATTCCAACTGAGGGACTCTATCATTGCCGTAACGCTGCTATCAAACCTGAAATCCCCGCAAACGAATCGGGCTGCTCTACGCTGGACCATCTCTAAATCTGAGACTAAACCTACTTCGTGTGGGTCCCAAACCGCACATCAGTATTCAAGACTCGGACGAATAAGAGAAAAGTAAGCTATTTCTTTGACTCTCGATGAGAAATTGCGGAGATTGAAGGAGATTGCCATTGTATAGCAAATCATTCATGGACGAGGTCAAAATATCCATGAATATGGAGCTAAACATATAGCGTTAGGAAACCGAAGAAGGTACTCATAAACCGAACGAAAATTTAGAGATCGCGACTTACATTCATGGATGTGAAAAATTTCCGATTTGAATTCATTCGAAGCCTCTAAAAAGACCGCATCATTGCCGCATTTAGTTTCTCTATTCTAAAATCAAAGAGAAGAGACTTTGAATCCGCTTTGAGGGTTTAATGCGACCTTTATATCAGTTCATATAACAAACACAAGTATTTTTATTATTTAGTTTTCAAATAAAAGCTCAAACGAAAATGAAAATGTTCCTTTTATATTTTTAAAGTTCACTCCTGTTCGTGCGATTTTTAAATGTAGGAAATAAACTACAAAATGAATGAGCCCCATTCCAATTACAGGAATATCATTCTTATCTAAATCTTTATTGGGTGAGATTAGGTCTGATTGAATCTCCCACCTTACCTTTTACAAGTATTCACTACTATTTTAAAAATAATGAAGAGATGGACATATAAAATTCATTTCATTCCTGACCTGAGTCTCGAAGTGAAAGGACGTGTTTTCTCCGGTGCTCCTGAACGGACCCCCAGAGTGACAAGCCAATGGCCCACCAAGCCCTCATTAACCGGTGTCGTTTTTCAGTTTTGTCCGTCTTAGCAGAGTAGCAGTTTAGTGTTAAGTACAAGTAAAGCCCTTACAGTTTATTTATTTTCTGTTTTTCTAGTCATCCCTCTATCGTTTTAGCTGTTTTTTAGAGTTTTTGTTTTTGCAAAGGTTAGTTTTTGTATTTTTATCCCCTCGTAAACGTATTGTAGGCATATTTTTTCTTATTGCGAATTTTATTTTCGTTATTACTTAACCGTCGTATTTCCTTGTTGTGTATTAGTAACCGGTCTTTATCGTTCCCATAAGTGATACATTCGTCCTTTCAGAGTCTTCTCAAACATATTTGGTCAGTTGCGTATTTCGTCTCAGGTCAAACGCAAGTGTTAGTGTCAGCCCAAGTTCTCTCAACTCGTTTCATTTGTTCGCGCGTTCTTATTGTCGTTTCTCAAGCAATCCATTGGGTACTCAGTTTTTAGTCATTTAAAGTCAATTTTACAATTAGGTAGGATGGCCTCTCCTAGGACTCCCGTTTCCTCTTTCTTGGGAACTGCTTGTCTCGCGTCCCTTCGGGCCGAGATAGCGGAACTCAGAAGGATGGTTGCGGATCTCAGCTCCAAGGTGGAAAGGTTGGAGGCTTCCTCCTCACGTGTGGAATCCAAGGGTAGCACCCCGAAAGCTCGCTGCGCCAAGTTGGCGGCTCTGGGTTCCCCGAGTGCAGAGCGATCGAGGGTGCCTCGAAGTTTACATCGAGGACGGGGATGTCGACGGCCAAGAAGCCTGACGAGAGGAAGGTAGTCTCCATTCGGGGGGACCGCGGGGTGGTTTTGCGGAGGCAGGGAGTTGCAGAAGCTTCGGCTGATGCTCTTCCTGTGAGCAATCGTTTTTCTGTGCTGTCGGAGGACATTGCACCTGCTGCCATCCCCGTAACCCCGGAGGTGGCTGAGCCCGAAGGGGGTCGGGGGGTTTTAGTAATAGGAAGTTCTAATGTCCGGCGGATAATGGATCCATTACGTGCAAGGGCCCGCCGGGAGGGAGTGTGTGAGCGGGTGTTCTCCAGGTGTTTACCGGGAGGTACGGTGCCGAAGGTGACGGAGGAACTAAGAACGTCGGTATCGTCTTCGAACTGCTCCGTGTTGCGAGTGGTGGTGCACGCGGGCAGCAACGACGCCTCGAGATTCGGGTCCGAGGAGATTCTAGGTTCTTTTAAGGACCTGATCGCCGAGGCTTCCCGAGTCGAGAGTGAGTCGGGTGTCCGTGTGTCGCTGTCATTTTGCAGCATAGTTCCGCGGTCGGACCGTGGTTCTGAGGTTTGGAGTCGCGTTGTCGGCCTGAACCAAAGACTGCGGGACTTCTGTAGGAGCAACGGGGTCGGGTTCGTCGATTTGAGGCCGGTTCTTGATTCATGTCGGCTACCTCTTAATCGTTCTGGCGTTCATTATACTGCCCGGGCTGCGGAGCTGGTGGCACGTAGGATTTACGAGGTAAATAGGGTTTTTTTAGGTTAGACTATTATCAGAGTTCGCCACCCCAGGTAGTTTTAGAGTCCAATTCTTCCGGTTTAAATGAGAGCGATATAACGCAGATAGAGTTGCGAGGGAAAAATTTAAATCTAAAGGAAAATAAAAATATTCAGAAAGTACATTCAGCGGTAGGAATTATATATAACACCCACGTAAATAGGCAAGTAGAAACGCATGATCTTAGTCCCCGAAATAGAATCAGTAGCATTGACAATAAAGAGAAATTCAATTCAAAAATCGTTACGGTTATTCCAAACAGAAATCCAACTTTAAAGCGCGAACTCAGAGATCTAAAAATAATAGTCGTGAATTGCAGAAGCATACGTAATAAGCAGGTGGAATTTCTTAACCTTACAAGGAGCACTGGCGCGGATATCATACTAGGATCTGAGAGTTGGTTAAGCGAAGACTTTAATTCAAGCGAGATATTTCCTCCAGATTATGTGATATATCGCAAAGATAGACAGGGTAGAGTAGGCGGTGGAGTTTTTATCGCTGTAAAGAACCATTTGATTAGTCAGCGAGATGAGTTAGTAGAAAATAGCAGGAGCGAAATGATTTGGTGCTCGATTTTAAGACCTAACGGTAGTAAGATTTATGTTTGTTCATTGTATCGTCCTCCCGATGGCGAAATTGATTGTATTGACGATTTATCCGGGACGTTACAGATAATCGGTGAAAAAGTAAAAGATCCCATCATAGTTGTAGGAGGAGATTTTAACCTACCACATATTAATTGGCGGAATTTAACATGCTCCAACTCTAGTAGAGAGAGAAAAGTTTCTCAAAAATTAATCGATACTTTCTCCTTGCATGCGATGGAACAGGTAAAAATGACGAAGACTCGAACGACTCGTGCGGGTGAAGGTAATATCCTAGATTTACTAGCCCCCACCCACCCACAATTGATAGCTAATCTCGATATAGTTGACGGTATTTCAGACCATAATGTCATAATGGCGGAGATGAAAGCAGTAGCGGTTAAATCTCTTAAGCCACCGAGGCAAGTATATGTAATTCGCAAAGCTAATTTTTCGGAGTTTAGGGTTTATATTAACGAGTGCAAGGATGATTTTTTCCGCTTCTTGGGTGCAAATTCAGTAAATGATAGTTGGATAGAGTTTCTCCGGATAATCAAAGAAGGTTTAATTAAATTTGTTCCTACTAAGAGCGTGCGTGAGCGTAAAGAGCCACGGTGGACGAAACCTAAATTACGAGCATTACATAGGAAGCAAAGAGTCATTCACTCGCGATGGAGAAAACTCAAAGCATGCGGAACGAACCATGAGCTCGAAGAACAAAACTATAGAGAAGTGCGAAAGTTAGTTAAGGAAGAAGCGCGAAAAGAATACCAGGAATATAGATCTCGAACCCTATTAGAATCATTAGGTGGCGATCAGAAAGAATTTTGGTCATACGTGCGTGAGACCCGTGGAGGTCAGTTTTCTGTGCCTAGCCTCATAAGCGCAGAGGGAATTACCGTAAATAAATCAGAAGATAAAGCTAACTTACTTAACAGGCACTACCAGAAATGCTTCACTGTAGACAATGGTCAAGTTAAGGATTTTACCTCGCGCATTGATTCAGAGATGTGTCCCATCGAGATATCGGTTGATGGAATTGGAAAATTATTGTGAGATATTGATAGGAAAAAGGCGCCAGGACCCGAAGGTATTCCCGCTGTTGTAATAAAAACTTTAGCCGATGAAATTGCTCCGCTTCTACAGATTTTCTATCAGAAATCATTGGATGAGGGAACCGTCCCAATGTCGTGGAAAAAAGCTAATGTCACTCCGGTGCCTAAGAAAGGGCGCGCGTCAAAACCAGATGATTGTAGGCCTATTTCATTAACTTCAATTTTTTGCAAAATAATGGAGCATATTATAGCGAGCTCTATCATGCGCTTTCTTTCTGAAAAGGGAGCAATCAGTCAGAGCCAGCACGGATTTCGTAAAGGTAGGTCTTGTGAGACCCAGTTAGCGCTTTTTATGAATGACGTATCTAAAGCAGCAGACGGCGGTGTTAGATCAGACGCAGTTTTCCTAGATTTCAGGAAAGCTTTCGACACAGTTTCTCACGAAAAGCTTATCCAAAAGCTAAGTGCCTACGCGATCGACGAAAAAGTTATCAGATGGACCAAATCTTTTCTAGAAAACAGATCTCAGCGAGTTGCGTTAGATGGAGTTTTATCCGAAGAAATAAGTATCACATCAGGAGTTCCACAGGGAAGTGTTCTTGGTCCAATCTTATTTCTAATTTACATTAACGACCTCGTAGATAACGTAAAGAGTAAGGTTAGATTATTTGCCGATGATACCCTGATATACAGAGAGATTTTGACAGAAAACGATTGTAATGTGCTTCAAGACGACCTGGACGTAATATCAGGATGGTGTAAAGATTGGCAGCTGGATTTAAATATAAATAAATGCGTTGCCATGAGTTTTACGCGCTCCACAAACATAATTCCCGCGCAGTACCAAATCTCAGGTCATCCATTAGAGTTAGTTCACGACAACAAATACCTAGGAGTCACGTTTAGCAGTAACTTATCTTTTAAAGAACATATTCGAGATGCGATAGGAAAAGCGAATAGAATGCAAAGATTAACTGGTAGAACGTTGAGAGGATGCTCATCGAGAGTCAAAGAAATAGCTTACTTTTCTCTTATTCGTCCGAGTCTTGAATACTGCTGTGCGTTTTGCGACGCACACGAAGTAGGTTTAGTCTCAGATTTAGAGATGGTCCAGCGTAGAGCAGCCCGATTCATCTGCGGGGATTTCAGGTTTGATAGCAGCGTTACGGCAATGATAGAGTCCCTCGGTTGGAATTCACTACAGATGAGAAGATCTGAATATCGTCGGAAACTTTTCGAAAAGTTCAATCGTTCAGAATTTGTAGACGAAGTAAGTGAAATGTAAGTGCCAGTAAGGAGTGAACGCGATCTCCGAGAGGCATCGACGAAGCGTTATAGGGAAGTAATCGCAAGGACGGATAATTACTTTTGGTCGTTTTTTCCCCAAGCTATTAGAGATGCTAATAGGTAGGAATGCATAATGGTGGTGTATTACACCCCCTGCCATACGCCTCTGGCGGCTCGCGGGGTATATATCTAAATCTAAAAAAGGGAAATAATTTGCCTGTGTATCTCTGAAGGTTGAGAGAAAAAAACACACACTGTGGGAAAGCGCATATTAAAAAAGAGAGTACGGAAAAACGCCGAAGACACAAACATTATTTTAAAGTTGAGAAAATAACAATGAAATAAAACAGAAGCAAAACGTTTTTTAGTGGGCTTTGCGTCCCAGACAACGTCTCGTCTTCAGTTGATCAGTATCGCACTAGCGAGCATTATAACGCGCTAAGTTTATAAGCGTTTTACTTCGGCCGGTTTTTGTTTAAACTGGAGCAATCTCTCTCCATTCCATTATTAAATTATCACCATTTACACGACTCTTCCAGATTTCCTTTACATAATTTGTAAAAATGATTTTTTCCATGTTGATTTAAATTCATTTACCTCTAATTAGTTATCATAGTTCCTCTACATGCTCTTTTCTTTATTCTGATAATTTCTTGGCGAATATTCGTCATTTGCTTTTAGTACTGGTCAGAGGAAGATGCATAACAGATAAACCCGATAAGGTGCTAATTAATGCATTCCAGTGCAAATTGTTATTCATAGAAGCACTGTGTTTTCCTCTTTCTAACTGAAAATAGCAATTCCCTCCCTCCTCGTCTTAGCCATACCCCTGAGCTGTACGGTAGTTAAGTAGTAGTAAATAAATAAATAGAAAACGTTCTCTCAGCCTTCAACAAACTTCCCCTCATTGGTCTCGGCCTTTCTTATCGAGCGCCTTGAGCAGCTAATTCCAGCCGAGGTCTGATGAAAAGGCCACCACACCTTTTCAGTTTTATTTTGCAGACTGAATGGAAGGCCTACGGCGACAGTCGTATATGAAAGGCTGTGCTGACGACACAAGGTAAAGATGTTTTCTTTGACGATTCACTTACTCTATTATTCACCGTTAATAACGATAGTTATGATAGTGATGTTCTATAGCCAAAATATGGGTATGTTTTCCAGGTAAAAAACAATGAGTTGACAATTTTAACGTGTCAAAGAATTTTGCCATTCCAGGAGTAATGTCATTGGAAGAGAGAAATGACAGGCAGAATAGATCCACCAGAAAAAGTACCACAGCAAATGATAAAAGCCTGGATTCCAGGAAAATGAGGTATTCTGTATGAGTAGCGGTCATTGGTGTATTGACTGTATCAGCAGGAGTGGAGGACCATGAGAAGGACACCTTCCAAGCATTGACACCCGAAGGCATGAAGCGAAAGCAGACTTATTAGGGCAATTGTTAGGAACTAACTGTAAACAGTATTACAACAAACTCCGAATATAATGCGCCAAATGACTTTTGCGTTGACATGAGAAATGACATCGACTAAATTTAAGGAATCATCAAGATTTCTGACAACATTTGTATGCATTGAGCATAAAAATACACTAACCTAAGAAAATAGCAAAACTCACTTCCCGGAAAAGTACAGAGTTGAAACTCGAGGGATCGCTAGAAGCCCTAAATATCCGACGAAAACTATAAAGACATCTTCAAAGATTATCCACGGTTCGACGCTAGGTCAGGGCAAATATTCTCCCATTTAAAATGCATTGCGACGATTCTTAGTATTTTTTAAATCACTTCCCGATAACATAGAAACTTGAAACTCGGCATGTATATAGAGATAATGAATATAATTTATGTACGCTATTTAACGTTTCTCTGATTGTCCTTGGTTCGATCCCAGAGAGCCATTTACAAACCTCAATGCACTTCTTATGAAGATAACTGAATCCAGTTTTAGATACTTGCCGGCATGATATCGACTTCAAACTTTGCATTATTCATATTCCTTCTCCGGATTCATTCATATATACAAATAGGATACAAATTCACAGGCATAACCGCAAGCGTCATTTACTTGAAATTTTTACAGCGTATAGGCCCTAACATGAAACCCCCAGGCGACTTTGAACCTCAGTGTTATGAGTTCGATGCCAGAAGGCCCAAAAGTCACGATTTTTTCCCTTTAAATGCATTGCTTTGGTTTTCGGGAATTAAAAAAAAAATACTTCCCGGATAGGTAGAGAATCGAAACTCAAGGAGCCTTTAGATATGGTCATGATCTATCGAAAACATTAATGAATTTTACAGAAAATGTCTTGGTCTCGATGCTAGGACGATGCAAAAATCTCTCATTTAAAGTACATTGGGGTAATTTCCCATTTTTTCTTTTTGATACACTTATCGAAATGAAAGGAAGGTCTTGCTTTGCTAGAAGATGTATATTAATAATCGGTTTAAGAAAAATATTTAGATAAGACCATTCTGTAACTGGTTTCGATGCCAGAGCACATTAAAATTTCTTACATAAGGAATATCTGTGAAAAGTAGGACGTCGTTTGAGGAAGTTGCAGCAAATATTTCTGCTTGATTTTTCATACATAGTTAGAGATGGTGATCTTCTATTGTGCCTCATAGTAAGTATGACCAGGAAGACCCGAGTTCGATGCCGGACGAATAAATTGCAGCGAATTTTAAGAATATTTTCAATCCTTTTTTTCTTTTGAAGACCCTCTCGATATGATTCCGACTTGAAATTAGTGTTTTCGATATGCTTGCAGTATGCAAGCAATATTTTACACGTATATATATGAATGAATCCGGAGAAGGAATTATATATAATAGTTATCCGGAGAAACGTCTATATATAATAGATAGATACAGGGACTTAAAGTTGACCTAATTTTGCGAAAAATACCAGTCATATATTAAAATTCTTCATGTCAAAACCGATGCTGAACCCATTAGAGGAAATTCATCGAATAAACACAACGCCGTATTATAAACCTGCACTTTGTCCTTCAAAACACTTGATTTTAATGATCACAGTTGAGTATTTGCATAGTTTTTGTGTCAAAATAGCAAACATTGGAATTTTAGCATCTATCACACTTTGTAGGTTATCAGCAGCATATAATGTCCGTTTTCTTTCACCCTTACTGGGTCGAGAGGTCCGACTTAAACGCCAATGCTTCAACTCGTCAACGTGGTCTGTTCGAAACACAGGCGCTCGCTCGAACAAGGAACTGGTAAGTAGTTCCAACAGTATGACCAAAAAACGATAGCAACCGCGCTTAAACAAACCAATGGTTACGGTGAACATGATGTACATGTATGTGTATATTAGGCTGGGCCGAAAAAACGTTTTTTTTTCAGATCAAATTTGCCCTCTGCGGGAATGTTGTGTGCTGATATGAGGATCTCGCATACGAAGTTATTCCGAAACCGGATAGTATTAACCACTGCTGCTTGAGCCCTTAAGTTTAAAAATTTACTAACTTACAGGCGCAAATGAGAAACAAACGCTTATGAAGACAGGTATTGTAAATATTGACATTTTAGTAAGTATCGACGTTTTATTGATATCTATGTATTACGTTTAATAAATTTTATATTTATTTAACGCAATCTATGGTTTTACGACGCCTGGGAATGGTCAACAAATTCTTAGTGTAGGCAACCCGCAACGCGACCTGGCGATTCTGGCGAGATGGGACATCGCCTTACATTTGGCATTTTGAAAGCCGTCATTGTCATAATTTTCCTATTTCTCATATTTTATTCCGTTCGGAATGTCTCGGTTGTCGTTCGGCGTAAAGTAAATCGTGGAAAAACTTACAAAATTAATATTTTTGACATAATAATTAATTTTGACGAATGATGAGGATTTCAATGTCTTAGTCAGGTACGGGAGGGTTGGGGACGTTCACATCCAAGGGATTCAAATGGAATTACCGCAGCATTGTCATCACTTCCATCCGAGGAAAAATCCCCGATACAATCAGAAACTAAGAATATGATTATCACAAGTGGAGATCAAGTGACTGACTTCTGTTCAGATACAACGCGATTACTCCTTCAAGACATCCGCGGCTCCAAATTTCAAAGATTTTTTTGACTTAACTACTCGCTGCGTTTTACAGGTTAATTTCTGATAGCTGAGTATCCTGTCGAAACGTACATACCGTATTAGTGAAGAGATGACTAAACACACTGTAGAAGCCGCCACAGACTACCACTGAGTTCTTCAACTGGAGATCTGTGAACTGCTTTTCCCTCAACATTACGATTTTAAACCTACCTGTATCATTTTCCATTTGTCTAAATTGGTCTAACAGGTCCACGGAGCATTCCTGTATACTACCTGCATTACTTTCGCAGGTGTAAAAATATTTCAAAACGGTGGACGAAAAAGCTACACCCGATTAACAAAACAGCAGTTAACAGCTAAACGATCAATTCATGACAAAATAAAAAGATCAAGTCTTAAAACAAACCATTTTTAAAATGACGTGTAAAACCGCAACTACCAAACCAAAATGTCCAAGCACAACCCATTAAACATATTCGGGAGGAATTCAACTAAAACCAAAGTCATTTTTAAAAACCTCTGGAAAATTCTTATAAACAAATGTTTCTCATTTTAATAGTTCACACTTTTTACAGCAAAATCCAGTTAATCTCGTGACCAATTAAAAATAATAAAAAGGTTGACTTTTTCAAGTATTGTGCAATGGAAAGCCGGGTCATGTTTATCAACTATAACCTAGCAACGAATATTTACATTAGATAGAATGGAAGATCTTGAGTTTACGACATTCGATGAATTAAAGACGAATAAAACAACGAACTTTTCATACTAACTAAACAAGAAAATGTATGAAAGCTGAAAATCTTATTTAGTTCCGCTAATTTAACAGCAGATGAATAACGAGTTATTATAAAAGGAAGAATGTTCAATAGCATAAGATGTAGCATTAATATAGAGATACGATAAATAACCGTGAAGAAAATAACATTTTCACCATTCCCTCCAACGGAGAGTAAACGCAGCTCCTGCACGCAATAAAGTTGCATTGAAGTGGCGTGGAAGAAAGGTCTGGAAACGAATACCCATTCTAAATGATTAAACCTAGATCGGTCGAACAATAAGAGATGATCCGCAGAAATTTAACGAGAATTTTCACTGGTTCTCTGTCGTTCTGACCCACCGAACTGTTAATAAGAACGTAAACGTAGTAAAATCTAAAACATTCCTGTACGGTCAGCATGAATGTACCTCTTTGAATGGCTCGCAGAACTCCTTGGACCAATGATTCCCAACCTCTGGTCCGTGTATCTCTATGGATACGGAAGTTTAAATCGTCCGTTACCACAATACAATTTTTCTCAACGAGTGCAACAGTAAATCAAATTTTAGCGCGCAAAATAATCGATGCCTGAATGTGATTTTCTTTCGTTATAATAAGTAATACTTAAAAACATTACCGCTGAGAGTAAAGAGACGTGAATCTTCGTGACAACAAGAGAATATTGAAAGATGCAAGGAATTCAGAACCACTAACGAGGACCAATACGAAAAACAACATTACCTCTAATTGGTAACGTTTCTTACCTTTAGAAATCAATCCCGGCGAATGAAAACTAATAATCCGCAACCACCGACAAATAATATACTTCACTTCCTTCCCGCTGTGCCTTTCAGTCTGACGCTGGTCACGACATCTATTGATTATAGAACATACATACTGCACCGCGTGTGGAGACTGCGAGGCTTGTGGGTAATAGTAGCAGACGATACTGCGGATCGGAATTCACGATTTATCTCCACGAATAATTATGATTGCAGAAAGAAATACTCAACGCACATTTACTTTCCTTTAACTTATGAATTCTTTAATATTTGAGTAAAACATCAGATGCAAATATGCAACACAAAGATTTACACAGTTCATTCAAAAATACTTTTAACAAGTGGCAGAAAACCTCAACTTGTTCCAAATATGCATCCTTTCCTAAGGAATGTTGGCGAGATAATCCTTGATGTTCGATGGACTAAGCTTCCTATATCCTTTCTCGTCACAAATGCCGACTTCGATATTGTCTGCTGTCATCTGCCCTTCGAAACCTTCTTTTAATGTCAGTATCGCAGTATGAACAGCATCATCGAGCTCCAAGTCTTCGTTGTACCTGAAATAATAAAGTAAGCACAACCGTAAGAATCAGAGCGTAATGAGCAAATGAAGGAAATAACATGGAAACTAATCCTTAATTACAGTTCCATGAGCAGCAGGTGACCCAGAATATCATTCCAATGTAGTAAAAGCTTCTAATCAACATTTGACAATCATAATTATATCACTCGCAATACCAATGCTATTTTCTAAAGCAAACCTCTTTCGTGAGGATACAATGGGATAAAAATGACGAAATTACAATGACTATGACTGAAGAAATTAATAACTATGCGAGAATATAAGTTTGACCTATACAAACTCGAATTTGTACTGTGAATTCTGGATCAGAAGTGAGTGATGATCTATCTACGCAACTTTACAATAACGAGTGATTGAAAACCAACTTAAGTAAAATTCATGTTACGCATTTAGTCTGGAAATGCTTAGCTTACTTAAGCCACGAACTGCCAATACGTTTGTTAGTATATAACTGCCTAAAGAGAAGGGGAAAAAATGTGCTAACTCTAATTAATTTTGACTTTACTGAAAACTTTAAGAGTTGCTGTGAGAATATAATTATTGCAATTAAGAGATTGTATAATAGCCTTAATCTGAGAGAGAGAGAGGATAACCTGCATTTTCAGGTTATTTTTATGCATAAATCATAAATTATTCATATATTAGCCACATGATACAAGGCATTGCAAAATTAAACACATTCTACACTTTTTATATTAATATAGCTCATAATTTGTGGTCATACTCTTGATGAAACCTTTGTTAAATAATTCACTGAAACAAGTGTGAGATGAAAATAAATTGGAAATCCATTGGTCAATTAAGAACACAGAGAAGAATTTAGAAACATAAAATTCTTGCCCATGGACATTTGGAAAGATGTGGAATGTATTAGGTTTAATCACAGCAGAGAGACAGAAGATCTCTCCTCAATGCAGCCAAGAAAGATTGGCAGAAGGTTCACTGCCCTTTAATATAGCAATTTAAGTTTTCTAAAAAAATTTAATTTTTCCAATAGAAAAACAAATATAAACAGGTTGGCAGGGTATCTTGAGCAGTTGGAAAGGGGGAACAGGAAATGCTGTAGGAGAAGATTAGGAATAGCAAATATGATCTTAAATTGGTGCTAACACATACAGCTTTGCAGAGAAACCTCAGGATTTCAAAACTTCAACATGACCTATCTACTTAGCACTTACAAACTTTCTTTTGAGTATATCTCCCCAAAGAGTACAAAACATGGAGGAATAAATAGTGGAATTTTTAATCCAATAAAAGGCTGAGAGAGAGAAATCTTCCAAAGAGGGGGGTGGATTAAATAAAAAGTAAAAATGTGGAATTTATCTAGCTGATGGTATTTTGTTCCTGTGTTTACAATGTAAAATATATCTTACATACATTTAAATAACTTAAACATAACAAGAGAAAAAATCCACAAGGCACCTCGATCAGGCCACGGTAACATAAGAGTCACCAGCCACACAGAGTGATGTCAAGGAGAAACCCCTTTAAGGAAACACAAGGAAAATTGTTTGGGTAGCTTTGCTCATAGGAGAATTTATTCATTCATTCAATTTGCTTCCAGGAAAAACCCCAATGAAAAATTGAATTGAGGAAAGTCTGACAAGGCTGGAACTTAAACAGGTTTTTCTTGTATTCGGGAGGCCATGTCAGCTACTAGAGAACAGCTACAGAACATTTCAACAAGCTGTTTAGGGAACATTATTTCCTCAAGGAGGTTTATCTTTTACATCACTTTGAGTGGCCATGGACAACACCACATTTGCCTTTCAGTCAGTTTCTCCTTGGGATTAACATGGGTGCTCACCTTATGCGCAAATATACCGTGAGAGAAATATATATAACAAGAGAAATTCAAGGGTAAATTTAAAGTGAAGTATTGTGCAAGAAAAAGCCAGTCTAGAGTGATCATTTTAAGTAGCGAAATGGTTATTGAAGAGGGTGACACAGACATGCCACGGAAAATCAAAAGAGAAGCTTAACGGTATATCCTTGGACATGGTGACCCCAAGTAACACTTCAGATTGGATATGCTCATGAAATGCCCATTTATTTTAATAACTAAGAGTTTACTGTAATAAATAATTTTCAGATGTTTTGGTATAAAACTTAAAGTTAGATGGGTACTAAGTTTATTTGGCAAGTACAGCAGATGAGACTTTTGTCTGCAAAAAAATGGTATAATGAGTTTGAGAAGCTACAGCTTTCAGTTGAGTCCACCGATATTAATGAAAAGAAAATCAGCCGATAGAACGTTTATATTTACGTTTATTAGTATGCATTTAGATTTTTTGCATGCCAAAGATTTACTTTTACTGTACTTTGTTTGAAAAAATACCCGTTTTTTGCACTTGGAAACCGATGGCCCAACTTTCTCCGATTGTCACTCAGTTAATTATTACAGTAATAACTTGCAATTTGTATGTGTGTTAGCCAAGAGTTCTTCCAATATTTTGGTGCATAAAAATTGTCCAAATATATATACATTTATACTAGCAATGGATAATATTGTTAACCTCTGATAATTTCAAAACAAAACATTCGATTGGAATAT
Source organism: Sympetrum striolatum (assembly GCA_947579665.1). Taxonomy (NCBI): domain Eukaryota; kingdom Metazoa; phylum Arthropoda; class Insecta; order Odonata; family Libellulidae; genus Sympetrum; species Sympetrum striolatum. Next base: position 90,649,678 of record OX388350.1, read on the forward strand.
GAATTACACACCGTTGTGATCACAAGAATAACAGAAATAAGAATTTGTAAAGAAATATTACTTAAACATGCCAATATCTACATTATCAATTTTAATTAATTTCCATTTTACGCTCACAAAACAGCATATTAACGCAGCAAAGGGGAGTGTGTGCGCTGTTGCCAAACGCAATCCTGGATTGTTGTGCCCTTTCTTTGCAATTGGATTTTAAATACCACTAAAATGCCGTAACTCTCAAAACAAATTGTGTGAAAGATAACGATGGAGAGTTAAATTTTACGTGATAAAACTATTTAAACCAAGATACCAAAGAAAAGGCCCTTTTTGCAAGTTTCGGCCTTATCGTTATATATAAAATCCAATATGAACTTTTAATGAAATGCATGTACAAGCCCACAAAAATGTGGACTTGTACACATTAAAAAGTTTTCATTAAACATGAAGTTCCACCAGATCTCTTTGGACAGTATTCATTACATCCCATTGCAACACTCTTCAACAGCATGACCACATCGTCATTCCTGATCCCGAAAAATTTCGATGAATAAATTGCATCTAAATATGAAATTGAAATTTGTTTGATTCAAAAATTGCAACGAATTGATGAAATATTTCACTATCAATCTATTAGTGTGGCATTACTTTCGTCTTTAGGATAGTTAATTATGGATAGCGTAGTGCAGTAAAGAAACATGAGGATCTGGTAGACTTGTAGGAATAAAGTTTTGATCAATAAATTGAAAATGTATTAAATATATGGATGCATGAAGATTAGTCATTGGGGTAAGGTGTTGTGTTGGTTTGGTTAGTTCTTTCGCTTCGTTGAGTGACAACAGATAACCTACCCACTTCCTCTTTCTTCGACAGTGTATTAATATCAATGCTTTTGTTTAATTCATTCCTTCATTATTTTTCTGACTAATCAGCTTACCTGTTTTAACCAATGATACACTTTATGGCATATACAAATGCAGTGGTGTATATGCTTCACCCCAGCTTTTTTATTTCCACATCATCAACTGCTTGTCATATGAAAGTTTATTTTCAATTGCTACACACATTGTCTTAGTTGCTTCTTGCTTGATAAGCAAGTATATACTCATTCCCTAGAGAACTAAAGGGTAAGAATCGAACCGGAAAAATTTAGGAACAGACTAATCGTTAATATTTACTGATGCATCAATAGACTCTGGAGAGAATTAAGTTTAGAGTAATTAATTATTAAGTTTTCAGTATTTTAAGTCGACTATCTTTTATTGCATAAGTTTTATAAGACTGCTAACCATAGAATTATCAGCTTGGCATGGGTTTAATGTCTAACCAACTTAAGACTTAGTTAACGCACTCATCTTGACGCAAGATGGGCAAGTTAATGAAGTTTACAGTATTGACGATTATAATTGCATTTAATGTGAAATATATATTTAAATGGGATCCTAAGGTTGAATTTTATAAAGCAGGTTAGAGTAACTAGTAAACTCAACTTAGAATTTTTTATCAGTGAATCAAGATTAGTTTAACGTTTTGGCTATCATCAACACAGTGAAAAAATGGATTAACTCACTTTCAGTGGTTTTTTCTATTCATTATTACACGTTCTTAACATATATGAAACTAATATTTGTGCCTTTCATATCATAGATTAAAAGAATGGAAAACCTTATTCACTATGCATAAATTACACATAAATATATCCTATGACAATAATGAAAATGAACTCAAGGAATTCTAGTCTACGCAAATCAGCATTCCTCAAATTTTCTCGTTTTGCTGTTGATTGATTTATTAGGGATATCCCAAGGGTTTATGAAATTCATTTGGTAAGAGGAAATAGCAAAAAAGCCTGATAAAACATTTCTTGTACTTGGAGCAAAATACTGGAATGAAAAAACCCATTCTAAATTGGCGTAATCATCTTTCCCCTAATTTAAACGTGATATCGCTGATAGACTATTCAGCTCTGATCATCAACTATCCTTTTAGCACTTGCCACAATTCCTTCTTCTCTTCCTACACTAGAGCGTGGAGGTTACTAAATTGGAGTCTTTGAATATTTCTCATCTACCGAATGTTTTTTTAAATGTTATTCTTTAAACTTACTTGAGTAAATAATTCCATAGTATATGTGTGGCATCTTACCGCTCATTGTTTATATATCTATGTTGTATTGTTTTTTATTTATTTTTTATTACAGTGTTTTCGTGTTTTTTTTTTTCACCGCCCCTTCTCTGTGGGTGTTTTCCCAAAACATAGGTTTTTTCTATGTCAACCTTCAGTTGCAATGATTTTTTTCCCACACATGTTGTGTTTGTTTGAATAAATTGGTTAACTTTAAATATCATCGACATACAAGCTTAGGTGGAAGAGAGGCCCAACTGGGCCTAACCTCGCCAAAAAAGGGTTCATCTATCTATCTATATGAGATGTAGTTATTTATTTACGACAGTATTTTCCAGGAGCATGGGATTCTCTCTGTAGATATTAGGAACAGAAAAGGGATAAAGCTTGAGGTTATAGCTGCATACAGACTTCTCTGCCATGACATGGGGATAATGGAAAGGATAATTGAAACGACGAAGGACAGTCTAGGAAACAATAGACCATTAGTCGAAGCAGGTGACCTGAACCTGCCTCAGGTGGACTGGGAAGGAGTTGTCTCAATGGGGGGCGAGAGCCAAAGAAGGGTAAACAACTTAGTAGGACAAGGATACCTTAAGCAGGTAGTCAACACCCCCACTAGAGATGGAAGCATTTTAGATGTTTTTCTGATTTGACCACTTTACCTGTTACCAAGTACTAAGGCAGTGGAGGGAATTAGTGATCACAATGCTGTGCTTATGGATATTGATGGGACCTAAAAAGGAAAAGAATGGAGCGGAAAACAATATGGCTATATAGTAAAGCAAATGTTCCTAGAACGAGGGAATTCCTCAGAGATAATTTCCCAGAATGGGCGATTAGCTGCATGAACAAATTTGGGAGGATTTTAAATCTCTTCTGAACGAGGCAGTGGATAGGTTCCTTCCTAAGAAGATACTAAGCAGTAACCCAGATCTGAATATTACAACCATGCTATCAGGAAACTTAAGAATCAAAGACTGCACCAGCTGAAGCATAAAGGAGCTGAATATTTAATGAAGTGTTAGGAATTGTATAATGAACTATTGCAGGAGAAAAGGAAGGAGAAAGACGGTTTATTAAGGAGATAGCTGATGTGCAATGGATGGGAAAACCTTTGTAAATACCTGAGACGAAGATGCGGAGGAAGGGAAGGAGTGGTGAGTTTAGACATAGATGGTGTAATAATAAATGACGACACAGCGAAGGCATCTAATGAATGGCTCAACAAACAGTACGCAGTTAACGATTGTGATGGCAAAGAGTTAACACCAATTGAGAATACCTTTGATTATTTTAGAGTAAGGGACAACGATATCTTAAAAACGTTTGAGAGATTAAGATTCATAAGTCTTCAGGACCAGACAATATTACGGGTGAAGCTCTGAAGACTGGTGACGAAGCAATAGTTCCATATCTCAGGGTGTTATTCACGATTTCCTTAAGCAATGGTAAAGTACCGAATGATTGGAAGAGTGCCTGGAAATCAAAGAAATGGCTTAGCGACTCACAACATGGTTTCCGTAAGGAGTTTTCTTGTGATTCCCAACTGACAGCATTTGCACAGGATTTAGCGGATTTGATGAATAGAGGGAAGCAGATAGATGCTATAGTAATAGACTTCTCGAAGGCCTTTGATAAGGTGAACCATAAGTTACTGATAAGGAAAATATCGGAAATGGGAATTGACGGAAGAGTGGTTTCATGGATTGTTGGTTGCATGCAACAAACGCAAAGAGTCAAAGTAGGTAGCAACTCATCTTAAGTAGCGAAGGTAACATCAGGGGTCGCACAGGGAAGTATTTTAGGAGCTTTGCTATTTTTGATCTTCATCGATGACCCAACAAAGAATATAAAATGCAAAATTAGGCTTATTGCGGACGATTGTTTAATATATAAGGGAACGGATGACATAAATGCCTGCCATCTTTTACTAAAGGACTTAGAAGATATTATTCGCTGGACTAACTAAAATAAGATGTATGTAAATGAAGGCAAAACCAAGTTGATCAGATTTAGTAGAAACCCTTTAAATTGGGAATATAAGCTATGCAATCAGGGACTGAAGGAAAGCAACGACTGCAAATATTTAGGGGTAATTTTCACAAAAGATTTGCAATGGAGGCCGCACATCAGTAGCACAGTGAACAAGGCAGCAGAGTGTTGCATTTTCTAATGAGAGTATTAGGAGAAGGTAGCTCGAATTCCAAAGAAATAGCATTTAAATCTTTAGTTAGGCCCATTTTAGAGTTTAGATTTTAAAGATTTGTTTTTAACACTTTTCTGATAAGACGGAAACTTGAAACTAGGAATGTGGATAGAGTATATGGATATATTTTATGTATGCTGTTGAATGTTTAGCTGATGGTCCTTGGTTCGATCCCAGGGAGTTTTTTACATTCCTCAATTCATTTCTTATGGAGATAACGGAAACCAATATTTGGTACTTCCTGGCAGGATATTCACATCAGACTTTCTATTAAATAAGATAAAGTCCTAACAAGTCATAATGTGTAATTACAGCTGCCAATAAGTCCTGGGTTTGACACCAGGTGTCTCTAAAATCAGAAACTGATGCAATTTGAAAGATTTTTTGTAACCCTTCCCAGTAACATTGAAATTTAAAACTTGGCATGTGAATAAAGATCATAAATACATTTCATATAAGTTGTTCTAGGTTACCCTGATTGTTATTGGTTCGATCCCAGAGAGTCATTTACATTACCCTATGCATTTCAGATGGGGATAATGGAGTCTTAATTTTGGACATTCCCAGAAGGATATTGACATCAAAATTTGAATCAAATAAGTTTTATTTCTGTCAGGGTATTATATTTATTCACATCTTTCAAAAGATCCTAAGTTTGACACCAGGCGACTCTACTATTTGAAACTTATGGTGGGAATTTCAAATTATTTTTGATTTGGTTTCGCAAATATTTTAAGCTACATTCTTGCAGGATTGCGAATTCATAATCATAGAGGTCCCAGTAAAGCTGCCAAACTTTATTTACATCTATTGAACTGTCAAATGTGTGAGAGTTTGACGACAGGTTGGTGCAAATTTCTCCTACTTAAAAAAATTGCGGCGATTTTTAAGAATATTTTCAATCCTTTTTTACTTTCTCTATATACGCAGTATAGAGAAAGTATTGTTTTCATGAAAACTTCGAGACTTCAAGATTTCAACGGAAATACATGTTTTGGGGTCCCTAGAACACGTTTTGACCAGTTTCGGAATGATGTCTGTGTGTGTGTGTGTGTATGTGTGTGTGTGTGATAGTGGGCGCTCTAACGTGAAAACTATAAGTCGTATCAATACCAAACTTAATATATAGTATTGTGGTGTGTGCTGTCAGAGTTGATTAGTTTTTGGAGTAAATCGGTTAACCGGAAGTCGAGCTTTATTCATTAAAGCTCATTTCCGGTTTTCAATATATCTCCATAAATATGATATATACGTATATTGTATTTTCTATAAAAGTTTTAGATAATGTAATTTACTATAACTTCTGTATTTAACATATTTTTGTATCACCGGTTGATTAGGAGTTATTCGTGAAATACTGATAAACCGGAAGAAGATGATTATGTACTTTGTGGGCGCTCTAACGTAAAAACTATTAGTTGTATCAATACCAAACTTCATATATAGTACTTTTATTACAGTCGTTAGAGTTGATTAATTTGTGGAGTAAATCGGTCAACCGGAAGTCGAGCTTCATTCTTCAAAGCTCATTTCCGGTTTTTAAAATATCTCCATAAATATGATATTAAGGTATATACTTATATTTATAAATGTTTTAGAAAATTTAATTTACTATAACTTTTGTATGAAACATATTTTTGTATCACTGATTGTTTAAGAGTTATTCATGAAATACTGATAAGCCGGAAGTTGCTGATTATGTACTTAGTGTGCGCTCTGGGCTCTATGGGCGAACGGCCAAATTCATCTTTTTTCATAGAGCATGTCCCGAAAAACATTATTTATAATGTTTGTGACGTAAATGATAATCATAAATTAATCACTCATCTTCCAAGTTTAGATGGAATATAGAGTTCGAAATTACTGTCGTAGAAAAATATTTACATCTTATATATGGAGAAAGTCATGTGCTGGCCACATCAGATTTTTCTGAACTAGGAATTACTTTTTCTCACCTTTTCTCAAGAAAAGTCTTCCCATTTATGAAGTTCTTGCCCATTGCAGTGGCCTTCCAAGCAAAGTAAGCTCCAGAGGGATCACATTGGAAGAGATAGGGGCGACCGTAGTCCCAGCCACAGATGAGGAGGGACACGCCAAATGGACGTACTCCACTGCAACAAAATGTCAATAATTAACTTGATATAGCACTTTCAACCCCAACCACTAATTTGACTTTTAACAAAAAATCAAATTATCAAATATGTACACTCATAAGAGATGAGAAAATGCCCAAATTTCATGCTTAGAGAAGAAGAAGGATATAAATTCTGCCAAAGTTGGGACTCAAACCCTTATCTCCCATTTGCCAAGTGGTTGCTCTAAACAGTTATCGTGGTAGTTCACACTCCAGTAAACCATATCCCATCGCTGTTATCAAAGAGGAGAATGTTGTGTCATGATGGTTTCAACAATTGGTAAGAGGAAGATATCCAGCAGAATTTTTCTCCTTCATTTCTCTCCATATATGTCTTATGTAAGTCAAACTTTATAAAACAAGAAAGCTTAGCCAAAGGATTGTGAGAATGCCAAAGGAATTCAAGCATTAGATGGATCCTATAAATCAGCTCTTATTTCCAAAAGAATATATTATAAAATCAAGCTTTGGATATTTAACGTCGATTAAGTGAAATTAAAGTTGGATATTAAATAGCAAATTTGCCTATTTAGAGAGCATTCAAGGTAAGAAGAGTGCTTTCGAGAGCTTGGTTTTCCTCACCTTTTGCAAAAAAGACATCATTACATTAACAGAGAGTGCTTCGAAGGATTCAGAAATAACAGGATAAACAAAGTTGGAGAATTTTCTAACCTCAAAAAGTTTTTTATGGAATGGATTAAAGAAACCTGCAATAAAAATGTTCATAAAGATCGGAGCTGAACAATTGGAAAGGGAAGGAGAAACAAGAGCGGAGTGCTTACTAACGAGAAAAAATTGCCATAGGATTGAAATTAGTCCCTTGAACATTAAGTTATCCGTTATCCGACTATAAAGTCTGACTGAGTTAATAAGGTCAGAGTTATTCCTACATTTCACTTTCATCAAATTATCTTCGGACTTTATTCATATATCGTAGAAATTCAGAGGTATCAGACAGCCACTATTCTTAGTCAAAACCTTTAAAAATCTGTGCCTCTGTGCTTAAAAGCTCTCTTGGTCTAATCAAAACCATTGCATTTGTAGTTCATCGAGATATTCAGCATGATGTTGGAATTTGGTCAGAAAGGCAAATTGAAATAGTAATAAATTATTATTTTGAAGCTTCAAAATAAGATTGCCCAGAGTTTCTGATCCAAATTAGCTCTAAGACTTACCAAAAGGCTTATTTCCACAGCTCAATAACTCTAGCTGGAATGTTGAAAAGGAGAAATAACAACCTTCTATAACTATCCGAAGACATTAATCAATGAATGTGAGGTGAATAAATTAAAATCATACGCTCATCGAGACACTCACAACAGCTCTTCTGAATGTTTTCTTTTAAATATGAAAACATTTTTAACGTGAACAATTGTATTTCTAACAGAGCACTCTTCTATGAATAATAAAATCCAACAGAGCATTTAAGACTTGAACTATTTCTAGCAATGAAAATCTTTCGTCTCATGTTGTGGGAATTCCGAAATTACGAAGCTTAAACAAATAAAGGATATCAGTTGAACTTTTTCTAATGTAATTTAAAATTTCTTTCCTCAAGGTACTGTTACATAATTCTAAATTCTGTCACTTATAAAATGATCGTTAACCAACATTTACCAATAATGGAATTGGCATGGCATTGTATTCATATGTTTTGACTGAATAAATATATATATGAGGAAATATGTAATACCTTAACCAGTATTGATTACTGGGGTCAGTTGAATGGCACCAGTCAACTGGCGTATGTTAACACGCAAAAGCAACTGGCGCCAGTAAAAGTAGAAAGGAGTTCAACTTACTGGCGCCAGTGGACTTTATTCGCATCTTTCAACTTGCACTTATCAATCGACCTATTACTGTGCATATAATCAAGCGCCGAAGTCATCACTTGACTCCATCACAGGATTTGCAGAAGAAAAATTTAGGTCTGAATTAAAAAAAAAAGTTCATTTGAATAAATAATTTTAACTCATCGAGTCATCATGAGGTCCAAAAATCATAGTCCTCCCAAAGAAAACTTATTTGCTCTTATAATTAATAACAGCCATTATTGGCATATCCGATAAAAATGTTTTAAAGTTAACTATGCCAGTTAAAAATTCTTGAAATGTGAGTAAATGTTAACTGGCGCCAGTAATCATTACATGAGTAAACCCATCTTTATTATCACTATAATTTAAAATTATTCCATTCTTTAGTTGTGTTCAGAAATTGGAATTTATTTTTAAATATTTTTTTTTGCATATATCATCAAAATTACGGCAATTTCAAATAAAAAACAAGGACGATAATAAACTGTTTGTACAAAGGGTTTACAGAGTCCAATCCTTTATATCTATCCTTGTGGCATTTATCTCAATTTCAAATAACCATTATTTTCCATTTCACTTTATAAAAGAAACAAATTTTGCAAGAGATGAAAACAAAGTATAGATTTTTTAGATCTAGAACTTGGAATCAAACATGGGACTATCAAATGGATGAAATACTTGATAGCAAGTGATAATTCAAATCATAAGCTTAGATTTCCTTAATTAAGTTTCTTCAGGTATGATGCAAGGATTACCCTGATCAGTGCTGCGATAGAAAAACTACTTTACTTTTATTTAAATGAATCATACTAAATACCACTAATACAACTACTTCATTTCCTCTAAATCAGTGGTTCCCAAACTTATTAGGCCTACCGCCCCCTTTCCAGAACAAATATTACTCAGCGCCCCCCTGGATTTTTTTTTATTTGAATAGCAATTAAACAGAAAGATATATGTATGAATGTTTCTACCTTTTCCATAAAGTATAGTAAAGAATGGTGTAAATTAGAAACATTGAAGTTTGAAATTATGAAACTATTTATAAAACTCTGAGTAAGGTAATACAAGAAAAGATAAAACATTCGAAATCATCTAAATGAGAAGGATGAACCTGGTATGCTGCTTCCAATTTAGTAATTCTCGGCTCTATTTTCGTCAGCAGTAATCTTAAATCGCCGCAATTGACTATTTGCAATCGGTTTCTTTTTGTTGTTACTAAATTTGTTACCTCACTAAATCCACGGTCCCCTAATATGAAGAAGGAAATGAGATTAAGAACTTTTGAATTACAGCCCATAATTCAGGATAAGCAGTAGGGATCTACTTTTGCAGCCAGAATTGTTCGTAGCCGCTTTTGAATTTAAATTTCAACTCAACATTTGGAGTTACTTCCATCAGTTGTAACTCTGGGAATTCTTCTGTGTTTGGACTTGAAAAAGAATCCAAAATCCAATCAGGTATGTTCATTAATATCATCAAATCTTTGATTGAAATTTGAATGGAGAGCATCCAAGTGCTCACAATAAGAAAGTATGTCTTCATCTTTTTTTTCTGCACCTGATAATTAGGAACTGGCTGAATTCCCCTCGTCCAAAATTTCGTTTGAACAGAAAAAGTTTTGTCACAAATGCAGAAATAACAGATTTTATTCTTAATAAATTCAGTTCATCACCTTGAAGCTGAAGATTGCTTTCATTAAATTTTTGAAACAAGTCGGTCAAGCAAGCTATATCACTTTAGGATTGAATTAAACTGGATCGTAAAGCATTATGTTTATCTTTCAAGAACTACAGCACCGAGTTAAACAGTTATAATACCTATCTAAACAGGCACCCTTTGACAACTAACAAACTTCTGTATGAAGCAGCAAACGATTAAATTCTTCATCGTTTTCTATACAAAGCTGTTTAAATAATCTGTAATTCAATGATTTGCTTGTGATTGCGTTGATATCTTTAATTACAGATTGTAATGAATAATGTAGGCGTGCACTTGAATTTTTGGCAACTAGATATTGGCAATGGATAATACAGTGTACTATGAATGCATTCGGCACCACCTTATTTGAATATGCAAGAAAACCCCTGTAGCACCCTACCATCGCTGGAGCACCATCTGTAGCTACTGATAAGATATTACTCAGAGGTATTTCTTTTTCTTAAATAAACTCATCCAATGAATGAAATGTTGATTCTCCTTTAGTATCAGTTTGCAAATATTTAGCAAATAATAATTCTTGGCAAATTTGTTCTTCCTTTGTGAACCGCACGTATGCTAAAAGTAAAGAAAGCTTCATTTCCTAACAAAGTTGACTCATCGAGTTGAATATAAAACAGAGATGTTTTTAAATAGCCACACAATGAATCTTCAACATCTCGAACCATTTCATCAATTCTTAATTGCTCTGTATTATTGCTCAACGAAATTTTCATGATAATATCAGATGATGGCTTGTGTAGCACAGTACATTTTACTTCACTTATAGCCGGTATAAATAGTTCTTCACCAATTGTATGAGGTTTTCCCGATTTGGCAATCATTGGCATCAACAAAATACTGTAAGCAGCAAGCAAGCCATCATCATCTTTGTGGTTGAAAAGAATTTCCCAATGTTGGCTGTTTGCTAATTTATCCTTTAGTGTTCAAAAATAAGATAAATCCTTGTGTTTATTATCACAATGAATTTAAGTCAAATGTTCTTGTGGTCTGAAAGGCTTCATACCTTCGTTTGATTAAACTTCCTGTCAAATCAGGCACATTGGTAATGTGTTGTTTACAGGCGACTCGATAAATCCATATTTCAAACATTCGATATTATATTGTCTACATTTTTTCTTTTGATGATCCATTATTATCTGTAGAAAAATAATTATTTTATGGAGGTATTGCAAATTAATATTTTAAAATAATTTTTTGAAATATTTTTGTAAAAACAAACTAAAATAAATACTAATGATTTAAATAAACATGATATTATTAATCTTTACGTGCCGGTAGAGTTTTCAGAAATGTTACTTTCAGATACGGAACGCTTTATTGGATTTTCACCCCGCTGTATTTTTGATGCAATGCTTAAATCCTGACCCACGAACCGTGAATTACCAATTTTAAATATCTCGTTGCATCTCGAGTTCTATTACTCAGAATTTAATTAATTTTTTGTCTGACTTCCTCTATTATTCTACTCAACGATAATGTCTGAAGATAATTTATTTTTAAATTTCAACGGCGAAAATTAAATATTTGTTTTGCATTGTCGTAAATTTTATGGGATTGAATGTGAAAACGTTGACATGCTGTAATTTTTTAGATCAGTTATCACTAAATATATTCAGAAAATGAAATAAAGAATAATGTTTGAATTTATTTTTTAAAGTTTCATAACGATAGCTATCGTAGTTTTCCCGAAATGGTAAGTGAACGGAAAATGTCGGGCGCTTGCTGAGTAAGTCTGCGCAGAGAAGGTGATTATGCTGCATTTCCGTATCTGACTAGAGACTGTGGTTTTCAATAGTAAAGCCTGGGTCACACAAGACTGTTTACCAGCTGCTACTTAGTATCAGCTGGTGGTAGGAATGTCGTCTGTGGGTAAAAAAAATCCTTCGATGCTTTTAGAAGAACTTAAAGATTAGGATCCAGAAACCTACAGAAAGGTGTTATGAATGTCGGCCAAAGAATTTGAAGAGTTGTGTGAACTAGTTACGCCTCCAAATATAAGACAAGATACTATCTTGAGACAGTCTATTCGTCCAGTACGTTGTTCAAAGAAAATTTAAGAGTTATGAGCGGAATACTTTAATCAATTTTTCCAATCTTCTCTTCTTTTATGCTTTCATCGAATGCACCTGTGGCCATCACTGCCCCCCTGGATTGCTGGGGGCGCCCACTTTGGGAATCACTGCTCTAAATCATTCACTAGTAAAATTATTTTCTATAAAAATACTATCCTCCTGCAAGTGTGCCAAAACCTGAAATTCAAACATTAAAAAAAGTTATTAGTTGAGGAATTAGACTTTACGAACCCAGATTGAGTGTACTCTTGCATCACTGTGGCAACACGCTGCACCAACTGAGCGGTCGGAATTGGCTCCTGGTAAACTAAATAGTATTGCTGTGCCATCTTTCTTGCCCTCTTCACAAGTAATCTGTAGTCTGGGCCCATACCTAGAAATAAGATTCAACAGTGCTCATTCACTTTGTTAGAGAGTCTCGTTTGTTAAACTTGCTTAAAATTTGTCTGTTTAATGTCATTTTTAAATTCTATTGATTTTTCTGTGTGGTTGTTAGACAAAGAAAACCTAATGGAAATGAAGCTATTGTGAACTCCAATATTACTTAAGAGTTATCAATGTTACAACAAGACTAAAAAATCAATAAATCTACAAGGTTAAAAACAGATTAGAGTTTTGTTGTTATCATTGCATGGATACGGCACACTTCCATTTCACAACGGCAACTCATGAACAATAAAAAATTTAAAAAAACTCAATGACTATGGAGAAAATACACCCAAAGATGAAGTTTTAATTTCACATCAATGTCAAATGTATTTAAGTAATGTTTTAAAACCTACCGAAAAATTTACAGGTTCAGGCTAAGTTTGAATGGGGGATTTTTAAATGAAAAATATATTTAGTTTTGAGAGTGGTTTGGTAAATATGAACATATGAACATCAAAGCTGAGGCAAGGTATCACAAAATGCATGAAGATATACCGTGAATTTTCAGTCAATTGATGACCAAGCCGATTTCAGGTAATCATTCAATATATGATGATGAACACTTGACCCGCCAGAACATGAGCAACTTATAATTACTAATTCACAATATGAAAAAAACATAACGTAATACAGTTCCTTCATCAAAGTAACTGCACAAGAAAATGGGCTACTAAATGAAAGAATTTGAAAAGTTCTTCCTCCATCATAAGTACACTTAAATACAATTCATATGCACACTTGTACACAGTTGAAATCTGGGGAACTTACCGCTGTAAACCATTCCGATATGATTCGCGATCATTGCGACTTTGGTAACACTATGCTCTTCGTAAAGTATTGACTTATGCTTGTTTTCTGTGGCTAATACCACGCCATTTGAGGCTGAAAATAAGATTTACAAGAAGATGATAGTTAGACTGTAAGATTTACGAAATGTAAAAAAAGAATATCAATGTTTCTTGGTATATCTTTAAATTATACCTTTAATGCCTACAGAAGGAGCACCAGCAGCTACAGCAGCAAGAGCATATTCAATTTGAACTAATTTGCCGGAAGGACTGAAAGCATTAAAAAAAACAACTTGATACAAGGCAATGGCAGAGTAAAATTATATGTAGATTAAAAATATTACAATTTCACAGTGGAAACCAATTAAAGAGAAATATAGCGGTTTGTAACTAACCTGAATGTAGTTAACGAAAAGCTATACCTCTCGGAAGCCATGATTACCAAGCATTCAAGAATAATCGATTGTCATCTTCAACTAGCTTTTCTGATCTGGCTGACACCTATCAGAGGAAAACTAAATCTCGAGTTCCACTTCTCCTTTGTTATTCTAGTGCCTAACGATAAGCGCGATTACCATGCAGAGAGGAATTAAAAGTGGGCTACATTTAGTGGGAAAAAAAATTAAAACCCAAACAGACCTCTTCTAGAAATTTACCTAGAATTTACCATAAACTGGGACTCCATAATATTTCTTCTGTTCTTTAAGCGAAACAAACATAATCATACAGTTGCATCTATTACAACAGGAATCTGTTAATTGTGAACACTGAGAGCACCGAATATCTACATTATTCTTCGTGATGATAATGAATTTTCGAGAAAGTAATATTTATTCTGTGTCCAATTCATAATCACCAACCGTTTGCCAATGAGCATTTCCAAATCTATGTGAAACACGCCAATGAAAAATTCAACTTTTCCAAGACAAAAATTGTCCAATGATTCTAATCTTCTCAGCTATCTACTCAAGTGCTGTACCCACGATGAAATTTTCTTTGCACGCTTCACTTTAACTAATCTCTTCCGAAGGTTTCCCTATTCTCAGTACTGATACTTTTTCATTCCTTTGATTGTGAAGACAAAACAACTAATTGTTATCTTTAGGATAAACAATAAGCTTTCCTACGTAGCCGTAAATTTGATCTAGATAATTGTTTCTTTGTTGTAACTCCAAATGCTAAAATCTCAGGTTTCCTATTCATAGATTAAACCATCAATTAGAGAGCTAATTTTTTAATGTATTTTTATGATTCTTTACCGTAAAAGCATTAACTTGATTAAAAGATCACTAAGATTGTTTACAGCCTCAACATTTTTGTGTATTTTATCAAAATTCCTGCAATTCGGAATAAAAAGGAATGAGCAATAATCAAATTAAAAATCTATCTTTAACTTACCTTTATTTGGACCTTATCTAGATTGTGTAATGCCACACACTGATTTATTTCAAAAGGAAAAAAGTCTACAAGCAATATAAATGAATTTCATATGCACTTTCATACTAACATTTTGACAAATCTGAGGTTGAACCCTAATAGTCTTGGGTTCGAGAAGTGAAAAATAGTGACTTTGCTGGACCCAGGTCTCCCAATTTTCAGGCATGCACTCTAACCACTGAATTACCAAGCCACATCCTTCTCACTACAGTAATGGGATGATTTATGAGCAATGAAGATACCTTCCATCGAAGACTATTAGGTAAATAATAAGTAATCTATAATCAACATCCATGTCAACTTTTTATAATCTTAAAATTTTGAAATTGGGCAGCTTATGGTACTTGAATTGTACGATAGCACAGCCACAAACTACTTAAGTCACTATTGCAATGGTTATTTTCAGGGTTACCGATTTCTAAGGACAACCAGGGGTATGCCACACCCTTAGATCTTTTTCCGCAACAATTTCTTTTCCGGTGTACGGGTGGTTGCACCATATGGTCACCATCCATAGGAAGGGAATGTGGAAAGTGTTTTAATTTTAAAGAAAAGGTGATGATTGGGTGGTGGAAACCCACGCTAAGAAAGACGCAGGCTTCTGGGCGTGGGAGGTGAGAAAACTTAGTTGGTAAAATAGTTAGCATACACAGCTCGAGCAGGGTGGTCAATCTCTAAATGGGAGTAGAGGACTCCTGAACCACTCAGTGTTCACTCCGTTTGTGTGCATTCCCCACAGATTTTTGTGTGTGAATACGTGGGCTAGGGTTTTATTGGTGGTGGTGATTCATATTTCGTTTGTTTTCTTGGGTAAAATGTTTCTTTTGGGGGTATGGTTTGTATCAGTTTTTTAGGTTTATTTGTCTTGTTTGTCATATCGATTTAATCAAAGAAATTATGGTTTTTATTTCCTTCGGAAACTGAGTGACCCTGAGAACATTTCATCTAGTATTTCGCAATCATTTTAATTAATTTGTTTAAAGAAACAAATTTTTATCTTTTTTAATCATTGTAACTTTTCGCCCTTCTTACTATTATTTTCTATTTAATATCATTACAACTTGGTGCCTTTTCAATAAATATTCATTATACTATAAAGAGAAGATTACTCTCAACCAATACATGACACAAGCTGAGGAAGTTTAAGAATTCACTGAAAATCATAGCTAAAAACAAATGATTGAAAGTACTGAAAAGTTTTAAGAAATTCAGAACAGTAATTTAAAAATTGTTACTTTTATTTTCAAAGCTAACAATATTACAATAAACAGTAAAAGTGTTCAAATTAAAAATTTACACTTTTTTCGATAAAATGAAAATGCAAATATTTACAACTGTATCAGTTAATCAGATAAATCAACACATACGGTTTTCATAAATACAAAACAAATTATACAATTAACTTTTTGATACAATTTACCATGTAAACAGAAATAAAAGATTTCTTCTGGAAATCAAACAAAAGATCTCCAATTGTGGTCAGTCCTTTCCTCCATGATGAAATGTCACTTCATCAAAAAGTTTTAAAAGTTCAATCGCATTACAAGTGCATAGGAAGCTTGATTCAAGTATGCTTCCCAGTCTCAAATCTTAATTTTCAAAAAGTTGCCTCAGTTTGGCACTCACTAATCTCGAGTGAAGCAATCTTCTCAATTAAAGAGTACCACTGAAGAAAAATTTGAGAATGACTTTTGATTTAAGACAACCTTTTGATGAAGATTGAAGTGGATGTATTTCAGTCACATTTCAAGTCAAATTTCAGCCAATGGGAGACTCTGGTCTCAGCAAGTTCATGGCATTTCAGAGAGAATGGGAGTACTTTTCCAAAAGACTGGCTTTAACTTTAACAATGTATTGTTAGTACAGTCTGGAGAGGCATCAGAGAGAAATTAATTGATAGCAGACAGCTCAGATGACCGAGTTGAGGTTGAAGATCTTCAAGAAAGAGGTTTTGTAAACATAAATATCACAACTAAATTACACACACCAAATACTGCAGTTCACAATACTTTTGAAAATTTTGTCTCTTAATGAAAAAATATCCTAACTTATATCAGCTACAAGGCAATGCTGTCAATAGCAGTGCTTTAGTATATTAAAATATTTTCAAAAACAAAATAGGAAAATTATTTTCTGTTTGGAGTAATGTAACACATGGAATAATCAAAATCTTTCTTGATCTCAAAGGACACTTGAATGCAATGATAGCATCAGATAAGAACTGTTGGAGAAGATTATTAAACATAGACCATTGGATCCCACTTATGAACTATCCATACGAACATTATGTTTATCCAATGGTCATTCTTGCTTTCCAATTTTACCAAGTCCAGTGTCAATAACACCAATATCGTAAGGACACAATTGGTGTGTTTTTGACAGGAAAATATAACTCAACTAAAAATATTTAACACCCCTTGTGACACTGATAAAATGACCTAAAAGCTGCATCATATCACTGATTCACATTTGTTCACTGAGGAGCTAATGGGGATATTCCAACCCTAGGGTCAGCAGGGCCAGCTGTTTCCAAGTTCTTGAGTAACTGTGATAACCAATGTTTGGTAGATTTGTCATCAGCTAAGCAAGCAGCAAAAGTACTGTCCTTCAACTGATCAGGAAGACACTGCCTAAGGGCCTCTCGAGCTCTAAAAATAAAACATTTTATGAGATAAAACTTCGTAAGGTCATACCTGCAACAACAAGAAAAAGAAAACATCTCAAGATTGAGATGAAATTGGTAGAAAAAGAAAATAAAAAAGGGGGTTGGGTAGAAGAATGGCCTCCAAAGGCTAAAATTCGCCCGTAAAAAAAATGAGAGTATTATTATTTGCATTGAGGAGCAACCCCAGTGGAAGCAAAATTTTAGACTAACAGTTTTGTTTGGATTAAAAGGCAAGAGAGTTATGCAGATGTTGGTAACACAAGCATCAAGAATCTATTAGCAGTTTTTATATACATTTCACCATATTAAAATGGCCTGATTGCTGCTGTTTCTAGCATATTCATTATAGTAGTTTATTAATTAGGTTGATTCTTATTGCTACTGAGCAATGGTATCCATTCTGTAATGTATATTTAATTAGAGCTACTTCATTGGATGAATATTTTTTATTTATTTTAACTACAGTAGAAGTCCATTATGACGAGTACAGCATATAACAAAGAGTTGTGTTACAGCGAGTGATTTTTTGGCTATTGTCCATCTCACTGCAGAAAGGATAGGAAGTTACGTCCATTGTAACGAGTGATAATTTCTGAAGTATCATTATAATGAGTGACATGCTTGTCTTGTTGAAGGAATAGGTCAGAATCGTCAATTGACTAGAGGGACGAAGTCTGACAAGCCAACGGTAATCTGAGGTGTGTTATCTCTTCTAACGGAAGAAAAATATTAAATGCAAAAATTATCGTCACCTAATTCATGCATTTGTTTTCCAGAACTCCCTCCTCGGCAAAGATGCTTTAGGGAGCTTTGATTAGAACTTTCTACGTACATCTTATCTCTGGTTTTTTTTGGCAATGACCCCTCTAGTCAGCGCCGGAATTTATAATTGAGTTCCCATCATATTGGCATCCACATGTGGCATTTGTTTTCGAAGCTTTGCACCAAATCATCAGATCCAGGATTGGTGGGAATATAGGAGATAAAAGCAGTGCTGATTCCCAGGGTAACCTCTTCCCCTCCCTCGTAAATCAGTCATTGCTTATGAAGCGTGTGATATCACGAGAAAGCAATTTGATATGAATTAAGATTATCTAATGACATACCATTACTTTTCGACCAATAATTTAGCAATAATATTCTGCATTTTATTTATATTAGAGGATACAGTTTTGTTATGATACACGAATCAATAAAATAATACCGTATTTACTGGAAAATAACGTGGCATCAAAAGTAATGGGAACCCCGAAATTTGAGTGTTGGACATTGAAACATCATTTGCTTGTGTATGTAATGTGCACCTTAACCCATTCAATGCTATTGTGTATTCAGCAAATCGATGCTGGGTGTGGAATTATTATTTTTACGTTAATTAATAATTTTCAGTTATTTAAACATTTTAAAATATTTTTGATTAATTTAAAGGAAAAATAGCTCTATGCCAAATTTAAGTCATGCCTTGAATGGATCAGCATTAGGAGGGAATTTGGCCCCGCAATGCACTAAATCGGCCTACAGTTTTGTATATTGTGTAAATATCGATACAGTATAAATACATGTATAGAGTCCAAACATCAACATCGGACTGATTGAACGTTTTACGAATCATATGGATTCAGGGTGAGCCTAGGATGCGACCCGCCCCACGTTATGGGACATGCTAATGAGTAGTATTGCATCCAAATCTTGTCTGCCATCAATTCTAATGCGCACCACAATTTTTTAGGCAATAAAATGGCCCAGAAGGGTTCGCATTATTTTGGAGTAATTACGGTATATTTGACGCAAACATACCTTTTTTATGCTTTATGAAGTGTTAGCGTAAGGATTAAAAACCCTACAGTTCCATTCTGCTGCGTTCCTTGCTCTTGGATTCAAGAGGACAGACGTAGTGCCAGCTATAACTAGCATGCGTTATAATGAGTACTTTTCCAATTATTGTCAGCTCTCATTATAACCGACTTCTACAGTATGTATAATAGATACTCTTAGTTTATAAGTCATTTTCAGGTAAATGTGTAGTGCAGATAACCTTCCTCTTGAATTAGCATTGACTTAAGAAAAGCGTAACCTTGGTGTCAAAGATGCAATTTGGAAAAATGTATTCCAGGTAGAAAACCGCATCCTCAGTGCTGGGAAATATGGTACCAATCAATGAAGGGAAGGGAAATATTTTGGGAGATGAATGGATTATCAGCAAAATTTACAAGCAAAATTATCTTTAATAATATCATAGAGTAACTATACTAGAGGGCTCGCGTCAATGCATCGAGGTGTTATGCTTTTTTAACGTAGTCCAGAAGCAGCCGTCAGTTAGCGCAGCTCCTCCTGCTTCCATCCGACGCGGGCATTTAAATCAGATCCATGCGCTACAATCCGGGCTTTTTAAGACAACTTAATGGGGATTCAAGGGTCTATGTTTACATAAGAGCCCTAAAAGCTGCCTTTCGGTGTGTGGCAAGAAATCTCCTTCCCTTATCGGCTACTTTTGCGTGATGTTTGCGGATGGAATTAATTCTTGAATTGATTCGTTCTAGAATCTAATTTCCTGATCTTCCTCGCCGCATAGATAATAACAATAACAAGGGAGTCTCATTATATCCCCGACGTTTTCTGAGAACGTACTTTATGAGAACGTACTTTATGAGAACGTATATAGTAAATGAATCCTTCGTATTATTAAATTCCATCGTATTCGGCCGAACTTCGTGGAAGGACATTCTGAAGTTATAAAGTAAAACACCGTAAACTTCCACACAATAGGATTTTATTTCCGACCGGTTTCGGCTTCACCTGATGATGGCCTTTTCGCCGAAATCGGTCAGAAATAAAATCCTATAGTGTGGAAGTTTACGGTGTTTTACTTTATAACTTCATAGTATTATTATTATACGGAGTCGTCATGGCGTCGTATCTTCGAAAGTGTTTTTGGTGACGTATCTTAACATATTTTTGGCCGAAGTTGCGAAAACGCGACATTGTTGTTTTAAATATGTAAATAAATAATAAATAAGTAATCGCTGAGGAATATTGTTTTTCTAAAGAATTATTTAAATATGTGTTTTCTGTCATCTATATCTCTAATTAAAATAATATCCTTTAAATGTCTTACATTTTTTATTCTGGTATAAAAAGATGTATTTCTCATCTAATTTGAAGGCTGAAATCAACGTTTTCGCAACTTTGGTTGGACAGGGTCCGCAAATGCAGAATTCGGAGCGCATGCTATAAAAGTAACTTAGCTCAGAAAACTATATGCGCAGTATAAAAATGACCCCTATACAATGTGATGAATTGTAATAAGGCTGTATTCTAATTACGAACGTTTTTACTGCATTGATAATGTGATAAAGGGGATTTTTGGGAATTAGGATCTTTCGATTGATTACGTATCGCCAATGCTACTCCTAACTTCTTCTGACCGGAGTGCTTCCCTCTTTGATTCTACCACTATTCATTTTTCTTGTCGCAACCAGCATTAGCGTTGGTGAGCCGTGGTCAATCGTACGACAAAATTATGTACATCGTTTTGTTATCTAGAAGATAACAATTGCCTTACAATGGCGACTCGACCGCTCAGCGTCCACTCTCGTCAACATTTCACGCTCAAAAGTCTCTGAGACAAAATGACTCATCTGGTTTGGTTCCAATAGGATCAGTTTCATTCAAGATTAGATTACTGAGAATAAGACCTGAGAGTAAGTGCCTTAGATAGATCAGGGATAAGAGGAGAAATAACAAATGCTGCACGTTTGAGCTATGGATCAACCATGGCTGAAGACAAATGAAAACAAGGCAAAAGCAATAGTCACAAAAACTGGTTTGATAAGAAAATAATTAACAGATACATACTGGAGTACGATTCCTTCACTATCACTTGGAAAAAGAAAGAACTGACGAAGAAAATATTGACGAAAATGTTATTGTGGGAAAAACTTCAACGATGACATTGCTGGGACTTCCTTGATCAATCGCAGTTCTGGTGTAATGTTTTCGTCCGCTGGCGAAACTGAACATAGGCTACAGTATCTCTGATGCCTACTCATCTCCGTTCACGAAAATCACAAATTACATTACAAAACACACCCAAAGAACATCGGGGTTTTTCTCCGCAGTATTTAATCTGGGGTTACTTCGGAATGCTCTGGCGAAGGGAAAATATGCTAATCCATCAATACATTTATCCCCGGAAACTTTACATTCCACATTACAGGTAAACATATGCCAAAATATCCCGATTCTCGATATGCAAAATCTCGAAAAGTACGTCAGGTAAATTTCCAGAAATCCGCGCAATAACTTATTATGAAAAAATCGTTAGTTTGACGCCTTATAATAATAATAATAATAAAAGGCCTTTATTCGGGCGAGATTGAGACTAGAAAGTCTCTTCTTACACCTAACCCATCGTCATATGCGAAACAGAAAGAAAGAGATAGTTTGCAAAAGTACACGAAGAAAATTAGTATGTGGATTTTTAAAAAACCTAAGCTGAGGGCTCAGGAAAAATTTCCACTGCAGGAAAACACTCCCTAGAAGGGGAGTGTGAAAAACCTGCGAAACCTACAATAGAAAATTATATTTTGTGAAGAAGGAGAATAAAAGAATTATGAAAGACAAGTAGAGAATAGATACAAATTATGCAAAAGAGACAATACACATTCACTACAAGAATCAAATCAAATAAAATATCTTCACAATTTACACTAAACCTAAATACAAGAATTGTAGCATTAAAAAAAATAAAACACATACGAATATTACAAGAATAACAAAACGATTAAATACATTAAGGTTGAGAATGACTAAAAATCAAAACATAGAGTTTTAGATTTATAGATTTGGTAGTTGGAGCCCAGACAGCAAAGGTTAACTAAATGATACTTGTGGATTTGATTAAGAATTTGCAGCCGATATGCAGCTGCAAACCTTAAAATGTAATAGATGCTAGAATCTCGACGTTATGTATACAAATTTCAATAAATGCCACTTAAAAATGTAAAGAATGCTTGGAAAGTAAGAAGATGAAATTTTATTTCAAAAATATAAGTCACCTGTAACTCTCGAGATCTGTGATGTAAGCACGTGTATGGCGTATTTACCTAAATGCGCTTTTAAGTTGATAATTTTCCATTAAAAAAAATCATTGTTTAACTGTCAGGTACGCCTGTCAGTTTAACGGTCAGCCACTAGAGATATCACCAGAGGTAAAGAAGGGTTGTTGTGTGCGCAGCAAAAGAAGTAAAAAAGGGAAAGGGAAGCGTAAAAGGAGCCGCACAATATGTACCAAGTGCGAAAAGGCCCTTTATAGTGTATGCATAATTTTTAACAAATTAAACGTAGCTTTTGAAAGAAAAACGCCAGAAGTATGAAACTTTGTGTTTAGGTTAACCAATAATTGCAATAACTAAAATTGGAAAAAAATATCTAAGGCTAAAAATGATTTAATAAAATTTTCGTAATCGAAATGTAAAAGTTTATTTTTTAAATATACTTTTTTAATTTAAATATATATTCCTGAACTATAATTTTGTATCAGTAGAAAAGTTACATTTTATTTCGAATTTATAAGTTTAGTAAGAATAAATAAAATATCGGCATCATGGTATAAGAATTAGCTATTATATAATTTTTCATCCAAAAGAGTAAATTTTCATCAAAGATGCCTTGGCATTCTTCACACACACCATGTAATCGAGGTCTTTTCGAGACCTTAAATTCCAAATGTATCTAGAGTGGCCGGGCATTTAAATGCCGAGAGTAAGAAAATTATATAGCTCTCCAGTTTGTTAAATAACTCGAAAGCTATTAATGATGGTCTAATTAAACTACATGTATATTCAAAACAACATCTCAATGTCAATATGTACTTCTTTTTTATTGTCTATATTATATTTTAAATTTACAGGAAATGACCCACAAATGAAGAATTATATGATTTTTTACCCAGGGAATATGTTTTACGATGTATCGGAAATTTTACTTTATATTATAATTTTATCACATATTTTTAATACATTTACAAAGGTATTTGTTTGTTTAGTATAGCCCTTGATCTATTTAATGGCGGAACTTCGTACCGAGGAGACACTCATCTGAATTGAGTGACGTTGAGTGAGAGGATGAATTTGAGAGGAGTTTAATCGTTATCTTTGTTTTTTTTCTGAGAAAAAGAGCTGACCACTTGTTTAGACCAAAGATGCTAGGGAAACTCAAGAGTGTTCACGTCCAGCATAAACGAGTAGGGTGAGGCATAAGAGAGCATTGGGACTGTTTACATTTCAGATGCACAGGAGAGAGATTCATGATGAGATGGACCTAATTTCGAAAGTGATAATGAATGTATACCACATGTCAAGTGTGATTCATAGCCTTAACCTTGGTAAGAGGGTCATCCTAGAAGCCTGAGAAAAATATCTACCCATTCTAAGCGAAAAAAGTGATAATAAGCTGATTTGAAACAAAGTGTCTCTCAAAATCAGTGGTCCTAAAAAGGGACCGCTCGGCCGTTCGCGAAAACATAAGTTGGTTCTAAGGCGGGAACATAAAGTCGTTTCTAGTACCTGGTGTTCATGATAAGAGGCATTCCTCTGAACTGGATATTGCCAGTAGGCTATTTTATTTCGGAGCATGGTCTCAACAGCGGGCAAATACGAAGCATTCTTTTCCTTTTAAATTAGAAACTAGTTTCCATTGGGTTACGTCCTTGGTGTATTTTATCTGATCAAGCCAGCTCCAACTGCTCCAAGACAATTAAAGAGATAGGAGTTTCAATAGAGATACCTTTCTTTGAAATAAATGGCAGTAAAATCTTCTGTATATATGACGTACCGCATCTCGTGAAATCCTTAAGAAATGATTTTATCAACAATGACTTCAGACTGGACGGCAAACTCCCTCTCATTCGAAATCTTCGCCGTGTGTACGAGAGACTTAACAAGTAAGACAACTAGAGTCTTTTGAAAACTCACTCCGGCCCATATTTGATGATACCCATATACCCGATGAGTTTGCTCATTTTGGTTTAGGATTGGCTTGAAGTTGAGGAATTTTGCGAAAAATCGAAGGTCGGCAATTTTCGTGAAATTTGGTCAACTTTGACCCCCTGTAGAATTGTAATGCGTGGGAACCACCAATAATAATTTCGCAGCTATGTGCAGAATTTATTTAAGCATGACTATGCGAGGTTTCAAAGTCCGCATTCCAAAAAAACCACTTTCTTATTTTTGGCCAGCTTTTTTCGATTCCAGCCTACTGTGCGGTGAGACGTACTTTGTTTTTAACGATGCCTTTGCGTGGCTCAAACTTTTTTCACTAGAAATGACGATTGTTGCTAATATAGATAAAGAAATTCCATACTTCCGAGAAATTTCTGTTTTTGTCTACCCGCGATCACGTACTTCCTTGATAATTGACCTATTGGTGACAAAGCTCAGGGACTTCCTCTTTTTCTTGGTCAGCGATGTTTTATCCATTATTTCAGTGATAGGCACACGGGATATCATAAGACAGGCCACCTTGCTCAGAGAGTGATTCTGACTGAATACGCGCAATTTTGCCTCGCTTGGAGACCAATATTTTTCAGCGTGTCCACGCACGTTAGGGAGGGAAAAATCATTGGAGGTGACGCAAATATGTGTAGAGGTTGCATTAAATTTTAAAATGTTGTTATGGTGTTTTGGTATGTACCTTTTACGAAATTTATCGACTTTTAAATACTCGCTCTTACATTTGCATAATGCCAAATGTTTACGCATCGAATTAGGCATCGACGACAAAACACGGAAGTAAATATATATAGAATGACGATACCAGCGATAGCATTGCGATGCGTAAGAATGCATGGATGATTATCCACAGGAATTTTACCACAGCGTAAGCACGTCAAAAAACACTACACTTACATTCGATTTTTCCACATTTTCCCATCTAAAATACATGTACTGAGGATCCTCCCAACATTGACGATCTGGATTCAGCTGCTCCTGTTTACGGCGATCATCATCCCGTTGTATTGAGCTCAGAGCGACAAAACCATTTCAAATACTTCGTAAAACCGGGGTTCATTCACTCTTAGGGACCCGCTTCTCACTTCGTAAAACATGAAATCGAGGTTTAACGTAAAACTGAGGTCATTTTAGCTGTACAAAGATCGGGACCGGCGGAATGGTTCGTAAAACTGTGTCTTTTCCTAAAATTAAGGTTCGTATTGATTCGTATGGATTCATTATCGATCTTCCAGAACATCTACTCTGTACTCGAAATAAAATGAATATTCGTCATTATCATCGAAAATAATTAAGAAGATTTTTCAACCATCCATGATAAATCGGTGAACAGTTATTAAAAGTCAATTAAAGAAATGTAAGTAGCAAGCAGTTGCAAGATTATAGGGCAGTGGTCGGAAAACTTATTAATCAATAGAGCCAAATATCAACAATAAAACGGTTAAAATTTAATTTGAAAGCCAGTTGTTTTTAACTTAAACTATGTAGTTAAGTATATTATTAAAATATAAATAAGAAAACCAGTCATCACGAAAAGCCACACTCAAGGGGCCAAAGAGCCGCATGAGGCTCGCGAGCCGTGGCTGGCCGTCCACTTGTGTAGGGGGTCCGCGAAGCATCGACGCGAATGAATCGGAGAACGGCTAACTTGAGGAGGAGCAGTTCTTGTGCTTTGGGCGGTGTTCTTATCGCTTTAATCTAAACCCAGCTGCGAGAGATAAGCTCTGGCTCGGCGGCCGGGCAAAGAAGAACTACGCTGAGGGCATCTATCGAGGAGGAAAAGAATGAAAAAACTCATATCATTTAGTCCCATAAGGTTAGCCCTCTAGTATAGTTACTCTATGATAATATTCATTCACATCAGACTGTAACATAGAGATCCTCCCTAAGGTTAATATACTGGATTCCATGCCAAATATAACTTTTACGACAGACGGTATAGTTAAAATATTACGCAAAATTAAGCCAAATAAGTCCCCAGGGCCAGAAGGCATTCCAGCAAGAGTGCTTAAAGAACTGGCAGAAAGCGTCGCCCCTTATCTCAAAATTATATTTTGCAAATCGATAAATGAAGGTAGGGTCCCATCCGATTGGAAATTAGCTAATATTACTCCTGTTTACAAAAGCGGATAGAAGGAGGACCCAGGAAATTATAGACCCATATTATTAACTTCGCTGTCCGGAAAGGTAATGGAACATATCGTCGTAGGCTCACTCATGGGATTTTTAGATAGAAATGAATTCATCGACGCAAACCAGCGTGGTTTTCGAAAGTCCTGATCATGTGAAACCCAACTTGCTCAATTTGTACACGATTTCTTAAAGTCTGCTGAAAGTAAAAAGCAAGTGGACGCTATTTTCCTAGATTTCAAAAAAGCATTCGATAGAGTCCCCCACTACAAACTAATTTACAAACTAAAACTAGCAGACATTAACAAGGAAGTAGTCGACTGGGTTAAGGATTTTCTCTACGAGAGGGAACAACAAGTTGTACTGGATGGCGTTAGCTCAAATAGAGTCAATGTTACCTGTACCTCAAGGTAGTGTAATTGGACCTCTTCTTTTCCTGATTTATATCAATGACTTGAGTGACGAGATAGTTAGTAATGTGAGGATATTTGCGGATGACTCGGTTATATATAGGGAAATAACAAACGAGGAAGACCGGACATCTCTCTCAAATGATTTAGTCCTCATCCAAAGGTGGTGCGAAAAATGGAAATTAGATATTAACGTAAGTAAATGCTCCGTGGTTAATTTCTTCGAAAAGAAAAAAATGCATCCAAATCACCCATACAAAATTAATGGAATTAGTATCAAAGTAGTAGATTCAGTTAAATATCTTGGGATCGAGATTACTAATAACTTAAATTGGAGCACGCATATTCGAAAAATCTGCGGCAAAGCAAGTAAAAGGCTTGGCTTTGTAAAGCGTATTGTCGGTAAATGCGACGAAAAGGTGAGAGAGCGATGTTATTTTACCTTGGTCAGACCCCTTCTGGAATATGCGGCAAGTATATGGGATCCGGCTGATAAAACGTGTACTCGCGAACTCGAGAAAGTGCAGCGTAAAGCGGTTCGTTTTGTTAAGAAATGCTACGATAAAAAAGCAAGCGTTACAAAAATGCTCTCAGACGTAGGTTGGGAATTCTTGAAAGAAAGGAGATTGGAAGATAGGCTGCGATTACTTAATAAATTCAGGGAAACTAGATTTTCCAAAGATACAATCGGTATCATGCAACCCCCCTGCTACGTCGGTCGATACGATAATGACTGTAAGTTAAGAGAAATAGATGCTAGGACGAATCGTTTTAGAGATTCATTCTTTCTGCGAACAATAAGTGACAATAACTGAATAAGGAAGTAATTTAGATTCAACTGGTGTTTACACCCCCTGCCACACGCCGAAAGGCGGCTTGTAGGCTATTAATGTAGATGTAGATCTGTTTTACTAAAGGGTCAAAAATGTCAGATAAAGTTTAATAATATAATTGATGCTTCGCTTGGAGGAAAGAAATGAAATGACTAAGTAGAAAATCAGAGACGACTAGTTTCGACTGTCGCGAGTCATCATCAGGTACAACAGAAAATTCTATATTTTATAAAAAATTTTGAGGGGAGTCTAAGGAGAGGGTTTACAAATGAAATGTCATTGGAGAGTTCAGAGGCCGCCGACGAGATCTCAATAGCTATTTTATAGACCTTTATTAAAATTTTTAGCTTTAAATTTTACAATTATTGATTATACTACAAATAAGTTAGTACAATTATTCATAATCAATTTCACTTAAACACTGTAATGCTTGGAGTTCACTAATTTGTAATAAAAGTCATCAACATCTAAATACAAATGAACAAAGATAAAATTTTAAGCACTCACCTTGGGTTATCAGAAAGCCTAAGATAACAGCGAACAACATGTTTAAGAAGACGTGCAGATGGCTCCTTGGCCAAAGAAATCACCATTTTACCCTAAAACATAAAAATACATAACATTAAAAAGTATTAATAGCTAAAGCCCAGATAAGAATTAGTTAAACATACATGAGAGATCTTTATTTTCAAGACCTAGTACCAGTGTGAGTCAGGTATCTTTAATAATTGGAAACCATCGATGACGTAATCCAATTTTCCATTTCTAATGCATCAACTAGACATACATTTTGATTCACTTTTTTATTCTTAATCCAAAGTAATATTAGGAAAATATGCTTTGATTAATTATGCGTCCTATTACCTTTGGCCATTCATACCTTTCATTAAAGCCTTTAGCAAAGAAATCTATTTATATTTTTAACTCATTGAATCATTTCTTCTCATTTATTTATGTTAACAGTGTTTAATTAAAGAAAATATAGAAGGGAATTTTAGCTCTCAGTGAAATAGAAAATACAGACAAGACCAAATAATAGTGCAAGAATGTATAGGAAAAGACTTCTCACCAAAAGAACCAAAAACTACACAAACCTTCACAGATATATTGGAACTCCCAATATTATCACAAAAGATATACCCTGAAAATCTCATGTTTTTGTATAAATATTTAAGGATTTTAATTTTAAATATTACATTTGTATTTTTTAACATGTTAAAATAACATAATTGATAATAATATGTAATATTTAAAGGAAATAATTTGAAATTAAAAATTGTTTCTAATTGTTTATTTTAACAAATAGAATAGTAGGGGAAAGAAGTACTGCAACACCTCTTGGAATCAGAATCATACATAATGGTGCACATTTAAGACACATATTTGCAATACTGCAGACGATGCCGCTCTGTCGGACGAAACTGCACTTGCCCATGCACACAAAGTCCCCAAAACGGCTTGTTAAGATGTTCTGGTCGGGTAGCCTAGATGGTTAAGGCAGCCTCCCGGTTAGAGGAAGATCCCGGGTTCGATTCCCGGCCCTGTCAGACTTTTTTCAAGGGAATTTTCTTATTTTCCGTTTTTCCTTGGGAATTTTCCTGGGTGCACGCCCTTATGTGCAAAGTCACCTAAACCCTTTCCTTATTTGCAGATATATAATTCGGTTTTTATGAAATCATATGTTTTAATTTTGGAAATGGTATATTCTCTAATGCCTTCCTCTTAATTCCTGACAGACAACGATTTTGTGTATTCTAGGTCACAAATAGTGTAAATATATTTCTATTATGAATTTCCTCCATCTGCAGGATTAAATTGGGGAAAAAGTATATTCTGTAGACAAAATACAAATTTTAGATTGAGCCATTGTTAGTAATTCAGTAATTGCTCTGATGACTGCTCAATCTGAAATCGCTGAATGAAAAAACATAAGAATGCTAACATAAGATGTGTAACATAAAATTGCTCTCAGAAACTTGATCACAGTAAATGAATATCCTATGTTTGAACTGGAGGTATGAAGATTTACATTAACATCTAATGAGCAGCCATAAGACATATGGCCGTTTGAAGAACCAAACTACCTAAATAACTGCCTAATTAGTGCACCTTTTACTATCCAGGAAAATAGACCAATATAGGCTATCTGTTCTCGCTATAATCTTGCGAAATGTGCTTTTATTGCTAGGCTGTGGAAATTTTCTTCGCTAAAGGTGGGAATGACATTAAAATATTTTGACTATTTTTTAAACTATTAAAATATATTTGACCTCTCGTTCTATTAATATGATCTGTGAAAGAGAAATGCCAAAATTAATACAGTAGAAGTCAATTATAAGGAGTACGACATATAACAAGAGTTGCTTATAGCAAGTGATTTTTTGGCCGTTATCCGTCTCGCTGCAGAAAGGAAAGGAAGTTACGTCCATTGAAACAAGAGGTCATTTCTGAAGTATCGTTATAATCATATAAGCTTTTATTTAGCCCAAGGCTGTTCATTTAAATACATTCAAATTCATTAATACATTTAAAATTCATTATAATACATTGAAATATCATTTTCCCATTAATGTAATGAGCACCTTAAGATATGCGGTCACCACATTCGCTGCACCTTATACGTCTTATACTGTACAGGCAAACGCTAATATATGCGTAAATCTATATGTGTATACACTACATACAAAATTTCGGTAGTCGTCTACACCGTAAGTCCTTCATAAGTGTACATTAGGGTGTCCCCAAAAAAGTAGTCATTTTTTCGAACGCATACCCTCTAATTTTTTTCTATTTGTCTTTATAAACTTACCTAATAAATATTATTGCGATTGGATTATGGGAACCCGTGCCTACTTGATGCCAAACAATTTCGAAAAATGAAAATTTGTACCGAAAAGGGGGACACCATGCTAATGCGTAATTAACTAACGGATTCGAACAAATCTTTCAGGGCACATTCTTTGCTTATAAACAGTGGACAGGTGTCTGGCCGTTTAACTCAGTGGGCTTAGGTATTTAAAAATTTAGCAACTGAATATCGGATTTAGGCAACCACGCCATACACATATATTGCTATATAGATCTAGAGTTATTAGGAATTTATTTTCTTCTATTTCTTTCTCTGATAACTTATCTTTTTGCAATAAAATATAATCTTGATACCTTCCAAGCATTCTTTATTTTTAGTTTATATTTATTCTAATATATACAGTGGGCTAGAATCGAAAAAAGCTTACCAAAAATATAAAAGTGGATATTGTTGTTGTGAACTTTGAAACTTCGCTTAGTTAATGCTGAATAAATTCCATGTACAGATATTACAATTATTATTAAGTAAATTACTTTGGTTCCTGCACGCTAAATTTATTCAGGGTGTTGAAGCTGACCTAATTTTTCGAAAAATGCCATTCATAGATTTTTTGCAAAATTCTTAGTCAAAACCGCAAGCACTATTTACGAATAGGTAGCCTTTTCTGTATGGGCGTTAGCTATCAAATTCTAAATATCGAGCCTAAGTATCCCTGGTTCGACCTTGCATAAGAATCTGCTCACAGATATTACCATAGCTTCCTTTTAAATTTTCAAAGTTCAAAAGTGTTCTTCCTTAACATGAGGTTCATTGTATGGTAAGTAAAATAATTAAATATAGTAATTGTTTCCTTAGTTTTCTGTTCAGATCATGATTTTGTTAACTGACTTTCTCTTGTTTTATTTAAGAGAAAAAAATTTAAAACTTCATTTCAGTCAGAAGCAAGTCATTATTCGATCGTCTTAAAATTGATGACAGTTTTCTCCTCGAATGTCCTACTATGTGGTCAAATAATGCTTCATTTAAAGAAAGAATGTTTCAACACTGAGGGCAGTGAATGATACGGCTGAAAGAGCGGTCAAGTTGATGCAAAACTTTCATGGTTTAATCACGGTTGAGGAGGAACAAAAGCAATTTTTATTATGTTGCATACAAGAACACTGGAAGATTTATCCTGACTGCAAAATGCAAACTTTAAAATGAAAATTTTAAGATTATGTTAGATAGTAAATATACACGATTTGGGAATATTGCTGTTGTATTTACCAAATAAACATTAAGTTCTGGAATCCTTCCATACTAAATCAGTATAAATTTTCATTTCTCATCTTTGGCATCGAGTCAGCACAGGTTACCGTAACTCAATCACAATGATATTAATTAGATAAGTTTATAAGGCCAAATAGAAATAAATTAGAGGGTATGCATAATTGAATTTGCAAAAAATTTTTTTTCCATAACGTCTTGGGACACCCTAGTTTACATAGATGCCAATTCAAAATTGTTAATTTAAATAGTTTGTTGGACAACTATCAGCCTATAGTTTCATATAAAGTACAAACATTGATACAGTATAAACACATGTATACAGTCCACACATTGATAGCGGATTGATGGAATGTCTGATGAGTTACCAGGATGGGCCGGCCAGCCCCGCACTACGGGACATGCCAACGAGTAGCATTGTACCCGAATCTAGTTTACCATTGATTCTAATGCGCACCGTGATTTTTGAGGAGAAAAAAAAAGACTTAAAAGGGTGTGCGCTATTTTCGAGTAAATACAGTATTTTTGATGCGAAGGTACTTTTTTAAAGCTTTATGAAGCATTAGTGTAAGGATTAAAAACCCTACAGTTTCATTCTGCTGCACTCGCTGCTCTTGGATTCAAGAGGGCAGACTTTTAGTGTTAGAAATGAGCTATTACGAGTATGCATTATAACGAGTACTTTTCTGATTATTGTCAGCTCTTGTTATAGCGGACTTCTACTGTACAATGAACTGCAGGAGAGATTTTGTGATGGATTTAAGAAGAGTTTGAAAGAGAGGAAATGCAGTTGAAGTCAGTTATAAAGAGAGCTGACAAAAATTGGAAAAGTACTTGGAAAAGAAATTGGAGTTCTATCAATTCTTCCCTAATTCCAGACTGAAACTAAGACATTGAAAGATCTTCCATCAATATCAGTACAAGGGTAAATTCTGGAAAAGTGCCATGGCAACTAGTACTCACCAAAATCATTGCAACGTGTGAAAAACGATCGTAAGTTTGGCAGATATAAGAGAGTCCACTGTCATCCAAAAGTATCTTCTGGAGAATGAATGTGGCAACTGTCTTGGACAACTCCGATCCAGATTCCATGATTCTCAGGCATAATGGGATGATTTCCGTGGTCAGTAAGAATGTTATGACCTCTTGCTCATCCGTCTAAATCATAAACAAATTTAAAACTTAAGGTCAGTTGCTTTCAATTATACATAAAAAACTTGTATAAATTTATGATAAGACATCTGAATGAAATACATGAATGTGATGGAAAGAATTTTCTGGTGATAACAAATTCAATATCTCTTTAAGTTTAATTCTTCTAAAACTTTATAAACATACTTCAACATACCTGGTGAATTATTTATAAAAGACAAATTTTAAGAACGAATTAGGTGTTAGGTCCCAGAAAATCCAGTTGTACTCAATTTAAATTCGTAAATTATTGTTTTAGTAGATTCCTGTGCCCTGAAATCACAACCTCATAAGCTAAATGTTACAAATCACAACTTTCCTCTCGATATCAAACCTACCCATTTCCTAAAATTCTAACAATAATTAAACATACAACAATAAATTTTCAATGAAACTCCTCTCAACTTTCGCTGTCTTCAGAAGTTCTGTATTTAATATTCCTGTTCTGTAATTCCTCTCTACACCACATCTAAAAAACATCTTTTGATGCCCATCTTCACACCCACGCACTACTTCATACTAAGGATATTCCTGATTTCCTTAGTCTTTCATCATCTTCGGTTACCTCTTCTTCTTCCCTCAGAAAGGAACAAATAATCCATTAACTTTTTTAGCTCTTCCTTGACCCTGATTGACGATTTAGCTTTCCTTCAGTAAATCTTTAAAATGATAAAACTAGTTTTTCAGATACATAATTTTATCACAAACTCCATTGCTTTGCCATTTAGGACATTTACTGGGATCAGTAAACCCCTTTTGGAACTGTACACAATAGCTGTATAGCCTGCACATTTTACTGCTTCTCCAAAAGTCATTAATCCCAGAATGGGAACATTTTTGAAGAGAAAATTCCTCTTCATTCCTTGGCCAACGCATCATCCATCTGTCTAGGGGAAAACCTGTTTTCATCAATGACCTATTAACTAGCCAATCAAGTTTTTTTAGCCAACCATTCCCCTCTCCTCAGTCTACCCTCCAAATTTTCAATAAAATGAGGAATTTAACTTCTGCTGGGTTAAGTCACACACTTTCAAGAGCAAACTTTAAATTTACTTTCCATCCTTTAAAATGAGAAATTTTCTCAAGAGAAAATTTGCAAATTGTACGATTACAACATACCTGATAATGACTCATGCAAGTTAGAACAGGTCATTCATAAATTTCATGTGGAAACTACCAAGTTATTTTATTTCTTTCTATCAAGTTAAGCCAGATCACTTCGATTACATTTGTAATCACTCCTTACATTTCTTTTCATGCTACTTTCACTAAAACCTCCACATAAACAATAAAAAAGTGCTGAAATTAGAGGGCAACCTACTATTACTCCTAAACTCTTCTGATCCTCTATCAAGCAGATCTCTTTGATGGAAGGAATAATTTTACACCAAATGTCTAATATTTCAATCCATTCAAATATTGCCATACACATTGACATTCTATTGAAAGCTATTTAGAGGCCAAAACATTTCAAAATACACTCATATGTAGTAGTAGTTAAAGTTCTTTGACAACCAAAGTTATTTTGCACATATGATCTCCCACATAAAATCCAGCAGTAACTTCAACTAGCACTGCTCGATTCTTTGCACCAAAATCATAGCTTTCCAATTTAACAAAATACACCTATCCCCATCGGCCATGGGAGTTTTACAAACGCTTTTCCAATAATTATATTACAGAAATTCAGAGATTTGCATTGACAAGTACCAAAATTTCCCCAATCACTCGTTTTTTGCCTCTTTGAAAGATGTGACACCTTCAAAATTAGAAATAAATCGAAAAAGATTTAAGAATAGACCTAAAAATATGAGTCCATAAAAGACAATATGAAAGACAGAACTCGAAGATTAATGCTATGCTATTTCTATACCTACATCATGATTCACTCGGCTGCTCAAAGATGCAAAACGAAACTAACTCACTTTGACAAGAGCTCCTATGACTCCCAAACTGGTGAGCCTCAAGTATTCGAAAGGTCTGGTCTTGCTGACGGTGTGAAGAAACGGGTAAAGGAAGAGTGGGATGTGAGCTTGTAAGAATGCAGAACGGGTTTCGGGATGAGAAGCAACACATTGTAAGAGGGCCAATGCATTGCACACACGATTGGATTGATGGGCGGTAAGAGTAGCAGGATTAACTGCTGGATAGATGTGAACGATCTCTTGCAGCAACGCCGCCGTCGTCCCGAAGGAATGCCAAAGTGTTGGCGCTAAATCAGGCACGACCTCTCGCTTTTTACTGAAATATAAACCATTATATCTATTATAATAATTATCACTAAACTAAACTAAAAAATTATTTTTAAGGAAAAGGAGGTAAATTCCTCCATACTTCTTTATTGTACTACATCATACTGCACACTACTTAACTCCCTGCCATACGCCTCTGGCGGTTCGCATGGTATAAATCTAAATCTAAAAAAAATAATTTCAGTGCACGCCTTGAGTAAATAAACAATGCGTGGCTTACTTCCGATCTAACAGACTTCAGAGGAGTTCATTTCATATTTTTCTGTATGAGCAAAGAGTAAGATTTAAAAACATTACCTTCGTTGACTCACCTTAACTCCAATAATGCATTTTCCCTTGTCTCTGGATTAGAAAGCTCGACTATCCACTGGTAAATTTTTTCTCTGTCAACGGTCGACTGTAAGGTTGCTGGGCTTTGCTGACTATTCATGAATCTCTGAAAAAAATACAGGAAAGAAAGTCGACATTTCAAAAAATAATTACTCGGAATTTTTTTAGTTAAGTCCTTATCTATAAATTTACCAATCATTCGATAAAACGAGCAGATGGAACCATACATTGCAAACAAAGAAAATCCATGGAATAGCTTAATTACCATTGCGATACTCTTACATACTTAAAGCAACATCACTTTCTATCAATAGAGGCCACTTCAAAACCAATTCAGAGTTTTAATGAACATCGCAAATTAAGAAAGGAAAATATGTTATTTTCAACATTAATTTTAAGTACCTGCTGATTGGAGAGGCCGTTCATTTCGAACAGACTTTATGTTTACAGATGCTGAAAAACAGGGATACGCTGAAAGCAAATCGTAACTAGGACTCAAACGTTGAGCATTTGTAAGAAAATTAGTCTCATTTGAATCCACACACTTCACATATATTTGCAAAATGCACCATTCTCTTCCATATAATCTTTTTTTCAAGTAAATAACTAGCAAATCTGTCACGCACTACAGTCGAACGAGAACCGGTAACAAGAAGTATCAAGCTTCGCTTCCGCAGTCCCCACCAGTCCCCACAGTGGCGCAGGAATTTCAGATGAAAAGCGGTAAATTTGTATCGTGCTACCTAGAGGCGAGAGAGCAAACATCAATAGCATAATTTAAACAAAATAGTCAAGTTACATTAAAACATTTACAATTACGAACTCGTGGAAGAGTTTCATGTCAAATAAGTATGATTATGACTTTAGCTTAGCTTTTTAGCTTAGATTTTAGCTTGCCTCTTTCAACTAAAAGATAGGAGATCTTTGAAAGAAGGTATGATGAAAACAGCGATTACTAATTTTCTTAGGTTTCTGGTTAGTTTGTTGATATTTTATTCAATAGAGCGTATCAATAATAATAAGTTATATAAAATAAACTCCACAAAAAAACTTGCAGTATTGAATCAGTCCAGTCATAGAAGCAGGCTTTTATTTATAAGTTTTTTACCGCTATCAAATGGCGGTTTAATGGTTTTATTGATCTTTAACTGATTGCTGTATGGTAATAGGAAAGAAAAAAACAGAGAGATATAGTGAAAGCAGGAGAGGTGACCGTAAGTATCAATGAGATAGATGAATGGGTTGATGAATTTAAATAATAATAATATATTTAAATGATACAGAGTCAGGTAGGTGCCATGGTGTAGTGGCAAATTTCCCAGTTTGGGAATGATAAATATATTTGTCAAATTATAAAGACAGTCGTATTTATATTATTTCCTAGAATGCCTACAATAGCTAAGAGCATAGCATTATAATGTATCTGAGCTTGCTGAATAATGCTGAGTATACCAAATCAAAAACCAGTATGGGAACGGCGTTCCCGCTCCACCACTGGGTAGGTGTAACCAAATATATTTTCTGTGATTTAGTATAAGTCTCACATCGAGGAGTTTTTTATACTTATCTTTATCAGTACAGAAAGAATTCGTGGAAAACAAAAATTGGACAAGTCGTAAACATTAAAAGCAATCAGTTAGTAAAATCACAGACAATGTGAATACATTTAGTTGAAGAAACTGTTTACATAATGAACACATTTTAATACAATCAATTGATGAAATCCTTCACTCAATGAAAGCTACCATTTATCAAAAGGTTAAAAACAATTTTCTTAAAGTTATTTGCACTTGCCAGATACTTCATTAAGTGAAAAACCTTTGTTATCATTTCCATAATCAAAAATTCATTAACTGAGTAAAAATGATTTTTTATCAAGCATGAAGATACAATTGCCTTAAAGTTCCTATTAGTTTCATTTCTCATCCTTTTTAGTAACTTGTTGTAAAGCTTTATGCCCATTATGTGGTTATTTTCGTAAGTTCTTATGTGGGCTCCAGCTAATATTCCCCATGCGTTTTGCAATATTGGGGGGAATGATGAGAAACTGAAATTTGTGGTATTCTATGGATTATATAAGAAAAAAGGTAAAAAAGGATTTGTATTATTTGTAATTTAAGAATTGTCTTAAAAGCAACCAGCTATTTATTGAAGCTAAATACAATTTGTTTTGCATTGAAAAATACATGCACTGCAATGGCAACCACTTTGTTGCTGAACGATTGGAATATTTCTGTCATATGTGGTACATAACATTACTCCTACTATGCTTGATTTATAGGAAGTGATTTTGTCTGGTTTTCTCTTTTAAATATTAGAAATCATTACAAGTTGATGCATTTTATTAAGTAAAAGTAATTTTTCATTCGGTAATTTGTTAGAATATGTCTTTTGACAACTTTATGCCTTCTAGATGAGTAGATATGATTGAATTATTTGTTTAACAGAAACAGGTGACCTCAATTATGTTCATTTGAATAGTTCACATACAACAACTCAAATGCCTATGCCCAAGCTGGAAAAATCTGGTTAGTTGGGACTCGCATCCTCAGTGTTGGAAAGCTGCTGTGCTAAGCATTCTGGTGAATAAGGTAATTCTCATTTATTTTTCCTTACTGTTCCAACGAGAAAAATCTTATTTTTTTCCATTTTCTGCCTCACTAATGGATGAAAAGTAAATGCTTCAATTATGTTTATAAAGAAATTCTTGTACAGTACTGTCAATATGAGTACAATGCATTCACCCCTAGATAGATTTGATTGCCTTTTACCATTCTTGCCACAGAACAGGGATGCTTTCAGGCGGTACTTAGATGTCACAGCTCTAAATACCCAGAAATGTATCCAAATTTGTCTTGTTTGTTTGGTGTATATCGGATGTAAGGACATCTTCATTTCATTTGGTTAAGCTACTCTTACTCTGCTGGGGAAGATGGGGCAATATGCACCTCACCTACCCCAGCATACACAAAAAGCACAAGTCAAGTCTTAGGCCATTAAATCTTTTCCTGGTTTGCAGCAAGCCAAAGAATTGGAAATAAATGCATTCTATGGCTCAAAAGCCGAAGCAAACTAATTTTCTAATGGAACTTGAATACAAGTTGCTCTACTATCAAATCATAAATGCTTCATGATGTTAGGATTTGATTCCTAGACATAGATCTGGAGAAAATACTAAAGTTTCACATTTAATCTCAACAATTTTTTATTAGCAGAAGCCAAAATACCTCTTACATATATCAGAGCAATGAATAATGAAATATTTCTCTTGGTAATTTAGCGGGTTGCGCGGAGGATGTTAACTTCCACTAATCATGCCAATGCTGTTCTTAACATAGGTGTTTATTAACCATTAACAATTACAAGAAGCGAACACGAGCACCAGAGAGGAACAAGAGAACTTTCTTGCACCACCGCCAGTTGAAGAAGAAAGCGTCATGGCCGTGGCGTCGTAGTGTCGTTTCTCTCGCTCTTCGTGCCACCTGGTGGTAGAGGTTGAGGACTGTTGACAACGCAGCGCTTAACATGGCCGCTGCGCGGTAGTTATGACCGCTACATCACCCCCCTGGCAGTAGTTAACTGTAGGGATGATAAAAAGAAAATTTATTAGGCGACAAAATCTCTTAAATGAGGGGGGAAATGAACTTGTTGGCCGCTTCTCGTCCTGGTTCCTCTTTCTGCTGCAGGTGGATCAGGGGTGCTTGGAGTGAGTTGAGCTGGAGCAGGAGAATTATCTGTCTCAGGTGCTGAAGCTTCCGCCGCCACATACGCTGGTTTCAGCCGGTTGATTGCCACTCGAACATCACGATGTCCTAGCTGTATCAAGAAGTTCTTATCATTGCGCTCGAGCACTTTGTAGGGGCCGTTGTATGGGGCCTGTAGGGGCCTGCGGACCTCATCGTTCCGTATGAATACATGGGAACATGTTGCCAAGTCTTTGAAAACGATCGTTTGTCGTCCGCCGTGGCGCGAAGCAGGTCGGGGGCATAACTTCCGGAAATGATTCCTCAGCCGCTCGACGAATGCAGACTGATCCTCCAGCGGGGGATCTGCGGATGGTGCGAGGAATTCGCCTGGGAGTCGTAATGGGGGGCCCTACACCAGTTCTGCTGCGGTTGATCCCAGATCTTCTCGCCAAGCTGCCCGTAAACCTAAAAGAACTGCGGGGAGAACGTCGACCCAGTCCTCAGTAGCATGGCATCGAATGGCAGCTTTTAATTGTCTATGAGTTCGCTCAACCATCCCATTTGCCACCGGGTTATAAGCGACTGTACGCAAATGGGATGTTCCCGTCAGCTGGGAAAGCTTACGGAACAAGTTGCTTTCGTTCTGCCTTCCCTGGTCCGTCGTCACACGTAAAGGTGTTCCGAAACGCGCCATCCAACATCTGAAGAACGCTCGTGCTACTGTCTCTGCGGAGATGTCCGCGATGGGGATGGCCTCCAACCATCGCGTGTACCTGTCGATACAAGTCAAACAGTACCGGTATCCCTGCGATGACGGAAGGGGGCCGATAATGTCCATGTGGACATGCTCGAACCTAGCGTTTGGAAGAGGAAAATTTCCAACTGGTTAGTTAACATGGCGTGTGAACTTGCAGCGTTGGCATGCGGTGCATTCCCTCGTCCATTGTCGGCAATCTCTCTGCAAGGAGGGCCACACGTAGCGCGCCGCAACCAGCTTCACCGTCGCCCTCACTCCGGGATGGGCGAGGTTATGCAGCGAGTGGAAGACTTGCTTCCTGAGGGCCGCTGGGACGTAAGGGCGGACTGCCTGCGTTGATATGTCGCAGTACAGCTCTACTTGGTCATCTGCAAAAGAAAATTTTCGAAAAATTAAAGAAGAGGCATTGTTACAATTAATCAACAAGCGCAACTCCTCGTCGACTTTTTGCTCGTTGGCCAACGCTCGGCGCGTTACGGCCTCTGAAATTTCTGCACAGCGAGACAGGGCGTCGGCGACGATATTGTCTTTTCCAGCCACATAGCGTATGTCAGTTGAAAACTGTGCGATAAAGTCTAACCACCGAAACTGTCGAGGTGTGCACTTCTCCGGTTTCTGCCGGAACGCAAACTTTAATGGCTTATGATCGGTGAATAGCGTAAAATGTCTTGCTTCTACCATATGGCGGAATCGTTGGATTGCCCTATACAGTGCCAACAACTCCCTATCATACGCACTATACTTCTTCTCCGCTGGGGTCAATGTCTATGAAAAAAATGCTAATGGTTGCCAACCTTCCGGAGTGCGTTGCTGTAGAGCGGCTCCTATGGTATCAGCAGATGCGTCTGCCATAATGGCGAGTTCGGAATTGCTATCTGGATGCGCGAGTAATGCTGCTCGCGCGAGAGCATTTTTGCAATTATTAAACGCACAT
This sequence comes from Sympetrum striolatum, assembly GCA_947579665.1. NCBI lineage: Eukaryota > Metazoa > Arthropoda > Insecta > Odonata > Libellulidae > Sympetrum > Sympetrum striolatum. Next base: position 90,690,674 of record OX388350.1, read on the forward strand.
TCTAGGGGAGGCGTCCACACAATGGGTGTGTTTCCTTTCACTTTTTGTCCACATAACAAAGAATTAAGTGGCGCCTGCATGGAGGCTGCCTCAGGTAAAAACCGTCTGTAGAAGTTAAACATTCCTAAGAATTGTCTCAGCTCCTTTACCGTCTTAGGATTTTCAAAGTTAAGAATAGCCTCCACTTTTTTAGGCAAGGGCTTTGTACCCTCCCCCGACACTAAGTAGCCGAGGAACTCGACTTCTGATTTCACGAACACGCACTTTCGCGGGTTTATCACAACACCGAATGTCTCGAGTCTCCGGAATAATTCGCGGAGGTGCTGCTTATGCTCCTCCTCGGTAGAAGAGGCCACAATAATGTCGTCTATATAGGCATAGCAAAAGTCCAAACCCCGGAACGTCTCGTCCATGAATCTTTGAAAAGTTTGTGCTGCGTTTTTTAACCCAAAAGTCATGAATTTAAATTCGAACAGACCGAAAGGAGTGGTTATCGCCGTTTTTGGGATGTCACTTTCACACACGGGGATCTGATTGTACGCGCGCACTAGATCAATTGTGGAGAAGACTTTCTTACCGTGAAGAAACATGGAAAAGTCCTCTATGTGCGGCACTGGATACCCGTCGGGAATGGTCCTCGCGTTCAGCCCTCGGTAGTCGCCACATGGTCTCCAACCGCCGTTGGCCTTAGGAACAAGGTGGAGTGGCGATGCCCAAGGACTCTCGGATCGTCTCGTGATGCCCATCTGCAACATGGCTTCAAACTCGATCTTCGCGATGCGCGCCATCGCCGGTGCCAATCTTCTGGGCCTACAGGTGACGGGGGGGCCTGGCGTTACTCGGATGTGATGCTCCGTCTCGTGTCGTCCAACTTTAGGGGCTCCCGCGGGACGTGTTATGGCAGGAAATTCACTTAAAATATCTAAATATTTACAACTACTATTTACAGTTCTAATGCTACATGCTTCCTTCGCGACACGGCCCGCCACGGAAAGTGAGGTAATGCCATCTAGAAGGCGTCGATTGCGCATGTCCACTAATAGTCCATAAAATGTAAGGAAATCAGCCCCGATAATTGGTTTGCTTACATCAGCTATGACGAAACGCCATGAAAAATCCCTCCGTAGACCAAAGTTTAAATTTAAAGTTATCCACTCATATGTGGCTATCACAGTTTCATTTGCCGCATATAGTTCGTATTCCGTTCTTGCGCACTTTCCCCGCACTAAAACTCTCGGGTAAACGCACAAATCTGCCCCCGGGGTCAATTAAAAATTTTACTTTACTTGTAAGGTCTGTAACAAAAAGGCGGCGCGAGGTCGAGCGGCAGTCGGCAGCCGCGTTTACCGACTGGCTCCGGAGTTTTCCGGCGCGAAACTACACGGTTTTACACATTTATGCGCGTTGTTGCCGAATGTCCAATGGTACCAGCACATACCTCCTCTACCATGCTCTGGTGGATTTCTCGAGCGGCTGCCTGAGCGGCTGCGATGGCGGCTTGGGCTGCTCCCAACGTGAGTCCTCCAACCTGGCTTGCATAGAGGCGACCTGCCGCACCAACTCTTCTATCTGTATGCGAAGAGATGCCACTTCCGGACTTGGTCCCGTAGCTGCAACCTGGTGCCTGGGGACGACTTCGTGGACACGATTTGCTATCTGCGCCAAGGCGTCCAAATCCACGTTGTCTTGGGCGCTCACGATGGGCTGCAAGTGGCTGGGTAGTCGACCTAACCACAGGGAGCGCAAGAAGCTATCCGGCGTGCTCACGCCGGCGAGGCTGCGGAGATGGCGAAGGAATTGTGATGGTTTCCTATCCACCATCTCCTCGTGCTCCAATAACTGGCGGATCCTTTGTTCGTCGGAGATGGAGAGCCTCCTAATAAGTTCTCGTATTTACCTTCCGTTGGTGGACTCGTTATCACGTCTTCCACCTCCACCATGTGCCGTGGGCAGAGTAAGTTCACCACGTGGCCGAATTTAGTTGTATCGTTCGTAATTCCGCTGAGGGCGAACTGTATTTCTAAATGAGAAAACCATAACGCTGGTTTCTCAGGCCAGAAGGGCGGAGCGGAAAAACTGACTCTCGCAACGCTAGAGCCTTCCATCGCTTCGATCGGCATTGTCGCTAACGTTAAAATCGGCAAGGCGAACACTAAAACGATCGCGTTCGGGGGTCACCACTTTAGCGGGTTGCGCGGGGGATGTTAACTTCCACTAATCATGCCAATGCCGTTCTTAACATATGTGTTTATTAACAATTAACAATTACAAGAAGCGAACACGAGCACCAGAGAGGAACGAGAGAACTTTCTTGCACCGCCGCCAGTTGAAGAAGAAAGCGTCATGGCCGTGGCGTCGTAGTGTCGTTTCTCTCGCTCTTCGTGCCACCTGGTGGTAGAGGTTGAGGACTGTTGACAACGCAGCGCTTAACATGGCCGCTGCGCGGTAGTTATGACCGCTACAGTAACAACCGTCTTCATGTTTCCCATGCTCTATAATATATTTTACAATGTTATGTAAAAGGTTCAGTAATTTTCGCTTTTTTCGGTAGTAGTATTGTTATAAGTTATTCGACCGCGGAGGTCATTCTTCACGCACGTATATGACGCCAATTTACGTATAATGGACAATAGAGACCTTTACCAAGAATCCTGTTCACACGAGAGCAAAATGAGGAGAAAGATTGAAGAAAAGTATATTAACATAGAGTGACGGTGAGACTGGATGCTTAATAGCGAATGATGTAGAGTCATTAAATAAGTGAGGCCAAGGTGTGTTCACTCACTTGATTTTTTCGATTTTCTAGAAGGGAAAGACAGGGAAAAATTTAAAAGGAAAGAAAAGAGACATACTGATATAGTGTGTGAAGCTTGTAGGTGGTTTTCTTCTGTTTCTCGGATATTCTGAAGCGAGAAATTGTTACTGGATAACATTAATATATATTTTAAAATTGAATTGAATATAAAGAAAGGCTAAACCAATACGAAGAAAATAGAAGGATACAAATAAAATTAACGCTGGGTAGAGGGGGTACAAATATCTTGGCAGTGCAGAACAGACAGGGAAAAAATACATATTCACTACAAGCAATCAAATTAAATAAAACATCTTCACAAATGATACTAATACTAAATTGTAAGAATTGTAGCATAAAACAAGATAAAACACAGAAAAATATTTCTATAATAACAAAATTATTAAATAAATTAGGTTGAGAATGAATGTAATGATCAAAACCATACAGTTTATACATGTATGTAATTGGTAAAAAAAGATGAAAGGAGATTTTTCAGTATTTGGAAATAGAGCGTCGAAAAAAATAATCAACCCAGTATATAAGTATTTAGTATTATAGTATTCAAAGAAATTTAGTATATTAAGTAGTATTTATTAGTATTCAAAGAAATCCTCCGTATTTCATTCATTCCGATATTCATCAGGAATGACAGATCCCTTATTTTTATTTCTCCACATTCGTATTCAGCGAGGATATAATAATATAATGGGGAAATTTGCCAGTAACAACGCTGAGTTCGTAAATAACCGCAATAAACTACTTATAAAATTAGTATCTTTTAAGAATCAAGCAATTCAATAGAAATGTACTTTTATAACAGAGCCAATGACTTCAATGAAATTATTATATCGAAAAGAAGACTTTAAAATATTTCTCAGGAAAATGTATTGCTTAAATTGGGGTAGGAAATGAAAAAATATTTTCGTTGTTGAGATATTTCTATTGTCTATTTAAACGAGGTAATATTTAATAGAAAAGAATTTGTATGTTAAAAAGATAAAACCAAAATAAATGTAACACAAAAATATCATTCCGCTACATTTTAGATGAATATTCAACCTGAAAGCATCTTAAGAAGCGAAAATATTAGCATTAACACTCACATTTAAAAACGCTAGAAGGCTGAAGTCACTCGCAATTGCCTCAACGTTGCTCGTATAGCTAAAACAGAAAACTCTTTCTTTTCTGTAAATTTTCTCAGTCGCATACCAAAAGGATCAAATGTTCCAGTTCTTTCCAATGGTGCTAGGCTCTGTCTCTATTCGAATGCAGTTCCCAAAAAATTCCGAGGTCACCCCTTTTTTCCCCTCACTCGCCTTAAGTTCCAAAACATTTACCCCACCTCTGTTTTCCTTCCTTCTTGCAAATCAGGTATTACCAACAGAAATTTTAAGTGCACTCTTTGGCCGCTAGAGCAGCAACAGAACATGCCCACAGACTTATGCAAATGACTGTACCTATCTGTGGGAACAAGGCCAGATATCTCACATGCTGTAAGCCGTCTAAGCCAGTTCAACAACTGCTTCACCGATGAGCATTGTGCATCAGCAAAAAGACTTTTACGTTATTTACGTGGTACAACTAATCTCTCTCTAAATTTCAGAAAATCCAATCAGCCGCTCAAAGGTTTTGTAGATGCCGATTGGGGTGAATGCACCGTAGACCGCCGTTCCTTCACTGGATTTTCCTTCTTGCTCGCCTCAGTAAGCTGGGAGTCAAGGAAACAGAGGACGGCTGCGTTATCATCAACCGAAGCGGAGTATATGGCTTTGTCTGACGCTGTGAAGGAGGCTATCTATCTCCAGGCCCTGTTTAACCAGCTGGCGAGGGCTACGATATACGTCGACAATAGAGGTGCGATCCAGTTAGCCAAAGATGATGTCATCCATCAAAGAACGAAGCACATCGACCTGAGATATCATATTGTCAGGGATGCTGTTGAGGGAGGAGATATCCTGTTGGAGCATCTACAATCTGAGAAGATGCCTGCAAATGTGCTGACGAAACCAATTCCCTATCCAAAATTAAAATTGTGCCGAAAAACTTTGGGACTTTGACTCCAAGCGCACACTTTGAAAGGGGGGTATTGTTGGAATAGTTGGATTCGAAGGTGCGCGCTGTTTGTCATTACTGATGTATTTGGCCGTTGATGGCGCTGTACTTCCGTTTTCGGGTGTCCCCGTAATTTGAACCTACGAGCGGCACTCCCTCGTAAACCTCCTCTGAGGTTACTGGTCTAAATCAAATCTATTGAGAATATATTTTCTTGTACATCGGAACGTGCCTATTATTTGCAACTTCCACCATTAACCCTACAGCTTTTATGTTGTGGAATCTTCTACCCTTATGTTACATTATAACATAACTGAACGATAAATACAAAGAATGAAGTCGCTGCAAGTCGTGAGTCATTTATGAAATTTTAAAGCCAATAAAGTATCACAATTTACATTCAATGTATCATTGCATACAATATCGCTTAGAAAAGAGAGGGGTTAAATATATTATGAATCGCTCTCCCCAAACTCAAACGGCCTAACTTTCTATCAGGTATCCACGGAAAATATTGCTGAGCCATCATACTCGTATCACTGAGTTACAAATTAGTTTTACGATTCTTTCCATGGAAGTCATCGAAAGTAATAAACGTGTATTAGAAATGTACTGCAATGCGTTAATATACACGAAACAGATCACTCGCGGAATCAAGATGTGGTGGAAAAGCATATAAAAGGCCAGTGATCACTGTCGTGGCAGCATAAGACTCACAGGGAGAGAATCCGGAGATTCCTGTATTTAATTTTCAACAATCAAACTACCATTGTCTTTAAGGATTATTAAAATTTATAGTTTTTTTATTCTTTTTGTATTTTAAGATTTTCATTAATCAATTTTGAGGATTTTCATATAATAATTACATCAAAACTTTCTTATTTTACTAAATCATTGTTTTTCGTACAGACTTTATAGAAGTGACTTATAAGACTAATATCTAATATTCCAGTAGTACGTAATTTAATGGTCTAAAAAATCATTGCAACTTCATAACTAAAATAATAGATGTAATCTGATGATGCTGTTCCCAGTCGATTAACTATCGTCTAATGCAGGGGTGGCCAAATTTTCTGTATGTAAGATCTACTTTTTATCTTAAAGGTGTTTCGCGATCGAGTTGTTGTCATAGGCGTAGTATAAGGGGGAAGAAGGGTGTGAAAGGCATACTATGTTTATACACTGTGTTTCAGTATAAGGTGCATTAGAGCAAGATATGGGTAGATAAATAAAATACATATTATATTTTAAATCACCTATTAAGTTCTTGAGATATAGGTTCGAAAAGAAAATAAATTTCCAGACCCAACTTTTGATAGCAGCATTCCGTGCATGATGTACCTAAAAAAATCGATTCTCCGACACTTTTTCAAGATAGATATTTTTCTGGCTTGTAAGATTAAGTCGATTTGTAAAATTATAATTTCATTTTCTTATGCCTTTGTACTTATCAAGTAAATAGGTAGGTAAAAAAGGCAATTTAATTTAAAAAAGAAAAGGTACTTACATTTTAAACAAAAGAAAAATTGAAACTCAACGAGGTAACCGAGGATAAATAATATCGATTAATTATTATACTGTTAATACAAAAGAAAATAAGCTACATGACACTACGAAATATTCAAGCTAACTGACTGTGTTCTTCGATGAGTTGAGTCGTAACTGTTGCGTTCACGCGTTGCGTCCGGTGACAAGTGCAACACATTAGTCACAATGTATTGTGCTGGGTGGGCGGAGATCACAGTCTCAGGATTCTAGGAATTTATTGGCTTGGCAAATTCCCAGAATGCATTAAACAATTGCTAGAAAGTTTTGTGTTCTACAATCGCTTCAAAGGCATGCGGAATTCCATCCCAGACATTGCGACCAAAATTGGCCTCGTAATCGACCGGTCGATCGACTTGTTGGCCACCCCTGAGGTACTCACCCACCGTGGAGGTAGATTTCCTCCAAAGAACTGACCTTTGTTGTCATTATATTTTAAGATTGTATTGTAACACCTCATATTGGTATCTTTTAATGTTTTTATCAATATATCTTGTCGTCTTTCCTTAAATATGTACAGCTGAGCGCAAGACCTTTAAAATAATACAATGAAATTAATAGGAGTGATTTAGTGTCGGAAATATTTTTCTGAAAACTAGGAAATGAAAGGGTTGATTACGAACGCGGAGACAAACACTGATTTATTCATATCGCTTCCTTCTATCAATAAAAATTGCCCCTTAATCCCACTGAGTATGGAATCGTTGAATTATGTTGATGTCTACGTTTGCGTATCAATAGGTAATTTTTATTTATATTACAAAAATTGCCCATTGAAAAAGAACTAAAACGTGTCACAGTGAATGAACTATGAAGCAATTAAGAGCCTGAAACATATAAACATACATCAGACATTTATATGGTATATTTATGTTGGGAAGAGCACAAGATATAGGCTTCCTCAGACTAGCTTCTCCGATGCACCTACCGAATATTTTGGACGCATACCTAAGGCTTATCTAATCTACTTGATCAATTCAAATAAAGTCTAAAGTATCTCAAAGAGTTCTTTTATTCAACTGAACGGAGTTTTAAATACTCGAAGATTGACGGCGTTGGGAGAATCTGCCGAGGGTACCCAATACATAATTCGACGCAGTCTAAATTATCATTAAACGCCCTTTCGTTTCAAATTGTTCAGATTGTATTTTTACACTTTCTTCGTGAGAAAGGTCGATAGATTTAACCGTGAACCACTGCTGCATAAAAATGTCAATGTCTTTGGTCGAATTGATTGGATATATTCGGAAATTTCGGTCCAATTAAAGGCAAGCTCTTCTGTCCCCGCGATTGGAACTCTACTTTCCTCACTTCCTGCATTCTGGAAGCGCATGTGAAATTTCTTTCGTTCAGCAATGATGGATTTGAAGAGGTGTTCCTCTTCAAATCGATTCAAGAGATTAGTCGCACGAGAATCATTATATCCATTTGTGACCTGGTGGGATTTATTTAACGAATCGGTTTACGATATGTCCACATCTCTTATTTTCCAAATGCAATTTTCGAAAGGCTGTGTTAGGTGCCTCAAAGAGTATGCGGAAATCCATCATTTTTGATCTTATCTCTCCATTTCAATTCACCATTACGTGTGGACAGTGGCGCAGCCAGGATTTACCAATTGGGAGGGTCTGAGGAAACGAAAATGCCTACTTTACAGGGGCAACTATATTCATTCCCGCTACTTACTACAATATATGTCAATTCTTTCAAACACTAGAGGAGTTTAACGCTTATGTGGCCAACTTATTACACTTTGCAAGATAGTAGTTTACATAAGCGAACAATTGGAAACTTAACAAGTGTGTTCTTTGGATTTCTGGTTTGGATACGTCCAATGTCTATTAAAAACCCATTTTTTCTATGCTGAAGCTTTTTAGTGATTTAGATATAAACTTTCCGAGTCTTCGAGAGTTCTTTCTTCCTAGAGGTTGCAAAGCGTGGGAAGGAAAAAAATAGCTACGGTTATTTGGCAAGCGATATAAAACGTAACATCCACTCATTTGTTCCCCCACATTGGCGGGCCCATGCTTGTTTCATTATCTTTCGTTATTTGACTATATCATCAATAGATTTTGGAATTTAATTGAAACATCGCCTGTCAAGAAAACGCCATGAATGTATAAAAATAATGATATGAAGTATATGTACAGCTTATTGCACAAGGTTTGTATAAGAAACAAAAAATCATTTTTATCAGATGAAATTTTCTGCCAGGCTTACAATTAAGCCTGATTTCGTTATTTATGTATTAGGTAAGTATTTTGTTGAATGCGTCTCATACCGAAAATTAAAAATTCGGCTGCATTAAAAAATACAGTAGACTCTTGATTATAGTTGATCTTATAATTGAACTTGCAGTATTAAAGTCACATACCAAAGTGAAAAAAATCTGATGTGGCCGGCACATGACTTTCTCCATATATAAGATGTAAATATTTATATACGACAGTAATTTCGAGCTCTATATTCCATCTAAACTTGGAAGAGGAGTGTTTAATTTATATCATATTATCTTTTACGTCACAAACACTATAAATAATGTTTTTCGGGACATGTTCGATGAAAAACGATGAAATGGCCTTTCGCCACAGTTCCCAGAGCGCCCACAACGTACATAATCAGCAACTTCCGGATTATCAGTATTTCACAAATAACTCCTACACAATCAGTGATACAAAAATATGATTCATACAAAATTTATTGTAAATTATATTTTATAAAACTTTTATAATTAATAATTTATACCTAAATATAATATTTATGGAGATATTTTGAAAACTGGAAATGAGCTTTGATGAATGAAGCTCGACTTCCGGTTAACCGATTTACCCCAAAACCTAATCAACTCTAACGACACAAACCAAAGTACTACATATGAAATTTGGTGTTGATCCAACAAATAGTTTTCATGTTAGAGCGCCCACAAAGTACATAATCAGCTCCTTCCGGTTTATCAGTATTTCACGAATAACTCCTAATCAACCGGTGATACAAAAATATGTTAAATGCAAAAGTTATAGTAAACTTCATTATCTAAAACTTTTATCTTGTATACAATATACCTATATATCATATTTATGGAATTATTTTGAAAACCGGAAATGAGCTTTGATGAATGAAGCTCGACTTCCGGTTGATCGATTTACTCCAAAAACTAATCAAGTCTGACAGCACAAACCACAGTACTATATATGAATTTTGGTATTGATACGACTAATAGTTTTCATGTTAGAGCGCCCACTATCACACACATACACACACACACACACACACACACACACACACACATACACACAGACATCATTCCGAAAATGGTCAAAACGTGTTCTAGGGACCCCAAAACATGTATTTCCGTTGAAATCTCGAAGTCGATTTTTTTCATGAAAACAATACTTTCTCTATACTTCGTATACGGAGAAAGTAAAAATGAAGACGTCAACTTACAATTATTTAGACTAAGTAATAGGTGGTTTATCCAGCAAAGAGCTGATGCAAACCCAGTCTTACGCACTGAGTGTTCAAAGAAAACAAATATTTTCCATGAATTGAAATTTTGAATGGGCATTGCATGACCAAGCGGTTAACAGGATAAGTTATGCATTTCGTGGGATTCTATCACCAGAGAAAAAATCTGATGTGGCCAGCACATGACTTTCTCCATATATAAGATGTAAATATTTATCTACGACAGTATTTTCGAACTCTATATTCAATCTAAACTTGGAAGATGAGTGATTAATTTATATCATATTATCTTTTACGTCACAAAGATTATAAATAATTTTTTTCGGGAAATTTTCGATGAAAAACGATGAAATGGCCTTTCGCCCCAGCGCCCACAACGTACATAATCGTCAACTTCCGGATTATCAGTATTTCACAAATAACTCCTACACAATCAGTGAAACAAAAATATGTTTCGTACAAAAGTCATAGTAAATTTTATTTTCTAAATATATATTTTATAAATAATAGTTTATACCTAAATATAATATTTATGGAGATATTTTGAAAACCGGAAATGAGCTTTGAAGAATGAAGCTCGACTTCCGGTTAACCGATTTACTCCAAAAACTAAACAACTCTAACAACTTCAATCAAAATACTATATATGAAATTTGGTGTTGATCCAACAAATAGTTTTCATGTTAGAGCTCCCACAAATTACATAATCAGCTACTTCCGGTTTATCAGTATTTCACGAATAACTCCTAATCAACCGGTGATACAAAAATATGTTAAATACAAAAGTTATAGTAAATCACATTATCTAAAACCTTTATAAGGTGTACAATATATCTATAAATCATATTTATGGAGATATTTTGAAAACCGGAAATGAGCTTTGATGAATGAAGCTCGACCTCCGGTTGATCGATTTACTCCAAAAACTAATCTACTCTGACAGCACACACCACAGTACTATATATGAAGTTTGGTATTGATACGACTAATGGTTTTCACGTTAGAGCGCCCACTATCACACACACACATACACACACTCACACATACACACACACACACACACACACACACACACACACACACAGACATCATTCCGAAAATGGTCAAAACGTGTTCTAGGGACCCCAAAACATGTATTTCCGTTGAAATCTCGAAGTCGATTTTTTTCATGAAAACAATACTTTCTCTATACTTCGTATATGGAGAAAGTAAAAATTGGCTGCATTGAAAAGGAAGCTGAAGAATTTAATTCACAGTTTTAACAGTTTATCAAGTTTAATTCAAGTCATCAAGTCACAGTTCCGATAAATATGTGCGTAACTTACGCGAACAATACCTTTCAGCTGACAGATTTGCTTCGAAAATGGTATATTATTAATAATATCATCGCAGATTACTTTTTACTGAAATCTTTCATTGCTCCACTACTTTTTCAAATGTTTACGGAAATTCGGTTAGCGAAAATTTTTATTAAATATACATAAAATTAACAGGCAATCATAAAATAAAGATCAGTATATTTTCTATCATCCCGAGTAATGAAGGGTCAACTGTGTGCAGACTTTTAATCGTCTAATATGCTTAATAAAGGAAAAAGTAGCTTTTCAATTGTCGCTAAACTCATCTTGAGATGTGTCCTCTGATAACAGCCCTAAAATAAGAAAATCCTAATTTATGCATCTAATAATGGTTATTTCACAAAAAAAACACAGAGCTATTAACTTACGTTTTATTCCGATAGCGGCCTCGAGCTGTTAGCGGACTGTGAAAGGAATTTTTGGATGTCCATCTGAATGAAATCCAAACTAAACTCTCCTTCGAACTGTTGTGAATTTTTCGAAAGCACTACTCACGAGCCTATCTTTGAATTTACACCCTTGAAACAGTCACAAGCAAAAGTTCTAACTGAGCGTTTTATCAATCTGTTTGTTTCTCAAACGTAATCTTAATCTCTGTTTTCAGGGTGCAAGTTTAGAATTACTTCTCGAATGTTCCCTTGTATTTTTTCGAGGAGTACACAAATCAGCACTTTCGAATTTTTCTCATGGGAATCTTATGGCGTGAGTTATCTAACTAAAGGATAGGCTTAAGAAGTGCACGCGTTGAACATAGTGTGCGAAACACTCGTATCATTGCGCCCCATTGATATAGATGTCGAATCTAGGCCTACTCTGCTGCCGAAAGCATCACCTTAACTGAAATCGGAGCCATATTTACGGGTACGCGAAGCTTTCGCTGAATTTATCAAGCAAACACATGACAAGCAGTGTATCTGTATGATTTGCGTGATAACGCCCCCTCAGCGAGGGAGGGGGTTTTGTACTCTTCAGCAGAAATAAAAGTACAAAGCTAGTCATAGGACTTGACTCTTGGGGGGGGTTTGAACCCCTAAAACCCCACCCTCGCTGCGCCACTGCGTGTGGAGATACGATTAAGAAATCGAAATTCATGAGGTTTGCTGTTACTGATTACCTTCCCTTGAATTATTTCAAAATTGTTGGATTAATATCCATAAACTTTCATCATAAGAGCGGTCTTTCTTGGGTCGCAATGAGTTGACATATTTTAAAGATTCGGCCAATTCGATGGTTCCACCGACCTCACGATAGGAATTCTTCTTTCCTCAGCTGACACGGTCGCCTCTCTCATTGTGAAACGTGTTTCTTTCGGCAATGTTGCCGTGAAACGATGGATTTTGAAAAGGTGTTTTCGAGTAAAAGACGCGGTTATGTTATAAAAAAACAAGTGAAAACATTTTGCCTTCGTAATTTTCGAATGATTGATTTCTTGCTGCAGATAATCATCACTGAATGATAATTTTTCTCTTTAATCAAGAAAATACGATTTTACAGCAGCAGTTTGGTGGAGACATTAGAATTATTTTTCCTTCAATCTGGCAACCTCTCTTACGACCGCGTGCCGGAGCACGTCTCTCACTCGTTGAAGTCACCAGGGAAAAATAAAAGTTTAATAAGTGTAAATAAAAATTTACTTTGACATGACGTTGGAAATAACAATGATATCGAAAATTCATTATTTGGGGAAGATTGAGACTAAAAGTCTACTCTTCCATTCCCTTAAATTGTACAATTTAAGGGAATGGGTTGGATTGGAACTTAAATGTTACATTAAAGCTCACTTGCATTAGCATAATGTATAGAAAACTCAGGGAAATTTTCTAATTCCTCGCGAAATCGATGAATTTGAAAAGTCAAGCATTATCAAACTTAAGAAAATAAGAAAATAAGAAAAACTTATACCTTTACCACAGTATATACTGTGGTATAGCATAAACTGTGGTAAAGGTATAAGTTTTTCTTATTTTCTTATTTTCTTAAGTTTGATTATGGAGAACTACCACAAAGTCAAGGCCGAAGTAGTAGATTTTATTAAGTCAAGCATTGATCGATTTCGGGTTAGTTCAACTGCTTCAAATAATGTTGTGATTCGAAAGGATTAAACGTCACGCGATGTGTATTTACTCGTACTGGTCGCTTTGTTTACTACAGCGATCCATTTCCACTTCGCAATTAAAACACGCGAGCTTCGATAGGTAGGGAAAATATTTTAGCCCGCTCATCCTTGAGCTAAATTTGGAAAAAACCATCAAAAGGAAAAATAGTTAGGTAATTGCAGACAGGGAAGCTTTGAAAGGAAGAGAATGAAGAATATGTAATGATTTTGTTTGGAAGATGAAGGTAGATGAAAACTATGAAGACTGTTTACTCTCAAATCATTTAGTCCTCATTCAAATGTAGTTCAAATGGTATTCGAATTCTAGCCTAAGTAAATGCTCCGTAGTTGATTTTTTTGAATTGAGTCAAAATTACCCAAAAATAATAGAATGCACATAAGTCGAATAAATTGGGACCACCCTTACGAATAATATGAAGCACGCATATTCGTAGAATCTACGGTAAGGTAATGAAAAGGTTTGGCTTTGTAAAGCACAATGTCGGAGAATGCGAGGAAAAGGTGAGAGAACGAAGTGTAATTGCCTTTAATGGCAACAAAATGCTCTCAGTCGCAGCTCGGAAAACTTTGAAAGAAAAGAGTTTAGAAGCAAGACTGAATTCATAGTATCAAATCCTCGTCCACTGCTATCCTTTTTCTGAAATCGGGAATGAATTAAAATTTAAATGAGCTGCCGTAAGCTAATTTTCTTATTGAATTGAATATTAGTCCATTGGCGAAGACTTTTCTTGGCAACCAAGAGCTTATTTATTCATGAGTGTTCTACCTTTCGGTAGGTTCATGTACGCTCAAAAATCCCTATTTAGCGCCATCTTTTTCATTTCCCTATAGTTAATCCCACCCCTTATGTCATCCAACATCTTTTGTCTTACACTCTGTTTTCCCTTGGATTCTTCCCTCAATTGCAGTCTTCCTATGGCTTATACAGTCCAATAAAAATATCAATGCATACGAAGTATTGTGTTATATGGTATATTACTCCGAGAAGTGCTTGGAATTTCTATTGAGTAACAAATTAGTAAATGTGAAAAATTGCCCAACTAATTTATTTAATTCTCTGTTAAAGTTAGTGACTTAAATCGTTAACATCATTGCATAAGTTTATTTAATGCGTAGAAACGTTGATCATTTCAAAAGCAAAGGTGGGATTAAAATACCACTTGTGCGGGCAATCATTTCTTAAAGCAGGTTTTTTTTTGCGGGGAAGAAAATGTTCAGTGTTTGTGTGTAGGACGTTCGCTGGTTTTGCAGGAGGAAAAATTGCTTCTTGTGGGTAGCTTCATCACTGTCAAATGGAGGTTTTGAATACTGGAGCATTTCTTCTCACCCCCTATGGGCACCACCGGTGTCTGTGGTGGAGGTTGGCTCTTCTCCCTTAGCTATTCCTTCGCTGCTGAAGGTCGTGCCGGCAGAACTAGGGTGCGTCCTTCCCCCTTCTCTGTTTGCTCATATCTTGAACCACCCCTACCCAAAATGAACACCTACACCCTTCTTCGCAGACGATATATGAGCAGTTCACAGTCCCACAGCATGACGTATGCATTTCACTGATTGTAAGGAGGGGGAATTTCTAAAACGCGTGGGTACTTACACCGAGAAGTTTAATGAAACCATGGAGAGCTTTCCACCCCTCTGGCATATTCCCCTACTCCAAACACTTCTTTCCCCTGATTTTGAGGAGATAATAGAATACTAATTAACCCATCCCGCAATACTTGATGAAAATACGAAAGGGCTACCTTGGCGCTATAGCTTTGCGACGTATTACGAAGTCTCGATTCGATATTTTACGCAATGAAGAAATAATCGTAAATTACGATTTTTTCTTGAGGGAAATTAGCTACACCTTAGAGAAATAGCTCTCTGTTGTAAAACTTGTAACTAAGCTGTTTTAAATTCTGTCTTTTAGGTATTCATATACAAATTGCACTGAATTATTTTTTATGAATCGAACAACGAATGGCATGTGAATGGTTCCGTTTAATGTAACGCCTCTATAGCTGTAAAGATAATCCGTGAAATGATTTTCAATTCATTAAATTTGAGTATCATTAGGAATGGTTTGAAGCGTTATTAAGGCGTGCATCATTCGAAAGTGAACTAAGAAATTGATAACGAACGATTGACAGTGGCAAGAAATATGCATTGAAATTTTCGCTTTCGAAGCAAGACAAAGTATAACATTGAATAAGGACTTAATTATCGATAAAAATTGGAACACTACTCTAATGACTTTTCAAGTAGTTATAAATGTTAAAAATAATCTAATATATGGTAAAGATCATCCGCCAGGTGTTTACATAACAATCTGATTACCCACTCTTAATGTCTCCCTTCTTTTTTCGCGTTCCTAACGTAGTCATTGAATTCTACTCTCTTTTGATCCATTTACATTATCTAAAGAAGTGATTCCCAAAGTGGGCGCTACCGCCCCCTGGTGGGCGCTGCAGCGATCCAGGGGGGCGGTGATGGCCACAGGTGCATTTGGGGGGCGATGAATAACTGTAAGGGGTACTTGGTAAACTTGGTACTTGTAAACTTGGTTTTGCAAGAAATAGACTCTCTCAAGATGGTTTCTTGTCTTATATTTGGAGGCGTAACTAGTTCACAAAACTCTTCAAATTCTTTGGCCGATATTCGTAGCACCTTTCTGTAGATTTCTGGATCCTAGTCTTTATGTTCTTCTAAAAGCATTGAAGGATTTTTTTTACCCACAGACGACATATTCCTGCCAACTAGCCACTGGTACTGGCAGCTAGTGTATTCCTAGTGTGACCACAAAACCAGCTTTTTTGCTGTTCCTACCACCAGCTGATACTAAGTAGCTGCTGGTAAACAGCCTAGTGTGACACCGGCTTTACTAATAAAAACCACAGCTCCTTATCAGATACGGAAATGCAGCAAAATATTCTACTCTGCGCTGACTTACACAACGAGCGCCCGACATTTTCCATTCACTTACCATCCCATTTCGTGAAAATTACGATAGCTATCGTTATGAAACTTTACGAAAATAAAAACTCAAACATTATTTTTATTTTATTCACAGCATACACTTATGTAAAGCTGATATTTAAAAAAATTACAGCATGTCAACTTTTTCATGTTCAATCCAGTAAAATTTACGACAATCCAAAACAAATGTTTAATTATAACCGTTGAAATGTATAAATAAATTATCTTTAGACATTATCGTTGAGTAGAATAATACAGGAAGTCAGCCAAAAAAATTAATTTAATTCTGAGATATAGAACTTGTGATACAACGTGATATGGTAATTAGTATGGTATGGTAATGATGGTAATTCACGGTTCTTGAGACAGGATTTGATAATTGCATCAATAATCAGTCCGTACAGCGGGTGAAAATCCGTAAAAGCGTTCCGTATCTGAAAGTAACATTTCTGAAAACTCTGCCGGCCCGAAAATTTTAATAATATCATGTTTATTTATTTCATTAGTATTTATTTTAGTTTGTTTTTACAAAAATATTTCAAAAAATTACAAAAGAAATATTAATTAAAAATTCCTCCATAAAAATGTTATTTTTTCTACAGATAATAATGGATCAACAAAATAAAAAAAATAGACAATATAATATCGAATATTTGAAATATTGCTTTATTGAATCGCTTGTAAACAATACATTCTCAATGTGCCTGATTTGCCAGAAAGTTTTATCACACGAAGGTATGAAGCCTTCCAGACTACAAGAAGATTTGACTAAAATTCATTCTGATAAAAAACATAAGGATTTATCTTATTTTCGAACTTTAAAAGAAAAATTAGCAAACAACCGACATTGGCAAACTCTTTTCAACCGCAACCACACAAGACGGCGATGGCTTGCTTGCTTGTTACAATATTTCGTTAATGATTGCCAAATCGGGAAAACCTCATACAATTGGTGAATAACTAATTATACCGGCTATATGTGAAGTAATACGTACTGTGTTACTCAAGCCTCCACTTCTGAACCCATTCGGAGCGGAGGCCGACGATCGGCGGCCTAGCCGACGCACAGTGGGCTAGAATCGAAAAAACCTGGACAAGGGGCTAAAAATGTTTTTTTTGAGTGCGGTTATTGAAACTTGCCATAGTTATTGAAAAATGATTGAATTTTATGTTCCCGCTCGTCGTTTTTTAAAATTTTTAGGCGTCAAATAGATACAGGGCGTCAAACTTGAGAAATTTTCACGAAAACGGGAAGTTTCGGATTTTTCGGAAAAACGTTCAAGTTCGTTGATATATAGTTGCTTTTGAGAGAAGCTGTTGGAAAAAACAACACAGCAGTAATCTAGCATTACTCTTTGTCTTGTAATTCGCTGAATGTTTCATGCTCTAAGATGGTTCTTTGGTTATTTAAAGCAACAAAATGGCGGACACCTTTTACGGAGAAATTTCGAGATAAAGTAAGGAAATCAACTAGGTAAACAGCGATGGACTATCAAGTCTCTTATACCACGTCAATCTACAAGGCTTCTAGATATGAAATCTGAAGAGACTGTTTCATTTCACCTGCTACCCTGTGATTGCGGTGGACTTTTCCTGAGCGCTGCACAGTGGGCTAGAATCGAAAAAACCTGGACAAGGGGCTAAAAATGGTTTTTTTGAGTGCGGTTATTGAAACTTGGCATAGGTATTGAACATTAATCGAATTTTATGTTCCCGCTTGTCGTATTTTAAAATATTCAGGCATGAAATAGATACAGGGCGTCAAACTTGAGAAATGTTCACCAAAACGGGAAGTTTCGGATTTTTTGGAAAAACGTTCAAGTTCGTTTATATATAGTTGCTTTTGAGAGAAACTGTTGGAAAAAACAACACAGAATTAATCTAGCATTACTCTTTGTCTTGCAATTCGCTGAATGTTTCATGCTCTAAGATGATTTTTTGGTTATTTAAAGCAACAAAATGGCGGACACCTTTTTCGGACAAATTTCGAGATAAAGTAAGGAAATCAACTAGGTAAACAGCGATGGACTATCAAGTCTATTATACCACGTCAATCTACAAGGCTTCTAGGTATGGAATCTGAAGAGACTGTTTCATTTCACCTGCTACCCTGTGATTGCGGTGGACTTTTCCTAGGCGCTGCGCGGTCCGGCTGGGCGCCGTAGAATACCCAAATCCGGTTTCGGTGTCTTTTTGGTTATGTTGAGTCAAAAATTTGGCTTCTTTTATGTTAAATTCTGGCAAACCATATTAAAAGCTTATTTTAATACACTTTAAGATATGAATTTGAGACCATTACTTTAGATAATAAATGCGGAATTGAGAAATTTTGGCACATTAGGGAATTTGTTTGTTAGTTAGTTTAATACGTATAAAAACTCTTAAAATTGTAAATTTTAATTGTAATTAATGTATTTCATTACATTATTAAGTTCCTCCCACTCAGTCGTCAGAAGCTTCTTCATCTGAATCCTCGGATTCAAATAACTCACTCTCTCGGTCGTCGATGATGAGGAGATTTCTTAACTCTGTTGTTAGGATCCTTTTCTTCTTGGATTTCAATGTGCCTTACATGGTAAACCTGGCATCTGATTTTACCAGCAGCCTTTTTATTAAATCCTCATTAGTGGCTATTCTCGAGTGTTTCCTCGTGAATGTTTCCTGAAACCTCCTGATATCCTTGTTTCTTGCTTCCATGACTTCTTCTGATAGCTCTCCCAACGGAAGAATCGCATCTTTGTATATTTCTGTTCCGTGAATAATTACTTTATGTACTATTGGAGGCATATAGTACCATAGATACAAATTTACGTCGAGATAGGCAGTATCCCAGCAGTAGCTTGAAAAAATGGAGAATTTTTTCCATCTTCGCAAGTATCTTCGTCTCCTTCTTCCATTGAAGGAAAATTGGCTGCCTAAACATGTTGAGGATGGCCACGGATTTGACCATATTATTTCACCTTAATGTAATATAATAGCGAAAATTATTGAAATTACTAGATGAAAATTGTCTTTCTTTTAAGTTTAAGTTTTGAATAAAACGCTTAATTAGTGCTATTCACCTGTATTATCGTTGACTAAACGGAGAGGAACGAGAGATCTCACGAATAAGAACTCGTACGATTTTCCCTCCTGTTGCCATCCTTGCTTATACAGTGAATGGCCAGAGCTTCCATTGAAACCATATTTGCAGGTTAGAGAGCATTTGATTTTGCGCTTTGAGGCTTGTGCAGTTGATACTGAAGCTACAATTCTTGACGCTGTATGTGCTAGCAGAGATAGCAAATTCACTTCGCAAGTCTCTTCCGAAACGGAAATCCCTTCTGGATATGGAGCAAGGCAGTACCTAAGAGAATCATTCACATCAGAGTTTAATCTTTCAAGTTCAACTTGCGAATCAAAAAATTCAGCAGATGATTCTTTCGATCCAATATTGATTTGGTTTCCTTCACTTTTATAATTACTTGATGAATCACCAATCGAGTAATTTCGGAAAAATGCATTTCACAAAAGACAATCCTATGTTTTAATAAACGTCAAGTAAAAGACTATTTAAAAAACGGAAATAAATAAGGATCTGTTGTTAAATTCTCCATGTTGAATGATGAAAAGTAGTACCCAATTCACTACTTAGATACGCAATTTTCGGCATAAAAACATTTAAGATTCCTATCACTCTTGGTAAAAAAATATCAAATTTTCTAAAAATCTTATTTAGACGCCATTTATCCATATTTTTCTTATTTTAATAAATTACTCATACTTTATGTGATGGATCAGCTAGAGATTTCCAAATAACAGCCCCAGGGCAAACGGTTCGTCGTTGTATCTCGTGGATTCTCTTGAAGCCAATACACTGTGGCAATATATCCGAAAACCAAAAGCACAAGAAACTAACTTTTCGCCTTCAAAGAAAGACTAAAACTGAAACTTCCAAAATATTTTCTCTTTCCTAACAACTCCGAAGGCACGTGCCCAATAGCCCTAGCAAAAGAGTGGATGCGTACGGATGTTGGCATTGCACTAGAGTGCCGTAAACCGTACTTAACTCAGGGCCCATAAAATAAGGGCCGGCTAAAATTGGCAGATGAGAAGATTTCTCAATTCTGTTAACAGTATTTTCAACCAGCATAGAAAATATAAAATTCGCCAGAGTAATATTTACTGGTAAAAATATAATATAGACCAATGTCACTAATGTGCCAAAATTTCTCAATTCCGCATTTATTATCCAAAGTAATGGTCTCAAATTCATATCTTAAAGTGTATTAAAATAAGCTTTTAATATGGTTTGCCAGAATTTAACATAAAAGAAGCCAAATTTTTGACTCAACATAACCAAAAAGACACCGAAACCGGATTTGGGTATTCTACGGCGCCCAGCCGGACCGCGCAGCGCCTAGGAAAAGTCCACCGCAATCACAGGGTAGCAGGTGAAATGAAACAGTCTCTTCAGATTCCATACCTAGAAGCCTTGTAGATTGACGTGGTATAATAGACTTGATAGTCCATCGCTGTTTACCTAGTTGATTTCCTTACTTTATCTCGAAATTTGTCCGAAAAAGGTGTCCGCCATTTTGTTGCTTTAAATATCCAAAAAATCATCTTAGAGCATGAAACATTCAGCGAATTGCAAGACAAAGAGTAATGCTAGATTAATTCTGTGTTGTTTTTTCCAACAGTTTCTCTCAAAAGCAACTATATATAAACGAACTTGAACGTTTTTCCAAAAAATCCGAAACTTCCCGTTTTGGTGAACATTTCTCAAGTTTGACGCCCTGTATCTATTTGATGCCTGAATATTTTAAAATACGACGAGCGGGAACATAAAATTCGATTAATTTTCAATAAATATGCCAAGTTTCAATAACCGCACTCAAAAAAACCATTTTTAGCCCCTTGTCCAGGTTTTTTCGATTCTAGCCCACTGTGCGCTGTGTGGTCCGGCTGGGCGCCGTAGAATACCCAAATCCGGTTTCGGTGTCTTTTTGGTTATGTTGAGTCGAAAATTTTGCTTCTTTTATGTTTAATTCTGGCAAACCATATTAAAAACTTATTTTAATACACTTTAAGATATGAGTTTGAGACTATGAATTTACATAGTAAATGCGGAATTGAGAAATTTTGGCACATTAGGGAAATTGTTTGTTAGTTTGTTTAATACGTATAAAAACTCTTAAAATTGTTAATATTCCTGTGAATTTTACACATATTACCTTAATTGTCGGAATGGCTGCTTACATCTCAATTATTTATTGTAATTAACGTATTTCATTCCCTTATTAAGTTCCTCCCACTCAGTCGTCAGAATATTCTTCATCTGAATCCTCGGATTCAAATAACTCACTCTCTCGGTCGTCGATGATGAGATTTCTTAACTCTATTGTTAGGATCCTTTTCTTCTTGGATTTCAATGTGCCTTACATGGTAAACCTGGCATTTGATGTAACCAGCAGCCTTTTTATTAAATCCTCATTAGTGGCTATTCTCGAGTGTTTCCTCGTGAATCTTACCCGAAACCTCCTGATATCTTTGTTTCTAGCTTCCATGGCTTCTTCTCATAGCTCTCCCATCGGAAGAATCGCATCTTTTTATATTCCTGTTCCGTGAATAAGTACTCTATGTTCTGTTGGATGCATATAGTACCAATGATACAAATTTACGTAGAGACTGGCAGTATCCCAGCAGTAGCTTGAAAAAATGAAGTTTGAGTAAAATGCTGAATTAGTGCTATTCACCTGTATTATCGTTGACTAAACGGAGAGGAACGAGAGATCTCACGAATAAGAACTCGTAAAATTTTTCCTCTTGTTGCCATCCTTGCTTATACAGTGAATGGCCAGAGCTTCCAAAGAAACCATATTTGCTGGTTAGAGAGCATTTGATTTTACGCTTTGAGGCTTGTACTGTTGATACTGAAGCTACAATTCTTGACGCTGTATGTGCTAGCAGAGATTGTAAATTCACTTCGCAAGTCTCTTTCGAAACGGAAATCCCTTCTGGATATGGAGCAAGGCAGTACCTAAGAGAATCATTCACATCAGAGTTTAATCTTTCAAGTTCAACTTGCGAATCAAAAAATTCAGCAGATGATTCTTTCTATCCAATATTGATTCGGTTTCCTTCACTTTTATAATTACTTGATGAATCACCAATCAAGTAATTTCGAAAAAATGCATTTCACATAAGACAATCCTATGTTTTAATAAACATCAAGTAAAAGACTATTTAAAAAACGGAAATAAATAAGGATCTGTTGCTAAATTCTCCATACTGAATGATGAAAAGTACCCAATTCACTACTTAGATTCGCAATTTTTGGTATAAAAACATTTAAGATTCCCATCATTCATGGTAAAAAAATAACAACAAACGGATCGTCGTTGTATCTCGTGAATTCTCTTGAAGCCAAAATACTGTGGCATGATATCCGAAAACCAAAAGCACAAGAAAATAACTTTTTGCCTTCAAAGAAAGATTAAAACAGAAACTTCCAAAATATTTTCTCTTTCCTAACAACTCCGAAGGCACGTGCCCAATAGCCCTAGCAAAGGGGCGGATGCGTACGGATGATGGCATTGCACTAGAGTGCCGTAATCCGTACTTAACTCAGGGCCCATAAAATAAGGGTCGCCTAAATTGCCAGATGAGAAGATTGCTCAATTCTGTTAACAGTATTTTTGACCAGGATAGAAAATATAAAGTTCGCCAGATTTATTTTTACTGGTAAAAATATAATATAGACCAGTGTCTCTAATGTGCCAAAATTTCTCAATTCCGCATTTACTATGTAAATTAATAGTCTCAAACTCATATCTTAAAGTGTATTAAAATAAGTTTTTAATATGGTTTACCAGAATTAAACATAAAAGAAGCAAAATTTTCGACTCAACATAACCAAAAAGACACCGAAACCGGATTTGGGTATTCTACGGCGCCCAGCCGGACCGCACAGCGCTCAGGAAAAGTCCACCGCAATCACAGGGTAGCAGTTGAAATGAAACAGTCTCTTCAGATTTCATATCTAGAAGCCTTGTAGATTGACGTGGTATAAGAGACTTGATAGTCCATCGCTGTTTACCTAGTTGATTTCCTTACTTTATCTCGAAATTTCTCCGTAAAAGGTGTCCGCCATTTTGTTGCTTTAAATAACCAAAGAACCATCTTAGAGCATGAAACATTCAGCGAATTACAAGACAAAGAGTAATGCTAGATTACTGCTGTGTTGTTTTTTCCAACAGCTTCTCTCAAAAGCAACTATATATCAACGAACTTGAACGTTTTTCCGAAAAATCCGAAACTTCCCGTTTTCGTGAAAATTTCTCAAGTTTGACGCCCTGTATCTATTTGACGCCTAAAAATTTTAAAAAACGACGAGCGGGAACATAAAATTCAATCATTTTTCAATAACTATGGCAAGTTTCAATAACCGCACTCAAAAAAACCATTTTTAGCCCCTTGTCCAGGTTTTTTCGATTCTAGCCCACTGTGCGACGGTGCCCAGGAGCGGAGGCCGCCGCCTATCCTTTAGTTAGATGACTCACACCATATGATTAAATTCCCATGAGAAAAATTCTAGATTTCTTCCTTCCTCGAAAATATACAAGGGAATATTCTAGAAGTAATTCGCAACTTGCACCCTAAAAACGGAGATTAAGTTTACGTTTGAGAGACAAACAGATTGATAAAACGCTCAGTTAGATCTTTTGCATGTGACTGCTTCAAGGGTTTGAATGCATAGCTAGGCTCGTGAGTAGTGCTTTTAAGAAATTCATAGTGAACAGTTTGAGGGAGAGTTTAGTTTGGATTTCATAAGGTAGAGATGGACACCCGGAAATTCTTTTCAAGGTCCGCTAATAGCTCGAGGCCGCTATCGAAAAAAAACTTAAGTTAATGGCTATGTGGTTTTTGTAAAAAAACCATTATTAGATGGATAAATTAGTATTGTCTTATCTTAGGATTGTTATCGGAGGACATATCTCAAGATGAGTGTTCCGAAAATTACAAAGTTACTTGTTCCTTTATTAGGCATTCTGGATGATGAAAAGTCTGTACAGTAGGCTCTCTATTACTCTGGCTGATAGAAAATATACTGATCCTTATTTTATGATTGCCTGGTAATTTGTTGTATATTTAAGAAAATAATTCGATAACCTAGTTTCCGTAGAAATTTTAAAAAGCTTTGGAGCAATAGGATATATCAGTAAAAATTAATTTGCCATGATGTTATTAATAATATACTATTTTGGAAGCAAATCAGTCAGCTGAAAGTTATTGTGCGCGTAAGTTACGCACATATTTATCGGAACTATGACTTGATGACCTGAAATAAATTTGATTAACTATTAAAACTGAAAATTAGGTAAGGTTATTTTGCACGGAATGGCGTGCAGCCAGTTTAAATCCCAAGGAAGAATAGACTTGAAGAAAGGCCGACGGTACCGGGAATCGAACCCAGGTCTCCCGATTGCCGGTCAGGTGCTCTGTCCATTGAGCTATCCCGCCGGAACATTCACTCAAGCTATTCGGGAGACTTCATATAACATATAATTTATATATATTATATAAATATATATAATTTTAAGGCATTTTGAGCGTCGGCACCCGTCTCCCCGCGGCGGCGCGCCGTGACCGCCATTTCAAAGTTCAATTCCTCGTGAAAGAAGCTCGGAAATTTGTGCATCATCTCGTACCCTCGAAATTTAAGGTACGAGATACTACGTGCTGGTCGCTGCAAAGGGATCATCCATTCACAACGACGGCCCTATCGACCTTATTCTACACGTCTGATTACGACGCGACTTCCGCTGGCTCTTAGGTGCAGCTCGATATATTTGTATGTAACGATATTATTACCCCCGAATGTTTAAATTTGCTCTGCACTAACTTACAAGAAAGTAATTTCTTTCCGAGTATCACACTTGCACCATCGGTGGCGGAGCCCACGCAAAGCGCGCGGTATTCTCGATTGTGGCATGCTTTAACGAGTGGAAATCCATAGCAGAGGATGTTTGAGATGAGGATGAGGACTTTTTTCCACACATTTAAATGTGTGGAAAAAAGTTTTTGTAAATCTTTATTCTTAACATCCTCCACGAGATATTCTGTAAGCATGCGATATAAATTCCGATGGCATCAGTTATTGGGAAGATTAAGTTGATATTTATTTCTCATTTTGGTTTTAAATAGCATGAACTTAAATTTATATTTTAAATAATTTGGGGACCTTAATCCTTCTTTTTGTTTCTTTAAGTTCTAGAGGTGTGAAACCACATAGATCTTAACAGGGGATCATCGATGTTCGATAGAACAAGGTTAAATTTTTCGATCATATTCGCTACCAGGTTGGAGACAGAGGTTAAGTTGTGATAGGATTTGATTTCTTTTATGGATTCAGGAGGTTGGTAGTGGTCACTGATGTAATTGCATTATTGTAAAACTTTTTGACTTAATAAAGGTTTTCCTTGGTGGTTTGGAAATTAACCATTAGGCGTAGTTTAAAAATGGGAGAGAATAAGCATCGATAAGAATGAGTTGTGATTTGGTGGAGAGTACTCTTTCCTGGAGCAGAGGAGTTAACCCGGTAACGCCTGGAAAAAAATTCTCTTCGAATTTAATTATAATCAAGTATGTTAATAAATATTACTATCTAAGTCAATTTGTCCAATCCTTTTTCTTTTAACATAATTAGTTACGGAGATATAGCCTGGTACCATATGGTACCGCTAGGCGCTTGGGGGTATAAAATTGAAGGTTTAAGGAATTTTCGGAAATTTACAGCTAGCTGAACAAATTATTTATTATTTTGTATTTTTCCGCTCATTTTTACATTTTTAACATGAAATATCATAAAAATTATAAGAATATGTTTAAACAAATTATTGCCCTAAGATTGAAAAAATTATTAAAATTTTACAGAAATCCTCAAAGTCAAAAATAGTGAAAGTAAATAAATAGTTGCCATTGTGGCTTCACTGTATTACTGCAGAATGTGGAATTTTGTGAAACACCCAATGCATTGCCCTACATAACATTTTCCGTATTCCGTTCGTGTTCTGCTTGTACAATTTTCATGGGCACACCTTTGCCTCTGGGTGGTGAATTGCACGAGGTGGTTGTACCCATCGTACTTTATTTCATCAGAAACACTGGAAAGAAAACCCGCTGTTAGTAAACATATGCTGTCTGTTGTATGTCAAAATATTATCTCATGATGAGTTTACATACATCATTCCAGTTTCACTGCTTATGGACGGAGGTAACTGTCCTACAGATTTCGGCGTATTCTTGAATCTCTCCAGGTAAGTCTGCACAACTGCCCGTCGGAACTCTAACTGGATTGTACTTTTCCCTGTTTTCCTCGTCAACAACCATGCATTGTGCATCACGGCATCAAGCATCCACGTAAAAATGGGCCACCACCATTTCTTTCCTCTGACACCCACACGATAAAGAGAAATATTCCAGTCCATTCGATCTGTGCCCCCCATAAATTTATTGTATTTCCCTAAAACATCGCGGGCCGTGGCACAAGGAGTCTTTTTTTCTCACTTTTGGAGAATCTCCCAACCCCAGATATTGGATTAATTCCGTGACATCAGGACATTACCGAAATGACAGAATTGTCCACCCACTTCACCACGAGAATGTTGTCTTTCACGGATCTTTTGGCCTCAAAAGATCCTCGCTTTAACATGCATATTCCTTAGAGGACTTCAGATAATATTCTTTAGGTATTTTCCCTCACTGTTCCTGTTGCACCATAATTCCTTCCGCGAAGATATTTCACTAAGTCGTAGCTCGTGAAATAATTAGCAATATAGAATCGGAAAGGTAGCTCTTTCTGTTTCAGTTCATCTATCATTCCAACTAAAGGTGCTGCGGCCTTTCCAAATTCTTTCTCGTAGCTTTCCACTTTCCTGGGACTATTTCCCTAATAAATATCAAAATGTAGAAGGTATCCATCTGGGGTATTGAGGCACCAAACCTTATAACCAAATCTTATGGGCTTCCCTCGAATGAATTGTTTGCATCCATGCCTCCCAAAATATGAAACCATGGACTCATCGAAACTTAAGCACTACTCTTCTTTGAAATATTCATTATTTTTTTCTTTAACATATTCATAAGAGGGCGGAATTTTCACCTTCTATCGGAGGTATCAACAGCAGTACTGTCACAGCAATGAATAAATCGGTTAATTTGCAAAAATCTATCTCGCCTCAATAACTTATAAACGTAAGCGTAAGCTGCATCCCAATAATGCCTTTTACTAGGAACCGTATTGTACCCACTGAGGAAGAGAATTGGAACAAACAATTTTATTTCCTCAGCTGCTACATTCGGATTTCCACAATTGCAGAACAGGGCGTACTTATTCGATTCCATCACCAGATGTGAAACGACTTCTTCGTCAAAATAAAACGCTCAGAGGCCTGGGTGGGGGACACTTCACTAAAGGAGGAGTAATCAGGATTAGGAAAAATCGCGTCATGGAAGGTGATGTCTTCATCATCCCAAAGGATCACCTGTTCGCGTGTGTGAGGTCTCTTACGTAGTTCAGCTATCCAAACGCTCCTTGGAAGTAAAACTTAGAATAAGGAGTAAAAGGCGCAAATATTGCTCGGTTGTTCGCGATGGAGAAACGGAAGGCCAAAACAATACAAAATCTTTCCGAATTGTCTCAGGTCGCGTGTTCCTCGCTTTTTGTCAGCCATCTTCGGAGTTTACGGTGGTATTCCCTTCCCCCACTCCTCATCTATTAGCTTCTTTCGCTCCTTTAGAGAAATGGTTCATTTTTACAACCGGACCCAACATCTGTCTCTTCCTAATCCGGTCAAGGGTGTACGTCAAGAGCCCGAAAAGGGTAAATCCATACCTCCGAAATCAGCCTAAATCATCAAAAACGACTGAACTAGATATATTTTTGGGGTGCACATAAATAAAATGCAACTATATTCAAATATTTATTTACAATAACATCGCAAGTGCAAAAGAAATCCGATAGAGATGTCGTAAAATTTCCGCTTCCCGCATAAAAGTATAACGGGAACCGCCTAGCGGTACCATATGGTACCAGCAAAATGTAACTCATTGTAACTTACTTATAAGTAAACTAGTAACCTAAAATTCTAATTACATCTATAGCTTGATGTATTGACATTTGATACCACTTGAAAAGATCTCATAGAAAGCCACGAAACTGGAAATATTAAAAAAAATCGGAAGGTCTGCACGAAAAAAGCGTGTTTTTTGGGATTCATGAAAATTCACCTTTTTCAAACATCGGTATTGGCGTAAAATAAGGACAAACAAAAGCAATTTTTTTGTAATCGTGAGCCTCAAAGTATGCAAATAGATGTAAAACTGAAAAAAATCTAGCAAAATATTCGGAGGTATCAGAAAATGCAATCTTCTTAATACCCTACCGTGTGGTACCAAAAGGTACCGCTAGGCGTTACCGGGTTAATTTAACTATACGGGGCTGTGCCTTTTTCAGTGAGTAATTGATATGGTTTGTCCCAGTGGTGTAGTGGAGCGGGAAAGGGGTACTGGTTGGTTTTCTGGTTTTCTGGTTGGTTTTCTGGTTCTGAAAACTGGTTTTCCACAATAAAAAAGGAGCCAGTTTATTGCTGAATATCGTTTTGGTATAAAACCTCTAATTCATTAACAGCCGTGTTCCAACATTTCTTACAAGATTTGTGGTGATAAAGTTATTGATTAACTTATTATCGTGTCATCCATGCGCATACGATCGATCGAGCTAACTAAGTGGAGCCCCCAATTTGCTAATCATTGTATATTTGCATCGAACGAGTCGAACGATTTGTCGAGTTTTAGTATCGGTATTTTATTATCATCCATTTTTGAAAATCGTCGACTAATTCCACTTAAACGGATGCAGTTCTGTGAGACTTCCAGAATTGTGAAGGATCGAAATTTTGGGAAAGTATGAGTTATTTGGTGATGATTAAGTTCAGCCATTTGTCGTTTTTGTCGGCGTTCCTCTTCTCATTCCCCAGTATTCCGAGAAAACAAGACAGGACACCTCACTTTTTGAGAAGTGCTCTCGAATAAGAATGAAGAGGAACGCCGACAAAAGCGACTATTGGAGACCTCTAATTCATTAGCAGCCGTGTCCCAACTTTCTTTGCAAGCCCTTAGTGTGGGAAGGAAACTTATAAGAGGATAATCGGTTTCATTGGATACGGAAATTCCCTGTATGCGTTGGATTTTACTTGGGTTTCCATATGCAATGGTTACTGGTGCCAATCGACAGGTTAACTGACGTATGGAAACAAGCAAAATCAACTGTCGCCAGTAATCGTTGTGCTAGTGAAAATAGGAGAGAGTTCAGGCGCTAGTTGACATACCCCACTCTGTTTTCTCCCGCATCTTTTAACTTTCCCTTATTAATCAATCGATCATTGTTCATACGATCAAGTGCTGAAGCCGTCACTTGATGAAACTCTATCTCAAGAATGGAAACAGAAAAATTAAGCATAGATTGTCTTAGAAAACGCTTTATTGAAGCAACTAGTTTCGACTCATCAGGTAATAAAATCGGAGAGAATACAAAAAATAATTTACGCTTGTAATAAATATTGGTCCTTATACGCGCAAAGAATCTCAGTTGATGCCATGTGGCGAAATAGCCGTTTATAGCAATTTATCTGAAAATGAGATAATGCGTATGGAAGAACGAAGAAGTGAAATGAACGCGCAATGCGAATCTCCATTCCAACGAATTCGCCCGAGCGCCCCAAGACCCCTCTTACCCTCCCCGACCTTCCAGCGCAACCCTCTCCCTCACCAGTTACAGTATGTATAGCCTGCGAAATAACCGCGCCTTCCATTCTGCAACTCAACGTGTTGATCGACGAGATGTCGAGCGGAGACCTTTCGAGAGCGAAGACCTGACGCCGAATTACTTGATCCTCATCGATGACGACCTTTCATTGCCTCACTACTTCAGAAGAGGTTTCTTACGCAGTTTCACCTTCTGGTGTTGACGCGGAAGATTGCCCTCCTGCTTTCGACTGTTTTTCGGGAGAATGAGTTTGAGGCAGTTACAACGAGAGAAATATCCAACACTTCGCGGAGGACACCAGTCACCGGAGGAATTTGGTCATCTCAGTCCAGTAACAAAATCCACGCAGTTTTCCTGCAGTTCGAAATATCTGGACCATTCGACTCATGATGGAGAGTTAAGTTGCGGAGATGACCGATCGAACTCT
Source organism: Sympetrum striolatum (assembly GCA_947579665.1). Classification (NCBI taxonomy): domain Eukaryota; kingdom Metazoa; phylum Arthropoda; class Insecta; order Odonata; family Libellulidae; genus Sympetrum; species Sympetrum striolatum. The sequence goes on from OX388350.1 coordinate 90,721,199, forward strand.
TTCCTGAAAGTCCACGTTTTGAGCACTGAAGATCACCGGCCAAATTCCCTGGGTTCCAAGAACATTTTCGACTAAATCGACGACGAAAAAACAATTCTCCTACGGACCGAAGCATCTCCTGCTCATCAGAATCTCCAGCCTCCAGTTAAGAAGATCGAGAAGAAAGTGAGTGGTTGTAGTGTTGTGAGCTATGGTCATTTTAGTGCATAGTAGTGAAAATAGTAAAGTGACTTCAAGAGGAGGGTCAGTACGCCGATGGAACGCAGAGCACGGCCACCGCTGGAGGATTCCCGCTGCTTAAGGTAAGGATCGTCGTCTTTCAGATGAAAGGGTGGTAGGTTCTTTAGAAAAGGGCCCGACAAAGGGCGTTAGCGAACAGGTCTCCATTAGAGTTTGGGGGGAATGGGAAACTTGGTTAAGTAGGGCCCACTTGATGGGCGATAATGAAATTTGAATTGCATTGTTTGGGGGGAGTGGGAAATTGAAGTGGCAGGTATTACACACACTCATGACGGACAGGCTTTTTAGCCGTTAAAGAATAAATTTACTTAGTCTTCTAAAAGTCTCTCTCTCTTATCTTTTCCGTGGCAATGGTTTTCATGCTGTTGTCACACAATGGTTCTTATAGGGCTGGTTAAATGCAATTGTAGCGTGCATCCCCCGAAATGTTTAACAGTTGCAGTTTTCTGGCGAACCTCTCCATTAAAAAAAGAGGAAATTAGCTGGGCACGATACGTCTTGGCGTAGCTTGGAAACTCGTGCAAAATCTTCATTTTGTAATCTTTTTAGAATTATTTAAAATTGATCAGATTATTTTTAAAAAAACCTGGAAAATTGAATGATTGACACGTAATTATCCTACAATGTGATTTCTAATAATATTTCTTAATGTTCTTATTTCTAGAAGCTGAGAACTTTGTCAACGAGCTACAGGAAATTAAACTGCCTGGAGAGCTTTTTTCCGGAAAAACGTCCGGGTAAGTAAATTCTACTTTTTTTGAAGTTTGTTTAAAATCTATCGCAAGCTTACATTTTGAAGCTATTTTATAATTGAATTCGACTAGAGTAATGTTATTGGAATTAATTTTCAGTAGTCCTTAAGGTTATCTCATTAAAGCCTTCTTCACTTTGCTTTCTTAACTTTTATTAGAAAAATTATCTTCAGAACGGCGATTGCTATCAAGAACTTAAAATATTTTGTAATCTAATTATCAAGAAAAAAATCCATACTCAATATACTTTGTTAACGGTAAATTAAGTTTCAAACTTTACCTTTGTTATTCCTTAAAACTCTCTTGATGGGATAAAAACAGCATTTTGAGATTATTTTTATTCCAAATTTTCTTTGTTGATGTTATCAGAATTTGGATAGGTTTTATACCGAGCCAATAACTGGGTAAACAGTAACCAAATATGTGGCTGCCAGTGAAAAATTCTTTCTTTTAAGATTCCTGGGAATTGAAAGCTATCCAATTGAATTGACATTTTCGAAATTGTATGGTAACGAGATGTAATAAAGGCTTTCTCTTCTTCCAGAAATTCCAGCTTGGTGTGCCCTTCAGTGGAATCCCAAGATTTTATGAAACGCTTATATATTCATTGTATTTTTTTCCTGTTATTAATAATAAAAGTTTCTATATTAATTATCTTTAAATAATTCATTACGGAAATGGAGCTCCCAATATTTCTGTAACTAAACTTTGACTATATTTCTTGCTCTTGGTGTTTCCTTGAAAATCACTGCTATTGAGAATCGATCCAATATATTGCAACCGTTCTTTGGCGGAAGAACGCGGAACTTGAGGGTTGATCGCGTGGGGCACGAGAGAGTGAGGTAGTGGGTGAGAGTAAGGGTAGCATCGTTAAGGGGGTGTTCTCATGTAATATGAAAATGTCGAAAAAATCGAAGTTTTATTTAATTTTTTTCAAGTTTAGGTATCTAAAAATAAGATACCGAAAGGATTTTTCCGGATTCGAAACCTAAACAAAGTTTTGTGGCGCTCTCGCGGCGTGCCGAGCTCGCACATGGCGCGCCAAAAATCATTTGTATTTCAGCTATTTATACCTGAATTATTTCCGATATCCGAGGAAGGAAAAATAGGGCTAGGATTTAAGAAAAAAATTCAGTGACTAACACACTCTTACGGTTTCGTTTAGATGTAGTTAGTTTCGTTTGCGTCCACTCGTATCGAAATATTCTTCTCCTTATTCTTTTGGATTCGCGAGTAATTTGCCTGTTCAACCATGGATAGGAAGGGTTCCCGAAGCAAAAGAACCTTTGCTTATCGAACAAAAAATAAAAGTTTGCAAAGGAACGTCGGCAAGCCCGAGAAATCTACAGAGTACGCCAGCACGTCGTCACGTAAAATTGGGAGCGCAAGTGCCGCTGTCTTCGTCGTCAACGAACGTCTAAGCTACAAATTCATCGATTTTTTTCTGTCTTCTCGACACATGCTACACTTTTAGTTTGCAAGGACTGCCTTGGGGAAGTAGTATTTGAGCGGAAAAGTGAACGTGGCTTGGGCTTTACAGTGTGCATGAAATGCAAGAAGTGTGGTAGTGATGTTTTGATAAATTCGTGCCCGCTGATAAGAAATGCCTACGAAATCAACCGTCGTATTGTGCTTAATATGCATCTTCTGGGAATTGATTTTCAAGGACTGAATTTGTTTTGTGGCCTAATACGGGACGAGAGTCGGATCATCCGTTCGGAGGGGCGCATGAACGATCTCGTTAAAAGGGCCAGGATCTATCGGAGAGAAAGCGATTCTGCTAAAAACGAGTTCGCAGAGGTCGAGGAAGGTGTGTTGTACGGCTCAGGAATCGCCGATTGATTGTAAGTGACGCAATCCCGAAAAAAAGTTAACTTGAAACTTTGAACACGTTTTTCTCAAAACCACGTTTTTCAAACTGGTTCGCACGATTTCTAGAAAACTAATGCACGGATTTTTCTATTTAAATGCGTGGTAATGTTTTTTCTATCGTTTGACGGCGATATATCTCCCTATTATTAATAAAAAATGTTTGACGAATTTTTTTTAGATGAAAAAAAGGAAGAAAAATGACTTTTTCTTCCAAATCCCGCCATTTTGAAAATTTTTATCGTAATAAAAAAAGTCCCTATTAAACGATAATCACAACGTTTTTAATTGATAAAAAAAATTTAGTGCTCGTTTCAGACCAACCGTATTTGCGCTATCGTGCGAACCATCGACCAACTTTTTTTGGAAGGACTAACTTTGCAAGGATGCAGTTGCCAAACAACGAATGTTTTTTCCCCAAATATACCTTTTTTTGAAGTTCAAAGATCAATAAAACTTCAGAAATAACCGCATCGAAATATATTTCATGCTTTCCTCACAGTAAAATTCCGAAAAACGCTTTGAAAAACGGCCGTTACGTGAGAACTCCCCCTTAAAGCGTGAGGGCGGCGGCTCGAAGCAATCTTGTGGATATAATTTTCTTATCCTAAAAAGCATGATGAAATACTGATGGTATCATTTTGGAAATTCAAAACAGCGCAGGTACAATACTTTTTGATGTTTCTACTGAAACTCTTGATTTGATACAAAGGGAACATAGGTGGATAAGTGTTGTTTTTCATAATATTATTCGCAGCCCGAAAATGTATAAAAAAGAATGTAAAGAAATAGAATAATTCATGCATTACATTTAAATATTAACTGCATTCAGAAGAGAACAACAAGAATTCCTATTACGGAAAGCAGCATTGTGCCCATATTTGAAGTTCGTAAGAATAGAAAAATTCAATATTAGGATGTCCACGGAAAATAAAAAAAACGCCAGGGGTCCATGAGAAAAAAAGGTTTGGGAAACTATGAATTAGACTAATATAAATTATATAAAATTTCCACCATAGAGATAATATAAGTAAAATAAATTGGAGCGACTGGAATTCCATTGCCTTAGGATGTCACTTACCTTCACGTTAACCATAAAAACCTACCTAGTTATTATTATTAAATTGTTTCGATCGAATTAAAAATTACACTCGTCTTACTTTCAACGAATACAAATTCTCGACTATTTTGTATGTTTGGATTAAAGTTGAGGATTTATAGTCCTTTGGGAGGCATACATTTGTGTAGCAACCTGTGATCTTAGGTTTAAAGATGCGCTTTACTGCGCAGCTAGTATTTACAACGCTCAATTATTCTGATTCTGAAGTTTAGTGCGCTTTTCCCTCTCAAATGCTTTTTTTTAAAACATTGTTTTATATATCGTTGAAATGCTTAAGAAAGAGACTAATTATTAATTTAAATGTTGTTTGAAGAAGTTAAGGTTAGATTGTAAGTCTGCGTTTGCTTAAGGAAAAACAGGAGTAATATATTACGTGAAGTAATTGTATGAGAAATTATTGTGAATTGTGTGTGCCTATCATAGCTTGGGTAAAGTTTTGGAAGAGGACCGTCAGGGAGAAATTCTATATCTCCCTTATACGTTAATATTATGATAAAAAATTAAACGCACATTAAAGATAAAGAATAGCGGTATAATTATATGTTTATAAACAATTTCTAGTACGTATGGTTTAGGAGATATTTACATCCAAATATGACCGTTTTTGGTCGTTTTTCGTCTGCTAGGACGCCATCTTTGATGTTTCCTCGGGTCTCCGCTAGGGCGATTGTGACTTATTTCAACTCTAATGAACTCCTAGGGAAAAAAATTCCTTTTTCGGCAAAATTCGCTTTGTGTTATAAAAAAGATAGTCACCCTCTCGTTCGGTTTGCAAGCTCATTCCAAGGTTTCCAAGGTCTTTCAAGGTACTAATTAATTCATATCAACATCACTTAATTTACTTATTTATCAATTCAGAATTATGATGAAAAAGTGTTTCATCGCGGATGGGTTGAGTTGGGTGTTCCAGGCTCCCTTTATTATATGATTTTCATTAAAACAAAGTCATAATTTTTCTTAAAATACCTTGGAAACCTAATGAGCTTGCAAACCAACTATAGCTTGCAAACCGAACGAGAGGGTGACTATCTTTTTTATAACACAAAGCGAATTTTGCCGAAAAAAACAATTTTTTCCATTTAAATTCGTTCGTCGTAAAATACATCCGGAATCATCGAGAAATGTGTGAGTTTGACGTTCGTGCGATGTTTATGCGATTTGAAATGCGTTACGTATTCGCTGTTTCGGAGATGTGAAACTGGGCGTGTGCTGCGACATCTAGCGTCAGAACGCCATAACTAACGGTTTAAGAATGGTCTCCGGAGGCCATTTCTGCACCTCCGTCACTGAAAGTTACTTATCGCGGTAAATATAGCACGTAGCCGTATGTTATATATATTTACATAAAGCGCAATATTGAACACATGTGCCAGTGAAGTTTCATCGAAAAAGGGTCAATTTTAGTACAAAAAAAATAATAAAACGCTGACGGTCCTCTTCCAAAACTTTACCATAGCTTGAAATAAGTTCCCTACATATTTTCAGAGTGCTGTTACCTCGGGCTTTTAATAAACACGAGAGTTTTTGTCTTATTCAACCCTTAAATTGCTGCTCTCGTAATCATAAAGAGTTCTTTTCCGATGTTTTTAAAGAAATTTGTTGAGTGTGCAATTGAGGAACGCTGTTGAAATTGATTTTGATTCATCAAATATTGTTAAGCTTCCTCCCAATATGCTACTAATAGAAAGTGTATCATTTACAATCTTGGTCGTTCATGGTTTTTGTTTTTCTCTTTCTTTCTTAATTTTGTTACTCCTTTTCATTCAAGATCACCTCCAATTGTATAACTGTGAGAACCAGTTTATGATTTATCATTTCCATTTCTGTGTTTGGCAGCGTTCGGTGGAACAGCCGTCATCCCTTGCAGATGACTGTTAGTGGACCTTTAACATTGTGAGGACGATTTATAAGGAATGTATCTAAATTTAAATAAGAGTAAACAACATGTGCAACTTTAAATTCATATAAGATATGAAACATTTTTTTCGGAATATATCAAATGATTGGATTAGGAGACTAGAAAATGTAAACTACAAGATTTTTAAATGATAATTGGAGAGAGAAGATTTGAAATTTATCCTTCGAATTAGGGTTAAACATTTCAATCCAAATTATGCTATATTTGTATCTAGACTACAGTTAGACCTGTTCATAGATCAGTTTTGGTTACTTATCTTACTGTCAGCAACACGATTTTCATAATGATAACAATTTATTACTGCCTTAGAACATAAACGTGTGTAGGAATTAGCAAAATTGTCAATAAAGGATATGGGAGTATAGGCATTGAAGATTACAACCCAATAATACAGTTTATGATAAATATTAACAGTATACTAAAAGTATAACAAAAGAACTCATGGGGACGTATGAATTACTTCTTTAAATTATGGAGCATATTATATTATGATGCCTGGTATAACTAATAAATATGTTAAATCTTTTATAGACTATATTTATGTGATTCCTATTTTCTGCTTGTGTGATACACCACATATGATTTTAATTGTTTGTTACTGTAATGAAAAAGGTTTACTGGAATAGCTCTCATTACTAAAGAGGATGGTAGTATAGGATAGGCAATAAAGTATTTTTGCATAATAGAGATTTTTCAAGATTCCAGTATTCAGTAGGAGAATGAATGCGTGACATTAAAATGCCTGTGAAGACTTTCTTCGTCGTAGCATCTATTTGGAGAGTTCAGTGTAAATTTTCAGAGAATTTGATGCCAAGAAAAGTAACAGAAAGACAGCATAACATACTGAAATCATTTATTTGTATAAGAGGACTTGAAGATTGAGGAGATTTTTTAGAATAAAACTAAAGGTAAACAGTTTGGTAGCAGTTGAGAGCAAAAAAACTATCATATCATCAGTAGAGCATCTCTTTAGTTTTTTGATTGATTTCATTCATGAACAAAATAAAAAATAAAGTTATTTCGAAATATGGGCCAATTTCCAAAGGTTAGTCCTTGTCCAATTTTTGCTTACAATTTTTCTTTTCTCTCTCATAGTGATGTGTAATATGCCACTTTCCTCAGCCTTGTAATGTTCAAATTCTTGTGACTTTTCTTTGTTTTGTTTCTGCTTCTTCTATACTTCATTTTACAATTTGTAAATCAACTCTTTAACCTTGATGGATATTTCATTATGCCTTTAATTTAAGTCTTAATAAATAAAATTATTCCTATGTTAGAGTTTGATGTTATTTTTTTCCATGTTTAACTAAATTTTGTGGTCCTCAGTGTCAGCTAGCATTTCTCTTACCTGAAACCTTGGATGTGGTTATCATTTGGTGACAAAAGGTTAATTCTAAGAGTGGTCTTATTGACAAGATTTCCCTAAGAAATACATAGGTACTATCATGAAAATGTGAGATGACTCTAAAAACTCTGAATATGAATGGTTCTCTTTATTAGATTAACTTCTGCATTGTGTTATTTTGCATGATATTGAAAACTTATCATTCACTCAGTCTCTTCCACCTACATTGCCATGGCATACACTGTTTATTTTTCAATTATTCTCATAAGACAATTCCTTCGTATTCTTGTTTTCTGCTCAGCTGCCGTTGCCACTATCTGGTGAAGTCCCCCTAAGCTCTCCTGAACTTGTCAGGAGGTGCTTCACCAAGGCAACAGCAATGAACACACACAGCCATTCCCTGATCAGAAAAGTCCGATTAGCCAGGATTTGAACCCTAGGGTCAGAGTGATAGCGTAATTAGAATGCTAACCACCAAGTATGCATAATTTATTCTTTTAGTTTATTGGACATCTGTTGCTATATCTGTAGTGCAGATAACCTTCCTCTAGCATTAGCCTTGATTTATGCAAAAATTTTTACTTTTATATGTATTTCGGATACTTACGATGTTCTCATGCTACTTTCAAGTTGTATATACCGATTGTATCAATTCCGCAATGTGTATTTTGTTAGGCTAACTTGATAGTATATTGTTTGTAGTGTTAATTCTGGAAGTTATTTCTACATGAATAATATTAAACATAGATAGCATTTTGTAGGCTATAATTATATAAAGAATAATTGGCATTTTTGTGATATTAACATACTTTCAAATAATTTTATTCTTTTCATGTACCATTACTTTGAGACTTTAAATAAAAATAAGAATTTTTTTCCTTATGTTACCCATTTAATCCTCTTATCATTAGCCAGAATTTGTTTTAGATGTTGCACGGTAATTTTTCTATAAAAATGTCAAATTGCTGTAAATGAAAATTACTCATGTTTAAGTCAATTTAATTTCAATATCCTTTGAACTGTGGTTAGTGATATTTATGCAAAAGAACTAAAATATACCCTTTAGAAACCAGTCCTCACATACTTCTTGAAATGTGGCACAAAAGAAAAAAATACAAAAAGTAATGTTTCATGAGCCCCAAACAAAACCTTATTGGCAATACTCAAAAATAATCACCATATTTATTAGCTTTACCAGGCATCACAATATAATGTGCTCCGTAGTTTGGAAAAGACAATATATGTGCACAAAATTCCTAATTTTATCATTTTATTGCTTAGAGCTCTGAACTTTTCAGGTGACACGCAAAACTAAATTAAGAATATTAACTGTATTTGTTAAGGAAATAATACTCAAGAAAAAGTAGCTGTTCACAAAATAATTCCATTGAAGACCTCTCATAAATTTAAGAAAAAAATTTTTAAAATGTACTTAAATTTTAATCGTAATAACATCCGTCTGTGAAATTACAAAACTCTGTCTTCATAGCTTCCTTCAAATCAGTCTTGTCTTTTTTATCCAGTATCTTCATAAATCAATTGGTAATTTTTTTAAATTACTGTGTATGTCACGTTTGTTGAAAGACTTTTTCTGAAGTATCTTCTTTTGCTGCATCTTTACTCGCTAACTTTGCACACTTTTGAAGGTCTACATCTTTTATTCATCCAGAATTTGTAACTTCAGTTGCTTCAGACATGTATCTCTTCCAATCTTTGTGTCTTGAAGGCAAATAGATTGTCAGTAGAAATGCCTAATGGCTATAGTTGTGATATCGATCCTCCTGCTGTAGCTGGCATTTCTGTTTTGTAATTCTGGTATTCTTCCTTTGTTCTGTAAGATAAAATCTGAATAGGTCCAACACTAAAAGCCTCTTTAACAAACAATCTAAATCCTTTTTCTTCAATCCAATGCCTATGTGATGTTTGGCGACTCTCTTTTAAAAATTGTTTATGCCATCTTATGTCCATCTGCAGTGTAGGTGGATAAACAATTTTATTCTTTTCCTGAAATATTTATAGCTACACTTCTTATCATTTCTTTAGTGCATAGTTCTAATTCAGGAAACATCACCAGTTTTGTATCCATTTTGCCCATATAACCCATTTAATTTCGTTTCCTTCCCTTCTTTTAATTATGAAGCTGTGAAAACTTAATATTTAAGGTTCATAATCATCTGGCCTACTCTGTAAAATCTAGGTTAGAATTTATGTCTTCATAAGTCTTTATGATGTTTCTTCAAAATCCGCTTAATTGCTAATAATTCCTAACTATCTGATTTTCACTCTTTCAATAGCCATATTTTTTGTTGATACATCAATGTAAGATTTTCTATTATTTTTAGATATTTACTGGTACGTAATAATATGGGCAACATTTGCCTGAAATATTTCACTTGATCAGATCAAAGTAAAAGTATCTTCAAACATGTACACTGGATCTGATGAGTATTCTGATGAGTAAAACTACAATGCCTCTAAGATCTCAAAAGAGAAAAGTGTCAAATTTCTCCCAAATGTTAACAAATCATATACCGTAGGCTTCCTGTGTAAAAATATACATTCTTGAAAATGTAAAATAAATCATCTTTCAAAATTTTGCTAAAAAATTGTTAAATTCTCCCAATCAGAGTAATGTCAATTGTAACTATTCTATTAATTCCTATGCTAACATTTCATTGTTTTGTATTTAAAGAAAATAAATGATATTTCATAAGAACTTAACTAAGCGTGATTATTATTTCAAGCTCTTTATTGCGAACATAATGAATTTTTTGTTGGACCTAAAGGATATCTTATAAATAATGAATCAATGGAGGATAAGACAAACTGAAAGTTGCTGTAAGTATAGTTATGCCAAAAATAAATATTAATGCAATTTAATGCCTCTGAGAATCATAGAAGCATTGAAATTGGTATTAAAAAGCACTGAATTCAAACGAATCCTTCCCATCTTTCATGGTAGAGTGATACTCCTGTCATTCTAAAGTTTAATAATCACCCACTAATAGAATTGCAGCCATAATTATGTGGGCTTTCATGCTTTGCATCTTATAAATCCAAAAATACAGCACATATGCCGCTCCTCTATAAAGTGTAGAAGCAAGTTTTGGAATATAAGCATCTATGTGTTGTATTACCCTGCAAATGTCATAATCCACCATTCCAAACAATCGGCTATCATTTTGTTATTATTTAAAAAAACACAGAACCTTTTGCTGGAATGCTGCTCAAATTGGATATTCTTCTCCTTTTCGACTGTGCGTACGTGCACTTGTCAACTTACAAAGTCACTGAAATACACCGACAGGGACAGACTTTCACAGTTGTAGTTATGTGACTTTCTACCAGTAGAATTTTATGTTTCCCCTGCTTGGCATTTTCATGGGAAAAATAAGTTAGGGAACTTATTGAACGTACTTGTATATGCATACGAGTAAAATGTACCTTGCATTCTGCAAGCATATCGACAAGACTAATTTCATGTCAGCATTATATTGCGATGGTCCACAAAAGAAAAAAAAGGATTCATATAAGATAAGATCACCATCTATAACTATGTGTGAAAATTCAAGCAGAAATATTGGGTGCAACTGCCTCAAACAATGTCGTACTTTTCACAGATATTCCTTACGTGAGAAATGTTAATGTGCTCTGGCATCGAAGCCAGGAACAGCATGGTCTTATCTATTTTTTTTCTTAAACCAAGTCTTAATATTCATCTTCTGTCTTAGCAAGAACTTCCTATCATTTCGATAAGTGCATCAACATAAATAATGAAAACTACCTTAATGTATTTTAAATGGGGGATATATTTACCGCCTGGCTTCAAACCCGGTTTTTTCTGGTAATACTTTATATGCAGTACAAAAGAAGATCACCATTTTTAACAATGTGTGAAAATTCAAGCAGAAATGTTGGCTGCAACTGCCTTGAACGACGTCCTACTTTTCCTTATATTCCTTATGAGAGAAATTTTAATGTGCTCTGGCATCGAACCCAGAAACAGCATTGCTGTATCTAATTTTTTTTCGTAAACCAATTCTTACCATACATCTTCTAGCCAAGCATGAACTTCCTATCATTTCAATGAGTGCATCAAAAAGAATAATGAAAAACTACCCCAATGTATTTTAAAGGGCAGATTTTAGCATCATCCTAGCATCGAACCCAGAATGTCTTCTGTAAAAGTCATTAATGTTATTGATTGATCCTGACCATATCTATCGGCTCCTTGAGTTTTAATTTCCTACCTATCCGGAAAGTATTTATTTTTTAATTCCTGAAAATCAAAGCAATGCATTTAAATGGAAAAAATCGGGGGTTTGGAGCCCTCTGGAATCCATTCCATGACACTGAGGTTCAAAATCGAAATTTTTCTGATGGTTACACGTTATGGCTAATACCTTGTAAAAATTAAAAATCAATGACGCTTGTGGTTTAGCCTGTGAATTAGTATCCTATCTATATACCTATATAGCTATATTGCTATCTATATGAATATACGAGTAAAATGTAGCTTGCATACTGCAAGCAGATCGGCAATACTAATTTCATATCGGCATCATATCGGAACGCTCCTCAAAAGAAAAAAAAAAGGATTGAAATTTTTCTTAAAATTCGCTAAAATATCATCGTCTGGCATCGAACCCGGGTCTTACTGGTGAACTTACTAAGCAGCACAATAGAAGATCATTATCTCTAACCATGTGTGAAAAATCAAGCAGAAATATTGGCTACAACTGCCTCAAAAGACGTTCTAATTATCACAAATGTAAATGGCTCTCTGGATTCGAACCAAGGAAAATCTTGGGAATCTAAAAGATGTTTCTGAAAGTTATTTATGATCTCTATCTATATGCCGAATTTCAAATTTCTATATTATTGGGAGAGGTTTCCAAATAATTCCTAAAAATCGGATCAACTTCTGATTGCAGAGACACCTGGTGTCGAACCCGGGACATATTGTAATCTGTGAATGCAAAGTTTGATTTTTAAAGACATTTTCTTGTATCTTTCAAAGTTTAAAGTTGATAGCATTCCGGGAAATACCTAAATTTTGTTTCCGTTATCTCCGTAAGGAATGCATTGAGAAGTGCAAATGGCCCTCTGGGATCGAACCAAGGACCATCAGCGAACATCTAAAATTTAATTATGAAATATATTAAACATACATATCCACGTGCCGAGTTTCAAGTATCCATGTTATCGGGAAAGGATCCAAAAAAAATCATCAAATTCGCCACAATGCATTTTAAACGGCCGATTTTTGCCCCGACCTAGCATCGAACCATGGACCATATTCGGCGATGTCTTTTTGATTTTCGTTGAATATGCACGGCTTCTAGCGATCTCTCGAATTTCAACTCTCTCCTTTTCCGGAAAGTGCCTCAAAACATTTTTCGAAAATCCCCGCCATGTAGTCTTATGGGGAAAATCGCGACTTTGGGGCCCTCTGGAATCGAACCTATGACACTGAGGTTCAAAACCGCAATTTTTCTGGAGGTTATACGTTATGGCCAATACGTCGTAAAAATTTCAAGTCGATGACGCTTCTAGTTTAGGCTGTGAATTAGTATCCTATCTATCTATCTATCTATCTATCTATCTATCTATCTATCTATCTATCTATCTATCTATCTATCCATCTATATCCTTGAATGAATCCGGAGAAGCATCTATATTTAATAGATATAGCTATCTATATGAATGAATCCGGAGAAACATCTATATATAATAGATAAGATACAAATTCATATATATGTATGACTGTCAATATCTTACTATTTTCTAAGTTATCTTAAATTTATGGCTAAATAAATACTGTTGTATTGTATTGCAACAATAACAATTGTGCATTTTTACGAACCAAAACTGGGCACCATGGTGAAAATAATGCACTAAAATCAGTCTGCGTCTTATGCGCTGATGGTATACGGTATAACTCGGTCCTATAATAAGCAAGCCGATTCGCCGGGATAAATGCATACCATGAAGTATTTTTTACCATATCAGGCATTGAAAATAGTTCAGTTAATTAAAAATTTTGATAATAACACTTTTTTGAGCAAGTAGTATGTAATACAGTTTTAATATTTCGATGAAAGAACTTTCTTTAAAAAAACTCCCTGGTAAATCGGAAATGCATACAATGTAGCACGTTTAGTTTAATCTCGCATGTGGTGCTGCCGCAAAACTTATAAACATTGGGCTAACGAGATGTCATCCCTAGGCTAATACATTGTATCTCTCGCGATAAAGAGTTTATCGGCACTCAACCTTATGTAACAGATTATGAGTTTCTTTGTAAATTCTTACCTGTAAAATCAAGGTGCGTCTTATGTACCGGTGCGTCTTATGCGCCAGTGCATCTTATGTGCCGGTGTGTCTTATAGGCCGGGAAATACGGTAAATGATTTTAAAGATAGCTTAGGGTGTCTTTTGGAACTAGTTCACAATTATAATCAATATTGCATTCATCACATGGCAGGTAATTTATCCTCTCAAAACACGCTTAAAATATAAGGTGAATCTTTTGCTCCAGTAATTAAAATTCAATTCTAATTCAGTCAGTAACAATCTAGTTAATATTAACATTCAGGTTGAAGATGTTATTACATATTGTCTTTAGCTAAATAGTGATATTGAATTAATAAATTCCATATATTTGTTCTAAAAATTTGATAAGTTGAGTGATCTGTATTGTTTAGTTTTGAAAAGATAGTGCATGCAAACTATGGTTACAATTCCTCTAATGTGTACTTCAATAATTATGAAGCATTATACCATATTATCTATATTATGTACACCTAATTCTCATTTCATATGAACTCTTTTTTGATTAAATTAAATGTAATACAGTTCAACAGGACCAGGTATCACTCACACAGCAAATTGGTTAATTCCAGAGCTGGAGTTGAGAGAAAATGATGAATAATATGAACATACCAGAGCTTTACAAGAAGATTTTGGCTGAATAAATCCTAAAAGCAAAATATCAAACGTTAAATAACATCTGCACTACTGAGGAATCTGATCGGAAGCTCTAAAATTTATTGAAGCAGAGTGATATCATCAAAGCTAAAGTGCCAAAGAAAAGGCTTCTTTTGGGAAAATTACTAAGCAGGACTAGTGCAGTGACATTCCAGAAAAATTCTTGTGGATTTAAGGTTGTTAAAGACTGCACACCATTTTCATTTTGCAGTAAAGCTCAGGGGATCACTTATTGAAACCTCTTTTTATCAACTGACCTCTATCAATAAAAAATAAGGATTACAATTTAACAGGAATTACAGATATGATGACAAGTACTTCAAGACAGTATCATCAAAACATCGATTGACAAATTCCTCCCTCTGAAGAAATTTTATGATTTTTTTATTATACTATATTGTTGCTTTTAGAATATTAGATTATTTTGTTTATCATAGCTTTTAACTTTTATTTTTACTATATCAATTCAGTCTACTATACCTTTGTCTAATTTACTTTGTAAAATAATTGATCATTATCTGATCTTTGTCACTGTTTATGTATATATGTTTATATCTTATTGTATTTATATTTAATACTGTGTTTTTGCAGGTTTTTCTCACCCCTCTCTTTGTGGGTGTTTTCCCGCAATGTGGGTTTTTTCTTGGTCAACCTTCAGTTGCAAAGATTTTTTCCTACACCCTACTCTCTTTTGTATTTTTTTAATAAGTTAACTATAAATGTAATCGACATACGAGGTTAGGTGGAAGAGAGGCCCACCTGGGCCTAACCTCGCCAATAAAGGGTCCAACTAACTACAATACATTGCTTCTTCAGCCATCCATTTTCACACACCATCCAATGAACTGGCAAAGTTTTACTAAATGGTAGAAGTAGAATGGTAGGTTTTACTTAGAGAATTAACTCAAATTCAAAGTTTTTTTGATAATGAAATCAATATTTGAATGGGTGACTTTTGTGGCCAACTTTCCACATACACATTCATGCATGACATGTTTTGTAAGAGTGCTTACATCTTCAGGCATAGAAAAAATGTTTGCCAAAGCATATTTAATGGAAGGGTACAGAGAATGAAAGGGGGGAAGGTGTGGGTGCACCATAAAAATATCTTGCTTGGTAGGGAGAGGAGGGGTGAAGGAAAGAATATTTTCACCATGGTGCTCAGTTTTGGTTCGTAAAAATGCACTATGTATTTGAAGACAACAGGTGGGCTAGGATTGCCAATTTTTTAAGATCAGTAAATACTTTTGTTTTTGGGGCTGTTTTCTAAAATTTTTAAGATATCCACATACAGTAACTGTATCCCTTATAAGATAAAAGCTGCTAATGGTTTTGCAGAGAAAATGCATCTTATAAGTTAGTATATATGTAATTCACTTCGATTTTAGTTCTCTGATAAATGTATACATAAATTGTAAATGATCACGTAACGATTGAGAAATTTGGAAACACTGTTTGGTTAAACCAATGAAATGTAATTTGTTATTGGATACAAATTTTTATTTATCACTCGATAATATCATTGTAGATTCATAATATTAATCTTTGAATTCTTTGAAATGTAATTTGTTATTGGATACAAATTTTTATTTATCACTCGATAATATCATTATAGATTCATAATATTAATCTTTGAATTCTTTGGTTTACTATCATCACATATAGTCACTAGCTTTTATCAATGAAGTATTCTTTAATTTTGCTAGGCTCTTAGACATCTTTACAGAAGGAATTGATTTAGAAGTATATCAGAAATGAAAATGCCAGGACAAGAGAGTAAAGGAGAGACTTCTGTGCTTGCAATTGGCGAGAGGAAAGATGTAGGAAAAGTGAGTCCTTAGGGAAGATGAATATGTTAGGGGAATGGATAAAATCGAAGGAAAGGTGTTGTCTGAAAGTAATGGAAACAAAGACAAGGAAAAAGAAAACTCTTCCACTTGGTTTTTCATCAGAAGACTTTCTGAATGCATGGAAAGAAAGAGCAGGATCCTACAGATGGTGAGTACATACATATGAATTATTGAATAATAATTAGGGAGAGGAAACTCATATATTTTATAGCTCCAAAAATTGACTGTTCCCACATGTTGTAGAAACCATATTTACTAATTAATTAAAATCACTGAAAGTATAAAAAAGCACCTTTATAGAAAATTATGAAATGGAGAGAAGTATTCTCTCTTATATTATAAAATTAAAATAAAATGTTTAGAAGTAAATAATCAATATAAATGGTTTGTTACAAATCTTACGGAGTATATGATTGTTTTACAGTAATATTAGGAGGCACACTGACTATTTCTAAGAATTGTTTCACCCAAATTCTTAGTTTCACAATTATATAGATAAATATAAATAAATGAATTTATATCAACCAAATACATATTACACTTATAACATGAACATATACTCATAACAAATGCTGATGAGATAAAAGCAAGAATAAGAATGTTGAAATTTGTCTAATCCCATGCCCCCATGAACACCGTTGCCTATTCTTTCCAAATACCATCAACATTTTAATGATTCTGAGATTCAGAAAAAATTTCTACATATTTTATGCATTATGGAAAAATTATTGGTGCTAAAATTTATTCTCAGTCAATGAACTAAAATCACAAAAAATCAGCACTGAATAATAATCTTTCATAATATTATTAATATTGATAGAAGATAACTTTTAACTTGTTCATGAAAATGTGCAACTTAACCCAAGAACCCAAGTCTCCCTTTTTCTGGGCTGGCATTCTAACCAGGGAGACCTGGCTTTAAGTCCCAGACAAGTCACTATTTTTCACCTACCATTCATAAAATTTACCAACCTTTGTCTTTATATACATCAGTAATTGGTATCTTGTTTCATAAAGGTTCTTTATACTGCCCTATTACTTTTGATGGTTGGTCCTGCTGAAATCAAACAAAAGCTGGAGAAATAGCTCACATACCATGTCCTCATTTCATCACTGGATTTGACCCAAACCGTAAGCCATCTATATATATTCATCTAAAGTAGAAATTCTGTGAGTTTGCCTGTTTAGTGGTTTGTATGTGTATATGTCATGGATTGGAGTACACACTGTTTACCCGATTTGTGTCAAACATTGCATACCTCTTCTCTGATATCAGGAAGGAAGTACAGTTGCATTTTTATTCAATAATTTCGAACAGAGATGGCTCAGATAAGTTTCTATAAGGAATGCATGTAAACCTCACATTTACCGGTTGCAGGCTTCATTTCTTTCGAAGAATTAAATTGGAAGGAATAATCATGCTGAGTCGAGACAACCACCAAATGAATGGAAATTGAATAAATATTCATATTTTGGTGGTGAAATATTGTTAACAATTAAATTGGTAAGACTGTTAAATCCTGTCTTTCTGTCATTGACAGCCAGTTTTATCTTCTTGGTGAATGTAGTTAGAGTCCTTCTGACAAAACTGCATTCACGATCAGCAAATCCTGCACCAATAGGAATGAAGAAAGCTGTTAGAGCAACTCTTATTCTTATCCCCCTCTTAGGCATTCAGCATGTCCTAATACCATTCAGGCCAAAGCCGAAAGCACCAGGAGAAGCTGTATATCAAATTTTCTCAGCTGTTCTTGTATCACTACAGGTAGGAAATGGCTTGGGATTGCATAAGAAAGCATGAAGTTAATATTCCATCATTGAAAGGGGTAATTACTGTTTTTGGAGAGCAAAATTGAAAGCCGTATTTGAATGTGACGATTTGAATGGGAAATCACCTGTGAGCACAAAGCTAAAGGGAATTCTGATAAGAAATGGAAAAAAGGATAAAATTATCCCCTGTTCAAAGATTTATGTAGATTATGTAGGAAAATATGAGCATCCAAACAGCCAATGGGCTGCTGACTTTAAGGATGAATACATATAACTCATATAGAGATCTTACAACATTATGGGTGCCTGATATGAATCTGGTATTATAAGTACCTATAGGCAATCACCAACTTTTAACACTAGAAGGATGGCTGGCAGTCATTTGACCACTTTCTCTTTTCAAGCCAAATATATATTTGTGAAAAAAATTAACTCTTTGCTGTATCAATAAATTTGTTTATAAAATATTCATCAATGAAAAAACAGTAATAAAGCAAAGTGGTCAAATGGTTAAGTGGTCCTTCTGGGAAGAGCGAAACTCCCATCCTTCTAGAGTTAAAAATAAAAAATGTTGATCAATCTAAATTTGGAATCATATTTATGATACGCAGTCAGTAGAAATCATAGTAATAGTAGGATTAACTGTAAAAATCAAATAAATTAAACACCTTACTATGATTACATGATAGTGTACACAACACATTAACATATAGCGACATCTATCCCACAGAATAATCTCTTTCCCACTTCGTCAGCTTCAACATCCATCAAATCATTCCTTTTTAAGATAAATACAGTTTTTATGTCTTCAGTATTATTAATTAAAATTTTTATTCGTGCATTATGTGGGACCCAGGAATGGACTAATCCAGTTTTTTCTCTTTCAAAGGAGAAATTGATTTTAAATCTCCAACTGGGTTATAGAATGTAATCATTTTGATTTATTAGGTATCACTCCCTAGTAGCACAATTTGTGATCGCAACATGCTTGAAACATTTCAGTGAAACATTTTAGGAATTTTTAAAATGCGCGTAGCACATTTTGGGTATGAAATTTTTGTCGGGTAAAAATGCGCCAGAAATGTGCAGTCAACATTTCGGTTAAAATAGCTCGAAAATATGCGATATACATTTTAATGTAAATCTTTCGAGCGCTCATTGTATTCCAGATAATACTGAGTTTTTTAAAAATAATCAACAAAAACACGGGATATTATACAAGGTTTCAAATAAAATAAGGTTCTCATTAGTAAAATAAATCAATGGCTAAATAATAATCCTATGTTAATGAAGTATAATTTGAAATTTATTTAACATATATGTATAATATACCTCCAGTTTTCGTTGATTAATTTGCAAAATACCAGGTTACATTGGAAATTTATCAAGTCTTCATTAGCCCTTTCTTTTAATTAAACTAGGTAACTATGAATTCTATTTTCAGCTGAATGATGCATTATTAACAATAATACTTTTCGATCACACATCAAATTTCCCTACGGACAAACAAAAAACGTTTTCATAATCCCTTACTTTTAATTAAACAGCTACCCACACAGCAGAATCACATCTCAGAGATATCTCGAATGTCTAACACAAGATGTCTTGGAGATGCCTCAGTGACCTTTCGTGACATCTCCAAGGTATTTGAAAACACGATGAATATTAATTAAAGGAAACATTCTAAATCACTTATCGGCTGAATGACTATATTATTAATAATACTCGATCAAACATTTCACACACATCAAATTCCATCACTCTTTTCAGCAGGAAAACAAAGTAAAAACAGGAGATTAAGCTATGGTATTTTTTGTTTATTTAAACAAAAACATATTCAACAAAATTGTCACAAATCACGCGAGCTGTCAAACGTCACGAAAACAACTACATTCAGAAAATTTTAAAATTATATACATGCTATTTTATAGTTTAACACGAATACACATATGGAATCGCAAAACGTTCCCACTATTCACACTAACCGCCAAACAGCACTTAAATTGTTAAACCACACGATTTTTACACAAATTCGATTTTCAAACATTGACATCTATATCTTAATCCTTATTGATATGAAAATTCTCACTTCCACTGAGGAAATTACGGGTATACACTAAAATAAGTGAAGCCAAGCTTGGCTAACGACGCTAAAGACATCAACTGCCAAGGAAATATGCCACCACAATTCGTTCTTCAACTATTATAGCTAGCTGTATGTGTTACCCCAGTAGCAGAAAACGTTGTCATAATGTTGTATCATCGTTGTTGCATCAATCTAAATGTTACATTGCAACGTCAACGTTGTGAAAACGTTGCATCAACGTTATACTGCAACATTCATTTTTCATGTTGCAGAAAAATTTTATTCAACGATGCTACATAAAGTTTTAACTGACATTTTTATAACATAGTCGCTGTAATGAACGTCCAAAAGGAAAATGTAGCTTGCTCGTTGTCACAAAGTTGTCACAACGTTGTCACAAAGTTGTCACAAAGTTGCCACAAAGTTGTCACAACATTGCCTGCTTGTTGTCATAACGTTGCAACTTGCACGCATATATCTGAGCCGGTATTTAAGTATACGGTATTTAAGTGAAGCGAAGGCGGCAGAGATCCGGCGATAGATGCAGACAATTTCGCGTGACTAGGACTACAATCACACGCACTGTTTTTAGGGGCAAACTGCTAATTGCTTATACATTCTACGAAAAAGGGAAAAGTGAGAAGGAGGGGAAACCAGGTTATTGGAGACTCTGACTCTACGTTAGACCTGGTCGTTATGTGCTAAATTCGTGGCTAATTAAAACTAAGAGATCACGAGCTACAAGACGGGAGCAAATCGGTATTCCTTTGCTTTATCCCTTTTGTATTCGAGGTCAGTTGAAAAATAAAAATATTTTCTCCACTCCATCCCTGGTATTACAGCTTTATACTGTGTGACTGTGCTTCCCAAATACGCCAAGGACATCCTCAATTTCGGTTTAAAGTTCGTGCCTCCCAATCTCTCAGTTCTTCGACAGTTAAAAACCTTGTAGTGGATTTTGGAGTAGCCCTTAACAGTGCAATTTCACCAGTGAAACATACAGTGATGGAATGTAACCGTAAGAGTGTCAATTCCCGTATTTCTTTCCTTCATTATTCTTCTAAAAATAATCCACTTTAAGCCACACTTCCCTTTTGGTATAAAAAAAGAAGCGCTTTGTGACCGATACTAACCTAATTCTACTGAAAGCCGACGTAGGACAGTGCGTAGTCCTTTATTTTCTACGAACCACCCCCTAACCAAGCACTGCTTATTCTGGCGCTCTCTCTCTTACTCTCAATTAAATTATGCTAGAAAAATAAAAATGGGAACATTGTTTTATAGATACAAATGATAAAGCATGGACTTTTCAACTGAGATAAGTAACTTTTATATAAGGAAAAGGTTGAGGTGACTTTGCACCCAGGAAAATTCCCAAGGAAAAACGGTTTGTTAAAATGTTCTGGTCGGGTAGCCTAGATGGTTAAGGCAGCCTCCCGGTTAGCGGAAGATCCTGGGTTCGATTTCCGGCCCTGTCAGGCTTTTTTCAAGTCCGTTTTTCCTTGGTAACTTTTATATATTGGCTATTATCAAGGAATATCTGATAGACGGATAAAAAATGTCACAGCCTCTTAATCCAAGTCTTAAAATTTCATAATTGTATAGGAAAATATTCAATAGTTACCTAATTACCTCAATGAAGTTTTAATTAGAAGTATGTGTTGTCTGGAGGAGGGGTGCGAATTCTACCATCATCCTTGACAAGGATATCGTAAATACTACGCGGAAATTAAGAGGAAGGCAGATATACGAAAAGAACGGCGAGTTCCTGAAAATCAATCGATAAAATGAACACTGAAGAAGAAGAAAAAAGGAAAAGTTTTTCAGCCCCCCTCATTCAAAAACGGTAGACTCAGGGATCGATAGTTCGAAGTCGACTTTAAGTCATAGTCGATCAATACTGTCATGGCGTTTTAAGAGTGTAAACCGTGTAAACACCGTAAGGGAGATGGAATTGCTAGATAGATTGCTCTCCAGTATGGTATTATTCCATTGCAGATATTAAGATCGAGAGGACTCTTACATCTTATACAGCCTTCTGAGCACGGTTCAACTCCATTGAAGTTCAACTATTTCCGTGCTTTATCGCAGCCCGTTTGTAAGTAGAACAAAAAGTTTCTCCGATATGTTTTAAATCTCTCTAAAGTGCTGCACCATATTTTGCTTGTATATTAACCTCCCAAGAAGTCTTCGAATTGTTCTTAAATACTGTGCCAATTCGAAACACTTTGCTTTCCAACTAATTATGTGGTTGTTTCTTCGGTCTCGTAAAGGTTTGTTAAGAACTGTTGTAGGTAGCGGACTGTGATTGCTGTTCTTTGTTGCACTTACTTGGTAAGCAGAGCAAATGGTTATCCGAAATTTTGATGGATACTACTGTGTCTCTAAATTATTACCCTGTTTAAGCAAGTACCATGTCTATCAAAGTTATCAGTTTGAATAGCAATTGCGAAGCAATCTTTGAATTTTTGTTGAATACTTTTTAATCTTATATTCATTGTGAGTCACTATTTATATAAAGTGTACAATTTGCATACCCTGCTTAAATAAATGAATATGATACTACCTATGAGCCGCCTTATTCCTCTAAGTATACCTTGCCAGTGCGAAGTATTTGAGTATTATAACAGCTTACCTGAAATCAAAAACAACTTACAAACGTGGTATGTTTCAGTAAGTTCCTTTGAATATCAGTCACTAATTACTAAGAGCATCCAGATTTGTCGTAACTTTCTTATTGATTAGTTTATTTTGGTTTCTTGTTTCATTGTGTGATTATTGTATTGCAAGCACCTCATATGAGTATTTGTATACTGGTTAACTTTTTAATGTATATTGCCAACTCTTTATATTTCTCTCTATGTTCAAATAATAAAGCTACAGATGATGTATTTTGATTCACGAGATGAAAGGTTTTTTTCTATTACCTTCTTCAAGACACTGTAAATTAAATAGGAAATTAGTTATCATTGTTTGAAAACAATTTAATTGGCTTAGCCTAATTTAATGCTGAAAACTTAAGTGGCTCATTTTTGTACCCATTCCATGACATTTCATTAAAATAATTTTATTTTTCTTTCTCATACTGAGAAATCTTAACAGCCCAAATAACGAGTATGATATAATAATATCACCGAAGAAATGAGTAGTAGCACTTAGGATATACATGCTTTTAATTGATTTTTTTATTTATTAATTCTTTTAGATATTTTATTTGAAAAATACTAGAAATAAATATTTTTATGGACGACACATTGGTATTCGAAGATTTTCCCTATAGGTTATAACCTATAGCAAGAGCTTACGTTGAAAATAGGAAGAGGTGGCCTTTTGTCCCACATTGGTTCCATGTAAGCATCCATATTGGACTTTTGTTCTACATCGTCCTTATGGACTGTGGCAAGCGTCTTGCGGCTGTCCTCTTAAGGGAATTTTGAACTTCTGATAATAAACTTCGCCACTAATGCCATCTCTTGAGGGAAATTGGAACTTTTGTTTATAAACTTTGCCACTAATGCCACCTCTTGAGGGAATTTGGAACTTTTGTTTATGAGCGTCGATACTAATGCCATCTCTTGAGGGTAATTGGAACTTTCGTTTATAAATTTTGCCACTAATGCCATCTCTTGAGGAAAATTGGAACTTTTCTTTATGATCCTCAATACTAATGACATCTCATGAGGGAAATTGGAACTTTTGTTTATAAATTTCGACACTAATGCCATCTCTTGAGTAAATTAGGAACTTTTGTTTATGAGCGTCGATACTAATGCCATCTCTTTAGGGAAATTGGAACTTTTGTTTATAAAATGCGATACTAATGTCATCTCTTGAGGGAAATTGGAACTTTTGTTAATAAACTTCGAAACTAATGCCATCTTTTGAGGAAAATTGGAACTTTTGTTTATGCGTGTCGATACTAATGCCATCTCTTGATGAAAATTGGAACTTTTGTTAATAAACTTCGATACTAATGCCATCTCTTGAGGGAAATTGGAACTTTTGTTTATAAACTTTGCCAATAATGCCACCTCTTGAGGGAATATGGAACTTTTGTTTATAAACTTCGCCACTAATGCCATCTCTTGAGGAAAATTTGAACTTTTATTTATGAGCATCCATACTAGTGCCGTCTCTTGAGGGAAATTGGAACTTTTGTTTATAAATTTTGCCAATAATGCCATCTCTTGAGGAAAATTGGAACTTTTGTTTGTAAACTTCGGCACTAATGCCATCTCTTGAGGGAAATTGGAACTTTTGTTTATAAACTTCGACACTAATGCAATCTCGTGAGGAAATTTGGAACTAATGTTTATAAAATTCGTCACTTATGCCACCTCTTGAGGGAAATTTGAACTTATGTTTATAAACTTTGACACTAATGCCATCTCTTGAGGGAAATTGAACTTCTGTTTATAAACTTCAACACTTATGCCATTTCTTGAGGAAAATTGGAACTTTTGCTATTGAGCGTCGATACTTATGCCATCTCTTGAGGGAAATTGGAACTTTTGTTTATATGCTTCGACACTAATGAAATCTCTTGAGGAAAATTGGAACTTTTTTTTGTGAGCGTCAATACTAATGCCATCTCTTGAGAGAAATTGGAACTTTTGTTTATAAACTTCCATACTAATGCCACCCCTTGAGGGAAATTGGAACTTTTGTTTATAAACTTCGCCACTAATGTTATCTCTTGAGGAAAATTTTAACTTTTATTTATAAATTTCGCCGCTAATTCCATATCTTGAGGAAAATTGGAACCTTTTTATAAATTTTGCCACTAATGCCATCTCTTGAGGAAAATTGGAACTTCTCGTTATGAGCGTCGATACAAATGCCATCTCATGAAGGAAATTGAAACTTTTGTTTATAAACTTCGTCACTAATGGAATCTCTTGAGGGAAATTGTATTTTTTTTATAAACTTCGCCACTTATTCCACCTCTTGAGGGAAATTGGAACTTTTGTTTATAGACTCCGCCACTTATGCCATCTCTTGAGGAAAATTGGAAATTTTCATTATGATCCTCGATACTAATGACATCTCTTGAGGGGAATTGGAACTTTTGTTTATAAAAATCGATACTAATGCCATCTCTTGAGGGAAATTGGAACTTTTGTTAATGAACTTCGACACTAATGCCATCTTTTGAGGAAAATTGGAACTTTTGTTTATGAGTGTCGATACGAATGCCATTTCTTGAGGAAAATTGGATTTTTGTTTATAAACTTCGATACTAATGCCATCTCTTGAGGGAAATTGGAACTTTTGTTTATATACTTCGCCTCTAATGCCACCTCTACAGGGAAATTGGAACTTTAGTTTATGAGCGTCGATACTAATTCCATCTCTTGAGGGAAATTGGAACTTTTGTTTATAAACTTCGCCAATAATGCCACCTCTTGAGGGAATTTGGAACTTTTGTTTATAAAATTCGCCACTAATGCCATCTCTTGAGGAAAATAAGAACTTTTATTTATGAGCGTCCATACTAGTGCCGTCTCTTGAGGGAAATTGGAACTTTTGTTTATAAATTTTGCCACTAATGCCATTGCCACTTGAGGAAGATTGGAACTTTTGTTTGTAAACTTCGCCACTAATGCCACCTCTTGGGGGAATTTGGAACTTTTGTTTATAAACTTCGCCACTAATGCCTTCTCTTGAGGAAAATTGGAACTTTTATTTATGAGCGTCCATACTAGTGCCGTCTCTTGAGGGAAATTGGAACTTTTGTTTATAAATTTTGCCACTAATGCCATCACTTGAGGAAAATTGGAACTTTTGTTTTTAAACTTCGGCACTAATGCAATCTGTTGAGGGAAATTGGAATTTTTCTTTAAGAGCGTCGGTACTAGACATGGGCGCCGTTATGATTTTTGTCAGCGGCGGCGTAGAGGGAATATGAAGCCGGCGGCGGCGGCGTAACGGCGTGAATGCTGACTGCTTAATCGTCGGCGGCGGCACTGCGTAACCGGCGGCGTGTAAAATTTCATTCGTATACGGCAGGAAAAAAGGCGAATAACTCGAATATCTGAGAATATATTATTACAATTGTATCATATCAATAAAGACATAGTAGAGCTATCTTGAATAAGCAGCACAATAGGCTACAATCGAAAAAACCTGGCAAAAAATCCTTTTCTTGTGTGCGGACTTTAGTGCTGGCAATTCTCGAATAAATCCTGCCTATTACTACCAAATTATTTACACTGATTTGTACCTATTAAAATTCTAAAGGTGGTCAAAATTGACCAAAATTGACGAATAATGCCAGGTTTAGATTTTTGAAAAATTCTTCAGCCTCAAACCAAACACAAATTAGCAGAATCATCGTGAAAAATCAATTGAGTGTTAAATAATCAACCCTTAAGCATAATTATGCCTTTTTAAGTGATCACAGTTGAATATTTGAATTATTGCATCACTTCCATCAGATCTCTGAATTGGCTTCTGTTGGTGAAATACTCACTTCATGCAACATGACTTTTAAGTTATATTTCTTTCTCTTATCCTCTTTCGGACCCTCCGATTTAAGGAAAACGAGCTCACATTAGACGCTGTCTGGAAATATTATATGCAGAACTTATTTAGGTATGGAAATGCGAAGTTTCAAAGTTCACATTCAAAAAATATTTCCTTATTCTTGGCCAGCATTTTTCGATTCTAGCTCGCTCTGCGCCGTAAAGGGGTTAATTTGGCAATACGTTGCTTTCCTTATTTTCACAAAAGCATTCTTCTTATAATTACGCTACATTACTTTAAGAACGGTTAAAGAGTGGTATCACAAATTGGGCACAAATAGCCAGTAGAATGTCGATAAATGGATGTACTATTGTTGTGAATTAGTTTTAACACCACATTTTTCAAGTATGGAATCCAGAAATAGACGTTCAATTGAAATTTCCAGAAAATAAAAAATGTATAAATGATGAACGCAAATCAAAACATTTAAGTTTAACCAAACTAAAAGAATAATAAGCAAATGAATGAATGAGAGGATATTAAAATAAATATATTTATAACATTCAGCAGTTAGTTACACTCTGTCAACAAAATCTTTGCACAACGCATAGTTGTCATGGATGAATACCATTTTATTCTATCTCTGTGGCTCTAGTCTGCTTTTCTTATCGTTGAGAGTGAGCCCTCATATACTAAAACTCCTCTCAATGGGAGTTCTGATTGCGGGAATACACTATGTTCTAATAAAGATATTCAAACCGATTATAATGTTTAAGAACTCTGGATTAGACGTTTTTTATAAATCCAAAGATGCTTCAATTATTAGGAATTGAAGTTAATCCAGGAAAATACTGTTGTACCCTATGAAGAAAATTCTCTTATTGGAGTTAACATTTTGGTTTACATATATGTTCAAGATGGTTTTTATCAAAGTATTCACATAAATTATGATACGTAATGAATACACATTGCTTGCCATCAGTGACGGCTTTTCACAATTGGCGGCTCCAGGCAAAACGCATTTGGCGGCTCTCCCGTTTGTAATATTGCAAATTGAATAATGGTGTAAACCTGACAAAATATAACAACAGGCTCTTTTACATTGAATAATAAACTAAATTACTAAGATTCTTTCTATCTAATTTTTTTGTGAGTTATTTGAGAGTCAATTAATAATAATAATCTTGTAATGTAATA
The DNA here is from genome assembly GCA_947579665.1 of Sympetrum striolatum. Classification (NCBI taxonomy): domain Eukaryota; kingdom Metazoa; phylum Arthropoda; class Insecta; order Odonata; family Libellulidae; genus Sympetrum; species Sympetrum striolatum. The sequence goes on from OX388350.1 coordinate 90,748,801, forward strand.
ATTTGGCCTAATTTTGGCCGCCCCAGGCGACCGCCTTATTCGCCTTCCCATAAAGCCGGCCCTGCTTGCCACTACTAAAATGCCCAACGTATCTCAAACGGCCCCATGTTCATAAGAGAAATTGATGCACGTAGTAGAAATATACGCGATGAAAGAGAAAGTTAGCCTAAATTAATTTTAATATTATACCACATGGAGATAAGTAATTGAAAGCTGTTCAGTGAAATTTAATTATAATTAATTATTATCATATTTACAAGGAAAAATAAGAAAAGAAAAATATTTAATTGAAAAATTTGGAAAATCGTAGCGAATTTGTTTGTACTTGTTCTTTAATACTCACTCTCATTTCAGAAACGAAGAGGTTCTTATTCTTGATAATTTGCTTCCTTTTATGATTCTTTTCCGATACTTTTAAATTTCCTGGTAAATATTCCGGGAAAATACATCTGAAAATTTTGAAGGGAATGTCGAGAGGTTTGAGAAAAATGCGTTCAAAAAAGTAGTTGCCTACTACTTTTCGCTATACTTCATTCATTAAAAACATCCAGCGAGATAGTATTCTGAGAAAAGACTGAATTTTATCTGTGTTATTTTAAATCCCTATTTTCTATCATAAACATTCGAAAACGAACATACATTGCGGAAGTTACATCTTCCGCAATAAATTGTATGAATTATATTACGTATGAAATATATTATTATATATACGTATTATGAAATATTCTACCAAGAGCTTGGTAACGAAATCAAGTTTGCAATCGTACCTACTTTCATTGCTGAGAAAAAGTTGTTTTACATAATCGGTAACAATTTTTTCTGGTGGCTAGGAAATATATTAAAATTTTTAATTTTGATTCAAAATATATACCGCAATAATGTGTTAAAATTTTGTGTTAATTAAATTAATATTTTTTGCGATATCATTTTCAAATTGAGCGGTCTGTTTTAGAGCGTGAAATATCGGGAACTTATTTATTTCTGACTGCGATAAAGTACCAAAAAGATAAAAACAAAAAATTTCTATTACATAGTTACACATTACACATTCAATATCTATTCAGGGTGTCCCAAAAGTCATGGACCAAACAAACCATAGAGGTAGAACATAACATGGGCTACAGGTTTGCAATTCATTTTGTTGTCCGATCTTCTTTCGTTTTCGAGCTACGAATTTTTTTCGTATTTTCTGAGAAAACCATGACTTTCCAGACATTTGTGGTCATGGTTACGTAAGTATTTGAGATGCATTGTTTAATGCTTTCTCTAAAAATGCTAAATAGTTGTTGTAACTCACAATAGAATATTTTTACCCTTACTCATACCGTTTAGCCAAAATAAAATTTCAAATTCTTAAATTCTCAAAATTCCGAACTTTGACAAAATCTTTGAGGGCAATTTAAAAAAATTAATAATATAAAAAATTTTTGCCACGTATCTTAAAAAAACTCTTTCAATGCATCAGCTATTTACCACGTAAATTTTGTTGGGTTATCTTTACGGCATCATACCTAAAATTTGATTCGAAACATAATAAGTCGATGATTCCCAGTTCAAACAAACAAGTCAAAGCCTCTTTAAAGCTTAAACTGGAGTCATTAATGTGTTTAATTATCGAAACAAGAAAACGTTTTACCATTTAACATGGCTGTTGCACTCTTCGGCGGTAAGTTAAAATACCCCCTTCCCTCATTACTTGCTTTAATCAACAACAATACCCTTCGAGATTACTACAATGTACCGACGATTGTTCGGAGCCGCGGCGTAACTAAGCTTTCGATTAGAATTTGTAATGTGTTCTAGCATCGAACCCAGAAACAGCATGGTCTTATCTAATTTTTTTCATAAACCAAGTCTTGATATACATCTTCTATCTAAGCTAGAACTTCCTATCATATCGATAATAGATCTAAAGGAATATATGGGAAAAGTAGGACGTCATTTGAGGCAGTTGCAGCAAATATTTCTGCTTCAGTTTTCACATATAGTTAGAGACGGTAATCCTTTGTTGTTCTGCATAGTATTTATCACCAGGAAGACCCGGGTTCGATGTCGGACGGAGAAATTTCAGCGAATTTTATGAATAATTTCCATACTTTTTCTACTTTTGATGACCCTCTCGATATGTTGTCGACTTGAAATTTGTGTTACCAACATGCTTGCAGAATGCAAGCAGCATTTTACTCGTATCAAAATAAAATTTGATTGAACTTGTTTTTCTGTGGACATTCTTGTTTAAGTTTTATTCAACTCAAAACTCAAGTAACTATAATGGAAAGACCGGCAATAAATAGCTTTTTCATTTATTCAAAATTAATAACTTTGTTTACTAATAAGATATGATATAATTATTTATAATTCCTTTAAAACTTATGTCTGATAATTAGAAAAAGTTTCCGCAAATTCTAAGACAAAAAACTACAAATATGTGAGGAAAACTATGCGTTAAGTGATAGCCGCCTGAGTAAAGTGTACCCCGCCCGGGCAAGGCACACTTGTCAAGTAAACGCCACTTTCTGGTAGGACCCACTGCACGGTGACTCCTGCCCGTTAAGTGCTCCCCGACTCCTACACCGGCACCTATTTTGCCGGCACGTGTACTAACGGCCTAATCGTAACACGTATCGATATCACGTATAACTCAGCGCCCTTGTGGAAAACCAGAGATGTATTCTATCAGTTCAAAGCGTATCTCTTCGAACTACTTGGTAGCATATTTTCGACTGTGGGACCTTGTTTTTATATCCAAGCAACGCCACGCCGCCGCCGATAAAATTTCCGGCGGCGCGCCGTATTTATTTCTTCAGCGGCGTGCCCGATATTGTCAGCGGCTGGCGTAATCGGCGCGGCGCCCATCTCTAGTCGGTACAAATGCCATCTCTTGAGGGAAATTGGAACTTATGTTTATAAAATTCGCCACTTATGCCACCTCTTGAGGGAAATTGGAACTTTTGTTTACAGACTTCGCCACTAGTGCCATCTCTTGAGGAAAATTTAAACTTTTGTTTATAAACTTCGCCAATTATGCCACCTCTTGAGGGTAATTGGAACTTTTGATTATAAACTTCGACACTAATGCAATCTCTTTAGGAAAATTGGAACTTTTGTTTTTGAGCGTCGATACTTATTACATCTCTTGAGGGGAATTGGAACTTTTGTTTAAAAACTTCGACACTTATCCCATCATTTGAGGAAAATTGGAACTTATTTTTATGAGCGTCGATAATATTTCCATCTCTTAAGGAAATTGGAACTTTTGTTTATATATTTCGCCACTTATGCCATCTCTTGAGGAAAATTGGAACTTTTTTTTATGAGCGTCGATACTAATGCCTTCTCTTGAGGGAAATTGGAAATTTGTTTATAAACTTCGCCACTAATGCCACCTCTTGAGGGAAATTGGAACTTTTTTTATAAACTTCGACACTAATGCCATCTCTTAAGGAAAATTGGAACTTTTCTTTATGAGCGTCGATACTAAAGCCATCTCATTAGGGAAATTGGAACTTTTATTTATAAATTTCGAAACGAATCCCATCTCTTGAGGGAAATTGGATCTTTTGTTTATAAACTTCGATACTTATGCAATCCTTTTAGGGAATTTGGAGCATTTGTTAATAAACTTCGACACTAATGCCATCTCTTGAGGAAAATTTGAACTTTTGTTTATGAGCGTCGATACTAATGCCATCTCTTGAGGAAAATTGGAACTTTTGAGTATAAACTTTGATACTAATGTCATCTCTTGAGGGAAATTGGATCTTTTCTTTATAAACTTTGCCACTAATGCCACCTCTTCAGGGAAATTGGAACTTTTGTTTATGAGCGTCGATACAAATGCCATCTCTTGAGGGAATTTGGAACTTTTGTTACTAAATTTCGCCACTAATGCCATCACTTGAGGAAAATTTTAACTTTTGTTTTTAAACTTCGGGATTTATTCCATCTCTTGAGGGTATTTGGAACTTTTGTGTATTAATTTCGCCAGGAACGCAATCTAATGAGGAAAATTGGAATTTTTGTTCATAAAAATCGCAATTATGCCACCCCATGAGGAAAATTGGAACTTTTATTTATGAGCATCCATACTAATGCCCTCTCTTGAGGGAAATTGGAACTTTTGCTTCTATATTTTGCCACTAATGCCATCTCTTGAGAAAAATTAGAACTTTTGTTTGTAAACATCGGCACTTATGCCATCTCTTGAGGAAAATTGGAACTTTTGTTTATGAGCATCGATACTAATGCCATCTCTAGAGGGTATTTGGACTTTTGTTTATAAATTTCGCCACTAATGCCATCTATTGAGGAAAATTGGAATTTTTTTTATGAGCGTCGATACTTATGCCATCTCTTAAGGAAATTGTAACTTATGTTTGTAAATTTTTCCATAAATGCAATCTCTTGAGGAAAATTGGAACTTTTGCTTGTAATCTTCGCCACTTATGCCATCTATTAAGGGAAATTCGAACTTCTGTTTATAAACTTCGACACTAATGCCATCTCTTGAGGAAAATTGGAAATTTTGCTTTTGAGCGTCGATACTAATGCCATCTCTTGAGGGAAATTTTAACTTTTTTTTATAAATTTTGCCAATAATGCCATCTCTTGAGGAAAATTGGAAGTTTTGTTTGTAAACTTCGGCACTAATGCCAGCTCTTGAGGGAAATTGGAACTTTTATTTATTAACTTCGACACTAATTCCATCTCTTGAGGAATTTTGGAACTTTTGTTTATGAGCGTCGATACTAATACCAACTCTTGAGGGTAATTGGAACATTTGTTTATAAACTTTGACACTTATGCCATCTCTTGAGGAATATTTAAACTTTTGTTTATGAGCGTCGATACTAATGCCAAGTCTTGAGAGAAAATGGAACTTTTGTTTATAAACCTCGCCACTAATGCTACACCTGGTCGGAAATTGGAACTTTTGTTTATAAACTTCGCAACTTATGCCATCTCTTGAGGAAAATTGGAACTTTTTTTTTGAGCGTTGATACTTATGCCATCTCTTGATGGGAATTGGTAATTTTGTTAATAAACTTCGACACTAATGCCATCAAATTACGAAATTTGGAACTTATGTTTATGAGCGTCGATAATATTTCCATCTCTTAAGGTAATTGGAACTTTAGTTTATAAATTTCGCCAAGAATGGCATCTCTTGAGGAAAATTGGAATTTTTGTTTATGAGCGTCGTTACTAATAACAATTCTTGAGGGAAATTGGAACTTTTGTTTATAAATTTCGACTTTTATGCCATCTCTTGAGAAAATTTGGAACTTTTGTTTATGAGCGTCGATACTAATACCATCTCTTGAGGGAAATTGGAACTTTTGTTTATAAACTTCGCTAGAAATGCCACCTATTGAGGAAAATTGGAACCTTTTTATATTCTTCGACATTAATGCCATTTCTTGAGGAAAATGGGAAGTTTTCTTTATGAGCGTCGATATTAATGCCATATCTTGAGGGAATTTTGAACTTTTTTTATAAACTTCGACACTAATGCCATCTCTTTAGGGAAATTGGTACTTTTGTTTATAAACTTCGCCACTTATACCATCTCTTGAGGGAAATTGGAACTTTTGTTTATAGACTCCGCCTCTAATGCCATCTCTTGAGGAAAATTGGAACTTTTGTTTGTAAACATCGTGAATTATGCCACCTCTGGAGGGAAATTGGAACTTTTGAAGATAAACTTCGACACTAATGCCATCTCTTGAGGAAAATTGGAACTTTTTTTTTGATCGTCGATACTTATGCCATCTCTTGAAGGAAATTGGAACTTTTGTTTATAAATTTCGCCAATGTTGCCATCTCATGAGGAATATTGGAACTTTCGTTTATTATCGTCGATACTAATGCGATCTCATGAGGGAAATTGTATTTTTTATATATTAACTTCGACACAAATTCCATCTCTTGAGGAAAATTGGAACTTTTGTTTATGAGCGTCGTTACTAATACCAACTCTTGAGGGTAATTGGAACATTGGTTTATAAACTTCGACACTTATGCCATCTCTTGAGGAATATTTAAACTTTTGTTTTTTGTGCGTCGATACTAATGCCATCTCTTAGGGGAAATTGGAACTTTTCTATATAAATATTGCCACTTATGCCATCTCTTGAGGAAAATTGGAACTCTTGGTTATAAACTTCGACACTAATAACAACTCTTGAGGGAAATTGAAACTTTTGTTTTCGAGCGTCGATACTTATGCCATCATTTGAGGAATATAGGAACTTTTGTTTTAAAATTTTCCACTTATGCCATGACTTGAGGAAAATTGGAACTTTTTTTATAAACATCACCACTTATGTCATCTATTGAGGAGAATTGGAACGTTTTTTATAAAATTCGCCACTAATGCCATCTTTTAAGGGAAAAGTGAACTTCTGTATATAAACTTTGCCACTTATGCCATCTCTTGAGGGAATTTGGAGGATTTGTTAATAAACTTCGACACAAATTCCATCTCTTGAGGAAAATTTGAGCTTTTGCTTATGAGCGTCGATACTAATGCCATCTCATGAGGAAAATTGGAACTTTTGAGTATAAACTTCGACACTAATGACATCTCTTGAGGGAAATTGGATCTTATTTATACACTTCGCCACTTATGCCATTTCTTGGGGAAAATTGGATCTTTTGCTTATAAACTTCGCCAATTATGCCACCTCTTGAGGAAAATTGGAACACTTCTTTATGAGCGTCGATACTAATGCCATCACTTGAGGGAAATTGGAACTTTTGTTTTTAAACTTAGAAACTAATGCCATCTTTTGAGGGAAATTGGAACTTTTGTTTATATACTTAGACTTTAATTCCATCTCTTGAGGAAAATTGGAGCTTTTGTTTATGAGCGTCGATACTTATGCCATCTCTTGGGGACATTTGGAACTTTTGTTTATAAATTTCACCACTAATGCCATCTGTTGAGGAAAATTGGAAATTTTGTTTATAAAGTTCGATACAAATGCCATCTCTTGAGGAAAATTCGAACTTTTGTTTATTAGCGGCGATACTAATACCATCTCTTGAGGGAAATTGGAACTTTTGTTTATAAACTTCGACACTAATGCCATCTCTTGAGGAAAATTGGAACTTTTGTTTATGTGCGTCGATACTAATGCCATCTCTTGAGGGTAGTTGGAACTTTGGTTTATAATCTTCGCCACTAATGCCACTTCTTGAGGGAAATATGAACCTTTGTTTATAAACTTCGACACTAATAACATCTCTTGAGGAAAATTGGAACTTTTGTTTTAAACTTCGGCACTTATGCCTTCTCTTGAGGATTTTTGGACCTTTTGTTTATAAATTTTGCCACTATTGCCATCTCGTGAGGAAAATTTGAACATCTATTCTATATATAGGGATATTCGAACTTCTGTTTATAATCATCGCCAATTATGCCACCACTTGAGGGAAATTGGAACTTTTGATTATAAACTTCGACACTAATGCAATCTCTGGAGGAAAATCGGATTTTTTGTTTTTGTGCGTCGATACTTATGCCATCTGCTGAGGGTAATTGGAACTTTTGTTTATAAACTTCGCCACTAATGCCACCCCTTGAGGGAAATTGGAACTTTTGTTCATAAACTTTGCCACTAATGCTATATCTTGAGGATAATTGGAACTTTTATTTATGATCGTCCATACTAATGCCATCTCTTGAGGGAAATGGGAACTTTGTTTATAAAATTCGCCACTTATGCCATCTCTTGAGGAAAATTGGAACTCTTGTTTATAAACTTCGACACCTATAACAACTCTTGAGGGAAATTCAAACTTTTGTTTTTGAGCGTCAATACTTATGCGATCTCTTGAGGGAAAGTGGAACTTTTGTTTATAAACTTCGACACTTATGCCATCATTTGAGGAAAATAGGAACTTTTGTTTATACTTTTGCCACTAATGCTATCTATTAAGGGAAATTTGAACTTCTGTATATAAACTTCGCTAATTATGCCATCTCTTGAGGGAAATTTGAACTTCTGTATATAAACTTCGCTAATAATGCCATCTCTTGAGGGAAATTGGAACTTTTGTTTTATAAACTTCGACACTTATGCAATCATTTGAGAAAAATAGGAACTTTTGTTTTTAAACTTCAGCGCTAATGCCATCTCTTGAGGAAAATTGTTACTATTATTTAGGAGCGTCCATACTAGTGCCGTCTCATGAGAGAAATTGGAACTTTTGATAATAAATTTTGCAACAAATGCCATAACTTGAGGAAAATTTGAACTTTAGTTTGTAAACTTCGGCACTAATGCCATCTCCTGAGGGAAATATGAACTTTTGTTTATGAGCGTCGATACTAATGCCATCTCTTGAGGGAAATTGGAACATTTGTTTATAGACTCCGCCACTAATGCCATCTCTTGAGGGAAATTGGAACTTTTGATTATAAACTTCAACACTAATGCCATCTCTAGAGGAAAATTGGAACTTCTGTTTATAGACTCCGCCACTAATGCCATCTCTTGAGGAAAATTGGAACTTTTGTTTGTAAACATCGTGAATTATGCCACCTCTTGAGTGAAATTGGAACTTTTGATTATTAACTTCGCCAATTATGCCACCACTTGAGGGAAATTGGAACTTTTGATTATAAACTTCGACACTAATGCAATCTCTGGAGGAAAATCGGATTTTTTGTTTTTGTGCGTCGATACTTATGCCATCTGCTGAGGGTAATTGGAACTTTTGTTTATAAACTTCGCCACTAATGCCACCCCTTGAGGGAAATTGGAACTTTTGTTCATAAACTTTGCCACTAATGCTATATCTTGAGGATAATTGGAATTTTTATTTATGATCGTCCATACTAATGCCATCTCTTGAGGGAAATGGGAACTTTGTTTATAAAATTCGCCACTAATGCCATCTGTTGAGGAAAATTGGAACTTATGTTTGTTAATATCAACACTTATGCAATCTCTTGACGGAAATTGGAACTTTTGTTTATATACTTCACCACTAATCCACCCATTGAGGGAAAACGGAACTTTTGTTTATAAACATTGCCATTAATGCTATCTTTTGAGGAAAATCGGAACTATTTTTATGATCGTCCATACTAAAGCAGTCTTTTTCGGAAATTGGAACTTTTGTTTATGAATTTTGGCACTAATGCCATATCTTGAGGAAAATTGGAACTTCAGTTTATTAACTTCGCCACTAATGCTATCTCTTGAGGAAAATTGGAACTTTTATTTATGAGCGTTCATACTAATGTCACCTCTTCAGGAAAATTGGAAATTTGTTCATAAACTTCGCCACAAATGCCATTTATTAAGGGAAATTCGAACTTCTGTTTATAATCATCGCCACTAATGCCATCTCTTGAGGGAAATTGGAATTTTGTTTATAAATGTCGCCACTATTGCTATCTCTTGAGGAAAAATGGAACTTATCTTAATGAGCGTCGATACTAATGACATCTCTTGAGGGAAATTGGATCTTTTTTTATAAACTTTGACACATTAATGAAATCTCTTGAGGGAAATTGGTTCTTTTTTTTTCACTTCGCCAATTATGCCACCTCTTGAGGGAAATTGGAACTTTTGATTATAAACTTCGCCACTAATGGTATCTCTTGAGGAAAATTGGAACTTTTATTTATGAGCGTCCATACAAATGCCTGCTCTCGAGGTAAAAAGGAAGTTTTGTTTAAAAATTTTGCCACTAATGCCATCTCTTGAGGAAAATTGGATTTTTTTTTAGCGACGATAGTTATGCCATCTCTTGAGGGAAATTGGAACATTTGTTTATAAACTTCCACACTTATGCCATCTCTTGAGGAAAATTCAAACTTTTCTTTATGAGCGTCTATACTAATGCCATCTCTTGAGGGAAATTGGAACTTTTGTATATAAATATTGCCACTAATGCCTTCTCTTGAGGAAATTGGAACTTTTGTTTATAAACTTCGACACTTATAACAACTCTTGACGGAAATTGAAACTTTTTTTTTTAAATATTGTCACAAATGCCATATCTTGAGGAAAATTGGAACTTTTGTTTATAAACTTCGCCACTTATGCCATCTCTTGAGGGTAATTGGAACTTTTTTTAAACTTCGCCACTAATGCCATCTATTATGGGTAATGTGAACTTCTGTATATAAACAATGCCACTAATGCCATCTCTTGAGGGAAATTGGATCTTTTTTTATAAACTTCGACACTAATGACATCTCTTGAGGGAAATTGGATCTTATTTATACACTTCGCCACTTATGCCATTTCTTGGGGAAAATTGGATCTTTTGCTTATAAACTTCGCCAATTATGCCACCTCTTGAGGAAAATTGGAACACTTCTTTATGAGCGTCGATACTAATGCCATCACTTGAGGGAAATTGGAACTTTTGTTTTTAAACTTAGAAACTAATGCCATCTTTTGAGGGAAATTGGAACTTTTGTTTATATACTTCGACTTTAATTCCATCTCTTGAGGAAAATTGGAGCTTTTGTTTATGAGCGTCGATACTTATGCCATCTCTTGGGGACATTTGGAACTTTTGTTTATAAATTTCACCACTAATGCCATCTGTTGAGGAAAATTGGAAATTTTGTTTATAAAGTTCGATACAAATGCCATCTCTTGAGGAAAATTCGAACTTTTGTTTATTAGCGGCGATACTAATACCATCTCTTGAGGGAAATTGGAACTTTTGTTTATAAACTTCGACACTAATGCCATCTCTTGAGGAAAATTGGAACTTTTGTTTATGTGCGTCGATACTAATGCCATCTCTTGAGGGTAGTTGGAACTTTGGTTTATAATCTTCGCCACTAATGCCACTTCTTGAGGGAAATATGAACCTTTGTTTATAAACTTCGACACTAATAACATCTCTTGAGGAAAATTGGAACTTTTGTTTTAAACTTCGGCACTTATGCCTTCTCTTGAGGATTTTTGGACCTTTTGTTTATAAATTTTGCCACTATTGCCATCTCGTGAGGAAAATTTGAACATCTATTTAAGAGCATCGATACTAATGCCATCTCTTGAGGGAAATTGGAAATTTTGTTTATAAACTTCGGCACTTATGCCATCTCTTGAGGGAAATATGAACTTTTGTTTATAAACTTCGATACAAATACCATCTCTTGAGGAAAATTAGAACTTTTATTTATGAGCGTCGATACTAATGCCATCTCTTGAGGTTATTTTGAACTTATGTTTGTAAATTTCGCCAGAAAAGCCATGTCTTGAGGAAAATTGGAACTTTTGCTTGTAAATATCGCCACTAATGCCATCTATTAAGGGATATTCGAACTTCTGTTTATAATCATCGCCAGTAATGCCACCTCTTGAGGGAAATTGGAACATTTGTTTATAAACTTTGACACTAAAGCCATCCCTTCAGGAAAATTGGAATTTTTGGTTAGCAGCGTCCCTACTAATGCCATCTCTTGAGGGAAATTTGACCTTATGTTTAGAATTTCGCCACTAATGCCACCTCTTGAGGGAAATAGGAACTTTTGTTAATAAACTTCGACACTTATGCTATCTCTTTAGGAAAATTTGGATTTTTGTTTAGGAGCGTCGATACTAATGCCATCTCTTGAGGAAAATTGGAACTTTTGTTTATAAACTTCGATACTAATGCCATCTCTTGAGGGAAATTGGAACTTTTGCTTATAAACTTCTACACTAATGCCATCTCTTGAGGGAAATTGGAACTTTTGTTTAGGAGCGTCGATACTTATGCCATCTCTTGATGGAATTTGGACCTTATGTTTACAAACTTCGCAACTAATGCCAATTCTTTAGGGAAATTGGAACTTTGTTTATAAAATTTGCCACTAATGCCATCTCTTGATAAAAATTGGAGCTTTTGCTCCTATACCTCGGCACTTATGCTATCTTTTTGAGGGATTATTGGAACTTTTATTTATAAACTTCGACACTAATGCCATCTCTTGAGGTAAATAGGAACTTTTGTTTATAAATTTTGCCACTAATGCCATCTCTTGATAAAAATTGGAACGTTTGCTCGTAACCTTCGCCACTAATGCCACCCCTTAAGGGAAATCGGAACTTTTGTTTGTAACCTTTTCCACTTATGCTATATCTTGAGGAAAATTGGAACTTTTATTTATGAGTGTCCATACTAATGCCGTCTCTTGAGGGAAATTGGAACTTTTGTTTATAAAATTTGCCACAAATGCCATCTCTTGAGGAAAATTGGATCTTTTGATTGTAAACTTCGGAACTAATGCCATCTCTTGAGGGAAATTGGAACTTTTGTTTATAAACATCGTCAAAAATGCCACACCTTGAGGGAAATCGGAAATTTTGGTTTATAAACTTTGCCACTAATGCTATCTCTTGAGGAATATTGGAACTTTTATATATGAGCGTCCATACTAATGCAGTGTCTTGAGGGAAATTGGAACTTTTGTTTATAAATTTTGCCACTAATGCCACCTCTTGAGGGAAATTGGAACTTTTGTTTATAGGCTTCGCCACTAATGCCATTTCTGGAGGAAATATGGAACTTTTGTTTTTAAACATCGCCAATTATGCCACCTCTTGAGTGAAATTAGAACTTTTATTTGTAAACTTCGGCACTAATGCCATCTCTTGAGGGAAATTGGAACTTTTGTTTATAAACTTCGCCACTAATGCCACCCCTTGAGGGAAATTGGAAATTTTGTTTATAAACTTTGCAACTAATGCTATCTCTTGAAAAAAATTTAAACTTTTATTTATGAGCGTCCATACTAATGCAGTCTCTTGAGGGAAATTGGACCTTTTGTTATAAATTATGCCACTAATGCCATCTCTTGAGGAAATTTGAACTTTTGTTCGTAAACTTCGGCACTAATGCCTCCTCTTGAGGAAAATTGGAACTTTTGTTTGTAAACTTCGGCACTAATGCCATCTTTTGAGGGGAATTGGAATTTTTGTTCGTAAACTTCGGCACTAATGCCTTCTCTTGAGGGAAATTGGAACTTTTGATTATAAATTTCGTCACTATTCCATCTCTTGAGGGAAACTGGAACTTTTGTTTATAAACTTCTACACTAATGCCATCTTTTGAGGGGAATTAGAACTTATTTTTATAAACTTCGCCACTTATGCCACCTTTTGAGGGAGATTGGAACTTTAGTTTATAGGCTTCGCCACTAATTCCATCTCTTGAAGAAAATTGGAACTTTCGTTTATAAACGTCGCCAATTATGCCACCTTTTTAGGGAAATTAGAACGTTTGATTATAAACTTCGACAGTAATGCAATCTCTTGAGGAAAATTGGAACTTTTGTATTTGAGTGTCGATACTTATGCCATCTCTTGAGGGAAATTGTAACTTTTGTTTATAAACTTCGACACTTATGCCATCATTTGTTGAAAATTGGAACTTATGCTTATGAGCGTCAATAATATTACCATCTTTTAAGGAAATTGGAACTTTAGTTTACAAATTTCGCCACTAATGCCATCTCTTGAGGAAAATTGGAGCTTTTGCTCGTAAATTTCGGCACTTATGCATTCTCTTGAGGTATACTTGGAACTTTTGTTTATAAACTTCGACACTAATGCCATCTCTTGTGGGAAATTGGAACTTTTGTTTATAAATTTTGCCACTTATGCCATCTCTTGATAAAAATTGGAACGTTTGCTCGTAAACTTCGCCACTAATGCCACCCCTTAAGGAAAATCGAAACTTTTGTTTGTAACCTTTTCCACTTATGCTATATCGTGAGAAAAATTGGAACATTTGTGTATAAAATTTGCCACAAATGCCATCTCTTGAGGAAAATTGGAACTTTTGATTGTAAACTTCGGAACTAATGCCATCTCTTGAGGGAAATTGGAACTTTTGTTTATAAACTTCGTCAATAATATCACACCTTGAGGGAAATCGGAAATTTTGTTTATAAACTTTGCCACTAATGCTATCTCTTGAGTAAAATTGAAACTTTTATTTATGAGCGTCCATACTAATGCAGTCTCTTGAGGGAAATTGGTACTTTTGTTTATAAACTTTGACACTAATGCCATCTTTTGAGGGGAATTGGAACTTATTTTTATTAACTTCGCCACTTATGCCACCTCTTGAGGGAAATTGGAACTTTTGTTTATAGGCTTCGCCACTAATGTCATCTCTTGAAGAAAATTGGAACTTTTGTTTATAAACGTCGCCAATTATGCCACTTCTTGAGGGAAATTAGAACGTTTGATTGTAAACTTCGACACTAATGCAATCTCTTGAGGAAAATTGGAACTTTTGTTTTTGAGTGTCGATACTTATGCCATCTCTTGAGGGAAATTGTAACTTTTGTCTATAAACTTCGACACTTATGCCATCATTTGAGGAAAATTGGAACTTATGCTTATAAACTTCGCCAAAGATGCCACATCTTGAGGAAAATTGGAAATTTTTTAAATAAACTTCGATACTAATGCCATCTCTTGAGGGTAATTGGAGCTTTTGTTTATAAACTTCGATTTTTATGCCATCCCTTGAGGAAAATTGGAATTTTTGTTAATGAGCGTCGGTACTAATGCCATCTCTTGAGGAAAATTGGAAGTCTTGTTCATAAACTTCGACACTAATGCCATCTCTTGAGGAAAATAGGAACTTTTGTTTAGCAGCGTCGTTACTAATGCCATCTCTTGAGGGAAATCGGAACTTTTGTTTAGGAGCGTCGATACTAATGCCATCTCTTGATGGAATTTGGACCTTATGTTTACAAACTTTGCAACTAATGCCAATTCTTGAGGGAAATTGGAACTTTTGTTTATAAATTTTGCCACTAATGCCATCTCTTGATTAAAATTGGAGCTTCTGCTCGTATACTTCGGCACTTATGCTATCTCTTGAGGGATAATTGGAACTTTTGTTTATAAACTTTTTTTTTTTATCGCACTATTTCGGATTTATTACTGAATGAATGAAAGTATTTATTGACATACATTTACATAAATACATTGAAAATCAAGTATTACAAAGTAAATAAAATTATAATCCAATGCCGCAACTGCCGATAAATGGGTTACAAAAAACCAAATAAAATAAAACAATGTATTGATACATTCAAGTCCCCCTGAGCTAATTCTAGCTCATCAGGGGGTGCTCCATATGTATAAATGTGTTCACCTATGTATTGTAAACTAGTTGCTTCATATTCATTTTCACTTCAGAAATATTTTTTATCCCATGCATATAGTCAGGCAGATTATTGAAAATTTTTGGAACTACAACATTTAATCTATTTGCACCATATTGATTATAAAATCTTGCTACTTCAAGATTAAACTTTTTCCTTGTGTCCATATTGTGAGATTTAATTTTCTGTGATTTTAACTTGAAATTGTAATAGTTATCCACAACAAGCAAGTATTGCAGTAAATCATCTATGGGAAGTAATTCCAGAGACATATACATGGTTTTTACATCAAAAGAAACAATTGCATTTAATTACCTCTGGTTTTTACATTTCTATATATTAATTTAACTATTCTATTTTGCATTGAATACAGTTTTCTCTTGTGAGTCTTGCGAGCAAGTCCCCACACAGTTAAGCCATACCTAATAATAGACTCAACAAAAGCAACATATAACATTTTCAACACATTACCAGGCACTCTATAACTAACATGGTATAATTGATATGAAACTCTCCTCAACTTATTAAATACTTTATCAATATGTGCCTTGAATTTAAAATTTTGGTCAATAACCACTCCTAAATACTTATACTCTGGGACTTGATCCAGATTTTCACAATTACATTGAAGATCATTAATATTTCTGTGTAAACAATCATGATTGTGTAGTTTCAAAGTTAAAATTTCTAGCTTATTCAAGGTACTAACAATATGCATACATTTGGACTTTTTAAAATTAATTACCAGATCCTTATCATGGGCCCATTTAGATATACAATTTAAATCATGCTGCATATACAGTGTAGCTCTGTCGATATCTTTATGTGAGGCTATAAGTATAACATCATCAGCATAAAGTAGTATATCACAATATTTAATACATGAAATTATACTATTAATATACATTATAAGCATTGTAGGACCTAGGATGGAACCCTGTGGTACACCATATTTCACCAGAGATTCTTCACCATAGTAGTTTTTAAATTTAATTCTCATTGTTCTGTTTACTAGGTAACTATGAAACCAGTCTAGAACTTTGCCTCTGATGCCCATTGTAGACATAATTTTTAGTAATTCTCCATGATTTATAGTGTCAAAGGCTTTCTTAAAATCAATAAAAGTAACAATGATTTCATTATTAATATTAAGGTTATAATTTATATTATCTGCAAAGGTCTCTAGAGCATCTTTCGTCCCTTTGCTTTTTCGAAATCCAAATTGGTATTTTGAAATTACGTTAAATTTCTCTAAATAATCAGTTAGACAGTTAACCACATATTTTTCTAATATTTTACTAATAGAAGGTAACAAGGAAATAGGTCTATAATTGCTAAAGTCAGTATAAGATCCTTCCTTGTGTATTGGTCTTACCAATGCTTTCTTTAAGTCATTAGGAACAATAGATTGTCTTATACTACTGGTGATTAAGGCAGTTATGACAGGAAGTAACACTAATGCGTTAGCTTTGAGATCTCTTATTCGTCTGCCATCCAATCCTGGGCCTTTATTATTCAGTTTTTTAATTATTTTTAAAATCATATCCATATTTGGTTCAGGTAAAAACATGGAATACTGAACTGAAGCAGTGGTGTCTTTATTCAATTTATCAGGACATTTAATTTTAATATTTTCAATTTCTACGGAAAATTGATGAAGGAAGCTCTTACATATATTATGCTCATTTAAGTTACTATTTAGCTTTGCAATCTTATCATCATCATTAGCATTATTTGTTTTTCTACCAGTGATATTATTTACTACATTCCAAAGAGTTTTACTGTCTTTAATTTTGGAAATTGTATTAATAGAGTAATTATTTTTTGCCTTCCTTACTGCATTCACAGTTTTGTTTCTCAAACTTCTGTAATTATCTTTATAATTGTAATTCGTAGGGTTACTCTTCCATTTCTGGAAGGCTTTATCCCTGTCTATTATCAAGGAGCGTATGTCATCAGACATCCAATCCCGGTCAACCCTCCTTCTTTTACTAGAAATAAACACTTTAGAATTATTATAAATTTCAGTGAAAGCTGAACATATTTTCTCATAAAGAAGATTAGGATCATTCTCAACAAACAAACTCTCCCATGGGTAATTTTTTATATTTTGATCAACCAAGTGATTTTTAATATAACTCCTATGGAATTCACCTGAATCAACATTGTTTTTAGGTAATCTGCCCATTAGATATGTCATTCCAATAATATAGTGGTCAGAGATCTTGGTTTTAATAACAAATGTTTCAACTAAATTACAGTCCCCATTGAAAGCAATATGGTCAATGCATGACTGAGTCAGAACTCCAGCCCTTATATCCTCTCTTGTAAATTTGTCAATTAGTTGGAGGTAACCATAGGATGAAAGCATTTCATTGTATGAGGAGGTGCTACTTATATTCTTATTTTTTAGATTAATATTGATGTCACCAATAATTAAGGTTTCTTGTAGCTTGTTAACACAAATAGATGCCTCCAACTCCTTCACAAAAGTGAAAACATTGCTATCTGGAGGTCTGTATATAGCCATAATCCTAATTAATTTTCCTTGCAACACTAACTTACCAACAACTGATTCAGCATGACAAAAATCAATATCATCTCTTAAAAAATTAAAATCCTTCTTAACATACAAAAGCACACCACCTCCTCTTCTGTCTTCTCTCAGAGAGGAAAACATATCAAAACCATTTATAGTGTACATACCTACTTCATCAGGACAAATATTTACCTCAGTTAACATAATACAACATAAATTTAAATTTTTTTGCATATCATCTAAAGCAACTGAAAACACATCCCAGTTCCTCCTAATAGATCTAATATTCAAATGTATGTAAGTAAACTTACAATTTTCCCTATCAAAAGAAATATCTGATATACAATCAAAAACAGATATCTTCACAAAGGGTTTCTTTATAAAACTAAAACCATCCATAAAATTAAAACTTAAAACCTGCAATGGTCTGTAAATTTACAAGTTTAAGGTTTAATAATCCTTAAACAATCTTATTAAGTTCTGATAACTTTTGTATCTTTTTCACCACACTATTTTCATCCTTTTTAACTAGCACCTTTCCATCTTTGACCCAGATGTATTTGTATCCCAATTCTCTAGCCTTGGTTTTAACATTCCACAATAAATTTTGATTTGCCCAAGTCAACCTATCATTTGAATAGACTTGGTTACCATATTTAGCTTTGAACCCATCCTCTTTAAGATTAAATTTATTTTTCATAACATTTAGTTTAGAAGCCAAAGATGAGAATTTAACAATAATCCAATTTGGTTTATTTGGGTTATTTTTGTGTACCATGTACACTTCTTTTATGTCCCTTTTGGAAATATCATGTACCTTCAAGTTTTTACATACATCTAATATTGTGCTATTCAGGTCTGATTTAGCATTTTCAGTCAGTACTAAACCAATTACTTCTAAATCATTTTCCAACTCTTTCTGCTCTAAAATATTTACTCTGTCTTTAAGCTCATCTATCTCTTTATTCTTTTCAACCAGCTCCCTTTTTAAGTCGATGATACACTCTTTTAATTCGCGCACCGTTTCATTGTTTTCCGTTATAGTAGACCTAAAGTCATCGTTTGATTCACTCATGTATGTGATAGATTTCTTTAATTCCTTTAGTTCTTTCATTAGAGCCAGAAGCGTTGATTTAACGTCTCCTTCCGTGACTGACCTCAAATTCATCTCGTCTTCCTCGTCCTCCGAAAGCTCTTTTCTTTTGCATTCAGCGCATCTCCAATCCTTCTTCTTCGCCTGCGACTTGCTCCTGAAGGTAGACTCCGATAAACCTGCACACTTATAATGTAGCTTAAAGTTACAACCCAAGCATAGGGCACCAGACCCATCCTTCGGGAGTTGCAGCTGACATTTCCCACACGACATTGTCGTACTAAAGTAACACTCGATGAGGTGAAAAATTCACGCGCAGAAACGTGGAATGTTTACAAACAATTACAGGTACAACCACTGGCGAGACGCTGACAGCTGAAGTCTTCGACACTAATGCCATCTCTTGAGGTAAATTGGAAATTTTGCTTTTGAGCGTCGATACTTATGCCATCTCTTGAGGGAAATTGGAACTTTTGTTTATAAATTTTGCCACTAATGCCATCTCTTGATAAAAATTGGAACGTTTGATCGTAAACTTCGCCACTAATGCCACCCCTTAAGTGAAATCGGAACTCTTGTTTGTAACTTCTTCCACTTATGCTATATCTTGAGGAAAATTGGATCTTTTATTTATGAGTGTCCATACTAATGCCGTCCCTTGAGGGGAATTGGAACTTTTGTTTATAAATTTTGCCACTAATGCCACCGCTTGAGGGAAATTGGAACTTTTGTTTATACGCTTCGCCACTAATGCCATTTCTGGAGGAAATATGGAACTTTTGTTTATAAACATCGCCAATTATACCACCTCTTGAGTGAAATTAGAAATTTTGATTATAAACATCGACACTTATGCAATCTCTTAAGGAAAATTGGAACTTTTGTTTATAAACTTCGACACTAATGCCATCATTTGAGGAAAATTGGAACTTATGTTTATGAGCGTCCATAATATTTCCATCTCTTAAGGAAATTGGAACTTTTGTTTAGAAATTTCGCCTGTAATGCCATCTCTTGAGGAAAATTGGAACTTTTATTTTGTGAGCGTCGATACTAATGCCATCTCTTGAGGGAAATTGGAACTTCTGTTTATAAACTTTGCCACTAATGCCACCTCTTGAGGGAAATTGGAACGTTATTTATAAACTTCGACACTAATGCCATCTCTGGAGGAAAATTGGAACTTTTATTTATGAGCATCAATACTAACGCCATCTGTAGAGGGAAATTGGAACTTTTGTTAAATAACTTCGAAACTAATGCCATCTCTTGAGGAAAATTGGAACTTTTGTTTATGAGCGTCGGTACTAATGCCATCTCTTAAGGAAAATTGGACCTTTTGTTTATAAACTTCGATACTAATGCCATCTCTTGAGGGAAATTGGAACTTTTGTTTATAAACCTCGCCACTAATGCCACCCCTTAAGGGAAATTGGAACTTTTGTTTAAAAGCTTTGCTACTAATGCTATATCTTGAGGAAAATTGGAACTTTTGTTTGTAATCTTCGGCACTATTGCCATCTCTTGGGGGAAATTGGAACTTTTGGTTATAAACTTCGACATTAATGCCATCTTTTGAGGAAAATTGGAACTTCTGATCATGAGCGTCGATACTAATGCCATCTCTTGAGGGCATTTGGAACTTTTGTTTATAAATTTCGCCACTAATGCCATCTATTGAGGAAAATTGGAAATGTTTTTATGAGTGTCGATACTAATGCCATCTCTTAAGGAAATTGGAACTTATTTTTGTAAATTTCGCCACAAATGCCAACTCTTGAGGAAAATTGGAACTTTTGCTTGTGAACTTCGTCACTAATGCCAGCTATTAAGGGAAATTCGAATATCTGTTTATAATCTTTGCCACTAATGCCACCTCTTGAGGGAAGTTGGACCTTTTGTTTATTAACCTCGACACAAATGCCATCTCTTAAGGAAAATTGAAACCTTTGTTTAGCAGCGTCGTTACTAATGCCTCGCTCTTGAGGGAAATTGGAACTTTTGTTTATAAACTTCGACACTAATGCCATCTCTTTAGGAAAATTGGAACTTTTCTTTAGGAGCGTCGATACTAATACCGTCTCTTGAGGGAAATTGGAACATTTGTTTATAAATTTAGCCACTTATGCCATCTCTTGAGGAAAATTGGAACTTTTGTTTATAAGCTTCGACACAAATGCCATCTCTTGAGGAAAATTGGAACTTTTATTTACTAGCGTCGATACTAATGCCATCTCTTGAAGGAAATTGGAAATTTTGTTTATAAATTTCGCAAATAATGCCATCTCTTGAGGAAAATTGGAACTTTCTTTTATTAGCGTCGATACTAATGCGATCTCTTGAGGGAAATTGGAACTTTTGTTCATAAACATCGGCTCAAATTTCATATCTTGAGAAAAATTGAAACTTTTGTTTATGAGCGTCGATACTAATACAACTGTTGAGAGCAATTTGAACTTTTGTTTATAAACTTCGACACTTATGCCATCTCTTGAGGAATATTGGAACTTTTGTTTATGAGAGTCGATACTAATGCCATCTCATGAGGGAAAATGGATTTTATGTTTATAGACTTCGCCACTAATACCACCTCTGGAGGGATATTGGAACTTTTGTTTATAAAATTTGCCACTTATGCCATCTCTTGAGGAAAATTGGAACTTTTGTTTGTAAACTTCGGCACTTTTGCCATCTCTTGAGGGAAATTGGAACATTTGTTTATAAATATTGACATTTATGCCATCTCTTGAGGAAAATTGGAACTTTTGTTTATGTGCGTCGATACTAATGCCATCTCTTGAGGGTATTTGGAACTTTTGTTTATAAATTTCGCCACTTATGCCATCTATTGAGGAAAATTGGAATTTTTTTATGAGCGTCGAAATTAATGCTATCTCTTAAGGAAATTGGAACTTATGTTTGTAAATTTCGGCACAAATGCCATCTTTTTAGGAAAATTGGAACTTTTGCTTGTGAACTTCGCCACTAATGCCAGCTATTAAGGGAAATTCGAACTTCTGTTTATAACCTTCGCCCCTAATGCCACGTCTTGAGGGAAATTGGATCTTTTGTTCAACAACTTTGGCATTAATTTCATATCTTCAGAAAAATTGGAACTTTTGTTTATGAGCGTCGATACTAATACAACTCTTGAGGGTAATTGGAACTTTTTTTATAAACATCGCCACTTATGCCATCTCTTGAGGAAAATTGGAACTTTTATTTATGAGCGTCAATAGTAATGCCATCTCTTGAGGGAAATTGGAACTTTTGTGTATAAAATTTGCTACTCATGCCATCTCTTGAGGAAAATGTGAACTTTTGTTTGTAAACTTCGGCACTATTCCATCTCTTGAGGGAAATTGGAATTTTTGTTTATTAACTTCGACACTGATGCCATCTCTTGAGGAAAATTGGAACTATTATTTTATGTGCGTCGATACTAATGCCATCCCTTGAGGGTATTTGGAACTTTTGTTTATAAATTTCGCCACTAATGCCATCTATTGAGGAAAATTGGAAATTTATTTATGAGCATCGATACTAATGCCATCTCTTAAGGAAATTGGAACTTATGTTTGTAAATTTAGCCACAAATGCCATCTCTTGAGGAAAATTGGAACATTTGCTTGTTAACTTCGCCACTAATGCCAGCTATTAAGGGAAATTCGAACTTCTGTTTATAATCTTCGCCACTAATGCCACGTCTTGATGGAAATGGGACCTTTTGTTTATTTACTTCGACACTAATGCCATCTCTTGAGGAAAATTGGAACATTTGTTTATGATCGTCGATACTAATGCCATCTCTTGATGGAAATTGGAACTTTTGTTTATAAACTGCGACACTAATGCCATCTCTTGAGGAAAATTGGAACTTTTTTTAGGAGCGTCGATACTAATGCCATCTCTTGAGAGAAATTGGAACTTTTCATAATAAACTTCGCCACTTATGCCATCCCTTGAGGGAAATTGGAACTTTTGTTTTTAAACTTCACAACTAATGCTATCTCTTGAGGAAAATTGGAACTTTTGTTTATGAGCGTCCTTACTAATACCGTCTCTTGAGGGAAATTGGAACTTTTGTTTATAAATTTTGCCTCTTATGCCATCTCTTGAGGAAAATTGGAACTTTTGTTTATAAACTTCGACACTAATGCCATCTCTTGAGGAAAATTGGAACTTTTGTTCGTAAACTTCGCCACTAATGCCATCTCTTGAGGGAAATTCGAACTATTTTTATAAACTTCGCCACTAATGCCATCTCTTGAGGAAAATTTTAACTTTTGTTTATGAACATCCATACTAATGCCATCTATTGAGGGAAATTGGAACATTTGTTTATAAATTTTGCCACTAATGCAATCTCTTGAGGAAAATTGGAACTTTTGCTTGTAAACTTCGACACTAATGCCATCTCATGATTAAAATTGGAAATTTTGCTTATGAGCATCGATACTTATGCCATCTCTTGAGGGAAATTGGAACTTTTGTTTATAAACTTAGACACTAATGCCATCTCTTGAGAAAAATTGGAACTTTTCTTTAGGAGCGTCGATACTATTACCGTCTCTTGAGGGAAATTGGAACTCTTGTTTATAAATTTTGCCACTAATGCCATCTCTTGAGGAAAATTGGAACTTTTGTTTATAAGCTTCGACACTAATGCCATCTCTTGAGGAAAACTGGAACTTTTATTTACAAGCGTCGATACTAATGCCATCTCTTGAAGGAAATTGGAAATTTTGTTTATAAATCTCGCCAATAATGCCATCTCTTGAAGAGAATTGGAACTTTCGTTTATTAGCGTCGATACTTATGCGGTCTCTTGAGGGAAATTGGAACTTTTGTTTATGATCGTCGATACTAATGCCATCTCTTGAGAGAAATTGGAACTTTTCTTAATAAACTTCGCCACTTATGCCATTCCTTGAGGGAAATTGGAACTTTTGTTTTTAAGCTTCTCAACTAATGCTATCTCTTGAGGAATATTGGAACTTTTGTTTATGAGCGTCCTTACTAATACCGTCTCTTGAGGGTAATTGGAACTTTTGTTTATAAATTTTGCCTCTTATGCCATCTCTTGAGGAAAATTGGAATATTTATTTATAAACTTCGACACTAATGCCATCTCTTGAGGAAAATAGGATCTTTTATTTATGAGCGTCCATCCTTATGCAATCTCTTGAGGGAAATTGGAACTTTTGTATATAAATATTGCCACTAATGCCATCTCTTGACGAAAATTGGAACTTTTGATTGTATACTTCGACACTAATAGCATCTCTTGAGGGAAAAAGAAACTTTTGTTTATAAATTTTGCCATTTATGCCATCTCTTGAGGAAAATTGGAACTTTTGTTCGTAAACTTCGCCACTAATGCCATCTCTTGAGGGAAATTCGAACTATTTTTATAAACTTCGCCACTAATGCCATCTCTTGAGGAAAATTTTAACTTTTATTAATGAGCATCCATACTAATGCCATCTCTTGAGGAAAATTGGAACTTTTCTTTAGGAGCGTCGATACTATTACCGTCTCTTGAGGGAAATTGGAACTTTTGTTTATAAATTTTGCCACTAATGCCATCTCTTGAGGAAAATTGGAACTTTTGTTTATAAGCTTCGACACTAATGCCATCTCTTGAGGAAAACTGGAACTTTTATATACTAGCGTCGATACTAATGCCATCTCTTGAAGGAATTTGGAACTTATGTTTGTAAATTTCGCCACAAATGCCATCTCTTGAGGAAAATTGGAACTTTTGCTTGTGAACTTCGCCACTAATGCCAGCTATTAAGGGAAATTCGAACTTCTGTTTATAAGCTTCGCCACTAATGCCACGTCTTGAGGGAAATTGGACCTTTTGTTTATTTACTTCGACACTAATTTCATCTCTTCAGGAAAATTGAAACCTTTGTTTCGCAGCGTCGTTACTATTGCCATCTCTTGAGGGAAATTGGACCTTATGGTTAAAATTTTCGCCTCTAATGCCAACTCTTGAGGGAAATTGGAACATTTTTTTCTAAACTTCGACACTAATGCAATCTCTTGAGGAAAATTGGAACTTTTGTTTAGGATCGTCGATACTAATGCCATCTCTTGATGGAAATTGGAACTTTTGTTTATAAACTTCGACACTAATGCCATCTCTTGAGGAAAATTGGAACTTTTCTTTAGGAGCGTCGATACTTATGCCATCTCTTTGAGAAATTGGAACTTTTCTCAATAAACTTTGCCACTTGTGCCATCCCTTGAGGGAAATTGGAACTTTTGTTTTTAAACTTCACAACTAATGCTATCTCTTGAGGAAAATTGGAACTTTTGTTTATGAGCGTCCTTACTAATACCGTCTCTTGAGGGAAATTGGAACTTTTGTTTATAAATTTAGCTCTTATGCCATCTCTTGAGGAAAATTGGAACTTTTGTTTATAAACTTCGACACTTATGCCATCTCTTGAGGAAAATTGGATCTTTTATTTATGAGCGTCCATCCTTATGCAATCTCTTGAGGGAAATTGGAACTTTTGTATGTAAATATTGCCACTAATGCCATCTCTTGAGGAAAATTGGAACTTTTGTTTCTATACTTCGACGCTAATAGCATCTCTTGAGGGAAATAGAAACTTTTGTTTATAAATTTTACCACTTATGCCATCTCTTGAGGAAAATTGGAACTTTTGTTGATAAACCTCGCCACTAATGCCATCTCTTGAGGGAAATTCGAACTATTTTTATAAACATCGCCACTAATGCCATCTCTTGAGGAAAATTTTAACTTTTATTTATGAGCATCCATACTAATGCCATCTCTTGAGGGAAATTAGAACTTTTGTTTATAAATTTTGCCACTAATGCCATCTCCTGAGGAAAATTGGAACTTTTGCTTGTAAACTTTGACACTAATGCCATCACTCTAGGGAAATTGGAACTTTTGTTTGTAAACTTCGGCACTAATGCAATCTCTTGAGGGAAATTGGATCTTTTTTATAAACTTCGCCACTAAACCAACCCCTTGAGGGAAAACGGAAATTTTGTTTATAAACTTTGCCACTAAAGCTATCTCTTGAGGAAAATTGGAACTTTTATTTATTTGCGTCGATACTTATGCCTTCTCTTGAAGGAAATTGGAACTTTTGTTTATTAATTTCGCCAATAATGCCATCTCTTGAGGAAAATTGGAACTTTCGTTTATGAGCGTCGATACTTATGCGATCTCTTGAGGGAAGTTGGATCTTTTGTTTATAAATTTCGGCATTAATTTCATATCTTGAGAAAATTGGAACTTTTGTTTATAAATTTTGCCAATAATGCCATCTCTTGAGGAAAATTGGAACTTTTGCTTGTAAACTTCTGCACTAATGCCATCACTTGAGGGAAATTGGAATGTTTGTTTGTAAACTTCGGCATTAATGCCATCTCTTGAGGGAAATTGGACCTTTTTTTATAAACTTCGCCACTAATGCCACCCCTTGATGGAAATTGGAAATTTTGTTTATAAACTTTGCCACTAACGTTATCTCTTGAGGAAAATTGGAACTTATGTTTATAAATTTCGTCACTATTGCCATTTTTGGAGGAAAATTGGAACTTTTGTTTATAAACTTCGACACTAATACCATCTTTTGAGGGGAATTGGAACTTTTGTTCATAAACTTCGCCACTAATGCTATATCTTGAGGAAAATTTCAAATGTTATTTATTAGCGTCCATACTAATGCCGTCTCTTGAGGGAAATTAAAACTTTTGTTTATAAATTTTGTCACTTTTGCCATTTCTTGAGGAAAATTGGAACTTTTGCTCGTAGTCTTCGGCACTGATGCCATCTCTTGAGGGAAATTGGAACTTTTGTTTATAAATTTTGCTCTTATGCCATCTCTTGAGGAAAATTGGAACTTTTGTTTATAAACTTCGACACTAATGCCATCTCTTGAGGAAAATTTGATCTTTTATTTCTGAGCGTCCATCCTTATGCAATCGCTTGAGGGAAATTGGAACTTTTGTATATAAATATTGCCACTAATGCCATCTCTTGAGGAAAATTGGAACTTTTGTTCATAAACCTCACCACTAATGCCATCTCCTGAGGGAAATTCGAACTATTTTTACAAACTTCGCCACTAATGCCATCTCTTGAGGAAATTTGGAACTGTTTTTTATTAGCGTCCATACTAATGCCGTCTCTTGAGGGAAATTAAAACTTTTGTTTCTAAATTTTGTCACTTTTGCCATCTCTTGAGGAAAATTGGAACTTTTGCTCGTAATCTTCGGAACCGATGCAATCTCTTGAGGGAAAATTGAGCTTTTGTTTATAAACTTCGACACTAATGCCATCTCATGATTAAAATTGGAAATTTTGCTTATGAGCTTCGAACCTTATGCCATCTCTTGAGGGAAATTGGAACTTTTGTTTATAAACTTCGACACTAATGCCATCTCTTGAGGAAAATTGGAACTTTTCTTTAGGAGCGTCGATACAAATACTGTCTCTTGAGGGAAATTGGAACTTTTGTTTATAAATTTTGCCATTTATGCCATCTCTTGAGGAAATTTGGAACTTTTGTTTATAAGCTTTGACACTAATGCCATCTCTTGAAGAAAAATGGAACTTTTATTTACTAGCGTCGATACTAATGCCATCTCTTGAAGGAAATTGGAAATTTTGTTTATAAATTTCACCAATAATGCCATCTCTTGAGGAAAATTGGAAATTTCGTTTATGAGCGTCGATACTAATGCGATCTCTTGAGGGAAATTGGAACTTTTGTTCATAAACATCGGCACAAATTTCATATCTTGAGAGAAATTGAAACTTTTGTTTATGAGCGTCGATACAAATGCCATCTCATGAGGGAAAATGGATTTTTTGTTTATAGACTTCGCCACTAATGCCATCTCTGGAGGGAAATTGGAACAGTTGTTTATAAAATTTGCCACTTATGCCATCTCTTGAGGAAAATTGGAACTTTTGTTTGTAAACTTCGGCACTATTGCCATCTCTTGAGGGAAATTGGAACATTTGTTTATAAATATTGACACTTATGCCATCTCTTGAGGAAAATTGGAACTTTTGTTTATGTGCGTCGATACTAATGCCATCTCTTGAGGGTATTTGGAACTTTTGTTTATAAATTTCGCCACTAATGGCATCTATTGAGGAAAATTGGAACTTTTTCTCGTAAACTTCGGCACTTATGCCATCTCATGAGGGAATTTGGAACTTTTGTTTAAAAATGTTGCCACTAATGCCATCTCTTGAAGAATATTGGAATTTTTGCTTGTGAACTTCGCCACTAATGCAGCTATTAAGGGAAATTCGAACCTCTGTTTATAATCTTCGCCACTAATGCCATCTCTTCAGGGAGATTGGACCACTTGTTTATGATCTTCGACACTAATGCCATCTCTTGAGGAAAATTGAAACCTTTGTTTAGCAGCGTCGTTACTAATGCCATCTCTTGAGGGAAATTAGAACTTTTGTTTATAAAATTTGCCACTAATGCAATCTCTTGAGGAAAATTGGATTTTTTGTTTGTAAACTTCGGAACTATTGCCATCTCTTGAGGGAAATTGGAACTTTTGTTTATAAACTTAGACACTAATGCCATCTCCTGATTAAAATTGGAAATTTTGCTTATGAGCGTCGATACTTATGCCGTCTCTTGAGGGAAATTGGAACTTTTGTTTATAAACTTCGACACTAATGCCATCTCTTGAGGAAAATTGGTACTTTTCCTTAGGAGCGTCGATACTAATGCCGTCTCTTGAGGGAAATTGGAACTTTTGTTTATAAATTTTGCCACTTATGTCATCTCTTGAGGAAAATTGGAACTTTTGTTTATAAACTTCGACACTTATGCCATCCCTTGAGGAAAATTGGAACTTTTATTTATTAGCGTCGATACTTATGCCTTCTCTTGAAGGAAATTGGAACTTTTGTTTATTAATTTCGCCAATAATGCCATCTCTTGAGGAAAATGGTAACTTTCGTTTATGAGCGTCGATACTTATGCGATCTCTTGAGGAAAATTGGAACTTTTGTTTATGAGCGTCGATACTAATACAACTCTTGAGGGTAATTGGAACTTTTGTTTAAAAACTTCGACACTTATGCCATCTCTTGAGGAATATTGGAACTTATGTTTATGAGCGTCGATACTTATGCCATCTCTTGAGGGAAATTGAACTTTTCTTAATAAACTTCGCCACTTATGCCATCCCTTGAGGGAAATTGGAACTTTTGTTTTTAAACTTCACAACTAATGCTATCTCTTGAGGAAAATTGGAACTTTTGTTTATGAGCGTCCTTACTAATACCGTCTCTTGAGGGAAATTGGAACTTTTGTTTATAAATTTTGCCTCTTATGCCATCTCTTGAGGAGAATTGGAACTTTTGTTTATAAACTTCGACACTAATGCCATCTCTTGAGGAAAATTGGAACTTTTGTTTGTAAACTTCGGCACTATTTCCATCTCTTGAGGGAAATTGGAACTTTTGTTTATAAACTTCGACACTAATGCCATCTCTTGAGGAAAATTGGAACTATTGTTTATGTGCGTCGATACTAATGCCATCTCTTGAGGGTATTTGGAACTTTTGTTTATAAATTTCGCCACTAATGCCATCTATTGAGGAAAATTGGAAATTTATTTATGAGCGTCGATACTAATGCCATCTCTTAAGGAAATTGGAACTTATGTTTGTAAATTTTCCACAAATGCCATCTCTTGAGGAAAATTGGAACTATTGCTTGTGAACTTCGCCACTAATGCCAGCTATTAAGGGAAATTCGAACTTCTGTTTATAATCTTCGCCACTAATGCCACGTCTTGAGGGAAATTGGACCTTTTGTTTATTTACTTCGACACTAATGCCATCTCTTGAGGAAAATTGAAACCTTTGTTTCGCAGCGTCGCACTGTGGGCTAGAATCGAAGAAAGCTGGCCAAAAATACGAAAGTGTTTTTTTTGAGTGCGGACTTTGAAACTTCGCATGGTCATTTTTGAATAAATTTTGCATATAACTGCGAAATAATTTCTCTTGATTCCCACGCGTTACAATTCTACAGGGGGTCAAAGTTGATTATATTTTGCGAAAAATGCCGGTCTTCGATTTTTCGAGAAATCCTTCAACTTCAAAATGATGCAGAATCCATTTAAAGTAAGTTATTGGATAAAAAACAACGCCACCTTATAAACCTGTACTTTATCTTTCACAACCTATAATTTAATGATTTCGAATGAATAATTGCATATTTTATGCAACAAAATGGTGGACTCTCGTTTTAGAGAAACTTTTTACCTAAAGCGAGGAAAATAGTTGAGACGGACTCCGAGGGACATGAAGATATTTATACCACGTTATTCTTTGAAGCTTTCTGAAGAGGAATCTGAAATAAAACCTTGCATCAATTTGCTACCCTAATAATAATAACGAATTTTCGACAACACTGCATGGGCCAATCCGCGCGGCGGAGTACGGCCCTCCAGGAAGAGAAGTGTTTGAAGACCTTCGAACCTTCATGCCTCTCAATGATAACTTTTGAATGCTGAAATTAACTTTTTACAAACTCTAGACGAAGAAATAATGAGCAAAATAATTTACATTCAACCATCATTCTCAAAGGAAGAGTGAATTTAGCAACAGCGTATATCTTTCATCAAGTATCAAATAGAGTTACCATTTTTTGATTTTCACTTTGTAAAATATTATGAAAGCTGTCTTTGATGTTTTTGAGCTATACTATTTCTCACAGACCCTCAATACCATTGGAAACCAGCCCACACGTGGGCGTGTGCCGCGGTGTCCCCGAGTTAAACTTTCGGTTCGTTTTATTGCATGCAGCTGTGCTTCTTGCGGATGAACGGCTACCCATCAAACTTCATTTTCGTGCTTTCTAGTTCAAAATTTTCGCAAACTATGAAAACTACAGTTTGGCTTTGCCTGTGGAAGAAGTAAGTTGTGCTCTCTCAGTAGTAGTAGTAGTATTGTTAAAAGTGCTTCGACAGCTTAGGTCATTTCGCACATTGGCTCCCACCGGGATTCGAACCCGGGTCCGCTTTCACCAAAGGCAAACGCGCTGTCCACATGACTATCCGGGAGCCCGCTCTCTCAGTAGCTCCTTGCATTCTTTAAGTAGTATATTCAAGAAGTTCGGTTAGTTCCCTTCAGCATTTCCTGGTTCAGTTGTCGACACTTTTTGGAGGATATTTTTATGGTAAGTTTTTTTGTTACATTACTTTCTCTTTCTACTTGTAAATTCTAAGTATCCTGGAGAAAAACAATTATTTTCTCTATGCATGTGAAATGTTCTCATCGTTATTTGAAACTGTCTACTGTATTATTTTCTTAACGTCATACTGTAGAATAGATATAGTTATGGAATCTCTATTGCATTATCAGACATTAGAAACATTGTATTGGGTTTCTAGTTTATCGCCTTTATACGTTGCTTGTAATTCCGTAAAAAAACATGACTAATCTGCGAATTAGTCGCTACATTTACGCCACGTTAACGCTACATAATAAAATGATGGAGGATAAGAATGAGTCATTTCCTAGTAAAAAGCAGCATTTAATGGATTTTTTGACAAGAAAACTTCACTTAGAAAGATCCATAGATGGGTAGGAAGCTCTTACTGTTGATCTGAAGAATAGTTTTTTCCGGCATATCCAAGAAAATGGAAACAAAGTTTCCGTGTTAATGAACGGTTTATTCTGCGCAATTCCAATTGGCTCAATGTAAATATTAATTTTCCTAATATTATTATCCAGAACTTACCAAGTACTTCTATGACCACAGGTACGTATAAAATAGTGATTTGAAATGTTTAGTATTTGAAATTGATAATTTACATCTAAGAAACGAACAATCGGACTTAAATTAAATTCATTTTGGTAGACGCAAGAGGACGGCCGGAAGTAGATTTCCATTTTTCAAGTGACAGATCGAAACGAAGGAAAACAGAAACAAATAGATCCACACTCTCCACAGAGAGTTCTTTCTAGGTGGAAGACAAGGGAACATGTGCAATCTCAGTTGTCCGGAGAAGATGCATTATCACTAATTATATCTTCTGAGTTGAGTAAAACTCAATATAAAATTCTCCGTGAAACAGCTAAAAGTCATGGTCATAGGCTGTATCCTAGCTACGAAGCAGTAAAGGAAGCCAAAGTAACTCTTACTTTAGCTATGATGCTTCAATATTGAATACATAAACATTTACTTTTCAGGGATAAACGAGGATCTTATAAAAAGATTTGCTACGATCTTAAAGGCAATTTCAAGCTGATTTACTCTGAATGAAAGAGCATTTGACGATTATTGCGGGGCTACAGCAGAGATGTATGTAAAGTTGTATCCATGGTACTATATTTCACCAACAATTCATAAAGTGCTGATTCAAGGAGCTAAAATTGCAAAAGAACCAATTCTACCACTGGGCCAACTCTCAGAAGAGGCGATAGAAGCAAGAAATAAGGACACGAGGAGATTCCGAGAACGTTTTACAAGGAAACACTCCCGAGTTGCTACGAATGAAGAATTAGTGCGAAGATTGCTTCTTACTTCTGATCCACTAATATCTATGTCAGCACCAATTCGGGCAGCAAATAGATCCAGGATTCTAAGTAGAGAAGTGAAGCAGCTCCTCATCCTGAATGAAGAAGAGGTAATCGCGTATGGAGATGCAGACTCCTCAGACGAGGATTGTATATAAGGCAGAAGGTAAGGTGCAAACTAGAAATTTCTTTAGAGTTATTCTTGACTGCATGATTTTGATGATAAATTAGCGATATAGCGATATGAAAGAAAATGCGACGTCATAGACGTAGGAATAGACATATGTCTTAAAATACAGCCAAATTGGACGTTTTCACCGATCACACGGAATGAAACTGGGGTTTTAAATTATGACTTCTCATTTCTAATATTAATAGCGGAAAAACTTTGCTTATAAACATCAAAACATATCATCGAAAGGCGTTGGTACGTACCTAGTTCCTCTCAAACCGAGATCTTCCCGGAGGGCCATTGGCCGCCGCGCGGATTTGCCCATGCAGTGTTGTCGAAAATTCGTTATTATTATTGGGGTAGCAAATTGTTGCAAGGTTTTATTTCAGATTCCTCTTCAGAAAGCTTCAAAGAATAACGTGGTATAAATATCTTCATGTCCCTCGGAGTCCGTCTCAACTATTTTCCTCGCTTTAGGTAAAACGTTTCTCTAAAACGAGAGTCCACCATTTTGTTGCATAATAATGCAATTATTCATTCGAAATCATTAAATTATAGGTTGTGAAAGATAAAGTACAGGTTTATAACGTGGCGTTGTTTTTTATCCAATAACTTACTTTTAATGGATTCAGCATCGTTTTGAAGTTGAAGAATTTCTCGAAAAATCGAAGACCGGCATTTTTCGCAAAATTTGGTCAACTTTGACCCCCTGTAGAATGGTAACGCGTGGGAATCAAGAGAAATTATTTCGCAGTTATATGCAAAATTTATTCAAGAATGACCATGCGAAGTTTCAAAGTCCGCACTCAAAAAAACCACTTTCGTATTTTTGGCCAGCTTTTTTCGATTCTAGCCCACTGTGCGTCGTTACTAATGCCATCTCTTGAGGGAAATTGGACCTTATGTTTAAAATTTTCGCCTCTAATGCCAACTCTTGAGGGAAATTGGAACTTTTTTTTCTAAACTTCGACACTTATGCCATCTCTTGAGGAAAATTGGAACTTTTGTTTAGGATCGTCGATACTAATGCCATCTCTTGATGGAAATTAGAACTTTTGTTTATAAACTTCGACCCTAATGCCATCTCTTGAGGAAAATTGGAACTTTTCTTTAGGAGCGTCGATACGAATGCCATCTCTTGAGAGAAATTGGAACTTTTCTTAATAAACTTCGCCACTTATGCCATCCCTTGAGGGAAATTGGAACTTTTGTTTTTAAACTTCACAACTAATGCTATCTCTTGAGGAAAATTGGAACTTTTGTTTATGAGCGTCCTTACTAATACCGTCTCTTGAGGGAAATTGGAACTTTTGTTTATAAATTTTGCCTCTTATGCCATCTCTTGAGGAGAATTGGAACTTTTGTTTATAAACTTCGACACTAATGCCATCTCTTGAGGAAAATTGGAACTTTTGTTTGTAAACTTCGGCACTATTTCCATCTCTTGAGGGAAATTGGAACTTTTGTTTATAAACTTCGACACTAATGCCATCTCTTGAGGAAAATTGGAACTATTGTTTATGTGCGTCGATACTAATGCCATCTCTTGAGGGTATTTGGAACTTTTGTTTATAAATTTCGCCACTAATGCCATCTATTGAGGAAAATTGGAAATTTATTTATGAGCGTCGATACTAATGCCATCTCTTAAGGAAATTGGAACTTATGTTTGTAAATTTTCCACAAATGCCATCTCTTGAGGAAAATTGGAACTATTGCTTGTGAACTTCGCCACTAATGCCAGCTATTAAGGGAAATTCGAACTTCTGTTTATAATCTTCGCCACTAATGCCACGTCTTGAGGGAAATTGGACCTTTTGTTTATTTACTTCGACACTAATGCCATCTCTTGAGGAAAATTGAAACCTTTGTTTCGCAGCGTCGCACTGTGGGCTAGAATCGAAGAAAGCTGGCCAAAAATACGAAAGTGTTTTTTTTGAGTGCGGACTTTGAAACTTCGCATGGTCATTCTTGAATAAATTTTGCATATAACTGCGAAATAATTTCTCTTGATTCCCACGCGTTACAATTCTACAGGGGGTCAAAGTTGATTATATTTTGCGAAAAATGCCGGTCTTCGATTTTTCGAGAAATCCTTCAACTTCAAAATGATGCAGAATCCATTTAAAGTAAGTTATTGGATAAAAAACAACGCCACCTTATAAACCTGTACTTTATCTTTCACAACCTATAATTTAATGATTTCGAATGAATAATTGCATATTTTATGCAACAAAATGGTGGACTCTCGTTTTAGAGAAACTTTTTACCTAAAGCGAGGAAAATAGTTGAGACGGACTCCGAGGGACATGAAGATATTTATACCACGTTATTCTTTGAAGCTTTCTGAAGAGGAATCTGAAATAAAACCTTGCATCAATTTGCTACCCTAATAATAATAACGAATTTTCGACAACACTGCATGGGCCAATCCGCGCGGCGGAGTACGGCCCTCCAGGAAGAGAAGTGTTTGAAGACCTTCGAACCTTCATGCCTCTCAATGATAACTTTTGAATGCTGAAATTAACTTTTTACAAACTCTAGACGAAGAAATAATGAGCAAAATAATTTACATTCAACCATCATTCTCAAAGGAAGAGTGAATTTAGCAACAGCGTATATCTTTCATCAAGTATCAAATAGAGTTACCATTTTTTGATTTTCACTTTGTAAAATATTATGAAAGCTGTCTTTGATGTTTTTGAGCTATACTATTTCTCACAGACCCTCAATACCATTGGAAACCAGCCCACACGTGGGCGTGTGCCGCGGTGTCCCCGAGTTAAACTTTCGGTTCGTTTTATTGCATGCAGCTGTGCTTCTTGCGGATGAACGGCTACCCATCAAACTTCATTTTCGTGCTTTCTAGTTCAAAATTTTCGCAAACTATGAAAACTACAGTTTGGCTTTGCCTGTGGAAGAAGTAAGTTGTGCTCTCTCAGTAGTAGTAGTAGTATTGTTAAAAGTGCTTCGACAGCTTAGGTCATTTCGCACATTGGCTCCCACCGGGATTCGAACCCGGGTCCGCTTTCACCAAAGGCAAACGCGCTGTCCACATGACTATCCGGGAGCCCGCTCTCTCAGTAGCTCCTTGCATTCTTTAAGTAGTATATTCAAGAAGTTCGGTTAGTTCCCTTCAGCATTTCCTGGTTCAGTTGTCGACACTTTTTGGAGGATATTTTTATGGTAAGTTTTTTTGTTACATTACTTTCTCTTTCTACTTGTAAATTCTAAGTATCCTGGAGAAAAACAATTATTTTCTCTATGCATGTGAAATGTTCTCATCGTTATTTGAAACTGTCTACTGTATTATTTTCTTAACGTCATACTGTAGAATAGATA
This sequence comes from Sympetrum striolatum, assembly GCA_947579665.1. Lineage (NCBI taxonomy): Eukaryota > Metazoa > Arthropoda > Insecta > Odonata > Libellulidae > Sympetrum > Sympetrum striolatum. Next base: position 90,784,653 of record OX388350.1, read on the forward strand.
TAGTTATGGAATCTCTATTGCATTATCAGACATTAGAAACATTGTATTGGGTTTCTAGTTTATCGCCTTTATACGTTGCTTGTAATTCCGTAAAAAAACATGACTAATCTGCGAATTAGTCGCTACATTTACGCCACGTTAACGCTACATAATAAAATGATGGAGGATAAGAATGAGTCATTTCCTAGTAAAAAGCAGCATTTAATGGATTTTTTGACAAGAAAACTTCACTTAGAAAGATCCATAGATGGGTAGGAAGCTCTTACTGTTGATCTGAAGAATAGTTTTTTCCGGCATATCCAAGAAAATGGAAACAAAGTTTCCGTGTTAATGAACGGTTTATTCTGCGCAATTCCAATTGGCTCAATGTAAATATTAATTTTCCTAATATTATTATCCAGAACTTACCAAGTACTTCTATGACCACAGGTACGTATAAAATAGTGATTTGAAATGTTTAGTATTTGAAATTGATAATTTACATCTAAGAAACGAACAATCGGACTTAAATTAAATTCATTTTGGTAGACGCAAGAGGACGGCCGGAAGTAGATTTCCATTTTTCAAGTGACAGATCGAAACGAAGGAAAACAGAAACAAATAGATCCACACTCTCCACAGAGAGTTCTTTCTAGGTGGAAGACAAGGGAACATGTGCAATCTCAGTTGTCCGGAGAAGATGCATTATCACTAATTATATCTTCTGAGTTGAGTAAAACTCAATATAAAATTCTCCGTGAAACAGCTAAAAGTCATGGTCATAGGCTGTATCCTAGCTACGAAGCAGTAAAGGAAGCCAAAGTAACTCTTACTTTAGCTATGATGCTTCAATATTGAATACATAAACATTTACTTTTCAGGGATAAACGAGGATCTTATAAAAAGATTTGCTACGATCTTAAAGGCAATTTCAAGCTGATTTACTCTGAATGAAAGAGCATTTGACGATTATTGCGGGGCTACAGCAGAGATGTATGTAAAGTTGTATCCATGGTACTATATTTCACCAACAATTCATAAAGTGCTGATTCAAGGAGCTAAAATTGCAAAAGAACCAATTCTACCACTGGGCCAACTCTCAGAAGAGGCGATAGAAGCAAGAAATAAGGACACGAGGAGATTCCGAGAACGTTTTACAAGGAAACACTCCCGAGTTGCTACGAATGAAGAATTAGTGCGAAGATTGCTTCTTACTTCTGATCCACTAATATCTATGTCAGCACCAATTCGGGCAGCAAATAGATCCAGGATTCTAAGTAGAGAAGTGAAGCAGCTCCTCATCCTGAATGAAGAAGAGGTAATCGCGTATGGAGATGCAGACTCCTCAGACGAGGATTGTATATAAGGCAGAAGGTAAGGTGCAAACTAGAAATTTCTTTAGAGTTATTCTTGACTGCATGATTTTGATGATAAATTAGCGATATAGCGATATGAAAGAAAATGCGACGTCATAGACGTAGGAATAGACATATGTCTTAAAATACAGCCAAATTGGACGTTTTCACCGATCACACGGAATGAAACTGGGGTTTTAAATTATGACTTCTCATTTCTAATATTAATAGCGGAAAAACTTTGCTTATAAACATCAAAACATATCATCGAAAGGCGTTGGTACGTACCTAGTTCCTCTCAAACCGAGATCTTCCCGGAGGGCCATTGGCCGCCGCGCGGATTTGCCCATGCAGTGTTGTCGAAAATTCGTTATTATTATTGGGGTAGCAAATTGTTGCAAGGTTTTATTTCAGATTCCTCTTCAGAAAGCTTCAAAGAATAACGTGGTATAAATATCTTCATGTCCCTCGGAGTCCGTCTCAACTATTTTCCTCGCTTTAGGTAAAACGTTTCTCTAAAACGAGAGTCCACCATTTTGTTGCATAATAATGCAATTATTCATTCGAAATCATTAAATTATAGGTTGTGAAAGATAAAGTACAGGTTTATAACGTGGCGTTGTTTTTTATCCAATAACTTACTTTTAATGGATTCAGCATCGTTTTGAAGTTGAAGAATTTCTCGAAAAATCGAAGACCGGCATTTTTCGCAAAATTTGGTCAACTTTGACCCCCTGTAGAATGGTAACGCGTGGGAATCAAGAGAAATTATTTCGCAGTTATATGCAAAATTTATTCAAGAATGACCATGCGAAGTTTCAAAGTCCGCACTCAAAAAAACCACTTTCGTATTTTTGGCCAGCTTTTTTCGATTCTAGCCCACTGTGCGTCGTTACTAATGCCATCTCTTGAGGGAAATTGGACCTTATGTTTAAAATTTTCGCCTCTAATGCCAACTCTTGAGGGAAATTGGAACTTTTTTTTCTAAACTTCGACACTTATGCCATCTCTTGAGGAAAATTGGAACTTTTGTTTAGGATCGTCGATACTAATGCCATCTCTTGATGGAAATTAGAACTTTTGTTTATAAACTTCGACCCTAATGCCATCTCTTGAGGAAAATTGGAACTTTTCTTTAGGAGCGTCGATACGAATGCCATCTCTTGAGAGAAATTGGAACTTTTCTTAATAAACTTCGCCACTTATGCCATCCCTTGAGGGAAATTGGAACTTTTGTTTTTAAACTTCACAACTAATGCTATCTCTTGAGGAAAATTGGAACTTTTGTTTATGAGCGTCCTTACTAATACCGTCTCTTGAGGGAAATTGGAACTTTTGTTTATAAATTTTGCCTCTTATGCCATCTCTTGAGGAGAATTGGAACTTTTGTTTATAAACTTCGACACTAATGCCATCTCTTGAGGAAAATTGGAACTTTTGTTTGTAAACTTCGGCACTATTTCCATCTCTTGAGGGAAATTGGAACTTTTGTTTATAAACTTCGACACTAATGCCATCTCTTGAGGAAAATTGGAACTATTGTTTATGTGCGTCGATACTAATGCCATCTCTTGAGGGTATTTGGAACTTTTGTTTATAAATTTCGCCACTAATGCCATCTATTGAGGAAAATTGGAAATTTATTTATGAGCGTCGATACTAATGCCATCTCTTAAGGAAATTGGAACTTATGTTTGTAAATTTTCCACAAATGCCATCTCTTGAGGAAAATTGGAACTATTGCTTGTGAACTTCGCCACTAATGCCAGCTATTAAGGGAAATTCGAACTTCTGTTTATAATCTTCGCCACTAATGCCACGTCTTGAGGGAAATTGGACCTTTTGTTTATTTACTTCGACACTAATGCCATCTCTTGAGGAAAATTGAAACCTTTGTTTCGCAGCGTCGCACTGTGGGCTAGAATCGAAGAAAGCTGGCCAAAAATACGAAAGTGTTTTTTTTGAGTGCGGACTTTGAAACTTCGCATGGTCATTCTTGAATAAATTTTGCATATAACTGCGAAATAATTTCTCTTGATTCCCACGCGTTACAATTCTACAGGGGGTCAAAGTTGATTATATTTTGCGAAAAATGCCGGTCTTCGATTTTTCGAGAAATCCTTCAACTTCAAAATGATGCAGAATCCATTTAAAGTAAGTTATTGGATAAAAAACAACGCCACCTTATAAACCTGTACTTTATCTTTCACAACCTATAATTTAATGATTTCGAATGAATAATTGCATATTTTATGCAACAAAATGGTGGACTCTCGTTTTAGAGAAACTTTTTACCTAAAGCGAGGAAAATAGTTGAGACGGACTCCGAGGGACATGAAGATATTTATACCACGTTATTCTTTGAAGCTTTCTGAAGAGGAATCTGAAATAAAACCTTGCATCAATTTGCTACCCTAATAATAATAACGAATTTTCGACAACACTGCATGGGCCAATCCGCGCGGCGGAGTACGGCCCTCCAGGAAGAGAAGTGTTTGAAGACCTTCGAACCTTCATGCCTCTCAATGATAACTTTTGAATGCTGAAATTAACTTTTTACAAACTCTAGACGAAGAAATAATGAGCAAAATAATTTACATTCAACCATCATTCTCAAAGGAAGAGTGAATTTAGCAACAGCGTATATCTTTCATCAAGTATCAAATAGAGTTACCATTTTTTGATTTTCACTTTGTAAAATATTATGAAAGCTGTCTTTGATGTTTTTGAGCTATACTATTTCTCACAGACCCTCAATACCATTGGAAACCAGCCCACACGTGGGCGTGTGCCGCGGTGTCCCCGAGTTAAACTTTCGGTTCGTTTTATTGCATGCAGCTGTGCTTCTTGCGGATGAACGGCTACCCATCAAACTTCATTTTCGTGCTTTCTAGTTCAAAATTTTCGCAAACTATGAAAACTACAGTTTGGCTTTGCCTGTGGAAGAAGTAAGTTGTGCTCTCTCAGTAGTAGTAGTAGTATTGTTAAAAGTGCTTCGACAGCTTAGGTCATTTCGCACATTGGCTCCCACCGGGATTCGAACCCGGGTCCGCTTTCACCAAAGGCAAACGCGCTGTCCACATGACTATCCGGGAGCCCGCTCTCTCAGTAGCTCCTTGCATTCTTTAAGTAGTATATTCAAGAAGTTCGGTTAGTTCCCTTCAGCATTTCCTGGTTCAGTTGTCGACACTTTTTGGAGGATATTTTTATGGTAAGTTTTTTTGTTACATTACTTTCTCTTTCTACTTGTAAATTCTAAGTATCCTGGAGAAAAACAATTATTTTCTCTATGCATGTGAAATGTTCTCATCGTTATTTGAAACTGTCTACTGTATTATTTTCTTAACGTCATACTGTAGAATAGATATAGTTATGGAATCTCTATTGCATTATCAGACATTAGAAACATTGTATTGGGTTTCTAGTTTATCGCCTTTATACGTTGCTTGTAATTCCGTAAAAAAACATGACTAATCTGCGAATTAGTCGCTACATTTACGCCACGTTAACGCTACATAATAAAATGATGGAGGATAAGAATGAGTCATTTCCTAGTAAAAAGCAGCATTTAATGGATTTTTTGACAAGAAAACTTCACTTAGAAAGATCCATAGATGGGTAGGAAGCTCTTACTGTTGATCTGAAGAATAGTTTTTTCCGGCATATCCAAGAAAATGGAAACAAAGTTTCCGTGTTAATGAACGGTTTATTCTGCGCAATTCCAATTGGCTCAATGTAAATATTAATTTTCCTAATATTATTATCCAGAACTTACCAAGTACTTCTATGACCACAGGTACGTATAAAATAGTGATTTGAAATGTTTAGTATTTGAAATTGATAATTTACATCTAAGAAACGAACAATCGGACTTAAATTAAATTCATTTTGGTAGACGCAAGAGGACGGCCGGAAGTAGATTTCCATTTTTCAAGTGACAGATCGAAACGAAGGAAAACAGAAACAAATAGATCCACACTCTCCACAGAGAGTTCTTTCTAGGTGGAAGACAAGGGAACATGTGCAATCTCAGTTGTCCGGAGAAGATGCATTATCACTAATTATATCTTCTGAGTTGAGTAAAACTCAATATAAAATTCTCCGTGAAACAGCTAAAAGTCATGGTCATAGGCTGTATCCTAGCTACGAAGCAGTAAAGGAAGCCAAAGTAACTCTTACTTTAGCTATGATGCTTCAATATTGAATACATAAACATTTACTTTTCAGGGATAAACGAGGATCTTATAAAAAGATTTGCTACGATCTTAAAGGCAATTTCAAGCTGATTTACTCTGAATGAAAGAGCATTTGACGATTATTGCGGGGCTACAGCAGAGATGTATGTAAAGTTGTATCCATGGTACTATATTTCACCAACAATTCATAAAGTGCTGATTCAAGGAGCTAAAATTGCAAAAGAACCAATTCTACCACTGGGCCAACTCTCAGAAGAGGCGATAGAAGCAAGAAATAAGGACACGAGGAGATTCCGAGAACGTTTTACAAGGAAACACTCCCGAGTTGCTACGAATGAAGAATTAGTGCGAAGATTGCTTCTTACTTCTGATCCACTAATATCTATGTCAGCACCAATTCGGGCAGCAAATAGATCCAGGATTCTAAGTAGAGAAGTGAAGCAGCTCCTCATCCTGAATGAAGAAGAGGTAATCGCGTATGGAGATGCAGACTCCTCAGACGAGGATTGTATATAAGGCAGAAGGTAAGGTGCAAACTAGAAATTTCTTTAGAGTTATTCTTGACTGCATGATTTTGATGATAAATTAGCGATATAGCGATATGAAAGAAAATGCGACGTCATAGACGTAGGAATAGACATATGTCTTAAAATACAGCCAAATTGGACGTTTTCACCGATCACACGGAATGAAACTGGGGTTTTAAATTATGACTTCTCATTTCTAATATTAATAGCGGAAAAACTTTGCTTATAAACATCAAAACATATCATCGAAAGGCGTTGGTACGTACCTAGTTCCTCTCAAACCGAGATCTTCCCGGAGGGCCATTGGCCGCCGCGCGGATTTGCCCATGCAGTGTTGTCGAAAATTCGTTATTATTATTGGGGTAGCAAATTGTTGCAAGGTTTTATTTCAGATTCCTCTTCAGAAAGCTTCAAAGAATAACGTGGTATAAATATCTTCATGTCCCTCGGAGTCCGTCTCAACTATTTTCCTCGCTTTAGGTAAAACGTTTCTCTAAAACGAGAGTCCACCATTTTGTTGCATAATAATGCAATTATTCATTCGAAATCATTAAATTATAGGTTGTGAAAGATAAAGTACAGGTTTATAACGTGGCGTTGTTTTTTATCCAATAACTTACTTTTAATGGATTCAGCATCGTTTTGAAGTTGAAGAATTTCTCGAAAAATCGAAGACCGGCATTTTTCGCAAAATTTGGTCAACTTTGACCCCCTGTAGAATGGTAACGCGTGGGAATCAAGAGAAATTATTTCGCAGTTATATGCAAAATTTATTCAAGAATGACCATGCGAAGTTTCAAAGTCCGCACTCAAAAAAACCACTTTCGTATTTTTGGCCAGCTTTTTTCGATTCTAGCCCACTGTGCGTCGTTACTAATGCCATCTCTTGAGGGAAATTGGACCTTATGTTTAAAATTTTCGCCTCTAATGCCAACTCTTGAGGGAAATTGGAACTTTTTTTTCTAAACTTCGACACTTATGCCATCTCTTGAGGAAAATTGGAACTTTTGTTTAGGATCGTCGATACTAATGCCATCTCTTGATGGAAATTAGAACTTTTGTTTATAAACTTCGACCCTAATGCCATCTCTTGAGGAAAACTGGAACTTTTCTTTAGGAGCGTCGATACGAATGCCATCTCTTGAGAGAAATTGGAACTTTTCTTAATAAACTTCGCCACTTATGCCATCCTTTGAGGGAAATTGGAACTTTTGTTTTTAAACTTCACAACTAATGCTATCTCTTGAGGAAAATTGGAACATTTGTTTATGAGCGTCCTTACTAATACCGTCTCTTGAGGGAAATTGGAACTTTTGTTTATAAATTTTGCCTCTTATGCCATCTCTTGAGGAGATTTGGAACTTTTGTTTATAAACTTCGACACTAATGCCATCTCTTGAGGAAAATTGGAACTTTTCTTTAGGAGCGCCGATACGAATGCCATCTCTTGAGAGAAATTGGAACTTTTCTTAATAAACTTCGCCACTTATGCCATCCCTTGAGGGAAATTGGAACTTTTGTTTTTAAACTTCACAACTAATGCTATCTCTTGAGGAAAATTGGAACTTTTGTTTATGAGCGTCCTTACTAATACCGTCTCTTGAGGGAAATTGGAACTTTTGTTTATAAATTTTGCCTCTTATGCCATCTCTTGAGGGAAATTGGAACTTTTGTATATAAATATTGCCACTAATGCCATCTCTTGAGGAAAATTGGAACTTTAGTTTGTATACTTCGACACTAATAGCATCTCTTGAGGGAAATAGAAACTTTTGTTGATAAACTTCGCCACTAATGCCATCTCTTGAGGGAAATTCGAACTATTTTTATAAACTTCGCCACTAATGCCATCACTTGAGGGAAATTGGAACTTTTGTTTGTAAACTTCGGCACTAATGCCATCTCTTGAGGGAAATTGGACCTTTTTTATAAACTTCGCCACTAATGCCACCCCTTGAGGGAAATCGGAAATTTTGTTTATAAATTTTATCACTAATGCCATCTCTTGAGGAAAATTGGAACTTTTGCTTGTAAACTTCGACACTAATGCCATCACTTGAAGGAAATTGGAACTTTTGTTTATTAATTTTGCCAATAATGCCATCTCTTGAGGAAAATTGGAACTTTCGTTTATGAGCGTCGATACTTATGAGATCTCTTGAGGGAAATTGGATCTTTTGTTAAAAACTTCGGCATTAATTTCATATCTTGAGAAAAATTGGAACTTTTGTTTATAAATTTTGCCACGAATGCCATCTCTTGAGGAAAATTGGAACTTTTGCTTGTAAACTTCGGCACTAATGCCATCAGTTGAGGGAAATTGGAACTTTTGTTTGTAAACTTCGGCACTAAAACCATCTCTTGAGGGAAATTGGACCTTTTTTTATAAACATCGCCACTAATGCCATCTTTTGAGGGGAATTGGAACTTTTGTTCATAAACTTCGCCACTAATGCTATTACTTGAGGAAAATTGGAACTGTTATTTATTAGCGTCCATACTAATGCCGTCTCTTGAGGGAAATTGGAACTTTTGTTTATAAACTTCGACACTTATGCCATCTCTTGAGGAAAATTGGAACTTTTGTTTAGGATCGTCGATACTAATGCCATCTCTTGATGGAAATTAGAACTTTTGTTTATAAACTTCGACCCTAATGCCATCTCTTGAGGAAAACTGGAACTTTTCTTTAGGAGCGTCGATACGAATGCCATCTCTTGAGAGAAATTGGAACTTTTCTTAATAAACTTCGCCACTTATGCCATCCTTTGAGGGAAATTGGACCTTTTTTATAAACTTCGCCACTAATGCCACCCCTTGAGGGAAATCGGAAATTTTGTTTATAAATTTTATCACTAATGCCATCTCTTGAAGAAAATTGGAACTTTTGCTTGTAAACTTCGACACTAATGCCATCACTTGAAGGAAATTGGAACTTTTGTTTATTAATTTTGCCAATAATGCCATCTCTTGAGGAAAATTGGAACTTTCGTTTATGAGCGTCGATACTTATGAGATCTCTTGAGGGAAATTGGATCTTTTGTTAAAAACTTCGGCATTAATTTCATATCTTGAGAAAAATTGGAACTTTTGTTTATAAATTTTGCCACGAATGCCATCTCTTGAGGAAAATTGGAACTTTTGCTTGTAAACTTCGGCACTAATGCCATCAGTTGAGGGAAATTGGAACTTTTGTTTGTAAACTTCGGCACTAAAACCATCTCTTGAGGGAAATTGGACCTTTTTTTATAAACTTCGCCACTAATGCCATCTTTTGAGGGGAATTGGAACTTTTGTTCATAAACTTCGCCACTAATGCTATATCTTGAGGAAAATTGGAACTGTTATTTATTAGCGTCCATACTAATGCCGTCTCTTGAGGGAAATTGGAACTTTTGTTTATAAATTTTGTCACTTTTGCCATCTCTTGAGGAAAATTGGAACTTTTGCTTGTTAACTTCGGCACTTATGCCATCACTTTAGGTAAATTGTACCTTTTGTTTATAATCTTCGACACTAATGCCATCTCTTGAGGAAAATTGAAACTTTGGTTTTTGAGCGTTGATACTTATTCCATCTCTTGAGGGAAATTGGAGCTTTTGTATATAAACTTCGACACTAATGCCATATCTTGAGGAAAATTGGAACTTCTGTTTATAAACTTCGCCACTAATGCCATCTTTTAACACTAGAACTACCGATGGAGTCATTTTGACTCCTTGTGAGTTTAATTTGTCTGTCCTGACTTAAATTTTCTGAATTCTGGCTTGGGATTCCTTGACTTTTACTAATTTTTGGCACAAAAGAAGTCTTTAACAGGAAATTATTTTTTGATGAGAAATAATACTCATTTTTCAAAATTTACGTTCGACTACCAAAGGGAGTCATTTTGACTCCTTACTGTATTTTGTCAGTCTTTTCGCCAAATAGTAATATATGTTCAAGTTTTTATTTTTTTATGTTCATAATTGATATTAAGCAAGTGTTGACAAATTTATAATTATTATTCTTTTTGGTAAGCATTTTCGAGATTTTTGAAGGTATTTCTTGTTTTACGGGTTTGGGTTTGGAACTACAAACCATGTGAATGTCCTGGCATTATTTTACGTAGCAGTAAAGCGGTGAATATGCAATCCATATGAAACGCTTTCAAATTCGTGTGTTTGGAAGCCGTCGTATCAAACAAAGTTACTTTCCCCCTGCCACACGCCGAAAGTCGGCTTGTAGGGTATTAATGTAGATGTAGATGTAGATGTACTGTCCAAGCATGTTCGGCCATACCAGGCCGCGCGCCGTTCATGACAATCGTGCGCTGCCCTAGATTTGCATTCGTGAGTCCAGTGAACTCTTGAGTGGACTGTACAACTCCTGCGAAGTACGAACTTCATTTTTCCTGACTGTCAATTTGGCTAGAAGAATTAGGCTAAAGCCTGATGAAATTCTTTCTATTTTGCATTCAGTACCAGAAGGTGAATCGGATTGCAAAATCGGAAGATCATTCTACTCTGACGATAACGAAGATTTTATTCCTCAAAACATTGATAGTGAGTCTGAAGATTCAAACAAAACCAGCAATCGTACAGGCCGTGAACTAAAACAATCAACAAAACAAGGCAAAATTGCCTCCTCGACAGATGACTGCGGCTGTGAAGACGATGGAGGAAATACAACCATAGTAGACGATGATGACTCTCCAAGAACGCTTATGTCAGCTCATGGATTGCAATAAAAACTGCTGAAGATCTCTGAACACTTACCGGTAGGCGTGCAAACCAAAATATACTTAGAGAAGCGCCTGGACCTACAAGACACGCGAGAAAAAATATAGCCAGTGATAGTCCTGTGTGTCCTGATGAGTGCATGGCGATTATTTATCGACTCGTTTATACTGACTCACATAAAGCGATGTAAAATAGAGTTAGTACACAGGCAAAATGATGAAGGTTTTACTCTTCCCAATGAAGAGCTAGATGTATTATAGTATAAGATACATAGTATTGCCATATTTTAAGCCCGCGGAATATCAGGCACGAATGATCACTCTATTACAAATATTTGGTCAAATGACTGGAGAATACAATTTTGTAAAACGACAATGTCTAGAAACCGTTTTGTAAACATTCTGCATTATCTAAGATTTGATGAGAAGTCTAATCGATCCCAGCGACTCAAAACTGACAATGTTGCTCTCTTTTCAACAGTGTGGGATAGATTCATTGATAATTACATAGCTTGATACAAACCCGGTCCGTAAATTACGGTTGATGAACAACTTTTCCCAAAAAAAAACTGGATGTCCTTTTACTCAGTACAATCCTTCTAAGCTGGACAAATATATATTGGCTAGCTGTTGAAAATGATAGCAAGTATCTTGCAAGTTGCTTTCCTTATGTTGTAAAAGATAATTCACGCCATGCTGATTACCGTTGGTGATTATTTTAATTCAGTCAGACTCGCTGAACAGCTAAAAAGCCAGGGTACTAGCATTGTGGGAACGGTGAATGAAAAAGGACGAGAAGTATCAAATGTGATCAAATCAATGAAAGAAAAATTGTATAACTCTAAGCTGTTTAGAAACAATGATGATTTCACACTTTCTGTATATCAAGGTAAACCAAACAAGAATGTAATAATTCTTAGTTCCATCCAGCCCCTATGTCGACGTTCCTACTGTTTCCGCTAAAAACTCTTGAATCAGTAAAGTTTAAGAAGTTTAAGAATGAAACTAAATACGGAAGAGATGTCGTAGACCAAATGGCACGTAAGTATACCACCAAAACATATACTCGGCGATGGCCTATCCACTCGTTTGAAAATACTCTAGACTTAGTGGGTGTAAATAATAAAATTAATATTAATAAATAAATACATCATTTTTTGTTAAAACCACGCTAGAACAATTACAATAATATACAAAAATGATAAATTAAAGCAATATATAAATAAAAGAAGAGATTAACTGCAAAAATGAACAATAATAAGGTAGGAGTCAAAATGACTCCATTTGGTAGTTCTAGGGGTGGTGAAAAGTCCGGTATTCCTAGTGTTAAGTTCCATATGACCATGTTCCACTCTAGCAACAAGGAATTTCTAACTGGGCAGCTACATTGAATTTGAGCAAGGAATTTTGTGTGTTATTGTATGTACTATGCCAAATCAAAACTTATGATGTGCCCACAACTTTATCTAAAACATTGCTTTTTTATACAGTAAGGATATCGAAATGGAGAGAGGAAGAAAAAAAAGCAAATATTACAGCCTACATTCAGGAGTGGCTAAAGTATGGGAAATTCAGAATTGAGAGAAAGAAGAAAAGAAATATCAACATTATAAATTTTGTGACATTAATGTTAACCTTGTGACAACATTTTAGCAACGTTAAGACAACATTGTGGTAATGTTGTGGCAACATTGATTCCTGGGAACTTTGACGTTGTATCAACGTTGCATTAACATTATGTAACTTTGTGACAACATAAGGTAACGTTGTGACAACATTTGGTTTTTCCCATTGTAACATTGATACAACGTTGTGACAACTTTCTCTGCTACTGGGGTAGGCACGGTTTTAAATTCACCCATCTGATGATTTATGGTCTGCATCAATGATCTTTGTCTGATTACTTTGATAGATTATCAATTCTCGATGAGTTTAAGAACAGTACGCTGGTTTTTCTGCTGTTTGACAAGACTGTTGCATTTAAAACTTGTTCCATCTCCATAATTCTTTAACCTCGAGTTGAATTCAACAGATCTGTCGAAACGTAAATCATTGCATCGTTTTTGTTCATTGATTGTTGCATTATAAATACGTTATATTTCCCATTGTAAGTTGATATTTACTGGCTTTTATGAGGTTATTGATATTAACATTTGAATGATCCGCTACAGTCATCAAAACCATATATTATATATTGACTCTTCATCGCGAATTAATTATCTCCATGAAAGCGATGGACATCGGTGGAAAGCATCGTAAATCCATCGGTGAAAAAAGAAACGGTTGATGAATCCATCGATTACTTTAAAAACGGATTGATGGATTTACGATTACATCGATGAATTTTAAAAAGTGCCTATTGCTGAATAAGAATTTTTATTTAATTTTCTTTCTTTAAGCTCTTATCTCTATTACAAACGACCACTTTCTAATTTTAGTTGTCAAAAGGAAAGAAAAGCTGCATTCAATCAAAAATTTTTATAATTATTAGTTATAGAAGGAAGTGGAATGAAATTTTGCACAAACATGCTTGTAACATGTTCAGAAAAACGTGTGCTCTAAAATCACCTTAAAACATTTTTAGCACATGCTCACGTTGTGATTCTGAAACATTGTAGCTAAAATGACTAAAATTCCCTGAGCACATGCTCAGCATCTTCTGTGCTACTAGGGCTGTAATAATAATAGTGAGACCAAATATTAACACAATTACAATACATTGGAAAATTTTTCTCTTGAAACTCAAACCTGCTATGTTAATTTTGAATTCCTAGTCATCACTGTAGTAATAGGACAACATACTGACTACATTAAGATATATGTGCATATTTAAGATAAGTTGTCATTGCTTGAGCCATAACATATTTATTTATTTTCTAGTGAAACCAGTTGCAAATAAATTTGCAACAGTAAAATATCATAAATAAATTCATTTGTATATTGTATGATAATTATGTTTAGATAACTTAAATATGAATTAATATTAAAAAACATTATTATGACTTATGACAAATGTTTTACTATATATTGATGGACAACAAACTTTGATTAATATCTTTTTCTTCAGATTATCTTTGTTTTTAATTTAACATTTCTTGTAAATGTTCTCGAATCTTTTAAAAACCTACCTTGTGCAACCATGTAATTTACTTTGATTGCATTCACTGCCTTCAGAAGAAACAGTAAAATGTGTATCTGAATGATCTCTTATCACTAAAGTGTTTGATTACTCTGAATGAGCTTACTATAAAAATATAAGGGCTATTCAGCCATTTAATTCAGAGGAATGATATGTAAAATATATTAAGAGCCGATGAAGTATCGTTTCTGGCACAAAAGGCTCCTTATATCATTTGGCCTATTGATGTCTACTATTGACTGTCCTTCACTCTTTACTGTGAGCAGAATTGAAGCTATAGGGATTTTTTTGTAAAAATAATTGACTGACTAATTTAGAGATTCTAAAGAGGTCTGTGATTAATGTGGTTTCTAATTCAGTGGCAAGATAATAAAGATTGAACCCTGTAAGGGATGCAAGGATTTCCTAGGCATGAAGTATTCAAAATTGTGCTGAGAATCACGGCCATTTCTCAGCGAATTTTGAGAAAGTTCACATTTTTTCTATATGATTATGTATTTCATATTATGATGCCAATGCTGTTATCTGGTTGCCAAGTAATATTTTTTTAATTTAAACTTATTATACATTGATATTTTAGGGTTGTGAAACATGAACTTTAAGAATGAAAGAAGAAAAGTACTTGGAAAGCTTCAAAACATGGCTATGGTGACAAATGGAGGAGACTGGACGGAAAGAAAAAATTAGGAATGACGATGTGCTGTAGAGGATTGAAGAAGTAGCATTCTGAGAGAAATGGAAAAGAGGAAAGCAAAATAGATTGAGCACATCGTAAGGAGGAATATTACAAAAAGAGTAATAGAAGGGAAGAGAGCAAAAGAAACGGCATAGAATTCCAATGGATATTTTATTTATCTTGTATATTAACAAATAAAGAAACACCACTTACTCTACTACTTCATGCAAAACATTTCTGCAAGAAACTATGAACATTAATGTTTTTCTCTGATAGGGAATTTTTGCAAGTATTAAACTATCTTACTGAGAAGATAGAATTCTCTGTATGCATGATAATAAGCTTTTTCTTTGAGGTACTTTGATTAAGCTCTGTTAATGGTACAAATTTTAAAAATTTACTGGAGTAATTTTTTATACAAGGAAGACTCTTTGAAACCGAAAACAAATCTGAAATTATAAGAAAATTATAATGTGCAAAATTTACTGAAGTTAAAAAAATAGTCAACATTTAACATTGAGAACTTATTAATACTTAAACGATTTTTGGATGTGTTGGGCCTTTGTTGGCATCTCATCTTCCATATCTCATTGAGGTTGCTATATGTATGGAAGTAAGTAAGTAAGAATATGTTAGAGAAAGAAATCATCATCATCTTCTTTCCAAGGTCAAGCCTGCTATGGTTTCACTTGTGCAGTGGAACTTTGCCATCTTTGCAGAAAGAAATTATCACAGAAAAAAATAATCTTATCTTATCTTAAAATAAGTAAAAAAAACCGATTTACGAAAAAGGAAGAATTTAAATATAGAGAGAGGAAATTCATTTTTAGGACAATTTTTGTATGTTAGTAGTGTACTTCCTTGGGACTTGTGATTTAATTTTAGTAGATGAGGTTTTTGGCAGTGATAATCATTTTACACCATACATTAGCGCTATTATTTGTATTAGAGGATACCTGAAGGTACATCAGTTGTCAAAAAGCCATTATTTAAACTATGAGCTATAGAAAAACTATGAGGCAAATAACTTATAGAAAATCTAACTCGTTGCTGATTTTTTCTGAGTTGTCTCCTAAGACTTGTTTTCAGGGGTCTTTGAGTTTTAGCATTCTTCAAACACAGCTATATGTTCCCTACTTTATTAGTAGATGCCTCTCTGTGTGTGGTAGGTCACATTACTGGTAGTAGTATTGTTAAAAGTGCTTCGACAGCTTAGGTCATTTCGCGCATTGGATCCCACCGGGAATCAAACCTGGGACCGCTTTCACCAAAGGCAAACGTGCTGTCCGCATGACTATCTGGGAGCCCACACATTACTGGTTTCGAAGAGATATGAGAGATATCCATATTGAGGAAAGTTTTACTAAACCACAGAAAAGGTACAGAAACAACCAACATGGCTGCATCATCAGGTAAAAGGATAGGAAACAAAAAAATATATACACAAAGGAGACAAGTTTCCTCAATATGGATTTTGAAATAATAACTACCACAAAGTTGCGCCTGATTCCATGTCGTTTATTAGATATGAGAGATTAAAAGCACAGTGCTTCTTCTGCAGTTGAGAAACAGCTATTTCATCTCTTCAGTTGCTTCTGTATGAGGAAATGGGGTTTTGGGTTTTATTCGGGTATTTATTATGGGATTCGTTAGAGTGAGCAACGAGACCCCTACTGCTTCGGAGGAGGATATCTGAGATACACAATAGGTTGGCCAATCGATCCTCCGCCAACCCCTAGGGGCGAGCGGCGATGGTACCCTACTTCGGCTCCATCGTCGCTCACCCTTTCGCACAGGAAACAAATTTTCGGTGTTTGTATAACGGCATTCGTTATCTCCTTTGGAGTGAGTTCACCCCTCATCGGAGGCTCCTGATGATTCCACTCCAACTTGTCCTACAGCGTTGGGGCGGGCGTGAGTTAGTGTGTCTCGTCCGCCACTTTCGAGGTAAAAGAAATTTCCAAGTCCAGTGGTGGTGTTGGCGGCCCTCTCCATCACAATCGGAGAAGAGAGTTCCTTGTCCCTCGCTTGAATAGGAGCGCTCCTGCTGATTCCTCTTTCTGCTCCTAACTGTACTCATACCGCGTTGGGGCGGGCGAGTATCTTGCCCCTTTTACACCGAAAAAAAATATTCGGAGACCTCCGGCGGGAGACGCCTTGTAGTCGGAGGACCGATAATACTGATCCCTCTTTTTGTCCAGCTATATTCGTTTTTTTTACAGAAATCATCATTCTTTTGCTTCAAATAAGGAAATGTCTGACGCACGTGAAATGACTAATTATAATTATCAAAAGTATATCACGAGAGAGCACAACTTTGTTCTCTTCGTTATGGAAATTGTGGTGAGAGATTATTACTCTGTACTTTATTTCCCACTTACGACTAGCTGAGAAGTCCATGGCGCAATTTATGAGCTTCGTGGAGAGATGCCGTTATTTTGTGTTACTTCGGGAAAGTTTTCATCAAAAAGACCCACGATTTATCAAAACATTGCATAACTACGTAGAATACTTCTGGAACATATTCTTGACATGTAAGAAATGATTTTAATTGTCAAACGACATTTCATTAGAATTTTAATTTGACTTTGAATATCCATAAAATCGATTTTGGTAAAATTTCGGATGAGGACGGCGAGGGAGAAATTCTGTTTCTCCCTTAATAGTGGATATACAGAGACAAAAGTTATACCATATTGAAGATAAAGTATTGCGGTATATTTTTATGTTAAGAAATCCTTCAAAAAGCACTGGTTTTTGAGATATTTTCATCCAAATATGACCATTTTTTGTAGTTTTTCGACTGATTTTCCGCCATGTTTGATGGTTCCTCGAATTTCCGCTAGGGCGAAAGTTACTTATTTCAACTCTAGCAATCGCCCATTTCCCATTTCCTACTCACTTACGGGTAGTGATGGGATAAAAACGTTTCTTAAAAAACCGTTTTTATTTCTTAAAAAAACGTTTTTCACATTTTATTTCCATATTAGGATTGAAATTAGACATTTATGTGTATATTTCTCATTGACAATATAAACGGAATCATTATCTGTTCCAAGTAATAGTTATTCAACGAAAAATTTAAATTTATGACATAAGTTTATTACAAAATTATGCACAATGATGCGCTGAAAATCACATTTAAATACTCGATGATCTCAAACACGTAAATCTTTCTTACTTGTAATATTAAAGAGCCAATAAAGGAACCAAATGGATTAAGTATTATAATAGTTATGATAAGTATATTAATTAGTATTAGATATTAAATTATTTCAGCCACCTTTAACAGGTTCTGAATTTTAAAGGAAAATATTCAATTGCCGAGGAATCCTCCAGTTTTCGTACGGTAAGGGCGGAGTTAATATAAATAATAAATAAATTATTTATAATATTAATACGACTTAGCAGAAACATCTTCGAATAGCAGAAACATCTTCGAAGAATGATTATATCTTTTCAGTATATCGATAGTGTTTTTTTATCTAATAGTATAGGGGATTAATTTAGGCTTAAAAACCGTAAAATTAAAAACAAACAGCAGCAACATTTTTGTTTGATATTCCAATCTAATTATGATTACACATGTTTTGTTTTAACAATTCCGTTTCGTATCTTAGAATGCTTGAAATAAATGAGTGAAAGAGTTCGTAGGTAATTATAAATAAGAAGGATATATTTTTACATATTTTTTTAAATCATGAACTATATCATCTTAAATGGTATTAATTACAGCCATACTTATATTATTTGTAGTTAAATTATAGTCTGTATTAGTTGCAAATAAATTATAGTTAGTAGGGCACAACTCTAAAGATACATAAAACTCGATACAAAAGCAAAAGAACCAAAGTGGCCATATGTTTTGGATAGGATTAGTCTGTACCTGTGTCTTCAAATTCCTCCACAAAGCCATCTAGATCTGATTCCTAGCTGGAAATGAGTGAAGAATTGTTCTCATCTACACCCGCAAGTGTTACAACTTCCTCTCCTTCCTCTCCATCCAATTTTCGAGAGATTATCGCTTGAAATTTAGCTCTTTCGGTTTCCAGTAATTTCAAGTTGTGCTTGATTAAAATAGGTTTCAAAGCTCTTTCATTAGTCCTGCGGTTTCTTCTTAGGTTGTGAATATTTCCGTGCTTGCTAAAACTTCTTTCCGTCGCCGAGGATGTGGGTGGAAGTGAAAAATCTTTACGGCAACTCAATAGACTTTTGTTTTGGAGCATATTCCCTTCCAAAAAATTAGAGACGAAAGTTTTTTAGATACTGAAATGACGTATAGTGTCTTCCACTTACCATCGTCAGCCACGTTGTTTGCCATCTCGGAATGAATTTCAGCTGTATTCTCTTCACTGAAGGTGGGATCTGATTTTGCGAGAATATCAAAAAATTTAAAAACATCAGAAATTTTTGATGGTTCCAAGCTCGAAGCTTTTCTTGAAGGGTCAAAAAAATTAGCTGGCAAATGGGCCTTCGTCACGGCCAAATCTCTTCTCTTTTAAATTCAATTTATTATTTTACAACTGCGACCATCAGTAATTTAAGTTGTGATCGTACAAAAATGTTTTACTCTTCCAAAGAGATCTAGGAAAATGCAGCAGACTTTGCTAAGCTGTGCCTCATCATTTGCCATGTCGATTATGTAAGCTTTAAATGATTTCAGAACGTCATGCAGATTATTTTAAAAAATCCAAAAGTTAATTTTCGGACAGAACACGTTTTTTGTGTCGTGACGAAGCCTCAGGGATGGATTCTTAGGATACGCATCAATCGCTATCTGTTGCAGCACACTTTTGTTAGTAATTAATGATTCCAGAGCAAGGGCGTCGCCAGGGGGGGGGGGGGGCAGCTGCCCTGCTGCTGGCGACGCATCGTATTTTGGTTCGGGATGTGTTGTAGAAACAATTTTCAGGCACGAGCGTATTTGAAAAGAATTTAGACAAAACAAAGTCAAGTGTTGGCACGTGTAAACACCAGTGATGGGAAAAGTACTTCCTCGTAGGAAATTCATTTATACCTCCAGCGCAGCAAAAATATTTCAACAATACTTTGTAGTAGAGTCCTTCGCCCCTTCCCTCCCAAGAGAAGAAAAGTTCGGTTTCAGGGTGAACAATGTAGTTAGAACTGCCTCTCGGTGCGATCAGAGCGCGAGATTATGTCCTCTCTCTCAAACTACCTTGAGTATCGTCCGACAATCGCCGGCAGAAGACAAAGGATTCAGTTTTTTGTTTTTTCGTTTCCCCTTCAAAATGGACATAAGAAAGTTTTGCGGTGAGTATTTTGCAAATAGGCCCAAGCAGTGGCGCAGCGAGGGGGGGAAGTTTAGGGGTTCGAACCCCCCCCCCCAAGAAGTCCTATGACTAGCTTTGCATGCCAGTAGCTAAGTTGTTGTTTTCGGTAGCAGAGCAGGCCTAGAGCCGACATCGATATCAATGGGACGCTACGAGTGTTTCGCACACAATGTTCAACGAATTCACTTCTTAACCATATCCTTTTGTTAGATGACTCACACCAGAAGATAAGATTCCCATGAGAAGAATTCGAATGTGCTGATTCGTTTACTCCTCGCAAAAACACAAGGGAACATTCGAGAAGTAATTCGAAACTTACACCCTCAAACAGAGATTAAGATTACGTTTGAGGGACAAACAGGTTGATAAAACGCTCAGTTAGATCTTCTGCATGTGACTGTTTTGAGGGTGTGAATGCAAAGCTAGGCTCTTGAATAGTACTTTTGAGAAATTCACAGGGAACAGTTCGAAGGAGAGTTTAGTTTGGATTTCATAAGGTACAGATGGACATCCGAAAATATTTTTCACAGTCCACTAATAGCTCGAGGCCTCTATCGGGAAAACGTAAGTTTATGTCCATGTTGTTTTTTGTAAAATGACCATTATTAGTTGCATAAATTAGGATTGTATTATTTTAGGGCTGTTATCGGAGGGCACATCCCAAGATGAGTTAGCGGCAATTGCAAAGTTACTTGTTCCATTATTAAGCATTCTGGACGATTAAAAGTCTGTACAGTAGGCTCTTCATTACTCGGGATGATATAAAATATACCGATCCATATTTTATAATTACCCGTAAATTTGCTGTATAGTTACGAAAATAATTCAATAACCGGGTTTCCGTAGAAATTTGTAAAAGTATTGAAGCAATACAAGATATCAGTAAAAATTAATTTTTGATGATATTATTAATAATATACCATTTTGGAAGCAAATCAGTCAGCTGAAAGGTATTGTGCGCGTAAGTTACGCACAGATTTATCGTAACTGTGACTTGATGACTTGAATAAATTTGAGAAACTTTTAAAACTGTGACTTAAATTCTTCAGCTTCCTTTACGATGCAGTCAAGTTTTTCTCTTGCGATAGAATCCCACGAATCTCATATCTGGTTATGCAATGCCCATTGAAAATTTCAATTCGTGGAAAATTTTTGTTTCCTTTGAACACTCAGTGCGTAAGATTGGGTTTTGTATCATCTCTCTGCTGGTTAAACCACCTATCACTAAGTCTAAATACATGTAAGTTGACGTCTTCATTTTTTCCACCTTCATATATAACTTGTTTTCTGCAAATTTAATTATAATATCAACTATAATCAAGAGTCTACAGAATATTTTAATGCAGCCGAATTTGTACTCTCCGGTATGTGACGCATTCAATTGAATACTTGGCTAATACATAAATAAGGAAATCAGGCTTAAATGTGAGCCTACCAGAAAATTTCATCTGATATAAATGATTTTTTGTTTCTTAGAAGAGGAGGTAATTTTAAAAGCAACGGATGAAGTCATTCTTAAGATGTTCAAATAAGGATGGGTGCACCAATGTGGTGATATATTCAAAAACAAAAGTTCCAAATTTCCTCAAGAGATGGCATTAGTGGCGAAGTTTATAAACAAAAGTTCCAATTTTCCTCAAGAGATGGCATTATTGGCGAAGTTTATAAACCAAAGTTCCAATTTTCCTCAAGAGATGGCATTAGTGGTGAAGTTTATAAACAAAAGTTCCAATTTTCCTCAAGAGATGGCATTAGTGGCGAAGTTTATAAACAAAAGTTCCAATTTCCCTCAAGAGATGGCATTAGTGTCGAAATTTGTAAATAAAAGTTTCAATTTTCCTCGTAAGTTTTAAAATATAGCGTTAATGTAAAAGTTGAATCTAAAAAGTTCGATCAGTAAATAGACCTTTGCCATTTTCGATTTATTCATGGGAATCGAATCTTTTTCGAGACGTTTACTTCTAAAATATATCAATAACTAATACAATATCAATAAACAATATAACAATTAATTGATAAAAGTAAATAATTTAATACAAATAACTTTTTTATTTAAAAAAAGGAAACGTATGAATTATGTCGATATTATCAAATGCGTACTTCAGCGATGGAGAACTATATTAATTTTTTTCTTCGTAACTTTGCTACGTAGAAACATGGTTTTTAACACAGTTTGTAGTCAATTTTATGCACTAACTTCCTATTTATTTATTTCTTCCAAGTCTTTTCAATTACACTTGCAGCGATGCAAAACGAAAATTGAGTACGCAACCAGCAGAATGGAGACGTCACATTGTATTTAATCATCTAATTTCTCCAATACATTGCAACTTGTGGCAATGATATTTACATCAAATTGTATCATAATCTACCCTTTATACATGAGTAATTTTTTCCAGCAATGCGCAATTTTTTTGATGATCATTTTTACATTTAATGTATCGGCTTTATAAACCGGAATTGGTGTGTAAAAAAGAACACACCGACATCCCTCATTCCTGTTATCGTCTCTGATGCTCCCACTAAGTCATACGCCATTGCCAGACAAGAAGCAATTATTAATATATTAGAATTATTATATCTCCTCTTTCTATCAAGGGAATCTTTATATCTTTTTTCTCTATTGTCAGATCTCAAATAAAGTCAAATTGTCACGATCTCCGTGTTTTTCCATACCGAGATCGATAGCCATAATTGAATTGACATTCGATACATTAAAGGTACTATACACTTCTATATACTATACACTTCTACACTAATGCCATCTCTTGAGGAAAATTGGAACTTTTGTTTATAAACTTCGACACTAATGCCATCTCTTGAGGAAAATTAGAACTTTTGTTTATAAACTTCTACACAAATGCCATATCTTGAGGGAAATTGGAACTTTTGTTTATAAACTACACCACTAATGCCATCTCTTGAGGAAAATTGGAACTTTTGTTTTTACTATCTTCGCCGCTCATAAGGAAAAGTACTGATAAAATGTAATTGGGCTCAATTATAATTAATCCGTCAAATTTGTAATCAGTTACAATTACAAATCAGATTTCAGAAATTCACCAGAAGCTGGGGAAACTTTCCCTCTTTTCACAATATTTAAAAGTATAACTTCCTCATCGCTTTTCTTTCTTGCAGTAAAGTATTTGTTTTATTGTCATAACCTGCAGTTATTTTACCTTCATTATGTACCCTCAATAAGGCAGCCACAAAAGGGTAGTATTGCTATCTCTAGCGCCCAAAAGTGAAGCCAAAAAAAAGGGCAGATTGCGCTTTTAGCCATGCTGGGTTGCACTTTTCGTATCTCCCTATACCAATACATTGTTTTTTCGTGATTTTGCGGATTTGATACAGATTTATCAAGGTTTGATCGAGTAAGTCGAACGTTTTGGGACACAAAATGTATTTTGAGCAATGTGTAACACGAAGCAATTTTGTTATTTTCGCATTTCTAAAGGTTTTTTAGGTAAATAAGCAGTGGCTTGTTTCTGCCTGCAGCATGGTCAATTGCTGTGCATCAGAACAGCTGCCACCACAAAATGTATCGAAACTAGAATCTATGCATCTTCCTTAATTTTATTGTTTCATTCATTGTCTGAACTCAATGAATCAGAACGAACGTCAGTATTAATCCACGGCGTTTTAATGAACATTTCATTGTGCTCTCGGCTGCACCTGCAGGTATTGCATGGTATACAAGTTCTCGTATTCGTCATTTTGACAACTTTTACAGCATTAAGTCCCAATTATGAATTAGTACAAAAATTTGCACAAGCGGAAAATTTCTAATTACCCTGATAAGCTATTATAATGTACTATAGAGTAGCTTTATTTCATTGCGGTAAACGACTATTAAGGAATTTTATGCTATACTTGGTATTGGTCAATTAAAAACTAAGACGGACTAATGCATTAGAATATACATAAAATTGACATTAGAATTAATCAATGAGGTTTTAATAGAGTTTGCGGGAGTTCGGCAGATGATTCGTTTTCCATATCGCTCTAGCAGACGACACCGGTATCCGAGAAGTTTACATTGCAGGCATGCTTTAATTTCCATGATAAAAGGAATTAAGAGGACTTAGAGAAAAAAATCGAACATGATCGTTGAGCAAAAGGTTCATTTAAACTATCTGAGTCCATGTCATAGGATAGACAAGCTCCTGAGTCCCATATGAGATTAAAATAAAACCCCAAAAATACATATAGTTAAAGGGGAGCCGGAGAAAAGTTCAACCCAGTGCTCTGCGGGTTGCGTTATTTTAGGTTTTTTTTTTTTCTAACGATAGACTCCCCCTGTGGGCAGCTTGCCCCCCAGCCCAGTGCTGGCGACGCCCTTGTTCCAGAGCAATAGCTGTGGATCAGAATCGAGTTACTGCAGGGTTTTTTAATTGATAAAAATTTTTTTGCTCTTTTGAACATCTGAAAACTAAGTTCGAACGATGATACACACGCTCAAATAATCCACGCAATGATACGTCTTCCACTCAGAGCTTGAAGCGGAACACTGAATTTGATGAATTCCAACACGTGAATACATGGTGTCAAGAAAAAACTATGAACACTATTTTCTGTTCAGCAACATGAAACTTAGCGGTCACTAATGAACCACATGGGGCCAATTCTCAAAATTTTGTACACTTTATCATAGATTGCTTTTACAAAGCTATTAACTCATTTGAATTTTATCATGAAGACAAACTTCCACAAAGTTACGCCTGAAAATGTTAATTTTATACAATGTATCAGTCTTGCAAACATATAAACACTTGTGTTTTTTTATAGAATCATTTTAAAAACTAGAGAAATACATTCTTTACAAGCTATTAGGTCAGGTCAACTGCAAAATTTAATAATCAGGATAGTAAATCTATCGGATAAACCACGAAGAACGCCATCTCAAAATTGACTATAAAACGTTTTTTCACGTTTTTTTCAAGGCGAATGAAAAAAACGTTTTTTTTCAAACGTTTTATACGTTTCATTTTTTTCATGGTTCCCATCTCTACTTACGGGCTTCCTTGAGAAAACAGGGGTGTTGGGTGGGATGTAAATGTTGAATTATTTACCTCTTTTTCCCCAAATTCATACTCATTGAGCAAAAAGAGGTGTTTTTCAGGGAAAACGTCTTTTTTCGGCATAATTCGCTTTGAGTAATTAAAAAGATAGTCACCCTCTCGTCCGGTTTGCAAGCTATAGTTGGTTTGCAAGCTAAACAGGTTCCCAAGGTCTATCGAGCTTATTAATAATTTTTATTTCAATTATTTCATTTATTTCTTTATCAATTAATATTAAAGATAAACAACTGGCTAAACGCCGATGGGTTGAGTTGGGTGTTCGAGGTTCCCTTTATGATATGATCTTTCATAATAAAAAGTTATGATTTTTCTTAAAAAACCTTGGAAACCGAATGAGCTTGCAAACCAACTATAGCTTGCAAACCGCACGAGAGGGTTACTATCTTTTTCTTAACAAAAAGCAACATTTGCGACAAAAACACTGCTTTTCCTAATAAAGACCTTGGAAGCCTATTGTCTTTCATTGTTATATCAATAAAATCGACCGAATATAGAAAAGCTATTAAGTGCCATTTCGTTCTTAAATTCGTAATCGTTAATTACGCATTTACTTCATAATAGCTTCATTATTGGATGATTTCATTGTTTTCTGCATTTTATTTGATCAAAAATGCATATGAAATCAATTTACCATTACTCGAAGAGTTCCTCGTCGAAATGGTCGACAATTCCTGCGTTAGCTGCTATTACAACGTTTTCGCCGCGGCTCAGACGTTCACCTCTCCCGAGGATGCGCTGACATTCCTTGAGGCGCACGGCTGCTTGATCCGGAAAGATGGACATATTTGCTCTAGATGTGGTTCTCCACTTCCTTTTTACGATGTTAGGCACCTATTTTTCAATTATTTTTTTAAATTTCAATTTTGCTTTTCTTTCTTTTTTAAATCAATGTTATCGAATTATTATAGGTATGTTTTATATTTACATTTCCATCTTTAATTCGTTCTCGTGAGTTACGCTATTACTTCATAATAGTTTCATAAATGGATGATTTCTTGGTTTTCCGCATTTTATGTAATCGATAATACATGAAATTCCTCGGAATATCTTCGACAAATACGTGTGAATGTCATGTTTACGCGATTCGAAATGAGTTACTTTTTCGCAGTTTCCGAGATGTGAAACTGGGCGTGTGCTGCTCCACCTGGCGTTAGAACGCCATAACTAACGGTTTCAAAACGGTCTCCGGACGCCAATACTGCACCTCCGTCATTGCAACGTCGTTATCGCGGTAATTATGGCACGTACCCATTACTTTTATGTATGTAAATAAGCCGCCATCTTTGATACATGTTCCACAAAAATTTCATCGAAAAAGGGCTATTTCTAGTGGGTAAAAAATAAAAATCCCCTCGCCGTCCTCATCCGAAATTTTACCTCGATTTTTTGTTTTTCAGGAGACAACCGTCGATGAAGAGATGAAGTGCGTTAGTTTTCATACAAATGACACAATTTTAAAATCCAGCAAAATATTGATATCAATCGATATTTGGGCCAATCGAGTGATTCAGTTTTCAATTCGAATGCAGGTACAGAAATGACCTAGTTTATGTTTTCGAGTAGCACTGATGGTAAGTGTTTTTGCTTCTTGGTAAATTTCAAGAAGAGAAATTTCTTTACCTGCTTACTTGTTGTAGCTGTTAACATGTTACACATTAATATTATAACTAAATATCGAAGAGCATGATATAATACCAATGGGATTTTTACTGTCAAAGTTAGGCGAAAGTTCATTTTAATATAAGAAAGACACTTTCGTACAGAAGTAACTTAAATTTAATTAAATGTGTGAAAAGTATGTGTAATCATTGATTAGATGTCATGAAACGTGATAGAGATTATTCTTAAATTGAGAAGTATCTTTAAGAATGTCTCTCGTCAAAAAATGATGTCACAGATACTCCTCATAGTGTGTATAAATGCTTAAAAATGCTGCTTTTTTCATAGCTCCAAATTCATCCATCAAAAGTATATAAACCTCGATCTATAGAATATAATCTCCATTACAGTTTTATCAATCCTTTACTAGTATTTTATGAAGAATACAGTCTTCATAAAATACTTTAAGTAACTGTTGGGTTAGTGATGTGGCCCTATTATTGGATGGTATAACATCACTTGTCAGTAAATTAATTTGAAATTTGATTTCTATCTCTAGAATTTTGCTGTTCAGTTTCTGAGGATTGATTTACTTGGTGACGAAGTGAATGTAGAGCAACATCTACTTCTCTGCTTCACAAGCTCTGTGCCTTGTGAGTGACAGCTTCTGTTGACAGTTGATAAAGAATAGGAAAGTGAATAGCTTTTAGGAGAAAAATTCCCTATGCAATTTTTTCCTTCTCTTGATATTCAATGAAGTAATAGTAGACCACTACATAGTAGTTTTAGCACCTGGATTTATGATATTGGAGGTGATGTTTAGGAGTTTATGATTACTTTTCCAACCCCATGTTCTCAGAAAGGCAGTTATAAGTTGGCATACCATCTTACATAAAATAAATTGTCTGGTAAAATGATAACTTTCGTTGGTGGAAGGAATTTGATATCACTCGTTTTATTCAGATTAACTAAGTGAAGGTATATCAAATGAATCATTCCAATTCCAAGAAATACCTGCTAGGTACTGTGTAATGTCTGCAGTAAGTATTTTGCTTGAAAAGTATCCTCTAAAAATAACATGTTCAAAGAAATGGATAAGAGGGTCTTATTAGAAGACTTATCTAGAAGATGGAAAAAATCGACTTCGAGATTTCAACGGAAATACATGTTTTGGAGTCCCTAGTACACGTTTTGACCATTTTCGGAATGATGTTTGTGTGTGTGTGTGCTTGTGGGTGCTCTAACGTAAACACTATTAGTCGTATCAATACCAAACTTCAAATATAGCACTGTGGTGTGTGCTGATAGAGTTGATTAGTTTTTGGAGCAAATCGATTAACCGGAAGTCTAGCTTTATTCTACGAAACAGATTTCCGTTTCTGCTAAATATCTCCATGAATATGATATTTAGGTACATACTATTATTTATAGAAGTTTTAGAAAATATAATTTGCTATAACTTTTGTATTTAACATATTTTTATCACTGATTGTTTAGGAGTTATTCATGATATACTGATAAACAGGAAGTAGCTGATTATGTACTTTGTGGGCGCTCCAGCATAAAAGTTATTTGTCGTATCAACACCAAATTTCATATATAGTACTTTCGTTGGTGTCGTTAGAGTTGATTGGATTTTGGAGTAAATCCGTCTACCGAAAGTCGAGCTGTACTTTTCGAAGCTCGTTTCCGTTTTTGCAAAATATCTCCGGTAAATTTCTAGTTTCATTAATCTAGAAATTTATCAACTTTTGTATGAGACATATTTTTTTATAACAGATTGTGCAAAGTTTTGTCTGAACAAAATCATATTGGTGGTTAATATGATGGGAACTCAATTAAAAATTCCGGCGCTAACTAAAGGGATCCTTGCCGAAAAGAAACAAGAGACGAGGGGATAGGATGTACAGAAACAAGGGAGAGTGAAACTCATGAGAAGTTTCTAATCATGAACCATTTTTGCTGAGGAAGGGTGAGGCAAGCTGTGGGCAACAAATGTATGAATTAGGTGACGATAGTTTTTGCGTTTAATTTTTTCTACTCTTTGAAGAGATAACACTCCTCACCCACATAAGACACTGCCTCCAAAAGGCGCCTTTTAGGCGCTTTTACCAGGCACTAGTGCCTTATGCCTTTTCAAGGCGCCTTAAAGGCGGGATGGGACAACTGGCCGCCGCCAACTCGCCGCTTCAAATTAAATATACTCTCTCCTTGCCTTTTTTTCGGCAAACTGATTTATTAAATCATTTATAGTTTCTGCCTCTATAGAAAAATTTGGGAAGTTTTTATTAATTTTTGCTTACGCACGTTGGGGGCCCCCGTGGCCCGGGGGCCTCGTATGATTGATACGGCAGATACGGCGGTAGCTACGCCCCTGGTTCTGCAATTCCCTATTGTTGGACTTGGCATTGATTTGGTCAACGATCTCGAAATGGAGTCTTCTCAAAAAGTAAGTTGAAGTTGTGTTAATCACTTATACGTTAATCACTGGGGTAAAATTCTCGATGAGGGTGGTTTGGCATAGTTTTTTTACCCACTATATTAAGCCTAAATCGAGAAATTTACGGCGGATCAGCAGAGGAAAAACGTCAAAAATTGGTCATTTTCGGATGGAAATATATCCTAAACCGGCAGATTTTATAATATACAGATACGCCGCACTCCTTTGCCTTAAATGTGCTGTAAGAATGACAACTGCATCTCAAGTAGTAAAGGAGATACAGAATTTCTCCCAAACCACCCTCATCGAGAATTTTACCCGTTTAATTCATATCCTCATTAGAATGTTAACGAAAAGTAAACGCGAGTCCCGAAAAACCTTTGGTGTATTTTGGTTTTGGATACCACGAAAGTTTTAGAAAAAGAATAAGGACCCTGAGGGCAATAATGTTTTACTGACGTTGTCAGTATCCTTAAACGTGTGTACAAAAAATGATCAATTGATGGCCTGTCGATATCAATTTTTAAGGCCTATCAGCCATTTTTCAGGATATGTGTAAACCACATAGGGGTTGAATGTCTGACATCTAATAACTCGTGAAATCATAAATAATAGAGGTACTTCGCTATTAAACTGCAAAATGTTATATCAAGCCTACTCAACTTTGTTTCAGGATAAAGTTTCAGTGCCACGAAGAATAACTTCCTTGCCTTTGCATGCACGGCGCAAGGCTACAATGGTAGTGAATGCTTTTCTTTGTGATGCGTTTGCAAATGATTTGCAGCATCCTTCATGTACCAATGATGGAGATGTAACAGAGACTTTTGAAAATGAGGATGCTGAGGTGGATACCGATTGCGATGATTTCTTTGGTGAGGAAAGATGTGTGTACAATCATTAGTGAAGATGAAGTGGATGTGGATTCAGAAGGGAGTGAAATGCATCTCGATGATTCCATTAGCTCTGCTGGGAATGGAGAGGAGAAGTTGTCAGATAAGCTAAGAGACTGGAGTTTACGGTATAATGTCACTGCACTTCTGCACTGACACTGCACTTCTGTCTCTGTTACATCTTCTTCTTACGATTCTGCACTGACAAGTCTCCTGCACATTTTGCACCCCCTTGATACTACACTTCTCTTATGTTCGTCAACCCTTCTGCGTACACCCTGTACAAATAAGGTAAAAGTTCTCACCAATGGTCAGTATTCACACCTTGGCCTCGCAAAGGGTTTGCTAAAGAAAATGGAAAGTGGGCTCAAGAGCAATGAGAAAGCCATTGGAGTGTATATCAACATTGATGGATTCAAAGTGTTCAAGAGCTGTAGAGAAGAGTGTTGGCCCCTCTTGTGCAAAATTGGAAATACTGTTGATACTTCTCCCTTTGCTGTTGGAGTTTTTTATGGTAAAGGTAAACCCTCACCTTTGCAGGATTATTTGCATGATTTCATTACTGAAGTGGAGGAGTTATCTGATAATGGATTGTTTATCATCGATGTTCATTACCAGTTCTAAGTGTACTGTTATGTTTGTTATGCACCTGCAAGGGCATTCCTTAAGTGCATTAAAGGTCACACTTCAGTGCATGGGTGTGAGAAGTGTGACCAAGAAGGTAGGCATAATGGTAGGATGGTGGTTTACAGTGATAAAGTGGGTAACCTTTGCACTGATGATTCCTTTATTTCAAGAAGTGATCCGGAACACCACAGAGGGGATATTCCCCTGGAGCGCATTCGTAAGAGGCCTGTTACACAGTTTGTGCTAGACTTCATGCATCTTGGGGACCAAGGTGTGACAAAGAGATTCTTTACCTTCATCCTTGAAAGAGGCCCTCCCCCGGCACGTCTTAATTCTCGTGCAATTAAACTTTTATCAGATGCTTAGGTTGAGTCCTCTAAATGGATTCCATGCGAGTTCAGCAGAAGATTACGGCCTCTCGACTCCGATTTATCTCTGAGGAAGGCCACTGAATGGAGAAAGATGCTATTATATGTAGGGCCTGTGTTGCTGAAAGACGTTCTTCCTTCCCATGTATATGATTTATTTCTTCTGTTACATGTTGCTATTACAATACTTTCAAATAAGAGACTTATTGAAAAGCATTTAGGAAATGCACAGCATATGATTGAAATTTTTGTTCCGTATAGCCGGAAGGTCTTTGGAGAGGACTTTCTTTCGTACAATGTACATAGTCTTCTCCGTTTGTGCAAGGATGTGGAGCAGTTTGGACCACTCAGTAATTTTAGTGCATATCCTTTTGAAAACCATCTTCGTGTTATGAAGGCAGCAGTGAGGTCACCGAAACATCCTTTGCAGCAAATCTGCAGAAGAATAGCGGAAAAGGAAAATCTGAGGGGAGGGGAAATAGTTGACAGTGGGAAGGGGTTACTGTATCACCATGAAAGTGGTCCAGTTCCGGTGGAGTGCAGTGCAGATACAGTGCAATACAAGAAGTTTGTGTCCGAAAAACATATTTTGAGTATAGATGCTCCAAATAATTGTGTGCTTTTAAACAGTGGGAAATTTGCTATTGTTGTGAACTTCTTGAAATGTCCTCCTAACATTCATGTGGTTGTAAAGGTATTCTCCCAATACAGGAGTTGGTACGATTATCCCATCGATTCAAGAGAAATCAATATCTGTGAGGTGGGTGAACTTTCAGAGTCACTAACCATGCTTTACCTGAATGATCTTTTATGCAAGTGCATAATGCTACCTACTGATAGGGGTTCATTTGTTGCATTTCCCCTTCTGCATGCCTTTTAGGTGAGAGTGAATGATCCAATGGTAATATTGTTTTAGGGGTTTTTAAGAGTTGGCTAAATAAGCTTCTTATTTTACAGGTTTTCAATTACAGTATCGTCCACTTCATTAAGGACGAAACTGTTGAGGCTGTTCCCACCAAGTGGGTGCTGGGTGAGACCAGTTTTTGGCCTTCAAAAGGATCAAGGAAGAGTATCAACGACTACGTTGATCCTCCTGTGGATGGAGATGCTAGTTGGTGCAAACTGGAAGCACGTGTTTTACGGACATTTAGTTAGTTTATTTGATATACTATTGATATATTACCTCTAGTCATTACATATTGTGTTGATCATTAAATGTATATAATTTCAGATTCAAAGGAAAAAGCATGTTCCTTTTTGGAACACTTCACCATGCACTCCAACCTGGACACTGAGAATGAGGGTGATGGGAAGGAAGAGAGGAGGAAGAGGGCAAGGAAGCATTGGAGTTCTGAATCTAGTGAGGACTTGGAGCTGCATGATGAAGTGTGGGAGAGAAAGAAAACTCCACCCAAAAAAAATTAATTGTATGCTCCCTGAGAGACCAAGTGTCATGCTAAAGCATGGCAGTCTGACTGCTAAACAGAAGGTCTCCAGAAATTCAGATGAATTCCGTAGGGCAAGCTCATCTCATTGCAGTGAGTGTTAATTTAATTTTTTATCAGTATGTCTTATGGATTTTTTTCCCAAGTCTTCTGAGTAACTAACATAATTGTTACGTTTTCAGGTGGTGTGATCATTCACTCATCCCGAAAGAGTCTTTTGGAGAAGGAGACTTCACCTAACTCCCCAGGTTTCAGACAAATTCCTTTTTCTTCACTAAATGACTTTTTTTAGAATGTACATAATGGTTTGGCAAATATTGATGGATAATTTTATTTTCAGGTTTAAATAAAATGTTGGGAGAAATACTGAGAAATCAGAAAATTATTATGGCCACACTAACAGAGCATGGGGAAATCCTCAGTCATCTTCAGAGGATGTCTTCTCAAGATGTCGGGGGAACTTCTAAACCAAGTGGATGGCCTGCAAGATTGCCTCTTACTTGTCTGCAAGATTTTGATGAGTGGGAAGCATTCCTCAAGAATGAAGATAACCATTTCTTTGCAGTCAGTTAATTACTTTATATATATATATATATATGTATATATATGTGTGTGTGTGTGTATATATATATATATACACACACACGCACAAGTATATCATTCACTTGGTGGAAATGATATATTTTACCTTCCATCACAGGAGAGAAACACTTCGTAAATTTCCTCAAATTCATTTGCACATGCAACTGACCATGGTTTCAGCACATAATGCCATCATCACCCTGATCTGCTTGGTGACGAGGGCATATAATATGCCAAATCTATGGTTGGTTGGATTTCTCTCCTGTGTTGAAAGGTAATGAATGTCACATGCATAGTAATTTCCCTGTGCCCCCAATTTCTGTTTATTAATGTATAATGTTGGGATGTATTTCCAATTGAGGTGGATTATTTCAGTAGAGTTTGAGGTGACAGCTGCAATGAGATGTGTCGGCGCATAATGCGGAAGATGTTCACTGTTGGGCTCTCTGCAAAATTTAATATGCAAGGCAGTGAGAAAAAAAGAGGGTTAAAATCTACTAACACATTAAAGGTCATTCAAGGTGAGTCTTTCTAATTACTATTTAGGCCAGTTATTTGATTTTCATATTTAATATTTAATTTTCATGTTTAATATGAAATAAACATTCCACGTTCTTATTTGGCCACGTAATTTCTTATCCCTTAGGTGCATGCATGCAAGTGTACTTCAAAGATTTGACCTCAATTGAGAAAGACACCGTAAATGCCATAGGGAAATGGCTCAGAAATCAGTGCCTAAATAATCTGATTGAATATATTTAATTCATTCAGTCTCAGTCCGGCCGTCGAGGTGAAACGATGTCTTCGGGGAGCTCCGTGTGAGAGAAGAAAAGAAGAGAAAGGACAATGGAAGGGAAGTCAAGTATTGCTCTACTTAAATGCGTTGTGTGTAAAAAAGTTGTTAAGCAAAAAGCATTTTTATTTCATGGGAGATTCAATGTTAAGGTTTAGTGGGGAAGGGTGCAAACGTAAGGGTGCCACTGTTGAGTGTTTTCTGGGAATAAGGACTGAGCAATTAAGTAATAAAATTGAGAGAATGGGAGATGATAGAAGTGAAAAATTGGTGGTCACTCATTTGGGGAAAATATAATATTGAAAGGTCTAAAAGTAGTGATCATGTAGTTGGGGATATTTATGACTTGCGTAATGTTGCTAGAAAAAAGTTTAGTAATGCTAAAATTATTGCAAGTGGGATTGTTAAAAGGAGGGATGTGGCCATGAGTAAAATTGATTTTATTAATAGGGGTATCAATTGGGTGTGTGAAAGTCAGGGGTTGGCTTTTATAAATCCTAATAAATGGATTAGTGAGGCTAGATTTTAATGGACAGGGGACTTAAAAGTCCAGTAACTGCCTTTCGGATTATATTTGCAGGTACCTACAACAGGGAAACCAGGGATAGACACCAGAGATGACAAAAAGTGCTTAAGCGGTGGATATGGTGATGGCGTAATTGACGGAGAGTATGATTATTTCACTGATGACACGGCAGAGAGGACAAAAAGAGAAAAGCCTGGCAAGAAGGATGGTGTTGATATATGTTTAAGAGCTATTGATGAAGGTAGCGGTCTGAGAATTCTCCAGGTATATTGTAGAAGTCTTTATTACAAGAAGGAAATGTATTTCATCGTTAGTTGAAGCTTTAAACCCGGGAACTCATAAACAATATAATTCATGAGGGGGGTCTTACTCAGGTAAAAGTAATGGTTTCCAACTTTATTTTGTGTAACTTTTCCATCTTATCAGAATAAAACACACTTTGTGATTTCCACAGTACAGTCCTTTACTTAGACTGCGACCCTGGTTTCATTGCAATGCAATGAAACCCGGGTCGTGGTCTAAATAAAGGACTGTACTGTGGAAATCACAAAGTGTGTTTTATTCTGACGTACTCAGGTAGTCGAGGAGCCCACCAGGGAGTCTAAAAACACAAGATATTGTTCTCTTAAAGCCTTTAGATTCACTGATTAGAGTAAGAAGCATTCCAGGAATAAGCGATCATAATGCAGTGGAACTTATTCTTAAGTGGGATGTCCCTAAACGATCACTATCTTCAAAAAACCTAGAAATCAAAGTACTCCTTCATTAATAGAGGAGATTGAAATCCTGGAGAAGTACTCATTCCAATACCAAACATTCCTAACAATTTAAAAAGAAAATCCGTAGTATATAGCTTATAAATCCCTTGTATATATGTATTCAGCAATGTTTTTACCTATATACTGTTTCCTGCTTACATATATTGTTTAGTTATAATTGTTTGTAATGTTAAATGTATATTGTAACTTTTAGTTTTATAAGTTTTTAATTGCATTATTGTATATAGTAATTACTTGTATGATTTAATTGTATGATTTTAATTGTAAATTATAGTTGTACTGCCTTTGGGAGGTTTTCCTCTCAACTAGGGTGAATACCAGGCAGGGTAATGTATTTTCATCCTCTAAGAAAAGATGACTACCAACTGGCCTAGAGCCTACTTGTAGTCCTTATAATTAAATAAATAATTAATTTGTTAATTGGATAAAAATGACTTTTTATTTCCTTATATCTTTGGCTTCCTAGTACTGTTATAATTTGATCTAATGGTGATATATCGCCTAATTATTTCAGGGTCACACTGTAGTGGTAAGTGCTCCAGAAGGGAGGAAGAAGTGCCTTAAAGTTGCCTTTTCAAGGCACCTTTTAGGCACCTTTAAGCTAGAAGATCAAGGCGCCTTTTAGGCACCTTTTGGAGGCAGTGTCTTACATGGGCAGATTACTGTTTACTTGTTGGCCTTCATCTCTCACGTCAATTGAGAGTTCCGAGATATGCCTACTGCAATACAAACATGGAAACGTGATACCTGTTATACCATTACTTCAGAAATAACTACTTATTATAATGGACGTCCCAATCCTTTTTCTTGTGAGATGGACAACAGCCAAAAAATCACTCGCTATAATGCAACTCTCATTATATGCCATACTTATTATAACATACTTTACTGTATTTGAAAGTATTTTACCGAATGATATAGGGAATCGCAATTCGTATTTTTAAACTTTTACTATTGATAATCAATTTACTTGGATGAAATTAAGAAATCTTTGCTAATGAATAATTTATCAATATACATTTCAATATATATTCTGAAGTTTGAAAAATATTCTTAGGAGGAATATTAAACGAAGTACCATAGAGGAAAAATGGCTCCTTAATATCCTCGAGGGTAGCTAATTCACATTATGAGAATATTTTGATTCCTGATGGTGATGCAAATTAATTGATGCTCACTTTGCATTGTGTATGTCTTGACTTGATTTTATTTAACCTGTGGGAGATGAAGCCAAACGGCTCTTCCCCTCCCGCAGGGGGTACATGAGTATGATGAATGTAAGCAACCACATTAATTAAGAGGTAGCTTGTCCAGTCTGGAGAAACCAATACAGCAGTATGAAGGTCATTGTGGTGACCATGTTTCACCATCTTTTGATGCCCCCTCACTATCCCTTAGAGAGATTATGTGGGATGGAATTATAGTGACTTAGTAATGATGGATATTCTAAATTGTATTATCTATATTTGAAATGTATTATACTGTTATAATAATGAGAATCTAATCAGCATACAAACCAATGGCTGTATAGACAATGGTGATTCAAGAATTGGATTTTTATTTTGTGCTTCTTGAAAGGGAATATACAATTATAAATGTTGATATGAGATTAACCCTGCTTATTCTGTGTTTTTAGTTTCTTTGTGCGTAGAATATCCTGCTGCTGGTGTCAACTCAAAGGAGTTCATGAGGTTGTATGTAATAATGCATAATAATTGCCTATTCATGAGTCTTCTATCTTATTATAGTTCATGTGCATATGATCAACAATCAAAGTATTCACTTCAAATGGATTTTTCTGCATTTAATTACTGATTGAATGCATTTGGTTTGAGAAATAGTTTAATTAAAGATCTTATTTACCTAATATTGATTCTGTTTTCTAGGGGTAGTAAATAGCAATTGCTATGAGAGTTAATTCTTAAAATGATTATCTAAATTCTATTTTCTTTTCTTCATTCTCTTAGCGAAATCCTTTTTGAGATGGGAGTGAATACTCTTAAGTTTCTTGGATGTAAAGAGTTATAATGTGTATGCTTCATTTTAGGTGAGGTAAAAAACATAAAAGGTGTCACCAAGTTTTATTTGGACCAAAATATTCCAATACATTTTACTTGCTGTTATATTAAATAATATATTTGAAAGTCTTAGCTTCATCCAAATAATGTTTTTACCTCAAATGTTTTAACATTTCTTACTGGATAGAAAGAGGATTTGTGTTTGATCGTCATAGCTGTAAGGAAAGTATTTATTAACTTTCATACAGAAGCAAAATTTCCTATTTTTAAGATGAAGAAACCTGTATACCACACTGCTCAACTTCTTCAGCTTCTTTTATACCAACTTATGGCCCATAAAATATCTAAAGTTTTAATAAAAATGTTCATAAAAACTTGCATTGTATATTAGGTTTGACTGACATTTTAACCTATTTTTAAGTTTCTGATAGAAAATTCCCGCTAAATTAAATAATTATATATTTATTTCTTCCCTGAAATATATTCCAAATGTGGAAGTACCATGATTTGTTGGCCTACTGTTATCAAGCTTAGCTGCTTACACACACATTGAAAATTGCCATCTAGATCATTACCATTTTATGAAGCAAAAATATTTTCAATCATAAGATAAAGAAATGAAAATTTGGAGGAATTAATATAGATTGTAACAATTAATGTCATTGGTTTCAAGTTTGTCTTGGGTTTTGCCGATTTCACATGACAGGGATCAGGAACGGATCTAGAAAAAAATTTCGGGGGGGGTCCGATCAAAAAATTTTAAAATAAGAGACATTTCGGCTTTCACAAAACGTAAGGTTAGAATTGTGTTAGACAAATTCGAATATTTTCTCTAGTGATTCCTTACTAAATTGTGTGTTTGTTTGCGTTATTTGAGTTTCATTTTCAAAAAATAGGCACAAGTGATATTTCGGGGGGGGTCCGGACCCCCAGGACCACCCCCCTGGATCCGTCCCTGACAGGGATATATGAGTACTGCTTGCTGTCTCCTATACCAGAGTTGTTTTCTTTCATACACACCCTTTATATTTAAAAAGTCTATGTTATAAATTTTCATATTTTTCTTTCATGTTGGTATTTTAACTGAAGGCATTATAATATTATACAGCATTTGGCCAGGAATAGTTTATAAAGCAAACTTATTTGAATTCTGCACAATGGAGTGTAAAAATTATAAAATTAAATAAAATATGCTTTTAGTTGAATGTACTAATAGTAATTATTTTAAATACCATGAGAATTTGGAAGTTTTATCTTATTTAGGAAACAGGGAAGAGATGGGGTGGAACAAGTAGGACACAATTTGATAATGGTGCAAATTGTTTAATCCTCGCATAAAAAACATTGAGGAAAATTTAAGAAAATTTTCCTATATGATGTATATTAGTTCTAATATATGTCATAAATTTATCACTCAGTATGACAACTTTGGGTTATGTTTACTTATACTTGGATATTTCCCAAATAACCCTGAGATTAACTC
The DNA here is from genome assembly GCA_947579665.1 of Sympetrum striolatum. Lineage (NCBI taxonomy): Eukaryota > Metazoa > Arthropoda > Insecta > Odonata > Libellulidae > Sympetrum > Sympetrum striolatum. The sequence continues at coordinate 90,823,167 of OX388350.1, forward strand.
CAGGTTATTATAAACATTCTTACATAAAAATCTATAGGAAACTAATGAATAACAATTCTGTGTGTTTGCTTTCAATTTTTGTAGAATTTTGCTTAAAATATCTGAATTTATGGCAAAGGTTATTAAATGGCTTTAAAATATTTAATTTAAAATTCTTTTATGATTTAAAGGAGCAACATAATGAGCCACATCACTAATTATGTCACCAAGAGAGATGTATCAATTCGTGATGTGCAGAGATTTCAAAAACACACCTGATAGTTTGTTAGTTCATTAAGAGCTTTGATCCTGATTTTGTGATCAATATAGATTAAACATGTATGGTACTTATTTTTGCAATGCAATTCTATGGAAAACTGTTTCTGTTCTTTCTGAAAATTTAATGTTCTTTATTTAATGCAAAATGAATACATCAAATTACACCAACTGTTTGGCTGAATTATGATAATTATTTATATTGCTCAATATTATCATCACCATCAATACTTTCTTGTGTGATTACTTAGAAAAATTCTGAATGAATTAATTCATTTGAAAATACTTGTTGGATAGGGATATTAAATAAATCATAATTTTTATTTATTCAAATTGTAATATCCTATGTTATAAACCCAGATCAATTAATCTATCATCAGCAGAAGGAATATACTGTTAAAATTAAACAACTTTATAGCATTGTTTCTGATTATATTCTAATTCATTTGCTATATGTATAGCAAATGCGTTTGAATCTTGTACAAGAACATTTATACTAATCTGTTAAAATGTTATTATTATAAGTGAGATTTTTATTTACAATATCCCCTAAGTATCAATGAATGCATACAGCATGTAAATCATGACCTCGAACAAATTAATAACTGGAGTAAAGACAATTTTTTGGAAATAAATTCTTCAAAATCACAAGCCATTGTCATCGAAGTTGATAAAAAGGCTTAATCAAGATAATGATGCAAAGATCACGCTAGGCAACTCGCAGATCACATTCTGCGACTCGGTGAGTAATCTGGGTGTTATCATTAATAATAATCTTACGGTGCAGATTACAATTTCTTGGTTCATACATTAATAAAGTGACTAATAAATTTCCCAAATATCTGGCGTGTGCATTTAAAACTTGTGGTAAATTGAGAGACATCGTTGGAACTTCCAAAGACCAAGTTGATCTTTTGCTTAAAAGAGGTGTTTACAAACTAGTTTGTTTGGATTGCAACGCTTTTTATATCGGTCAAACTGGCCGCAGTTTCGCCGTCAGAAGAACTGAACATATCCGTGCTTTTGTGCGAAATACCCCCATATCTTCACATTTTGCGGAACATCTAATTGATTCTGGCCACACCAGTGATTTTAATCTTTCCGTGTGCCATGTGTGTGATAAAGGAAGAAAATTAGACGCTTTGGAAAAACTTGAAATTCTGAAAAATGTTAATGACAATATTGTTAATGAAATTTTATTTCCTAACCCCTCTCCTATTTTACGGGTTATTTCGTCCTTGCCCTCCTCACCTCCTCAAACTATTCCCCCTTAAAAATTCTTTTACTTCCCTTCTCCCCCCCCTTTGACTGGTGTTTCTTCTTTTAAATCACGTGTCTTAACGTCACTTGTTTGTTTGTCCTTGCTTCCATTGTTTTGCTCTTCCCCTTTCTTTCCCCCCTCCATTTCACTTCCCCTCACCCTATGTATATAAGTGAAACATTTTCCTGTAAGTTACCTGATGATGCAGCACTGCTGCGAAACCTGGTCGTATTTTATGTAATAATTTGTGGTAAAGTAAAAGTTTTATTATGTCACATCTCAGTGTATGTCATTACCACCAAGTGAAGCCTGAACTTGTTTCCTATAACGCTAATTATCTCCATCATAGCATTTTACAATAAGTCAAGTTCGTTTTTTCCTGATTTTTTCTTGCTGCCGGGAAAACACTTTAAACTTCTTTCTTTACTTAGGAATATTTTGTTCGTTTTTGATACTACAGTTTACATCTAGTATAACCTTTTCTTTTTTTTCTTTTTCCTATTTTGTATTTCCATAATATTAACTTACTTTTGATTATTTTTTATGCCTAAATCGTGATTTTAACACTTATATAATTATTGTAGAGCATTATTTTGTAGTGATTGTGTTTTATTTTGCTTTTTTCTGGTTCAGTCATATTTTAGATCAAAAGTGTATGTATCTATTTACTGTATTCTCTGCATTTCATTTTTCATCAACTATCATTATTTGTCTTGATAATATGTTTCTAACAATTCTTGTAATTTTCCAGGTTATATGTACATTGTTTTCTTTAATGTCTTTTAGTTTTGGCTATCGGTAGGTTTGTGCAGGTTTTTCACACCCCCCTTCTTTGTGGGTGTTTTCCTGCAGCGGATATTTTTCCTAAGCTTTTCTTAGGTTTTTTTTACATCCGCAATCCCTTCTTACATTTTCTTCTATCTTCATGTAAGTTTCATTGATACTTGTAATATATTTATAATAATGTATCAACTTAACGACAGGTTAGATGGAAGAGGAGACTTTTTAGTCTCAATCTCACCTATATTTAAGATCCCTAATAATAATAATAATAAGTTGCCTTTGGTGTTGATATTTCATTTATAGATGAAAAAATCACTCTGGATATGTTATAAGACATCGTCCTTGGATTAAGGCTAAACTAACACTGCTTGGAAATGGTCTAAGAGATGGTAATTAATCCACAGAGGTTTATTTGAAATAATATAAGCATCTGACCACTTTTGACAATTTTTTATCTTCATCTGGATGATCTGAAGCTATATCAGCTGCACTCCCGTCGGCATTGCATCCAAGGCAAATACTTTCCTTCCTTAGAGACTCTTAACTTCTCCTTCTCTCTAAATTTGTACATCAAATAATATTTGCATTCAAACTATATTTATTGATGATAGCAATAGCTGCATATTTGACTTGTTTTCAGAAAAAATAAACGAAATTTGTTTTATTGAATGTTAAATGTGGAAAGACATAAAAATTGAGTGAGAACTTAGTCTCCTATTAATAGTGTTTTATGAATTCATGAGTCAGATTTAAAACAGTCTAATTTCTGCTAAAAATTCTAGAATTCATGGAATATTAATGTTATCCAGTTGAGTTTATATTTTTCAGAATATGTAGCCCAAAAAGTTTTCAAGTTAAGTGGTCAAGACCCAGAGAAATAAATAGACTAATTCACATCTGCATCTTTGCTCTTACTAAAATGTTTTTATTATTGGATATTTTCAAGGGATATAAATGCATTTTATGTCTTAATTAATTTAAATATTTTTTATTCAGTGTTAATTAAATCTTGGCTGCTTTCAAGATGAAGATATAAATTATATTTTAGTCTGAATATTAGCTGCATTCTGCATCCTCTCTTTCAATATTCCCTCTCTCTTTATTTCAGGTTCAAAATTCACTGATCCTGAAGACTGAATGTGATGAGGCATTATGGAATAACCACATGTTTTTCCTCCAAAATTTAGGTAGTTTCCTCCTGATTTTTTCTTGGAGGTGTTTAAGAACATCTTACATGAACCCTTATGGATTCAAGTCATCAAATTACTTGAATAAGGGACCTCACCTGATTGATCTGACCTTTCATGTTGATGGCCTTCCACTTCGACAATCATCTTCTATTGAGTCCCGACCACTTTTGAAGCATGAATACCACTCAAAACACAGACTAAGGCTTCTTTGCTAAAAGCAGTTTTCTACACCTCAAATGTTTCTCCCATGGTTTTGCCAAGTCTGAACCAGAAACTGAAGCAAATTGCACCGTTTATGCTTGCTTTAGTAATCTTTCTTTGCCAGAAATAATTGTAGGTACAACATATAATAAAAGAAGCCCCTTTTTTTTGCAATTGTAACATTATTCAAGGGTTTCTGAATAATTTAGAATATTAGGTCTTTGATTTATCAAATGCCAATATTGTAATTTCATAATACATCCAACATAATATCTCTAGATAATAATTAAGAATCTTTCGCTTAACATTGCTTTGTTATGATAATGAGATTTCATTATTTAAGTAAATAATTTATCATTGATTTGGGATGTATTTGAAACCATAAAATAAATGCAAATAATAATAGAAAATTATAATTATTTACACATAAATATAATCCAAATATCATAATAAATTCCTATCTTCGGCAATATTAACGTAATACAAAAATAAAGATAAAAAAGACGTTTCCATGCTTTCGCAATGCACACACTACGCTAAATCACTTTGAAGATTCAAATTGCCCGCCTACCCGTAATACACAGTGGGAAAAAAAAGTTGGGAGCTCTCCTAAAAATTACGATATTTGATGGCCTATTACGGCCGTATGGGAGGTGATTTTTCCACGAAACGTTGGAATTTTGTTTTTTCGATTCTTTAGTTTACTTTTAACTTCTGAAAAAGCCTTTGCTCTCATTTTCTGGACCCTTTTTACTTATGTCCTCAGGGAAAAATGCGATTGTTTTGGGCTTGCGGGGTCATCTGTGGATTTAGAGCTCAGAAAAGGTTAGAGAGATATTCTTAGAATTGCAGAAACCCATGATTCCGTTCAATTGAGAACAATTTTCGCCGTAAAATAATATTTTAGGTCTAAGCTTTCTTATCTTAGGTCCTGAAGAGAAAACCCATTTGCTCATGTAGCATGGATATGTGACTACAACTCTCACAAGATGATTTGTGCCCTTGAAGCCTTTTCCTGATTGTTTTTATTTTCCTCAGGTAGGGGATAGAATCGTGGTGATGAAGAGCGAGTCAGGGACGCTCCACTTTCCTTAAAGGGGTTGACCAAGGACCGGCAGCTTCCAATATCCCTAATGTCGTTTATGGAGTTTTCGAACTGTTCTCTGCATTCTCCAAAGGATCCATCGTCTTTATGAAATTTCTGAAAATTAAGCTCGCGAAATTAATCTGTATCCTACACATTGTTGAAACTACAATGAGAGACATAAAGATGGGAGTCGATAATGTAAGACATATGAGGGGCAGCGAATGGCGTGACCGTATGTCTTAAGCATGTCGCTTTATATTCGCGGGAAAATGATATTTCAATGTCCAGCGCTCGAATTTCGGGGTTCCATTGCTTTTGATACCGCGTTATTTTCGAGTAAATACGGTATTATATTATTGATTTATGCATCATAACGAAACTGCGTCATCTAATATCAAATGTGGAAAATTACTGTTCAATAATCGTCGAAAAATAATGCTGTGACATAATCTTAATCCACTTTAAATTGCTTTCTCGAGATATTTTTCATTCACTCGCTTCATAAGCAATGACTGAGTCGCAAGGGAGGAGAGAGAGAATCCAAATCAGCACTGTTTTTATCTCCTATATTCCCACTGATCCTGGATCAGACGATTTGGTGCCAAGTTTCGTATGAAAACAAATCCCACAGGTGGATGATGGGAACTCGAGTAAAAATTCCGGCGCTGACTAGAGGGGCATTCGCCGAAAAGAAAAGAGGTAATGAGATGTACGGAGGGGTAAAAGGGATAGTGGAACTCGTGAGACGTTTCTAATCAAAGCTCCCTGAAGCATTTCTGCCGAGGAAGTAGTAGAAAACAAATGCATGAATTAGGAAACGATCATTTTGGAATTATGTATTTTTCTGCCATTTGAAAAGATAAGTCTCAGATTACCGTTAGCTTATCGGACTTCGTCTCTCACGACATTTGACAAATGCGAGGTATGCCTCCAGCATGGCATACATAGAGACATGACACTCGTTATAACGATACTTCATAAGTAAACACTCGTAATAATGGACGTAACACCCTATCTTTTTTGCACTGAGATGGAAAACGGCCAATAAATCACTCGCTATAACGCAACTCTCGTTATATGCCGTACTCGTTATAACGGACCTCTACTGTACTTTGTCACTACAGATCGTACTTACTTTTGGTCGTTTTCCAGCGAAGTATTAGAGAAGCTAATAGCTCTTCAGGTTAGTCATGGATGTCGTTTTTTTTACACCCCCTGCCATGCGCCATTGGCGGATTGCAGGGTTTAAATGTAAATGTAAATAGCCATTTTTAATTAAAATTGGAAATTTAAGAATTTCCTTATATATTTTATAAGAAATTCTTCCCGTCGTCATTCATAAAAAAGGTATCACAATAATTGTCCCTCTTTGGTTGACTGAAACAATCAAATAAGAAAGGGAAATTGGTAATGTTTAGCAGAAAATTTGTAGGGCGATTATTACAAAAAATACAAGAGAAAAAAAGAGGTATGACGCGGGGTTGAACCCTGACTGTTCCCGAAGAAGCTTAATGCTAAAGAGCACAGCTAACTGATTTCTAGAGAACGTGAGAGTATTTCTTATCCTTGTTCTAATTACCTCCTGCTGCATGCAGCGCCGCCACGGCCTTGCGGAACTCCCCTGCGTTTTTTGAAGGTCGAATCCAGAATTTAGAGGTCGTTCAAGGCCAAAATCGCCAATTTTCACCCTTTTTTCGAAATATCACGATTTTGCTGAGAAATTCTCCGAACTTTACCCTTTGGGCCCAACCTCAGTCCATGACGTCGTCGTGACGTAGCATGACGCACGAGTTAGGCGCCCACTCAAATTCCCAATGATTTTTATTTTAATTAAGAAATTCCAGCTTCCGAAATCAGCCCATTATGGATTTATTTTTCTTTTTCTCCTGTCGTTGCCAAAGACGCCATTTTCCGTCATAAGAATTGACTGTCGTAGTTTTCATAACCAACATGCATTTCGCGATATGATACTCCCTTAAATATTTTTAATGTCTACATCTTCACGTATCTTAATTTCAAACTGCTGCCATTTAAAATGACTAGCGCTTTACAGATTTAGTACCCATTTCCCATAATGCCTATGTGTTTCATGATTTTCTCAAAATAGGTTTTACCACGAAATCTGTTTAATAATTGTTCGACAATTTACATTTTATTCTACCAAGAGGAAGAAATTTCGCTAATAAAATATTAACCTGAAATTTTGATTTCAATTTTTATTTTTAATATACAGTAAATATTACAATGCAATAATATTACAAAAGAATTGACGTGCATAATTATATATTTTAAAATATACATGGATTCAATTAGATAGTTTATAAAAAAGAAATTACAAATTGATATTTCATTTTAGCACATCAGACAAATTTTGAAGGGAGATTTTGGTTTTCCTTTCCTGCCATAGGATTCCATTCAGCTCCCGTGATGTGGTCAAGCGGTAGACTGGTTATTTTCTATCACCAATGCCTTCCATAGTCTTGATCCTAAATAAGTCAAAAAAACCTTTAAGTAATTAAGATTGATTTCCTTTCAGACTACTCAATTCTTCGAGCTTGAGCATTTATTTATAACAACTTAATGTTTGATATTACGAGAAATAATACATAGAACATAGGTAATTACAATTAGCATCATTGATATTATACTTACGTAATGGTAGTATTAGAAAATCAATTACTTCGAATATATGATAAGTCTTCTAGTTTATTTAACAAGTGTTTAAATGGAATTCAGAGGAAATTTGTAATATTAATAATAATTGTTGACATCATTTAAGTAGCGATTATATAGAAAAAAACAATTAGCAAAGAGCAATAGAACTGCTAGATTTGTAAACAATTTTGTGTGGAACAATAAATACGTTCCCGTAGGAGGAAAAATTTTACTATACAAATCTGTAAGGCAGCCAGTTTAGAGTTGATGCTACGCAACCGAAAAAAGGCCAGACATGAAAAAATCAAAGCGATAAAATGAACAATAGATTATTTTATGAAGGATAGCAGAGAAACCGAGAAAAGATCGATCAGCTGACTTGATACACGACAAAACTTAAGTATAACACGGACGATTGGATTTCGCGAGCTCTTACCCTTAATCGATAATGAAAGACGTTGGTGGAAATGGTAAACATCAATCCTAAGACAAACAGATAAATGTAACGCCCAAAGACAGCGCCAGATAACATGCGTAATTATATACCCTAATCCTAAAAAAGTTAAGACGATTTTAATTTTCATATTAATCCTTTCTAAAAGTATTTTGTCTGCGGTTTTTTGCATTAAATTGCGAGGAAACTGAGAATCAATGTCCTACAATATTAATTTAAACCAATAGTCCACTAACTACGGCTTGCCCCATAATTTCATTCCGCTCGAAATTATTAGCGTAAATCAAAGTCAATAGACGACTAGGAGAACTAAAATTTGCACCATAGGCCATGACACTTTACGATCATATGCTTATTAAAATGCTAGTGCTTAATTAAATTCGTAATTCATGTATACATAAGGCAGCGTCAAAACGATAACTAACTAATCCTCGTAAATAATAAAAAAATTCTTGAAGTACGGAGTCGAAACACTGATTCGCCAAACTCCAAATACTACGTTATCCGACTTTTCGAGTAAAAGGTTTGTGGATCACTGATTATAGTAATTTAGAAGTCAGGTCCCATTATTATTAGCGACTAAAGATATAAGAACTGCGTGAAGTGAAAATAAAGCAAACGTTCGCTTTGTGTTTTGCTCACTTCGGGAAATAAGTAAAGAACTTCGAATGGGTATAATAAATAAATTGTATTAAGTCCGATGAACAACGAAAATTTGGAGTAAGAAAGACCTTAAATGAGACTTTCAATTACTTAAAAAACCTAATCTCATCATTATTGAACAATATATATTAAGTTAAACTGCCATTGCGTCGGATTAGTAATCGAAACTTAGCCTATCAAAGTAAAAGGAGAAAGTTTTCCGATAAATTAATTCCGTGAGTAGTACAATTTAAGTACTGAATTGTATATTTCAACTGCTTTCATCTAAAAAAAATCCATGGTAAGCAAACTTTTACTAGACCACTAATTTATTATCCGAATAACACGACCCATGCTTCGTAGCGTCGCTACATCATCTGGTGACAAAATAAAAACACACTTCCGAATATTTACACTCATGAAAGGGGGAGGGGAGAGAAGGTAGCAAGTAACGGAAGGAGGAGTAAAGGGGGAGGAAGGTGGAATGTGGGAGGGAGGGATGAGGCGGGTTACATAGCAAAGGTTCTCAATCACAATCCGTTGAATTGCAAGATACACAGAATTACAAAGTAAGTAAGGAAAACAAGAGTTTCAAAGTAAGGTAAGGTCATTAAAATCACTAAAATCAAAGAAGATGCAACGATTTAAAGGTGAAGAGCAAGGGGGGGCAATGGCTGGGATGCTAGGAAAGGTGCATGGAAATTAAGGAATGAGGGTTTGTAAAGTGGGAGAAGGGTTAGGAAACTGCAATTCGTTGGCAATATTCTGCGAGGAGTTCCTCGTGATTTCTAAAGTCTCCAAAGCGTTAAGTCTCTCACTTTTGTCACATAGGTGGAGCACTTTCATATTCCTCACCGGAGCCGGAGGAATGAGAATGCAGAGAAGAGGAACGATGTCCACCGGAAGCTAGGTTGAGGCCGAACAGGTGATGAAGAAGAACCAGACGGTCCAGGTGCCGTGGGCGGCTTATTGGATCCACGTCCGTCCTCAGTCGCTTCCTCCAGAGAACTGAGCCACTCCCTAGAGGAGACCTCACACCTTTACACCAAACCCGGCCAATATGGCTGACGCGGGGGTAAATTAAAGGTATAGGGCCTCCCGGGAGGGCCCGTCCGCTGGATTGGCTTCCGAGGGGACGTGGCTCCAAAGCACAAGGTGGCTTTTATTCTTCAAAACACAGTATAGGTACAGTTTACGAATCAGGTTGTTACGAAACAAAATGCCTTTTCCCTTATTAAAAGAATACATCACAACCATTGAATCAGTTTTAAGTCTAAGTACAAAATTATGCATGGATAGATCATTCAATACATCTAAAACAAATTTTAAAGCGCATAAACTGGCAACTCCCTCCAACAAATGGATATTATACCATCCCGTAAACCTGTAAGCTTTGGTAATGTTCCAAGCTGGGATTACGAACGCGATCGTGCACGAGGTTGCATCTGCGAAGATTTCTAGTTCATCATCCCAAATGCCAAGTTTCACCACTCGAGACAGTATATTTTCTCTGCGGAACAGGAAATTTAACCAAGCGAGATCACGTTGGAATACATCACGCACTAGAAAGAGGGGAAGACGGGACACATATAGAATCCAGGACAGCAGGCCTGCGAAGCGTTGAATATCAGTTGATCAATTGACCAGGCTAATGATACGACGGAAGCGGAGGAGGCCGAGCTCCTAGCCTTTATAAAGGAGGAATTGGGTGATCCCGCCGATGTTTTCGTACTTCAGCCACAGCAGCGACCTACTCTCTCTTTTACTGAGGTCCACCGGATGATCCTCGATGTTCTACGGCGCTTGGGCAGCGGAGATCAACCGGATTCCGACGACGACGACCGCGAGGATGACCCCGGAGACGAGCCCTCTTCCTCGGAAGATTCTTCTGACACGGATACGGACGGTGACCCATCCTTTCCTTTTTTGCCCCCTGTCGTATCGCCGCCTCTACCGGACGACTCTCCATCGTCTGCTTCAAATTCTTCTTCGTCTTCCAATTCCGACGTTCCAGTTCCACCGCCGGAAGACGACATCGCTGCCCAGGAGGAGGCACCCGGGCCAGCAAATGGACCTCGGCACCTCCGCCCGGACCTAATACAGGTAAATACTATAGAAGTGTTTCCATATCGTTCATCGTGGGCCACAGAATTGGCTTTATTGGGCGCATATGTGCCTCGCCCTCACGGTGCTCCTTACGTGTTCCAATCCACACCAGTGTCGCCAGTGATGACTGAAATGTTGCAGTCCATGTGCAGTACGAATGTAATTTCTAAAAGTGATTGTGTATGTGCTTTCCGGGCCTTTCTTATTTCCAAGGATAATGGGAAATGTCGTTTTCTTTTAGACCTCAGCCCGTGACAGAATTTTTTAAAGTGATAAGAATAATTTGTTTAATGCTGCGCAGTGTCTTCTTACAATTCCACCGTGCCATTGGGCAATAAAGCTTGATATGAAGCACGGGTTTTACCAGTTGCTTATATATGCAACAAAAACTTATAATTTTAATGAAAATATCAATTTTGTTTCATCAATTTTGCCGTTAATTTTGTCTTTTTACCGGGATATGATCGATATAAGTACGAAAAAAGGATAATTTTACTTAAATTTTAAATTTTTTCCTGTAGTTTGCATTAATTGTCGACATTTTATTGAGATATCCTCAAAAAAAAAGGAATGAAAACGGATAATTTTAGCAAAAATTTCATTTTTTTCCTTTATTTTGCCTTAAGTTTCGTCATTTTATTGATATATGATCGAAAAATCCGACGAGAAAGGTTAGTTTTAGCGAAAATTTCAATTTTTTTCCTCTATTTTGCCTTAATTTTCGTCATTTTTTCGAGATATGATCGAAGATAGCAACGAAAACGGATAATTTAACCGAAATCATCAATTTTTTTCCTCTATTTTGCCTTAATACTCGTAATTTTATCGCGATTTCATCGAAAAGAGCAACGAAAACAGATAATTTTACCGATATTTCAATTTTTCTTCTTCTTTATCTTGGCTGAAGTTTCGTCATCTTGCCAAAATATGATCGAGAAAAGCTACGCATATGGATAATTTCGACGAAATTATAATTTTTTTCCTCTATTTTGCAATTATTTTCGTCATTTATAGGGATATGATCGACAAAAGCAATGAAAAGGGAAAATTCCACCAAAATTTCAATTATTTTCTTCTATATTGCATTTATTTTCATCATTATATCGACAAATCTTCTGAAAAAGGAACGAAAACGGATAATTTCACCGAAATTTCAATTCTTTCCTCTATTTTGCCTTAATTTTCTTCATTTTATCGCGATTTCATTGATAAAAGCAACGAAAACGGATAATTTCACCGAAATTTCAATATTTTTTCTCTATTTTTCCTTAATTTTCGTCATTTTATCAAGATATGACAGAGAAAAGCAACTAAAACGGATCGTTTTAGCGAAATATCAATTGTTTGCTCTATTTTGCGTAAATTTTCGTCATTTTTTCGAGATATAATCGAAAATAGCAATGAAAACGGAAAATAATAAAGGAATTTCATTTGTTTTTTATTTTGCCATAATTTTCGTCATTTTATTCCGATTTATACAAATATGCAACGAAAACTTATAGTTTTAATGAAAATTTCAATTTGTTTTCATCAATTTTGGCGTTATTTTTGTCATTTTACCGGGATATGATCGATAAAAGTACGAAAAAAGGATAATTTCACTAAATTTTAATTTTTTTCCTGTATTTTGAATTCATTGTCGACATTTTATTGAGATATCATCAAAAAAAAGGAATGAAAACTGATAATTTCAGCAAAAATTTCAATTTTTTTCCTTTATTTTGCCTTAATTTTCGTCATTTTATGGAGATATGACCGATACAAGCATTGAAATTGAATTATTTTACCGAAATTTACCTTTCTTCCACTATTTTGGCTTAATTTTTCCACATTTTATCGCGATTTCATCGAAAAAAGAAACGAAAACAGATAATTTTAGCGAAATTTCCATTTCCTCCCTCTATTTTGCCTTACTTTTCGTTATTTTATCTAGATATGGTAGAAAAAAGCAATGAAAACGGAAAATTCCACTGAAATTTCAATTATTTTCTTCTATTTTGCATTTATTTTCATCATTTTATCGGAATATCTTCAGAAAAAGGAACGAAATTGGATAATTTTAGTGAAATTTCATTTTTTTCCTTTATTTTACCTTAATTTTCGTCATTTTATTGTGATTTGACAGAAAAAAGTAACGAAAACGGATAACTTTAGCGAAATTTCAGTTTTTTTTCCTCTATTTTGAATTAATTTTCATCATTTGATCGAAATATGATCGAAAAAAGCGACGAAAAAGGATAATTTTATGAAAATTTCAATTTTTTTACTCAATTTTTGTTCTTTTTCGTCATTGTATCGAGATATGATCAATAAAAGCACCGAAATCGGATAATTTCACAGAAATTTCACTTTTTTCCTCTATTTAGGCTTAATTTTCGTCATTTTATCGCGATTACATCGAAAAAAGCAACGAAAACAGGTAATTTTAGGGAAATTTTAATTTTTTTCCTCTACCTGACTTAACTTTCGTCATTTTATGGAGATGCGATCGAAAAAAGCAATGAAAACGGAAAATTCTACCGAAATTTCAATTATTTTCTTCTATATTGCAATTATTTTCATCATTATATCGAAAAATCTTCTGAAAAAGGAACGAAAACGGATAATTTCACCGAAATTTCAATTCTTTCCTCTATTTTGCCTTAATTTTCGTCATTTTATTGCGATTTCATCGATAAAAGCAACGAAAACGGATAATTTCACCGAAATTTCAATATTTTTTCTCTATTTTGCCTTAATTTTCGTCATTTTATCAAGATATGACAGAGATAAGCAACTAACACGGATCGTTTTAGCGAAATACCAATTTTTTGCTCTATTGTGCGTAAATTTTAGTCATTTTTTCGAGATATAATCGAAAATAGCAATGAAAACGGAAAATATTAAGGGAATTTCATTTGTTATTTATTTTGCCATAATTTTCGTCATTTTATTCCGATTTATACAAATATGCAACGAAAACTTATAGTTTTAATGAAAATTTCAATTTTTTTTCATCAATTTTGGCCTTATTTTTGTCATCTTCTGGGATATGATCGAAAAAAGTACGAAAAAAGGATAATTTCACCAAAAGTTTAAATTATTTCCTGTATTTTGAATTAATTGTCGACATTTTATTGAGATATCATCGAAAAAAGGAATGAAAACGGATAATTTCAGCATAAATTTCATTTTTTTCCTATATTTTGCCTTAATGTTCGTTATTTTATTGGTATATGATCGAAAATCCGACAAAAAAGGTTAATTAAAGCGAAAATATCAATTTTTCCTCTATTTCGCCTTAATTTTCGTCATTTTAACGTGATTTCATCGAAAAGAGCAACGAAAACAGATAATTTTACCGATATTTCAATTTTTCTTCTTCTTTATCTTGGCTAAAGTTTCGTCATTTTGCCAAAATATGATCGAGAAAAGCTACGAATATGGATAATTTCGACGAAATTATAATTTTTTTCCTGCACTTTGCATTAATTTTCGTCATTTTATCGGGATATGATCGACAAAAATAACGAAAACGGAAAATTCCACCGAAATTTATATTAATTTCTTCTATATTGCATTTATTTTCATCATTATATCGAAAAATCTTCTGAAAAAGGAACGAAAACGGATTATTTTAGTGAAATTTCATATTTTTTTCCTTTATTTTGCCTTAATTTTCGTCATATTATAGTGATTTGATCGAAATAAGCGACGAAAACGGATAACTTTAGCAAAATTTCTGTTTTTTTCATCTATTTTGAATTAATTTTCGTCATTTTATCGAAATATCATCAGAAAAAGGAACGAAAACGGATAATTTTATTGAAATTTCATTTTTTTACTTTATTTTGCCTTAATTTACGTCACTTTATTGTGATTTGATCGAAAAAAGCGACGATAAAGAATAAATAATTTTTGTGAAAATTTCAATTTTTTTAAATTTATTTATTAATAATCTTTATCTATTTTCTTTAATTTTCGTCATTTCATGTAGATATAATTGATAAAAGCAACGAAAACGGGTTATTCCACCGAAATTTCAATTTCCTCTATTTTGACTTAATTTTCGTCATTTTATTTAGATATGACATAGAAAAGCAACTAAAACGGATAGTTATGGCGAATTATAAATTTTTTGTTCTATTTTGCGTAAATTTTCGTCATTTTTTCGAGATATGATCGAAAATAGCAACGAAAACGGATAATTTTAAAGAAATTTCATTTGTTTCTTATTTAGCCATTATTATCGTCATTTTATCGCGATATGATCGAAAAAAGCGACGAAAAAGAAAAAATAATTTAGCAATTATTCCAATTTTTTCCTCTATTTTCCTTAATTTTCATCATTTTATCAAAATAACTTCCGAAAAATGAACGAAAACGGATAATTTTAGTGAAATTTAATTTTTTTTTCTTTTATTTTGCCTTAATTTTCGTCACTTTTATTGTGATTTGATCGAAAAAATCGAAGTTAAGAAAAAATAATTTAACAATTATTCCAATTTTTTCCTCTATTTTCCTTAATTTTCGTCATTTTGTCGAGATATAATCGATAAAAGCAACTTAAACGGATAAATACACCTAAATTTCAATTCTCATCTCTATTTTGCCTTAGTTTTCGTCATTTTTTCGCGATATGATCGAAAAAAGCGACGAAAAAGGATAATTTTAATGAAAATTTCATTATTTTCATCAATTTTGCCATTATTTTCGTTATTTTACCGGGATATGATCTATATAAGTACGAAAAAGGGATGATTTCACTGAAATTCTAAATTTTTTCCTGTATTTTGAATTAATTGTCGACATTTTTTCTAGATATCATCAACAAAGGAATGAAAATGATAATTTTAGTAAAAATTTCGGTTTTTTTCCTTTATTTTGCCTTGATTTTCGTAATTTTATTGATATATGGTCGAAAAATGCGACGAAAAAGGTTAATTTTAGCGAAGAGTTCGAATTTATTCCTCTATTTGCCTTAATTTTCGTCATATTATGGAGATATGATCGAAAAAGATTTGAAAACAGAAAATTCCACCAAAAATTTCAATTATATTTTTCTATTTCGCATTTATTTATATCATTTTATCGAAATATCTTCAGAAAATGAACGAAAACGGATAATTGTAGTGAAATTTCATTTTTTTCCTTTATTTTGCCTTAATTTTCGTCATTTTATTGTGATTTGATCGTAAAAAGCGGCGAAAACGGATAATGTTAGCGGAATTTCAATTATTTTCCTGAATTTATCCTTCATTTTCGTAATTTTATCTAGATATGACAGAAAAAAGTAACGAAAACGGATAACTTTAGCGAAATTTCAGTTATTTTCCTCTATTTTGAATTATTTTTCGTCATATCATCGTGATAGGATCGTAAAAAGCAACGAAAAAGGATAATTTTAATGAAAATATCAATTTTTTCCTCTATTTTCTTTAATGTTCGTCATTTTATCGAGATATGATCGAAGATAGCAACGAAAACGGATAATTTCACCGAAATTCAATTTTTTTCCTCTATTTTGCTTTAATATTCGTAATTTTATCGCGATTTCATCCAAAGGAGCAACAAAAACAGATAATTTTAGCGATATTTTAATTTTTCTTCTCTATCTTGGCTGAAGTTTCGTCATTTTGCCAAAATATGATCAAGAAATGCTACGAATATGGATAATTTCGACGAAATTATAATTTTTTTCCTCTATTTTGCATTAATCCTCGTCATTTTATCGGGATATGATCGAAGAAAGCAAAAACGGAACTTTCACCGAAATTTCAATTTTTTACCTCTATTTTCCCTAATTTTCGTCATTTCGTCGAAATTTGTTCGAAAAAAGCAATGAAAAAGGATAATTCCTCCGAAATTCCAATTTTTTCCTCAATTTTGCATTTATTTCCGTCATTTTATCGAGATTTTATCGAATATAGCAACGAAGACGGAATATTTTAGCGAATTTTTTAATTCAATTTCTCTATTTTGCCTATATTTATGTCATTTTATCGAGATATGATCGAAAAAGCAATGAAAACGGAAAATTCAACCGAATTCTTCTACTGTTTCGCATATATTCTCATCATTTTATCGAAATATCTTCACAAAATGAACGAAAACAGATAATTTTAGTGAAATTTCATTTTTTCATTTATTTTGCCTTAATTTTCGTCAGTTTATTGTGATTTGATCGAAAAAAGGGACGATAAAGAATAAATAATTTAGCGAAAATTATAATTTTTTTCCTCTATTTTCTTAATTTTCGTCATTTTATCGATATATAATCGATAAAAGCAACGAAAGTGGATAATTCCACTGGAATTTCAAATTTCTTCATCAATTTTGCCGTTATTTTCGTCTTTTTACCGGGGTATGATCCATATAAGTACGAAAAAAGGATAATTTCACTGAAATTCTAAATTTTTTCCTGTAATTTGAATTAATTGTCGACATTTTATCGAGATATCATCAAGAAATGGAATAAAAACGGATAATTTTAGTAAAAAATTCAATTTTTTCCTTTATTTATTCCTTAATTTTCGTAATTTCATTGATATATTATCGAAAAATGCGACGAAAAAGATTAATTTTAGCGAAAATTTCAATTTTATTCCTCTATTTGCCTTAATTTTCGTCATATTATGGAGATATATTCGAAAAAAGCAATCAAAACGGAAAATTCCAAAGAAATATCAATCATTTTCTTCTATTTCGCATTTATTTTCATCATTTTATCGAAATATCTTCAGAAATTGAACGAAAACGGATAATTTTAGTGAAATTTCATTTTTTTCCCTTTATTTTGCCTTAATTTTCGTCATTTTATTGTGATTTTATCGAAAAAAGCTACGATAAAGAATAAATAATTTAGCGAAAAGTTCAATTTTTTAAAATTTATTTATTAATTATTTGCTATTTTCCTTAATTTTCGTCATTTTATCGAGATAAAAAATAATAAAATCGATAAAAGCAACGAAAACGGATTATTCCATCGAAATTTCATTTTTCTTCTTCTATTTTGCTTTATTTTTTTAATTTTATTGTGATATGATCGAAAAAACAACGAAAAAGGAAACGTTTAGCTGAATTTCAATTTTTTCCTCCTTTTTGACTTGATTATCGTCATTTTATTGAGATATGACAGAGAAAATCGAATGAAACGGATAGTTTTAGCGAAATATCAATTTTTGCTGTATTTTGCCTAAATTTTCGTCTTTTAATCGAGATATGATAGAGAAAAGCAACTATAACGGATAATTTAAGCGAAATTTCAATTATTTTTCTCAAATCGACCTTAAATGTACTCATTTTATCAGGATATGATCGAAAAAAGCAACGTTAACAGATATTTGAGCAAAATTTCATTTTTTCCCTCTATTTTGCCTTATTATTCGTGTTTTCATCGAGATATGATCGAGGAAAGCGACGAAAAAGGACAATTTTAATGAAAATTTCAATTTATTTCCTCTTTTTGCCTTAATTATCGTAATTTTATTGAGATATGATCAATAAAAGCAACGAAATCGTATAATTTCACCGAAATTTCACTTCTTTCCCTCTATTTTACCTTACATTTCGTCATTTTATCAAGATATGGTCGAAAACAGCATCGAAAACGGTTAATTTTAGCGAAATTTCAATTTTTTCCTCTATTTGCTTTAATCTTCGTCATTTTATGGAGATATGATCGAAAAAAGCAAACAAGATTGAAAATTCAACTGAAATTTCATTTAATTTCTTTTATTTTGCATTTATTTTCATCATTTTATCGAAATATCTTCAGAAAAAGGAACGAAAACGGATAATTTAAGTGAAATTTCATTTTATTTCCATTATTTTGCCTTAATTTTCGTCATTTTATTGTGATTTGATCGATAAAAGAGATGAAAACGGATAATGTTAGCGGAATTTCAATCTTTTTCCTGTATTTATCCATAATTATCGTCATTTTATCGAGATATGACAAAAAAAGTAACTAAAACGGATAAATTTAGCGAAATTTCAATTTTTCCCGCTATTTTGAATTAATGTTCGTCATTTTATCGCGATTTCATCGAAAAAAGCAACGAAAGAAGGTTATTTTAGCGAAATTTCAATTTTTGTCCTCTATTTTCGTTAATTTTCGTCATATTATTGAGATATGATCGAAGAAAGCAATGAAAATTAAAATTACCCCGAAATTTCAATTAATTTCTTCTATATTGCATTTATTTTCATCATTTCATCGAAGGATCTTCAGAAAAAGGAACGAAAACGGATAATGTTAGTGAAATTTCTTTTTTTTCCTTTATTTTGCCTTAAGTTTCGTCATTTTATTGGGGTTTGATCGAAAAAAGCGACGATAAAAGATAATGTTAGCGGAATTTCAATTTTTTCCTGTATTTAACCTTAATTTTCGTCATTTTATAGAGATATAATCGATAAAAGCAACTAAATTGGGTAATTTCACCGAAATTTCAATTCTTTCCTCTCTTTTGCCTTAATTTTCGTCATTTCATGGCGATATGATTGAAAAAAGCGACGAAAAAGGGCAATTTTCATGAAAATTTCAATTCTTTTCATCAATTTTGCCATTATTTTCGTTATTTTACTGGGATATGATCGATATAAGACGAAAAAGGATAATTTCACTGAAATTCTAAATTTTTTCCTGTATTTCGAATTAATTGTTGACATTTTATCGAGATATCATCAAAATATGAAATGAAAACGGATAATTTTAGCAAAAACTTTTTTTTTCACGTTTTCCCTCTATTTTGGCTTAATTTTCGTCATTTTATCGCGATTTCATCGAAAAAAGCAAGGAAAACAGATAATGATAACGGAATTTCAATATTTTTTCCCTATATTGCCATAATTTTCGTAATTATATCAAGATATGGTCGAAAGAAGCTATGAAAACGGAAAATTCCACTGAAATTTCAATTATTTTCTTCTATTTCCCATTTATTTTCATCATTATAGCGAAATATCTTCAGAAAAAGGCATGAAAATGGAAAGTTTTAATGAAATTTAATTTTGCTTCCTTTATTTTGCCTTAATTTTCGTCAGTTTATTGTGATTTGATTGAAAAAAAGGACGATAAAGAATAAATAATTTAGCGAAAATTACTTTTTTTTTCCTCTATTTTCCTTAATTTTCGTCATTTTATCGATATATAATCGATAAAAGCAACGAAAGCGGATAATTCCACTGGAATTTAAATTTCTTCATCAATTTTGCAGTTATTTTCGTCTTTTTACCGTGGTATGATCCATATAAGTACGAAAAAAGGATAATTTCACTGATATTCTAAATTTTTCCTGCATTTTGGATTAATTGTGGACATTTTATCGAGATAGCATCAAGAAATGGAATAAAAACGAATAATTTTAGTAAAAAATTCAATTTTTTCCTTTATTTATTCCTTAATTTTCGTAATTTCATTGATATATTATCGAAAAATGCAACGAAAAAGATTAATTTTAGCGAAAATTTAATTTTATACCTCTATTTGCCTTAATTTTCGACATATTATAGAGACATAATCAAAAAAAGCATTCGAAACGGAAAATTTCACCGAAATTTCAATCATTTTCTTCTATTTCGCATTTATTTTCATCATTTTATCGAAATATCTTCAGAAATTGAACGAAAACGGATAATTTTAGTGAAATTTGGTTTTTTTACCTTTATTTTGCCTTAATTTTCGGCATTCTATTGTGATTTGATCGAAAAAAGCGACGAAAACGGATAAATTTAGCAAAATTTCAGTTTTTTTCCTCTATTTTTAATTAATTTTCGTCATTTTATCGAAATATCATCAGAAAAAGGAACGTCTTTTTTCAAAGCGACAAAAACGGATAACTTTAGCAAAATTTCATTTTTTCCCTTTATTTTACCTTAATTTTCGTCATTTTATTGGGATTTGATCGAAAAAAGCGACGAAAAAGGATAATGTTAGCGGAATTTCAATTTTTTTCCTGTATTTAACCTTAATTTTCGTCATTTTATAGAGATATAATCGATAAAAGCAACTAAATTGGGTAATTTCACCGAAATTTTCATTCTTTCTTACCTCTCTTTTGCCTTAATTTTCGTCATTTCATCGCGATATGATTGAAAAAAGCGACGAAAATGGACAATTTTAATGAAAATTTCAATTTTTTTCATCAATTTTGCCATTATTTTCTTTAATTTACCGGGATATGATCGATATAAGTAGGAAAAAAGGATAATTTCACTGAAATTCTAAATTTTTTCCTGTATTTCGAATTAATTGTTGACATTTTATCGAGATATAATCAGAAAATGAAATGAAAACGCATAATTTTAGCAAAAATTTCAATATTTTTCTTTTATTTTGCCTAAATTTTCGTAATTTTATTGATATATGATCGAGAAATGCGACGAAAAAGGATAATTTTAGTGAAATTTCATTTTTTTACTTTATTCTGCCTTAATTTTCGTCAATTTATTGTGATTTTATCGAAAAAAGCGACGATAAAGAATAATTAATTTACCGAAAATTTCAATTTTGTTCCTTTATTTTCCTTAATTTTCGTCATTTTATCGCGATTTCATCGAAAAAAGATACGAAAACAGATCATGATAGCGGAATTTCAATATTTTTGTCTATTTTGCCTTAATTTTCGTCATTTTATCAAGATAAGCCATAGAAAAGCTACGAATATGGATAAATTCGACGAAATTATAATTTTTTTCCTCTATTATGCATTTATTTCCGTCATTTTATCGAGATTTGATTGAAAAAAACAACGAAAATGGAATATATTAGCGAAATATTAATTCCTATTCTCTATTTTCCCTTATTTTTATGTCATTTTATCGAGATATGATCGACAAAAGCAAAGAAGACGGATAATTTCACAATATTTCATTTTTCTTCCTCTATTTTACTTTATTTTTTAAATTTAATTGTGATATGATCGAAAATAACAACGGAAAAGTAAACGTTTAGCGATATTTCAATTTTTTTCCTCTATTTTGCGTAAATTTTCGTCATTTTCTCCAGATATGATCCAAAATAGCATCGAAATTGGATAATTTTAAAGAAATTTCATTTGTTTTTTATTTTGCCGTAATTATCTTCCTTTTATTACAATTTATACAAAAATGCAACTAAAACTTATAATTTTAATGAAAATTTCAATTGTTTTCATCAATTTTGCCTTTATTTTCGTAATTTTTACCGGGATATGATCGATATTAGTACAAAAAAGGATGATTTCACTGATATTCTTAATTTTTTCCTGGATTTTGAATTAATTGTCGACATTTTATCGATATATCATCAAAAAAGGGAATGAAAACGGATAATTTTAGCAAATATTTCAATATTTTTCCTTTATTTTGCCTTAATTTTCGTCATTTTATTGTGATTTGATCGAAAAAGCGATGAAAAGGGATAATTTTAGCGAAATTTCAAAATTATTCCTCTATTTTCGTTAATTTTCGTCATTTTATTGAGATATGATCGAAGAAAGCAATGAAAACGTAAAATTACACCGAAATTTCAATTATTTTCTTCTTTATTGCATTTATTTTCATCATTTTATCGAAATATCTTCAGAAAAAGGAACGAAAATGGATAATTTTACTGAAATTTCATTTTATTTCCTTTATTTTGCCTTAATTTTCGTCATTTTATTGTGATTTGATCGATAAAAGCGATGAAAACGGATAATGTTAGCGGAATTTCAATCTTTTTCCTGTATTTATCCATAATTATCGTCATTTTATCGAGATATGACAAAAAAAGTAACTAAAACGGATAAATTTAGCGAAATTTCATTTTTCCCGCTATTTTGAATTAATTTTCGTCATTTTATCGAAAGATCTTCAGAAAAAGGAACGAAAACGGATAATGTTAGTGAAATTTCATTTTTTTCCTTTATTTTGCCTTAAGTTTCGTCATTTAATTGGGGTTTGATCGAAAAAAGCGACGATAAAAGATAATGTTAGCGGAATTTCAATTTTTTCCTGTATTTAACTTTAATTTTCGTCATTTTATAGAGATATAATCGATAAAAGCAACTAAATTGGGTAATTTCACCGAAATTTCAATTCTTTCCTTTCTTTTGTCTTAATTTTCGTCATTTCATCGCGATATAATTGAAAAAAGCGACAAAAAGGACAATTTTCAAGAAATTTCAATTCTTTTCATCAATTTTGCCATTATTTTCGTTATTTTACTGGGATATGATCGATATAAGTACGAAAAAATTCACTGAAATTCTAAATTTTTTCCTGTATTTCGAATTAAAAGTTGACATTTTATTGAGATATCATCAAAATATGAAATGAAAACGGATAATTTTACCAAAAATTTCAATATTTTTCCTTTATTTTGCCTAAATTTTCGTAATTTTATTGATATATGATCGAGAAATGCGACGAAAAAGGATAATTTAGAGAAATTTAATTTTTTTACTTTATTTTGCCTTAATTTTCGTCAATTTATTGTGATTTTATCGAAAAAAAGCGACGAAAACAGATAATGATAGCGGAATTTCAATATTTTTGTCTATTTTGACTTAATTTTCGTCATTTTATCAAGATATGACATAGAAAAGCTACGAATATGGATAATTTCGACGAAATTATAATTTTTTTCCTCTATTATGCATTTATTTCCGTCATTTTATCGAGTTTTGATTGAAAAAAGCAACGAAACCGGAATATTTTAGCGAGATTTCAAAATTATTCCTCTATTTTCGTTAATTTTCAACATTTTATTGAGATATGATCGAAGAAAGCAATGAAAACGTAAAATTACACCGAAATTTCAATTAATTTCTTCTGTATTGCATTTATTTTCATCATTTTATCGAAATATCTTCAGAAAAAGGAACGAAAATGGATAATTTAAGTGAAATTTCATTTTATTTCCTTTATTTTGCCTTAATTTTCGTCATATTATTGTGATTTGATCGATAAAAGCGATGAAAACGGATAATGTTAGCGGAATTTCCATCTTTTTCCTGTATTTATCCATAATTATCGTCATTTTATCGAGGCATGACTTAAAAAGTAACTAAAACGGAAAACTTTAGCGAAATTTCAATTTTTTTCCGCTATTTTGAATTAATTTTCGTCATTTTATCGCGATATGATCGAAAAAAGCGACGAAAAAGGATAATTTTAATGGAATTTTCATTTTTTTCATCAATTTTGCCGTTCTTTCGTCATTTTATCGGGATATGATCGATATAAGTACGAAAAAAGGATAATTTGACTGAAATTCTAATTTTTTTTGCTGTATTATGAATTAATTGTCGACATTTTATCGAGATATCATCAAAGAAAGGAATGAAAATGGATAATTTTAGCAAAAATTTCTATTTGTTTCCTTTATGTTGCCTTTATTTTCGTAATTTTATTGATATGATCGAAAAGTGCGTCGAAATAGGTTAATTTTAGATATAAATTCAAATTTATTCCTCTATTTGCCTTAATTTTCGTCATTTTATGGAGATCAAATTGAAAAAAGCAATGAAAACGGAAAATTCCACCGAAATTTCAATTATTTTCTTCTATTTTGCCTTAATATTCGTCATTTTATTTAGATATGATCGACGAAAGCAAAGAAAACGGATAATTTCACAATATTTCATTTTTCTTCCTCTATTTTGCTTTTTTTATTTTATTTGATAGGATCGAAAAAAACAACGGAAAAGTAAACGTTTAGCGATATTTCAATTTTTTCCTCTATTTTGCGTAAATGTTCGTCATTTTCTCCAGATATAATCCAAAATAGCATCGAAAACGGATAATTTTAAAAAAATTTCATTTGTTTTTTATTTTGCCGTAATTATCTTCATTTTATTGCGATTTATATAAAAATGCAACTAAAACTTATAATTTTAATGAAAATTTCCATTGTTTTCATCAAGTTTGCCCTTATTTTCGTCATTTTACCGGGATATGATCGAAAAAGTACGAATAAAGGATGATTTCACTGATATTCTAAATGTTTTCCTGTATTTTGAATTCATTGTCGACATTTTATCGAGATATCATCAAAAAAAGGAATGAAAACGGATAATTTTAGAAAAAATTTCATTTTTTTTCCATTATTTTGCCTTAATTTTCGTCATTTTATTGTGATTTGATCGAAAAAAGCGACGAAAACGGATAACTTTAGCAAAATTTTAATCTTTTTCCTGTATTTATCCATTATTTTCGTCATTTTATCGAGATATGACAGAAAAAGTAACTAAAACGGATAACTTTAGCGAAATTTCAATTTTTTGCTCTATTTTTACTTAATTTTCGTCATTTTTTCGAGATATGATCGAAAATAGCAACGAAAACGGATAATTTTAAAGAAATTTCATATGTTTTTTATTTTGCCATAATTTTCGTCATTTTATTGCGATTTATACAAAAATGCAACGAAAACTTATAATTTTAATGAAAATATAAATTTTTTTCATCAATTTTGCCCTTATTTTCGTCATTTTACCGGGATATGATCGAAAAAGTACGAAAAAAGGATAATTTCACTGAAATTTCAATTTTTTTCTCTATTTTGCCTTAATATTCGTCATTTCATCGAGATATGATCGAAAAAAGAATCGAAAACGGCAATGTTTAGCGAAATTTCAATATTTTTCCTCTACTTGCCTTATTTTTCGTCATTTTATGAAGATATGATCAATAAAAGCAACGAAATAGGATAATATCAACGAAATTTCACGTTTTCCCTCTATTCTGGCTTAATTTTCGTCATTTTATCACGATTTCATCGAAAAAAGCAAGGAAAACTGATAATGATAGCGGAATTTCAATATTATTTCCCTATATTGCCTTAATTTTCATAATTATATCAAGATATGGTCGGAAAAAGCTATGAAAACGGAAAATTCCACTGAAATTTCAATTATTTTCTTCTATTTCCCATTTATTTTCATCATTATATCGAAATATCTTCAGAAAAAGGCACGAAAATGTATTGTTTTAGTGAAATTTCATTTTGCTTCCTTTATTTTGCCTTAATTTTGGTCATCTTATTGTGATTTGATCGAAAAAAAGGGACGAAAACGGATAATGTGAGCGGAATTTAAATTTTTTCCTCTATTTATCCTTAATTTACGTCATTTTACCGAGATATGATCGAAAAAAGTAGAAAAAGCAATGAAAAAGGAAAATTCCACCGAAATTTCAATAATTTATTCTGTTTCGAACTTATCTTCATCATTTTATCGAAATCTCTTCGGAAAATGAACGAAAACGGATAATGTTAGTGAAATTTAATTTTTTTCCTTTATTTTGCCTTAATCTTCGTCATTTTATTGGGATTTAATCGAGAAAAGCGACGAAAAAGGATAATGTTAGCGGAATTTCAATTTTTTTCCTGTATTTAACCTTAATTTTCGTCATTTTATAGAGATATAATCGATAAAAGCAACTAAATTGGGTAATTTCACCGAAATTTTCATTCTTTCTTTCCTCTCTTTTGCCTTAATTTTCGTCATTTCATCGCGATATGATTGAAAAAAAGCGACGAAAAAGGACAATTTTAATGAAAATATCAATTTTTTTCATCAATTTTGCCATTATTTTCGTTATTTTACCGGGATATGATCGATATAATTACGAAAAAAGGATAATTTCACTGAAATTCTAAATTTTTTCCTGTATTTCGAATTAATTGTTGACATTTTATCGAGATATAATAAAAAAATGAAATGAAAACGGATAATTTTAGCAAAAATTTCAATATTTTTCCTTTATTTTGCCTAAATTTTCGTAATTTTATTGATATATGATCAAGAAATGCGACGAAAAAGGATAATTTTAGTGAAATTTCATTTTTTTACTTTATTTTGCCTTAATTTTCGTCAATTTTTTGTGATTTTATCGAAAAAAGCGACGATAAAGAAGAATTAATTTACCGAAAATTTCAATTTTGTTCCTCTATTTTCCTTAATTTTCGTCATTTTATCGCGATTTCATCCAAAAAAGCTACGAAAACAGATAATGATAGCGGAATTTCCATATTTTTGTCATTTTATCAAGATATGACATAGAAAAGCTACGAATATGGATAATTTCGACGAGATTATAATTTTTTTCCTCTATTATGCGTTTATTTCCGTCATTTTATCGAGATTTGATTGAAAAAATCAACGAAAACGGAATATTTTAGCGAAATTTCAAAATTATTCCTCTATTTTCGTTAATTTTCGTCATTTTATTGAGATATGATCGAAGAAAGCAATGAAAACGTAAAATTACACCGAAATTTCAATTAATTTCTTCTATATTGCATTTAATTTCATCATTTTGTCGAAATATCTTCAGAAAAAGGAACGAAAATGGATAATTTAAGTGAAATTTCATTTTATTTACTTTATTTTGCCTTGATTTTCGTCATTTTATTGTGATTTGATCGATTAAGGCGATGAAAATGGATAGTGTTAGCGGAATTTTAATCTTTTTCCTGTATTTATCCATAATTATCGTCATTTTATTGAGGTATGACAAAAAAAGTAACTAAAACGGATAACTTTAGCGAAATTTCAATTTTTTGCTCTATTTTTACATAATTTTCGTCATTTTTTTGAGATCTGATCGAAAATAGCAACGAAAACGGATAATTTTAAAGAAATTTCATATGTTTTTTATTTTGCCATAATTATCGTCATTTTATTGCGATTTTTACAAAAATGCAACGAAAACTTATAATTTTAATGAAAATTTAAATTTTTTTCATTAATTTTGCCCTTATTTTCGTCATTTTACCGGGATATGATCGAAAAAGTACGAAAAAAGGATAATTTTACTGAAATTTCAATTTTTTTCTTCTATTTCCTATTTATTTTCATCATTATATCGAAATATCTTCAGAAAAAGGCACGAAAATGGAATGTTATAGTGAAATTTCATTTTGCTTCCTTTATTTTGCCTTGATTTTGGTCATCTTATTGTGATTTGATCGAAAAAAAGCGACGAAAACGGATAGTGTGAGCGAAATTTAAATTTTTTCCTCTATTTATCCTTAATTTACGTCATTTTAACGAAATATGACCGAAAAAAGTAGAAAAAGCAATGGAAACAGAAAATTCCACCGAAATTTCAATAATTTATTCTGTTTTGCACTTATCTTCATTATTTTATCGAAATCTCTTCGGAAAATGAACGAAAACGGATAATTTTAGTGAAATTTCATTTTTTTCCTTTATTTTGCCTTAATCTTCGTCATTTTATTGGGATTTGATCGAGAAAAGCGACGAAAAAGGATAATGTTAGCGGAATTTCAATCTTTTTCCTGTATTTATCCATAATTTTCGTCATTTTATCGAGATATGACAGAAAAAATAACTAAAACGGATAACTTTAGCGGAATTTCAATTTTTTTCCTCTATTTTGAATTAATTTTCGTCATTTTATCGAGATATGACAGAAAAAACAACGAAAACAGGAAATTTTAGCGAAATTTCAAATTCATTCCTCTATTTGCCTTAATTTTCGTAATTAATGGAGATCAAATCGAAAAAAGCAATGAAAACGGAAAATTCCACCGAAATTTCAATTATTTTCTTCTATTTTGCCTTAATATTCGTGATGTGATGTGATTTGATCGAAAAAAAGCGATGAAAACGGATAATGTGAGCGGAATTTAAATTTTTTCCTCTATTTATCCTTAATTTACGTCATTTTAACGAGATATGACCGAAAAAAGTAGAAAAAGCAATGGAAACAGAAAATGCTACCGAAATTTCAATAATTTATTCTGTTTCGCACTTATCTTCATCATTTTATCGAATCTCTTCGGAAAATGAACGAAAAAGGATAATTTTAGTGAAATTTCATTTTTTTACTTTATTTTGCCTTAATTTTCGTCAATTTATTGTGATTTTATCGAAAAAAGCGACGACAAAGAATAATTAATTTACCGAAAATTTCAATTTTGTTCCTTTATTTTCCTTAATTTTCGTCATTTTATCGCGATTTCATCGAAAAAAGATACGAAAACAGATAATGATAGCGGAATTTCAATATTTTTGTCTATTTTGCCATAATTTTCGTCATTTTATCAAGATATGACATAGAAAAGCTACGAATATGGATAAATTCGACGAAATTATAATTTTTTCCTATATTATGCATTTATTTCCGTCATTTTATCGAGATTTGATTGAAAAAAACAACGAAAATGGAATATATTAGCGAAATATTAATTCCTATTCTCTATTTTCCCTTATTTTTATGTCATTTTATCGAGATATGATCGACAAAAGCAAAGAAAACGGATAATTTCACAATATTTCATTTTTCTTCCTCTATTTTGCTTTATTTTTTAAATTTTATTGTGATATGATCGAAAAAAACAACGGAAAAGTAAACGTTTAGCGATATTTCAATTTTTTTCCTCTATTTTGCGTAAATTTTCGTCATTTTCTCCAGATATGATCCAAAATAGCATCGAAATCGGATAATTTCAAAGAAATTTCATTTGTTTTTTATTTTGCCGTAATTATCTACATTTTATTACGATTTATACAAAAATGCAACTAAAACTTATAATTTTAATGAAAATTTCCATTGTTTTCATCAATTTTGCCCTTATTTTCGTCATTTTACCGGGATATGATCGAAAAAGTACGAATAAAGGATGATTTCACTGATATTCTAAATTTTTCCTGTATTTTGAATTAATTGTCGACATTTTATCGAGATATCATCAAAAAAAGGAATGAAAACGGATAATTTTAGCAAAACTTTCAATTTTTTTCCTTTATTTTGCCTTAATTTTCGTTATTTTATTGTGATTTGATCGAAAAAAGCGATGAAAAGGGATAATGTTAGCGAAATTTCAATCTTTTTCCTGTATTTATCCATAATTTTCGTCATTTTATCGAGATATATCGAGATATATCCTTAATTACGTCATTTTAACGAGATATAACCGAAAAAAGTAGAAAAAGCAATGGAAACGGAAAATTCCACCGAAATTTCAATAATTTATTCTGTTTCACACTTATCTTCATCATTTTATCGAAAAATCTTATGAATATGAACGAAAACGGATACTTTTAGTGAAATTTCATTTTTTTCCTTTATTTTGCCTTAATCTTTGTCATTTTATTGGGATTTGATCGAGAAAAGCGACGAAAAAGGATAATGTTAGCGGAATTTCAATCTTTTTCCTGTATTTATCCATAATTTTCGTCATTTTATCGAGATATGACAGAAAAAATAACTATAACGGATAACTCTAGCGAAATTTCAATTTTTTTCCTCCATTTTGAATTAATTTTCGTCATTTTATCGCGATTTCATCGAAAAAAGCAACGAAAACAGGTAATTTTAGCGAAATTTCAAAATTATTCCTCTATTTTCGTTAAATTTCGTCATTTTATGGAGATCAAATCGAAAAAAGCAATGAAAACGGAAAATTCCACCGAAATTTCAATTATTTTCTTCTATTTTGCCTTAATATTCGTCATTTTATGGAGATATGATCGACAAAAGCAAAGAAAACGGATAATTTCACAATATTTCATTTTTCCTCCTCTATTTTGCTTTTTTTATTTTATTTGATAGGATCGAAAAAAACAATGGAAATGTAAACGTTTAGCGATATTTCAAATTTTTCCTCTATTTTGCGTAAATTTTCGTCATTTTCTCCAGATATGATCCAAAATAGCATCGAAATCGGATAATTTTAAAATAAATTCATTTGTTTTTTATTTTGCCGTAATTATCTTCATTTTATTGCGATTTATATAAAAATGCAACTAAAACTTATAATTTTAATGAAAATTTCCATTGTTTTCATCAAGTTTGCCCTTATTTTCGTCATTTTACCGGGATATGATCGAAAAAGTACGAATAAAGGATGATTTCACTGATATTCTAAATGTTTTCCTGTATTTTGAATTCATTGTCGACATTTTATCGAGATATCATCAAAAAAAGGAATGAAAACGGATAATTTTAGAAAAAATTTCATTTTTTTTCCATTATTTTGCCTTAATTTTCGTCATTTTATTGTGATTTGATCGAAAAAAGCGACGAAAACGGATAACTTTAGCAAAATTTTAATCTTTTTCCTGTATTTATCCATTATTTTCGTCATTTTATCGAGATATGACAGAAAAAGTAACTAAAACGGATAACTTTAGCGAAATTTCAATTTTTTGCTCTATTTTTACTTAATTTTCGTCATTTTTTCGAGATATGATCGAAAATAGCAACGAAAACGGATAATTTTAAAGAAATTTCATATGTTTTTTATTTTGCCATAATTATCGTCATTTTATTGCGATTTATACAAAAATGCAACGAAAACTTATAATTTTAATGAAAATATAAATTTTTTTCATCAATTTTGCCCTTATTTTCGTCATTTTACCGGGATATGATCGAAAAAGTACCAAAAAAGGATAATTTCACTGAAATTTCAATTTTTTTCTCTATTTTGCCTTAATATTCGTCATTTCATCGAGATATGATCGAAAAAAGAATCGAAAACGGCAATGTTTAGCGAAATTTCAATATTTTTCCTCTACTTGCCTTATTTTTCGTCATTTTATGAAGATATGATCAATAAAAGCAACGAAATAGGATAATATCAACGAAATTTCACGTTTTCCCTCTATTCTGGCTTAATTTTCGTCATTTTATCACGATTTCATCGAAAAAAGCAAGGAAAACTGATAATGATAGCGGAATTTCAATATTATTTCCCTATATTGCCTTAATTTTCATAATTATATCAAGATATGGTCGGAAAAAGCTATGAAAACGGAAAATTCCACTGAAATTTCAATTATTTTCTTCTATTTCCCATTTATTTTCATCATTATATCGAAATATCTTCAGAAAAAGGCACGAAAATGTATTGTTTTAGTGAAATTTCATTTTGCTTCCTTTATTTTGCCTTAATTTTGGTCATCTTATTGTGATTTGATCGAAAAAAAGGGACGAAAACGGATAATGTGAGCGGAATTTAAATTTTTTCCTCTATTTATCCTTAATTTACGTCATTTTACCGAGATATGATCGAAAAAAGTAGAAAAAGCAATGAAAAAGGAAAATTCCACCGAAATTTCAATAATTTATTCTGTTTCGAACTTATCTTCATCATTTTATCGAAATCTCTTCGGAAAATGAACGAAAACGGATAATGTTAGTGAAATTTAATTTTTTTCCTTTATTTTGCCTTAATCTTCGTCATTTTATTGGGATTTAATCGAGAAAAGCGACGAAAAAGGATAATGTTAGCGGAATTTCAATTTTTTTCCTGTATTTAACCTTAATTTTCGTCATTTTATAGAGATATAATCGATAAAAGCAACTAAATTGGGTAATTTCACCGAAATTTTCATTCTTTCTTTCCTCTCTTTTGCCTTAATTTTCGTCATTTCATCGCGATATGATTGAAAAAAGCGACGAAAAAGGACAATTTTAATGAAAATATCAATTTTTTTCATCAATTTTGAAATTATTTTCGTTATATGATCGATATAAGTACGAAAAAAGGATAATTTCACTGAAATTCTAAATTTTTTCCTGTATTTCGAATTAATTGTTGACATTTTATCGAGATATAATAAAAAAATGAAATGAAAACGGATAATTTTAGCAAAAATTTCAATATTTTTCCTTTATTTTGCCTAAATTTTCGTAATTTTATTGATATATGATCAAGAAATGCGACGAAAAAGGATAATTTTAGTGAAATTTCATTTTTTTACTTTATTTTGCCTTAATTTTCGTCAATTTTTTGTGATTTTATCGAAAAAAGCGACGATAAAGAAGAATTAATTTACCGAAAATTTCAATTTTGTTCCTCTATTTTCCTTAATTTTCGTCATTTTATCGCGATTTCATCCAAAAAAGCTACGAAAACAGATAATGATAGCGGAATTTCCATATTTTTGTCATTTTATCAAGATATGACATAGAAAAGCTACGAATATGGATAATTTCGACGAGATTATAATTTTTTTCCTCTATTATGCGTTTATTTCCGTCATTTTATCGAGATTTGATTGAAAAAATCAACGAAAACGGAATATTTTAGCGAAATTTCAAAATTATTCCTCTATTTTCGTTAATTTTCGTCATTTTATTGAGATATGATCGAAGAAAGCAATGAAAACGTAAAATTACACCGAAATTTCAATTAATTTCTTCTATATTGCATTTAATTTCATCATTTTGTCGAAATATCTTCAGAAAAAGGAACGAAAATGGATAATTTAAGTGAAATTTCATTTTATTTACTTTATTTTGCCTTGATTTTCGTCATTTTATTGTGATTTGATCGATTAAGGCGATGAAAATGGATAGTGTTAGCGGAATTTTAATCTTTTTCCTGTATTTATCCATAATTATCGTCATTTTATTGAGGTATGACAAAAAAAGTAACTAAAACGGATAACTTTAGCGAAATTTCAATTTTTTGCTCTATTTTTACATAATTTTCGTCATTTTTTTGAGATCTGATCGAAAATAGCAACGAAAACGGATAATTTTAAAGAAATTTCATATGTTTTTTATTTTGCCATAATTATCGTCATTTTATTGCGATTTTTACAAAAATGCAACGAAAACTTATAATTTTAATGAAAATTTAAATTTTTTTCATTAATTTTGCCCTTATTTTCGTCATTTTACCGGGATATGATCGAAAAAGTACGAAAAAAGGATAATTTTACTGAAATTTCAATTTTTTTCTTCTATTTCCTATTTATTTTCATCATTATATCGAAATATCTTCAGAAAAAGGCACGAAAATGGAATGTTATAGTGAAATTTCATTTTGCTTCCTTTATTTTGCCTTGATTTTGGTCATCTTATTGTGATTTGATCGAAAAAAAGCGACGAAAACGGATAGTGTGAGCGAAATTTAAATTTTTTCCTCTATTTATCCTTAATTTACGTCATTTTAACGAAATATGACCGAAAAAAGTAGAAAAAGCAATGGAAACAGAAAATTCCACCGAAATTTCAATAATTTATTCTGTTTTGCACTTATCTTCATTATTTTATCGAAATCTCTTCGGAAAATGAACGAAAACGGATAATTTTAGTGAAATTTCATTTTTTTCCTTTATTTTGCCTTAATCTTCGTCATTTTATTGGGATTTGATCGAGAAAAGCGACGAAAAAGGATAATGTTAGCGGAATTTCAATCTTTTTCCTGTATTTATCCATAATTTTCGTCATTTTATCGAGATATGACAGAAAAAATAACTAAAACGGATAACTTTAGCGGAATTTCAATTTTTTTCCTCTATTTTGAATTAATTTTCGTCATTTTATCGAGATATGACAGAAAAAACAACGAAAACAGGTAATTTTAGCGAAATTTCAAATTCATTCCTCTATTTGCCTTAATTTTCGTAATTAATGGAGATCAAATCGAAAAAAGCAATGAAAACGGAAAATTCCACCGAAATTTCAATTATTTTCTTCTATTTTGCCTTAATATTCGTGATGTGATGTGATTTGATCGAAAAAAAGCGATGAAAACGGATAATGTGAGCGGAATTTAAATTTTTTCCTCTATTTATCCTTAATTTACGTCATTTTAACGAGATATGACCGAAAAAAGTAGAAAAAGCAATGGAAACAGAAAATGCTACCGAAATTTCAATAATTTATTCTGTTTCGCACTTATCT
Organism: Sympetrum striolatum; assembly: GCA_947579665.1. Lineage (NCBI taxonomy): Eukaryota > Metazoa > Arthropoda > Insecta > Odonata > Libellulidae > Sympetrum > Sympetrum striolatum. The sequence goes on from OX388350.1 coordinate 90,857,417, forward strand.
TCATCATTTTATCGAATCTCTTCGGAAAATGAACGAAAAAGGATAATTTTAGTGAAATTTCATTTTTTTACTTTATTTTGCCTTAATTTTCGTCAATTTATTGTGATTTTATCGAAAAAAGCGACGACAAAGAATAATTAATTTACCGAAAATTTCAATTTTGTTCCTTTATTTTCCTTAATTTTCGTCATTTTATCGCGATTTCATCGAAAAAAGATACGAAAACAGATAATGATAGCGGAATTTCAATATTTTTGTCTATTTTGCCATAATTTTCGTCATTTTATCAAGATATGACATAGAAAAGCTACGAATATGGATAAATTCGACGAAATTATAATTTTTTCCTATATTATGCATTTATTTCCGTCATTTTATCGAGATTTGATTGAAAAAAACAACGAAAATGGAATATATTAGCGAAATATTAATTCCTATTCTCTATTTTCCCTTATTTTTATGTCATTTTATCGAGATATGATCGACAAAAGCAAAGAAAACGGATAATTTCACAATATTTCATTTTTCTTCCTCTATTTTGCTTTATTTTTTAAATTTTATTGTGATATGATCGAAAAAAACAACGGAAAAGTAAACGTTTAGCGATATTTCAATTTTTTTCCTCTATTTTGCGTAAATTTTCGTCATTTTCTCCAGATATGATCCAAAATAGCATCGAAATCGGATAATTTCAAAGAAATTTCATTTGTTTTTTATTTTGCCGTAATTATCTACATTTTATTACGATTTATACAAAAATGCAACTAAAACTTATAATTTTAATGAAAATTTCCATTGTTTTCATCAATTTTGCCCTTATTTTCGTCATTTTACCGGGATATGATCGAAAAAGTACGAATAAAGGATGATTTCACTGATATTCTAAATTTTTCCTGTATTTTGAATTAATTGTCGACATTTTATCGAGATATCATCAAAAAAAGGAATGAAAACGGATAATTTTAGCAAAACTTTCAATTTTTTTCCTTTATTTTGCCTTAATTTTCGTTATTTTATTGTGATTTGATCGAAAAAAGCGATGAAAAGGGATAATGTTAGCGAAATTTCAATCTTTTTCCTGTATTTATCCATAATTTTCGTCATTTTATCGAGATATATCGAGATATATCCTTAATTACGTCATTTTAACGAGATATGACCGAAAAAAGTAGAAAAAGCAATGGAAACGGAAATTCCACCGAAATTTCAATAATTTATTCTGTTTCACACTTATCTTCATCATTTTATCGAAAAATCTTATGAATATGAACGAAAACGGATACTTTTAGTGAAATTTCATTTTTTTCCTTTATTTTGCCTTAATCTTTGTCATTTTATTGGGATTTGATCGAGAAAAGCGACGAAAAAGGATAATGTTAGCGGAATTTCAATCTTTTTCCTGTATTTATCCATAATTTTCGTCATTTTATCGAGATATGACAGAAAAAATAACTATAACGGATAACTCTAGCGAAATTTCAATTTTTTTCCTCCATTTTGAATTAATTTTCGTCATTTTATCGCGATTTCATCGAAAAAAGCAACGAAAACAGGTAATTTTAGCGAAATTTCAAAATTATTCCTCTATTTTCGTTAAATTTCGTCATTTTATGGAGATCAAATCGAAAAAAGCAATGAAAACGGAAAATTCCACCGAAATTTCAATTATTTTCTTCTATTTTGCCTTAATATTCGTCATTTTATGGAGATATGATCGACAAAAGCAAAGAAAACGGATAATTTCACAATATTTCATTTTTCCTCCTCTATTTTGCTTTTTTT